>JAUKPH010000018.1:15076250-16369375 GCA_030549335.1 Pontederia crassipes
GGCTATGAAGGGACAACATGAACGTAAAGTGGGGGTAGTCGAAATGAGGATGTTGAGATGGATGTGTGGTCATACAAGATTAGATAAGATTAGGAATGACCATATACGTGAACGAGTCGGAGTGGCTTCTATTAGAAAATGGTAGAGAATCGTTTGAGATGGTTTGGTCATGTTCAGAGAAGACCATTAGATGCGCCAGTAAGAAGAGTAGATCAAATAATCTGGAGTCCGATTAAAAGAGGGAGAGGGAGGCCAAGGCGGACATTTGGCGAACTAATAGAGCAAGATCTATTGGTGAATAATATACCGAAAGGTTTGGTTACTAATAGAGCGGAATGGCGTCGTATGATCCATGTAGCCGACCCCACCTAGTGGGATAAGGCTTTGTTGTTGTTGTTGTGTCTTCCAGTTCACTGGCACACAATGGACAGCATGCCACCGCATCCGGAACCAGTGCACCCTGTAAGATGTAGTGAGTAATTGCCTTCTCTCGAGCAACCAAGCAAAGACCTTAATCGTTACAGGGAGCTTAAGTCACCAAATAAGGCAGCAGTTAACTTTGAGGCCCTCATCACACATGACAACACTGGTATCAAGCAAGGTATATACTCAACGAACACTATAGTGGCCAGAACTCCATATCCAACCATCACGCTTCAGAGGGTTCAATGAGAGACTTTGTAATCGTGCCAGGAGGAGCAGCAGTTCCTCTACTCTTTGATCCGACCCTGAAATGCAGGCATCCGGCTCCCCCACAACCTTCACCATCCACATACCAGGAGTCAGCCACAGAAGCTTGTTGATTAGCCGCCAAAGAGTATAGTCTGGAAGACTCTGGCGAAACAGCCACTACGTCTCCAGTTATCCATCCAAAAGTAGAAGCTTGACCCATCACCAATTGAAACTGAGAAAAAATGTTGGATTTTGGACAGAATTCCTGCCACTGCACAATAGCCCTTTGACTTCTATTTTAAGTATCTATCATTGGTTTCAGAGCCACAAATAACTTAACATCTATCCACTTCATCCACTCTTCAATCCATTTTCTAATTAACTTAAAAGTACCTATTTTGCATCAGCACAATGACTACATTTTCTGAGGAGATGATTTTATGTTGAGAACATTGCCCTGGGGGCTAAAAGTGATGGTGCCGGTGTGGGCGGGGATATTTCTTGTTTCATTTTCTTGTATTTATAATATTGGAGGACGGTGCATGACCCTCATCCTTTTCACTTTTGAAAAAGAAAAAGAGGCTCCATCCATCTGGAAGAAATAATCAAAAGTTCATTATGGTACAAAAATCCTCCTTAAATTTTTACAACAAGATGAAGTTTCTCGAGTCTGGAGACACCAACATTAAACCTACAGAAAATATCATTCAATTTCTCTTTCTGCATTGAGGTCACGACAGATTTTAGGAGTGCACTGATATCATTCCACTTGGTTTAGTTGAGAAAATATCAAATTGGTTTAAATACTGAATAATCATAGACTAAAATTTTTCTGTTGGAGTATATTCCACTTTATTAACTTTGTTATATTTTTCAAAAAAAAAAAAAAACTTTTTTATAATTGTAGGTAATAAGCCTTTCATGTTATAAACTCATTGACGCCTTTTAGATTATGCCTTTGAAAAGCTTGTTTACCCTTATAATTATAGCTTGGTCCGCTTGATATGGATCATTTCATTGTCGACATTGTCCCTCCGAGATGTGCTTAGTTCTTGCACATTTACTGCAAATGTAATCTTTCTTAAATTCACTTTGACAATCATCTTTCACTTGCATTTTCAGCATCTATTAGTTTATCACTAGCTAACTTCAGAACGTTTTGACTCAGCTACACCTTGTTCAAGATGTTTGACGATTTGATACTTCTTGCTAAAGGAGGTTTAACTGTATACCATGGGTCAGTAAAGAAGGTTGAAGAGTACTTTTCTGGCCTGGGCATCAATGTTCCTGAGCGTGTGAATCCACCAGACTATTTCATTGATATACTGGAGGGCATCGTAAAGCCAAATACAACTACAGGTGTGAACTACAAAGAGCTTCCATTGCGATGGATGTTGCATAATGGGTATGAAGTGCCACGAGACATGCTACAAACTACTGGTGATGCTGATTCATCTATTAGGGGATTAAGCACTGCTGATTCAATATCTGATGATCAATCAGCTACTGGACAAGTGTGGAATAATGTCAAGGATATTTTAGGACAAAAACGAGATGAGTATGACTACAATTTCTCGAAGTCAAAAGATCTATCTAATCGCAGAACTCCTGGTATTCGCTCTCAATTTAGGTATTTCTTAGGAAGGTAAGCTTGCAGCTCTTTTTTTACACAGCCATGAACTGTGTTTGCCGTTAACATTAAACACAGATGTGCTCTGCATATGTCATAGTTGTCAGACTAAAACTATGAAAAAATGATGCTTGAATTGTCAACTATATAAATGCAGGGTTGGTAAACAGCGTCTCAGGGAAGCTAGAATACAAGGAGTTGATTATCTTATTTTAGGTCTCGCTGGAGTGTGCTTAGGTACACTTGCTAAAGTAAGCGATGAAACCTTTGGGGCCCTCGGTTACACCTACACTGTCATTGCTGTTTGTAAGTTGGAAATCTCATTTTTATCCTATTTCAAGTGCATATTACTTCTGTTTTTAGATATGATGTTTTACAAATTTGATAATGTCCTCAGAAGAAGTGATAATTAATTAAAGAAATATAATCCAGTGGTTTATATTCATCATTAGTTGTTCTTCTTTGTGCTCTGGAAGTGATTAAGTTCTTTAATTAAATAGTCCTTAAAACATATTTGATAATCTTGTAATTAATATGCTCATTTGAGATCCGAAATTTTATAATCTTGTAATTAGTAAAATTTCATGTTTTAAAAATGACAAATTGTTCTTCTTTCATTCAATTTGTGATTTACTCAACAATTGTTTATGCATAGTATTTTAATACACAAGTGTTTTTAAAATTTTTGTAATCTTCACATACCATGGCTTAGTTGGTGTGGAGAACTGTAGCAAAAAGCTCTATTAGTTTCTGTCTATTCAACTACTAATATACAGAACCTCAAACATATTAGGAAAGATGAAAATCTGGAAAGCTGGAATTGATTCCCATAATTATGGGGCAGCTTGCTAGGAATAGGAAAGCTGCCTATGTGCTCCTATTGTTAAAAAGAAAGCTTTCTAAAATAAAATCGATCCTGCATGATCCTGCATATGATTTCTCACACTCCCCCTCAAGTTGGTGAATAGGTATTGTCCATTCCCAGCTTAGATAAAATAACTTGAAAATTGGAGTTACTTAAAAATCTTGGTAAGGACTTCAGCAAGTTGACTATGCGTAGGCACATAAGGTGTGCATATCAATCCGCTATCTAGTTTCTCTTTGATAAAATTCCTATCAAATTCAATGTTCTTCGTCCGATCATGTTGTACTGGATTGTGAGCAATACTGATAGCAGACTTATTGTCACAATAGAGTCTCATGGGGCCTTCCCACTTAATCTTCAAATCTTGAAGAATGATTTTCAACCAAAGGAGTTCACACATACCTTGAGCCATGGCTGCCTTTGCACTTGAACGAGCTACCACATTTTTGTTTTTTACTTCTCCATGTCACAAGGTTTCCATCAAGAAATGTGCAATATCCTGAAGTTGACCTTCTATCAGCAATTGATCCAACCAAATCAGCATCAGTGTATGCTTCAAGTATTAAGTTTTCATTCCTTCTAAATAGAATGTCTTTTCCTAATGTTCCCTTAAGATAGTGTAACACTTTATAAGCTGCTTGCAAATGAACTTTCTTCGGATTATGCATAAATTGACTAATCACACTTATTGCATAAGCAATATCTGTCCTTGTATGAGATAAGTAAATAAGTTTTCCCACAAGGCATTGATACATGTTTTACCAATTTCGTTGAGAAGATTTTGATATACTTTTGTTGAGAGATAAAAATCCCTTCTTAAAGTGAGCAACTTTCATTTCGAGAAAGTATTTCAACCTCCTCAATGCTTTAATCTCAAACTCTTTAGTCAAGTCTTGATTCAAGGCTTCTTATTCCTTGATATCATTTCTTGTAATAATTATGTCATCAACATACACCAAGAGGACTGTAACATTTCCTAAAGAAGAATGCTTAATAAAAAATTGTGATCCTCTTGATTTTGTTTGTATTCCATGACTAGCAAGGGTTCATGGTGGTTTTGGTTTTGGGGAGTTGAATGAGGAAGGACAAACTATTATTGATTTTTCTTTAGCATACGACCTTAAGATTATCAACACTTGTTTTAGGAAGAGAGAGGAACATTTAATCACATACAAAAGTGGAACTCATAGGTCTCAAATCGATTTTTTCTTGATAAGAAATACTGATAAAAGACGTTGCACTAATTGCAAAGTAATTCCTGGGCATGGGGTGACTACACAACATAGATTGTTAGTTCTTGATATGCAAATAAAATGTATAAAACCAAAATCCCGAACAGTTTTTGATCGAAAGATCAAGTGGTGGCAGTTAAAGGGGGAGAAGCGAGAGACTTTTAGAAGTAAGTTATTAGAGGAAAGTGTGTGGGAGTTAGAAGGAGATGCTAGTATCATGTGGAAGAATGTGGCAAAAAAGGTTGAAATGGTTGCTAAAGCCATTTTAGGAGAATCAAAAGGTTTTGGACCACGAGATAAGGAGACTTGGTGGTGGAATGAGGAGGTCCAAGAAAAGGTGCGTAATAAGAAGAATTGTTTCAAGGCGATACACTTGGACAATAGTTCTGACAATTGGGAAAAGTATCGTTTGGCGAAAAGGGAGGCTAAGAAGGCAGTTAGTGATGCTCGTGCTAAAGCATACGAGGGGTTTTATAAGGAGTTAGGGACAAAGGCGGGTGAACAAAGGATTTACAAGATTGCAAGGAACAAAGAGGAGTCGAGAGATTTGGATCAAGTAAGATGCATAAAAAATGAAGTTGGCAAGGTTTTAGTTACTGAAGGAGATATTAAGAACAGATGGGAAGAGTATTTCTATAAGCTATTTAATGATGGATGTGAAGGTTCGCGTTGTGATTTGGAGGACTTGACAGTTAGCGAATGTGAGCTTAATAGGTCATTTTATCGTAGAATTAGAGTCTCGGAGGTTAGCGAAGCTCTTAAGAAAATGGAGAATGGTAAAGCCGTTGGACCGGATGGTATACCGATTGAAGTTTGGAAATGTTTAGGAGAAAAAGGTGTGTTGTGGTTATGTAAACTATTGAATGAGATTTTACTGTCGAAAAAGATGCCTGATGATTGGAGATTAAGTACATTAGTTCCTATTTACAAAAATAAAGGGGATATTCAGAATTGTGCAAATTATAGAGGGATTAAACTTATGAGTCACACTATGAAATTATGGGAAAAAGTGATTGAGCATAGATTGAGAATGGAGACTAGTATTTCTGAGAGACAATTTGGGTTCATGCCAGGAAGATCCACTACAGAGGCGATTTATTTACTAAGGGGGATGATGGAGAAGTATCGAAGTAGGAGAAGAGACTTACATATGGCTTTCATTGACTTAGAGAAGGCGTATGATCGGGTACCAAGGGATGTACTTTGGAAAGCCTTGCAAAAGAAGAGGGTGAATGTTGCCTACATTAAGGTAATACAAGATATGTACGATAGGGCATTGACTAGGGTTAGGACACCCGGAGGTGAGACAAATGAATTTCCTATAGGAATTGGCCTACATCAAGGATCAGCTTTAAGCCCGTATCTATTTAACTTAGTTATCGATGCTATAACCGAGAGTATCACAGAGGAGGTACCTAAGTGCATGCTATTTGCGGATGATATAGTACTTTTAGCGGATTCAAGAGAAGAGATTAATACAAAATTGGAAATATGGAGAAATACGTTGGAGTCAAAGGGTTTTCGTTTAAGTAGGAATAAAACAGAATATATGCATAGCAATTTCACAAATAAACAACTTAGAGACGATTTGAAAGTTAGGTTAGGGGAGGATATAATTCCTCAAGTGACAAAGTTTAAATATTTAGGATCAATTGTAAGACAAGATGGTGAGATTGATGACGATGTTAATCATAGAATTCAAGCTGGTTGGTGTAAGTGGAGGAAAGCCACTGGAGTTCTTTGTGATAGAAAAGTACCTAATAAAGTTAAAGGAAAATTCTATCGTACTGCTATAAGGCCAGCAGTGTTATATGGTAGTGAATGTTGGGCTATGAAGGGACAACATGAACGTAAAGTGGGGGTAGTCGAAATGAGGATGTTGAGATGGATGTGTGGTCATACAAGATTAGATAAGATTAGGAATGACCATATACGTGAACGAGTCGGAGTGGCTCCTATTAGTGAGAAAATGGTAGAGAATCGTTTGAGATGGTTTGGTCATGTTCAGAGAAGACCATTAGATGCGCCAGTAAGAAGAGTAGATCAAATAATCTGGAGTCCGATTAAAAGAGGGAGAGGGAGGCCAAGGCGGACACTTGGCGAACTAATAGAGCAAGATCTATTGGTGAATAATATACCGAAAGGTTTGGTTACTAATAGAGCGGAATGGCGTCGTATGATCCATGTAGCCGACCCCACCTAGTGGGATAAGGCTTTGTTGTTGTTGTTGTTGTTGTTGTTGACTAGCATAACTCTCGCAAACCTTTCAAACCATGCTCGCAGTGATTGTTTAAGGCCATACAATGCCTTTTTCAGCTTACAAACAGTTTGTGCAGTCAAATTCCTTTTATATCCTAGTGGAACCTCCATATAGATCTCTTCTTCTAACTCCCCATGTTAGAAGGCATTCTTGACATCAAATTGATGCAACTCCCGACCACAATTAGCAGCTAATGATAACAGTAGTCTAACTGTATTCATCTTCCCAATTGGAGTAAATGTCTCTAGATAATCAATTCCATATGTCTGCATAAACCCTTTGGCTACCAACCTTGCCTTGTATCTCTCAATTGATCCATCCGCACTATATTTCACTATATATATCCACTTGCAGCCTACTGTCTTTTTTCCTTTGGGTAGCTTCACTAACTCCCACTCCATCTCTGTATTCATAGCTTGTTTCCATTTTTCATTGGATAAAACCTCAAATAAAGTAGTAGGTAGGGTTATAGCGTTTAGGCTTACAAGAAAGGCTCTATGTGTTAGGAGAGGAATTCTTAAATGATAAGAAGTTTGCAAGAGGGTACACTGATTACTTTGTGCATTTTCTAATTCATTTTCTAATAGCAATTGGAAGGTCTTGATCGAGATTGCCAACATAAGGTTCAGATTCTTGCAATGTAGGTTCAGAAGTGTTTACCTTAGTCAAAGAATTCGAGTTGGACTCTTGGATCTGCATAGGTTCAGGAACATTTACATTTCTCATTCTGTACACCTTGTCGAATCTCACATTATTAGGGGCAGAATTGGCTTCTATATGCGGTGCATTTGTTGTTTCAGTCACAGATTCATGCACGTGGGTTTCAACAATTGATTCAACCCCCAAGTTCAGAAGAATTTTTAGGCATCTGATTAGAACACGAAAAAGGTACATGCGTGGAATTTGATATTTCAAATAAAGGAATTGAGAAAATCAAATAGGAAGTCTTCCTTATCTTCTAAATTGAAATTCTTCCCCTGACGATGAAGATTAGGAAAGTAAGACTTGTGTTCATTAAATGTGACATCAATTGAGATAGAGAACCTTTTTGATGGAAGATGATAACACTTGTAACATTTGAGAGCCCTTGGATCTAACTTTCCACTATTATGACTATGGACATGAACAAATGACACATCCAAAATTTTTTGGAACAAGATTATTTGTAGTCCTCACATCAGGATAAAATGTTGATAGCATATTCATAGAGACTCTTAAAATCTAAGACTCTTTAAGGCAAACGATTTATCAAATAGATGAATGTAAGAATTGCTTCTCCCCAAAACATCTTGGGAACATGATTTTGAAACAACAAGTTTCTAGTCCTTTCAAGGAGATTTCCATTTTTTCTTTCTGCTATCCCATTTTGTTGTGGAGTATTAACACAAGAGAACTCATGTATTATCTCTTCTTTCTGAAAATATGGAGTAAGGATTTGGTTAAAGTAGTCTCTTGCATTGTCAAACCTAAATTTTTTGTTGATCATGGAACAAAACATTGGGAACATAATACTAAGATCAAATTTTTGCTTAAGCAAAAAAATCCAGTTAACACGAGCGCAATCATCAATAAAAGACACAAACCATCGTGCCCCAGAAATAGGAGATGGTCCCCATTGTTAGAGTTGGTGAATACTTCAGGGCCTCTTGTTTCTCACACCGGGTTCGCCCACGTGAGCTTAGGGGAATCTGAGTATTACCCAATTAACAATATTGTTGGCGTACGAACGAAAAGGGGGGTTCGGGGGGCCCCGCCCCCCGACGGCGGTCCCGCTCGGATTAGGTTTTGGGCTTTTGTTTAGCCGGCCCGTGTGGTTCGGATTAGGTTTTTTCTCTGTTTGTTTGGGTTTTAAACCCGGTTTGGAGAGGCTATTAATAGCCTAATTTCTGATGTAATTTGGGGTGGCGGCTGAAAACCTAAAGATATAGTGGAACCTCTTTGCAGGACGTAGCCCTCATCTCAAGGGTGAACCTGGGTAAATTTCGTGTGTCTCCTCTATTTTTTCTGCAATCTCTCTGCGATCTTCTCTCCTTGTTCTCGGATTTTCCCATCAATTGGTATCAGAGCACAGGTTGTTCGAGGAATTAGGGTTTATTCGAGATGTCAGGAGGATCGCGAATCGAGATAGAAAAATTTGATGGAACACGATTTGATCTCTGGAAGATGAAGATGGAGGATCTCCTTTGTGATCGAGATCTTTGGACGGCAATCGAGAAGGAGAGACCAGGCATGGAGGCGGCGAAGGTCGCGGACGAGGCCTCCTCCAGTCAGGCAGATCCAAAGGCGATTGAAGAGTGGGATCGGATTGATAGAAAGGCGAAGGGTTTGATTCGGCTGTGTCTCGCGGATTCAATTCTTACGAATGTGATGGGCGAACCTACTGCCAGAGATCTGTGGAGGAAGTTGGAATCCCTATATCAAAGTAAGTCGTTGGTTAACAAGTTATTTCTGAGGAAGAAATTGTACAATCTTCGGATGCAGGAGGGTGACTCATTTTCTACTCATCTTTATAACTTTAACACGGTGATCAGTCAACTTGTATCAATCGGTGTTAAGTTTCAAGATGATGATAAGGCAATAACATTGCTCTGTTCGCTGCCGGATTCATGGGACAATCTAATTGTTGTGATTGGTGGCGGGGATAAAGAACTTTCGTATGAAAGTGTATGTGCTGCCTTGTTATCAGAGGAAATACGGAGAAAGGGATCAGCAAGTTCTGGTAAAGAGGCGCTGGCGGCCAGAGGAAGGCAACCAGAAAGGAATCAAAATCAGAGAGGGAGATCCAAATCTCGTGGGCGTTCGAAGAGTAAGGATAAGAAGGTGCAATGCTGGAGATGTCAAGAGTGGGGCCATCTGAAGCGAGATTGCAAAAACAAGCCGGTTCATAAGAAAGAAGCTGAGTCAACCTCGGACAAAAAGGAGGCTGAGGCGGGAGATATGTATGTGGCTTCTGCATGTACGGCACAGTCAGATAAAGATGTCTGGCTTATCGACACTGGTGCTTCGTACCACATGACGCCTCATAAACACTGGTTCTGTGAATATGAGGAGTATAATGGTGGGGATGTCATGCTCGGAGATGACACTGCGGTTCAGATTGTTGGACGTGGCAGGGTGAAGTTGAGGATGAATGATGGCACGGTGAAGACTCTACCAGATGTAATGCATATACCACTTATGAGCAGGAGTTTATTATCTGTTGGTACAATGGCTGACTCGGGTGTTATATTCAGTTGCGATAAGGATTCGTGCAAGATGATCAGAGGGTCGATTGTAATTGCACGAGGGGTTCGCTATGGCACGTTGTACAAGTTGCTCGGAGAGACAATATCTGTGGGCTGCGGATTTATTTCTGAAGAGGCCAAAGAAGATGAAGACAGCAAATCTATGTTGTGGCATCGGAGATTAGGCCATATCAGTGAAAAAGGACTTTCCACTATAGCATCAAGTCAGATGGTAGAAGGAGTTCCGGATTGTTCTGTGGGCTTCGGGTTCTGTGAACATTGTCTCCATGGAAAACAGAACCGAGTCAGTTTTCAACACACAGGTTCAAGAGCAACGAAGATTCTCGAACTGATTCATAGTGATGTCTTTGGACCAACTCCGACTCCATCTATTGGAGGGTCCAGGTACTATGTTTCTTTTATAGATGATTTTTCGAGATACAGTTGGATTTATTTTATCAAGAATAAATCAGATGTATTCGATAAGTTTCGAGAATTTAAAGTTTTGGTGGAAAATCAATTGAGCTGCAAGATCAAGGTCCTTCGTACAGATAATGGAGGTGAATTTTGTTCAGATAAGTTTGAGCATTTCTGCGTGGACAATGGTATTATTAGGCAGAAGACAACTCCATATACACCTGAGCAGAATGGAGTAGCTGAAAGGTTAAATCGGTCACTCATAGAGAAGGCCAGATGTATGCTGAGTTGGGCTGAATTGGGGCAAGAATTCTGGGCAGAAGCTGTAGCCACAGCAAACTACCTGAAGAACCGCTCACCGACCTCATCAGTGAAGGATCAGACCCCTTATGAGGCAATGTTTGGGAAGAAGCCAAATTTGTCTCATGTTCGGGTGTTCGGATGTGACGCATATGTTCATATACCCAAGGAAAAGCGGGGTAAGCTTGATAGTAAATCTGAAAAGAACATATTTGTCGGATACAAGGAAGGGATCAAGGGCTACAAACTGTGGAATCCAAAGTCAAGGACTATTGTTTACAGTAGGGATGTTGTTTTCCGTGAATCACGTTCCCAAGTTGAAGTTCAAAAAGGTGATGAACCTAAGAAAGTGGTAGTGCTTGAAGAAGATTCTGATTCTGAAACTTCAGAGGTGGATGCACAAGATACTTCAGTTGAGTCTGTTATAGAACCGGATCAAGAAGACTCGGTTAATGAAGTTGAAGATGCAGATTCAGATGAAGACCCGGATATTGGTACTACCATACCAGTTCTCAGGAGATCGACACGAGAAAGAAGAGCACCTTTGAGATACTCTCTTAGTACTCTGAGTTCGTTTCATGCTTTGAGCATCATCGGAGAAGAACCTAGTTCTGTAAAAGATGCAAGGTCTATGGATGATGCAAATCAGTGGGAGCTTGCTATGGCAGATGAGATGCAGTCACTGGATAAGAATGAAACATGGAATTTGTGTAAATTGCCTAAGGATAGAAAGGCAATTGGTTGCAAATGGGTGTTCAAGCGAAAGCTGAAACCGGATGGGTCTGTAGAGAAGTACAAGGCGAGGTTGGTAGCTAAAGGGTACTCTCAGGTTGAGGGAGTTGACTATGATGAGATTTTTTCTCCCGTGGCGAAAATGACTTCAATCAGATTTGTTCTATCTCTGGCAGCAGCATATAATCTTGAGGTAGAGCAGATGGATGTGAAGACGGCATTCCTTCATGGGGACTTGGAGGAAGAGATATATATGAGGCAACCAGAAGGCTTTGAGGTTCAAGGTAAAGAGAAGCTGGTGTGCAAATTAAAGAAGTCTCTGTATGGATTGAAGCAATCGCCAAGGATGTGGTACCAGAAGTTTGATACGTACATGTTCGAACTCAAGTTTATACGTTCAGATTCAGATCATTGTGTTTATGTGAAGAGAGTTGGAGATCAGTTTGTCATTCTTACATTGTATGTGGATGACATGTTGCTGATTGGAAACAGTATGAAGATGGTGAATTCAGTGAAGGGTTTGTTGGCCAAGAAGTTTGAGATGAAAGACTTGGGACCAACGAATTTTATTTTGGGTGATACAACAGAGAATAGTTCTGATTTTCTGACTAAAGCAGTTACAGGTGTAAAGTTTGAGTGGTGCTCTACTGCTGTCGGATTGAAGAAGAATGTTGCTGGCAAGGCTCTCATTGGTGTGAAGTATCCACCAAGTGGGAGAATGTTAGAGTTGGTGAATACTTCAGGGCCTCTTGTTTCTCACACCGGGTTCGCCCACGTGAGCTTAGGGGAATCTGAGTATTACCCAATTAACAATATTGTTGGCGTACGAACGAAAAGGGGGGTTCGGGGGGCCCCGCCCCCCGACGGCGGTCCCGCTCGCCGAAACCTAGACGGGTTTTGGGCTTTTGTTTAGCCGGCCCGTGTGGTTCGGATTAGGTTTTTTCTCTGTTTGTTTGGGTTTTAAACCCGGTTTGGAGAGGCTATTAATAGCCTAATTTCTGATGTAATTTGGGGTGGCGGCTGAAAACCTAAAGATATAGTGGAACCTCTTTGCAGGACGTAGCCCTCATCTCAAGGGTGAACCTGGGTAAATTTCGTGTGTCTCCTCTATTTTTTCTGCAATCTCTCTGCGATCTTCTCTCCTTGTTCTCGGATTTTCCCATCACCCATATGTCTGTATGAATGAGATAAAAAGGAACAGAGCTTTTATTGCTGATTGGAAAAGATACACGTTTGTGTTTAGCATCATCCTTTTCCCTCTCAAAAAAAAAAGTTCACACACATCACAATGAAAGCTTTCAACATCTAGATCCTTAAATAAAGAAGGGAACAAAACTTTAATAACCTAAAGGATGGATGTCCGAGTTGACAATGATGAAGTACAGTCTTGTCTCTATTGGATAAAATGAGCTCGAATTTGAAGGATGAAGATAATTTGCCCTTAATCATGTTCAATTGACTGACTTGATGTTTCAAGGTAGTACAAGTCATTCCTTTCTCTAGCAAGTCTAATCATCCTCCTAGAACTCTTGTCCTGAAATACAATTGTTATAAAAAATGACATTGCAACATATATCATGGGTAAGTTTTTGCACAGAGACTAGATTTGTGGATAATTTTGGAACATGAACATTTCTTAGGATTATCGATGGGCTTATTTTGACATCTCCAAATCCTGCCATAGTAGTCAAGGATCCATCGTTAATGGCTATTTTTCTATTGCTTGGGCATAGGATATAGATTGAGAAAATATTAGAAAAAAGGGTCATGTGATCAGTAGCTCCTGAATCCATGATCCAAGAGTTGGTAAATGTTGTACTTGGGGCATTTAATCCAATGGAAGATGGAGGTTCACTTGAATGAACCAAAGAACAAGTACCTTCAGATTTTTCAATACTATTAATAAGTGATCTCAGCCTATCAACCTCATCTTGATTGAGACCACTTGACTCTTATGGTACTGGCGTTGATGCATTTTGCATTCCTGCAACAATGTGGGTTTGTCCATTATTTCGTTGTTGTCCTCCTTTTTGTCCCCATTCTCGACTTGGTGGCTTCCCATGAAACTTCTAGCATTTTTCACAGGTGTGGCGAGATTTTTTGCAGTAAGTACACCATAATCCATCTCAATTTGGGAATTCCTGTTGACCACGTCCTTCAAATGTTCCTTTATCCAAGTTTACAATTGATTTGTTGCTATCACGAGCCACCATAGATGAACTATCAGGAATTTGTAATTGAAGCATCGCACCTCTTCTACTTCACTTCGTATTAGAGCCAAACTTCATTTAAGCATGGAACTTCAAATTTTCCTAGAATTTGTATCCTCACTTGATCAATTTCGGGATTAAGTCTAACTAGAAAATCATAAACCCGACCCTGATCAATAAATTACTTAAGAGTTGCTGCATCATCTGCGCATTTTGTTTGTATTACACGGTAGTGATCCAATTCCTGTCATAAGGACTTCAATTGATTTGCATATTCAGTAACTGACATATTCCCTTGCTTTGCAGCCATAGTTTTCACCTTCACATCATATAATTGAGCTGCATCTCTGGCTTTAGAATAAGTTTGCTGCAAGAGGCATGGATGTTTTACTTCATCCCATATCATAGAATCATAGAACTCCACAGCCATGCCATATCATAGTCTTACTTCATCCCATGCTTCAAACTTAGGATCTGTACCTATGAGATGACTAATGTTTCTCTTTCCTTTCAAAATCGTATGAATAAGTTGAGACCACTTGAGATAGTTTTTTCCATCTAACCTGTAAGAGGCATGAATGTTTTGTAGTTCTCCAGATTGTTGAATGTGAATTGCCTCTTCTAATTGATTTCCTGTAGTAGATTCCTGTATCTTGGATATTTTGAATGACAATTTGTAGATAATCCTTTCCAGAATGCAAACATTACTGCATGGCAATGAAGGCCACAAGTTTCACAACAATGAAAGTTAGAAACAAGTATTCCAGAAAAGAGCCTAAAGCTTCTAATATCATGTGGAGAATTGTAGCAAAAAACTCTATTAGTTTCTTACTATTCAACCACTAATATACAAAACCTTCAAACACATTAAGAAAGATGAAACATGAAAGACTGGAATCAAATCCCATAATTATGGGGCAGCCTGCTAGGAATAGGAAAGCTAACTATGTGCTCCTATTTCTATTAAATACAATATATTGTCAAAAAAGGAACTTCCTAAAATAAAATAGATCTTGCATGATCCTGCCCAGGGAACTAATTTGTTTTTTACAAGTGATGTGGGACAACAACAAAAATATTTTTCTTGATCATTGTAGTGACCTGAAACTTTAAAATTTTGAATGACAGATGCTAATGATGATGTGAACAAAACTTCATGGAAGAAAAAACGTCAGAAAAAAATCAGCAGTTGAATCTCTGTAAACTAAGAGCAAAAGTTTCTAAAGAATATAACTTTTATTAATTCAATAGTTCTTCCTTACATGTGGCTTTGTAGGGTTCAAACCTAAAAGTAAGAGCGGAATGGCGTCGTATGATCCATGTAGCCGACCCCACCTAGTGGGATAAGGCTTTGTTATTGTTGTTGTTGTTGTTGTTGTTGTTGTTGTTGTTGTTGTTGACTAAATTTAGAACTCTACCATAATGGGAAAATAATAAAATGACACAATTGAAATAAAGTAGAACTCTAGATTTCCTATCATAGAATTAAAAGGAAAAAGATAAACTAAAATTAAACTCCTAAATTTGATTGAACTCCAATTAAGTTTATCTTGCTTTGCTCTAAGGCTAGCAATATGACAGAGCCAGGTCAGGTCTACACATAAATAGGTCAGCATATAAACAAATTAAACGGGCGAGGATTTTCACTGAAAAGAAAATCCGTCTTATGTTATTTTCTAAATCTACAAGATCTGGTTAGGTTGTTAGCTTTTTTTTTGAGGGAAGGTTAGGTTGTTAGCTTATTAGGCTCAAGTATTTTTGTTTCAAGTAATTAATCTTAAAAAATTATATATAATTAATATTATGATTTATTTTTTTAAAAAAATAAATATGTGAATTATTAAACCAACTTTATAAGCTAATCTATTGGACCATTTATAAATAAGCGAAGCCTACTTAAGTAGACAAACTTATTTATAAAATGTGCTTTGACCTATTTATCTAAATAAGCCAGACCCAGGTACGCCAAAATAGGTGAGGTCAGACATGACTAACAAACAACCTGACTTATTGTCTGCCCTAGAGTTTCCTCAAAAAAGGGTTCTTCTAGTAAGCATTACTCTACTGTGTTGTTTCTGTATCCTCTTTACTAAAGATAATATCACCTCGACCAATTCAGATAACCAGTCTAAAATATATGTATAAAATCAAGATTTTATGTTCGGGATTAAGTTGAGAAGTAATAAGTTCTTTTGGAATTTGGGATGATGCGAACTTTACAGGTCCAAAGAAATTACTCTGTTAATTTTTCTTTTCGGTAAAAAACTTTTTTATTTTCAACTGTGTTAAATGCAGCTCTTCTATGCAAAATTGGAGCCTTGAGGTCATTCTCACTTGAGAAATTGCATTATTGGAGGGAAAGAGCATCCGGCATGAGTTCACTTGCTTATTTTCTCTCTAGAGATACCCTTGACCATTTCAATACAGTAATCAAGCCAATAGTTTATCTGTCTATGTTCTATTTCTTCAACAATCCAAGATCATCAATCGTGGACAACTACATCATTCTAGTTGCACTCGTTTATTGTGTGACTGGAATTGGTTATGCGTTTGCAATATTTTTCCAGCCAGGATCAGCACAATTGGTATGTTTTCACAAATCATTGCTCCCGTTTCATTACCTTTAAGGCTTTAGGGTTTGGCATTTCTCCAATATTTGTTTAATTTAATTGTTATATGCGTGCAGTGGTCTGCTTTGCTTCCTGTTGTTCTAACATTAATTGCAACACAGCAGAAAACTTCTACATTTTTAGCAAACTTATGTTATACAAAGTGGGCTCTTGAAGGATTTGTCATCGCAAACGCTGAAAAGTATGTGGCTCAACTCATCCTTCTACGTTTGTTCAACCATATAATTGGATATATATCGAAAACAAAAGAATAAATTATGTAATCTAGTTTCTTGGTTCGTCTAATCACTTTGCTGCATATCGTAGAACAGCAATGAGTATGTCAGCAAGATTAATAGAACAATAATGCTTACTGTCCTTGACAATTTGTGATTATACATATCTGATTTTATTTGTTAAAAGCTTTTGCTCTATCAAACAAGAACACTTTCAGTTAGTTTTTTCTAGTCTTGATTTAACAATTCCTATTAAAAATTACGTGGGTGAACTGCTTTATTGCATTATCATCCATCTGTAATATAAGGGGCCAAGATCTTGATTCGCATTTTAGAAGTCAAAGATTATCTCAATTAGTTTTAAATTTGACTTTGCGTTAGGTCTAGGTTTTGCTTTTTAAGGTTGAAAAGAAATGCCCGATTATAAGATTTGTGCATGCATACACAAATAATTTTGAATGGGCGAGCATTTGCTGTTTCAGGTATTCTGGAGTATGGTTGATAACACGGTGTGGTTCACTTCTGAAAAATGGATACGACATTGGTGACTGGAATTTGTGCATAATTATTCTCGTTGTTAATGGCATAGTTTTCCGATTCATTGCCTTCTTTTGTATGATAACTTTCCAAAAGTCATGAAACAGACAACCTACTTTTTAATTGGGGTGTGCATGAAATGGCATTAAATTTTGTTACAGCTTTTTGTAAATAGGGATCTCAGAATTGTCAGGTGAAGTAGATCAAATGAGCCTTAGCTCCAATGTAATTTAAAACTTACTGTCTGATTCTGTGCAAAGCTTTTGTGATGTGAGCTGCAAGTTATTTTTTTCCCCCCAAAAGCTACTGATTATGATTGTATTCTTCTTTCCCTTTCTTTTTACTTTTGGTTACATGAGGATGATCTGAGTGTAGCATACGAAAGAAAAGAAGTCAAATAAAATATGTGGTCTTTTGTTGATTTGTTCAATAGAGAACTGTGTTATTAAAACGGGATTTTGGTTTGTTTAAAGATTGATGTCAAGAAGGATAAGCAAAGCTTGATAAGTTTCTTTGTATGTAAAAAAGACAGGATTTGCCGAAAAAAAAAACAGGATAAGCTTTTTGTTACATCAGGATAAGCTTTTTGTCAAGAAGGATATAAAAAAAAAAGACAATATTTGCTGGAAAAACAAAGAAAAAAAAACAGATGGATCATTGGGAAACATGAATTGATTAGGAACTTGGACGTAAGAAAGATCTTTTAATGTTTCAACTTGGATGGACCTTTCATCATCTCGGCCTTGGAAACCAAATGGACGTGGAGATCAACCTTTTCCGACGCTCGACTCTGGTAACCTTGCTAGGCCTAATAACACTCCAGATGGTTGTTTATGACACTGTAATTTATGGTTTTATGAAATAAATGTTGTATAGCAATCATCCTGTTTCTACTCCACGGCTTCAAATCTTTCCGGATGGATTTTGAAATTGTGATGCTTGGAATTATAATTTTTCTACGTTCGTCAATCTTGTTGGACAGAACTTTGGATGCAACTCCTAATAGCACATTCTCCAACTCATCCGTCAGACTGATATGACATATATAGCAAATTCTCCCAATATGTGATACATTTCCAAATATCTCATCCTAGTAAAACAAGATGCAAAGAAAATTGTCTTTCTTTTGTTTCTGGAATTTGCATCAATTACTCCTTTGTCCCTATGTCCCTATGCTTTTTGTAATACTTCGAAAATTCATCCAATCCTCATCGCATAATCATAATAAAATGATTTAACATAAATGCAGCGAAAACTTTAACAAATCAAATAAATAAGATAAAATCATCTTTTTAGTGGAAGACTGTAAAAATACTTATAACATAATGTCATATAACATAAAGCATGGGCTAATATCCTTTTCCAAAGTATTTTTAGAATCATTATAGTCTAATGACTAAACATGCTAATAACATCACGACTTTATTTAATCTAAATCATGTCATGAGTTGAGCCGCCATCCATCCATAATCTTTAGTTACCTGTATGGATTCAAGTTCCAAGGTTTTTCAGTTAAAGTATGTAAAGACTGTGCAATGCCATGATCCTAAACATGATGTTACATGATATGCATATTCAATTTCAAAGAAAAAAAGACATATGCATGCTATGTATTTAGTATATGATCTACACGTCAATCATAACATAACAAATTTTCATCATGCAATATCATAAATAGTATGGTATGACACGTAAATAATCATCACCTTACCCGTAGTATAGAAACAATCATCATGAATCATCCATCGGCGTATAAGTGACTTGCATTTACCTTAAGCCGTAATAACTTTCTCATAGTTGTTTTATAATCCTTTTGGGTTCCACTTTTTTTATCATCAATCTATCAATTCAACCTTTCGACATTAAAATATTTGATCTTGCAATAGTTGAGAGTTATATTGTTGCCCTCACAATATGTTAGATAGGTCGTGAAAATAATGCTCTCTTCGCCCGAAGGTGACTAGGAATACACACACCATTGCCAGCATGAGAACAATTACTCCTAAAGTAAATACATAACCGCGGTGTAAAAAATAATATTTCCTAACAATCCCAAAGGGACTATTGAGGAGCGACATCTAACAAACTCCATCAACTAGGTGCATTATGATTTGCAATAAACAATCTGTTCAATCTTCAAATTTTAACTTAGTTACGAGAGAACATGCAATTCTATCTAGGTGTTATATGCAATCAACGACAAATATATAATATAAATACATTGATGCTTGCCTAGAAAATTTAACCAAGGTGCTACAAAGATGTAGAGAGTCCAACTTGATCCTAAATTGGAAGAAGTGCCATTTTATGGTCCAAGAAGGGGTTGTCTTACGACATGTGGTCTCAAGCAAAGGCATTGAAGTGGACAAGGCAAAAATTGAGGTAATTGAGAGGCTACCACCACCCACAAGTGTCAAGGCAATTAGGAATTTTTTGGAGCATGCAGGCTTCTACAGGAGGTTTATAAAAGATTTCTCCATGGTAACTAGACCCCTCACCAAGTTGCTGGCCAAGGATGCTGAATTTCATTTTGATGAAGAGTGTATGAAGGCATTCAAGAAGTTGAAAGAAGCCCTCACCTCAGCCCTTATAGTGCAGCCACCTGATTGGACTCTTCCTTTTGAAATCATGTGTGATGCTTCAGACTAGGCTGTAGTGGCAGTCTTGGGTCAAACCAGGGAGAGAAGACACCATGTTATATGCTATGCAAGCAAGACATTTGATGAAGCCCAACTCAACTATGCCACCACTGAAAAGGAATTATTGGCCGTTGTGTTTGCCTTTGACAAATTCAGATCTTATTTGATTGGTTCTAAAGTAATTGTCTTCACTGATCACCAGGCAGTAAGGCACCTGATCAACAAGAAGGAATCCAAGCCAAGGCTTATAAGATGGATCTTATTATTACAAGAATTTGATGTTGAAATCAGGGATAAAAGAGGGACAAAAAACTTAATTGCTGACCACCTATCAAGGATGGAAGGAGTTCAAAATTCTAATGACTCACTCCCCATCAATGACTCCTTTCTTGATGACTTTTTGATGGCCATATCAGCTATCCCTACCCCTTGGTATGCGGATATTATCAATTACTTGGCATGTGGAATCATTCCTTCTAATTACACCTACCAACAGAAGAAGAAATTCTTCCATGACTTGAAGGACTTCTATTGGGATGATCCCCTCTTGTTCAAAAAGTCTCATGATGGCATATCTAGGAGATGTGTACTACAATCTGAATTCCATGAAATCTTGGAGGCTTGCCACTCATCTCCATATGGTGGGCATGGTGCAACACAAAAGACAGCTGTAAAAATCTTACAATCTGGTTTCTATTGGCCTTCTTTGTTCAAAGATGCCCATTTATATGTTAAAAGTTGTGATGTATGCCAAAGAACAGTGTCAATCTCCAGGAGGAATGAAATGCCACATAATGGAATCCTAGAAGTTGAAATTTTTTATGTTTGCGGCATTGATTACATGGGGCCCTTTCCTAGTTCCTTTGGATATAAATTCATATTGTTGGCTGTTGATTATGTGTCTAAATGGATAGAAGCCATCCCCACAACAGTTGCTGATTCCAGGGCTGTTATTAAGTTATTCAAGGATGTAATCTTCCCAAGATTGGAATTTCAAGGGTGGTTATAAGTGATGGAGGCAGCCACTTCATTGAAAAGTGTATTGAGAACCTCCTAAACAAGTATGGAGTTAAGCATAAGGTCTCCACCGCCTACCATCCTCAAACAAATGGCCAAGCAAAAATTTCAAGTAGGGAAATCAAGGCCATATTGGAGAAAACAGTGTCCTTGATAAGAAAAGATTAGAGTTTGAAATTGAATGAAGCACTTTGGGCATATAGGACAGCCTATAAGACCCCTATAAGCACTTCTCCTTATAAGTTGGTTTATGGGAAAACTTGCCACCTACCAATTGAGTTGAAGCATAAGGCATATTGGGCAGTAAAGGCACTCAATTTTGATATGCAAGCATGTGGACAAAAGAGGCTTCTCCAAATTGATGAATTGGATGAGATTAGGCTAAATGCCTACCATAATTTAGAATTTTACAAGGAAAGGACCAAGAGATGGCATGATAGCAGAATTCTGAATAAGGAATTCAAGGTTGGAGACTTGGTATTACTTTTTAATTCAAGGTTAAAACTATTTCCTGGGAAGTTGAAGTCAAGGTGGAGTGGACCATTTAAAATTCACAAAGTCTATCCATATGGTGATGTGGACCTTCTGAATGATAAGAATGATATATTTAAGGTGAATGGACAGAGGTTAAAGCTTTATCACTCCACAGCCATGGATTCTGCTAAGGAAGAGCTAATTCTACAAGATTTGCCACAACCACCTAGTTGATTTCACATGTAACAATGTCTAGCCAAAGACATTAAAGAAAAGCACTTCTTGGGAGGTAACCCAAGCCATTCTATACCTAATCTTTCTGTTTTTGCAGGAATAAGTGATGAGGAACAAGTTCAATTCAGCATTCTCAAAATTCCCCTTTAGTTCTGATTTTTCCACTGAAAACTTAATGATAACTGATAATATCTTTTTCATTATGCTACATTGATCATATCATCATCTGAATTAACATTCATTTCAGCTATCCAAATCTGTTATAGCCTAATTTCAGTGAATTTCAGAAATCCCCAATGCATTGTTGAATTCTGCACTCAAAATTTTGATTAGTTGCAAATCTGCCATTCCACTGATATCCTTTGTTCCTCTGCAGGATCAGTTGCAACTAATGAATATTAGATGACCCAAAGTTTTTGGATGAAGTGCCAAGAGAATTCAAATGCCCAATTTAATGCATTTCAATCCCACCCACCCCTCTCCCTTGCCTTTTATTTTCAACACTAGGGACAGTGTTGAGACTAAGTTTGGGGGAGAAAACCTGGTGCTTTTCTAACCTTTACACCATATTTTCAATTGATTTTAATGTCCATATATCATTTATCACCAGGTTATTAGTGGGCTTTGCAAGTTATCATAAGTTATCACTAGTTATCACTTTGAAATGGATAGAATACTTCATTATGACAGTAGGTGCACTCCAATACCAAGTGGCCAACTTGGCCATTAGCTTTCTTGCTTTAATTGGCATTATGAATTCAGATGCATTTGAATGAATTTTCAGCTGAAAATTTTTTTCTTGTGGATTAACACTAGCTACATTCATGGATTAATTGGAAAGTAGAGGATGTCTAGAAGGGAGTCAAGGATCTTGCTTCCATGTTAAATAGGAATTCTTGACTATTTGCATTTAAGGATCTAACCTATACTTGAGTTTGAACCATTGCTCACCTCATGAACAGAATGAAAAAGAGAAAAAGGAAAATGAAAAGTTACATGCATAGAAAAAAGGAAGAGAGCAAAACTTCCAATGGAATCTCTCTTCAATGCAAAAATAAAAGAAAAAAATTTAGGAGAGCAAAACTTCCAAATGAATCTCTCGTAAAGAAAAAGAATAAAAATCAGGTGCCAAACCTGTTTATATGCATCTCATGAATAAAAGTCAGGTTTTCAAACATGTTTAAGCAAAGAAATTAAAAGTCTGTTCATGAAGAGATTGTGTTTCAAATTTTTTTAGTAAAGTTGACAATCCTTATAATTCAATTCAGTTAATGTTAGTACTTCTATCATGGCTTAAATTTGCATTAACCTTTGTGACTCCTCAGCTAGAATTTGGGATTGGAAAGAATGGGATGGAATGTTAGTCAAGTGGGAAACTCATTTAGATCTAATTCAGCTGATTTTTCTATCCATTTGTGAATGGTAAATTCAAATTCATCCTTAATTTCTGAATGTTTTACTTGAGGACAAGCAAAAGGCTAAGCTTGGGGGAGTTTGATCACTTGCTGATCACTATAAGTTTCTAGTCCATTTTAGATACATTTCATACATATCGAGTCCCACTTTTTCCTATTTTAGGCCAATTATACTTGGAATGCATACATTGTGATAACTAGTTGATATTCCTCATTTCATACTTATTTCCATGTGCATAGAGGTTCTGAAATGCCAAAATCCATTAATATTTAAATTCTATGCCAAGTTATCATTTTGAGAACAAGTTATCATTCCTAAGTGTCAAGTTATCATTATTTTGAATGAGCTGAATTTCAGTGATTATTTTGTCATTTCGACATGCAAAATCATTAATTCTGCACAGAAACCTTAAGCAATCATCTTGTTATTATTTTAACTCATTGCTGGTCAAATTTCATCACATTTGGATAACCACAACTCAAGTTATCACAAGTTATCATTTTTAAGTTTTATAAGTTATCGTTTTTTGGCACCCAAGTTCTTAGAAATCTCATTCATTTGATTTCTGACCTCATTCACTTGTCACTCTAATCCATTTGATGCCTGAAATACTTTGAACCATCCATATTTGGATATTTTCTATGATTTATTAAAAGTTATCATTCCGGGCCCCTAAAATCATTAATATTGATATAAGTTATCACTCCTGCACAACACTCAATTTCATTTGATATCTGAGCTAGAAACTATCATCATCTTGATCTTTATTTGTCAAAACACCATTCAATGACTTTGATGCTTACTATTTTGGGATTTGTAGCAGGAAGAAAAGTGGCCAAAAAGTGGAAAAAGTAAGGGGGACCACCTACTTTTTCCTGCACAAAAGGGAATATGCAACTGTGAATTCAGTCCAGGGACAGGTGGCTTAATCAGGGTTTGGAAGAACATTCTGATGCTCATCCAAGGATGGACATGAGTGATATAAAAGAGGGAATTTCTGGAGGAAAGAGGGGGGCTGGACATTGAAGGTTGGAGCAAGGGTTTCTGCTGAAGTGGGAGCTGCTGCTGCTGGAGGAGCTGTTGGCCGAGAGTCTTCAAGCATCAATGATTTGTATATGTTTCTCATTCCATTTGATGTCAAGCTTTGTAAATATGAGGTGCTAAACTCTATTTCTTCTAAGATAGGGTAGTAGTTTAGATTAGTTTTGGATGGATATGGAATGATTTATAATCCTGCACTGCAACAATTCTAGTTTTCAGATTTTAGAACTTTTCTGCATTGATTCATTAGATCCGTTGTAAACTATGATTGAGATGTATTATTTGATCTAATCATCCTTCAGAAATACATTAAGAGATCCCATTTTAGTTGCAATTCTGATTTCTGATTTTGGTTTCCTGAAAATCTGATTTCCTGATTTTTCTGAATCTGATTTCCTGAATGGTTTGAAATTGTTTGTCATCCCCAATCTGGTTAATTGAGTAACTGAGTGATAATTAATGCCCCCATCTTGTTCAGAAATGAATCAAGAAGTCTGGGATATTTTTGGCTCAATAAAGATTATTTTTTTCTGATTTCTGAACTGAAATTCTGAATGTTATCTTTCTGATTTCATATTGGAACCTGTTTTACCAATTAAGTTCCCTGATTTCTTCCAATCACAGAGAGGTGAACTTTAGGGATGTCTTGCAATCTAGAGATGGGTCAAGAATCAGTTGGTAAACCAAATTTCCATTTGATTTATAATTCTGAATTTCTGAATTGTAGAATTTCATTTCCTATTTTTTATTTTTATTTAAATTTTGATTTCCATTGTCAAGCCTCAACTTAATCCACTGCTGAGAAGTATTTATTAGGTCATCCTTGAGATCTAGAGATAGGCTAAGGAGCAATGGCAATTGTGAATTCCTGTAGTTATATGCTTTGCACTTCCAATTGAGTTGTGTTTGTGTGGATTTCATTTATTTTGCAACCGAGAGGTTGAATTTAAATCCCCCTGAAATTCAGAGATGAATCAAGAAGCATAAGCACCATATTTGAGTAGATTTCATCATGGTTTGATTGATTGGAATGATTCCATCTTTTTATGATTGCAATTGCAAGTTATCATTGCAGAATTTCTTTAAATTGTCAAAATCAATTGAACTGAATGATAACTTTATTTTCAGTGAGGACCCTCTATTGATTCAATCTAGCTAATAACTATATGATAATATGTTGCTTAGTTAGATGCCAATTGAGCTGTGGGAGCAGCCATTTTCAGATTGAATCAAAAGTTGGATATTTAATGATAACTTGTCAATTCCATCCTTAATTAATTTAGATGAACCCCAAATCCTAGAAGAACCTTCCTCATTGATAGTTAAACCTTTCTAGACTTTAATCTAGCATTTATATTTCAGTTTTGATAAGTTTCCAAAACCCAAAATTCAGTTATCATTTCACTTTCCATTAAAAATATGTTTTCACTTTCCTTTGAAAATATGTTTTTAGCCATTAAAGTAGAACTAATCTAGATTATTTTAGGGTGTCTTAGACTTCAAATTCTTGTGGATACGACAACCTTAGTCTACTATAACTTATCTGTGCACTTGCAGCTAGTGAGTTGGGAGACCAAAAATTGAAAAATTGACCCTTTTACTTAATTTCAGCAAGTTATCACTAGAAAATCCAAATATCACTATCACTCTACCTTCTCCAAAGTCTTCTGTTTTTCTGTATCATCAATAATAGATAAATCTTTTCTCGAATGAAGCATCACAGATTTATCAAAAGTAAAATCTCTACTCATAATGAATTTCTTGGTTTCATGACACCATAATCTATAACCTTTGACACTAGATTTATAACCAAGAAATATGCACTTCCTAGCTCTAGGTTCAAACTTTTCATCATTAACATGTGCATATGCAGGATAATCGAAAACTCTTAAATGTGAGTAATTAGGAGGATTATCTGACCACACTTCTTCAGGTTTTTTTAAGTCTAAGGATCGGTAAGGAGACCGATTCACTAAGTGACATGTCAGGTTGACAGCCTCTATCCAAAACTCTTTGCCAAAGTGCTGCATTTGACAACATACATCGAACTCTCTCTAGTAGAGTTCTGTTCATTCTTTCTACGACTCCATTCTGCTGTGGAGTCCTCTGAACTGTGTGATGTCTTACAATGCCTTATTTATCACAAAATTCATTGAACTTAGAATTGCAAAATTCTAGTTCATTATTAGTCCTCAGCCTCTTCACTTCTCTAGCAAAGTCTTTCATGACTTGAATGTTTTGAATACATCATCTTTATGCTTTAGAAAATAAACCCAAACTTTTCTAGAGAAGTCATCAATAAATGTCAGCAAATACATATTACCTCCTTTCGAAGGAACCTGAGAAGGACCCCATAAATATGAATGGATGTAATCAAGGGTTCCCTTCGTCTTATGAACGGCTGAGCCAAAGCTAACTCTCTTTTGCTTTCCGAAGATACAATGTTCACACAGTTCTAATTTTCCAACTTATGCACCAGGAAAAAAACCTCTGTTGCTGAGAACTTGCATGCCCTTCTCACTCATATGACCCAAACGCATATGCCATAACTTTGTGCAGTCTTCCTCTGAGATAGATGAAATTGTTGCTGAACCTATCATCGTCGAACCTTGGAGAACATACAAGCTACTGATTTTGAGACCTTTCATCAACACAAGAGCACCACAGAAATCTTCATTCCATTAGACTCAATAACAACTTTGCAACCATTTGAGTCTACGACACCGAGCGAAATGAGATTCTTTTTCAGATCAGGGACATGTCTCACTTCAGATAATGTTCTAACAATCCCATCATGCATCTTAATATGGATGGACCCAATACCAATAGTTTTATAGGCAACATTGTTACCCATAAGAACAACTCCACCTTCAATATATTTGTACGTGGAGAACCAATCTCGATTGGGACACATATGGTATGAGCATCCAGAATCGATGATCCATTCACTTGATGATCTGGATTTGTTTGTTGTCGTTACCAACAGAACATCTTCATTCTCACTTTCTGCTACACTGGCATCTGCTATAACGCCCCCAAAATTCGGCCCTAATTTAAACTTTTTGCCGAACCCTGGGCGACGTTACATCGACCTTGACATGACCTAATTACATAAAACTTTGCAGCGGAAATATAAATAATAATAATAATCAAGTCCATTAACATAAAACATAGCGGAAGACTTTATAGGTAAATAAAATCTCAAGATACCAATACTAGCCCATGGGCCACATAGGCTCTAACATCAAGACCCAACATAGGGTTCGTAATACATAAAGTAGTCCAAATAAAAGTAAAAGACTCAAAGGCCCATAAGCCATACATACTTAACTCTTATAAGAGTTCATCATCATAACATAAAAGACTAAATGATAACTTGGCCTTAGCCCGACCAACCTATGTGTAACGTCTCCATCATGAGGCTTTCACCGTCGAACCTAAGCCTCGTCCATACCTGCACGAATCCATGGGGTGCAGGAGATTTCTCCCGTTAGAGTATGTTGAGTCTCATGCATGCTATGATCCTATGACATAATCTCTACATGTCATGGCATATGCATATCAACATCATGGAACATAAATCATATGCATGCTATGAGCTACTTATGCATACTACATGGCATATGAATATATCATCATAGCAAGATAAGATAAACATATAACATCATAATCATTATGTCAAAGCATATCATAACTTATCATTATGCTAAGGCACATCATCATTCATTTTGCTTTACTTTAACATCTTCTTACATAACATCTTATGACAAGGGGACATACATTAGTATCCGATTGGAGCTTTCATCAACATCTTCATCTTTATGTCCCAAGTCATCTTTGGAAAGTATATACATATTTGTAAAACTTTACTTTCCACTTTACATCATCTTTTCATCTTCTATCTTGATTAAGATAGTTTATTATCTTGGTGATTGGGAAGACCATGTTGATTCGCAAGAACTTGGCTAGTTAGGCCGCGACGATTGCCCTACTTTTGAAATGATTCTTCCCTAAGAATACGACACATGAGCTAGCATGTGAAGACTTTATTCCCCTCCACGATTACAACAAGACACCTTCATGCCAATCCTTCTTTTACTTTCATTCATCATTACATACAATCATTCATCACATATTGCATGTTTTAACCCTATTTAAGGGCATACATACTTTAAATCATACTATGTGTGAACATTCAATCAATACAAATCATCTGCCCAAAATGAACGACCGTTTCTTTAACGGTCGACCACTGGACTACTTATCGGACGATCGGTCAGGTCATCAGTCGACCGATTTGGTCATTTCGGATGACCGAAATAGAGTTTCGGTTCGACCGCTAGTCACAGAATGTAACACTCTTCTAAATCGAACGACCGCTAGAAAATTGGTCGACCGCTATAGGTCTTTCGGACGTCCGAAATAAGCTTCGAATCGTCCGCTAATCACAGAATGTAACTGCTACTCAAATCGGTCTACCGCTGGAGAAATTGGTCGACCGCTACATGGTTTTCGGATGACCGAAACAAGGTTTTCGGACGTCTGCTAATCACAGAATGTGTCTGCCCTTCCAGAACGGTCGACCGATAAAGAATCGATCACCCGTTCTGAGATGACAGCTACACGATTTTTACATGATTTCTTTCCAAATTTTACATACATTGACATGATCACTACATATTGACTCCCAAACATCATAATAGACATCTCATGACCTTCTTAATACACTAAACATGAAACATATGAGATTTTCACATGAAGACATTTAGCATACTAAACAAGTTCATAGATGTACATGAGCATAAAACCATTTCATTTTGAACTAGCATAACTTACAATGAACATCGTAGTTCTAAACATGATTAGCATTAGAACATAAATCTAAATCATACATGAGGTACATATCATGATTAGCAATGGCATAATAATCTATAAAACATGAATCACTAAATGCATATTCCCTAATCCTTCATCTAAGAACAAGGATTGTTCTTAAGTCCTAATCCACACATTAAAACATCATTACGGTGAGGTTAGGGAGGTTTGGATCCCCTCAAACATACCTTGATTAGTAAGCCCTAATCCTAACTTCCTTCTCTCTTCTCCCTAAGCCGAAATGCTCCTGTCCTCTCCTTGACTTTGCTGTCCACCAACTTTGATGGGACAATATAGTGCAATGAAGGGAGATTAGAAATGGAGAAAGAGAAGATTTACTGTAGCAGCAAGGAGAACTAACTGAATGGAGCTCCTAGTGTTGATTATTGTAGCTCTAACGGTGCAATGGAGAGTGAAAATGAGGTGTCGTGTGAAGCTTGGAGAGAGAGTGAGAGCACTGTAGCAATTTTAGGGGGTTTTAGCTTTGTAGCCGACATGTGTTAGGTGGGCACTGTAGCACTTTTAGGTTAATGGTATGGGTGGGCTTTTGGACTGGCTTCTCGTGTGGGCTTCATTCAGCTTTTTCTCTTTTTTTTCGTTTAGGATGTTACATCTGCAACATCAGCCTTCTGATTTCCCTTCTCATTGCTCTCGTTATTCCTTTTATTTTTATTCTATAATTTGCAACACTATGCTTTGATATGACCCTTCTTCTTTCAATAATTGTAGACTTTATCACTATTCTTCGACTTGGATCTGGATCTATCTTGATTTTGATTTCTCGTCTAATGTCTGCCTATTGCGATCAGACCTGAGGCTTAATCATCAGATTTGATGTTTGATCCCAATTTGTTATCCAACTTTTCTTTGATTTGCAGTCTGCCCTTAACATTTTCAAACGTGAGTTTTTTCCTACCGTAGATCATCATCTCCTTAAAGGTTTTATATGAATATGGCAGAGAACAAAGAAGTAATAGGGTCTGATATTCATCATCAACCTTCGCATCTACGTTCTTCAAATAATTGATTAGGGCGATGATCTCACTGATGTGTGATTTGATCGACGTACCTTCAGCCATACGATGTACAACCGCTGTTTCAACACAAGTCGATTCGCTAGGGTTTTTGTCTGATACAAAGTTTCCAACTTCGTCTAGAGACCAGCCATCGTCTTCTCTGCGAGAACTTCCTAAAGAACATCGTTCGTCAGGTACAACTAAATCGCAGACATAGCTTTCTCGTCGAGTTCCTCCCAGGCGGACGTCTCCATGGCAACAGGCTTTTGACCCGACAACGCCTTCTTCAACCCGTTCTGAACCAGGATGGCATGCATCCAAACTTGCCATAAATTGAAATTTGTGTTCCAGTCGAACTTCTCGATGTCAAACTTCATTGTAGTCATCTTCGCGGAAAGAAACTCGACTCTAATACTAATTTGTTGGGGGTAAAATACTGAGGATCGATGAACAATCAAGACCATGAAAGAAAGAGAAGATGAACTCAGAGATTTAGCGTGGTAAAACCCTCTTGATCAATGTGAACAAGAGAGAAACATCTACGGGCAAAGGAGGACGCCGGTAGAAGAATTTCACTATGAGCAAAAGAGAGTACATCATGATAAAATTCTAACGGTCCAAGCCCTCCGATTTAGCCACAGATTCTCATTTTTTTCTTTTTCTCATTTTTTTTCTTTCATAATTTTGGGTACAGGGTACATAATTCAAGGCACATCAACATAGATCAATGTATTTAGGAGTCAGTTTGTCCTTCATGCTAAACATCATGTCTCCTTTGATAGGAGATACTTTCAGGAATACATTATCTCCTACTTGATAGCTTTGTTCTCTTCTCTTTTGTCAACATAGCTTTTTTGGTGACTCTAAACTGCTAGCATATTTTCCTTGATCAGAGCCACCTTGTTAGCATACTTTTCCACCAACTTTGGACCTAACAATCTTCCTTCACCAATTGCACTTCAAAATATGACCTGCAAGGAGAGCCATTATTATAAGTAAACTTAGCTATGGTGACGTGATCATCCCAGCTTCCTTATCAATTTATAGCACGTGCTCTCAACATGTCCTCCAAGATCTGCATCGTTCTTTCACTTTGCCCATAGGGAGTAATGTGGTACTGTACTGGAGTCTTGTACCAAATGAATATTGCAATCTCTAGAACCTTGCTATGAATATGGGGTATCTATCTGATACAATGGAAATATAAATCCCATGTAATCGAATAATTTCGTCCATATTGAGCTTCACCATGCTAGTGACTGATAGGGTAAGAAGTGAGCTCATTTCATCAATCTATCCACAATGACCCAAATGACATCATGACCTTTGTATGTCTTTGGAAGATCGATAATAAAATCCATAGTAATCTTCTCTTATTTCCACTAAGGTATGGGTAATGGGTTCAACAATCTTGTTGACTTTTGTTGCTCAATCTTGACCCATTGGCAGATCAAGTATTTAAAAGTAAAATTCTGGTATTTTCCTTCTCATGTCTTTCCAAAAAAAATATTATTTGCAGGTTTTTGAACATCTTAGTAGTTCTAAGATGAATACCAAACTCCGACTTGTGACACTCAATGTTTTCCTTAAACACCTTGTATTCAGGTACCCACAACCTGCCTTGAAACCTGGTCATATTTTCATCAAACTTGTAGTCTTCACACAAAGCTATCATGTCCTTGTACTCTGGGTCCTTCTGTGCTTGAGCTATTCTTTCCACCAAATCAAGTTGGATGACAATCAATCATCAGCTTTCCCTGGGTGCTTTCTTCAATTAAGGTCCATTTGTAGACCCTTAAACTTGCCACTGTTCCTTCCCACTTCCATCTACCACCGAGTTGACATTTCTTGGATGGTAGAGAAGATCGAACTCATAGTCCTTCAAAAACTCTAACCCTTTTCTCTATTGCATGTTGAGTTTTCTTTTGGGAGAACACATACTTTGAGAGTTTTATGGTTAGTGTAAACTTCAAATTCCTTTCCATCGCCATATTTTTAAGGAAAACAACACTAATGTTAGCTATAAGTCATGAGTAGGATAGTTCTTCTCATGTGACTTGAGCTGCTTTGAGGCATAGAACACAATTATTCCATACTACATCAATACGCAACCCAATCACGTTCCACTTGCATTATGATTCTTATCAATTGGTTGCATTATGTGTCACACCCCACTTTGTGATTAAGTTCCAATTCCAACTATTGCCTTCCTAAATTATGTTTAGCAATTCTATAAATAAAATCAGCAAAACCTCCTCCCTTATTTTGTGTTATTTGCCAATACATACAAAGGATGCATATATATATTCATCAAAATTTAAATAAATAGTTATTAGATATATCATTCACATATTATCATCATAATTTTTTTCCATTAACCACCTCACATATAACACCTCAGAGGATCAAGTTTTATACAAGCTTACAAAAAGTTTTCTCACCAACTTAATTACAACATCTAGGATTATCTATTACATGCATGTCTCAAAAACAAAAGTGAAGAGAAAAATAAAAGTGAAAGAAAAATAACAATACTCCGACGGTTCGACCTCTTCTATATGCCTCAAACCAAATTTCGAGTCAACTCAACTCGAGAACTTACGAGTATCTGAAAAATTTAAAATGAGTACTGTGAGCAACAATCATTTGCTCAGTGAGTGGAATAAAAGTACAACATAGGGGAACAATACAATTGCATATAATATTTAAATAATCATATTTCTTTCATATGAGAAAACATTTAAAGCATAACTACTATCACATAACTTTCCAAATCATATGAACTTTTACATAAATACAAAATATTCAAGATATCATCATATTCATAGTCAAACCCCACACATTTGTCATTGCACATAATCATCATTGGTCAATACGTATCCTTCTATGATCATGTGTCATACAATTAAGCAGAGCTTCATAATCAAGAGTATCAGATACACAGAGCAAATCATGGGTCAATACGTATCCCTCTATGATTGTGTGTCATACAATTAAGCAGAGCTTCACAATCAAGAGTATCAGATACGCATAGCAAATCATGGGTCAATACGTATCCCAATCATGATTGTGTGCCACCCAATCATGATTCTTAGATACGTAGAACGATCATGGGTCAATACGTATCCCAATCATGATCGTGTGCCACCCAATCATGATTCTCAGATGCGCAGAGCGATCATGGGTCAATACGTGCACGCAGAGTAGCCCCCAAAGGGCAAAGACACCCGATATATGTCCCAAAGGCTTCATGTATATCGAATGCGGTCCCAAAGACATTTTTCAAACAGCATGGCTAATTAACACATGGAGTTTAATAATATCAAAATACACATGTCATAATCACATATCATTATCAAGTAAAACTTATTTTCACTTCATCGAAAATAGGATCTCCAATAGCCGAAGACAAGAGATTTATATGAGAATCCTGATTGTTCAATCATTTGATAACCAGAGTCATTCATCTGACCGGAATTCGCAGTGGTGGAGGAACCGGATCGGAAAAATAAGGGATTCTAGTCAATGCAATGGAGTTGGACCCTCATGTCGATCCGAATGAATCAGTCTTTCCATTTTTTTTCTTCTTTTGATATCTCTGTTCAGGGTTCCACACTCAATGGTGGCAACTATGCTACTGCTGAAACATGGAAGAATTGAAATCTTAGATCAAAACCCTGAAAACATTTTTGTATAAGATATTACTCCATCTCATATAAAATCCTTGAAACATATCATAAATACTTTTCATAGCTCAAGATATATTTCAATAATAACAATAATAATCTTTGCTTGAGGTAATATCATAAATAAAAGAACTAACATATAACATTTTACTATGTTGTAAATTTACCCACTCGCCTTGTGCTTTATGTTTTCAAAGAGGTTTACTAGATTTTCCTCCTTTCACTTGTAGCTTGTTGGTTTCCTACAAACAAGGATGATATTTCACTTTCCAATTACTAATAATAACAATATGCAATGCAAGCTCATGCATGAACCCTTGTTCACCTTAAAATGCATATAATCCCCTCTGGTACTAATATCTAACTTCAAATATTTATATTCATAGACTATTTCACACTTGGAACATCTTAATCTTCCATAAGTTAACTAGGTGATGTCTCAGGATTCCAGACTGAGTGTGTGTCAATAAATAATTCATAACTTCTTAACCTTAAGTGAAAATCTCATGATTCTAAATAATTTAAAAACTAGACGTATTAAGGTTTCCAATACCCAAATATAATTAACTAATTCGAAGTGATCAAGTCATAAAAATCAAGGCAATCTGACCTAAGATTTATGCTTTGGCAGACTGTGTGTCACTGAATGATTAATTTATATAATGATTAATTTATATCTTTAACAATACTTATCCATTTGACGAGATCCTAATTTTACTAGACTCTAGACTTCAGTAGTGTTTAAGTATAAAAATTGTAGAATTTAACTCCTTGTATGACCCTATAACAAAAATAATTAATTAGGGTCGTGATATGTCCATGTCCTGGAACCTGATAGAAAACTTACTATGAAATTAAACATTAATTTCTCCACATCTACGTATTCAGATTGGATGATTCCACTTCTCACCGAACCCTTCTGAAGTACAATTTAACATGTATAAATTTCAAACCCTAATTAGATTTACCCTAATCATACTCTAATCTACAAGGCGGACCTATCTCTGACTCGGGACAGAGTGAGCGACCTACGGTGCTCGGTTCATAACTTTCTCTACAGAAGTCCTTTTTACATGATTATTGTGGTAATGGAAAATTAACATCTAGAGGATGAACCATGAAAATTTTCAGAATTTATGAAGAACCATTACGAAGATATGATCATATGAAATTGTTGTAGGTCGATTTCGGATCCGCAGATTCACCCTAACCTAGCAAACTTGTCGAATTTCCTCAGGCTGTTCGGAAATGGATCTGATCTTGGAAATTTTTTGGCTTGCAGATAATACGAATAAATGATATATATAGTTTTTACAGAATTTTGACACGTCATATGACGGTTTGGAAAAATCATTTTCTAAGCAGTTGGTGAGCTGCCTGCTTCAGCTGCTTGAAACCCTATTGGTTGAAATGGAGGTCCAATCATATTATTTGGTTAAAAGTTAGTGTTAAACTTCTAATTAACATTAGTAATCATAGTTAAACATGTTTATTATAATATTTACAAATATTAGAATTAATTCTTAATAATCTTATATAATTTCTTTATAACGCTTATCGATAATTTAATTTTGATTATGCTTTAATTCAAAAGTTAATTACTACACGCAATCATGACTATATAAGCATCTAAACTTACTTAAAATGCTAATTAAAAGTAAGATTATATTAAAATGATATTTGTGGAGCACGTCTGTGACATTATGATTTGCAATCAACAATCTTTATTACATTGCTCAATCTTCATGTTGTAATCTAGTTACGATAACACGTGCAATTCATGTATGTAGGTGTCATATACAATCAACAATCATCAATATATAATATCAATACCTTGAAAATAGGTTTATACTATCATATATAATCTTCTCAACTGGTCACGGTCGTAGTCAAGTGGTCACACCCATGCCTATGGCTGGTCACGAACTTAATACTTCATGTTCACGCCCGTGGCCGAGTCACGTTTTTAGCGAACTGTTGGTCATGTTTGTGACTGGTATGTCACAATCATGCTAGGTGTCATCACGGTCATACCAGAATGGTCATGAGCATGTTCAAAAGCTGATTTCCTTATCCAATTTTCCCCACTCACTCGTGGTCATGATTGGGTCAGTCACGATCGTGCTTGGCTCCATCACGACCGTGACATCTTTGTCACAGGCGTGGCCTAGAGCCATTTCTTTGGTTGTTTGACCCTAGGTTTGGTCACGACCGTTCCAAGACATGAAATTCAGTTTCCATCCTCGAGAAATCTTAGGGTTTTGAATAGAAAAACTTTGATACATCTAAAAATGTAGAATGATAGAGGCAATATTTCTATACATTAGGCCATCATGGAAACATATTATACACACACAATTCCAATCATCATGAATCTAGGGTTTTCCCTACATACATTTACAACCTTAGATCTAGGGTATGAATATCATTTGCAAATCACATAAATATATAGATCTAAGCATAGAAACATATATATCTAAGCACACAATCAATACACTCTCAAGCACAATGCCAACTAAGAACTACGGTATTGTTAAATCTGTCAATCCAAACATAAACTTATTGAGGAAAGAGATTGAATCTCTTTTATATAGCTTGATCAATTCTAGTTTTGTGTTTTTCTTCTTTTCCTTTCTCTTCCTCCTTTTCTTCCTTGGCCCTCTCCTAACCCTACGCAGTTGTCATGTGGACATATGAGGAAAAGAAATTAAAAAGAGCATTGAACTTGATATAGAGGAGGTAAATATCAAATTGCCCCCGATTAGAAAATCAAATTGTTACACTTTTTTGTTATCTTATTTCTTTTTATATATTAATAGCATTTATAACCCTTATTTATATAACACTTACTATACACACCCCTAGAATCTGTATTGTAATCTTTTCTCTAACGAGAAGAGAGGACCAAATTCTTTTTCATTTTATAATAATAACGGATCAATACAGTCCTGTCCTTTCTCAAGGGAAGAAAAAGTTTGTGTTCCACTTATTCGAGCATAGAAAAAGGAATACTTCAAGTAAGACGGACAATGTACAAGTCAACTGAGAATGGGCAGCTTGCAAAGATCAACAAAATAATTTACTTCACTCGGTGGATGTATATAGTATGATGACATCCGCATACACGACCATATCGCCTGTCATATCGCAATGTGACAAATGGAAATTACATTACCTGCACTTGAACTCCATTGAATATGTCGAGAAAGATTAAAGATTCAATGCATTCCAAGGGTTCCAAATTCTCGGCCATGAAGTTGAAATGAACAATATATACATATGACAGTACATTCAAGGTATCACTTAAGCCTTCAATTCGGTCACAGTCGAAATCAACAGTACATTCAGGGTATCACTTAAGCCTTGCCGATTATTTGTTGTGTATAGCTCGTTATCCATAGTTAACTATTCCAACAAAATGTAACCTCCTCTAGGAGTAAATACTCACTTGACATTGGCCAATCAATTTGAAGAATCCTGCAAAAGTTTCATATGAATGTTCAAATGGGTCAATAGCCATTCTAAGAATTCCTAGAAACCAAGGCATATACCATGTCAGACATAAGACCCATGACATTGAAACAATGAAATAACTTAGACAAACAATGTGAAAATGCTAGAATAAATTAGAAGTGTGAAAATGAACGGATGGACAAAGGCTGAGCATAGCCTTTAAACAACTGAACTTCCACCTGGACTGACCTTAACAACGTTCTGCATGTGTACGGCAGAAACAGAATTCCCTTGACTTGGCAATGCATCCTGGGAAACCGCTTGTAATGCCTCAAAAGCTTTTCTCTTTATCTGCTCAAGAATTCTAGAAGCTTCATTAACCTGGTCTTTGGCACCATGGCCCGCCCAGGCATCAACAACTTTTTGTTGGAACTCCAAGGCAAGTGGATAGCTGAATTACAAGAAAAAATATTAACACCACATGAATTCCAGAATACGAGTTATATATATATATGTCTGAGAAGGCAATCCTGACCGCAGGAATGTACTGTAATGTTTATGCCACAGAAGCTCAAATGTACTCATGTTGACTATCACTACCAAGAGGAGATAGATTCAAAAGATATTATCATAATCATGGATAGCACAAATACAACTAGTGACCGTTTGCTGTGTATAGATTGCCGCCTGATTTGGGTGCTTCGTATACCACTAAAGATAAAAAATTTTGGGTGGTTGTTAAGGCGTGGTCGACTTCCTACACGATGTTACAGACAAAGATGGGATCGAGATGCGAGTACAACTTGTGTACTATGTAATCATGCAATGGAAGACTTAAACCACTTATTTTTCGAGTGCCCAATATCAAGACTGGTATGGCAGGGTTCCCGATGCTCGTGGCACGAACAACTTCTGGAGATCATTTCGGCATGGTGGGCCAAATTTCGACATTCAAACATATGTACCCCGGCGACGACGAAATGAACCATTTGCTATATTGTGGTCTATATGGACACAAAGAAATGGCTGCTTATTTAGAGGGGAAAGATGTTACGCTGAAAATATTTTAACCACAACGACTAAGTTGATGAAGGATTGGGCAAATATTTAAGTTTTTTTTTCTCTATTCCTGTAATTGTGTATGTACAGTGTGATCTTTTTTAAATAAAATTGGATGAATGCAAAAGGCATCTATCCTTTATCCTCTCAAAAAAAAAAGTTTCTGTTGCCATCTTCAATGTTTTGAATGCAACCATGCAAACACAAGAATTAGAAAGGACAAAGCAATAAGAGTAACATAAGAAATACGTAAGACCGGCACTTGAATGGCATGCTCTCATGAGGGATTTACAGTTTATGCACAAATTTAACACTTTCTTTGGGAACTTCAACGTTTGATTGACAGAACTTTTACTATCCCCTATATGCACTGAATGCACTGACAAGAGACAAACCCAATGCTCACACATTCTGGGTTGACCCTTTGGACAATTGTGAAGGTTGTTGGGTCCCATTCTTTACTTCCCCAATCCCTGACTGCCGCAACGACCTTCTCACCATAACACCTCAACTTTCGATGACTGAACTGGCTCTGGAAACTTTACTCTTGGGCAGGCCTACGAGCTCCTGAAGAGGCGTCATCTAACCGAGTATAAGGGGTTGATGACAGACCATCACCTCAAAGCTCAACTCAAAAATAAGATATTTATCTGGCTTCTCTGTAGAGGCAGAATTCTAACCCTACCCAGCCCACACCGGAAACTGACGCGCCCAATCCGCCTCCCCAGTTCAACCCCGACGCACCCAATCAGCTCCGGTTTCGCCTCGACCCTCCACCTACTTCCACACCATCGGCTCCCCCAGCATCACAGAGAATTTCCTCCATCCCCCACCTCAAGCTAGCCGACCACTGCCACAGTCCCTTCTGGGGAACCTCACCCCCGTCAGCAGCCCCGATAGTCAACCAGCTTCCATGGCCAGTGCCTCTCCTGCAGTGGCCGAACGCCCTCCCTCCCGATGATGCCAAACCAAGACATCACATAGTTGGCTTGCCCCTCGTTCTACAGTTGCCGGGAACCCTGCAATAGCACCATTTCTTCACTGGAGTTGCAGCATACCACATTGCGACTACCCATCGCCACCCGCCCGCCCTCTCTGGTGACACCACGACCACTTCTCCAGCAGAACATGTTGCAGCAATGGAGCAGGCTGCCAGCGATGCCGCCCTTCTCACCGGATGGCCGAACGAGGAGGTTCGAAGGGTGTCGGATAAGGCAGGCTTCAGACAAAACCACTGGCAGCTGCGAGCACAGTTGGATGCCCCGAGGAGACTGTTAACACTACATCGGCCATTACAACATCTCCTTGTGCAGTCGGTCCAAGGCTCACTCACTGAGGGGAGGGACACGGTCTCTCCACGAAGGTGCTGACACGAAATGTGCACGGCCTCAGGGACATGGGGAGATGTGGGACCTTAGGCCACTATTTACGAGTGGGAGCCGATGCAGTCCTCCTGTAAGAAACCAAACTTTTGGATTACACCCAAATGATAGGGGAGCAGATTGGGGGACCCCGCTTCTTGGAGCACCTCTCTTAGCTTGGTGGGTCGCTCAAGAGGCTGTATAATAGGTGGGCAGGCCGATAAGTTCATCTTGGAGAGTTTGTGGACTGCCAGATTCTTGATGATGGCTTACTTGCGGCACTGGGAGGACGGCTACTCATATCTCCTATCCTGCATCTATGTCACCTGCTTGGAGTACCTATGGGCTACCATGCGGGGGGAACTCATTGATGCAAGGTGACACCTCCTGGCTGATTAGGGGAGACTTCAATGTCATTCTTGACATGGAACACAAGCCCATTAGTAGGGACGTTGGGGCAGGGAACTTCAAACACTTCATTGACTCTCAGTCATTGGTTGACCTTCCGGCCATGAATTAGATTCACTTGGCAGAGCAGCTAGATTGAGGATAGACAGATTCCTCGGTTTGTTGGAGTTGATCAAGACCCACTAGCTGCTGGACGTCCCGGCGATGGAGAGACCATTCTCAGACCACACACTTCTCATGTGGTAGTCTAATGTCGGTCAACCTTTGCGCTCTCTTTCGCTATGAGCGCTCTTGGCTCTTGGACATGGCTTCTTGCAGCTCGTGGTAGAACAATAGCAGAGTGTTGTAGCATCGGACGCCACAGCAACGATCCTTGCATCCTGGCTACACAAGTTGCAGTGTTTCCCTCGAGAACATCGGAGGCATATCTGAGAGACCTGAGAGCAACGGAGGCTCGAAGCCCTAGAAGTGATAGCCCGGCTCGATCAGGAGGACTCATGCCATCTCATAAAGGCTGAGGTGGCAAAGTGAGATCATCTAGCTGGAGGATAAGAAAGTAGAGATTCACTGGAGGCAATGTCCCCCGCAAACTTGCTTCAGGAGGGAGACACCAACACGCATTTCTTCCACCTGTATGCGAGTTTGCAACGGCGGATGAACATGATTTAGCTTCAGGTGTAGGGGCCATCGCAGCTTTCCACCAAGAATTCTCAAGGCGGCAGCCCTCGGTTCCTCATCGCAGATAATAATGGAAGACAAGGTCATCCAATTGCAGGACCCCTTAAAAACAAGGCATCACAAGGGATTCTAGTTTGTGGTGCACAAGGATGTGATGACAATCATCTAGGAGTTCATCATAGGAACCAGAGTTTTGAGCACCTCAATCAGTTCCTGTTATTTATGTTACCCAAGTGCACCCCGATAGAGCCATTGGAGGATCTCAGACTGGTTGTCATATCCAATGCCATTTACCTCCTAGTGGCTCGGGTATTGGCCAATCGACTCTAGACCTCATCCACCTAGCAAAATCAGCGTTCATTCACGACCGGTCCATCACTAAGAGTTCCATTAAACGAACCCAGCCCAAATTTTAGGGGGGCATGTATACAAAATGTTATACATATTTTAACTTTTTTCCAATTGGGCATGTAAGTTTATTTCTCTTGATCTATCTGTCATTTACAATATTTTATGGCATGATTGCTTTCTAATACATATTATGTATTACTTCAATAACCACTCTCAAACATATGTATTGATAAGAAGAAACTAAGCGACGTGGTATCAACAGCAGTAGGCGTTAACGTCACCGGCAACCCCCTGCCGGCGGCGCCACCCCCCGTCTCCGGTGGCCCCCGACGGATGGACCACCATCTCGCGACCCAGCGGCAACCGCGCCCAAAACAGACCGACAATCCAATGCTTCAGATGCCTAGATGTCGGCCATCTAGCACGCGAGTGCTCCGGCCCGGTGTCTGCGATGCAAGGCGGCTGGTCACCGGAAATCAGCCTGCCCTCTGGTTCTGCAACGGCCACCCACTGCAACTACGAACAGTTCCGCCGCCTTGGCGGCTCCGACGACCCCCACCCTCATCCTGCCTTGGTCACCGGAGATCCAACGAGGGGTCGACTTTCTTAGCGACTGTCTTATTGGGGAGATCAGCGGTTCTCCGCCGGAGATGACGATCCTGCGCTCTGCAATCTTAGCCACTGTTGGAACCTCACCGCCATTTCACATAAGTCGTGTGTCCTCGACGATGTGGCTTGTTGTTCCGGGCTCCAATCAGCAACGGGATGCGCTGCTGGCGACACCGACGGCACTGCCGCCACTCACCCAGATCACCTGGCGGCGTTGGAAGCTCGATGACGGTGCGGTATTGGTGCCGCCGGGGATCCACCGATCCATTGACATCTTGGGCCTGCCACTTCATCTTCAAAGGGCCGAGATTGCTATGGCAGTCGCGCGGCATGTCGGGAACCCCATCGCCATCGCCATTCCGACGGTGGGCTCGCCTGACCTTTCCATTACTTCCGTTGAGGTCGAGCTCCACCCCGGCTATGCTGCCTCCCGTCCTCGCTGAACCTGTGTGTGGACACAAGCACTTTCGCCCTCACCCTGCGACCCTCTGCGGGCGCCGCCTCTTGGGCGGAGGTCGTCGCCGGCCGGATCACGGCGCCCCAGCAGTCTGCTGGACGGATCACCGCTGGACAGCCTGGCGGCCTGTCGCAACACGTGAGCCGCAGACGTGACAGCCGTATCCAATTTCAAACCCCTGACCAGCCCCTCTGTCACGTGACCCACAACCAGGCCCGACCTACACTGCTCAGCTGAACCCGAGTGTTGAACCCCACCAAACACTTGACCCAAACCTCCATCTCCAATCAGACAGCCTGCTCCCGAGCCCTGTCCGAGCCTGCCCGTGGCACGCATCCCCGGATCCATGCACGAACCCATTCCAAGCCCACGGATCAGACTCTTCCACCTCCTATCTCCAGCGCTGCCATCTCTACCAGCTCCGGCGGCCCACTGCTGCTCCTCCGACGACGTAATGCTCTCACTATCACCTCCACCTCCGCCACACCTCTCTCATCTGTGCCACCTCATCAACGGAAGCAACCTCTGATTCCATTCAAGGCCATTTCATGCCCTGCCCAGCCGCCCAAACCAACACCCTTGCCGCCACTCATCCACACCCCCAACCAGACCTACCACCCGCCACCATCAGCGGACCATCACAACCAACACCTGGACTCCCCCTTGCTCGGATCAGGGGAAGGCCGCGACATCAGCTCCACCCGAGTCTACCGCCGCCGCCAACGTCGACACCCCACCCCAGCGTCATCATCTGGCACTGTTCAGACTCGTGCGGCTCCTGGGGGGCTGCCGGAAACAGGAGATATGGGTCTGAATCAGGAGGTCACGGGTCCGCTAGCAGGGAGAACAGAGGAGGAGGTTCAGGAGGTGGCGGACAGGGCTGGTTTCCGTGCCATTCGTTGTCGTTTCAAACCGCGCATGGACTCGGCCATGAGACTATCCGTTCGACGACCACTTCATCGTCTGTTTACCGTCTCACGGATCTGTTCTAAGCGGAAGGGATCGGGGCACTCAGGCCATACCAGATCACAGGAGGTAATTGCCACACTAGAGGCTGGGGTGTCGGGCCATGCCCGCTCAGAGGAAGGGACTGTTTCCTTATGAAAGTACTGACATGGAACGTGCGGGGCCTTGGCGAATCCAGCAAACGCCGTACTCTTGGATGTTATCTACAGTTGTCGGGTGCTGATGTGGTCCTACTTCAAGAAACCAATCTTCATGAATGTAGTTCTACTGTGTGGGGTCAGATTGGGGGCTCTCGCCTCTCCGAGCATGTTGCTTTGAGCTTTGTTGGTCGCTCTGGGGGCTGCATCATTGGTTGGCGTGGGGACTTGTATGATATGGTGAATTCTTGGGTGGACAGGTTCTCATTATCTGTGCACCTGACATTGCGAGCTGGTGGCAATTCCTATCTCTTTTCTTGCGTTGATGGCCTGTGTTCTGCCTCCTTTCGGACCACGCTTTGGGAGGAGCTCAAGGCAGTTCATTTGATCCTTCCAGAGGCCCGATGGCTTATGGGGGCGATTTTAATGTCACCTTGGACATGGACGATCGCCCCTTGGCACGTCGTGGGAGGGATGCCGGAGCTGAGGATTTCATTGAGGCTCACTCGTTGCTGGACTTCCCACCAACGAATTGTAGATTCACCTGGAGGAGCACGGCAGCCCCATCGGCCCGCTCGAGGATTGATCATTTTCTGGGTTCAGTGGAGCTGGCTAAGGCCCACCAGTTGGCAGATGTTCAGGCTGTGGACAGACCTTTCTTGGATCACACACCCCTTCTGTGGCGGTCCGGGGAGGCCTCTTCTAGGAGGTCGTGTTTTCGTTTTGAGCGTTCTTGGCTTCTTGAGGATGGTTTTCAGCAGCTTGTGGCAGATCAGTGGCCCAACATTCCACCTTCTGACTCTGCGGCCAGGACTCTCGCCACCCGCTTGGCTGGGTTACGTTCTTTTCTTCAAGATCACTGGAGGCACATACGGGAGGATCGGCAGAGGCGGAGGAGGGAGTAGGCTGGACCGGATTGAGGACTCTCGCCATCTCACAGAGGCGGAGCTCGCTGATCGCAGGCAGGCTCAGGCGACCATCATTTATGAGGACCTAAAAGTGGAGATCCATTGGAGACAGCGCTCTTGCCAGACTTGGCTTCGGGAGGATGATGCTAACACACGGTTCTTCCACCTATATGCGAGCTCCCGCCGCCGAATAATCAGATTGACCAGTTGATGATTCAGGGACAGCATATCGTTGGCCAGAGGCACATTCAAGATGCTATTTTTGCATATTATCGGGAGACCTCTAGGCGACTACCTCCAGCCCCCAGGCGGTGGTCACCTAGGGGAATCCCCAGCCTTACTGACGACCATATTTCTCTTCTGGTGCAGGCTCTATCGGAGGACGAGGTCACACAGACTTTGCGTGATCTCAATAATGATGCGTCCCCAGGCCCTGATGGCTTTCCAGTGTTTTTCTACAGGGAGTTCTGGGATGTAGTATGGGAGGATGTTATGGCAGTCATCCAGGAGTTCTTTAGTGGGAACCGAGGCTTTGAGCGTCTCAACCGGTTCCATCTCTTTATGCTTCCGAAGCGCGCCTCGACAGATCGCGTAGAGGACTTCAGACCGATTGCCATATCCAATGCCATCTATCTCTTGGTGGCTAAGGTTTTGGCCAATCGTTTTCGGGAGGTGTTGATAGATATCATTCACCCAGGACAGTCGGTTTTCATTCAGGACCGCTCCATCACGGATAGCTATGGCATGGCTGCGGGATCATTGCTCATTGACGGAGGACTAGTTGTCGGGCCTTTCTGTGGAAAGTTGACTTTTCCAAAGCATATGATACTGTCTCGTGGTCTTTTCTGTGGCACTCCTTACAGCCCAGAGGCTTTCCCATGAGGTGGATTGCTTGGATGAAGCGATGTATCACCACCGCCTCCTCAGTCCTAGTCAATGGGTCATCAGTCGGCGTTTGGGTCCAACCTCAGAGAGGGGTTCGACAGGGCTGCCCACTCGCTCCCATGCTCTTTGACTTGGCGGTTGACGCGCTTGCCAAGTGCACACAGTCGTCCTGCAGGGCCGGTCTATTCAGAGGTTTTGCAGGTAGCTTAGTCCCGCTTCTTCAGGATACTTTATTCTTTATTGAGGGCACTGCTCAGGAGGCCAGGTGATTAGCCATCATGTTGGATCTTTTCGGGGCAGTATCTGGCCTGCAGATTAACCATGCTAAGTCGTCTTTCATCCTTTTGGTATGGGTCAAGAGGAAGCAGATGCCTGTGCGACTGAGCTTCGCACCCCGATTGGCACCTTGCCGATTACTTATTTGGGGCTCCCTTTATCTGATCGCCATATCGGTTCTAATGGTTGGACACCTGTCATTGAGAGGATGGAGCACAGGTTGCAAGGGTGGAGTTCGAGACTTCTTTCTCGCGGTGGCCGACTCGTTCTGCTCCGCTCTGTTTTGTCTGCATTACCGATTTATTTCATGTCCGTTCTCCGGATGCCAGATCTGGTCCGGAGACGACTTGAGTCAGTTCAGAGCAGATTCTTTTGGCAGGAGAGTTCCACTGCCCAGCGGGCCACTCATCTTGTTTCATGGCAGACCATCTGTCGCCCCACCTCTCAGGGTGGTCTAGGCGTTCGCGATCTCCGTTTCACCAACTGGGCCCTCCTGGCTCGTTGGGTTGGGCGGATTATGGGTCCTCACGATAGCCTCCGATCAGTATTCTTCTCTTGCTATGGTCAGGACCTATCTTGGGCCTCTAGAGCCATTCTTCCCCGTGGGGCCTCTGCGTTCTGGCGAGGCGCTGCCCCCCTCCTTCCCCTGATCCGGCCATTTATGGTCCCATCGCTTGGTAGGGGGGAGAGTTTCTCTTTTCGGCATCACGACTGGTTCTCAGGAGATTCATTGGCGGCCTCATTCCCGCACTTATTGGCTCTTTTTGCTCATCCGGATTCTACAGTTGCTGAGGCGTGGTTAGAACTTGGTGGTCCGGGCACTGGGTCGTGGACCCCTACTTTTAGGTCGGCCCTCTCTGATAGGCGCATCACTGAGCTTTTGGCACTTCATCAGTAGATTGCTCCATTTCAGCCTGGTCGTGGATTTCTGGGACTTTCACTACTCGCAGCCTGTATCTTCGTCTCCTCCCGACCACTTCGATCTCGGATTCTCTCTAGGCCGACTTCAGACTCATTTGGCGCATCAGGGTGCCACTTAAAGTCAAGATTTTTGCTTGGCTTATGCGGCATCATAGGATTCTCACCCGACAGTACAGGGCAAGGTGGACACCTCTTGCTCACACATCCTGTGTCCTACGTTGCGAGGCAGAGGAGGACCTCGCACATCTATTTTTTGGCTGCAGTGTAACCCGGGAGGTTTGGGTTCGACTGGGGATGACAGCTGGCTTGCTCCTCTCACCAGACACATTTTGGCAGTCACTTAGAGTTCATAGCAGCAGACGACGTCATTGGAGGACATTGTTGACGACTTTTTTAGCCGGTGCTTGGGCCATCTGGCTTCAGCGCAACCGGGTTATTTTTTGTGGGGACATGACTCAAGTGGATAGTATTGTACTCCATAGCTCTTTTCTTCTCCGGGAGTGGGGCTTTGGATAGTGACGACATTTTTTCTCCACTTTTTGCTGCTCTCTTCTTGGGAGCCAACATTTTGTACATTTTGCTTCCACAGTGATATATATATACGGATGACACCCTAACTTGGTGCTCATCCTTTCCCCCCCTCAAAAAAAACTTTTTTCCAATTTTTATATAAATTTACATAGGAAACAACCCCCCCAACCCCCCCCCCACCCCACCCCCCCACATACACACACACCAAAACCCCCTCAGTCCATCCTTGGCACTATGGCCTAAGAGGTCATCACATAGGCCTTCCTATGGAAGGTAGACTTTTCTAAAGCCTATGACACGTTTACATGGTCATTTCTATGGCACCACTACAGGTCAAAGGATTCCCACTTATTTGGGTCACCTAGAAAAGCACTGCATCACCATTGCTTCATTCAAGATCTTGATAAACAACTGCAGAGGAAAGTTCGTTAGGGGTACCCACTTGCTCCCATGCTCTTTGTGCTAGCAACTAATGGGCCTCGTCAAATGCGCTCAAGCATCTTGTGAGGCAAACTTTTCAGTGGCTTCACCAGGGCCTAGTTCCTATGCTACAATACATAGATTACAGTATCTTTTGTCGAGGGTTCTAATCAGGAGGGTGGCCATTCTGGTAGATCTGTTTGGAGCGACTTTTGGTCTCCGGATCAACCATGTCAAATTCTACTTCATTCCTTTTGGATGGTGACAAATAATGCAGTTAGATTTGTGGCAAAGCTTCGCACCCTGATCGACACCCTATCGGTCACATATCTAGGCCTTTCTCTCTCCGATTGATACATCAGTTCTCGCGGATGGATTCCGGTCATCGAGCGACTGGAGTACAACCGTCAAGGTTGGAGCTCGAGGCTCATATCACATGATGGCTGCCTTATTTTACTACGGTCAGTTCTCCAAGTCTTCAGACGGATACTGTCAAAGGAGCATATTCTTCTGGCAGGAGTGTAGTTCTGTTCGGCGAGCAGTTCATCATGTAGCATGGCACAATGGGGAGCGATGTCAGGTTGAGAGCATTGTACACCACCTCTCCTTTCTTCTTTGAGAGTGGGGTTTTGGGTAGGTGTTGTACATCTCTCTTTTTTTGTCGCTCTCTCCTTGAGAGTCTTTTTGTACATGATATCCACTTCATAGTTATATATATATATATATATATATATATACCTGAAAACCACAACTTTGGTGGTCATCCTTTTTCTCCTCAAAAACAAATGTCTATATGCCCACATCACAGGGCGAACTAGGCGTCTGGAATCTTCGCTACAATATATGGGCACTCCTTGTCTAATGGGTGGGGCGGATCATGGAAAATAAGGACAGTCTATGGAACCTGGTTTTCTTCACATGCTATGGATGTGATCATTCATGGGAGTCCAGGCCCATTCTGCCGCGGGAAGCTTCATCCTTCTAGAGGGGGGTTGCTGCACTACTTCTAGTGCGCCCACTCATGACCCCCTCATTTGGATCTAGGGAGGCCTTTCCTTTTCACAGTACCCAGAGGACCATTATCGGAGGCATTCCCTTGTTCATGGCCTTGGCGACGCACCCCGATGCGTCAGTGGTGGAGACATAGTCAAAGGTGTGACCCAGGAACCGACTCCTGGACCCCTTTTTTCAATTCTTCACTCTCTGATCAGCACATTTTTGAGCTATTGTCACTCCATCAGAGGATCGCCTCGTATGTCCTGGACCCCTCCATGATGGACGACGAATATGCGATTCTTTCTCAGCTCACGGTCTCTATCTCCATTTTCTCCCTGCCACCTCATCCTCATACACTTTAAGAGCAGATTGTAGTCTCATTTGGTGCTCCCGGGTGCCAGTGAGTCAAGATTTTTGCTTGACTCATGCGATGAGAGCGGATCCTTGCTAGAGTTTAAAAGCCAAGATGGACGCCTGACCCTGACACAACACTTGCAGGGAAGCGGAGGAGGATGTCGATCACTTGTTCTTTGAGTGTTCAAATTCCTAGGAGTTTTGGCGGCAGGCGAGCACCATGGGCATTTTCCATTCAGCGTTAGAGGCATTTTGGTACCCGACGACTAGAGGCAGAGTTCGAGGGTTCCATTGGTGATCTTTTTGTGTGGTGCCTGTCCGATCCCCTATCCAGATTTTTATGAAAATAATCTTTCCGCTTCCAACAGAATATGCTAGATTGGACTATTTACACATACGGATGGAAAAAATAGCAGAAAACCGAACAATTATACAATATCTACCTTATGTAACATGCTGGGATTATTTAGCTACTATGTTCATGGAAGCCGGTCCCAAGCCCGGATAAAGGAGGAGGGTTGTGTTAGGCCCCGACAGCCAGCATAAAATCATGTCGAATCTTATGAACATGGATCAACGAATTGGCGTCGTATGATCCATGTAGCCCACCCCACCTAGTGGGATAAGGCTTTGTTGTTGTTGTTGTTGTTGTTGTTGTTCATGGAAGCAATAACGGTAAATGCGCGGGAGCAACTGGAAAATGACTTGAAGAGTGCAGCAATGGAGAGTTGTATGTTGCGTTCGGGAAGGACGAATCGTTCTGGGAAGGACGCACCTCTGGTGTACCAGTTATCGTGCCCACGGTAAACGCTGGGTAGCCAAGTGCAGAGCGTAAAAAACCGAAATAACTAGTTATAGTAAGCATGAAAGAGACCGGGTTATTTTCTAAGAGGAGATGTCAGGGGGATACTATTGTACATCACACTTCTAATTTTCTTCAAGAGTGGAGCTTTGGTTAGTACTTAAGCATTTCTCCTTTTCTTTTGCCGCTCTTCACTTGAGAGCATTCACTTGTTCATCTTGGGCATTTTATAATGATTTACTTCAGAAAAAAATAGTGATATCATAATATACAATTTTGGAAACTGTATTTTTCATTGCTATATCTGTCCCCAGGCAGTCAGCGATGTGTGAAGTCCTCTTCTGGCATTCAGTTTATCCAAGAGCTTTCAATAATCAAATGCTAGCATATATATCTAGAAGGGGCAGCGCTTCCCCTTTGGCATTCTTATGGGTTCTTTGGTTTCAGCAGCATTGGTGTAATTAGTTTTAGGGGAGAAATGTGTTATGCAGATAATGTGATGTATCACGCTAAGATCTTGATCAATGACCAGAGTGATCTGATCAACTGTAGTCAGGACAAGCTAATAATATGGATAAATGTACAAATTGACACTACATCCTTTCTTCTCTCAGGAAAAAAAAAACTTATGACTCTAGGATGCAGTAAGCAACAAATGCTCCAGTTAATAACAGAAAATAAGGATATTTTTGAGGCTTAATAGTTGTTAGAAACGTCTAAAGTCCAAGGAAAAAAATGCTATTGGAAAACAATGAGGTTAAAGGAAAAAATGCTCTTAATCAGTGTTTGTTTACATGTCTACCACAGATAGATAAAGTTCAGTTTACGGGCTTGTATAGGGCCATCCTTTCTTTGAGTCACATAAAATTTCCTTGGCAGCTTAAGAACTTATACAGCACCAACAAAAGAACCATAGTTACTGATAAATGAGAAACAGAAACTGTACCTTCCCATTGAATTATAGGCATTGGCAAGGCTCTGGAGAGTCTCGATGGTATCAGCATGGTGTGGCCCCAGTGAGACATCCATGATGTCCTTTGCAAGAGCAAACATCTGTGCAGCTGACTGTGGTCTGTCCATCTCCATGTATGCAGCTCCTAAGTTGTTATAAATATAACCCACTCCAAAGTGCTTTGGACCGAAGCTCTCCTTCATCCTCTCTGCTGCACTTTCCAAGTAAGGAACAGCCTGATTGACCTTGCCTGTCAAGAGAAGCAACCACCCAATCTTTGCTGAGATATTACCCTCAACATGTTGTTCCTGAGGAATTCTTTCAACCATTGCAAGGCTTTTCTTCAGCAAAGCTATAGCAGTCTGAAAGTCATTCATCATCTCATACAATGACGATATCTCTGTGTACGATTCTGCAACCATTGCAGGGGATGAAGATTCTTTCTTTTCCAGAATACTACGAGAAACTTCCAAACACCTCTTAGCATCTGCAGTCTTATCCTGGTGACACATGACCTTGGCCATCAAGACAAGAACCAAAGCTCGGGTCTCATCCTCCTCATCTGTCTGTTGAACCAACGCCTTAAGAGTGTTGATGGCCTCATCGTGTTTGCCCATAGCAATCTGTATATTGGCAGCATCAATCTCTGCATGGCGCAAGTCCGCACCTCCCATACCCCAGCTCTTAAATATCTTTTGTGATTGCTGGTTGTGTTCCATAGCCTTCTCATGTTCCTCCAATCCTGTATAGATAACTCCAAGGAGCCTCCGATCATGTGCTACCTCAACAGAATTCTGCCCCAGCTGCGCCTGATGGATCTCTAGCGCTTTCAAGCACAGAGGCAGAGACTCCTTGAAGTTCAAAATTGCGGCATACGCCTCCGCCAAGTCTCGATAGGCGGCGCCCAATTCCTGGCTATTTGGTTCCAATATGGAAACTTTGAGATCCAAACACCGCCTCAGATTGACCAAGGCCTCCTCCCGCCTGCCCATTGCGGTTTTCGTGTTGGCAAGCTGCATCTGCACCGCGTGGCTCACTGGCCGGACGTCGAACTTGCAGGAGCCGTCCGCCTCCAGCGCGCCGAGTATGCGGTTGGCACGGTTCAAGAACCCCAAGCTGTCGTTGAACCTCTTGAGGTTGTAGCTAGCGGAGCCGACCAAGTGGAGCGCCATGGCGACCGAAATGGATTTGTCCTCCCCGGTGCCGGGGGCATCAAGGATCTTGAGAGCCCGGAGCCCGAAGGCGAGGATCTTCTCGTCGTCCTCATCGCCGGCCGCGTCGAGGTGCTGCCCGACCTTCAAGCAGGCGAGGCCGAGGCGGCTGTCGTTGGGGGCCAAAGAGGACTCCAGCGCGGTGAAGGCAGAAAGGATCTCCTCAGTAGTGGAGGCAGACTCGAATGCGTCTTCGACGTCGGACTGGTCCTGGAGCTTGCGCTGCCGGGAGCTGAGGACGGCGGGGGCGTTGTCGGAGGCGGTTTGGAGGGAGCGGGAGGGGCAGCTCGGGAGCGGCAAGGGACGGCGGGACCGGAGAGGGGACGGGATTGAGGGAACAGGGGCGGGGGAGAAGAGGATTCTGGGGAGGTTTTGGGAGACATTCTTGGGCTTGGCGAGGACGGAGAGAAGAGAGCGAGAAGCTCTTCGCATGATTTCGTGCGGTTCGGTTTGAGGCGGCAGTAAGAGGAGTGAAGCCGCCGAGAGAGGCACTCTTCCGGCAAGATATATATATATTATTGTTATTATTTTATTATTATATTACTGTGAAAACCCTACATAAACCTCTTCGCCTGGTGCGTTGATTATTATTATTATTATTATTATTATTATTATTATTATTATTATTATTATTATTATTATTATTATTATTATTATTATTATTATTATTATTATTATTATAAAATAATTTCTAAAGTTTAATATTTATCATTTTATTTTTCAATTTTTTTTAATTAATTCAAGCCAATTAAGACGGTTAACCTTTTCTTTATCTATCTTTGTTGCATATATGATTCGAGTGATACAATGTTTGCATGGAATATTTTTATTTTTACTAATTTTCAGAAAGGATACCGGAAAAAAATGATGCATTAACATGGGGTCATAATAATAATTAATAATAATTGTGATAATGATGATGTGATGATCCGAAAATTCACTTAAAAATTTTGAGCATTTAGAGAAATTTTACGACGTTAACCCTTTCGTCATGCATCATTTAACCGCGAAAGACTTCAATATTTTAGTAAAATTCATCATAAATAAAAATTTTCTATTAATCATATAACATTACTATTCCATATGACATTAAACGCTTAAAACTTTCTTTAAATTATTAGTCTCAGTGTTCATCTAGAATTATGAACTTATTAAACTCTAAGCATGTGCAACGTCATGATCTTGAACAGTCATCTATTAAATTAATTTTGTTATCTGTACAGATCCAAAGTGCAGAGTTCCCATATAAATGTCATGCATGTCATGATACCCTATCACATGATACATGCGATGCATCATTATCATCATGTGATAAAAAACCTTCCATGACATTATGTTATACTTACATTCATTTTTCATATAACTTTCTTGAAATATAAACGTCATGACATACCTACTTAACTTCAAACCCATCATCTGCAAGTATCATCTAATTAGAATATTCATTAATATCATTCATAAACAATCATGACATGCAACATAGCATTTCATTTTCACTTTTATTGTCATACATTTGATCACCTTCACTTTTATCAAAAGTTCGGATATAAATTCTACCAACTTTGCATGACATTCTGTTGTAATTTTGTAATATATACATGTTAATTACCAAATTTGAACGAGTCTCCTAGTGTGTAACAACTTTTTAAATTCCAGATTTCAAGTGAGAAAAAGGGGAGAAATAAAGGAGAGAGGGAGATCATCAGGAGGCAGAGAACATGGAGAAGAGGAAGAGAAGATTAAAAGAAAAAGAGGAAAGGTGATGAAGACACCGGGATAGATTTTGTTAAATTCAATGATGAGCTAAAACTTTAATTTTCTCTGTATTGTGATTATGTGATTCAGACATGTTTTGAAACTTTATCCGATCGATAAATCATTTTTAATTCATTGTATCCCGATCGAGAGAATGACGGCCTCTCAATCCTCAAACCCCCAAATCTCCAAAAATCCCTTCAAACCCTCCTTGGCGCGTCCGACGAACATCTCAACCTCATCTCACCTCAGAGCCGGCGAACAATATGAAGCGTACATAGACATCCTCCAACTCTGACACCAACAGTTCATCAGAATCTATTAGATGCCGCCTATGATGGCCTTCGCACATGAGACAACTGGAGGACAACGAAGAGGAAAGGCACCAGTTGAATAGTTGGCGCAAAAAATTTCTCCTCCACCAGGTTTTTAGACCTTCCGACCCTCGAATCTCTTGGTTTCTTTGACGATATTAGAACTCTATGGTACCAGGCACGTTCAATACCTTTCTTCATGAAACGCTAGAACCTTTATGAAGAAGTAGCTGCAAAATTTATCGGAACGGTGTTCTATGTCCATCGTGACGACGATGATGTCCCTGACCGAATGGATTTCAGCCTCTACAACTAGGATTTCTCTTTAACCCTCGACACATTCGCCTGTTTTCTAAACCTCCCTATCGCAAGTTACAAAACCCCTCCACCTGACTTCCCTGTTTATGAAGTCCAGTACCAACTCACAGGACAACGTGCCAACAACCTTCTCCAACTTGCCGCCACCTTAAAAACCTTGTTTCCCGATACCTCCATATCCTCCTTACTAACACCATCCTTATCCGTTTGAATGATTATGATATGGACCTTGTTTCTGCTGATGAACTCTTCATCGTGTGGTGTCTCTTGTTGAACTCAGAGATTAACCTCGCAGCCTTTCTCTTGCAAACCATACTCAAGGAATCTACCCGCGAGTATAACTCAGTTCTCTGTGGAACTCTCATCTCAACGATCGCCGAGCATTATGTGTTCTTAGGCGACACCGACCCAACCCCAGCAAACCTACTCAATTTAGACTTTCTAAAGCAAGAAGGAGTCCTCACAATCAATGGCTAGCATTTTTGGTGACAATCCGATCCCACAGAACTCTTACAGCTGCCTAACCCCTAAAAATCATCAATCTTACAAGGTCGGAATTGGTGGATAAACGACTTCATCCATGTCACACGCCCAATTCCAACATTACCTCCCCTCTTGCTAGAATCCATCCCATTTCCAAGAGCCCCCTTTGCACCAAGAACAAGAAGAAGACCCGCAGTCGTCTCTTCCTCTTCGGATGCACTAGATGCCTCACATACTCCACCACTCACCTCAGTTGCCAAACTGAACCTTATCTTAGAATAGGTGACTAAGATGGTAGATGCTAATGCCTACCACCATGAAGACATCCAGGCATTGAAGGACCAGCTCCACAATCTGGAACAACAAAGTTTTGCTCATGCTGATAAAATTCAAGGGATAGAAGTGGTGCAAAATTCTATCCTCACCATGCTTAGTGACATTCAACAAGTCACTGACCGGCTACTAGAGCTTCAACCTCCCCCTGGTCCCTCTCCCTGGCATCATCGACACTGAGGGCAGTGTCAAGTTCAAGCTTGGGGGAAAGGGCGACATGGTACATTTTTACTCCTTTCTTTTTATTACTATGTATCAGTCTCTCTAATTTTATTGCTAAATAATTTTTAGCAACAATTGAAACATTTTATTCCTACCTATCAAGTAAGAGACGTTTTCACTCCCCCATAGCCTCGGCCCTTTGTGACTCTCTTAAGCCATGTTCAAGAACACCCTACCAAACCAATGAAATTTGAAGCACTTCATGACTTCCATTCAATGCTCTAAGTGTAGGGTCATGGCTTGAAGAAAGTAGCTAAGTGAAGCTTTAGAAACTTGACGACTAATCCTATTCATGCTCAAATTTTATTTCTACTAAGCCCGTTTATGTCTCTACTAAATACTCAATTGCAGTCAAGCTTAGCAAAAGTAAATAAGTGAAGTCAAAGGAAAAGAAAAAAGGGCTAGTGTAGCCCCAGAAGGTACAAAAAGGGTGTACTCCGGAACCTGGGAAAGAGAGTCTGGGTGATCCATAGGGGTTCATGCCTGACAATCTAATAACAAATGCCCTAGGATCCGCCGATCAAAAACCCGCTACATAGACCACCCAGTGCACTATGGATAATCACATGAGTACCGGATTAATGAAAAAGAGATGTCAATCAATAGTGAAAATGCTTGTCAATAAGCTAAAGCCATACTGCACTTGTGTACTCAACATTGACATTCTTATTATCAGGCCATCATGCTTTATTTTTCTGTCTCCATGAGCTGAATTTGGAGGAATTTAAAAATGTCTTGCTTCCAACACCTTCACTAAGCTGGGTTATTTGGACAAAGAAGAGGCACTTGAGTGGAGAATGTAAGTTTGAATGCCAAAGAGATTAGTCGGCGAACAGGGTGGAATTGTAACTTCTTGTCTTGAACATTGCTTGAGGACAAGCAAAAATCCAATCTTGGGGGAGTTTGATCATCCCTTATTCTCCTTATGATTATTAAAGTTAATCCGCCACATTTGTATTAAAATCCTATTACATTTGCAACATTTGAGATATTATCTGGCTCTTTTGCTGAATGAGTCAAGGAAGCTAACTACTTTTTAAAATTTGAACTTCAACAGGAGAGAAAAAGGAAAGATAAAAGAAGAGCCGAGAAGGACGAGAACAAAAAAAGAGTAGGAAGACAGAGAAAAGAGAGAGAGTCGAGGAACGAGAAAGGGGAGGAAGGAGAAGGTGTCTAGAAACTTACTGATTTCGTTGAAGCCTATGTCTGGCTAAACTTCTAGTTTACTATACTTTTGATACATTGCAATTTCATTAATCACATTTAATCTTTATCAGATCAAGAGATCTATTTATCATTATTACCCTGCCTCATTCGAGAGAATGAACAGGTTATTTCTTCTTGTGGTATCTCATTAGCATAGTCATCATCAATTACCAGTGGTTGAGAAGCCCATTTTTGTATCTGTTGTGAGGCGAGAGTCCACAATAGTGACTAGTTTTTTAGATTCATTCTAATTGCTCGGACAACAGTCGAAGATTGGCATTCAACGATTGAGAGATCGACTTCTTCTCTAGTTAGGAACTAATCAGTGATTACTAATTCATCTATTAACAACTTATTCCTCTTTAAACTCAAGAAGAGATCGACGAGTTTAGGGAGAGGGTAGTTGATTCATAATGTGAAGATCGAGAGATCATTTATCTCAAGACAAAGAATTCTACCCCTAAGCATTGACCAATTCATCACAAAGGAATCTCATTTTCAGAATTCTAGTTTTTTCTACCCTGACTACTTTCCTTTCTATTACTATCCCTTAAAAATTTCGTGACAACTTTTAAGATATAAATAAGTTAACGATTCCATCTAAATCAGGGGGGTTACGACACTCGTGGTTCTTACTCGACCTGTACACTTGTAGTAGTGTGGACTCTAGAGTATACGATTAGAACTATAGTGGCAGTGTGAGAAATTACATCTTCTAAAGTTCATGTCAGCATACAAAGAAGCCCAAGGCATATTAGGCTCTCGGTTTGGGAGTCCTTACGTAGCAAATGGTAAGTATGTTTATTTCTAAATTATTTTTATTAAATTTATAATTATTCAAACTCTAAGTATTTGATGTTCATATAGGGCGTATGAACAATGGCAAAGAAAGATGGAAAAAGCAAGAGTTAACCATTTTCGAAGCCCGAGTCCCACATCCACACAGACCGGTCGATGCGATTTGACGTGCATCGATGACGAATGGTAATTTACATACAAAAATGAATAATCAAACTTTCATCGTATACTTATTGTATATAATATGAAACTTTATTGCAGGAAGAAAAATAAGGTGGTACTGTAGACTTTCGTGCGGTCTACGAGGCCACACATAAGAGTCGAAAGACCAATGACTTGGTCACGCCCACTACTCGTAGGCTTCTGGTAAGTCTCATCACATATTCACTTGGTTGGTGACGTTAGTGCAAATAATTTTTTAAATGCACAGTGTTTAAATTTTTTAGGATGAGTATAATGCGAAGATGGCTGAAAAGTACAGAGATGATTCGAGTACTCAGCCACTAGGTAATGTTTCTCGAAAGTGATTCACGTTTTTAATTTATGTTTAGTGATGTTATATAATTTATATAATATATAATGTGTAGATTGTATAATTTTTCTATTCCGTAGAGGGCCTTGCTGTTTGGGAAGAGGTGGATGGCACGACACGAGGAGGATACCTGCATGGCCTAGGCACAGTTGCTCAGGTACCTAGGAGGAGCAGAGGATATATAGGCGGCGCATCTGCTTCGAGCTCATCCGCTGCACCTGATATGACGCAGTTATCACAGCAGATGTTGCAGCAACTATCGCAGCAGGTGTCGTAACAGATATCACAGCAATTAGGTCTGCAGGCGATTCAGGGATTGATCCCACCGCATAATCAATCCCCATGAGGTCAAGGACAGAGCACATCGGGATTAAATGTCCGGAATGACAACAACTCCCAAACTTAGGATAGAAACTTTTACATTATATTAGATAAGCTTTTGTTACTTATACATTTTTTATTAGATATACGTGTTAGTTCTACTTATACGTTTGGATTATATTAGTTTCGTTAGTTCAATTTATTACTTTTCATAAGGTTATATTTGATATGATGCATGTGATGCTTGTGATCAATGATAAATGCATTTATATGCATTATATATTTGTATGGTTTGGGAAGGGAAGAAAATATGGCTACGTGATGGGGCAAAAATGTTCGCAATAAGCGTCTCCGTAGAGTCTCAATGGCGTAAACATATGCAACGCTAGTTTAAATATATCGTCCTTAACGTCACTGTAGCGTCATAATAGCATTGACATAAGTATAACATTAGCAGCACAGTAGCACCGGACTAGCGTTACCTCCGCATCGGAATAGCGTCGCTACCAATATGCGCCACATCCGCGTCTCTTTAGCATCTCAGCTTTATTGCTCGCAACGACAACTTTTGCGTCACCTTAACGCCGAGTTAGCGTCTACAATTGACGCTACTTGCGTTGTCATTTGCGTTGGAGCTATTGAGACGCTATTAGCTATCGATTCCAGCCACGCAGTAGCCTTACAGTAGCGTCGTGTGTCCTGTGTCACTATTTGACAATTTTCTTGTTATGTTTGTCGTCCTAAATCATTATTTCACTCAGAAACTCTCTTCTTACCAATTTTCCAGCACAAAAGCAATAGATTAATAAACTTTTGATGCTTTGAATTTCATTTTTCTAGCAGGGTATCCTTGATCATAACTTGAAGAGAAGCAAAGAATCAAGCAAAAGGAAGATTTGAAACTTTTTTTTGGTACATAGAAAAAATGAAGACAAACTACAGAAAATAGGGAGGCAACACTGAACCTAAAGATATGCAACTCCCCCAATCCCAAGCCTAACATTGTCCCTAGTGTTTAAGATCGGACTTGTAAAAGGGATACAAGCAAGATAAAGAAACTAGAAGATGAAAGAAACTAAAAATGAAAGAAAGGGAAATAGAAAGAAAGTAAAAATGACACAACCCTCTAATCCATAGGCGGCGGCGGTGGCGGTAGGAAAAGACCATAGTGACCCTATGTTGTGTGGTAGTCATGCATCATACGAGTCATAGTATATGTATCCTCCTGTCGCTCAGCAAGATCTTGGATAGCAGCTCGCATGTCATGAATCTCCGTGGCCTGACGAAGTTGCTCATCATGAATAGTGCGCTGCTCAAGGTGCATTGTCCTCTGCTCAGCGTGCTTTAGGCGTTGCTCGGCCTACATGGTAAGTAAGAGCTGGTGCATAGGAGAGAAATCTATCAGACCGGTCCGCGAAGGATCTATGAGCATCTAGTCCTCGGTGCCTTCCTAATTGGAGCTCGAAGGCCCTGGATCCTATCGTTGACGACGTTGGGGCCTCGGAATGTGTAGCTGTGCCGCTAGAAGATGGACCCAATTCGCTTTGTTAGCAGGATCAAAGCATTCAGGTTCTGTGCAAGGAATGGTCATGTCAGAATCGCAAAAATGAAAGTAGAAACCATCATAAGCATTGTCGCCTCCCAACTCAATGAATTACATAGCTTTCCATGAAAGATGAGCCGTCCAAAGGATGGAGTTGATCTAAATCAAGCCCGAGGTGAAGTGTTATGGGTGTGACTAAGCCACCAATCACGATTGTGCCCTTTACCTTGTTAGCAGTCAAAGAAAGGAACGAAGCAAAAAAGCGATGATGTTCACTATAGTGGAAGAAGTCGTGCAATAAAGAAGAAAGAGTTCAGTTTCATTTACCAACCCATTGCTGTCTCCTCGTCCACAGATAGTGTTTCTAAGAATCCTATGCGCATATCGAAGGATAGGATTCTGAATAAAAGTAGACTTCACCCTCTGAAAGTTTAGGTGGCCCTCGTCGCTAATACGGTTCCAAAACTGAAGAGGTAGAAATTCCTTTGGAACTTTGAGGCGACCCACATGTGGAAACTGATATATAGCATTAAACTCTTCGAGGGGCATCTCAAATTCCCTATTGAAAAGCTGAAATGAAACCTTGGCCTATCGGCGTCCAGTGGCCTCAAGATGCTCGACCTGTAGCGAACATAGGAACTCAATGCTCAAATCAGAATAAGTTGGCCACCACTGCTGGACGAAGTGCCCCATGCCAATGTTCGAGAAGAGGCGGACAATAAAATCCTACAGATACCATGAAAGCATCGCTGCCCGGTCCGTGAACCGGGTTGGAGTGATCAGCAGGAAATCTAAACTTTGCTCCCTCTTCTGGTTCTCATCAGTGAACCATTCTCTCACTTCTGGGGGCGTTATGCGGACTGATGTAGGCTCCTACTGGATGAGGGTGTCAGATGTGGATGCGCAGCAACGAATAGGAGTCTTAGTGCGAAGGCCATGACTGAAATAGATAAATGACAAAGAGGGAGCTGTGAGATGCATCACGGGTCATTATCTAGTGGTCACGACCCTTCTGTGTGAGGTAGCGAGTCGTTATATGATGCTCATGGCCCTATCAGTGGCCAGTTGAAGATCAAGTAGTAGATCACCGACCGTGAAATGAAGCTAACGGCTCGCAGATGACTAACACGGCCCGTAAGCTTCTGATTATGACCTTTTAGATGGTCCTGATGAATGTCGGTAATGTTCTGGAAAGTGTGGTCATCTTCTCCACCATTGTGAACTTGCTGGCGTAGAATACGGTGGCGCCGGAGAAGAAAGAGTCGTCGGAGATGGAAGAGTCTGGTGCTGACACAAGATCGACGGTGCTGAACAGGATCGTCGGTGCTAAACAGGATCGTCGATGACGGAAGCGCAACTCAGCAACAAAATGATTGAACAGGTTTTGTGAATTGTGATTGAGATATTTTCAAAATAGTTGCCGGAATTGCCTCATCAGATCTTTCTCATTGGCGTGTGGCACTATGGAGATCGGATTGCACTACTAGAAGTGGAGATGATGAGATTTGTGGTGTGAAGAACACAGTAATGCACCTGACCGTTGGCATTATCGCATGACTTATAGTTATTTCGTGCCTCGTTCGATAAGGTTGGCCAGTAGAGTCCGCATTCCAATACCTTTGCGGTTGTTCGGTTGGGTCCAAAGTGCACCCCAACATGTCTGTCATGACAATGTCGCAATATTTTCTCGAATTCATCTTCATGTACACACCGCTGAAGGATCTGATCTGCACACAAACGGAAAAGATGTGGGTCTTCCCAATGATAATTCTTTACATCAGAGAAAAACTTCCTTCACTAATGATGACTGAGACCTTTCGGAATGTATCCTCCTGCAAGAAAATTTGCCATGTCAGTATACCATGGAATAGGTTTAGAGAATTCATTATCTTCAGAAACAAGAAAAATTTTCTCGTCTGGAAAGTCTTCAAGTATTCTGTTTCTGCATTTGGGGAAGGTTCCAAATGCGACAAGTGATTAGCAGCTAAATTCTCCACTCCCTTCTTATCCTTAACCTCTACATCGAATTCTTGTAGAAGCAGGATCCATCTTATTAGGCATGGTTTCACATCCTGCTTGGCCATCAGATGCCTAATCGTTGCATGATCTGTAAAAATGACAACTTTGGAACAAATGTGATAAGAGCAAAATTTATCAAATGCAAAGATTATAGCTAGAAACTCTTTTTTTGTCATTGCGTAATTCAATTGGGCGGAGCTCAATGTCCAGCTAGCGTAGTAAATGATGTGGAATATCTTCTCTCATCGCTGCCTTAGGACAGCTCCTACAGCACCATTGCAAGCATCACACATGAGCTCGAAGGGAAGCTCCCAATCTGGTGCTACAACAACAGGGGCAGCAATTAATTTATCCTTCAACAAGTTAAATGCAGTAAGACATTCAGTATCCAAAATAAATTTAGCATCTTTTGAAAGTAAATTTGTCAAAGGCTTTGCTACCTTGGAAAAGTCCTTAATAAAATGCCAGTAAAAACTAAAATGTCCCAAGAAACTTCAAATGCCTTTTGTGTGTGTGGGAGGTGGTAAGTTCGCAATAACTTCTATCTTGGGCTTATCTACTTCAATATCCTTCTCTGAGATCTTGTGACCAAGAACTATTCCTTCCTTTACCATAAAGTGACACTTCTCCTAATTAAGTACTAAGTTCATCTCTTCGCATCTCTATAAGACAGCCAAAAGATTTTGGAAGCAATTAGTAAAAGAGCTACCAAACAATCTAAATCATCCATGAATACTTCTAGTATTCTTTCATTCATGTCCACGAAGATTAACATCATGCATCATTGGAAGGTAGCTGGGGTGTTGGACAATCCAAAAAGCATTCTCCTGTAAGCAAACGTCCCATATGGACATGTGACTATCGTCTTCTCTTGATCTTTTGGAGCTACTGCAATATGATTGTAGCCCGAATAGCCATCAAGGAAGCAATAGTATCTGTGATCTCCTTTCTTTGGTACTATTTGTACTAGGATAATCAAAGGGCTATCTGAAATCGCGTATATGATCCCAGCATCCACCTCCTTAAAAGTGGGGTTGAGTCTTCTTTGAAATTGTGCTACTAGTTTCGCATTTTTCTCCATTAAAATCTTATGTTGACATATAGTCGGAGATATGCCTTTAATATCTGAGATTGAATATAGTCAGATATATAGTCGGAGATACGCCTTTCGAATTGTTTTGAGGAGGGGTGTCCTCTCCAGCTATATTTTCCTTGGTTGATTTTTGGAGCTCCTCTCCTTGAATGTCTTCCATGCTTTGATCCTGAATAGCCATCTAAATAGCAAAAATGAGAATGCTTGGCTAGTCTCTCTAGCATCTAGTCAATGAAAGGAAGTGGAAAATGTCCTTCCTAGTTTCTTTGTTCAATTTCCTTTGGGTTCACTTCTGGTTGTCCAGGAAAGAACATGGGTGGCCTATTGGATGTGCTTGCTTGTTGGGCAATTTGGCTTTCAAGCAACTTCTGGTTGGCACTTAAGGCTTCATATCTATTTGTTATCTTCTGCATTTCCTCCTCTTGCTTCTCTTGTTTCTTCAAAATTTATTGTAGCAACTCTTCCATCTTTGAGAATTGAGCGGGTTGAGGTTGTGGTGGCTGCTCATAAGGGGGTCTTTGCATAGGAATGGTTGTGGACTGATTCAGATGTGAAGGGGGTTGGTTCCTTGGCAAGATCTTGGGTTGCCAACTAGAATTCTGCATGGGTGACCCTTGGTAATGGTTGGCCTTATAGGAGACGTAGGGATGAGTTATATTTTCTGGAGTATAAAACTGAGCAGCGGGCTTCACTCCATAATTCCCCATAGCATTCACTTGGTCTATGGCTTGCTCATGTTGCTGCATTATCAGGTTACAACTCTCAGTGACATGGCCTTGATTTCCACACACGTCACACCTTGATTTAGAATTGGAAGTCTTGTTGACATTAGGTGACAAATTCAGCTTCTCCAATGCCCTTTGCAATCCTTGTTCAATTTGGACAGCAATGTTGTTGACTTCATTTTCATTGGATAGCCTCCTTGTCCTGTCATGTGTAAGGAAATGATGGTTCTTGGCCATGTTCTCAATTAATTGGTAGGCCTCATCAATGTTTTTGGAGGCAAAAATCCCTCCTGCAGCAGTGTCCAATGCCACTTTAGAAGGAAAATTCAAACCCTTGTGGAAATAGTAGACCAACTGCCATTTCTCAAATCCATGGTGTGGACATGCCCTCAACAAGCTTTGGCGTATTTGTCATGCATCACATATGTTCTCCCAATTCAATTGATAAAACATGACAATTTGGTCCCTATAGTTATTAGTTTTGCTAGGTGGAAAGAATTCAGCTAGAAACAATTGAACTATGGACTCCCAAGTGGCAATCTCTTCTGGTTTGAGGGTCTTGTACCAAATCTTTGCCTTGTTCTTGAGTGAGAAGGGGAACAGTCTCATGTAGACAGCATTCATAGGTGTATTATTGAAGTGGACAATGCTGCAATTCTCCTTGAAGTTGTCAAGGTGTGAAACTGGATCCTCATTCCCCAATTCAGCAAATTGATATTGTCCTATCATTGTGATTAGTGCTGGATTCACATCAAAGTTGGTAGTAGGTGTTAGGACTCCATTCCCTTGTTGATTTCTGATATTGCTAGGTGAATAGCAATCCTTGAGTGTCCTTAGTGCAGCCATGTTTTGATTAACACTGGATTGTTTGCTTCTTCTTAAAAAATCCTCCTTCTTGCTTCTTCTCTTTGAAGTCTCCTCCTTCTATTAAATCTCCTTTCAGGTTCTAGTTCAATTGGATATAAGTCCTTTTGATTGTCCAAACCTGCATAAATGAATTCAGAAGTATCAAATTCAGGAAAGAAAAGAAAACTAGACAAAAGTTCAAAATTCAGAATGATAACTTACAAAAACTAAAAATTGGGCTAACAAATGGACTAAAAACTAATCTAAAACTAATCTAAACTATCTAAGTTAGTCTAATTGACCTCAAATCCCCGGCAACGGCGCCAAAAACTTGATAGTGAAATTGAGGGGTTTAGTGATAACTTGTTGATTTTTGGGTCAAAAGTCAATTTTTTAATTTTTGTTTCAACTCCCTAACTCACTCTCTACTGCAAGTATACAAGTCAATTGTAGTTACCCAAATGTCGTATCCACAGTGATTTGAAATCCAAGACTCTCTAAACAATCTAGATTAGCCTTATCTAAAGTTAAAAACCCAAGAATTTGAAAAAAAGTTAAAATCGATTTCTAAAAAGGGCTAAAATGATAACTGTTTTGAGAATTTTGGAAAGTTATCAAAACTGAATTGTAAATGCTAAACTAGAGGCTCAAAGGGTTTAACTATCAATGAGGAAGGTTCTCCTAGGAATTGGGGTTCATCTAATTTAATTATGGATAGAAATGGGCAAGTTATCACTTTTTAGTCAAATCTGATTCAACCTTCAATATGACTGTTTTCACAGCTCAATTAGACCAGAACTAAACAATATATTGTCATATATTTGTTAGCCAAGTTGAATTAGAAGAGGATCCCCACTGAAAATTAGGCTATCATTATGTTCAATCCAAGTCACTTTGCTGATTTTTTGGCAATTCAATAAAACCTGAAATGATAACTTCTAAATTGCACTTTGAAATCAGTTAAACAGGGATGAAATCAATCCAATATTAATACAAATGCTCCTTGGTTTATCTCTAAACTATAAGAGAATTTAAAATCAGCCTCTCAGCTGCAAATTCAAATGAAATCCACATTTCCATTAATGGATTGGATAGAAATCAGCACTCAATTACATATGGAACTCAACACATGCAATTGTTTCTTGATTCATCTCTAAACAGCAAGAAAATCTTAAGTACACCTCTCAGTGATTAAGTGAAATCAGGGGCTTAACAATCACAAGGCAGATTCCACAAATTTCAGAAAATCAGCAATGAAAATTCAAAAATCAGCATTGAAATCAGCAACAATTCAAGGATTAAAACCTTAGAAATACCATTGTCTCTTGATTCATTTCTGAACAAGAATGAAACCATAAAGCAACCTCTCAGTTGTTAATTCAATTAGGGCTCCACAATGATAAGAGTCAGATTTAATGAAATTAGAAATCAGAAATGGAAAACAGATTTCAGAAATGAATGAATCAGATTTCTAATTGGGGATTGAACCTAGAAACTTGACATTGGCCCTTGATTCATTTCTAAACAAGGGGTAGATCAAAGGACAACCTCTCAGTTGTAAATATAAATAGGACCTCACAATGTCAAGATTAGGATCAATCAAAACATATTTTAGAAATAAAAATCAAAAATCAGAACTTTAGGAATTCATAAATCAGTGCAGGAAATCAGATTTATCCCTAATTCATCCACAACTAATCTAGACTACTATCCTATCCTAGGAGACATGGAGTTTAGCTCCTCATAATTACAAAGTTAGATACAAAATAGAGTGAAGAACAGAGGCTAATCATCCTGATTTTGAGGGCTGTTCTGCTGAAATCAGCTTCTTCGCCACTCCATCTCCACTTCAGCTCCACTTCAGCTTCCTGTCCAGCAGCCCTCCAAATGGAGGCTCTCCTTGATTCCAGGGTTTCTTCAGCTTATATATGACTTCCTTCCACCCTTAGATCAACATCAAATTATTCCATAGCCCCTGATGTGAGCCACCTGTCCAATGGTCCAGGAATTCCAGCTGCTGCAACAGCTTTTGGACAGCAAAAGCAAGTTGTCCCCTCCTTGCTTTTCTCCTTTGTGCCGCCTTGTTATACCTGCTAGAAGACCCAAAACAGCCAGCGTCATAGTCCTCAAATAATATTTAAACAAATAAGGATTAGGACAGCAAGTAAAAATAGTTCAATAATCAAATGAGGTTTGGTATTTTGCAAAATTGAAAACCAAAGTTAAAAATGATAACTTATCAAACCCGAAATGATAACTTTGCACATATCATGGAAAATTTTCAAATACAAGTGATTCAAGGCATTAAAGACATCAAATGGATTAGGGTGGCAAGTGAGTGAAGTCAAAAATCAAATATGAATAAGATTTCATAGGAAAGATAACTTGGGTGCCAAAACGATAATTTGATTGTCTTAAAAATGATAACTTGTCATAACTTTGGTTGTGGTTATCCAAATGTGATCAAATTTGAACAGCAATAAGTTAAGACAATAGTTTAGTGATTGTTTAATGCCTTTGTGCAGAATTGACAGCTTTGCATGTCAAAATGACAATTTTGCCCTTTAACGATAACTTCGGCATTGGAAAAATGATAACTTGTTCAAATGGACTTAAAACTTTGCACAAGTTGAGATATGACCATCCAAATATGATTCATTCATGATAATAATGGATTTAGGGCAAGAAAATTATTGAAAATCAGTTCACTCAAAATAATGATAACTTGACATATAGGAGTGATAACTTGTCCTAAAAATGATAACTTGGCATAGAAGTGAAATATTTATGAATTTTGGCATTTCAGAACCTCTATGCACATGGAATTAAGTATAAAATAACGAATATCAACTAGTTATCACAATTCATGCATTCCAAATATAATTGGCCAAAAGTTGAGCAATTAAGGGGTTCGATATGGGTGAAATGCATCTAAAATGGGATAAAAGACTATAGTGATAAGCTAGTGATCACTTGGCATTGATTATCACTAGTATGTAGAGTTCTCCCCTAGAAACTCATACTTTAGATTGTTAGGAAGTAGCTTCAACTCCAACTTGGAAAAATTCTCCTTAGTAGAGCCTATCTCAACTTCATTAGTAAAAACTTCTTGGACTACATTCTGAATTTCTGATTTCTCTACTAATTTAGTTGAATCCATAATAGAATGACAAGCCTTAGCTTCAGGGTCATCTAATTCCTTCAAATAATCAAATATAAGACATCTTTGTAATGGATCTTCAATTGAAATTATTGCAGAGACTTGTTCTACTAGCTGGTTAATTTGCCTATCTTCAAAGTCTTCATGTTGAAAATTAGGAATACTGATAACTTGAGCTAGATTGAATTTTATCTTGTCTTCTCCAATCTGAAATGTCAATCTACCTTCTTTGACATCAATTACAACTCCTGCGGTAGCTAAGAAAGGTCTACCCAATAGAATTAGAGTATTCAAATCTTCATCCATATCAAGAACAACAAAATCTATGGGAATGTAGAACTTTCCAACCTTCAATGGTATGTATTCAAGGATTCCACGTGGGTACTTGATTGATCTATCAGCTAGCTGCAAAGACATATTAGTGAGCTTCAAATCTTCAACTTCTAGTTTTCTTCATAGTGACAAGGGAATTACGCTAACAGAGGCTTCTAAATCATACATAGCCCTCTAAATCTTCCTGTTTCCAATCTCACAAGGAATTGAAACGCTTCATGTATCCTTCAATTTTGGATGGAGCTTGTTTTGAATTATAGCTGAGGCTTCTTCAGTTAAGGCCATAGTCTCATGCTCCATAATCCTTCTTTTCTTAGTTAAGGTCTCCTTAAGAAACTTGGCATATGAAGGCATTTCCTGAATGGCTTCCACAAATAGTACATTAATGTAAAGCTTCTTCAGAATTTCCATAAATCTACCATATTGTTGATCTTTTCTAGTGTTAAATAGCCTATATGAGAATGGTACAAGTTCATAAATCCTTGCATTAATTTCCTCTTGAGTGTTTCTAGTCTTCTTTTCAACTGTAATTTCTTCTACAGTCTTTTATGGTGTTGTTGATGTTGGGTGGACTCTAGTTGAATTGCCTTCAACAGGCTTCATTAGTTCTTCAATAACTTTACCACTTCTGAGTTGAACAACTTGCACTTACTCTTTAGGATTGATTTATGGTTGTCCTAGAAAAATCCCTGGAGTTCTAGTTGTAGTACTAGCTTGTTGGGCTATCTGATTTTCAAGCATCATAGTATGAGCGCTTCAACTTTCAATTTGAGAAGATAATTTCAGCATCACTTTAGTTTGTCTTTGTCTATCTTCCTGTCTCTCTTTCTCTTGTCTTTGTCTATCTCCATCATACTTTTCTTGCTTCTTCCACATTGCTTCCAACATCTCTTCCATCTTAGATATTTGTGAAGCTTGAGTGGTTTGCTCATATGGTAGCCTTTGTAATTGGACATTTGATTGATTATTTGGAGGTGGTTGATTCTTAGGCACAATCTTGGGTTGCCAATTGGAATTGTGGATTGGTGGGGCTTGATAGTGATTTGCCTTGTATGAAAGATGAGGATGATTTTTATTCTCGGGAGTATAATACTTAAGAGAAGGTTTTACACCATAATTCACCACTACATTGACTTCCAATCAACCAAACCAGGATAAAATGTACTCAATAATGGTGCTTGTGTTCCATGATTCATCTCTGAATTCAAGGGAGATTCAAAATCAACCTCTCGGTTGCAAAATAAATTGGAATCCACACAAACACACTCAATTGGAAATGCAAACCATATGGCCAATGAGTTCATAATTTCCATTGCTCCTTGGCCCATCTCTGGATCTCAAAAAAGCCCTTAAGACTACCTCTCAGTAGTGGATTAATATGAGGGTTGACAATGGAAATCAGAAGTTAGAAAAATGAGAAAACAGAAATCAACATTTCTGAAAAAAATCAGCAATGTGGATTGATGGAATTCAAGTTTGCCAAATGCCCCTTGACCCATCTCTGGATTATAAGGGATTCCTAGAGTACACCTCTCAGTGATTTGAATAAAATAGGGATTAACAATTGGTAAATCAGATTCCAAACAATCAGAAAATAGAATTTAGAATCAAACTAAGAAATCAGATTTTGGAAAAAATCAGATTTGAATTCTGAATTGTCAAATGATCTTGATTCATTTCTGAATAAGATCATGGCATATATTAGCCTCTCAACTATTCAATTATCTAATCCTTGATGACAATCAGATTCAAAAGCCCAAGAAATCAGATTTTGGAATTCAGGAAACCAAAAAATCAGCAACTCATTCAATTCATTCAAATCAGGAAAAACCAAATCAGTTTTGAATCATAGGAATGTCAAAGCTTCTCAATTCATTTCTGAACAAGATTGGGATAGATGTCAACCTCTCAGTTGTTCAATTAGTTCAATCCCCAATGACAATCAGATTCAAACAGCCCAAGAAAATCAGAATTCAGATTTCAAGAAATCAGATTTCAGAAAATAGAAATCAGAATTCTAATTGGGTTTGTATCTAGAACTTGCCATTGATTCTTGATTCATTTCTGAACAAGGGTTAGACCAAATGATAACTTCTCAGTTATAAATACAAATGGGGTCTTCAAATGGCAAGATCAGATTTATAACAAATCAGATTTCAGAAATGTAAAACCAGAAAAATCAGATTTCTGATTTCAGTTCAGGAATTAATGGAAAATCTGATTTGAGTCAAATGATTGCCCAAACAATCTTGATTCATTTCTGAATAAGATGGGGACAATACCAACATCCCAAGGACTCAATTAACCAAGTTAGAAATGAAGAACATATTCTGATATTTATAAGAATCAAATTCAGAAATCAGAAAACCAAATCAGAAATCAGAATTGCAATTGAATGGAATCAGAAAACTGACATTAACTCTTAATTCACTTCTGTAGAATGATTAGATCAAGTAATACTTCTCAGTCATTGGTTACAATTAGATCTAATAGTAGCATAGCATAAATCAGTAAAGAAGTTTCTGAAATCTGAAAATCAGAAATGATTCAGTGCAGGAATTATAAAACAGTCCATATCCATCCAAAACTAATCTAAACTACTACCCTATCCTAGAAGAAATGGAGTTTAGCTCCTCATATTTACAAGATTTAACATCAAATGGGGTAAGAAACAGATACAATTCATGGTTCTTTGAAGCTTCCTGGCCAGCAGCTCCTCCACCAGAATCCTTTGCAGCCTTGCCTTGCTCCAAACCCTTGAATGACCAGCCTCCCTCATTCTCCAGAAAAATCCAGCTTTTATATCACTTCTCCCCACCTTTGGATCAGCATCAGAACATTCTTTGTGCTTTGATTGCAGCCATGTGTCCCCTGGCCCTGAAATTCCAGCAGTGACAGCTTTTTGGACAGCCAAAAAGCTAGTGGTCCCCCCTCCTTTTTTCTTCCTTTTGGCCACCTTTTCCACTTGCTACAAGGGCCAAAACATCAAGCATGAAAGTCTTCTAATAATATTTAAACAACTAAGGATTAGGACAGTAGTTAAAATCAGATCTATATCAAAAAGGGAATTGGTGTGTTGCAAGAATGAAAACCGATATCGATATGAATGAATTCAAGGGCCCGGAATGATAACTTTATGGAAATCTTGGGAAATGTCCTAATATGGGTGGTTCAAAGCATTTCAGGCATCAATTTGATTAGAGTGACAAGTGAGTGAGGTCAAAAATCAAATATGAATGAGATTCCTAAAAGTGATAACTTGAGTGCCCCAAAAACGATAACTTATATGACTTAAAAACGATAACTTGTCATAACTTGAGTTTTGATTTTCCAAATGTGATGAAATTTGACCAGCAATGAGTTAAAACAATAATAAGATGATTGCTTAAGGTCCTTGTGCAGAATTAATGGTTTTTCATGTCGAAATGACAGAATTGCCCTTTAACGATAACTTGGCACTTGAAAAATGATAACTTGTTCAAATGGACTTAAAACTTTGCACAAGTTGAGATGTGACTATCCAAATATGATTTATACATAATAATGATGGATTTAGGGCAAGAAAACCATTGAAAATAAGTTCATTCAAAATAATGATAACTTGACACTTAGGAATGATAACTTGTCCTCAAAATGATAACTTGGTATAGAATTTAAATATTAATGGATTTTGGCATTTCAGAACCTCTATGCACATGGAATTAAGTATGAAATGAGGAATATCAACTAGTTATCACAATGTTTGCATTCCAAGTATAATTGGCCCAAAAATAGGTAAAAGTGGGACTCCATATGTATGAATTTCATCTAAAATGGGTTAGAATCATATAGTGATCAGCAAGTGATCATACATTGACTTGATCAATAGTTTGCTCATATTGTTGCATAATCAAATTGCAACTTTCTGTTACATGCCCCTGGTTTCCACAAACAAACATCACATCTACTTTAAGTGGTGGTTATTTTGTTCACATTGGATGATAGGTTAAGCTTCTCCAAAGCTTTTTGTGGAGTTTCCTCAACTTAGACAAAAATATTGTTAAGTTGACTTTCAGATTGTGGCCTTCTTGATTTATCATGAGTTCAAAAATGATGGTTCTTGACTATGTTTTCGATCAACTAATATGCCTCATCAATGTTCTTGGAAGCAAATATTCCACTAGCAGCATTGTCCAAATCTACTTTAGAAAGATAATTTAGTCCCTTGTGAAAGTAGTTCACCAATTGCCATTTCTCAAATCCATAGTGTGGACATGCCCTTAGCAAATTTTGAAGTCTTTACCAAACATCACAGATGTTCTCATGATCTAATTGATAGAATCTAGCAATTTGATCTTTATAGTTGTCAGTTTTATTGGGAGGAAAGAATTCAGGAAATAATTGCACAATTGAATCCCAAGTTGCAATTTTTTCAGGAGTGAGAGACTTGTATCAAATCTTAGCTCTATCCTTGAGTGAAAATGGGAACAATATCATGTAGATAGCATTCATGGGAGTGTTAAGAAAGTGAATAGTACTGCACATCTCCTTGAAATTGTCAATATGCAAAGTTGGATCTTGAATGCCTAGTCCTGCAAACTGATGTTGCCTAATCATGATGACTAGAGCTTGATTTAACTCAAATGTAGCAGTAGGTGCAATGACTCCATCAACTGGTTGTCCTCTAACATTTCTTGGTGAATAAGAGTCTTTCAATGTTCTTGGAGCAGCCATGACTCGATTGTTTTTAGTGTCTTGATTGTTTATTTCTTCTTCAAATATCCTTCTTCTTCTTGCTTCTCTTTGCAACATTCTTCTTCTATTGAATCTTCTCTTAGGTTTAGGATCAGACAAGTATAGTTCTTCTTGACTATCTGAATCCTGCATAAAATGAAATCAGAAGTATCAAGTTCAAACAAGTAAAAATTAAACAGAATTGACAGTTCAGAGTAATTGTGAAAGTAAGAAAAAATTAAACTGAAAAATGTGATAAGTAGAAAAATCTGTAACTAATCGAAACTACAGAAAGTGAATCTAATCAGCCTCAAATTCTCGACAACAGCGCCAAAAACTTGAAGTGAATATTGGGGAGTGTGTTTAGTTGACTGATTTATTATAATTTACGCATAGAATGCAAAAGACTAAGATCTAGGCGTACACTATACACAAATAAAACTAAACAAGGTCTAGGCGTAGACTATGCAATATGTAGATTGAACAAGGTCTAGGGGTAGACTATGCAATATGCAGATTGAAAACAAAAATTACACGAAATTAAAAATGCAACTAAATGATATATGGTGTAAACTCTTCACTTCACTAAACTACAAGTGAACATATTAGAGTAGTAGACCTGAATGTCGTATCCACAGTTATTGAAACTTAAGATTCACTAACTAATCTAAAAAAATCCTAAACTAAGTTAACTCTATTTGGTGTTGTTAAGTGTCTGATATAGAATGATAACTAATAGATATTGAAATGTTCTCTTAGGAATGGGGTTCATCTAATATTATGTTATGGAATGGATTAAAACAACTTAGCAATATAAATCATGCCAGATTCAATCTATAAAAATTGCTCTCACAGTGCATTAAAGTAGGACTAAATATCATACTTCCATATGAGGGTTAGTCAGATTGATTTAAAAAGGATTACAACTAATATCAGAATATCATAAACCTTCAGCTCACTGCATAGACACAATCAAATCCACAAACTAATACTAATACTCTTAATTTATTTCTAAACATCAAGGGAATCTAGAATCAACCTCTCGATTGCCAATTCGATATGAGATTCACATTAACAAAAGCTAAATGGATGTATCAAAACTCAGCATGGATAGATTGGAACCAGGAACAATATCAATGTTCTTAACTCATTTCTGAGTAAGAAAAGAATCTGAAATCAACTTTTTCAGTTGCCATTACACAATAGGATTCACATCAATAAGAACAGATGCCAAAACATTCCAAATTATACTAACATTAGTAATAAAATCAGTGTTGTTCATCGTCCATGCATAACAGAAATTAGACTACTACCCAATCCTAAGAGAGCTAAGATTTAGCTCATCATAGATGATAAAATAAATACAAAATAGATGAGGAACATAATAAAAAAACATTCTTAAATATGAGAATAAGGGAATCAGTTTGAAGTCTCCTCTTGGCTCCTTCTTCTCCTTCATTCAGCACCAAGGTGGAGAATCTGGAGAATGGTGAAAGACCCTTTTTTATGAAGTATTTTATCACCGTTTGATCCGAATCAGAAACTTCTATTCCTTCTGATTTATGCCATCTGTCATGTTCCCCTCTTCTTTTCAAAAAGATTTTTTTCTTGCTTTTGGCAGCCTACATTGCGGTCCCCCTTCTTTTTCCAGCAAAGATGTGTGACTTATATGCTTGATTTAGTTGCTGGATTAGTAAGAACAATCTTCAAATGATAATTAAACAAATAAAGACTAAAACAAAACATCAAACAGCTCAAATGTGCAAGTATAATATAGTATTATGATGGAAAGATAAATGCAGGTATATTAATCATAATCATCAGCATATGAACATTTTAGGGCCTATATGCACATGAATTAGAGTGAAAAGGAGCAGAATTATAGTATGATCAACTTGTGATCAGTAAATGCCACTATTCAAACCGGATGAGGCGTCAGATAGACCGAACAAGCGACTGACCTCTGGTGTTAGTTGCCACTATCTAAATCGGTCAACCGCTCCAATAGGAGAAATAGAGGCCGGTAGCCACTGGACCGATAGGTCGATCGGCCGACCGAAAGTCATGTTTTCAAGGATTAAATGCAATGATTTCTTTATCAAATGTTCCTTAGTTGATATCATGCCATTCTATGCTAAGTATCATGCTTTTATTGTTATTAATGTTATGCCATTGATTGACTCACCTAGAATTCGAAATGCATGATAACTGTAGGACTAAAATGAACCATTGTATTTAATCAGATTTACTGTGGTTTAAGCTTGGCCCTGAATGAATAAGACTATTATTAATATATATATATATACACACTCATCGGACCCGGATACGAGATTATTCGATTGACACGACTTTTGGGTGTCAATTGGCCCTGGCCAGCCCCTCATGTCATTAAGGATAATCAAGTATCACAACACATCGAAGGGTTCATTTAATATTGATTGCTAATGTTTGCTAATCCTAAAATCGGTAAAAAGATCACTTGAATCATAAATGGCTAGATATCGACATTGTTATCATTCATGGTCATTAAGTGTTAATGTAATCATTTATCAGCTAGCCATTGATTGATATCACATTGGGCATTTAATCAAATGCAACCGAATTTATTGTTACCGAACGATATTTGATTGTTCATTAATGGTTATCGAAGTATTTCGCCGGGTTTCCTTTATCAAGTTTTATGGTTTATTCAGAAGTTATCATTTTTAATTATTGTCCTTACATACAACTAATGGGAGGTGGGCCTCCCTACATCCGGGTTCGTGCAGATAACGAAGAGTATGTTGAGTTCATGACGGCGGATTGCACATAGTGTCTGCCTTCGCTTAGGCCATAGTATTTCACATTAATTTATGGATTATGTATAAGTCGGCCTATGGGCCGTCATTATGGATTATGTCGTATGTCATGATGTTCAGGTGCATTTATGAAGTTATGTTGTGGACCTCGAGTATCTTTTGTATTTGGACTATCTGCCATGTATATTTTAATGTTATTGAGCTTAGTGTCATATGGTCCATTATGTTTTATCACTTCTGCTATATTTTCAAGTAGATTAATTTATAAAACTTTGATGTCTTCCATTGTTTTTAATATTGTCATGTTTTGTTGACCAAATGTCAACTTTCGTATTGACAACTCGCGACATGGGTCGTGGGGCGATTTCGAAAGCGTTACAGGAGATCTTAGGGCTCATTTAAGGAGAAACACACGAAGGAGATTAGTGTTTGAGGAAGAACATGCAGCGACGAAAAGAAGAATAATTGGGGATTGCATATTCGGGATTACAGATTTGACGAGTGTTTAATCCAGAGCCGACCTCGGCCTCAAAAAGGAGGGCAGCTATGAAGAAGAGCAGCATGCCGTCGTCCGTTTTATCTCGTCTTCACTTAAAATTCCAACATCCAATCCAAATTAATCTACGACGTTCTTTCGCAATAGACGGTAGATCTGTACTCCGCATGCCTGCGTGAAGGTTGTTGCTACAAAGGTGCATATATATATATATATATATATATATATATATAAAGTTTAGTCGCGTAAGTGTGGAGCGATTTTAAACGTAATTTCATTTTCATTTTTTGATATACTTATTTACAAATATTTTAAAGGAAGTGGTGCTTGAAAATAGTTTTATAGCATCGTAAAGTGTAGAAAATGACTATATCCGTTATGTAGTTAATAATGTATAAAAAGTTTGTAAGATTTACAAATATAATCGTTCTTATTAAATTGAATAATTTTTTTTAGCGTCATGAATAATTTTTTGAATTATAACTGAAAAATATAAGTCCACCTGACATGAAAAACGTGTGAAGCATTTATATACGAGTACAATGGGCATGTCACGTAACTAATTTTTAGCATGCTAAGACGTACCGTACCTACCATTCAAAAAAAAAAGAAAAAAAACAAAACTTACCATTCAAAAAAAGAAAAAAAAGAAAAAAAAACAAAACTTACCATTCAAAAAAAGAAAAAAAAGAAAAAAAAACAAAACTTACCATTAAAAAAAACCTTCCTCGCTTAAGGAGGTCTTTAGATTGAAATTTTGTCCTGTGCAGAATATTTTCGCTCAATGTGATTTGCAACGGGTGATAATAAATTGAGATTTTTATTCAATCATAGTGTTGTGTGGTGAGAACCGAAAAAAAAAAGTGGAGAATGAATTAAGGAGACTGATGGCCACACAAATTTGTTGGCAACGCACCTATTTAATGGTGCACGAACGACTTCTCCTGAACCACGTACACTGCAAAAAGAAAAATCATAATGGCGGAGGAGGAAGCCGGCGAGGTCGTGGCGATGCTGTTGCTGCTCAAATCCCACTCCCATGTCTTTAGCACGACCGTGGCCTTCGTCTCTTCCATGACCCTCAAATGCGCCATCGACCTCGGCATCCCTGATGCCATCCACCGGAAGGGCGGCCGTCCCGTGACGCTCCAGGAGCTTCTCGCGGACCTTGCGCTTCCCCCAGTGCGCGCAGACTGCCTCTCCCGCCTCATGCGCGTGCTCGTACACGAGGGCTACTTCGCCAAAGGAACCACCCATAGCGACGGCGGCAACGACGTAGAAGGATACGTCCTTGCGCCCGCCTCCGGACACCTGATCGGGCGCAGCGCCACGTCTCTGTCGAGGCTCGTGCTCCATCCGACCAAGCTCATGTCCTACATCGGCCTGAGCGCGTGGTTCCATGACGCCTCCCCGCAGCAGACGACGTCTCCGTTCCAGGCCGTTAACGGGGCGACTTTGTATGAGTACGTAGGGAAGGACCCCATGTTCAACGAGGACTTCAACGCAGGAATCTCGCAAGACGCTGAGCTGATCGCGGCGGAGGTGGTCGAAAAGTTCGGATCCGTCCTCCGCGGCGTGCGGTCGCTGGTGGACGTCGGCGGGGGCAACGGCACGTTGGCCCGGGCCCTCTCAGAGGCCTTCCCCCACCTCGAATGTAGCGTGCTGGAGCTTCCTCACGTGGTGGAGGAGCAGCTGAGACGTCCCAAGTCGACGACGGGCGCCGAGAGCGTGGCGTACGTGACCGGCGATATGTTCGAATACATTCCACGGGCCGACGTCGTCCTCCTTAAGGCATGTGCAACAGGTTTACGATCTATGTACCTATTATTATTCTATTTAATGGAATGTAACATTTGTAAATTTTCTGCATGCATGCAGTACGTTCTGCACTGTTTCAGGGACGAGGAGTGCGTTAGGGTACTGAGGCAGTGCAAGAAGGCAATTCCACCAAAAGGAGACGGAGGAAGATTGGTGCTTGTGGAGGCGGTGATCAATTTCTGCAAGGATGCAAGTGAGATGGTGGTGAAGAACCAGCTGCTCATGGACATGATAATGTTGACAGTCACCGGAGGTAAAGAACGGACAGAGAAGGAATGGGCAGACATCTTTGTTGAAGCAGGTTTCGCCGGAGGATACAAGATGACCCCCATCTTGGATAATTTCCTGTGCCTTATCGAAGTCTTTCCTTAAGAGATGCATATGTTGTGTGCTCCTTTATTTTCCTTTTCAATTTCTATGTGCTCCTAACAATCTAATATTGTGTGGAAACTGGAACGTCGAATAAAATTGGTTTGTGCTTTGTTCACTAATATTGTGTGCTTCTTTTGTGGTAAAATCCATTTTTTTCCTCCTAAATTACACCATATTTTTCACTTAGCTCCTCTCAATATATCTTAAGAGACTCCCATATAAAATTTCCTTGTTTTAAATTTTACATTTACATCTAAAATTATTTAAAAAATCAAATTCACCCCATTCCTCATCTTCATTGTGATCGTATTGATTTTTTTAAAAAAAGTTTTATTATGTCTTAAAAATTGACATGTCATGCATGGCATACCTGAACTCCTTGTGGTATAAAATACGATAGGAACAATTTTGGCCATTATGGACTAGTGGAAGGCTTATAATCAACTAATACATGCCTTATCATGTGAAATGCCATTCAGGCTTGATTTATTAATTTTTCTTTTAGCATAATGATTTAGCCCAGCAAGAATTTAAAACATGGTATTCTAACTGTTAGAAACAAAACAAGTTTTTTTAAAACCCCAAAAAAGTAAACTTAAATTGTAATGCCCATAAAAACAAAAAAAGGGAAAAGATGAAACGATAACCGAATTGGGACAAAAAGAAGAGGCAAGAGAAAGGATAAAGGGATATAAGATAAAATCAATGAAAATAAATTTGAAGATAAGGAAATAAATTTTGACTCCAATAAGAATCATATCTTCTCTTTCCTATAAATATGACATCAAAACTTTTACAAGCAGGCCCTAGTTTTTCTCCCCTCTCTCTCTCTTCCCCGCACCGGATGGCTGCCACCCAACAAGAGAGCAATCAGAGGACTTGAACGGCAACGACGCACATCCTGATCAAGAGCAATGGCCAGAGGAAGAGGAAGAAGAAGAGGACAAGGAACACGGAGTTTCAACAAAAACTTCAAAGGGTATGTAATTATGATAAATTCATCATAGAATCTTGATTTTAGGATTGAACCATGCTCTGATTAATCTTTAGTTATAGTACAACGTTATATGATGATGCTTAACGCTCGCAATCGTTGGAAAGACGATCAGAAAGTCCTTGTTTTCATTATGTCATTTTTTGCATGATGAAACTCGGTCCGAGTTTACTATAATCTGGCCTGGGTACGTCTGTCCCGGGGGCTTCTCCCCGGGGCACGTCGAGTTATCTTATGATGTATTTTCCTTTTCAACTCACTTTTGTACTTAGTTTATTTTCTAAGTGTGATGGTGGCAGTTTTGTAATTTGCACTCCTGAAAAGTGCACCCCCGGAGATGGTCCTCCACATCACACGTCGCAATTCTACCACCCGAAACGGTAGTATAGTAGGGGAGACCCGCTAGTCCTCCCCCGAAGCGTTGTAATCATTCCTATTTACTCAACAAAGATTTCAAGCTTCCCTAAATCTAGCATCGTGCCTCAAGCGTGGGGTGGCAACCCACAAAAGAGCGTCCCAAAGCGTCCCAAGCGATCGAGCGTTACGCCGAGGTGCCCGTTTGTTCACAAACGCCTCCACCGAAGAAGCGTCCGCTCGGGACCGTGCGTCCCAAAAGTTGTGGCATACGAAAAGTGGCATAAGCAAGCTTCCGCAAAGCGCTCAAAAGAGCTTGCCTAGACGTTGGGCACGTCTAGGCGCCGCACGGGTCGGTCGAGCGAAAAACGACCCCGTGACAAGTTGGTATCAGAGCCGCGTTTCTGGGACCGCTCAAGTTGGCGTTCGGCGATCAAGGTTAAATGACGTCGAACTCGGAGATGACGAATGAACCCGTTGCACCGGAGAAGGGCCGCCAGGATCGAGGGCGCGCCCGCTCGAAGGACACCATGTCCGCCTTCGAGCAACGCCTCGGCCAATTCCAATTGGACGTGGGCGAGATGCAAGACCAACTCGCAACGCACGAGCGGGAGTTGGAGAGGACCGTGGATCTTGCCACGGTGCGGGAAGAGATGGCGCCGTTGTATACGCGTCTCGAGTCCATGGAAGCGACAATCATGGACATGCGGGAGACCTTGGACAATGGTCTCTCAAACATGCGGTTCGAGATGGAGCAAGAGTTCCAGACCTTCCGGGAGGAGCTCAAGCGACGCTATGGAGACGGGCGGCGCCCCGAGGCGCCCGCCCCGCATGAGGCGAGAATTGATGTGCCAAAGCCGAGGCCCTACAAAGGCGAGCGGTCGGCAAGGGAGATCAATGACTTCCTGTGGAACGTCCGAAGGTACATGGAGGCCTTGGACGTGACGTCCGAAGTAAGGATGGTGAAGACCGCATCCTTCTACTTGCAAGATGCGGCGAGTCTATGGTGGCGGTGCCATTGCGACGATGTGGAGCGTGGCATTGTGGGTCCCATTGAGAGGTGGGACGACTTCAAGAGGCAGCTTATCAACTACTTCTGCCCTGCCAAGTCGGGACTGGAGGCCAAGATTGCGTTGTTCAACATTTGCCAGAAGGGCACGTTGAAGGAGTACGTGAAAGAGTTCACCGAGCTCCGCCTACAGAATTCCCAAGTGGACGAAGACACGTTGTTGGCGGTCTTCGTGAAGGGTTTGAAGCCATGGGCTAGGACGGAGTTGGAGCGACGAGATTGCCCCAACCTCCGCTCGCTAGTCGCCGCTGCTGAATCGCTCGTGGAGTACGCCAAAGCGAGCACTCCACCACCAAAGCCCTCGGGCAAGGGCAATGGTGGGGGAGAGAAGTCCAAGTCACAAGGAGGCAAGCCGCACTATCAGGACAAAGGCAAGGGACACCAAGACGGGAAGTCCAACAATGGAAGATTCAAAAGGGACGGAAAGCCGCCAAAGCCTTGCTACATTTGCAAGGGTCCTCATTGGACGAGCGATTGTCCGCAAAAGGCGACAGTCAACGCAATGTATTGCCCCGACGAGAAGGAAAAAGAGAAGGAGGAGGCGTGTCTCAGCTCGATGCACGTCCTCAGCGCCATCAACGCCTCGAAGGGTCCTTCATCGGCTGCGCGACTTTATGCGGATATCGAGTTGAACGGGCAAGTCTTCAACGCCCTCATTGACACGGGTGCATCGGAGTTGTTCGTGTCAGAAGTGGCCGCCAAGAAGCTAAAGCTGCCACTCCAGAAGACTAACGCCACGTTCAAGACGGTGAACGCGAAGTCTATCTCGACCACAGGAATTTCTCCTGGAGTGAAGGTTCGCATCGGCAAGTGGTCGGGAAGCTTCGACGTGACGGTGGCACCAGTGGATGACTACGAAGTGGTGGCGGGCATCTCTTTTCTGCGACACATTGCCGCATGTGTCATCCCGCTCACCAATTCGATGGTTATCTTCGATCCCAAGGGACCTTACAACGTCCCTGTGAGGTCAGGCGGAGACCTCAAACAGAAGACCCTCTCCGCCATGCAAGTGGCGAAGGGGTTGCGCAAACAGGAGCACACCTTCCTGGCGACCGCCATCTTGGAAGATCCGGGGCCCTCCACTCCAACACCTCCCAAAGTCCTTGAAACCCTTGAGGATTTTGCGGACGTCATGCCCCCGGAACTCCCAAAGCGGTTGCCTCCGAAGCGTGAAGTGGACCATGTCATCGACTTGGTCCCAGGATCTAAAGCCCCGCATGGAGTCCCCTATCGGCTCGCCCCTCCGGAACTCGCAGAACTCCGTAAGCAACTCACCGAACTATTGGATGCAGGATATGTTCGGCCTTCAAAATCTCCATATGGCGCCCCGGTTCTCTTCCAGAAGAAGCATGACGGTTCCCTCCGGATGTGCATCGACTACCGGGCGCTCAACAAGCTTACGGTGAAGAACAAGTACCCCATCCCCTTGGTGGCGGATTTGTTCGACCAACTTGGCGGCGCAAGATGGTTTACCAAGTTGGACCTTCGTTCGGGCTATTGGCAAGTCCGAATCGCGGAGGAGGATGTGCAGAAGACGGCGTGCGTCACAAGATATGGCTCCTACGAGTTCCTCGTGATGCCATTCGGCCTCACCAACGCCCCGGCGACCTTCTGCACTCTCATGAATAAGGTATTGCAGCCATTCCTTGACAGGTTCGTGGTTGTGTACCTCGACGACATCATGATCTACAGCCGCACCTTAGAGGAGCATATCGAGCACATTCGGCAAGTGTTCGAGGTGTTGCGGCAGAACGAGCTCTACGTCAAGCGGGAGAAGTGTGCCTTCGCTCAACCGGAAGTACACTTCTTGGGACATGTCGTCGGAAGTGGGAAGTTGAAGATGGATGGCGCGAAGATTCGGGCCATCGTGGAGTGGGAACCGCCCAAGCGGGTTCCCGACATGCGTTCGTTCCTTGGCCTGACGAACTACTATAGGCGGTTCGTCAAGGGGTATTCACATGTGACGACCCCTTTGACGAATCTCCTCCGGAAGAATGTAAAGTGGGAGTGGACGCCGACATGCCAGGAAGCGTTCGACACCCTCAAGAGGGCCATGACGGAGGAACCGGTGCTCGTCCTGCCAGACCACACCAAGTCCTACGAGGTACAGACAGATGCTTCTGACTATGCCATTGGAGGAGTTCTTATGCAGGAGGGGCATCCCGTGGCGTTCGAGAGTCGCAAACTCAACGACACGGAGCGGCGCTATGCCGTTCAGGAGAAGGAGATGACCGCGGTGATTCACTGCCTTAGAACATGGCGGCACTACCTTCTCGGGTCGCGATTTCACATCAAGACGGACAACGTCGCGACAAGTTACTTCGAGACACAGAAGAAGCTCTCGCCGAAGCAAGCAAGATGGCAAGATTTCATGGCGGAATTTGACTATGTCCTGGAGTACAAACCTGGCAAGACGAATGTCGTTGCCGACGCCCTCAGCCGACGCGCGGAATTGGCGGCCATGAGCTCCTCTCAGGCCGACCTCATCGAGAGGATCAAGAAGGGATTGGAGTCAGATCCCACGGCAAAGAACTTGTTCGAGCAGGCGAAGGAGGGTAAGACACGCCGCTTTTGGGTGGAAGATGGGCTGATCTTCACCAAGGAACGTCGCATATACGTTCCACTCTTCGACAACTTGCGGCGCACTATCATGCAAGAGTGCCATGACTCAAAGTGGGCGGGACATCCGGGCATCCGCCGCACTTTGGCACTCATCGAAGGCAACTACTTCTGGCCAAGGATGGAGGACGACATTGAGGCCTTCGTGAAGACATGCCTTGTTTGCCAGCAAGACAAGAACCTCAATCAAGCGCCCGGCGGACTTCTGGAACCCCTGCCTATCCCAGAGCGTCCATGGAAGGATGTCTCCATGGACTTCATCACGGGCCTGCCCAAGTCTGAAGGAGCAGGTACTATCATGGTGGTCGTCGATCGGTTCTCCAAGTATGCCATCTTCGCCGCCGGCTCCGCAAGTTGTCCTGCTACTGAAGCTGCGGAGTTATTCATGAAGCACGTAGTGAAGTATTGGGGCCTACCACAAAGCATCGTCAGCGATCGGGATGGGCGATTCGTTGGCAACTTCTGGAAGGAATTGTTCAAGATGATGGGCTCCAACCTGCATTTCTCGACATCACTTCATCCTCAAACCGACGGCCAAACTGAGAGGGTGAATTGTATTCTGGAGATCTACTTGCGGCACTATGTGAGTGCCAATCAGAAGGACTGGGCGAAGCTACTCGACATCGCGCAATTCTCCTACAACCTACAACGAAGCGAGTCGACCAATCGGAGTCCCTTCGAGATAGTGACGGGGCAGCAACCTCTGACGCCCCAGGCCGTCGCCACTTCTTATGGTGGCAAAGTCCCCGCCGCTCACCGCATGGCGAGGGAATGGCATGAGCAGAACGACATGGCAAGAGCATGTTTGCACAAGGCATCGAAGCGCATGAAGAAGTGGGCGGACACCGCCCGACGGGACGTCAACTTTGAAGTCGGAGACTTGGTCCTGGTGAAGCTGGTCCAACATCTTCGGCTAAGCGGGAAGAATCTGCACAAGGGCCTCGTTAGGCGTTACGAGGGCCCCTTCAAGATCTTGAAGAAGGTAGGCAAGGTGGCCTACAAGTTGGAGCTCCCGCCTCAGATGCAGCAACACCCCGTCTTCCATGTCAGCCTGCTCAAGCCCTTCGTTGAAGACACTGAAGATCCCGGGCGTGGGGTTTCAGACCGCGCCCCGCCGGCCATCCGTCAGCAGTTTACTGATCAAGTTGAAGAAGTACTCGCCGTCCGCACGAAGAATCGGAAGAAGGAGTATCTTGTTCGATGGAGCGGAAGACCGGACGCCGACACAAGTTGGGAGACAGCCGAAGACTTGTGGCAGTTCAAGCAGAAGATTGAAGAATTCCAAGCCACAGCTCCAGGGACGTCGCTGACTTGAGTGGGGGAGAATGTCCCGGGGGCTTCTCCCCGGGGCACGTCGAGTTATCTTATGATGTATTTTCCTTTTCAACTCACTTTTGTACTTAGTTTATTTTCTAAGTGTGATGGTGGCAGTTTTGTAATTTGCACTCCTGAAAAGTGCACCCCCGGAGATGGTCCTCCACATCACACGTCGCAATTCTACCACCCGAAACGGTGGTATAGTAGGGGAGACCCGCTAGTCCTCCCCCGAAGCGTTGTAATCATTCCTATTTACTCAACAAAGATTTCAAGCTTCCCTAAATCTAGCATCGTGCCTCAAGCGTGGGGTGGCAACCCACAAAAGAGCGTCCCAAAGCGTTCCAAGCGATCGAGCGTTACGCCGAGGTGCCCGTTTGTTCACAAACGCCTCCACCGAAGAAGCGTCCGCTCGGGACCGTGCGTCCCAAAAGTTGTGGCATACGAAAAGTGGCATAAGCAAGCTTCCGCAAAGCGCTCAAAAGAGCTTGCCTAGACGTTGGGCACGTCTAGGCGCCGCACGGGTCGGTCGAGCGAAAAACGACCCCGTGACACGTCCACGCCCGAATAGAGTTCGTCAAAACTCGGCTCGAATCTGCCATGATCGGAGCACTCAAGCTATATGATAGATGAATTCGGACCAGATTGATTATGACCTGGCCCGGGCTATTCCCGATGACATGACCGAGCACAACGTTGCCCGATCTACATAAGTACATAAACCAGCCTAGGTACAACTTGAACCTGGCCTGCATTCTGCCCATTTTTGCTCGAAGTGACGCACATGAACACGGCCCGTGTTCTGACTTTTTATGAGGATTTTGAAGCCTATTGGCTCTAGATTCATGTCCCTAGGTTTGCAATGCCCCTGTCACATTTCAGAGGTGTATGATGTCTATCTTTTCAAACTTCATTGAGGACATTATGAAAGTGTTTATGGATGACTTTTCAGTTTATGGGGATTCTTTTGAAGCGTGCTTGGAGAATTTAACAAAAGTGTTGTAAAGGTGCAGGGAATCCAATTTAATTTTGAATTGAGAAAAATGACATTTCTTGGTTCAAGAAGGAGTTACATTAGGCCATATTGTATCTAGTAGAAGGATTGAGATGGACAAAGCCAAGATTGAGGTCATTGAGAAGTTGTCACCTCCAAGGAATATGAAGGCAGTTAGGAGTTTTCTAGGTTATGCTGGATTTTACAAGAGATTTATCAAGATTTTCTCGATGATAACCAGGCCCCTCACAAAGCTATTGGCAAAAGATGCTGAATTCAATTTTAATGAGGAATGTTTGAAGGCCTTTAATCAGTTGAAGGAAGCCATCATATCAACTCCAATTGTGCAACCTCCAGATTGGTCATTGCCCTTTGAGATCATGTGTGATGCATCTGACCAGGCAGTAGGGGCAGTGCTAGGACAAACCAAGGATAAGAAGCATTATGTCATTTGTTATGCTAGCAAGACTTTGGATGAAGCCCAAATCAATTATGCCACCACTGAGAAGGAGCTATTAATTGTAGTATTTGCATTTGATAACTTCAGGTCATATCTAGTTGGAACCAAAGTAATTATGTACATTGACCATCAAGCAGTGAAACACCTAATCAGCAAGAAAGAATCAAAGCCAAGGCTTATCAGATGGATTCTATTGCTGCAAGAATTTGATGTGGAGATTAGGGATAAAAGAGGCACTGAAAATCTAGTGGCTGACCATTTATCCAAGTTGAAAGGAAGTCAGGAATTTCCAACAATTCCTATCAATGATTCATTCCCTGATGACTTCCTAATGGCCATATCAGCTGCCCCAACACCATGGTATGCTGACATTGTGAATTTTCTGGCCTGTGGAATCATCCCATCTGATTATTCCTACCAACAGAAAAAGAAAATTTTCCATTACATAAAAGACTATTATTGGGATGACCCATTTCTGTTTAAGAAATCTCCTGATGGCATATTTAGAAGGTGTGTACCAGAATCTAAATATTAGGATATTCTGCATGAATGTCATTCTTCACCTTATGGAGGACATGGTGCCACTCAGAAAACTGCAGCTAAAAGTCCTCCAATCAGGTTTCTATTGGCCTAGTCTATTCAAGGATGCTCATATGTATTTCAAGAGTTGTGATATGTGCCAAAGAGCAGGGTCAATTTCTAAAAGGAATGAAATGTCACATAATGGAATTTTAGAAGTTGACATTTTTTATGTTTGGGGCATTGACTACATGAAAATGGTAGAGAATCGTTTGAGATGGTTTGGTCATGTTCAAAGAAGACACCAGTAAGAAGAGTAGATCAAATAATCTGGAGTCCGATTAAAAGAGGGAGAGGGAGGCCAAGGCGGACACTTGGTGAACTAATAGAGCAAGATCTATTGGTGAATAATATACCGAAAGATTTGGTTACTAATAGAGCAGAATGACATTGTATGATCCATGTAGCCGACCCCACCTAGTGGGATAAGGCTTTGTTGTTGTTGTTGTTGGGGCATTGACTACATGTGCCCTTTTCCTACTTCATTTGGATATAAATTTATATTGTTGACTGTTGATTATGTGTCCAAATGGATAGAGGCAATCCCCACTACAGCTGTTGACTCCAAGGCTGTTATCAGAATGTACAAGGACATTATTTTTTCAAAGTTTGAAATTTCAAGGGTGGTTATCAATGATGGAGGCAGCCACTTCATAGAAAGATGTTTTGAGAACCTCCTAAGCAAATATGGAGTTAAGCACAAGATTTCAACAGCCTACCACCCACAAACAAATGGCCAAGCTGAAATATCAAATAAGGAGATCAAAGCAATCTTGGAGAAGACTATTTCATTGACTAGAAAGGATTGGAACATGAAGTTGAATGATACACTTTGAGCCTATAAATCTCTAATTGGTGTCTCTCCTTACAAGTTAGTCTATGGCAAAACATGTCACTTGCCAATTGAATTGAAACACAAGGCATATTGGCCAGTCAAAGTTCTGAATTATGACCTGAATGCTTGTGGACAAAAAAGACTCTTGTAACTTGATGAATTGGATGAGATTAGGCTTAATTCCTACCACAATTCTGAATTTTACAAGGAAAGGACCAAGAGGTGGTATGACAGCAAGATCTTGAAAAGAGACTTCAAAGTTGGAGACCTTGTCTTGCTTTACAACTCAAGGCTCAAATTATTTCCTGGAAAACTGAAATCCAGATGGAGTGGACCCTTTAAAGTACACAAAGTATACCCTTTGAAGTTGTGAACCTTGCCAATGATAATGCTGATATATTCAAGGTTAATGGACAAATATTGAAGTTATACAACCTCACATCAATGAATTCAGCTAAGGAAGTGTTGATATTGCAAGATCCACTAAAATTGACTAGCTGAACTCTAGTGAAATAATGTCTAGCCTAAGATATTAAAGTAAGGCGCTTCTTGGGAGGCAACCCAAAGCCATTTCAGACCTAATTTTCTTTGTTTTGTAGGAATAAATCAGAGAAGAATCAGATCTACCCATAAATTTCCACCTAGGGAGTACTCTTACAACCAATTTTGATTTTCTCACTGAAATGCCACTGATAACTGATATTATCTTCTAGTTCATGCTATAATTATCATATTGATATCTGAATTATCATTCATATCAGTCATCCACATCCATCATTGCTAAATTTCAGTGCAATTCAGTGCATTGTTACATTGTGCATTGCAAAACTAATCATTGTTGCTTTCTGATATGACACTCAATACTTTGCTGATTATTCTCCAATTCTCTGCAGAATTGATTGCACACAAGCCTCTGGTCGACATGAAGGAATGACATGAAGCAATACCCAATGCACAATTTCAAAAATTTAATACCCTCCCAACCCTCTCCCTTGCTTATATTTTTCACCATTGAGGACAGTGCTGGAAATAAACTTGGGGGAGGAACCTGGTGCATTTCTGAACTTTACACCGTGTTTTCAATTCATTTCAAAGCTCATATCTTTAATTATTACCAGGTTATCACTGTTATCAACAAGTTATCAGTAATTTCACCCGATTATCAGTAATCTTAACAAGTTATCACTAGTTATCACTGATATGGACTAGCTCAATTCTTGCCTTCATTTTAACATCAAAATGGTGAAATCTTTTAATATGACAGCTAGTACACTTCAATACCAAGTAGTCAAATTAGCTATTAGTCTTTTTGCTTCAATCATATTACCCCTTCAGATGCATTTGAACTTGAATCTCAACTGAATTTTTTCCTTTTTGTGGGTAACACTAGCTGGCAATCATGGATTTGTTTGATAATAGAAGATGTCTAGAAGGGAGTCAAGGCTCTTGCTGCCATGTTAAATAGGAAAACTTGACTATTTACATTAAGGGATCCAAACTTTACTTGAGTTTGAACTATTGCTCACTTCATGAACAGAACAGAAAAAAAATGGAGAAAAAGAAAAAGTGAAAAGTTGCATTTCTGCATTGCATGCATGCATCAATAAAGAAAGTGAAATTCCAAAAAGGAACTTCTCCTGAATAAAGCCAGGATTTTTATCTTGTGACCAACATGAATAAAAATTAGGTTTCAACATGTTTACTTGCATTTCCATAAATAAAAGTCAGGTTTTCAAACATGTTTAAGTAATGCAAAAATCTATTCATGAAGAGATTTGTAGTTCAACCTCCATAGTAAAGTTAAAAATTCTTGAAATCCAATTCAGTTATTGTTAGTATTTTTTTCATGGCTTAAATTTGCTTTAGCCCTTGTGATTCCTTAGCTAGAAATTGGGTTTTGGAAAGAATGGAGTGTTGGAAAAGTGGGAAATTCATTGAACTTTAATGATTTAAATTCACTTGTGAACTGTTTTATTCAAGTTTTGTTCTTAATATCTGAATATTTTGCTTAAGAACAAGCAAAAGACTAAGCTTGGGAGAGTTTGATCACTAGCTGATCATATTATAATTTTACTCTATTTTCTATCCATTTCACATCTATCGAGCCCTCATTTTGCCCTACATTTGGTCAATTCTACATAGAATGTAATAAACTGTGATTACCAACCATCCTCATTTTATATTCAATAGGTTCTGAATTGCCAATATTTGCAAGGTTATCAGTTATGTACCAAGTTATATTTTTTGGGCAAGTTATCACTAACTTATACAAAGTTATCATTCCAATGTGCATTTGCTAATTGAGCTGATTTCTAGTTGTTAACTTGCCCTAAATCCCTTGCTATTATAAATTAATCATATTTGGATAATCATGATTTGATTTGTGCAAAGTTATCATTTCAATGCACAAGTTATCATTCTTGGTGCCAAGTTATCATTTTTGGGGCAAAGTTGTCATTTCAATGTGCAACGTCATTATTTCTGCATAACAGCATTAGGCAATTGTTTAATTGCTGTCCTAACTCCTTGCTGCTCTGAATTGGTCACATTTGGATAATTATAATCAAATCTGCACAAGTTATCATTTCTATGCACAAAGTTATCATTTCTATGCACAAAGTTATCATTCTGGGGCTCAAGTTATCACTCTTATGAAACATTATTCATATCTGATAATTGAACTCATTTAATTGCTGTCCAAATCCATACTTATTCAATTCTTATTTGAAAACTCGGATACCTGCTGTCTTGCTATTTTGAACCACTCATATTTAAAAGTTATCATTCTGGGCATAAAGTTATCATTTCTGTATAATGATTTCATTTCTGCATAACACCAAGTTGCATTTAACAATTGAGTTGATATTTATATGTTGTCCTAATCTATACTTGTTTAATTTTTATTTAAGGACTTTGATGCTTGCTGTTTTGACTCTTCTAACAAGTAATATAAAGCTGCAACAAGCTGGAAAAGGTGGGGGGGGACCACTACACTGCTGTCCAAAAAACTATTGCATCAGCTGGAATTTGTTGGAGACACATGGCATAATCAGGGGATAATGGAAGCTTCTGATTGGCATCCAAGAGCCAGGAGGGACCATATAAAAACTGAGAAACCTGGAGAAAGGGAGGGGAGAGCCTCCATTGCAAGGTTTCTGGACCAAGGAGCTGAGGAAGAGCTGGAGAAGAAGCCTGCACACTGATTTCCTATCGACAGAATTCTGTTAAATGAATTCCATTACCTTCCTCATCTGTTTTGTGCTAATTCTTGTAACTATAATGAGCTAAATTCCAGATCTCCTAGGATAGGTAGTAATCTAGTTTAGTTATGGATGGAGTATGGACAATACTGATTTCCCTCTTTGATATTGACACTGTTATGATTTCTGAAATATTAGGATCTGTTCTTGACATTGTGAAATCCTAATTGTATTTGCAACTGAGAGGTTGATTTATGATTTCATTTTTGTTCAGAAATGAATCAAGAACTAATGACAAGTTCTTAGGTCCCAATCTTTAGTTCTGATTTCTGATTTTTTTGATTTTTGTGGAATCTATTTTGTTATTGTCAAACCTTGATTTCATTAACCACTGAGAAGTGGATTTATGGTTTTCTTGATGTTCAGATATGAATCAAGATGCAATGACAAATGTTGAATTCCAATCTGTGATTATATGCTTATTGTATCCAATTAATTGATGTTGATGTGGATTTCAATTTAATTATGCAGTCGAGAGATTGATTTTAAATCCCCTTGATGTTTAGAGATAAACCAAGAAGTATTGGCATTAGAATTGGACCAATTATATCTCTTATTAGATGGTTTAATCCACTGTATCATTATTATGAATGTTGATTGAGTTGTGGTGTTAATTGCAGACCCACTGAAATTGCCAAAATCTGAAAAGATTTGGTAAAATTAGTGAGGTGTTCATGTATATGTTTAATGACAATTTCATATCAGGGGGAATTCCTCTCTCATTCAACTTAACTAATCTTCTATATGAGAATATGATGATTGGTCTTGGTTTAATCATGCTGTGAGACCAACCCTTTATTAGTTGAATCAGATTTGACTCAAAATTATTGAATTGTTCAATTCCATCCATATTTGAATTAGATGAACTCCAATTCCTAGGAGAATCTTTCCTTGATTGATAATCCCTTTTAGTCCTTAGCTTAGCATCTAGATTTCAGTCCATATCAATTGTTAAAACACCAAAAACAGTTACCCTTTTTATGTATCTAGATTTCATGTATCTGTTTTCACTTTCTTTAATTTTACTATTTTTGTCACTTAGTCTAGGGTTAGTCTAGATTGTTTTAGTGAGTCATTGCCCTTCAAATCACTGTCGATACGACACTTGAGTCTATTACCATTGACCTGTGCACTTGCAGTAGAGTGAGTTAGGAAGTTTGATCAAATTTTGGAAAATCTCAATTCTAACCTATAAATTCAGCAAGTTATCATTCTCCACTTAATTTACATCACTGTTGCAGTTGATTTGCTTTTAAATCTGTGCTGACGATCACTGGGTAAGTGAAATCTTCTCCTAAAAATTCATACTTGAGATTTTGAGAAAGTTTCTTTAACTCAGGCTTCGTTGGCTTCTTTGAGCTAGACGGTTGCACGAAATTTGGAGATTGATCCTCTAGTGAATTGTTGGAGTGTTGTGAATTTGTCGAGAACATATGATATGACTTGTAAGAATGCTTGCTTCTTCTTCTGTCTACAAAGATGATTCTTGAGCTTCAAGGGATACTTCCAAAGGGTCAAATACATGAATAACTGATGCCACTTTTCATCTTAATGGATCCACTTGCTCAGATTGAAGATGGTAATCTTTCATGTTTGGATAGTTGATAATATGATTCAATCGAAATTCGATTGTTTCATTGTAGGATCCCAAATGGCACCAAGAGGGGGGTGAATTGGTGTTTAACCGAAAATATCAATTTCACAAAATTCTTAGTGGAAGCACAAAATCGATTCTTAAAACCTTTGCAATTCAGATTATAAACACAATATGAATGGGGAGAGAGAGAGAAAATCAAACACAAAGATACGGTGATTGTTGACGGGGTTCGGCCACACCTTGGCCTACGTACCCGCTCTGATTTCTCGACCTCGAGACCGTCGGAGATTCCACTAATCCCTTCCTTGGTTCCAAATGGGGCAAGGAAGAAAGCCCTTTACATCAACCATCTTTTCTCCGCTTCGAGAGGCAAGGCAACCTCTCCCCTCCTAGGAAGCTAATCTTTTTCTCTCGCTCAAGAGGTAAAATTTAAAACCTCTTTTACACAGGAGCTCTCTATTTTTTCTGAACAAAAAGTTTCTCTCTTTTACAAAGCTAAGCTCACAAGAGTGTAAGAGAGAAAGAAAGAAAACTAAAAATGAAAACTTCAAGAAGAATGTCTTCTTTTGATAACTTGAAATTTTTCTTCAAGACTTGGATGAGTGCACTTTCTTCTGGCTTTGGCACTTCTTTTATAAGCTTCTGCAAGTGAGAAAGTCATCCAAAAATAATTCCACAATTTTCTCCTTCAAATTTGACCGTTACAGTTTATTTGACTGATAGGCCGGTCAACCGCACATATGGATCGGTCGACCGGTACACTTTTTTTTATGAAAAATGTGATCGTGGGTGAATTCTGCACAGTCCGATCGACCTGTGTCTTGGATCGGTCGACCGGTATAGTCTCGTCATTCTGCTTGATGAAATTGAGCATTTTCTGCACTGACCGGTCGACTTATGTTTTGGACCGATCGACCTGTGTTCTGGACCGGTTGACTGATATTCTGGACCGGTCGACCTATTTTCCAACCGACAGCTCGACCGCCCTGCACTATTTTAAGCATAACGTTTTGCACAGTTATCCAAATGAGGTGATTTTTTATTCTATGGAAAGCTAACAGAATTCTCTACAATTTGGTATTTATGACTAATCCAAAATCTAATAGAATCATAGTTAATTATTTAATCAAAGTATCGTGCATAAAGTTATCCCTTTTTCTTTAAACTTTTTCAGCATTTTAACTTTAATCTTTCGAGGTTTGTATCATCAAAATATAATTTTATACATTATTAAAACTTAGATCCAACAATCTTCCCCTTTTTGATGAAGACAAACCGAGAAATATGAAAAATGTATCAGTTGCAAAAAAGTTATAAAATAAGTTGTAAAATCAATTTTACTCCTCCTAACACTTATCTTTCTTTACAATGATAGATATTCACATAAGTATAAATTGTAAGGAACTCTTCGTATAAAGTAATATTCAGATCATATTTCTCCTATATTTCTCTCCCTTTTATTTCATCAAAAAGACTAATTTATATGTGAAGCATATAAGAAACTATATATAACTCCCCCTTAATCAATTTTTCAAAAAATTTATTCTTCCCCCTTTTTGTCGTATAATGGACATGTAGAGTATTGCAAATTTTGAATGACAACTCCCCCTAAATTTATGGCTATTTTATAATGAAAACTAATTTATGAAAGCCAAAAAAATATTAAGAATCAAAATATGGCATAAAACTTTGATTCAACAATGATGTCCATGATATGTTAAAATAAAGTTTAATCATGCTCCCCCTATCACTATTACCAATTTTCATTTATACGTTCCTCCTTTTTTTAAGAAAATAGTAGTTTTGAATTTTTTAGTGACATAAAAAATAGATGATACTTTTACCATAACCTTTGTGCCTTCACATTTTCAATTTCATATGTCCATTGCATGTGAGGCACACCTGAAAAAGTAATCAAGTAACTTTTGGTACCCAAACTTCTTTGGATCCGATTTTGTTAGATAATGTTCCTTTCGGAACCCAAATCATGCCATGTGCATGTGGTGATAATTTTCTTATTTTACATTAATAAGAATAATGGTCATGAAATCAGCATGTAAAACATGTAATATGTGATTTTCTATCATAGGAATGATTGGATTTTCAATAAGAGTTTTTATGTCCAAAATGACTTATAAGATTATTTTTTGTTAATTGAAAAAATAGTCTTATTTTGTGTATTTTTCAAAAGGGCGTTTTCTTGTTTTATTTTTTCTAATGAACATGCTAGTTTGACAATTTCACATGCATGTGTAATTTTCAAAATTTCAATTTTATTTTTAAGATTTTCATTTTTCATAAAACATATATCCTTTTCTTCTTTTAATTTTTCAATTTCACATATTAATTTTTCATTTTCCTCTTTAATTGAAAAATATCATTTTATAAGAGAGGAGAGTTCTTTATTCACATCTAAAGAAATATTTTCTTCGGAAGAGCTTGATGAGTCATTATTTGAAGGATTAGAGGTTACCTCATCGTCGTGTGCCATTAAGCATAAGTATGCTTCATCACTGAAAGAGCTTGATGAGTGACTTGTTTCACTTGACTCTTCACTTGAGTCTCTTCATTTGCATTTGCCTTTAATGTCAATGTTTTCTTCTTGGGGACTTTTTCTTCTTGATCTTCTTGGATTGAGATCTCATAAGTTAGAAGTGAACCAATTAGATCATCGAAATCCAATTTGTTCAAATCTTTTTCTTCGATCACGGTCCTCTTCGTATGCCATTTGGAGGAGAGAGACCTAAGAATCTTTTTCACTTTTTGGGAGTTAGATCTTGACTCGCCCAAGGAGACTAAGCCATTCAAAATATCATTAAACTAAACAACCATATCATTTATGGATTCATTTTCATGCATCTTGAAAGAATCATATTGATTATTCAAAATATTTAATCTAGATTCTTTGACATTTTCCGTTCCTTCATAATTGGTAATGAGTTTTTTCCAAATTTCTGTTGTATTTTTGCAATTAGAAATTTGATTGAAATCCGTTGAATCCAAAGCACAATAAAATATATTTTTGGCTTTCTAAAATCAAGTTTTGAAAAAATCTTTTCTTTTTCTTTAGTATCAGTAGGTAACTTTTCATTGACATAATAACATTTTTCAACTATGTCCTACATGTCAATATTAATAGAACAAAAATATGCTTGAATTCTAATTTTCCAATATGCAAAATGTGATGCATCCAAAAGGGGAGGACGACTAATTGATTGTCCTTCGGCAAAACTAATTCCACTTGATGCCATGGCTTTTAAAGATTGTTAAATCTTAAAACACGATGATTGAATCTTAAAATGATTAGATATAAAGAAAATTAGATCTGAAAACAAGATGGTTCAAAAATCCAAAATAAGAGCAACTCGCTCTGATACCAATTGTAGAATCCCAAAGGGCACCAAGAGGGGGGTGAATTGGTGTTTAACCGAAAATATCGATTTTATAAAATTCTTAGCGGAAGCACAAAATTGATTCTTAAAACCTTTGTAATTCAGATTATAAACACAATATGAACGGGGGGAGAGAGAGAGAAAATCAAACACAAAGACATGGTGGTTGTTGACGGGGTTCGGCCACACCTTGACCTACGTCCCCGCTCCGACTTCTCGACCTCGAGACCGTCGGAGATTTCATTAATCCCTTCCTTGGTTCCAAATGGGGCAAGGAAGAAAGTCCTTTACATCAACCACATTTTCTCCACTTCGAGAGGCAAGGCAACCTCTCCCCTCCTAGGAAGCTCATCTTTTTCTCTCGCTCAAGAGGTAAGATTTAGAACATCTTTTACACAGGAGCTCTCTCTATTTTTTTTGAACAAAATGTTTCTCTCTTTTACAAAAGCTCACAAGAGTAGAAGAGAGAAAGAAAGAAAATTAAAAATGAAAACTTCAAGAAGAATGTCTTCTTTTGATAACTTGAAGTTTTTCTTCAAGGCTTGGATGAGTGCATTTCCTTCTGGCTTTGGCACTTCTTTTATAGGCTTCTGCAAGTGAGAAAGTCATCCAAAAATCATTCCACAATTTTCTCCTTCAAATTTGACCGTTACAATTCATTTGACTGACAGGCCGGTCGACCGCGCATATGGACCGGTCGACCGGTACACTTTCTTTTATGAAACATGTGACCATTGGTGAATTCTGCACAGTCCGGTCGATCTGTGTTTATTGACGCACGTCCCTTCTGTTTAAAACCTTGGCGAAGATCTAAAATAAGATCTCATCATAGAGATCCAATGGAAAAAAGGAAAAAAGGGAAATTTTTGTTATTTAACTATTTGGGGAATGGAAACAGAATTCCCTTTTGGTTCTCCCCGAAAACGGCCTTCTTTTTTTGTTGTAATGTCCTTCTGTAGACTGTTGCTTGGTTCCAGTTTGTCCACTCGAGTTAACCTCTAGTTGAACTATTTTATCTTGTTCAATGGTTCCCTTTTTTTCTTCTGTTGAAACTTCTAATCTCGTTCTCTTATAGTGTTTTCAATTGTTTTCCCACTTCTCAAAGTTACAACTTGCACTTGTTCCTTCAAATTCTTCTCTGGTTGTCCAGGTAAAATTCCTGGTTGTCTTGAAGAAGATGCGGCCTATTGAGCTATCTATGTCTCCAACATTTTGTTATCAATGGAGAGACTTTCAATCTTCTCAAATATTTTCTGCATCAGAGTGTCTTGTTTCGACATATACTTTTCCATCATCACTTCTAGCTTGTTCATGAAAGATGATCCTTGATCCGGCGAAGAGTTTTGAGGTTGTGCTCTTTGATTGAATCTGTTTTGCCAAGTAGGAACCTGAGTTTGCTGAGGGTTGTCTCTGTAAGATAACCTTGAATTGTTCTTCCATCCAGGATTGAAAGTGTTCGAGTAATTATTAGATGGATAAGGGCCTATCGCATTTGCATGATGTTGATGTCCTTGCTGCTTTAGAAGTTCACAGTGCACAGAAATATGGTCGGATGAACTACATATCTCGCAGCATCTGGTTATAATAATAGTAGGAGTAGCTTCATTGAGTCCGAGCCTACTAATTGCCTTTTGAACGATGTACTCCACTTTAGAGGAAAAGTCCTCACCGTCCAATCGTGTTTGAGTGAAAGCAACTGGCTCATTAGACCTAGAGTGAGTTAGGAAATGTTGATTTCTTGCAATTTCCTCTATCAGTTGATAAGTCTCGTCTACATTTTTCTTTATAAATACATCATCTGCAGCAATATCAAGTGCCATCTTTGACGCATAATTCAATCCATTATGGAAAGATTGAACCATAATCCATTTGCTTAAACCATGATGGGGAGACGACCTTAGCAATGTCTTAAAACTTTGCCATGCTTCATACAATGTTTCCTGATCTTTTTGAACAAAACCAATGACTTGATTTCTAATTCTGATGGTCTTACTTGGAGGAAAATATTCTAACAAGAAAGCTTTTACTAGTTGTTCCCAGGGGCTCCAGTGACTGTAGCCATTGCTTGGCTTTACCTCTTAACGAAAAAGAAAAAACCCTCAATCTCAATGCCTCTAGTGATACTCCATTCAACTTGGTTGTCTCGCATATTTCTAGAAAGTCTTTAAGATGTTGATTTGGGTCCTCATCTGGAGTTCCTTCAAATTAGTTCTGTTTGATTGTGAAAATTAAAGACGATTTTAACTCGAAATTGTTGGCTTGAATAACAGACTTCAAAATAGCCGACTCCAGCCCATCTATAGTGGGAGTATAGAGTTCTTCCAATGACAGGACTGGTGGTTGTGGTTGAAGTGGCTCTTGTTGTTGAGCCATCATTTCTGCTTCTAGATCAAAATTCTCCTCGAGTTCTATGGATTGAGTGTTGCTTGTACCTTCAAGAAAGGATGTTCTATTCTTATACTCTCGCACCCTTCTTTTAAAGGTTCGATCAATTTCAGGGTCTAGTTCAAGCAATTGTTTGCGAATGTTTCTATGCATATACTGATCCCTTAAATCAAAGAAAAAATTTTGGCAATGAGTAGTACGAAACAAGAATATAAATAGAGAGTAAATAATCTAAATCCCCGATAACGGCGCCAAAAACTTGACTTGTACTTTTCGTAATTTATGAAATTTGGAATTTTCACACTGAAAGTAATTCTAGTCACGTTTTAAATTTACTCTAGAGTTCATACAACTGCAAGTGCACAGATCGAGTAGAAACTCTGAGTGTCGTAACCCCATTGATTTAGACCAATTACTTGTTCTAATTATATCCTAGAAATTGTCACGAAATGATTAAGAGTAAATTGGAAAATAAAGAGACGAATGTAGATTAAGAATAATAAAGAAAAGATCAAATTATGATAGAAGAGATTCCCTTGTAATGAACCCGTTGATGCTATTGCAATTTTAATGTTCGGCTTACTGATTAAATAAGTTCACTAAAGCGCGAATGAAAAACTCTATCTCCCAACCATCTGACTTATCTGTGAGCTGAGGGGAGAGTAGCTGTTAATAAGAAGGTTAGGACTACTGATTAATAAGATTCTCATCCTTAATCAAAAGAAGAGTCCGATCTCTCGATCTTCTTCAACTCATTCTTTTTATCCTAATTGAAGTGATCGAAATGCAATTGATACCTCTTATAATTGTTACAGGTTCTCACCTCGCAATAGTTACTATAGTAGATCTCTCGATCTATATATAAACATTAAATCGACAATCACTAGAAACACAACAAGTAATATAACTAATTTCTCCTCTTCGGATGGAACTAGTTGACGAAGAAAATAATTGATCTCTCGATCTAATTGAAATCAAACATGAATTATAAGATAGCTATGTATCAAATAGATAGAAATGAGGAATCAAATTCGTAGTATCAAAAAGTCGAAACAAAAGTCAACATCAACAAAGTCTCATCACAAGGGAACCAAAAAAATCCCTTAGTTCATTCTAAATCTTCACGGCTTCAATCTTCTCTTCTCTATCCCCCCGTCCTACGTCCTCCTTCTCCCTTTTTTCCGGGTTCTCCTCCTTTTTGTTTCCCCATGTTCAGAATTCAAATTTTAAAAAGTAGTTAGTCCTTCTTTGACCCATTCAAATTTTCTCTAATAATGATTAAAAAATGTTTTAATATGCTCAACTTTTATGTAAATTCGTGAGTTTAATTATAATGATTATGAGCATAATAAGAGGCGATCAAGCTCTTTCAATTTTTCTGAACAAAAATGTTTCTCTCTTTTACAATGCTATGCTCACAAGAAGAGAAGAGAGAAAGAAGAGAAAACTTTAAAATGAAAACTTGAAGGAAAAAGTCTTCTTTTGATAACTTGAAGTTTTTCTTCAATGAGTGAATGGATGGCTTTGCTTCTGACTTTAGCACTCCTTTTATAGATTTCAATGCTACATCATAAAGAGTTATAAAATATGCAAAAAAAAAATTCCTCCCTCTAAATTTATGGCTATTTTAAAAATAAAATCAAATTGATCTATAAGTTATTAAAGCCACAAGTCAAAAAGATGTATTAAGAATCAAAATATTGCATAAAACTTTGATACAATATTAGCGCCCCAACAACGTGACGCCAAGGAGACGCCAATGTTGCCTCAGTAGTGTCGACAATCCTTGCGCCTGTATTATGGTGCTCAGTCGACGCTATTGAGTCTCCATAGTGGCGCTAAAGTAGGATATTTTGTAAAAAAAATCATATCATTTAATTCAACCATAATAATTCCATGATTAAGAATATAAAAGTAATATATGTATAATTAAGATATGATATATATTGTATGCATGCGTAGACGCTATTGAGTCGCCTCTATGATGCTAAAATGGGATGTTTTGTAACAAATCATGTCACTTAATTCATAAGTATGCATAAGTAACATATATAATATAGTATATTTAGGAACACTCCTATGATGTAGGCATATATAAGTAATTATGCATAAGTAACATATATAATATTGGTAACAAATTATATATTTAGGAACACTCCTATGATGTAGGCATATATATGTAATTATGTAGGAATACATATATATGTTGAAGGTACACATATAACATTTAATTTATTTATTCATTAAAGTATAATATACATAATATATATTAACATATATGGGGTTGTCTGAAAATAGATAACATATAGTTATATAAATATAAATAGCGTATATATAGTTATCTATTTCTCAATTAACATATATGTTCCTCAAGCATATATAGTTATGAGAGCCAAGTAAGTGTTAAAATAGTGCCAAACATATATAGTTATGAGACACGAAGTAAGAGTTAAAATAGTTTATGTTGGCGTCTACATAGCGTCGTGTAATGTGTGACGCCATGTAGCATCGCAGGTATCGACGCCAAAATCGTGCAAATGTATGGCGCCCATATCGAGTCCTAGTTAGCATCGACAGAGCGTCTCAAAACCTGTGACGCTAGATTCGCTACAACAGCGCTAAATTTTGACGCGTATTTTCGCTCGATCGCGCGCAATAATAGCGGCTATTTGGCATCTCTATGGCTCCTCTGTTAGCGTCTATATCGCGAAACGCTAAGTTAATGCTAATGTGACGCTATTGGGAGGCAAGTGGTGTTCCTAATTTGTGACTCAACTGTGATGTTATACCGACGCTCGTGGCATCGACTTAGCGTCACTGTCATTGGAGACGCTATTTTGCGTCGCCATTCGTCAGTTTTCTTGTAATGATATGTATGCAAATGCATCACTCTCATATGAATGCATGGATCACCAATTGGTCAATTTGTATAGTCCATAGATGGCTTCTGGAGGTGGCCCATACGAATTCTAGAGGTGGCTCCCACCATGATTTCTCATGATGTAGCACTTAGCTCCGCACGACACTCAGCTCCATCTTATCTCATCCCATATCTGAGGAACATAATGATGGATTGGATTTTAGATGTCGCTCCCATCGTTATCAGTGATGTAGCACTTAGGTCCAATCACCATACAAATCAAAAAGTGATAAATGACTTCCAAAGGTGGCCCATACAGATTCTAGAGGTGGCTCCCATCATGATTTCTCATAATATAGCAGTTAGCTCCGCACGACCTTTAGATCCATCTTATCTCATCCCGTTTTTGGGGAATAGAATGACGCATTAGATGTTGGAGCAAAGTTTTAATATCATATGAAATTATATTTTGATGAAACAAATCTTAAAAGATTAAAATTAAATGCTGAAAAAGTTTAAAGAAAAAGGGATAACTTTATACACTAACTTTGATTAAATAATTGACTATGATTTTATTAGATTTTGGATGAATAATAAATATCAAAGTTGTAGAGAATCATGTCAGCTATTCCATAGAATCCATGATCATTCAATTTGGATAAATGTGCAAAATATTATGCTCAAAATAGTGTAGGTCGGTCAACCTGCGGTTCGAAGCAAAGAAGGCCGGTCGAGACAATATCGGTCAACCGGATGGAGATGCTGATCGACTGATCAAAACTGAGCCTGACTCGATTGATGCCTAGACAATACCGATCGACTGACCCGTTGATGGTCCGGTCGATCGATCAAGCGCAGAAGCCGAAGAAATCGTGAACGGTCACATAGACCGGTCGACCAATCTATATGTGCGGTCGACCGGCCTCCTGCTCAAATGAACAGTAACGGTCAATTTTGAAGGAGAAATTTGTGGAATAAATTTTGGAAATTTTTTTCACATACTGAAGGTTATAAAAGGAATGCCAAAGTCAAAAGCAAAGACACTCATTCACTCATTGAAGAAAAGCTTCAAGTTATTAAAAGAAGACATTTTCCTTGAAATTTTTATTTTATAGTTTTCTCTTCTTTCTCTCTTCTCTTCTTGTGAGCATAGCATTGTGAAAGAGAGAAACATTTTGTTCAGAAAAATTGAGAGAGCTCATGTGTAAAAGAGGTTTCAGATCTTATCTCTTGAACGAAAGAAAATATTAGTTTCATTGGAGGAGATGTGTGCCTTACCTCTCAAAGCAGAGAAAAGTTGGTGGTGTAAAGGGATTTTTTTCCTTATCCCATTTGGAACAAAAAAAGAGTTCTAGTGGAATCTTCGACGGTCTCAAGGTCCAGAAGTCAGAGCGGGGACGTAGGCCAAGGTGTGACCCAACCTCGTGAACAACCACCGCGTGCATTGTGATTGAATTCTCTCTCTCTCTCTTCTCCCTCTCATAGTGTGCGATGTGATTTGATTTGTGTTGATTGTTGAATCGGTTATAAGTTTTTACGACGTGTTTTGTGAAATCGATACTTTTGTTTTAAACACAAATTCACCCCCCTCTTAGTGTCCTTTGGGATCCAACATTAGATTCTAGAGATGGCTCCCATCGTGATCAGCGATGTAGCACTTAGTTCCAACCATCATGTGCATGATATAGATAGATGCAGATGCATGATTCATCATATAACAATTTTATCTCAAGTATCCCAATTTTTTGGTGAAAGCATGCTTACAACATTATTTTAAGTTGTAAGAAGCAGTGGGCTGGGCTTTGAACTTGGGCGACTGGGCTATTTGATGTTGTTTTTCTTTTTTTCTTTTTGGTTATTTACACAAATTTTCTCTAAATTATCACGATTTTTTACATCTAACTTCAAACTTCAAATTATTTTTTATCCCTAAATTATCATGACTTTTCCACTTTAATCCTCCTGTCCACTTTGGTTATGTTTTCCATTACTTTTACTTTTTTTCATTTATGAAAAGACTAAATTACTCCTCCCTCAAAAAAAACTTTAAATAACAAATATACAAAATAAAAAAATCATTGGAAGGATCAAAATGGTAAACAAAAGAAATTATCATTTATGAAAAAGACTAAATTACCCTCCCCCATTTTTTTCTTTTTTATATTTATTACTTGATGTATTATGAAGGGAGGGGTAATTTAGTTTTTTTAGAAATAGGAAAAATAAAAATGTAACGAAAAATGTAACAAAAATAGACGGATGGAGTAAAGTGAAAAAATTCGTGATAATTTAAGGCTAAAAACTAATAAGTTCGTAATATGAAGTTAGATGTGAAAATTTATGATAGTTTAGGTGAGCTTTATGTAAATAACATTTTTTTATTTTAACTTTCGGATGTTACAGAAATCGGAAAAATGGGCATCTGCCCATCATAACTGGGGGGACCGTCCCCCCAAGCATGCTCATCTGTCCGATCTGCATCGGACGGATGCCGCCGAATCGCGTGGTTCGCAGACGGCAGTGCCGGTTCAGCATGGGTGGTTCGGCTTGGGAGGTTCGGCTTTGGCGGTTCGACATGTGGGTTCGGAGAGGAGTACAAAAGGGCGCTTCTTTCGCCCTATCCCTCTTCGCTCTCTCTCCTCTCCTCTCGGCTCGCGACGGCGCCGACCCTCTCCGTGCTCGAGATTGTCGGATCTCTACCGATTCTCCCCCGCGCTGCGTCGCCTCCTCTCACCGCCTCTCTCCCGCACTGCGTCGTCGACCAGATCCACGCGTTGCCACCAAGATCTGTGTGTTGCCGTCCTCGAGCATATCGCGACCCCTCTGATCTAGAGCACGCTACGACCCCGCTGACCTCAAGCACCCTCTCGCCCCTCCGCGGCGCGATCTCCTCTCCGCAGCGACCTCTCGATGGTCGATGTCGGAACTCATCCCTCGCGTGAGCTCGTCGCTGGATCTCTTAAGTCGAGTCCGCCTCCCTGTCGGTCGGCGAAACTGCCTCCCTATCACCGGCGCCTCACTATCGCCACCGAGCTCGCCTCCCTGTCGCCTGGCGAGCTCGCCTCCCTGTCGTCGCGGAGCCTGCCTCCCTGTCGTCGCGCCCGCCTCCAAGCACCGCCGATGAGCGCTGTCACGGACGTGCCCTAGAAACATCATTTGTGCATAATCATGCATTTAAGTAACATATTAAGTTAGTTTGGATGTCCATTTAGTGATATTTGTCTATAGTAATTAATATTTCGATTAATGCATAATGATTACTTAATTATCGATAAACTTTACAAAATAATTATATAGGGTTATTAGGAATAAATCATAAAATTTCTAAATAATATGATATATACGTTTAAATAGGATTAAGTAAGCTTAATTAGGGTTAAAACACTTAGTTATGACAAAAAAATGTGATTGGTCATCACTTAAGTTCCAAGCAGCTGAAGCAGACAGGTGAGAGCTGCTCAAATAGATATTTTTCCAAACCTCCATAAGACCTCAGAAAATTATGAAAAAAATATATAAGCCACTTAAATTATATTTTCACTGTAGAAAAATTACCAGAGGAAGAACTCGAGCGAACTGACCTAGGGGAAATCGGGAACGTCGGCTGTTCTAGGTGAGTTTTGATTCAGAAATTTTTTTTCTGATTGAGAGAATCATTACTTGATGATAAACGACATCCATTTGAAGTTAGCTTTTCATGGCCTTTGGAATCACCTAAAAAGGAGTTTTATAGAAGAAGTTATGAACTTACCTTCAAAGTCACTCATCCTGTCCCTAATCTGATACAAGTTCCATTTGTAAATTAGGGCACGGTTAGAATAAAGTGAATTAGGGTTTTGATAGATATGCTTAAATAGACATTCCAAGGGTTCGGTGAGAGGTGGAATCATCCTAGTTGAACTTATATTTTGGGAGAAATAAATTTTTCATTTCATAGCGATGCTTTTGTCAAATTCCAGAACATTGACAGATTGTGACCCGAATTAACTATTTTTGATATCAGTCTATATAGAGAGTTAAATTCTCTAAATTTTATGAAAAAATACTAATAAAGTCTAGTTTTCAAGAAAATTATGCCCCGGTTAAATGGACAAGTATGAAGAAACATATAAACTAATATTTCAGTGACATACAGTCTATCAGGGCACAAACCCTAGGTCAGATTGCTTGGGATGTCCTGACTTATTCACTTGGTATTTGATAATAATACTTGGGGGTTGAATTAGTATGTCTAGTTTCTAATTAATTTAAAATAATAAGATTTGCCCATGTGGTTAAGAAGTTATGAATTATTGATTGACAGACACTCAGTCTGAAATCCTAAAACAACACCTAGTTAAGCTTTGGGAAAATAAAAAGTTCCAAGTGTGAAATAGTTTATGAATATAAATGTCTGAGACTAGAAATTGGTATTAGAGGAGGTTATATGCATTTTAGGGTGCATAATCATTCATACATCATGAGCATGCATTGCATATTACCATATTAGGAAGTAAAAAGACATTATTGTTTGTAGGAAAACCTCAAGTTGCAAGTGAAAGGGAGAAAATCTAATAAACCTCCTTGAAGTGATAAAGTACAAGGTGAGTGGGTAAATTTACAACATAGCAAAATGTTATACGTTAATTCTTTTATTTATGGTATTACCTCAAGCAAAAATTACTATTGTTATTATTGAAATATATCTTGACCTATGAAAAGTATTTATGATATGTTTCAAGATTTCATATGAGATGGAGTATTATCTTACATCAAAATATATTCAGGGAATAATGCTTGTGAAGTCAAAATAAGTTTTATTTGATAATGATATGAAATTATGACATGTGTATTTTGATATTGTTAAAGTCCATGTGTTCATTAGCCATGTTGTTTGAAAAAGGTCTTTGGAATCGCATTCGATATATATGAAGTCTTTGGGGCGTATATCGGGTGTCTTTGCCTTTTGGGGGCTGCTCTGTGTGCACGTATTGACCCATGATCCTTCTGCATATCTGAGAATCATGATTGGGTGGTACACAATCATGATTTTCGATACACCCATGATTTGCTCTTCGTATCTGAGACTCTTGATTGTGAAGCTCTGCTTAACTCTATGACACACAATCATAGAGGGATACGTATTGATCCATGATTTGCTCTGCGTATCCGTGACTCTTGATTATGAAACTCTACTTAACTGTATGACACATGATCATAGAGGGATACGTATTGACCCATGATGAGTATGTGCAATGACACGTGTGTGAAGCTTAATTATGAAAATAATGATATTTTGAATTACTTTTACTTATATGCGATTTCATATTATTTGACAAGTTATGTTATATGTGCTATGCTTTAAATATTTTATCATATGGAGAATGTAGTTATTTAATGTTATATATACTCGTATTGTTCCCCTATGTTGTACTTTTATTCCACTCGCTGAGCAAATGATTGTTGCTCATAATACCCATTTTAAATTTTTCAGATACTCGTAAGTTCTTGAGTTGAGTTGACTCGGAGCTTGTTTTGCCGCACATAAAAGAGGTCGAGCCGCTGGAGCACTTGAATCCCCCTTCACTTTTGTTTTTTTTAAGCATGCATATGTAATATATAATCTTAGATGTTGTAATTAAGTTTGTGAGAAACTTTTTGTAAGGTTGTATAAGATTTGATCCTGTGAGGTTATATGTGAGATGGTTTGTGAAAAAAATATATAATGACAATATGTGAATGTCCTATCTTATTACTTTTTATTAAACTTTGATGATTATATATGTGTCTTTTGTATGTATTGACAAATAACATAAGATAAGTAAGGGGGGAGATTTTGTCGATTTTATATTTGGAATTGTTAAACATAGCTAAGAGTATGATAATTGAGATTAGAACTTAGTCACGGAGTTGGGTGTGATAAACGTCACCGCCGAGTGCCATCTAGATTCGGGAGCAGAGACATGTTTGAATTTGATAAATTGTAAATCTTGTTAAACTGTAATTTTTTTGTTTGAATGTTAACAATAGTTGATAAATTGTAATTCTTATTTTGTTTTACATTTGTGATAAAAAATTGATAGATATGTAGTATGTTGAGTGAAGTATGAATGTAATGTTTGCTTAATATATACATAATAGGCAGCTGTGTGAAATTTTGTTTTATTAATTGAATTTGAAATCATTGTTAATGATTCAAGTTATGTGTGTCATTTGACCTAATTCATTCATTTGTATTTTTTTTTGGTTTATTTAGGATGATTATTGTCATATGATTTAAAGCAATTATTGATGTAATCGATTTATGAAAAAATTATTGATGTAATTGATATATGAAAAGGTAGTAGAAAGCTCCAGCCGTCGAGATTGGTTTGTCGCTCAAAGTTATCGTTCAAAGTTATAGTTTGTAGACAACAAAAGAAGGGCAATGAAACCAATATTGAGTACATTGACATATTTTAGCGATCAAATGACACTTTCATTATGCAATGTTAGGCGAGATTAACATAAGAATTATAATTTGTCAAATTTACAATTTAATACTTTCATTACTCTCGAATTCTGGCAATACAACGGATAAACTATAAGCAAACTACAAATTTAGATCATGAATTAATATTAGGATATTTAAAACATGGATTAATAGAAAATGACTAAAAAATGTGTCGGCGGTCGTGCGGCGGTGCTCGGGGCGTGCGGCGGTGCTCGGGGCGTGCGGCGGGGTCACCGCGCTCGGGGGCATGCGACGTTCAGCGGGATCGCGGTGGCGCTTGGCGGGGTCGCGGCGGGGTCGCGGCGTGCGGCGGCGATCAAGAGCTTCGAGCGTCGGATGCCGTCGCGCGGGGGTCGGCAGCGGGCAGATTGGTCGTCGGCGGCCAGATCTGCCGGGACGAAACTTCGAGCTCGGATGCCGTCAGTGGGACGAGATCGCCGAGCGGAGAGTTCGCAGCGGAGAGGAGAGAGAAGAAAAAGAATGATGGATGTTAAGGGTTTTTGGGTTATATACCTCTTTGAATCGGCCCACTCATCGAACCGCCCGATCTACTCGTTGAATCGCGCCCCTCAACCGATCTTCACTAATAAAACCGCTCAGATCTACGCCAGCCGTCGGATGCCATCCGATGGCCGACGCATCGTGGGGGATAGTCCCCCTCCCCCCATTTCAGATGGAGGGAATTAAGAGGATGTTTAGACCAAAGTTTTAGGAGAATATAAAAGTAATTTCGAAAGATAGGCGAAGAAGTGTTAAAAGTAATTTCAAGATATCCGACGACCGACGCATCGTGAGGGATAGTCCCCCTCCCCTTATTTCAGATGGAGGGAATTAAGAGGATATTTAGAATAAAGTTTTAGGAGAATATAAAAGTAATTTCGAAAGATAGGCGAAGAAGTGTTAAAAGTAATTTCAAAAGATGCCGATGTACATAACCGTTACTGACGATCCTATTGAACTTTCCCCTCGTGTCATTTCCGTGATCGTTGCGTTACCCCCACCCCGCATCACCCACCGCAAACTGGACCGTGCCCCACGTCCCAACGGTCGGACCCGTCCCGAAAGATATTTCTAGTAATGCGCACGTGGGAGCACATCCAACGGCTCTTAATCGCAGCGGCCGTACGATGCGAACATTTATTTTTTGTTTCCATCTTTTAAAAATAAAAAGTAATGAGGAGAAGAGACGAAGGAAGCACAAAAAAGTCCTCTTCCATGATACGCCGCAGCCAATGCCGAGCGATCACACCGATTGATGACGTGGAGATTAAAAAGAGAAAAAAAAATATCCCGCCCAAACTCCGCACCCAAAGAAAGCCCCTTCCCCCTAATTGTGTCGCTTCATTTCGCGATCCATTTGGTTTGGGTCGTTTATTTATTTATTTATTTTTAATAATTTCTCCCCCAATTTCTCCCCTTCGCACTCTTCTTATCACTTTGCGTCTCCCTTTCCTTCCTCTCCCCTTCTCCTTCTCCATCTCTACTACGACGCGACCGCTCCGAAGCCCTAACCCTAATAAGGTCAGCGCGCCGCTGACTCCCCTCATCTCCGGCGAGATCCCGATCGATTTCTCTCTTTTTCCGTGTTCTCCGACGGATTTGATCGGTTATTTTTTCTGTGTGCAGTTTCCTCCCCCTTGCTCCATGGGGAAGACCAAGGCTGATGCGCCCAGGAAGGCGGACAGCAAGTAAGCGATCCGTGTTTTCATGTGTAACTTTATTTCAGCGTCTTCTCTGGATCGCTTATTTATTGCTCTGATCGTTAGAATTGATCCTGGATCGAGCGACGCTATGTCGATTTCCTTTTTCTCCCTTGTTCTGACGTTGTTTTGATTTGGTCTCCGGAAGGCTTGCGGTGAAGAAGGGGGCGGAGAAGCCGGCGAAGAAGCCAAGGAAGACGAAGGCCGGGAAGGACCCCAACAAGCCCAAGAGGCCTCCCAGCGCTTTCTTCGTCTTCATGTATGCAAATTTGTCTCGTTTAATATTTTCTGTCTTCAGATCTATAAGATTGTTACGGGAATTCGTAGCTGTTGTTTTCCCTTCTCTTAATGCTATATTTTTTTCTATGGAATTAGGGAAGAATTTAGGAAACAGTACAAGGAGAAGCACCCGAACAACAAGCAAGTTTCCGTGGTAATGATTCTTTCTTCCGTCGTGCCTTCCGCTGTTTCTATTATCGAATTTATTGTCGATTCTTCTGCCTGATAAAATTAGGTGGGCAAAGCTGGTGGTGACAAATGGAAATCCCTTTCTGAAGCCGTGAGTAGTTCTGATTTTTTTCCCCACGCTTTCCTTTCATTTTTTTCTTCTTTCTAATGATGTTTCTCTAGTTTCATGTGTTATCACAATAATTTGGTTTCTCCCGCTGCAGGAGAAGGCTCCTTATGTTGCCAAGGCGGCTAAGTTGAAGTCTGAGTACACCAAAGTCATGGCTTCCTACAACAAGAAACAGGTATCCATGAAGATCATTCGCTGTTTTGTTTCGGATCGTGCTTTCTCTGTTCCCTTCGACTCTCCTTGATTGCTCATTCTTTCCTTTACCTGAATCGCAGGAGGCTGGTCGGAGCAGCGCTGCTGCTGACGACGACGACTCCGACAAGTCCAAGTCTGAGGTTAACGATGAGGACGAAGACGATGAAGGAAGTGGCGAGGTGAGAATTAGTTTGACCATTCACTGGTTCTAGACAATCGTATACTCTTTACTTGAAGAACACGTTTTAAAAAAATTATCTCTGGTTTGAACAGGAAGACGATGATGACGAGTAGAGGATGATGAAGATTTATGCTCCTCAACTAGATGCCGGCATCTGTTATCTTTTCTTGTCTGAAATTTTTTGCTTTCCTATTTTGGTCTTCCTGTTAACTGCTTATCGACGTCAAATATATGCTCTCCAATTGAAGCAAACAATCAGTAGTACTAGTAGTAGATCTGTGGGTATTTATGTGCTGCTGTGTTGGAAAACCAATACTGCCTGTGTATGTGATGAAATTGGCTTGCCATTGGCCATTTCTTCGCAAGTTCAAACACGTTTTTAACCAACCTCCTAACATCAAACTAATTTTTCATGGCATCTGCATTTTGTTACTTGACGTGTATTCCGACTGTTGATTTTTGTCTGTTCATTTGAGAAAAAAAGAGAATGCAACGCGGGGCCGCTGTGCCTTTTTATCCTTTTAGCAAACGCATTTTTGCCTGGATTTGTATCAGTTGTACGCTGGCGATGACATTCGTCGTTTCTAGGCTTTGTACTCAAATGTTTTCGTTCAATGATTGAATCTCCTCTGGGTCTCTCTCATTGGCGGACCTTTGCATTCTCAAATTGTATTGACGCGATTGTATATATTTCTGACATGACACTTAAAAAGGAAAGATTCGTCCACGTCTTTTGTTCTCTTTTGAGGATTTGTTGGGAAACTATTTAGATGCATTTTGAATAAATGTGTGACTAATGAATTGTGAATGTTTGCTGAACATTATGAATTTTTCTAGATAAGAATTTTCAATCATTTTCCTCAGCTGTCACCTTTCTCCGTGGTATTTGGATTCGGTGATCTTGTAGTTTCAGACCTTGTTATTTCCCAAGAGACAAACCGTGCGGTGTGCGCATTGCGTACAAACTGAAGTCAACTTATTGGTTGATAAAATTGTATGTTTGATTTTACACGTGATTGTTACATGATGTAAACACAAGGTAAATGCCGTTCCAAAATGAAATGGTTGACTGCTTAAATAATCATTTTAGTCTGTATATATAAATTATGGAGGATTTAATTTATGGTAGAATGCTTTTGGTGATATTATTAAGTATGGCATGAGTAGTAATAGTTTCATTCAATTAGGAAATTAAGAATCGCCTATTTCTGTAGACGGTTATGACCTCCCCCTTTATGCTCTAATTTTAAGTTTTTAATCATCCCTTAATTATCACGATGTTTTAGATTTAATTTTTAGTTATTATGAATTTCAGTTTTTGGGTATTTAAATTATTATGATTTTTTCAATTTGATTTTTTCAATTTGATTTTTACACTTCAGTCATATTTTTGTTAATTTGAATTTTTTTCTATTTATGAAAAGTCCAAATTATCCCTCTAACCTTTAAAATAATACATAATAAATATAAAAAAATTAAAAAGAAAAATATAGGGGCATTATTAACGTCGGTGAGGGAGCGACGACTGACGACCTTCATTGCTTGCGGCCATGTTGTGGGCGTGTCGGTAGTGTGCTGTGACGACTTACACCAAACCGGGACCCTCACCCACTCTAGGAAGTAGAGCTCGAAGGGGTGGAAGAGGTATAGGACAGAGGGAATTTGGAGCCACGGCGACGTCCGATCCATCGCCCTACTCGTGGTGGCAATCCACTTTCGCAACTGCCCAGCCTCGCGCACCTCCAATTGAAACACCTTGGAGTTCCACACGTTGAGCATTGCACACGAGGGTGGTGGTTCGTCGAGGAAAGCATCGGCGGTGCTGGTCTCAGGCCAGCGGTACTCGACGGGGACGACGTGGAAGGTGCCGAGGGAGAGGGGGTTGCATAGGATGGAGTTGGTGTCACGCGGGAAGAACATCGTGGTCAGGAAGCAGCAACGGTACAGGCGCTCGGCATCGGCGGGGCTGAGGCGGACGACGGCAGTCCCAGTGCGGGGAACGGGGAGGCGGTGGGCGAAAATTGGGTGGACTAGGATCGCCGGCGTTCGGATCTTGGAGTAGCCGCAACGCTGGGTGAAGAGGCGGATGGATGCGTCGTTGCTCTTCTCCGTCGCCATGTAAGCGTAGCCCCCTTCTCCTTGAACCACTCCATTCTTTGCACTAGCTTCAAACTGATCCCTCGCAGCAAGGGAGAACAAAAGCAACGCCCCTACTAATGTCGGCGACGAGGAAGAAAAAGGGGGCCGACGCCCCCTGCGCGAGCTCGCTCAAGGGGCGCCGACTCCCTTTTTCGACGCCCCCCATTTTCTTCCTCAATGTTGGGATAAGTTTTTATTATTCTTTGTTCTGCCAAATAAATCGCTTATACATAAACAAAAAATAAAAAGAGTAGAGTTGTCATTTATAAAAAAATAGTATTGTGAATAATATACATTTTAGAGATAAACTATTTCTCAGAGAAAAAGGTGGAATACGACTATTATTAACTCTAGAATCCAAAAAAAGTTTAATCTGGCATAATAAATACATTTATTCATGGTATAATATTATTACTGATTGGTCCAATTCGTAATATTTGGATACATAATATTTTCCATAGTAATTAATGCCTAGTAGAACCCCTTGTGGAGACGCCCCCCGTTTTCTTCCTCGTGCACGACGAGGAAGAAAATGGGGGCCGACGCCCCCGGCGCGAGCTCACTTAGGGGGCACCGACGCCCCCGGCGCGAGCTCACTTAGGGGGCGCCGACGCCCCCGGCGTGAGCTCACTTAGCGGGCGTCGACGCCCCCTTTTCGACGCTCCCTTTTCTTCCTCGCGGGCGTCGGCACCCCCATGAGCGAGCTCGTCGGTGCAGGGGTATAATGAACTTTTCACAAATGTAAAAAATCAAAGATAATCGAGAAATTGACTGAATTGAACGGAAGGATCAAATTGAAAAAATCGTGATAGTTTAGGATCCAAAAAATGAAATTCGTAGTTTGGAGTTAAATATGCAAAATCGTGATTGTTTAGGGGTGATTTGAGGAAATAACTCAAATTATTCAAAAATAATTTTCAGATAAGGTGTAAAACGTTTAAATTCACTTTATTCAATTAAACTTAATCCATCTCCAAATTCTTCATTCAAACACAATTGTGACATTCTGTTAGCGAGAATACAAAATTTGGACAATAATTTTGTGAATTCCATATCATACATTGATTTTATTGTATGAAAAATTACACCAAATATCCTTTGATTTTAATTTGTAATAATAATACCCTCTATCTTTTAACTGATTATATTGAATGTCCTTTTCATCAGTTGTAGATCATTTTCATGTCGTATTGTTGACGTTTGTCCCTCTCCTCATTGTAAGACATGGCAACATAAAAATAAAAAAATAATTAAAAATGAAGTATTGTCGGTGGATGAGTCTCCTCTCGCGCATGGGCGATCGACGATCCATCTCTCGCTTTGGCCTCCACGGCTTCCTGCATTCGTCGGCGACGACGACGATCAGAGGACGCAGAGGGGGGCGAGGCTCCTGATAGTGAAATTGAGGGGTTGAGTGATAACTTGCTGATTTTTGGGTCAAAAGTCATTTTTTTCAATTTTTGTTTCAACTCCCTAACTCACTCTATACTGTAGTGCACATGCCAATTGTAGTAACCCTAAATGTCGTATCCACAGTGATTTGAAGTCCTAGACTACCTAAAAATAATTTAGACTAATCCTATTTAAAGTGGCAAAAACAAATTTTTAAAGGAAGTGAAAACATATTTTTTTCTTTTAGGAATGCAGAATGATAACTTGTTGTAGATTTGAAAAGTTAATTAAACTGAATTGTAAATGCTAATCTAGAGTCTAAAGGGGTTTATCTATCAATGAGGAAGGTCCTCCTAGGAATTGGGGTTCATCTAATTTAATTATGGATGAAAATGGACAAGTTATCACTTTTTAGTCAAATCCAATTCAACATTTAATATGGCTGTTTTCACAGCTCAATTAGATCAAAACTAAACAATATATTGTCATATGATTGTTAGCCAAGTTGAATTAGAAAAGGATCCTTACTGAAAACCAAGTTATCATTAGGTTCAATTCAAGACACTTGCTGATTTTTTTGGCAATTTCAACAAAATTTGAAATGATAACTTTAAAGTATAGTCACAAAATAATGAAACCACTTCAATTAGCTTGGCAGGAATTAAACTAATCTAATAATAGTGCTAGTGTTACTTGGTTTATCTCTAAACTACAAGAGGACCTTGATTCAACCTCTCGGCTGTAATTAAAGATGAGATCCACACTTCACACTAATTAATTGGAACCAAAATGCATAAAATCACAAGTTGGGAAATAAAAAATTGTCATTGCTCCTTGGCTCGGCCTTAAAACCATCACTCAATGGTGGATTAAAGTGGAGCTTTACAAAGAACAATCAGATTTACCTGAATTCAGAAAATCAGAAATCAGCAACACATTGAAAACATTCAGCACATGTTACTTATTGAAATTCAGATTTTCCATTGCTCCTTGATCCATTTCTGAACAAGATGGAAGTAAGGAATTAACCTATCAGTTTCATATAAGATTGGGACTCCACAATGACAAGCAAATTCCATAAAAATCAGAACTCAAAATGCAAATCAGATTTGACTACAACATATTTTTACAGAATTGATTTAGGGGAGTTGTCATTGCCTCTTATTACATTTCTGAATAAGAAGAACCCACTTAATTTACTTCTCAGTAGCCAATGAAATGAGGGGTTTACAATGACATTAGATTTCTCAAATCAGGAATCAGAATTGCAGTTCATAAACTAAATTAGATGAAAATCAGATTCCTAAATCAGATTTGGAATAGAACTTGTCATTGATTCTTGTTTCATTTCTGAATCAAGAACAGATCATAAAACAACCTCTCAGTTGTAGATATAAACAAAATCATACAATGTCAAGAATAGGACAGAAATAGATGAGTTCTGAATGCTGAATCAAGAATCAGAAAACTAGAAATTATGAAATCAATGCAGGAAATCAGAAATGTTCCACATCCATCCACAATTAACCTAGACTACTACCTTATCCTAGGAGACATGGAGTTTAGCTCCTCATAATTACAGAGTTTGATACAAAATAAAGTGAAGAACAAAAGGAAATCATCTTGAATTAAAGCTTGTCGAGAGGTTTTTCAGCAGCACTTCAACTCCCACTCCAAAATCCTTGCTTCCTTCTCCAAACCCTGCAATGGCTAGCCCCCCCTTTCCTGCTCCAGAAATTTCCACTTATATATGTGTCATGTCCACCCTTTGATCAGCATCAGAAAGTTCTATTCCCTTTATTTTAGCCATCTGTCCAATGGTCCCTGCATTCCAGCTGACTACAACAGCTTTTGGACAGCAAAGGAGTGGTCCCCCCCACCTTTTTGGCTTAATTCATACTTCTTTTCCTTGTTAGAAAATTCACAACAACAAACATCAAAGTCCTCTAATAAGAAATAAACAAATAAGGATTAGGACAACAAGTAAACTTAGTTCAATATTCAAAAGGAGTTTGGTGTTGTGCAAGAATGGAAATCGATATGAAATATTAATGGTTTTGGAAATGATAACTTTGCACTAATCATGGAAATTATCCAAATACAAGTGGTTCAAGGCATTAGAGGCATCAAATGGATTAGGGTGGCAAGTGAGTGAAGTCAGAAATCAAATATGAATAAGATTTCATAGAAATGATAACTTGGGTGCCAAAACGATAACTTGATTGCCTTAAAAATGATAACTTGTCATAACTTTTGTTGTTGTTATCCAAATGTGATCACATTTGGACAGCAATGCGTTAAGACAATAATATAATGAATGCCTAAGGCCTTTGTGCAGAATTGATAGTTTTGCATGTCGAAATGATATTACTAATTCAATCCATAAGTATCAGCTAGTGTGACTCACAAAAAGGAAAAAAATTCAGCTGAAAATTTATTCAAATGCATCTGAATTGAATAGCCAATTAAACCACCAAGACTAATGGCCAAGTTGGCCACTTGGTATTGCAGTGTACTATCTGTCATATAATGTATTACACCCATTTTAGAGTCAAAATAAAGGCAAAACTTGAATTGAACTCGATTAGTGATAACTACTGATAATTTGTGATAACCGGATGATAACCAATGATAACTTGCAAAATCTACTGATAACCTGGTGATAAATGATATATGGACATTAAAATCAATTGAAAACATGGTGTAAAGGTTAGAAAAGCACCAGGTTTTCTCCCCCAAGCTTAGCTTCAACACTGTCCATAGTGTTGGAAAGTTAAGGCAAGGGAGAGGGTTGGGAGGGTATGAAAATATATGAAATTGTGCATTTAATCCCTTCCAATGGTTCTTGCATCTCAATCTCAATCTAAGTCTTCAGGGTTGCCTCCTCCCCCGGGCAGCGGGATGCCGCCCCTCCCAGCGACGACGGCGTCTTTTTTCATTTGTTAATTATTATTTTATCTTGTTAATATTGCCACGTTGATAAATTCATTGCTTACAAGAGAGAGAAGGATGTCGCATGGGCGCAACGACGTGATCGAGAAATGACCGATAGCAGGTGAAAAGGGCATCCGATAAAAGAAGTTAAAAGATGGAGCCATTGGGAAAGTGTGAGGGTATTTAACGTAATTTACCCCTCTAATATATGGTGTTTGTAATGATGAGAAACAAGCATTGGCTATAGTTTGAGTAAGTTTATCAAGTTTGAAAGTCAGTTAAAAATAATTAGATCTATTTCTATTAGAAAATAAAAAATATAACAAAAGATGATTGCATTAAAATTATTAATAAGTATTTTTTATTTCACAAAATAAAGAAATGCAAATACTCATAGAATTGTACAAATTTGTTTACAATTCTGCAAGCAATTTAAGAGCGTATTGGATTTTATAAGTTTGGCTATAGACTTCAACAATCTTGAATAAAATAATTAGAGTAATGATAAAATAATCTCAAGTATGTAATAAGTTTTTATCACACTTCAGCAAGTCTATTACAAAAACATAAAAGTAGACACGAATCAAAGAAATCAATATTTAAATAGTAAAACCTCATGGTATAGAAGGAAACAACAAGTAGTCTTAAAGTCAAAATCCACTAAAAAAGAGAGTAACAAGAATTATATATTACACGGGCTGCTTGAAAATTGGAATTGAAGTTTTTCTGAGTTCTAAGTGAATAGTTGAATTGACAAATTAGTTCGGGATGTGTTTGGATGAAGTAAAATTTGATAACGAGGAATAAGATAGTTGATGTGATAGGAAAACTAGATTTTAGTGGGTGTTTGAATTAAAAATGTATATTATAAATATAGGTTATAAAATTATTAAAAATTTAATAATAAATATATTATTTAAATATAAAAATCATATTAAATAAATTATATTAAATGAAATATTATTTTTAATGAAATGAAAAAGGAAACTAAAGGTGGAATCAAGTGTTGGAACCGAGATCGTGTAACTCTTGTTCCAACAAAAGAAGGAGAACCAAGCCCTCTTCAGATGTTTGGAGAACTAATTTCAATTAGTTCCATCAGCCAAACATTCTCATAGAATGTTCGGCTAAGGGCAATTAGAATATTCGGTTGTGTTAGTTTGTTCGCCATCACATAATCATATAAATATATGATTTTATACTATTGCAATGGAAACCTCAAATACCATTATCCAATCTCCTGCACTAGGATAACATCTACATTCAGAGCCACATTGATTTAAACAAAAAACATATTTATATGGAAAAGCATAAGCCATCATCAAATAAGTAAAATTCCATCTAATTTTATAATGTTGCACAAGCTTTTTTTAATAAGTAATATTCAATTGTGTACATGTATTACCAATCTTTGAAAATCAAATTCAAATTCAAAATATGAGCACAACATCACATATGAAATAGCATTCCTCCCAAAATGAAAGAAGATGAAGGAATCTCATAAGAAATCAAGGGGATCCAAGTTAAAATTGATACCTTTCTATCCAAATTATAATCATATAAATAATCAAGTAGAACACGTGAAAGTCCTTCAACATCATGCAGCGTCGGAACATAAAGGAAACCATAAGAATAAAAATAATGCATGTTAAAATTTATAATTTCAAAAGTATATAAGAAACATAATTTCAAGAGTAATCAATTCATTACCTCATAGGTCGATGTTGCAAATATCAATAGTCATCAATAAAATGAGTTGTAATTGTCATATAACATTTGTTTTGGTTAGTATATGTCCACATATCAGTAGTTATTGCAATATGGCTTGAATTCCTCTCGAGAAGATTCGATATTTTATCCTTCTCAATTCCAAATAGTTTCATGATATCACTTTTTATAGTATTACGAGAGACCACCTTAAATGGAGGTTGTGTTGCACCACAAAATCTCCTAAACCCAATATGATCAACTATGAAAAAGAGGATACATAAAAACACAATCATATTTCCAATTCCTTCTTTACAACATCTTGACTAAATGACCTTCTCTATGTGTCCTCCTCTAGTGAGCCAGATCCATCGCTAACGCTGCAACCTCCCCACCCCCAACACGCGACCTCCTCCTCTTGTCCTCCTTTGGCAAGCCGGCTCACTCTTGTCCACCTTGTGCATGTGCGTGACGTCGACGCCCATGACAACACGATAGTCCCTCCAAGCATTCCTTCTCTTCCAACGTTTCTGTCAGCGTCCACCAAAGTCATCACATAAAGGTTGCCATTCCCACCGTTCGAGCTCCTGTCTCTTTAGAATCTCGAGCACTTGGTCCTCCCCAAGCCCCGCAGCCTCTTCCATTGGCTGCACGACCTCCTCCTCGACTCCATCATAGACCTCCGTGCCATGGGCATTGATATCGTTGATCGGGAGATTGTTTGCACAGTGGGCATTGATGTCGTGCATGCACACAGGGAGGTGTTGCGGGATGAGGTGCACACAGAGGAGTGCATCGCACCATCATCAAGGTCATGGAGGCCGATTTAACCCTCCATGGGTGTTGGGTTCAGGGAGAAGCTGAAGGGGGTGGCCATTCAGAAGGTCATCGAATCATTCAAGTTTATTCTCGACGAATGCCACCCTTTGCTAAAAAGGATGATTGTCTCCCTTCACCAAGACAATGTCGGTGCCTTCCATCGAGATGAACAATTGCCGAGACAAATGACTCTCACCTTCTGCTGATATGAGCAACCGCTGCTCTCCGACATTGCCGAGATGAACGACCGGCACTAACAAATGTATTAGAAAGAAAAGAAGATTTATTCGGATGATAAAAAAGGAAAAAAATACCTTGAGAACTCTTATTCATTTGGTCGGAGATGATACAAGTCGATTGACAGTAAGCTCCGATAGTTCAAACTTGATGGATGTCTCAGTGGCCTGAGACATCATGAGTGATGTTAGGGTTAAGGCGAACATAGAGAGATTTGGATGTTAGGGAGGAAGAAAGTGAAAACAATATGGTTTCTTATCTTATACATATGATGGAATGGACAATCAAAATCATATATGATCTGATGGTGGATAATTATATTTAATTGTTAATAAAAATAAGTTGCAAGGATTCAAAAACCTGGCTTGGCAGGCCTCGATCTCTTAAGGAGGTGCAGGGGCAGTTTGCCCCCAATCCCCAACCCTGCAGGGGCAAAATTTCACGAATTCAAGGCCCTAATCAGGGATTCCTTAGGGGGACACAAGGGGGGTTGTTCATTCCGAAACATGATGTTACATCTTTGATATGAAATATATGTATAGTTGTGTTATAGGTTATATGACATGGTGAGGACATAGTTACCTATAGTATTATTGTTATAACGTACATGCTGCAACAAAATGATAACTATTGTTTAAGCATGGAGAAATAATATTTAGTCTTATTTTACTCAAATAGAATATGTGATAATACATATGAGTTTTTAACCTACTGACCTATTGTTTCCTCATATTATTATCATTTTTCAAACCAAACCAATTTGTGGGTTGTGGTTGTGCCTGGTGAGCCTCTGTCACCATTGGAAGATGTAACACCCCTGCTAAAGATTCTCCAAATCAGATAGAGAATTTTTTTAAGATAATTAGGTCAATAAATATTTGAACCGGAAAGAGAAATTGTTGGACATAATTGAGGCCAAGAAATTCTCCATATCAACAACAAATTTCTATTTCTTTTATTTCCATGTGGTCTTCTGTATACGGGAGATGTTTCTATCAATAATTATATGAAAGATAATATTTTCTTCTATAGAGAAGTGATATTAGATTAGGGTTTTGTACCTTCATGGTTTCTCTTCTTTGTTTCTTTTCCCCACCCTTCGCTTCCACATACTTGGCAAGGTTTTATAGTTTCAGCGACACTTTGCCCCAACAAACTTTGTAGCTTCTCTATCATGTTTATATGAAACCCTAAATCCCTCTCTCTGCGTTGAGGCTTCCTACACCTTCGAGCCTTCTACGCCTTTGAGGCGTCCTGGACTCCTTAAGGAGCGTCCTACTTATTGAGATTTTGCTTGTAGTATTTTTTTGATATTTTGCTTTATCCCAATGGATTCTTCTCTCATTTCTTCTAGTATTCTTTCTGGTACTGAAGCCAAGTCTCCTACCCCCTCTTGTCACATTGTTCAAGATACCACCATCAAAACTCAATGTCAAGGTTGTTGAAAACTAGCTTTAGTATTTTAAAACTTATGATTTTATATTTTTATGGTAAAAAATTGAGTTGACTTGTGTTAAAATCGAACTTCAATGCATTTTTGTTCGGTAGGAACTGTTCAATCATATGAGTAATTAATAAACTCGTCGAACTTTGCAAATATATGCTCTTTTGGTCGACCGATAGATGTTGTTGGCTCGCATCATAAGATCATAGGATCAAACCTTGGTAGCATCACTTTATTATCTATTTTATCCTACTTCATATACTATACATCATTTTTTGTAGGGTGCAAGAAAAACCTAACCAACCCGATCCAAAAAAACTGAATAAAAAAAATTAAAAATTAGAGTCCCGAATATAATTTAGAGTGATTTTTTTAAATTAAAATCCACCTTCTAAAATTAGGGCCCCACTCGAAAAAATTGTAGGGGTAACACATTTTTTATTTATAATTGTTTATTTATATAATTAATGCATATGTTATCAATTCATTTTATTATAGATATATAATATTTTTTGTATAAAATTTCATACTTTTCTATGACATTATCGAACTCTAATTTAATAATTTTAAAATTTTAGTAGTATATTTTATATCTAATATAAAATTAAATATTTTTATATCAATTTTATTTTATTATATATTTTTTTAAAAATATAATTATATAAAAGTAGTGTCCCAAAAAAATCACTCAAAAAATATGACCCGCTAGAGGTGGTTTTTGTTTTTTTAAATAGTTTTAGAATGGCTTTTTTATTTTTAAAAACTGACCCAAAAAATTGCAGTTGACTTTTTTGGACCCAAAATCCGACCCGACCTGAACTACTTTCACCCTAATCTTTTGTATCAATTTTATCCTAATTCACACACACACACACAATTTTATTGTAAGTGATGTACTAATATTATATTTCCAAAGAATTTTATTTATTATTCATTCTTTGGACCATAATACTTAATTAAAAATTAAATTATACGATGAAAATATGGAATAGTTGTTATGATGATAATGAGAATAATAATACATTGGACAAAAAATATTATAAAATAATATAATATTTTTTATATATTTATTTATTTGTACCTAAATTTATTGCTAATAAGATTTAAGTTCATTAGTGCATATATTTTTGGATCTTGACAATTTTAAAATAAATTGCATTTTAATTTGATGCAAGTTTATAATTTGTAAATTTTTATTCACTAATTATTTATGTTATTTTAATGTTTTTTATATTTATTAATATATTTGATGTTTTTTGTAGAATAATAATTATTAAATTAATGTTGTATCTAAACTCTACGTATTCATGTATCGAGTTTACGATACGAGCTCACCCCCTCTCCCCTAAAACGAACTTAGGTAGAAACTCGAACTTGACGATCTTGTTCAATGGTGCTTTGAATTATATACTTTGGTCCCAAACTCTGACTTAGAAGCTGCATACATTCTTCTTTAGAAGGTTGAGTCCAATACTCAACCTACTATGATTCCTGCATACACCATTGATCTTGTTGTTGATCATGGTTCAATTGTACCTAGCAATGGTTCATGCCGTGGATGAGGACATGATCATACAAGTCCCCCATAGCCATGTGTGCATTGTAAGTGCACAGACCGCGCTTTTGATAGGAGCTGAGAAAATTTTGGGAAGCTTGCTTGAGCTAATCAAGTATCCTCTTACGATCATGGAAAAATCCATCATATCTCTTTCAGCTATCTCGGGAGGATTATACTCATTTGAAAAGCATCTTGAAACTATCTACCACTACTAGTTCTACAACTATTGGATTGACATATAGTACTGCCCATTTGGCTTTTGTTACTACTTATGAAAAATGGGTGATTGACTCTGGAGTTTCTTATCACCTCTATGAATGGTACTACTCTATCACCCAACTAATACAATTAGATCTGTTCTCTTGGCTAATGGAAGATTTTCTCCAATTACATTGGTTGGAACTATTGGGTTTTCTTTTGGACTCAAGCTTATAGATGTTTATAGTGCTCGTGAGTTTCCTTTGAACTTATTCTCAGTTACATGCAAGTGATTGTTATTACATGCAAGGCTATTTTTCATCAACAACATTATTATTTTCAGGGCATACGGATGATGCAAAAGAATGGACTTTAATATCTCGATGTTTTTGCTTTGTTTGTTGGTGCTACCTCATTTTTCATTGATCCTGACCTGCATCATTGTCTAGGTCATCCTTCTACCTCCATTCTACGTGAAATGTTCCTCAAACTTCCTACTAACCTTAAGCTTGTCAGGTTGGGAAACATCACCGTATCTCATATCCTCAACGTTCTGAAGCTCCAAGTAGCTCACTATTTAATATAGTTCACTGTGATATTTGGAGTCCTTATCCTGTTAAAAGTATTGCTAGTCATTGTTACTTTGTTATCTTTGTCAATGTTGTTTGACTTGAATATTACTAATAAAGAATTTCTATGAGATCTTGAGAATTGTCAAACATTTCTTCAATGAGGTTAAAATTTCTAATAATCTACTATTAAAGTTTTTCGATCTAATAATGCCTTAGAATTTATGCAGCATGATCTCCAATCATTCTTATCCTCCTATGGGACTATTCATCAAACCACTTGTGCTTACACTTCTCAACAAAATGGTGTTATTGAGAGGAAAGTTTGTCACATTCTTGATGTTGCTAGAACCCTTCTCATTTATATGAAGGTTCCCATGCATTTTTTAGGAATGCAGTTTTGACTATAGTTTATCTCATCAATCGTTCCCTTTGTTCTTTAGGGGAGGTTCCATTTAGTTTGCTACATATTGATGTCGATGTTTTCTGTCTTTCCCTTTGAATCTTTGGATGTGTTTGCTTTGTTTACATTTTTAATATTGCAGACAAGCTCTCTCCTAGGGTTGTTAAGTGTGTCTTTTTTGGGTTACTCGTGTACCCAAAAGTGGTATTGTTGCAACAATGTTACATCCAAAAGATACTTTCTTTGAAAAAGAGAGTTTTTTTACTCAATGAAAGATTTTATTACACTTGAATCAACCGCTTTGCAGGTCTTTCAACGGAGAATTAAGGCGCCTATGTCTACTCCTTTACCTATTGTTCCTATTATTGACTAGGCATCTGAGCAAGTCCTTGAGTCCCCTTCTAATCCCGAACCAAAGCTTGCACTGGATGCTCAACGCCCGATTCGCTGAAAGAAAAAAAAAAGATAAATATGATATTGGAAACCAAATAGAAGAGAGAGAGAAAAAAGGGAATAAAGATAAAACAAAATCAAGGAAGATAAGTTGGAAACAAATCTTAAAGAAAAAAATACATAGAGAAAGGAAAAGATAAAAATATAATAGAAGATAAAGGGGAAACAAATTAGAGTTGAAGTTTTGCCAACTCGAATTCCTCTCCTATAAATATGAGGCCAAGTCAACGAACCAGCCCCCTCTACTTTTCCTACAAGCCGGTCCTAATTTCTCTCTCACTCGTGCGTCTTTTCCTTTCCTTCTCGTCCCTGATCCACCGCCAACAGTGGACTCACCGTAGGGATTTGGACATCAACGAACGTGGATGACGAGCCTGGACAGAGGGGAATGGTCGGAATAAAGAAGAAGAGGAAGAGGAAGAATACAAAGAAGAAGAGAAAGGATGTAAGGTTTTGATGCGTTATAATTTGTAACAATAAAATTTGCTAGCAAGTGCAATAGTCGCTCAAGTAATATAGTAAAAAGGAGCAAGAGTGTCGAACCCACGAGGAATATTATCAATTCAATATCTGAATCTTTAAATTAATAAGAGAGGAAAAACATGGATTTTGAAAATGAGTTTTATAAAATAAAATAAAGAAAATAAAATAAAGATAAGATAGTGGTGTTGAAGTTAGGCCTTAGGATGAAAATAGATCAGGATAAATATTTGAACCATAAAAGATAAATTTAATCTTTAAAGATGGATTAGAGTCTCCCTAAAGTAATCTAACATGATTAACTTGTGGTCTCCACGACTGGCATCCATCAATCTAATCATATAGAACTATCTTAATTTAATAAGAATTGAAGTCTCCACGATTGGTACCCCCAAAATCATATTAAAATTAAGATGCATTAAATTGAATTCTCTAAACTATTAATCACTCCACAAACTGGTATAGATTAATAGACCACACAAACTTGATTCTCCACACACTAGTTATCAAATTTATGTCAATTATTAATTCCAACTAAAATCAATTATAATTAGTAAAATGAATTCTGAAATTAAACACTCCACAAACTGGTATAGCCTAATTCAGAAATTTAATTAACTAATATAAAAGCATTAAGCATAATTAATAATTGATCAGAAAAGATTAAAACAAATAAAGTAGGGTCCAAACATTTTCCTTCAATTAATAATCTCCTAAAATAATAATCTTAAAACATGGAGTTCATCCTAGAAATTCTGGAGAGATAATAACAAAATAACAATAATAATCGAAAGAATTACACCCAAAATAGAAGTAGAGCTCTCGAATTGGGCAGACAGTCGGGCAGCCTCTCGGACTTGATCAGGGTCGCGATCAACCTCCAGCCGTTGCACCTCTCTTCTCTTGGTCGTAGCCTGCAGAACTCACGACTCGCCGTGGAAGAAACCTGAACTTCAGAGCACTAATTGAAACGATGGATTCTTCACGTATTTATAGGGTGCGGACGGCCTTCAATTTGATCTTGGCCGTAACATCGTACGGTTGACTTTAAAATAAGATAAACTCGGCCAAAGATAAATCATTTTATCTTTACGCCCAAAGATAAATCCTTTTTATCTTTACTCCCTTAGAGTCTCGGCCGTAAGGAAATTATTTCATTGCCATTACCCCCTCTAAATCTCGGCCGTAAGAAATTATTTTATCTTTACTCCCAAAGAGATAAACCCTTTTACTCCCTTCGAATTTCGGCCGTAATGAAGAAATTTATCTTGTTACGCCCAAAAGATAAAATCATTTAATTGTTACACCCTTCATCTTCATGCCATTACGCCCTCCAAATTTCGGCCGTAAGGAAAGACTTCTTATCATTACCCCCTCCATATCTCGGCCAAAATGATATCTTTTATCCTAATCTCGGCCGTAATGATAAATTCTTCGGAATTTTTGCCGATACGACACAATCCATTTTAATCTCGATTTTTTTGCAAAATAATTATCAAAATTTAGTTAATCCATCCACAATTAAAATATTCAGAGAATTTAATAATTAAAATTGATAAATCCGGAATTACGATTAAAAGTGACTAAAAATGATGCATGTCATGATCAAATTACAGAAAATTTAATTAAAATAATTAACTACAATATGTTGTATTTTGCATGCATCAAACTCCCCCAAGCTTAAAGTCTTGCTTGTCCTCAAGCAAAAATTCAAAGCAAGGCTCAAGAAAGTTCTATCGTAGCCTCCACATTGTCAACTGACTAATTTTCTCATACAGTTCTTCTGCACACCTACTACTTAGTATCTCACCATTTTCCATGCACTTAGCTTCATAGAGGTTCTGAATGCTACACAAATTTAAACAATCTCAAGTTCAGCCTTTCAGAAAAATAAATTATCTGTCAAATAATAGCATTGATATTGAACACATAAGTACTAATTGAGCTTAAAACTTTTTCTTTTTCTTTTCATTTTTCAATTTTATTTTCAATCATTTAAAAGTTCTAATCTTCAAGCAGGATTGCACAAGGAAGCCCATGTAGCGGGCTTTAGACTAATGACTCCCAGACCAGAAGACCTTAGGGCACCAGGTGATAAAGCACCCCTCGAGTTTACTTGCCCGAACAACCAAGGTTCTGAATGAAGAGTTCGAACTTAGCCATGGTTCAGTACTCCTGTGCTTCTCCATATTCCACAAGATGGTCCATGTAGCAGGTTTTCGATCGACGGATCCCAGAGCAGTTGCCCTTAGGTCGCCAGGCATGAACCCCTACGGATCTAATTACCCGAACACACCTTGGTTCCGGATAACACTTTTGTACCTACACATAACTTTATTCATTTTATTTATTTATTTATTTTTTATTTATTTGTTGGGATTTAACTAACCCTTCTTTTTTATAAGCTCAAAAAGTACTTGATATGGTCAATAAGAAGGCTACTACTAATCAAGACTTAAAAGAAATAAAAAGGCATGAATATGATTTTGTCGTCTAGTCATTCATAATTCTATTTAGCATGAGCACACAGTCTATAAGTTTGATACTAAAATAGCAAGTGATAAGAAAGAAAAGCATTCAAATTTCATCAGTTAACGACATGTCTTTGAACTTCTACTAAAAGATAATTAAAACAATAAGACAAGAGTTAGTAAGATGGTAGCAAAAATAAATGCATGCAATGGTATTTTTTAGAAAATTTTCAAAATTTTCAATTTTTTTGGATTTTTTTTTACATAAGCAAATAAAAAGAAAGAAACATGTAATGCATGGAATGCAAACTCCCCCAAGCTTGAACTAGACACTGTCCTCAGTGTTAAGCCAACAAGGGAAAGTGAAAAGATAATATAGAAAAGCTAAAGAAATAAAAATAAAGGAAAGGGAAAAGATACAACCGGATTTATTGTCGGTGGAGAGATGCTCGGCCTCAATATATATATCGATGAAGGTGTTGGCCGCAAATGGTGTCGGTGAGAGGAGATCTCGGCCGATAATTGAGAGTCTTGACCGTAAAAGCTTGGCCGTAAAATTTTGTTGATGAAGATCTCAGCCGTGCAATCTCGGCCGTAAGAAACTGGCCGTAATGGTGAGGCTTCGGCCATAACGAAGAAAGGGCGTAACGACGTTGAAGCTCGGCCGTAAAGAATAGGAGGCGTGGCACTTTGGGCGTAAGGGAGCAGCGGTGATGGTGTTGGCTCTTCGGTCGTAAAACGAAGTCGGCGTGGAAGCTTGGCCGTAACGCACAGGGCGTAATGGTGCGGCGGTGCGCGGTGTTGAGACTTCGGCCGTAAGGGCTTTTAGTCATGAAGACTTCGGCCGTAAGAAACAGAATGGAACAGAGGTTCGGCCATAATGCATAGGGGCGTAAGGATCGGCAGTGAGACTCGGAACTTCGGCCGTAAGAGATGAAGATCGGCCGTAAGAGTAAGAGCTTTGGAACTTCGGCCGTAAGGAACTGGCGCGGTGCTTTTGGTCTTTCCCTCATGATGCGCAGTGAAGGGTCACATCAAATTCAAGCAGCGCAGCGATCGGCCGATTCCAAGGTGATTTTTCCTTTCGCCTTGTCATGTCCGAGTTGAACTCGACGTGTTAATTCATGCATCGCTCGGTCTACGTATCCAAAGAAATGATTAGTCGAGTTCCTCTCCGTGCACAAAAAGAAATATCGATTAGATGACTCCTTAAACTATTAATTAAAATGCCAAACAACTAACTAATTAAAAAAAAAATTTAACTTAAAAAAATAGAGAGAATTGGTTGTGATTAAATATTCAATTTGTCACTGCAACAACCAAGTGTCAGAAAAAAAAATTAAATAAAAAAATTAATATCTGATCAGAATGTGTGACATATAAATTTATCCAAAGGATTAACTTAGTTGTGATTAGATTTTCACTCACGTCCTGCAACAACTAATTTTCAGTAAGAGAGATAAAAGAATAAAATACAAATATATACAAGAAAAAAGAAATACAAATAATAGGTCACGAAAAAATGAGATTTTAACAAATAAAGTCTTTCGTCCTGATAGAATTGAAAATTCGTCATTAAAATTAATTTTCGAGAGGAACTTTTTTGAAACCTAATTACGGCCGCAAACGGAGGTTCTTCAAACCAATACAAATACCAAATATTAATATCGACCGAAAGAATTTATGATGATGTAACAAACGGCACAAAATAAGTCTGAACTAATTTGCGGCCGTAAAGTTAATAATCAGACATAATAAAAATTATTTTCAGAGAAGAAATAAGATTGATCGGCCGCAATACAGAAATAGATTTACGGCCGAAATTAAATTAGTAATCCAAGGCTCGTTCGGCCGTAAAAATATTGAAACAGTGTCAAAAGGATTCAACGTGAAGGCCGTAACAAACTAGTTAGTGTGGAATTTCGGCCGTAAGACAGAAAACTAAATAGGGTGTTCGACCGAAATAAAAATCGAACGCAACGTCGACGATTTAATCCTTTACGGCCGAAGAAGAGTAAGATTCATATCGGTCGTAAATCGATGAAAATTAAGTCGAACGTGAGGTAAAACATCAACACATATAAATCGGCCGAAATGAGACTAAATCAAACTTATTCGTTCAGAAATATATTACGGCCAAGAATGAAAAAATCTATGTCGGATGATCCATTACGGCCGAGATAGACTAAATCGCTTTGGCCAAAACAAAGTCAAATCAAAAGTTCAAACTATTATAATGTTACGGCCGAGAATGAAAAAGTCACAAATAAATTGGCCGAAAAGGTCGTAACATGGCGTAAAAACAAATGTTCAGAAATTTTACAGCCGTAAAACCATGAGATTATTTCTCGGCCGTAAAAAAGATTAAATCGTCAATTAAGACGAGGTCACATCGGCCGAGATGAAGTCAACACGAGACCGTAAAGAAAAATAGGGTTTCGGCCGAAATAATTTCGAATAAAACTTGAGAATATTACCCCACTCAAATGTCGAAAATTGAATCATTACGGCCGAAAGTGAATTAAGTCGATTCCTTACGGTCGTAAAACAACGAAATCAGATCAATTCCATATGAAAAGTTCAAACAATTAAAATGTTACGGCCGAGAATGAAAATTGATTCGAATAGGGCGTAAAAAATTTAAACCATCGATAAACCGAGCGTAACAAGGTCAAATCAATATCCATTACTCATGGCGTAAAACAACGTTCGGATAAAAATATTATGGCCGTAAAGATTGAAAGTTTAGAATTCAGAAATCATTCATTGCGAGGCCGTAAAATTAATAAAGCCGACACATTAAATCTCGGTCGTAAAATCATAAGTCGACAGTGTAATTCAGAAAATTCAATCGACGTCGGATTTTAAACCGAAAGTAGATAAATTAAAAAAATTATCGTGACCTTTATCTGCAAAAGAAAAAAAATGTTAGTTTATTCACAAAAATAATTAAAACAATTAATACATATGCACAGAGAATTATTTACATCTCCTAATAATTCATAAAAATCAGAAATTAATTAATAAAATATTCCCCGGCAACGGCGCCAAAAACTTGATGCGTTATAATTTGTAACAATAAAATTTGCTAGCAAGTGCACTAGTCGCTCAAGTAATATAGTAAAAAGGAGTAAGAGTGTCAAACCCACGAGGAATATTATTAATTCAATATCTGAATCTTTAAATTAATAAGAGAGGAAAAACATGGATTTTGAAAATGAGTTTTATAAAATAAAATAAAGAAAATAAAATAAAGATAAGATAGTGGTGTTGAAGTTAGGCCTTAGGATGAAAATAGATCAGGATAAATATTTGAACCATAAAAGATAAATTTAATCTTTAAAGATGGATTAGAGTCTCCCTAAGATAATCTAACATGATTAACTTGTGGTCTCCACGACTGGCATCCCTCAATCTAATCATATAGAACTATCTTAATTTAATAAGAATTGAAGTCTCCACGATTGGTACCCCCAAAATCATATTAAAATTAAGATGCATTAAATTGAATTCTCTAAACTATTAATCACTCCACAAACTGGTATAGATTAATAGACCATACAAACTTGATTCTCCACACACTAGTTATCAAATTTATGTCAATTATTAATTCCAACTAAAATCAATTATAATTAGTAAAATGAATTATGAAATTAAACACTCCACAAACTGGTATAGCCTAATTCAGAAATTTAATTAACTAATATAAAAGCATTAAGCATAATTAATAATTGATCAGAAAAGATTAAAACAAATAAAGTAGGGTCCAAACATTTTCCTTCAATTAATAATCTCCTAAAATAATAATCTTAAAACATGGAGTTCATCCTAGAAATTCTGGAGAGATAATAACAAAATAACAATAATAATCGAAAGAATTACACCCAAAATAGAAGTAGAGCTCTCGAATTGGGCAGACAGTCGGGCAGCCTCTCGGACTTGATCAGGGTCGCGATCAACCTCCAGCCGTCGCACCTCTCTCCTCTTGGTCGTAGCCTGCAGAGCTCACGACTCGCCGTGGAAGAAACCTGAACTTCAGAGCACTAATTGAAACGATGGATTCTTCATGTATTTATAGGGTGCGGACGGCCTTCAATTTGATCTTGGCCGTAACATCGTACGATTGACTTTAAAATAAGATAAACTCAGCCAAAGATAAATCATTTTATCTTTACGCCCAAAGATAAATCCTTTTTATCTTTACTCCCTTAGAGTCTCGGCCATAAGGAAATTATTTCATTGCCATTACTCCCTCCAAATCTCGGCCGTAAGAAATTATTTTATCTTTACTCCCAAAGAGATAAACCCTTTTACTCCCTTTGAATTTCGGCCGTAATGAAGAAATTTATCTTGTTACGCCCAAAAGATAAAATCATTTAATTGTTACACCCTTCATCTTCATGCCATTACGCCCTCCAAATTTCGGCCGTAAGGAAAGACTTCTTATCATTACCCCCTCCATATCTCGGCCAAAATGATATCTTTTATCCTAATCTTGGCCGTAATGATAAATTCTTCGGAATTTCGGCCGATACGGCACAATCCATTTTAATCTCGATTTTTCTGCAAAATAATTATCAAAAATTAGTTAATCCATCCACAATTAAAATATTCAGAGAATTTAATAATTAAAATTGATAAATCCGGAATTACGATTAAAAGTGACTAAAAATGATGCATGCCATGATCAAATTACAGAAAATTTAATTAAAATAATTAACTAAAATATGTTGTATTTTGCATGCATCAGGTTTCAATGGAAACTTCACAAGGTACGGAACTATGGTAGATTCATCATAGAATCTTAATTTTAGATTTGAAGCATGTTCTAGTTGATCCCTAGTTATAGTATGATGTCGTATGATGATGCTTGATGTCATGGACGTGCCCTAGAAATATCATTTGTTCGTAATCATGCATTTAATTAACATACTAAGTTAGTTTGGATGTCCATTTAGTAATTAATATTCTGATTAGAGCATAATGATTACTTAATTATCGATAAACTTTACAAAGTAATTACATAAGGTTATTAGGAATAAATTATAAAATTTCAAAATAGTATCATATATATGTTTAAATAGGATTAAGTAAGCTTAATTAGGGTTAAAACACTTAGTTATGATAAAAACATGTGATTGGCCATCACTTAAGTTCCAAGCAGCTGAAGCAGATAGGTGAGAGCTGCTCAAAGGGATATTTTTTCAAACTGCCATATGATGTCAGAGAATTCTGAAAACAATATATAACACACTTAACATTATACTTTAACCGTAGAACCTTTACCAAAGGCGGCAGTAGAGTGAAACGACCTAGGGAAAATCGAGAGCATCGGCTGTTCCTGGTGAGTTTTGATTCGGAAATTGTTCTTCTGATTGAGAGGATCATTCCTTCATTGATATACAACCATAAATCATCACATTTGATATGGTTAATACATTCGAAGTTAGCTTTCCATGACTCTTGGATATGGATCCTCATTTCCTAATCTAGCAAACTGATATTGCCTTATCATTGTAACCAATGCTGGATTCACTTCAAAATTGGCAGCAGGTGCTAGGGCTCCATCCCTTTGTTGATTTCTGACATTGCTAGGTGAATAGCAATCCTTGAGTGTCCTTGGTGCAGCCATGTTAGCCTCTTCTTCCTCCTCTTCAAAAATTCTTCTTCTTGTCTCTTGCCTTTGCAATCTTCTCCTTCTCAAGAATCTCCTTTCAGGCTCAGGATCTGATTGATAATAGTCCTCTTGATAATCCAAGTCCTGCATAAATGAATTCAGAAGTATCAAATTCAGAAAAGAAAGAAAACTGGACAAAAATGAAAAATTCAGAATGATAACTTGCAAAAACTAAAAATTTGGCTAATAAATGGACTGATAACTAGTCTAAAACTAATCTAAACTATCTAATTTAATCTAATTGGCCTCAAATCCCCGGCAACGGCGCTAAAAACTTGGTAGTGAAATTTAGGAGTATAGTGATAACTTGCTGATTTTGTGGTCAAATTTGAGATTTTTCAATTTTTGATTTAACTCCCTAACTCACTCTCTACTGCAAGTGTACAGGTCAATTGTAATGGACCCAAATGTCGTATTCACATTGATTTGAAGCTAAAGTCTCCCTAAGAAAATCTAGACTAACCCTACTTCAAGTGACAAAAACAGAAAGTTAAGAAAAACAGGAAACATATTTTTAATTTTGGCAAAAAGATAACTATTTTTGGAGTTTTAGGAATTTATCTGAACTGAATTTTAAATGGTAAACTAAGGGCTGAATGGAGTATTTAAATCAATGGGAAGGGTCTCCTAGGAATTGGGGTTCATCTAATTCAAGTATGGATGAAATGGAACAAGTTATCAATATAATCAATTCTAACTCAACTTAAAAATGAGCTGTTATCACAGCATGGTTAATTCAAGCTAATTATCATATTTTCATATTGTTGATTAGCTAAGTTGAATAAGAAATGAGTCCTTACTGATACCAAGTTAACATTAGGCTCAAACTCAAGTTCCTTACTGATTTTACAAAAATTCTTTCAAATTTGGCAATTCAGTGAAATATGAAATGATAACAGCCAATTACACTTATAATAATAGGATAATTACTTCAATTAATATGAATGAAATCAATCCAATATTAATGCTTATGCTTTTTGGTTTATCTCTAAACAGCAAGGGGGATTTAAAATCAGTCTCTCGACTGCAAAGTAAATTAAAATCCACATTAGCACTAATTAGTTGGGAGGATTGAACACATGATTACATATAGGAATTCAATCAGTTGTCATTACTTCTTGGTTCATTTCTGAACAACAAGAAAACCTTAAGTTCAATTCTCAGTGATTAATGAAATCAGGGGTTTTATAATAACAAGGAAGAATCCCACAGCATTTAGGGAATCAGATTTCTGAAATGACTAAATAAGTAAAGGAAATCAGCAACAATACAGATTGAAATCTTAGGGATACCATTGCATCTTGATTCATTTCTGAACAAGAATAAAACTATAAAACAACCTCTTAGTTGTTAATTAGATCAGAGTTTCAGGCAATGACAACAGACCCCAATAAATAATTCAGGAAATCAGAAATCAGAAATCAGGAATCAAAATATCAGATATCAATAAAGGAAATCAGTGTGTTCATTCCATCCATATTCGTATTAGACTACTACCCTATCCTAGGAGAGTTGGGAATTAGCTCCTCATAGTTACAAAGTTTGATGCACAATGGAAAGAAAAACTGATACAAAACATCCTGAGTGGAAATCTGTCGATAGGAAAATCAGGAATAATGCAACAGCTCCTTCTCCAGCTCTTCCTTCTTCCTCTGCTCAGAAACCCTGCAAAATGGCCAGCCCCCTCTTTTCCTCCAGATTCTACAGCATATATATGACTCTTGTTCACCCTTGGATGCATATTAGAATGTTTCATTCCCCTCTGATTATGCCATATGTCCTGGTCCTGAAAAATATCAGCAGGTGCCATCTTTTTGGACAGCCAAAAAGCAAGTGGTCCCCCCTCCTTTTCCAGCTTGTACAACCTTCTTTTCCCTGCTAGAAGAGCCAAAACAACAAGCATCAAAGTCCTTGAATAGGATTTAAACAAATAAGGATTAGGACAATAATAATTATCAGCTCTATTATTAAATGGACTTGGTGTTGTGCAGGAATGGAATCCATAATTAAAAATGATAACTTTTAAGCCCGGAGTGATAACTTTGCACCATATCATGAAGATTATCCAAATATGAGTGGTTCAGGGCAGTGAAGGCATCAAAGGGATTAGGATGGCAAGTAAATGAGGTCAATTATCAAATGTGGATAAGATTTCATAGGAGTGATACCTTTGGCCCCGGAATGATAACTTTGGCTATAAAATGATAACTTGTTGTAAATTTAGTTGTGGTTATCCAAATATGATCAAATCAAAGCAACAAGGAGTTAGGACAATTTAACAGTTGCCTAATGCTTTTATGCAGAAATGATGACCTTGCACATTGAAATGACAATTTTGCCCTAAAAATGATAACTTGACACAAAAAATGATAACTTGTGAAATGGAATGATAACTTTGCACAAGTTGAAATATGATTACCCAAATATGATTAATTCATAATGGCAAGGGATTTAGGGCAAGATAATCAATAGAAATTAGCTCAATTAGAAAAATGATAACTTTGCACATTGGAATGATAACTTGCCCAAAAAATGATAACTTGGCATAGAATTGATATCTTTATGAATTTTAGCAATTCAAAACATCTATGCACATGGAATTAAGTGTGAAATGAGGATGATCAGCTGGTTATCACAATCCATTGCATTCCAAGCATAATTGGCCAAAAGTAAGGCAAAATGGGGACTCCGTATGGGCGAAATGAATAGAAAATGGGATAAAAATCTAATATGATCAGCTAGTGATCAAGCATGCATTGCATATTACCTTATTAGTGATTGAGAAGTAAAAATGTATTATTGCTGGTAGGAAAACATCAAGTTGCAAGTGAAAGGGGGAAAATCTAATAAATCTCCTTGAAGTGATAAAGTACAAGGTGAGTGGGTAAATTCATAACATAGCAAAATGATATATGTTATTTCTTTTATTTATGATATTATTTCAAGTAAAGATTATTATTAGTATTGTTATTGAAACATACTTTGAGTTAAGAAAGATATTTATGATATGTTTCAAAGATTTCATATGAGATGGAGTATCCTTTTTCATCAAAATAATTTCAGGGAACAATGCTTGTGAACTTAAAATAGGTTTACTTGATATTGATATACGATGGTGATATGTTATTTTGCTATTATAAAACTCTATGTGTACATTGACCATGCTGAATGAAAAAGGTCTTTGAGTCCGCATTCGATATACATGAAGACTTTGGAGCGTATATCGAGTGTCTTTGCCCTTTGGGGGCTGCTCTGCGTGCACATATTGACCCATGTTATGCTCTGTGTATCCGAGAGTGCTCGAATACGTATTGACACATGTTATGTTTTGCGTATTCGAGAGTGGATATGTATTGACCCATGATTTGCTCTGCGTATCTAAGAATTTATGATTGTGAAGCTCTATTTAACTGTATGACACACAATTATAGAGGGATACGTATTGACCTATGATTTGTATGTGCAATGACACATGTGTGGAGTTTAATTATGAAAATGATGATATCTTGAATTACTTTTACTTATGTGAAAGTTCATATGATTTGAAAAGATATGCTATATGTGCTATGCTTTGATTGTTTTCTTATATGAAAGAAATGTTGTTATTTGAATGTTATAGCACTCGTATTGTTTCCCTATGTTGGACTTTTATTCCACTCACTGAGCAAATGATTGTTGCTCACAGTACCCATTTTTAATTTTTCAGATACTCGTAAGTTCTTGAGTAGAGTCGACTCGGAGCTTATTTTTGCTGCATATAGAGAAGAGGTCGAGCCGTTGGAGCACTTTAATCCCCCTTCACTTTTGTTTTGTTTTGTTTTTTTTGAAGCATGCATGTGTAATAGATAGTCTTAGATGTTGTAATTAAGTTTGTGAGAAACTTTTTGTAAGATTGTATAAGACTTGATCCTGTGGTGTGTGAAATAGTAATGATACTATGTGAATATGAAGTCTTATAACTTTTATTTAAACTTTGATGAATATATATATATATATATATATGCATCTTTTGTATGTGTTGGCAAATACCACGAGATAAGTAAGGGAGAATGTTTTGTCGATTTTATTTTCAGAATTACTAAACATAATTAAGGCATACAATAATTGGGATTAGAACTTAGTCACGGAGTTGAGTGTGTCAGTTTTTGGTATCAGTGCTTAGGTTATAAGATTTTGTAGACAATATAACCAAAGTTAAGGCTAGGTGACATTATTTGCATCAGATTGATAGTGCATACTTTTGACTTTCTTTTTATTTTTATTTTGAAGGGGTAAAAATGCTACCGCGTAGGCGTCGTGGCGATGGTCAATTTGCTATTATTGGCCCAAGTCATTCTGCTCCACCAGGCGGTCAACCTAATAGGAGTCCATTAGTTTCATTTTATGCATCGGTACAAGATGTGGCACAAGATGTGAATGGTAACCTCTCTTATGTGATGATGAGATCCCAGCGAGTCCATTAAGACTTCCTCATGTTGTTGAGCAAGTCAATCCTATTGAGAATCTAAGTGCTCAAGTTCTTGCACAAGCTTTAAGGGCTATTATGAGCAGAGTAAATCCGACCTCCCAAGTTATGCAAAGAAATAGGTTATACGACAAGATTAGAAAACAAGGAGCAGTTAATTTTGAAGGTACAATTGACCCATCAGAGGCAGAGGCATGGTTAAAGCGTATGGATAGAATATTTAATCAGATGAGGTGCTCTAATGAAGAAAATTTGATTATATTGTTTCCTTATTGCAAAAAGATGCTTTGGATTGGTGGGAGACAGTTCCTGGAAGTCAAAATTTTTCGGCTACTCTTGGATGGAAGGACTTTCTTCAAAAATTTTGAAAAAAAATATTTGTCCAAAGAGTACACTGATAGGAAGCAGAAGGAATTCCTAAATCTAACACAAGGAGCATTATCAGTTCCAAAGTATGAATTAAAGTTCACACAACTATCAAAATATGCATCGAGCTTGGTGTGAGATGAAAATGACAAGTGCAGACGATTCGAAGGAGGACTTCACTTGAACATTAGAGAAAAGGTTGAAGTGTAGGAGTTCACTGACTACTCCAAGTTAGTGGCAGCCGCACTAAGAGCTGAAAAGCTTATAGAAGAAAGAAATCAAGTTAGCCAATACTTGAAAAGACCAAACTCCAACTTTACTCAGACTGTGCCAAGTACTAAAATGGCAAGATATGGTGATGGTACATTTCAGTCTCATGGTAACTTCTACAATAATAGAAGGCATGGAAATGGATCACAAGGTGCACAAAAATATCATACTAATAAAAAAAATGAGTACACAAGCAAGTGTAGTCAGAAGAACATTTTCAAAAAATCAAAGTAGAGTTTGACCAAGACAAGAACAGTACCGCCCGAATGCATATTGCACAACTTGTGAAAGATATCATTCTAAAAAATGTTCAATATTCAAGGAGCTTGCTTTAAATGCAGTCAAAGGGGACACGAGATACAAGACTGTGGATTCATGGAAAAGGGTAAAAGCATTATGAAACAGTTGCATATCCTTCCTGTGAAGACTCAAATCAAAGCTACTCCTGGTGCAAGCGTGAAAGTGAGTAACCAAAATGTCCCAAGTACATCGAAACTGACAAATCCACCAGGGAGACTACAAACTCAAGCATGTGTCTTTGCAATGACTAAACTTGATGCTTTGGCTACTCCTGATGTAGTGATGGGTATGTTGACTATCTTTGATAAAAGTGCACATGTTCTTATTGATCCTGGATCTACTCATTCATTCATATCAAAAGACTTTTCCATGCATGCCAATAGAAAACTTAATTAGTCCTTTAGAATGTTCCATGATTGTACATACACCTGTGGGAGATTCTATTATTGTCGCACATGTAGGATCCCAAAGGGCACCAAGAGGGGGGGGGGGGGGGGTGAATTGGTGTTTAATCGAAAATGTCGATTTCATGAAATTCATCGCGGAAGTATAAAACCGATTCTTAAAAACCTTTGCAATTCAGATTATAAACACAATATTAATGGGGAAAGAGAGTGAGAGAAATCAAACACGAAGACATGAGTGGTTGTTGACGAGGTTCGGCCACACCTTGGCCTACGTCCCCGCTCCGACTTCTCGACCTCGAGACCGTCGGAGATTCCACTAATCCCTTCCTTTGTTCCAAATGGGCCAAGGAAGAAAGCCCTTTACATAACCACCTTTTTCTCCGCATCGAGAGGCAAGGCAACCTCTCCTCCTAGGAAGCTAATCTTTTCTCTCGCTCAAGAGGTAAGATTTGGAACCTCTTTTACACAGGAGCTCTCACAATCTTTCTGAAGAATAGTTTCTCTCTTTTACAATAGAACACTCACAAGAAGAGAAGAGAGAAAGAAAGAAGGTTATAAAATGATAACTTCAAGAGAAATGATCTCCTTTTGATTTTTTGAAATTTTGCTTCAATGCTTGGATAGATAGTATTGCTTCTGACCTTGGCACTCCTTTTATAGGCTTTGGTATGTGGAAAATTCGTTCAGAATTAATTCCACATTTTTCTCCTCAAAATATAGTCGTTACTGTTCATTTCAGTAATGGACCGGTCGACCGCATTTATTGACCGGTCGATCGGACTATATGACCGTTGCGCTGATTTCTCCAATTACCGCATGATCACTTGCTGATCACTATATGATTTTAACCCATTTTAGATGCAATTCATACATATCGAGTCCCACTTTTGCCTATTTTTGGGCCAATTACACTTTGAATGCAAACATTGTGATAACTAGTTGATATTCCTCATTTCATACTTAATTCCATGTGCATAGAGGTTCTGAAATGCCAAAATCCATTAATATTTAAATTCTATGCCAAGTTATCATTTTGAGGACAAGTTATCATTCCTAAGTATCAAGTTATCATTATTTTGAATGAACTTATTTTCAAAGGTTTTCTTGCCCTAAATCCATCATTATTATGTATAAATCATATTTGGATAGTCACATCTCAACTTGTGCAAAGTTTTAAGTCCATTTGAACAAGTTATCATTTTTCAAGTGCCAAGTTATCGTTAAAGGGCAATTCTGTCATTTCGACATGCAAAACCATTAATTCTGCACAAGGACCTTAAGCAATCATCTTATTATTGTTCTAACTCATTGCTGGTCAAATTTCATCACATTTGGATAATCAAAACTCAAGTTATGACAAGTTATCGTTTTTAAGTCATATAAGTTATCGTTTTTGGGGCACTCAAGTTATCACTTTTAGGAATCTCATTCATATTTGATTTTTGACCTCACTCACTTGTCACTCTAATCAAATTGATGCCTGAAATGCTTTGAACCACCCATATTAGGACATTTCCCAAGATTTCCATAAAGTTATCATTCCGGGCCCTTGAATTCATTCATATCGATATCGGTTTTCATTCTTGCAACACACCAATTCCCTTTTTGCTATAGATCTGATTTTAACTACTATCCTAATCCTTAGTTGTTTAAATATTATTAGAAGACTTTCATGCTTGATGTTTTGGCCCTTGTAGCAAGTGGAAAAGGTGGCCAAAAGGAAGAAAAAAAGGAGGGGGGACCACTAGCTTTTTGGCTGTCCAAAAAGCTGTCACTACTGGAATTTCAGGGCCAGGGGACACATGGCTGCAATCAAAGCACAAAGAATGTTCTGATGCTGATCCAAAGGTGGGGAGAAGTGATGTAAAAGCTGGATTTTTCTGGAGAATGAAGAAGGGGGGGGGGGGGGGGGGGTCATTCAAGGGTTTGGAGGAAGGCAAGGCTGCAAAGGATTCTGGTGGAGGAGCTGCTGGCCAGGAAGCTTCAAAGAACCATGAATTGTATCTGTTTCTTACCCCATTTGATGTCAAAACTTGTAAATATGAGGAGCTAAACTCCATTTCTTCTAGGATAGGGTAGTAGTTTAGATTAGTTTTGGATGGATATGGACTGTTTTATAATTCCTGCACTGAATCATTTCTGATTTTCAGATTTCAGAAACTTCTTTACTGATTTATGCTATGCTACTATTAGATCTAATTGTAACCAATGACTGAGAAGTATTACTTGATCTAATCATTCTACAGAAGTGAATTAAGAGTTAATGTCAGTTTTCTGATTTCATTCAATTGCAATTCTGATTTCTGATTTGGTTTCTGATTTCTGAATTTGATTCCTATAAATATCAGAATCTGTTCTTCATTTCTAACCTGATTAATTGAGTCTTTGGGATGTTGGTATTGTCTCTATTTTGTTCAGAAATGAATCAAGATTGTTTGGGCGATCATTTGACTCAAATCAGATTTTCCATTAATTCCTGAACTGAAATCAGAAATCTGATTTTTCTGGTTTTACATTTCTGAAATCTGATTTGTTATAAATCTGATCTTGCCATTTGAAGACCCCATTTGTATTTATAACTGAGAAGTTATCATTTGGTCTAACCCTTGTTCAAAAATGAATCAAGAATCAATGGCAAGTTCTAGATACAAACCCAATTAGAATTCTGATTTCTATTTTCTGAAATCTGAATTCTGATTTTCTTGGGCTATTTGAATCTGATTGTCATTGGGGATTGAACTAATTGAACAACTGAGAGGTTAACATCTATCCCAATCTTGTTCAGAAATGAATTGAGAAGCTTTGACATTCCTATGATTCAAATCTGATTTGGTTTTTCCTGATTTGAATGAATTGAATGAGTTGCTGATTTTTTTGGTTTCCTGAATTCCAAAATCTGATTTCCTGGGCTTTGGATCTGATTGTCATCAAGGATTGGATTAATTGAATAGTTGAGAGGCTAATATATGCCCTGATCTTATTCAGAAATGAATCAAGATCTTTGATAATTCAGAATTCAATCTGATTTTTTTTTCCAAAATCTGATTTCTTAGTTTGATTCTAATTCTATTTTCTGATTGTTTGGAATCTGATTTGTCAATTGTTAATCCCTATTTTATTCAAATCACTGAGAGGTGTACTTTAGGAATCCCTTGCAGTCCAGAGATGAGTCAAGTGGCATTTGGCAAACTTGAATTCCATCAATCCACATTGCTGATTTTTTCAGAAATGTTGATTTCTGTTTTCTCATTTTTCTAACTTCTGATTTCCATTGTCAACCCTCATATTAATCCACTACTGAGAGGTAGTCTTAAGGGCTTCTTTGAGATCCAGAGATGGGCCAAGGAGCAATGAAAATTGTGAACTCATTTGGCCATATGTTTTGCATTTCCAATTGTGTTTGTGTGGATTCCAATTTATTTTGCAACCGAGAGGTTGATTTTGAATCTCCCTTGAATTCAGAGATGAATCATGGAACACAAGCACCATTATTGAGTATATTTTATCCTGGTTTGGTTGATTGGAATGATTCCATCTTTTTATGATTGTAAATGCAAGTTATCATTCCAAACTTCCTTGAATTGCAAAAAAATCAGCATTGAATCTTTCTTTGGAGCCCAATGATAATTGATTTTCAGTGAGGACCCTCTTTTGATTCAACCTAGCTAACAATTATATAATCATATATTGCTTAGTTAGAGGCCAATTGAGCTGTGGGAACACCCATTTTCAAGTTGAATCAAAAGTTGGACATTTAGTGATAACTTGTTCCATTCCATCCTTAATTAATTTAGATGAACCCCAAATCCTAGAAGAACCTTCCTCATAGATAGTTAAACCTTTTTAGACTTCATTCTAGCATTTATAATTCAGGTTTGATAAATTTCCAAAACCCAAAAATCTGTTATCATTTCACTTTCTATAAAAAAATCTGTTTTCACTATTCATTAAAAATCTGTTTTTAGCCACTTAAGTAGAACTAATCTAAATTGTTTTAGGGTGTCTTAGACTTCAAATTCTTGTGGATACGACAACCTGAGTCTACTACAACCTACCTGTGCACTTGCAGCTAGTGAGTTGGGAGACCAAAAAAATGAAAAATTGACATTTTCTTTAATTTCAGCAAGTTATCACTAGAAAACCCAAATATCACTATCAAGTTTTTGGCGCCATTGCCGGGGATTTGAGGTCAATTAGGCTAACTTAGATAGTTTAGATTAGTTTTAGATTAGTTTTTAGTTTATTTGTTAGGCTAATTTTTAGTTTTTGCAAGTTATCATTTCTTACTTTTCATTTTTGTCTAGTTTTCATTTCTTTCTTGAATTTGATACTTTTGAATCTCTTTATGCAGGACTTGGACCATCAAGAGGAACATTACCAATCAGATCTTGAACATGAAAGAAGATTTTTAAGAAGAAGGAGATTGCAAAGGCTTGAGGCAAGGAGAAGGATATTTGAAGAAGAAGAGGAAGAGGCATACAACCCTGAATTTGAAAGAGTTATGAATCAAAATATGGCAGCTCCTAGAACTCTTAGGGACTGTTATTCACCAAGCAATGCAAGGAATCAACAAGGGGGAGGAGCCTTAGCACCTGTGGCAAATTTTGAAGTTAATCCAGCCTTGATTTCTATGATTAGGCAAAGTCAGTTTTCTGGACTTGGGACTGAAGATCCAGCATGTCATTTGGACAATTTCAAGGAGATATGCAGCACTGTGAACTTCAATAATATCCCCATGAATGCAGTGTATATGAGATTATTTCCCTTCTCACTCAAGGACAAGGCCAAGATATGGTTTAAAGGATTGAATCCTGAAGAGGTAGCCACTTGGGAATCAATTGTTCAATTGTTCCTTTCAGAATTCTTTCCTCCTTCAAAAACTGATAACTTCAGGGATCAAATAGTGAGGTTCTATCAGTTGGACCAAGAAAATATTTGTGAGGCATGGCAAAGGCTTCAAGGATTATTAAGGGCATGTCCCCATCATGGTTTTGAGAAGTGGCAGCTAGTCAACTATTTTCATAAGGGGTTGAACTACCCTAGCAAGGTGGCATTGGATACTGCTGCAGGAGGCATCTTTGCATCTAAAAACATTGATGAAGCTTATCAACTCATTGAAAACATAGCCAAGAATCACCACTTCCTTACCCATGATAGAACCAGGAGGCCACCCATGGACAATTCAGTGAATCAATTGTCCACTCAACTTGAAGAGGTGCTGTACAAGACTTTGGAGAGGTTGAACTTGACTCCCAATGGCAATAGGGCCTCCAATTCTGAAACAAGGTGTTGTGTATGTGGGAATCAAGGCCATGTGTCAGAGAATTGCAACTTAATTATGCAGCAAGTGGACCAAAATGTGGATCAAATCAATGCTGTGGGCAATTATGGAATCAAACCTCCTGCTGAATTTTATACTCCAGAAAATAGGAATCATCCATACTTTTCTTACAAGGGCAACAACTATCAAGGAGCTCCTATGCAAAATTCAAATTGGCAGCCTAAAATCCTACCAAGGAATCAGCCGCCACCACCTCAAGTCCAAGCATCACAATTCCAAAATGAAATGAAGGAGATGCTTCAACAAATTCCGAAGAAGCAGGACAGCCAAGGAGAGGAGATTTTGAAGATCAATTCTAGATTGGATGCCATGAATGCAAATCAGAAATTGTTGGAAAGCCAAATTGCTCAACAAGCTAGTACATCCACTAGACCTCCCTTATTCTTTCTTGGACAGCCAGAAGTAAATCCAAAGGAGCAAGCAAAGGCCATCCAGCTCAGAAGTGGTAAAATGGTGGAGGAACCAATGAAGAAAGTGGATGATAATCAAGCCAATTCAGGCTCAAGGGTTGCTGAAAAGCCAAGTGAACAACCAAGTGAGGAAATCAGGAATTCAAGCCCTCAAATTGAAGCAAATCCAAGGGTTTTTGACAAGGTACCCTTCCCTCAAAGGTTAATCAAGGCAAGACAAGACCAGCAATATGGAAGGTTCTTGGAAATCCTGAAGAAGCTATACATAAATGTTCCTTTTGTTGAAGCCATCCAGGAAATGCCATCATATGCCAAGTTTCTAAAGGAAATCCTAACCAAGAAGAGAAGGGTATTGGAGCATGAGACTATAGCATTGACTGAAGAGGCTTCTGCAATTATCCAGAATAAGTTGCCTCCAAAGCTCAAGGATCCAGGAAGCTTCTCAATTCCATGTGAGATAGGCAATAGAAAAATTCAAAGAGCCATGTGTGACTTGGGAGCTTCTGTGAGTGTCATACCCTTATCATTGTGTAGGAAACTTGAAGTTGGAGATTTGAAGCCAACAAATATGTCCCTTCAGCTGGCAGACAGATCCATCAAATATCCACATGGGATTATTGAGGACATACCCCTCAAAGTTGGTAAATTCTATATTCCAGTTGATTTTGTTGTATTAGATATGGATGAAGATGTGAACACCCCCATTCTCCTTGGGAGGCCCTTTCTAGCCACTGCAGGGGCTGTAATTAATGTTAAGGAAGGGAGATTGACCTTCCAAATTGGAGAGGAGAAGATTGAATTCAATTTGGCCCAAGTTATCAGTAGGCCAAGTTTTCTAGAAAATGATTTTGAAGATGGGCAATTGAATCAGGTGGTGGAGCAAGTTTCAGCTATAATCCCTATTGAAGATCCATTGCAAAGGTGTCTAATTTTTGACCATTTGAGAGAATTGGAAGATCCAGAGGCTATGGCATATAAATCAGTACTGAACTCTTCAATATCAGTGGAAAATGTAGGAATTCAAAGTGAGGTACAACAGGTTATCATTGCTGAATGCCAAGGCAATCCAGTTCAAGCCAATTCCAAGTTGGAACTCAAGCCTCTTCCTAGCAATTTGAAGTATGAATTCTTGGGGGAGAATTCAACTTTTCCTGTTATCATTAATGCTAATTTGCCTCAGGATCAGGTGGAAGAGCTGCTGAAGAGGTTGAAATTGTATAGGGAGGTGATAGGCTACTCAATTGAAGATATCAAGGGTATTAATCCCTCCATTTGCATGCATAGGATCCCTATGGAGGACAGCTACAAGCCCTCCATTGAATGTCAAAGGAGACTCAACCCAACCATGAAAGAAGTGGTAAAGAAAGAAGTATTGAAGTTGCTGAATGCAGGAATCATATACTCCATTTCAGATAGTGAATGGGTCAGTCCAGTGCAGGTGGTGCCAAAGAAGGGAGGAATTACAGTGGTGAAGTCAGATTCTGATGAATTGATATCCACAAGAACCATTACAGGTTGGAGGATGTGCATTGACTTCAGGAAGTTAAACAAGGCCACAAGAAAGGACCATTTCCCATTTCCATTCATTGATCAGATGCTGGAAAGGCTAGCTAGGCATTCCCATTTCTGTTATCTTGATGGGTACTCAGGTTTCTTGCAAATTCCAATTCACCCCCAAGATCAACACAAGACTACATTCACTTGTCCATATGGGACTTTTGCCTATAGGAGAATGCCCTTTGGCTTATGCAATGCCCCTGCAACTTTCCAAAGGTGTATGATGTCTATATTTTCAGACTTCATTGAAGAAATTATGGAGGTCTTCATGGATGATTTTTCAGTGTATGGAGACTCATTTGATGCTTGCTTGGACAATTTAACAAAAGTGCTACAAAGATGTAGGGAATCCAATTTGATACTCAATTGGGAGAAATGCCACTTTATGGTCCAAGAAGGAGTTGTCTTAGGACATGTGGTCTCAAGCAAAGGCATTGAAGTGGACAAGGCAAAAATTGAAGTGATTGAGAAACTACCACCACCCACAAGTGTCAAGGCAATTAGGAGTTTTTTGGGGCATGCAGGCTTCTACAGGAGGTTTATTAAAGATTTCTCCATGATAACTAGGCCCCTCACCAAGTTGCTGGCCAAGGATGTTGAGTTTCAATTTGATGAAGAGTGTATGAAGGCATTCAAGAAGTTGAAGGAAGCCCTCATCTCAGCCCCTGTAGTGCAGCCACCTGACTGGACTATCCCTTTTGAGATCATGTGTGATGCTTCTGACCAGGCAGTAGGAGCTGTGCTGGGGCAAACCAAGGAGAAGAAGCACCATGTCATATGCTATGCAAGCAAAACTTTAGATGAAGCACAAATCAATTATGCAACTACTGAGAAAGAACTTCTTGCTGTGGTGTATGCATTTGACAAATTCAGGCCATACCTGGTGGGATCCAAGGTTATTGTTTTCACAGACCACCAAGCTGTGAGGCACTTAATCAACAAGAAAGAATCTAAGCCAAGGCTAATCAGGTGGATCTTATTGCTTCAAGAATTTGATGTAGAAATTAGGGACAAAAGGGGAAGTGAAAATCTAGTAGCTGACCACCTATCAAGAATGGAAGGGATACAGGAATCATCTACACTTCCTATCAATGATGCATTTCCTGATGATAGTTTGATGGCTGTGGCAATTAATCAAATTCCCTGGTATGCTGACTTGGTCAATTATCTTGCATGTGGAATTACCCCTCCTGACTACACATATCAGCAAAGAAAGAAATTCTTTCATGACTTGAAAGATTATTATTGGGATGATCCCTTTCTATTCAGAAAATCTCCTGATGGCATGTACAGAAGATGTGTACCCCAATCTGAATTTCAAGAAATCTTGGAGGCATGCCATTCATCCCCTTATGGAGGTCATGGAGCCACACACAAGACTGCTGCCAAAGTCCTCCAATATGGATTTTATTGGCCAAGTTTATTCAAGGATGCACATATCTTTGTGAAGGGTTGTGATCAATGCCAAAGAGCTGGTTCCATTTCAAGAAGGAATGAAATGCCACAACAAGGAATTCTAGAAGTGGAAATATTTGATGTTTGGGGAATTGACTACATGGGGCCTTTCCCTAGTTCGTGTGGTTACAAATTTATTCTTCTAGCTGTGGACTATGTGTCCAAATGGATTGAGGCCATTCCCACCATTGCAGCTGATTCCAGGGCAGTAATCAAGTTGTTCAAGGAAGTTATCTTTCAAAGGTTTGGAATTCCTAGAGTGGTCATAAGTGATGGGGGTAGCCACTTTATTGAAAGGTGTTTTGAAAACCTCCTAATTAAATATGGAGTGAGGCACAAAGTTTCCACTTCATATCATCCCCAAACAAATGGCCAAGCAGAAGTGTCAAATAGGGAGGTAAAGGCCATATTGGAGAAAACAGTTTCTTTGACAAGAAAAGATTGGAGTTTGAAGTTGAATGAAGCTCTTTGGGCATATAGGACAGCATACAAGACTCCAATTGGTACTTCTCCCTACAAGCTTGTCTATGGAAAAACTTGCCATTTGCCAATTGAGTTGAAGCATAAGGCATATTGGGCAGTCAAGGCACTCAATTATGATATGCATGCATGTGGGCAAAAGAGGCTTCTCCAAATTGATGAACTTGATGAAATTAGGCTAAATGCCTACCATAATTCAGAATTCTACAAGGAAAGGACTAAAAGATGGCATGATGGAAGGATTCTGAAAAGGGATTTCAAGGTTGGAGACCTTGTATTACTCTTCAACTCAAGATTAAAGATTTTTCCAGGAAAGTTGAAGTCAAGGTGGAGTGGACCATTCAAAATTCATAAAGTATATCCATTTGGTGCTGTTGACCTTCTGAATGACAAAGATGACATATTTAAGGTAAATGGACAGAGGTTAAAGCTTTACAATCCCACAGCCATGGATTCTGCAAAGGAGGAGCTGACTCTAGCTGATTTGCCACTACCACCTAACTGATTTCACCTTGTATCAATGTCTAGCCAAAGACATTAAAGAAAGGCACTTCTTGGGAGGTAACCCAAGCCACTTTACACTTAATCTTTCTATTTTTGCAGGAATAAGGGATGAGGAACATGTTCAATTCACAAGTCTCAACTTCAGGGAGTACCCTCACCCTTATTTTTTATTTTTTCCACTGAAAACTCAATGATAACTGATAATATCTTTTTCATTATGATACATTAATCATATCATCATCTGAATTAACATTCATTTCAGTTATCCAAATCTGTTTTAGATTAATTTCAGTGAACTTCAGAAATTTCCAATGCATTGTTGAAATTGTGCACTCAAAACTCTGATTTCACTATTTCACTGATATCTTTTGTTTCTCTGCAGGATCAATTGCTATAATGAAGGTTAGACCACCCAAAGTTTCTAGATGAAGTGCCAAGGGGATCCAAATTCCAAATTTAATGCATTTCAATCCCACCCACCCCTCTCCCTTGCCTTTATTTTTCAACCCTGAGGACAGTGTTGAGAATAAGCTTGGGGGAGGAAACCTGGTGCTTTTCTAACCTTTACACCATGTTTTCAATTGATTTTAATGTTCATATTATAATTCATACCAGGTTATCATTGGTTTTCACAAGTTATCACTAGTTATCACTTGGTTATCAATTTTTGGACCCAACTCAATTCTGAATTCATTTTGACTCTGAAATGGGTAGAATACTTTATTTTGACAGTGGGTGCACTCCAATACCAAGTGGCCAACTTGGCCATTAGCCTTCTTGCTTTAATTGGCATTATGAATTCAGATGCATTTGAATGAAATTTCTAGCTGAAAATTTTTCCTTTTTGTGGGTCACACTAGTTGATACTTATGGATTGAATTAGTAATATCAGATGTCTAGAAGGGAGTCAAGGCTCTTGCTGCCATGCTAAATAGGAAAACTTGACTTTTTGGATAAAGGGATCTAAACTATACTTGAGTTTGAACTATTGCTCACTTCATGAACAGGACAGAAAAATGAAAAAAAGGAAAAGTAAAAAGTCATATGCATGCATAGAAAAAAGGAAGAGAGCAAAACTTCCAAAGGAATCTCTCTTCAATGCAAAAAGAAAAAAAAAATTTAGGAGAGCAAAACTTCCCAAGGAATCTCTCCTAAAGAAAGCATGAATAAAAATCAGGTGCTAAACCTGTTTATATGCATTTCATGAATAAAAGTCAGGTGTTAAACCTGTTTAAACAATTGAAAATCTGTTCATGAAGAGATTTGTAGTTCAACCCCTTTGTAAAGTTGACAATTCCGGCAATTCAAACATGTTATTGCTAGTACTTCTTCCATGGCTTAAATTTGCTTTAGCCTTTGTGATTCCCTAGCTAGAAATTGAGTTTTTGGAAAGAATGAAGTGTTGGCAAAGTGGGAAACTCATTGGATTCAATTCAGCTAGACTTTACTTCATTAGTGGACTTTTAATTCAAGTTTGTCCTTAATTTCTGAATGTTTTGCTTGAGGACAAGCAAAAGGCTAAGCTTGGGGGAGTTTGATCACTTGCTGATCACTATATGATTTTAACCCATTTTAGATGCAATTCATACATATCGAGTCCCACTTTTGCCTATTTTTGGGCCAATTATACTTTGAATGCAAACATTGTGATAACTAGTTGATATTCCTCATTTCATACTTAATTCCATGTGCATAGAGGTTCTGAAATACCAAAATCCATTAATATTTAAATTCTATGCCAAGTTATCATTTTGAGGACAAGTTATCATTCCTAAGTATCAAGTTATCATTATTTTGAATGAACTTATTTTCAAAGGTTTTCTTGCCCTAAATCCATCATTATTATGTATAAATCATATTTGGATAGTCACATCTCAACTTGTGCAAAGTTTTAAGTCCATTTGAACAAGTTATCATTTTTCAAGTGCCAAGTTATCGTTAAAGGGCAATTCTATCATTTCGACATGAAAAACCATTAATTCTGCACAAGGACCTTAAGCAATCATCTTATTATTGTTCTAACTCATTGCTGGTCAAATTTCATCACATTTGGATAATCAAAACTCAAGTTATGACAAGTTATCGTTTTTAAGTCATATAAGTTATCGTTTTTGGGGCACTCAAGTTATCACTTTTAGGAATCTCATTCATATTTGATTTTTGACCTCACTCACTTGTCACTCTAATCAAATTGATGCCTGAAATGCTTTGAACCACCCATATTAGGACATTTCCCAAGATTTCCATAAAGTTATCATTCCGGGCCCTTGAATTCATTCATATCGATATCGGTTTTCATTCTTGCAACACACCAATTCCCTTTTTGCTATAGATCTGATTTTAACTACTGTCCTAATCCTTAGTTGTTTAAATATTATTAGAAGACTTTCATGCTTGATGTTTTGGCCCTTGTAGCAAGTGGAAAAGGTGGCCAAAAGGAAGAAAAAAAGGAGGGGGGACCACTAGCTTTTTGGCTGTCCAAAAAGCTGTCACTGCTGGAATTTCAGGGCCAGGGGACACATGGCTGCAATCAAAGCACAAAGAATGTTCTGATGCTGATCCAAAGGTGGGGAGAAGTGATATAAAAGCTGAATTTTTCTGGAGAATGAAGAAGGGGGGGGGGGGGGGGGGGGTCATTCAAGGGTTTGGAGGAAGGCAAGGCTGCAAAGGATTCTGGTGGAGGAGCTGCTGGCCAGGAAGCTTCAAAGAACCATGAATTGTATCTGTTTCTTACCCCATTTGATGTCAAAACTTGTAAATATGAGGAGCTAAACTCCATTTCTTCTAGGATAGGGTAGTAGTTTAGATTAGTTTTGGATGGATATGGACTGTTTTATAATTCCTGCACTGAATCATTTCTGATTTTCAGATTTCAGAAACTTCTTTACTGATTTATGCTATGCTACTATTAGATCTAATTGTAACCAATGACTGAGAAGTATTACTTGATCTAATCAATCTACAGAAGTGAATTAAGAGTTAATGTCAGTTTTCTGATTTCATTCAATTGCAATTCTGATTTCTGATTTGGTTTCTGATTTCTGAATTTGATTCCTATAAATATCAGAATCTGTTCTTCATTTCTAACCTGATTAATTGAGTCTTTGGGATGTTGGTATTGTCTCTATTTTGTTCAGAAATGAATCAAGATTGTTTGGGCGATCATTTGACTCAAATCAGATTTTCCATTAATTCCTGAACTGAAATCAGAAATCTGATTTTTCTGGTTTTACATTTCTGAAATCTGATTTGTTATAAATCTGATCTTGCCATTTGAAGACCCCATTTGTATTTATAACTGAGAAGTTATCATTTGGTCTAACCCTTGTTCAGAAATGAATCAAGAATCAATGGCAAGTTCTAGATACAAACCCAATTAGAATTCTGATTTCTATTTTCTGAAATCTGATTTTTTTTGAAATCTGAATTCTGATTTTCTTGGGCTGTTTGAATCTGATTGTCATTGGGGATTGAACTAATTGAACAACTGAGAGGTTGACATCTATCCCAATCTTGTTCGGAAATGAATTGAGAAGCTTTGACATTCCTATGATTCAAAACTGATTTGGTTTTTCCTGATTTGAATGAATTGAATGAGTTGCTGATTTTTTTGGTTTCCTGAATTCCAAAATCTGATTTCCTGGGCTTTGGATCTGATTGTCATCAAGGATTGGATTAATTGAATAGTTGAGAGGCTAATATATGCCCTGATCTTATTCAGAAATGAATCAAGATCTTTGATAATTCAGAATTCAATCTGATTTTTTTTTCCAAAATCTGATTTCTTAGTTTGATTCTAATTCTATTTTCTGATTGTTTGGAATCTGATTTGTCAATTGTTAATCCTTATTTTATTCAAATCACTGAGAGGTGTACTTTAGGAATCCCTTGCAGTCCAGAGATGAGTCAAGGGGCATTTGGCAAACTTGAATTCCATCAATCCACATTGCTGATTTTTTCAGAAATGTTGATTTCTGTTTTCTCATTTTTCTAACTTCTGATTTCCATTGTCAACCCTCATATTAATCCACTACTGAGAGGTAGTCTTAAGGGCTTCTTTGAGATCCAGAGATGGGCCAAGGAGCAATGAAAATTGTGAACTCATTTGGCCATATGTTTTGCATTTCCAATTGAGTGTGTTTGTGTGGATTCCAATTTATTTTGCAACCGAGAGGTTGATTTTGAATCTCCCTTGAATTCAGAGATGAATCATGGAACACAAGCACCATTATTGAGTATATTTTATCCTGGTTTGGTTGATTGGAATGATTCCATCTTTTTATGATTGTAAATGCAAGTTATCATTCCAAACTTCCTTGAATTGCAAAAAAATCAGCATTGAATCTTTCTTTGGAGCCCAATGATAACTTGATTTTCAGTGAGGACCCTCTTTTGATTCAACCTAGCTAACAATTATATAATCATATATTGCTTAGTTAGAGGCCAATTGAGCTGTGGGAACACCCATTTTCAAGTTGAATCAAAAGTTGGACATTTAGTGATAACTTGTTCCATTCCATCCTTAATTAATTTAGATGAACCCCAAATCCTAGAAGAACCTTCCTCATAGATAGTTAAACCTTTTTAGACTTCATTCTAGCATTTATAATTCAGTTTTGATAAATTTCCAAAACCCAAAAATCTGTTATCATTTCACTTTCTATAAAAAAATCTGTTTTCACTATTCGTTAAAAATCTATTTTTAGCCACTTAAGTAGAACTAATCTAAATTGTTTTAGGGTGTCTTAGACTTCAAATTCTTGTGGATACGACAACCTGAGTCTACTACAACCTACCTGTGCACTTGCAGCTAGTGAGTTGGGAGACCAAAAAAATGAAAAATTGACATTTTCTTTAATTTCAGCAAGTTATCACTAGAAAACCCAAATATCACTATCACCGCAGCTTGTCGATCGACCGAACTATCGACCGGTGTCTCGACCGGTACAGTCTCGCGGTTTTGATTTGTAGCCGTTGAGCTGATCGGTCGACCTGTGCTTCGACCGGATTGTTGATAGGTATAGTCTCGCAGTTTTCATTTGAGCAGTTTATGCCTTGATCGGTCAACCGGTATCTCCGATCGGTCGATCGGACCATCTCGATCGGCCTTCATAGCTTCGACCGGTAGGTTGATCGCCTTGCACTATTTTGAGCATAACTTTCTGCACGGTTATCTAAATTAGATGATCTTGGAGTCTATGGAAAGCTAACAAAATTCTCTACAAGTTCCAAATTCATCCAAAACTAATAAGATTAATGCCAATTATTTAATCAAAGTGTAGTGCGTAAAGTTATCTCTTTTTCTTTAAACTTTTTAGCATTTTATCTTTAATCATTTGAGGTTTGTATCATCAAATATAATTTAATACGTCATTAAAACTTAGATCCAACAATAATCATATAAGGATTGTAGGGTCAAAGTTGCTGAGCAAGACATGATGGCTGACGTAAACTAATCGTAGTTGCGAAATTTCAGATTTTCACACAAGAAATAATTCTAGTCACATTTTAATTTTACCCAAGAGTTCACGTAGCTGCAAGTGCACAGGTCGCGTAGAAATCCTGAGTGTCGTAACCCCGTTGATTTAGATCAATTACTTAATTTACTTATATCCCAAAAGTCATCACGAAATTATAAAAGAATAAATCAAATGAATGAATAACATGGAGTATGAGTAATAAAGAAAGATGAGAAAAGATCAAAGAGTGAAGGAAGAGATTCTCTCGTAATGAACTCGTTGATGCTATTGCAATAACTGTATCCGGCGTACTGATTTTATGATCTCATTCTATCTCTCGGCCTATCGATGTATCTTATAATCAAGGAGAGAGTGGTCGTTAGTCACTGGATTAAGATTACTGATTTGTAAGACTCTCGTCCTTAATCAAAAGAAGAGTTCGATCTCTCGATCTCCTACAACTCATTCTTTTAATCTTAATCAAATGATTAAAAGGCAGATTGACACCTCACACGACTGTAAGGATTCTCATCTCATAACAGTCACTGTAGCAGATCTCTCGATCTTTTTGACGAATCATAAACAAGCAATTACTAGAAACACAACATGTAATATGGCGGCTTTCTCCTCTCGGATGAAATCACCTAAGGCATAAAAACAATTGATCTCTCGATCAAATTGAAATTAAACATAAATTCTGAACACCCATGCATCACGTAAACAGAAATGAGGAGTCAAATTCACGATATCAAAAAGTTAGAATATAAATCAACATCAGCAAAGTCTCATCACGAGAGAATAAAAAAGTTGTATTAGTTCCCCTTCATTCTTCTCCCAGCCTTCTTCCTTTCCTCCCAATCTCCTCCTCCCCTCTCGCTCCTGTCTTCTCCCCTTTTTGTTACATTCCCTGTTCAAAATTCAAATTTCGAAAAGTTGTTAGTCCCCTCTTTTACTCATTCAATTTCCCTACTAGAAAATGATAAAAAAACATTTAAATATACTTAATTTTTACATGAATTCGTTGATTTAGTTGTAATTATTTTAGGTACAATAAAGAGGTGTTCAAATTCCCCCAAGCTTAGCTTTTTGCTTGTCCTCAAGCAATGTTCAAGACAGGATTTAATCTTGCTTTCCCGCCAACCTTTAATATACCAACCTAATATTCTTTGCTTAAGTGTCTTCTCGGTTCCTTCATCCCTGACTTAAATGAGGATATTAACAACAAGACATTTTTAACTTCCTGTTTTTAGCTCAAGCGAAATAATTCAAATAAGAAAGGCAGATAAAAGTGTTAATGCTAATTCCACCAATGCAGTATAGGCTTCACTTTGAATTCTCATTTCTTTTCAATGGTCCAGTACTCATGTGATTATCCATAATGCTTCAGGGGAACTCATGTAGCAGGATTTCGATCCGCACAGCCCAGGGCAGTTGCTCTTAGGGTACCAGGCATGAACCCCTACGGATCTACTCACCCAAATTCACCCTGGCTCAAGAATGCACCCTTTTTGTACCTTCTGGGGCTCTCTTGGCCCTCCTTTTCTTTTGTTTTTAACTTTTTATTTTGCTTATTGCCTTCTTTCATTTGTTTCATACTGCACTGGTGAAAATTAATATCAACAGTCTTATAAGCCATTATTTAAAATCAAAGGCAAGCTTAAATAAGATTGGTCGTCAAGCTCTTAATATATCAAAATAGTCACTTCCCACCAACCTTTACTCTTCCACTTTAAGCATTGAATTCAGTTGCAAGATATGTTAAAAGGTTAGGGGCTAGCAAGATGTTCTTGAACAAAGTTTCAGGAGGTTGCAATAGTAGCAGTAGCTATGAGATGAACCTGAGGTCTCTTATTGTATCAACATGAAGTTAACAAGGTGCAATACCAATCTATAAAGTGAAAAATTGAATGTAAAATGTAAATTGTTTTTCCATTGCAAAAATTGATTTGGTAGGATCTGAATTTATCTAGGTAGGATCTGAATTTATCCATTGCAAAAATGACTGCTAGAAATTCTTTTTCTGTCGTAGCGTAATTGATTTGCGCTTCATCCAAAGTTTTGCTAGCATAATAGATTGCATGTTGCTTTTTATCCTTCCGTTGTCCCAATACTGCTCCCACAGCTTGATCACTAGCATCACACATAATTTCAAACGGCAGAGACCAATCAGGTGGTTGGATAATTGGGGCTGTTATAAGAGCTTTTTTCAGAGTGTTAAAAGCCTCTAAACAGTGTTCATCGAATATAAACTCCGCATCATTGGATAGTAGTTTTGTCAAGGGCCTTGCAATTATAGAAAATTTCTTGATGAATCGTCGATAGAATCCGGCATGACCAAGAAAGCTTCTGATTCCCTTGATGTTAGTGGGCGGAGGTAACTTTTCAATTACTTCTGTTTTAGCTCTATCAACTTCAATGCCTCGACCTGAGACAATATGCCCTAGAACTACACCCTCTTGTACCATGAAGTGACATTTCTCTCAGTTCAGCACGAGATTAGATTCGGCGCATCTCTATAATACCTTTCCTAAATTTTGAAGACAGATTTCAAAAGAGGTGCCATACACTGAAAAATCATCCATAAATACTTCCATTATTTCTTCAATGTAATCGGAGAAGATTGACATCATGCACCTTTGGAAGCTTGTTGGAGCATTATATAATCCAAAGGGCATCCTTCTGTATGCAAAAGTTCCATAGGGACAAGTAAAGGTAGTTTTTTCCTGATCTTCTGGATGAATAGGAATTTGATGAAATCCAAAAAATCCGCCCAAGTAACAAAAATAAGAGTGATTTGCTAGTCTTTCTAACATCTGGTCAATGAAAGGTAATGGAAAATGGTCCTTCCTTGTGGCTTTATTAAGTTTCCTAAAGTCAATACACATCCTCCACCCTGTTACCGTTCGTGTGGAAATGAATTTGTCCGACTCTGTCTTTACTATCGTCACTCCACCCTTTTTTGGCACGACCTGCACAGGGCTCACCCTTTGACTGTCTGATATGGGGTAGATAATTCCTACATCTAAAAGTTTAATAACTTCTTTTTTCACTACTTCCTTCATTGCTGGATTAAGCCTTCTTTGTCCCTCTATAGAAGGTTTAGAATCCTTTTCCATATGGATGCGATGCATGCATATAGCAGGATTAATTCCTTTGAGATCATCAAATGTGTACCCTATGACATGCTTGTAAGCTTTTAACTTATCCAATAGCTGCTGGAGTTGAGTTGTCTTTAAATCTGCACAGACAATTACTGGATAAGTGAAATCTTCACCTAAAAATTCATACTTGAGATTTTGAGGTAGCTTCTTTAGTTTTGGCTTTGTTGGCTTCTTTGGACTAGACTGTTGCACGAACTCTTCTAGTGGAGTGTCAGGATGTTGTATTTCAGTCGAGAGCATGTGACTAGTAAGAATGCTTGCTTCTTCTTCTGTCCACAAAGATGATTCTTGGGCTTCAAGAGATACTTCCAGAGAATCTGATATGTGAACAACTGATGCTACTTTCTGTATAAGGGGTCCAGTGGCTCGGGTTGAAGAGGGTGATCCTCCATGTCTGGGCAATTAATAATGTTATTCAGCCGGAATTCAACTGTGTCATCGCCTATTTGAAAAGTAAGGCGGCCTAGTTTGACATCTATCACTGCTCCGGTGGTAGCTAGGAAGGGTCTTCTCATTAAAAGGGGAGTTTGTTTATCTTCATCCATGTCTAACACCATGAAGTTGGCTGGTATGCAAAAGTTGCCTACTTTGATACGTATGTCCTCCAGAATTCCCTTTGGAATTTTTGTAGACCTGTCTGCTAATTAGAGAGACATGTTCGTGGGCTTAATGTCACCCATTTCAAGTTTCCTACACAATGATAGAGGAATAACACTTAAGGAGGCACCAAGGTCACACAAAGCTCTTCGTATCCTTCTATTTTCAATTTCACAAGGTATGAAGAAACTCCCCGAATCTTTTAACTTTGGAGGTAGTTTGTTTTGAATTACAGCACTTGCCTCAGCAGTTAGCGCGACCATTTCATTTTCTTGTATCTTCCTTTTCTTTGATAGAATGTCCTTCAGATACTTGGCATATGCTGGCATTTCCTGAATAGCTTCCACGAAAGGTACATTAATATAGAGTTTCTTTAGGATTTCTACAAATTTGCCAAATTGTTGATCTTGTCGGGATTTCTCAAGGGCTTTTGGAAATGGTATCCGAGAAGAATAACTAGGATGTCCTTCAGTAATCTATTGTTTAGATTTACTTTGTCCATTCATTGCATCTTCTGATGGAACCGCCTGACTTTGATCACTAGTTCCCTCGGTTGCCTCTATCGAGACCTCTGTTCTTGTTCTTCTGGTGTTATCGACGATTTTTCCACTTCTTAAAGTTACAGCTTGAACTTGTTCCTTTGGATTCTTCTCTGGCTGCCCTGGTAAGATTCCTGGTGGTCTTGAACAGGATGCAGCTTGTTGAGCTATCTGAGTCTCCAGCATTTTGTTGTGAATGGAAAGACTTTCAATTTTTTCGAACATTTTCTGCATTAGAGTGTCCTGTTTCGACATATATTTTCCATCATTACTTCTAGTTTGTTGGTGGAAGAAGACCCTTGATCTGTAGGAGAGTTTTGAGGTTGTGCTCTCTGATTAAATCTATTTTGCCAAGCGGGAACCTGGGTTTGTTGAGGATTGTCTCTGTAGGAAAACTTTGGATTGTTTCTCCATCTAGGATTGAAAGTGTTAGAATATGAGTCATTATTCGATGGATAAGGGCCTATCACATTAGCTTGTTGTTGATGCCCTTGTTGTTTTAATAACTCACAGTGCATAGAAATGTGATCAGGCGCACCACATATCTCGCAACATCTTGCTATCATATTGACGGTAGGAGTAGCTTCATTGAGTCTCAGTCTACTAATTGCTTTTCGAACTATGTACTTCACTTTAGAAGAGAAATCCTCACCTTCAAATCGAGTTTGGGTTAATGCTGTTGTCTCATTAGACCTTGAATGAGCTAGGAAATGTTGATTCGTAGCTATCTCTTCTATAAGTTGATAGGCTTCATCTACATTTTTCTTTATAAACACACCATCTACGAGCGCCATTTTTGAAGTGTAATTGAGTCCATTGTGGAAGGATTGAACCAAGATCCATTTGCTTAGGCCATGATGAGGACACGACCTTAGAAATATCTTAAGCCTCAGCCAGGCTTCATACATCGTTTCCTGATCTTTTTGCACAAAGCCGATAACTTCGTTTCTGATTCTTATTGTTTTACTGGGAGGAAAATATTTTGACAAAAATGCCTTTACTAGTTGCTCCCAGGTAGTTAACTCCCGGGGTTCCAACGATTGTAACCACTGCTTGGCTTTACCTCTCAGCGAGAATGAGAAGACTATTAGTCTCAATGCTTCTGGTGATACTCCATTCAGCTTGGTTGTCTCACATATTTCCAGAAAGTCTTTAAGATGTTGATTTGGATCCTCATCTGAAGTTCCTCCAAATTGGTTTTGTTGGATTGTAGAGATTAGGGATGATTTTAACTCGAAATTATTGGCTTGGATGGCAGGCTTCAGAATCACAGACTCTAGTCCATCTGCAGCGGGAGTATAGAGTTCTTCCAATGATGGGACTGGTGGTCGTGATTGGAGTGGCTCTTGTTGTTCAACCATCATTCCTGCTTCTGGATCAAAATTCTCCTCGAACTCTATGGATTGAGTGCTGCTTGAGTCTTCAAGAAAGGATGTCCTGTTCTTATACTCTCGCACCCTTTTTCTAAAAGTTCGATCTATTTCAGGGTCTAGTTCAAACAGTTGACTACGGATGTTTCTGGGCATATACTATTCCCTGAAATCAATGAGAAAATGTGAATAGCACTTAAATAAACTAAGGATATGAACAAAAGTAAATAATCTAAATCCCCGGCAACGGCGCCAAAAACTTGACGTAAACAAATCGTAGTTGCGAAATTTCAGATTTTCACACAAGAAATAATTCTAGTCGCGTTTTAATTTTACCCAAGAGTTCACGTAGCTGCAAGTGCACAGGTCGCGTAGAAACCCTGAGTGTCGTAACCCCGTTGATTTAGATCAATTACTTAATTTACTTATATCCCAAAAGTCGTCACGAAATTATAAAAGAATAAATCTGATGAATGAATAAGCATGGACTAAGAGTAATAAAGAAAGATGAGAAAAGATCAAAGAGTGAAGGAAGAGATTACCTCGTAATGAATTCGTTGATGCTGTTGCAATAACTGTATCTGACGTACTGATTTTATGATCTCATTCTATCTCTCGGCCTATCGATGTATCTTATAATCAAGGAGAGAGTGGTCGTTAGTCACTGGATTAAGATTACTGATTTGTAAGACTCTCATCCTTAGTCAAAAGAAGAGTTCGATCTCTCGATCTCCTACAACTCGTTCTTTTAATCTTAATCAAATGATTAAAAGGCAGATTGACACCTCACACGACTGTAAGGATTCTCATCTCATAACAGTCACTGTAGCAGATGTCTCGATCTTTTTGACGAATCATAAACAAGCAATTACTAGAAACACAGTATGTAATATGGCGACTTTCTCCTCTCGGATGAAATCACCTAAGGCATAAAAACAATTGATCTCTCGATCAAATTGAAATTAAACATAAATTCTGAACACCCATGCATCATGTAAACAGAAATGAGGAGTCAAATTCACGATATCAAAAAGTTAGAATATAAATCAGCATCAACAAAGTCTCATCACGAGAGAATCAAAAAGTCATATTAGTCCCCCTTCATTCTTCTCCCAGCCTTCTTCCTTTCCTCCCAATCTCCTCCTCTCCTCTCGCTCCTGTCTTCTCCCCTTTTTGTTACATTCTCTGTTCAAAATTCAAATTTCGAAAAGTTGTTAGTCCCCTCTTTTACTCATTCAACTTCTCTACTAGAAAATGATAAAAAACATTTAAATATACTTAATTTTTCAATGAATTCGTGGATTTAGTTGTAATTATTATAGGTACAATAAAGAGGTGATCAATGGCAGATCTTATTCCTCTAAATATTCATGACTTTGACGTCATACTTGGAATGGATTGGTTAGCTCGTCATCATGCCACTATAAATTGTTTTAAAAAAGAAGTTTATTTTGAGTCACCCGAAAAAGAGAGTCACCTTTTGTGGTAAACTTCAAATTCTTCCCTCTTGTATTGTTTATGCGATGATGGCACATAAATTAATCAAGAAGGGATATGAATCTTTCCTTGCTTATGTGATTGACACTAAGGTAGAAGGACCACGATTGGAAGATATTCCAATCATATCTGATGTAGATGCTTTTCCAGAGGATCTTCCTGGACTACCGTCAGAATGAGAAATTGAGTTCAGTATTGTGATCACTAGCTGATCACAATAGGTTTTTATACCATTTTCTATTCAATTCACCCATATCGAGCCCTCATTTTGCCTAACTTTTGGCCAATTATGCATGGAATGCAAAGGATTGTGATAACCAGCTGATCATTCTCATTTTACACTTAATTCCATGTGCATAGAGGTTCTGAATTGCTAAAATCCATAAATATCTCTATGCCAGTTATCATTTTTTGGGCAAGTTATCATTCCAAAGTGCAAGTTATCATTTTTCCAATTGAGATGATTTCTAGTGATTATCTTGCCCTAAATCCCCTGTCATCATGAATTAATCATATTTGGATGATCATATTTCAACTTGTGCAAAGTTATCATTCCATTTCATAAGTTATCATTTTCGATGTCAAGTTATCATTTTTAGGGCAAAATTATCATTTCGATATGCAAGGTTATCAATTCTGCATAAAAGCATTAGGCAATCATTAAATTACTGTCCTAACTCCTTGCTGCTCTGATTTGATCACATTTGGATAACCACAACAAAATTTACAACAAGTTATCATTTTATGGCCAAAGTTATCATTCCGGGGGCACCAAAGTTATCATTCCTATGAAATCCTATCCACATTTGATTTCTGACCTCATTTACTTGTCATCCTAATCCCTTTGATGCCTTCGCTACTCTGAACCACTCATATTTGAATAATTATAATGATATGGTGCAAGTTATCATTCTGGGCTTTAAATTTATCATTTTTAACTAAGAATTTCATTCTTGCTATTTTGGCCTTTCTAGCAGGAAAAACAAGGCTGAAAAAGGTTGAAAAAGGAGGGGGGACCACTTGCTTTTTGGCTGTCCAAAAAGCTGACACTGCTGATATTTTCAGGACCAAGATACTTGGCATAATCACAAAGGAATGGAACCTTCTCATTTACATCCAAGGGTGAGGAGATGACACATATAAGCTGGAAAAGCTGGAGAAGAAAGGGAGCTGGCTATTGCAAGGGTTTGAGCATGAAGGAAGGAAGGAAAGGAGCTGAAGTGCTGCAACATCCTGATTCCTATCGACAACATTTGATTCAGGATGTTTTGTATCAATCTTTTTTTTCTATTGTGTATCAGACTTTGTAACTATGAGGAGCTAAATTCTAACTCTCCTAGGATAGGGTAGTAGTCTAGTTTGTGGATGGATTATGGACATTTCTAATTTCCTGCACTAATTTCTGATTCCTGAAATCTGCATTCTGAACTCATTTGATCCTGTTCTATTCTTGACATTGTAAGATCTTGCTTGCATTTACAACTGAGAGGTTGTTTTATGATCTGTTCTTTATTCAGAAATGGATCAAGAACCAATGACAAATTTCTATGTCCAATCTTTATTAGGAATATGATTTTCAGCTGTTCTGGTTTCTGAATTGTATTTCTGATTTCTTATTCATGAAATCTGATATCATTGTAAAACCCCTCATTCCATTAACTACTGAGAAGTAGATTATGTGGGTTCTTCTTATTCAGAAATGTATTAAGAGGCAATGATAACTTCCCTGAATTAAATATGTGAAAACATGTTGTTGGTGAATCTATTTTGAATTCTAATTTCTTGATATTTGTGAAATCTGCTTTGCTATTGTAAAACCCCTAATTTTATTATCCACTGAGAAGTGAACTTAGGGTTACCTTGTTGTTCAGAGATGGACCAAGAAGCAATGGCAGGTGCTGAATTCCAATGAGTGACATGTGCTGAATTCCAATGTGTAATATGTGGATTTCATTTCAATTTACAACTGAGAGGCCGATTTAAAATCTCCTTGTTGTTTAGAGATAAATCAAGAAGCATTAGCACTAGGATTGGATTCATAGAATTTCTGAGTAGGTAATGTATGGTTAGCACAAGTGCCAAACTGAAATTGCCAAAATCTAAAAAGAATTGGCAAAATCAGTGAGGGATTTGTGAATATGCTAATGATAACTTGACATTCAATGGGGATCCTTCTTTAATTCAACCTAGCTAACATTTATATGAGAATATAATGATTAGTTTTGGACTAATTGAGCTGTGAAAGCAGCCATGTTTAAGGTTGAATCAGATTTGATTAAAAACTGATAACTTATTCCATTCTATCCGTAATTAAATTAGATGAACCTCAATTCCTTGGAGAACCTTTCTCATTGATAGATAAACCCTTTTAGCCCTTGGTTTAGCATTTATAATTTAGTTTTGTTAAATTTCCAAAAGTCCAAAAACAATTATCACTTTGTCATTCTTTAAAAATCTATTTTCTGAAATCTTTAATTTCCTGAAATTGTAACTTTAGTTAGGGCTAGTATAGATAGTTTTAGGGAGTCTTTGGCTTCAAATCACTGTGGATACGATATTTGGATTTATTACAATTGACTTGTGCACTGCAGTAGAGAGTGAGTTAGGGAGTTAAATTAAAAATTGAAAAATCTCAAATTTGACCCCAAAATCAGCAAGTTATCACTACACTCCATAATTTCGCCATCATATTGACCTTGTTCCCGGAACGACTCCTATATCCATTGCTCCTTATCAAATGGTACCAGTAGAATTGAAAGAGTTAAAGCTATAATTACAAGAATTATTAGACAAAAGCTTCATCCGACCGAGTGTTTCTCCTTAGGGTGCACCAGTATTATTCGTGAAAAAGAAAGATAGAACATTATGATTGTGCATTGATTACAGACAATTAAATAGAGTTACTATAAAGAATATATATACTTTACCGCGGATCGATGATCTTTTTTATCAACTGCAATGAACAAAGGTAATTTCAAAAATAGACTTGACATCAGGGTATCATCAGTTGAGAATTAAAGATGTCGATATTGCCAAAACTGCCTTTAGAACTCGGTATGGACACTATGAATTTCTGGTGATGCCATTTGGTTTAACAAATACACCCGTAGCTTTTATGGATCTCATGAACCGAGTTTTCAAACCTTATTTGGATAAGTTTGTGATTATTTTCATTGGTGATATATTGGTCTATTCTCGAAGCGAAGAAGAGCATGAAGAACATTTAAGAATTATTCTGCAGATACTTCGAGAGAAACAATTATTTGCAAAGTTTAACAAATGTGAATTTTGGCTCAACTCAGTGGTATTTTTGGGACATGTAATCTCAGTAGAGGGCATTTGTGTGGATTGATCACTTGCTAATCACTATATGATTCTAACCCATTTTAGATGAAATTCATACATATGGAGTCCCACTTTTACCTATTTTTGGGCCAATTATACTTGGAATGCAAACATTGTGATAACTAGTTGATATTCCTCATTTCATACTTAATTCCATGTGCATAGAGGTTCTGAATTGCCAAAATCCATTAATATTTAAATTCTATGCCAAGTTATCATTTTGAGGACAAGTTATCATTCCTAAGTGTCAAGTTATCATTATTTTGAATGAACTTATTTTCAATGGTTTTCTTGCCCTAAATCCATCATTATCATGTATAAATCATATTTGGATAGTCACATCTCAACTTGTGCAAAGTTTTAAGTCCATTTGAACAAGTTATCATTTTTCAAGTGCCAAGTTATCGTTAAAGGGCAATTCTGTCATTTTGACATGAAAAACCATTAATTCTGCACAAGGACCTTAAGCAATCATCTTATTATTGTTCTAACTCATTGCTGGTCAAATTTCATCACATTTGGATAATCAAAACTCAAGTTATGACAAGTTATCGTTTTTAAGTCATATAAGTTATCGTTTTTGGGGCACTCAAGTTATCACTTTTAGGAATCTCATTCATATTTGATTTCTGACCTCACTCACTTGTCACTCTAATCAATTTGATGCCTGAAATGCTTTGAACCACCCATATTAGGACATTTTCCAAGATTTCCATAAAGTTATCATTCCGGGCCCTTGAATTCATTCATATCGATATAAGTTTTCATTCTTGCACAACACATAAACCCATCTGATAATTGAACTAGTTACCAGCATTATTCTAATCCTTATTTGTCAAAATACTACTCAAGAGCTTTGATGCTTGCTGTTTGGGTTTTTGTAGCAAGAAGAAAAGGTGGCCAAAAGGTGGAAAAAGTAGGGGGGACCACTACTTTTTCCTGCACAAAAGGGAAGCTGTCACTGCTGGAATTTCTGCAGATGGACAGGTGGCTTAATCAGGAGGATTAGGACATTTAGATGCTGATCAAAGGGTGGAAAGGAGTGATATATAAGCTGGATTTTTTTTGGAGGAGAAAGGGGGCTGGTTATTCAAGGGTTTGGAGCAAGGCAAGGCTGCAAAGGATTCTGGTGGAGGAGCTGCTGGCCAGGAAGCTTCAAAGAACCATGAATTGTATCTGTTTCTTACCCCATTTCATGTCAAATCTTGTAATTATGAGGAGCTAAACTCTATTTCTTCTAGGATAGGGTAGTAGTTTAGATTAGTTTTGGATGGATATGGACTGATTTGTAATCCTGCACTGAAATCAATTCTGGTTTTCAGATTTTAGAACTTTTCTGCACTGATTCATGTTATCATTAGATCCATTGTAAACCATGATTGAGATGTGTTATTTGATCTAATCACCCTTCAGAATGCATTAAGAGATAAAATCAGATTTCTGGATTCCATTTAGTTGCAAATCTGATTTCTGAATTTGGTTTCCTGAAAATCTGATTTCCTATTTTTTCTGAATCTAATTTCCTGAATTGCAGGATTTGTTTGTCATTCTCAACCTGATTAATTGAGTCTTTGGGATGTTGGTATTGTCTCTATCTTGTTCAGAAATGAATCAAGATTGTTTGGGCAATCATTTGACTCAAATCAGATTTTCCATTAATTCCTGAACTGAAATCAGAAATCTAATTTTTCTGGCTTTACATTTCTGAAATCTGATTTGTTATAAATCTGATCTTGTCATTTGAAGACCCTATTTGTATTTATAACTGAGAAGTTATCATTTGGTCTAACCCTTGTTCAGAAATGAATCAAGAATCAATGTCAAGTTCTAGATACAAACCCAATTAGAATTCTGATTTCTACTTTCTGAAATCTGATTTTTCTGAAATCTGAATTCTGATTTTCTTGGGCTGTTTGAATCTGATTGTCATTGGGGATTGAATTAATTGAACAACTGAGAGGTTAACATCTATCCCAATCTTGTTCAGAAATGAATTGAGAAGCTTTGACATTCCTATGATTCAAATCTGATTTGGTTTTTCCTGATTTGAATGAGTTGAATGAGTTGCTGATTTCTGGTTTCCAGAAATTTCTGAAATCTGATTTCTTGGGTTTTTGGATCTGATTGTCATCAAGGATTGGATAATTGAATAGTTGAGAGGCTAATATATGCCCTGATCTTATTCAGAAATGAATCAAGATCATTGACAATTCAGAATTCAAATCTGATTTTTCCAAAATCTGATTTCTTAGTTTGATTCTAATTCTATTTTCTGATTGTTTGGAATCTGATTGCCAATTGTCAATCCCTATTTTATTCAAATCACTGAGAGCTGTACTCTAGGAATCCCTTGCAGTCCAGAGATGGGTCAAGGGACATTTGACAAACTTGAATTCCATCAATCCACATTGCTGATTTTTTTCAGAAATGCTGATTTCTGTTTTCTCATTTAATTAACTTCTGATTTCCATTGTCAACCCTCATATTAATCCACTACTGAGAGGTAGTCTTAAGGGCTTCTTTGAGATCCAGAGATGGGCCAAGGAGCAATGGGAATTATGAACTCATGTGGCCATATGGTTTGCATTTCCAATTGAGTGTGTTTGTGTGGATTCCAATTTATTTTGCAACCGAGAGGTTGACTTTGAATCCCCCTTGAATTCAGAGATGAGTCATGGAACACAAGCACCATTATTGAGTATATTTTATCCTGGTTTGGTTGATTGGAATGATTCCATCTTTTTATGATTGCAAATGCAAGTTATCATTCCAAACTTCCTTGGATTGCAAAAAATCAGCATTGAATCTTACTTTTGAGCCCAATGATAACTTGATTTTCAGTGAGGACCCTCTTTTGATTCAACCTAGCTAACAATTATATAATCATATATTGCTTAGTTAGAGGCCAATTGAGCTGTGGGAACAGCCATTTTCAAGTTGAATCAAAAGTTGGATATTTAATGATAACTTGTTCCATTCCATCCTTAATTAATTTAGATGAACCCCAAATCCTAGAAGAACCTTCCTCATAGATAGTTAAACCTTTTTAGACTTCATTATAGCATTTATAATTCAGTTTTGATAAATTTCCAAAACCCAAAAATCTGTTATCATTTCACTTTCTATAAAAAAAATCTATTTTCACTATTCATTAAAAATATGTTTTTAGCCACTTAAGTAGAACTAATCTAAATTGTTTTAGGGTGTCTTAGACTTCAAATTCTTGTGGATACGACAACCTGAGTCTACTACAACTTACCTGTGCACTTGCAGCTAGTGAGTTGGGAGACCAAAAAAAATGAAAAATTGACATTTTCTTTAATTTCAGCAAGTTATCACTAGAAAACCCAAATATCACTATCAAGTTTTTGGCGCCGTTGCCAGGGATTTGAGGTCAATTAGGCTAACTTAGATAGTTTAGATTAGTTTTAGATTAGTTTTTAGTTTATTTGTTAGGCTATTTTTCAGTTTTTGCAAGTTATCATTTCTTACTTTTCATTTTTGTCTAGTTTTCATTTCTTTCTTGAATTTGATACTTTTGAATCTCTTTATGCAGGACTTGGACCATCAAGAGGAACATTACCAATCAAATCCTGAACCTGAAAGAAGATTTTTAAGAAGAAGGAGATTGCAAAGGCTTGAGGCAAGGAGAAGGATATTTGAAGAAGAAGAGGAAGAAGCATACAATCCTGAATTTGAAAGAGTTATGAATCAAAATATGGCAGCTCCTAGAACTCTTAGGGACTGTTATTCACCAAGCAATGCAAGGAATCAACAAGGGGGAGGAGCCTTAGCACCTGTGGCAAATTTTGAAGTTAATCCAGCCTTGATTTCTATGATTAGGCAAAGTCAGTTTTCTGGACTTGGGACTGAAGATCCAGCATGTCATTTGGACAATTTCAAGGAGATATGCAGCACTGTGAACTTCAATAATATCCCCATGAATGCAGTGTATATGAGATTATTTCCCTTCTCACTCAAGGACAAGGCCAAGATATGGTTTAAAGGATTGAATCCTGAAGAGGTAGCCACTTGGGAATCAATTGTTCAATTGTTCCTTTCAGAATTCTTTCCTCCTTCAAAAACTGATAACTTCAGGGATCAAATAGCGAGGTTCTATCAGTTGGACCAAGAAAATATTTGTGAGGCATGGCAAAGGCTTCAAGGATTATTAAGGGCATGTCCCCATCATGGTTTTGAGAAGTGGCAGCTAGTCAACTATTTTCATAAGGGGTTGAACTACCCTAGCAAGGTGGCATTGGATACTGCTGCAGGAGGCATCTTTGCATCTAAAAACATTGATGAAGCTTATCAACTCATTGAAAACATAGCCAAGAATCACCACTTCCTTACCCATGATAGAACCAGGAGGCCACCCATGGACAATTCAGTGAATCAATTGTCCACTCAACTTGAAGAGGTGCTGTACAAGACTTTGGAGAGGTTGAACTTGACTCCCAATGGCAATAGGGCCTCCAATTCTGAAACAAGGTGTTGTGTATGTGGGAATCAAGGCCATGTGTCAGAGAATTGCAACTTAATTATGCAGCAAGTGGACCAAAATGTGGATCAAATCAATGCTGTGGGCAATTATGGAATCAAACCTCCTGCTGAATTTTATACTCCAGAAAATAGGAATCATCCATACTTTTCTTACAAGGGCAACAACTATCAAGGAGCTCCTATGCAAAATTCAAATTGGCAGCCTAAAATCCTACCAAGGAATCAGCCACCACCACCTTATGGAAATCAAGGCCAAAGTGCACCAATTCAAAGGAATCTATATGAGCCACCACCTCAAGTCCAAGCATCACAATTCCAAAATGAAATGAAGGAGATGCTTCAACAAATTCTGAAGAAGCATGACAGCCAAGGAGAGGAGATTTTGAAGATCAATTCTAGATTGGATGCCATGAATGCAAATCAAAAATTGTTGGAAAGCCAAATTGCTCAACAAGCTAGTACATCCACTAGACCTCCCTTATTCTTTCCTGGACAGCCAGAAGTAAATCCAAAGGAGCAAGCAAAGGCCATCCAGCTCAGAAGTGGTAAAATGGTGGAGGAACCAATGAAGAAAGTGGATGATAATCAAGCCAATTCAGACTCAAGGGTTGCTGAAAAGCCAAGTGAACAACCAAGTGAGGAAATCAGGAATTCAAGCCCTCAAATTGAAGCAAATCCAAGGGTTTTTGACAAGGTACCCTTCCCTCAAAGGTTAATCAAGGCAAGACAAGACCAGCAATATGGAAGGTTCTTGGAAATCCTGAAGAAGCTATACATAAATGTTCCTTTTGTTGAAGCCATCCAGGAAATGCCATCATATGCCAAGTTTCTAAAGGAAATCCTAACCAAGAAGAGAAGGGTATTGGAGCATGAGACTATAGCATTGACTGAAGAGGCTTCTGCAATTATCCAGAATAAGTTGCCTCCAAAGCTCAAGGATCCAGGAAGCTTCTCAATTCCATGTGAGATAGGCAATAGAAAAATTCAAAGAGCCATGTGTGACTTGGGAGCTTCTGTGAGTGTCATACCCTTATCATTGTGTAGGAAACTTGAAGTTGGAGATTTGAAGCCAACAAATATGTCCCTTCAGCTGGCAGACAGATCCATCAAATATCCACATGGGATTATTGAGGACATACCCCTCAAAGTTGGTAAATTCTATATTCCAGTTGATTTTGTTGTATTAGATATGGATGAAGATGTGAACACCCCCATTCTCCTTGGGAGGCCCTTTCTAGCCACTGCAGGGGCTGTAATTAATGTTAAGGAAGGGAGATTGACCTTCCAAATTGGAGAGGAGAAGATTGAATTCAATTTGGCCCAAGTTATCAGTAGGCCAAGTTTTCTAGAAAATGATTTTGAAGATGGGCAATTGAATCAGGTGGTGGAGCAAGTTTCAGCTATAATCCCTATTGAAGATCCATTGCAAAGGTGTCTAATTTTTGACCATTTGAGAGAATTGGAAGATCCAGAGGCTATGGCATATAAATCAGTACTGAACTCTTCAATATCAGTGGAAAATGTAGGAATTCAAAGTGAGGTACAACAGGTTATCATTGCTGAATGCCAAGGCAATCCAGTTCAAGCCAATTCCAAGTTGGAACTCAAGCCTCTTCCTAGCAATTTGAAGTATGAATTCTTGGGGGAGAATTCAACTTTTCCTGTTATCATTAATGCTAATTTGCCTCAGGATCAGGTGGAAGAGCTGCTGAAGAGGTTGAAATTGTATAGGGAGGTGATAGGCTACTCAATTGAAGATATCAAGGGTATTAATCCCTCCATTTGCATGCATAGGATCCCTATGGAGGACAGCTACAAGCCCTCCATTGAATGTCAAAGGAGACTCAACCCAACCATGAAAGAAGTGGTAAAGAAAGAAGTATTGAAGTTGCTGAATGCAGGAATCATATACTCCATTTCAGATAGTGAATGGGTCAGTCCAGTGCAGGTGGTGCCAAAGAAGGGAGGAATTACAGTGGTGAAGTCAGATTCTGATGAATTGATATCCACAAGAACCATTACAGGTTGGAGGATGTGCATTGACTTCAGGAAGTTAAACAAGGCCACAAGAAAGGACCATTTCCCATTTCCATTCATTGATCAGATGCTGGAAAGGCTAGCTAGGCATTCCCATTTCTGTTATCTTGATGGGTACTCAGGTTTCTTGCAAATTCCAATTCACCCCCAAGATCAACACAAGACTACATTCACTTGTCCATATGGGACTTTTGCCTATAGGAGAATGCCCTTTGGCTTATGCAATGCCCCTGCAACTTTCCAAAGGTGTATGATGTCTATATTTTCAGACTTCATTGAAGAAATTATGGAGGTCTTCATGGATGATTTTTCAGTGTATGGAGACTCATTTGATGCTTGCTTGGACAATTTAACAAAAGTGCTACAAAGATGTAGGGAATCCAATTTGATACTCAATTGGGAGAAATGCCACTTTATGGTCCAAGAAGGAGTTGTCTTAGGACATGTGGTCTCAAGCAAAGGCATTGAAGTGGACAAGGCAAAAATTGAAGTGATTGAGAAACTACCACCACCCACAAGTGTCAAGGCAATTAGGAGTTTTTTGGGGCATGCAGGCTTCTACAGGAGGTTTATTAAAGATTTCTCCATGATAACTAGGCCCCTCACCAAGTTGCTGGCCAAGGATGTTGAGTTTCAATTTGATGAAGAGTGTATGAAGGCATTCAAGAAGTTGAAGGAAGCCCTCATCTCAGCCCCTGTAGTGCAGCCACCTGACTGGACTATCCCTTTTGAGATCATGTGTGATGCTTCTGACCAGGCAGTAGGAGCTGCGCTGGGGCAAACCAAGGAGAAGAAGCACCATGTCATATGCTATGCAAGCAAAACTTTAGATGAAGCACAAATCAATTATGCAACTACTGAGAAAGAACTTCTTGCTGTGGTGTATGCATTTGACAAATTCAGGCCATACCTGGTGGGATCCAAGGTTATTGTTTTCACAGACCACCAAGCTGTGAGGCACTTAATCAACAAGAAAGAATCCAAGCCAAGGCTAATCAGGTGGATCTTATTGCTTCAAGAATTTGATGTAGAAATTAGGGACAAAAGGGGAAGTGAAAATCTAGTAGCTGACCACCTATCAAGAATGGAAGGGATACAGAAATCATCTACACTTCCTATCAATGATGCATTTCCTGATGATAGTTTGATGGCTGTGGCAATTAATCAAATTCCCTGGTATGCTGACTTGGTCAATTATCTTGCATGTGGAATTACCCCTCCTGACTACACATATCAGCAAAGAAAGAAATTCTTTCATGACTTGAAAGATTAATATTGGGATGATCCCTTTCTATTCAGAGTATCTCCTGATGGCATGTACAGAAGATGTGTACCCCAATCTGAATTTCAAGAAATCTTGGAGGCATGCCATTCATCCCCTTATGGAGGTCATGGAGCCACACACAAGACTGCTGCCAAAGTCCTCCAATCTGGATTTTATTGGCCAAGTTTATTCAAGGATGCACATATCTTTGTGAAGAGTTGTGATCAATGCCAAAGAGCTGGTTCCATTTCAAGAAGGAATGAAATGCCACAACAAGGAATTCTAGAAGTGGAAATATTTGATGTTTGGGGAATTGACTACATGGGGCCTTTCCCTAGTTCGTGTGGTTACAAATTTATTCTTCTAGCTGTGGACTATGTGTCCAAATGGATTGAGGCCATTCCCACCATTGCAGCTGATTCCAGGGCAGTAATCAAGTTGTTCAAGGAAGTTATCTTTCCAAGGTTTGGAATTCCTAGAGTGGTCATAAGTGATGGGGGTAGCCACTTTATTGAAAGGTGTTTTGAAAACCTCCTAATTAAATATGGAGTGAGGCACAAAGTTTCCACTTCATATCACCCCCAAACAAATGGCCAAGCAGAAGTGTCAAATAGGGAGGTAAAGGCCATATTGGAGAAAACAGTTTCTTTGACAAGAAAAGATTGGAGTTTGAAGTTGAATGAAGCTCTTTGGGCATATAGGACAGCATACAAGACTCCAATTGGTACTTCTCCCTACAAGCTTGTCTATGGAAAAACTTGCCATTTGCCAATTGAGTTGAAGCATAAGGCATATTGGGCAGTCAAGGCACTCAATTATGATATGCATGCATGTGGGCAAAAGAGGCTTCTCCAAATTGATGAACTTGATGAAATTAGGCTAAATGCCTACCATAATTCAGAATTCTACAAGGAAAGGACTAAAAGATGGCATGATGGAAGGATTCTGAAAAGGGATTTCAAGGTTGGAGACCTTGTATTACTCTTCAACTCAAGATTAAAGATTTTTCCAGGAAAGTTGAAGTCAAGGTGGAGTGGACCATTCAAAATTCATAAAGTATATCCATTTGGTGCTGTTGACCTTCTGAATGACAAAGATGACATATTTAAGGTAAATGGACAGAGGTTAAAGCTTTACAATCCCACAGCCATGGATTCTGCAAAGGAGGAGCTGACTCTAGCTGATTTGCCACTACCACCTAACTGATTTCACCTTGTATCAATGTCTAGCCAAAGACATTAAAGAAAGGCACTTCTTGGGAGGTAACCCAAGCCACTTTACACTTAATCTTTCTGTTTTTGCAGGAATAAGGGATGAGGAACATGTTCAATTCACAAGTCTCAACTTCAGGGAGTACCCTCACCCTTATTTTTTATTTTTTCCACTGAAAACTCAATGATAACTGATAATATCTTTTTCATTATGATACATTAATCATATCATCATATGAATTAACATTCATTTCAGTTATCCAAATATGTTTTAGATTAATTTCAGTGAACTTCAGAAATTTCCAATGCATTGTTGAAATTGTGCACTCAAAACTCTGATTTCACTATTTCACTGATATCTTTTCTTTCACTGCAGGATCAATTGCTACTAATGAAGGTTAGACCACCCAAAGTTTCTAGATGAAGTGCCAAGGGGATCCAAATTCCAAATTTAATGCATTTCAATCCCACCCACCCCTCTCCCTTGCCTTTATTTTTCAACCCTGAGGACAATGTTGAGAATAAGCTTGGGGGAGGAAACCTGGTGCTTTTCTAACCTTTACACCATGTTTTCAATTGATTTTAATGTTCATATCATAATTCATACCAGGTTATCATTGGTTTTCACAAGTTATCACTAGTTATCACTCGGTTATCAATTTTTGGACCCAACTCAATTCTGAATTCATTTTGACTCTGAAATGGGTAGAATACTTTATTTTGACAGTGGGTGCACTCCAATACCAAGTGGCCAACTTGGCCATTAGCCTTCTTGCTTTAATTGGCATTATGAATTCAGATGCATTTGAATGAAATTTCTAGCTGAAAATTTTTCCTTTTTGTGGGTCACACTAGTTGATACTTATGGATTGAATTAGTAATATCAGATGTCTAGAAGGGAGTCAAGGCTCTTGCTACCATGCTTAATAGGAAAACTTGACTTTTTGGATAAAGGGATCTAAACTATACTTGAGTTTGAACTATTGCTCACTTCATGAACAGGATAGAAAAATGAAAAAAGGAAAAGTAAAAAGTCATATGCATGCATAGAAAAAAGGAAGAGAGCAAAACTTCCAAAGGAATCTCTCTTCAATGCAAAAAGAAAAAAAAAATTTAGGAGAGCAAAACTTCCCAAGGAATCTCTCCTAAAGAAAGCATAAATAAAAATCAGGTGCTAAACCTGTTTATATGCATTTCATGAATAAAAGTCAGGTGTTAAACCTGTTTAATCAATTGAAAACCTGTTCATGAAGAGATTTGTAGTTCAACCCCTTTGTAAAGTTGACAATTCCTACAATTCAAACATGTTATTGCTAGTACTTCTTCCATGGCTTAAATTTGCCTTAGCCTCTGTGATTCCCTAGCTAGAAATTGAGTTTTTGGAAAGAATGAAGTGTTGGCAAAGTGGGAAACTCATTGGATTCAATTCAGCTAGACTTTACTTCATTTGTGGACTTTTAATTCAAGTTTGTCCTTAATTTCTGAATATTTTGCTTGAGGACAAGCAAAAGGCTAAGCTTGGGGGAGTTTGATCACTTGCTGATCACTATATGATTCTAACCCATTTTAGATGAAATTCATACATATGGAGTCCCACTTTTACCTATTTTTGGGCCAATTATACTTGGAATGCAAACATTGTTATAACTAGTTGATATTCCTCATTTCATACTTAATTCCATGTGCATAGAGGTTCTGAAATGCCAAAATCCATTAATATTTAAATTCTATGCCAAGTTATCATTTTGAGGACAAGTTATCATTCCTAAGTGTCAAGTTATCATTATTTTGAATGAACTTATTTTCAATGGTTTTCTTGCCCTAAATCCATCATTATCATGTATAAATCATATTTGGATAGTCACATCTCAACTTGTGCAAAGTTTTAAGTCCATTTGAACAAGTTATCATTTTTCAAGTGCCAAGTTATCGTTAAAGGGCAATTCTGTCATTTCGACATGCAAAACCATTAATTCTGCACAAGGACCTTAAGCAATCATCTTATTATTGTTCTAACTCATTGCTGGTCAAATTTCATCACATTTGGATAATCAAAACTCAAGTTATGACAAGTTATCGTTTTTAAGTCATATAAGTTATCGTTTTTGGGGCACTCAAGTTATCACTTTTAGGAATCTCATTCATATTTGATTTCTGACCTCACTCACTTGTCACTCTAATCAATTTGATGCATGAAATGCTTTGAACCACCCATACTAGGACATTTTCTAAGATTTCCATAAAGTTATCATTCCGGGCCCTTGAATTCATTCATATCAATATAAGTTTTCATTCTTGCACAACACATAAACCCATCTGATAATTGAACTAGTTACCAGCATTATTCTAATCCTTATTTGTCAAAATACTAATAAAGAGCTTTGATGCTTGCTGTTTGGGTTTTTGTAGCAAGAAGAAAAGGTGGTCAAAAGGTGGAAAAAGTAGGGGGGACCACTACTTTTTCCTGCACAAAAGGGAAGCTGTCACTGCTGGAATTTCTGCAGATGGACAGGTGGCTTAATCAGGAGGATTAGGACATTTAGATGCTGATCAAAGGGTGGAAAGGAGTGATATATAAGCTGGATTTTTCTGGAGGACAAAGGGGGCTGGTCATTCAAGGGTTTGGAGCAAGGCAAGGCTGCAAAGGATTCTGGTGGAGGAGCTGCTGGTCAGGAAGCTTCAAAGAACCATGAATTGTATCTGTTTCTTACCCCATTTCATGTCAAATCTTGTAATTATGAGGAGCTAAACTCTATTTCTTCTAGGATAGGGTAGTAGTTTAGATTAGTTTTGGATGGATATGGACTGATTTATAATCCTGCACTGAAATCAATTCTGGTTTTCAGATTTTAGAACTTTTCTGCACTGATTCATGTTATCATTAGATCCATTGTAAACCATGATTGAGATGTGTTATTTGATCTAATCACCCTTCAGAATGCATTAAGAGATAAAATCAGATTTCTGGATTCCATTTAGTTGCAAATCTGATTTCTGAATTTGGTTTCCTGAAAATCTGATTTCCTATTTTTTCTGAATCTAATTTCCTGAATTGCAGAATTTGTTTGTCATTCTCAACCTGATTAATTGAGTCTTTGGGATGTTGGTATTGTCTCTATCTTGTTCAGAAATGAATCAAGATTGTTTGGGCAATCATTTGACTCAAATCAGATTTTCCATTAATTCCTGAACTGAAATCTGAAATCTGATTTTTCTGGCTTTACATTTCTGAAATCTGATTTGTTATAAATCTGATCTTGTCATTTGAAGACCCTATTTGTATTTATAACTGAGAAGTTATCATTTGGTCTAACCCTTGTTCAGAAATGAATCAAGAATCAATGTCAAGTTCTAGATACAAACCCAATTAGAATTCTGATTTCTACTTTCTGAAATCTGATTTTTCTGAAATCTGAATTCTGATTTTCTTGGGCTGTTTGAATCTGATTGTCATTGGGGATTGAATTAATTGAACAACTGAGAGGTTAACATCTATCCCAATCTTGTTTAGAAATGAATTGAGAAGCTTTGACATTCCTATGATTCAAATCTGATTTGGTTTTTCCTGATTTGAATGAGTTGAATGAGTTGCTGATTTCTGGTTTCCAGAAATTTCTGAAATCTGATTTCTTGGGTTTTTGGATCTGATTGTCATCAAGGATTGGATAATTGAATAGTTGAGAGGCTAATATATGCCCTGATCTTATTCAGAAATGAATCAAGATCATTGACAATTCAGAATTCAAATCTGATTTTTCCAAAATCTGATTTCTTAGTTTGATTCTAATTCTATTTTCTGATTGTTTGGAATCTGATTGCCAATTGTCAATCCCTATTTTATTCAAATCACTGAGAGGTGTACTCTAGGAATCCCTTGCAGTCCAGAGATGGGTCAAGGGGCATTTGACAAACTTGAATTCCATGAATCCACATTGCTGATTTTTTTCAGAAATGCTGATTTCTGTTTTCTCATTTAATTAACTTCTGATTTCCATTGTCAACCCTCATATTAATCCACTACTGAGAGGTAGTCTTAAGGGCTTCTTTGAGATCCAGAGATGGGCCAAGGAGCAATGGGAATTATGAACTCATGTGGCCATATGGTTTGCATTTCCAATTGAGTGTGTTTGTGTGGATTCCAATTTATTTTGCAACCGAGAGGTTGACTTTGAATCCCCCTTGAATTCAGAGATGAGTCATGGAACACAAGCACCATTATTGAGTATATTTTATCCTGGTTTGGTTGATTGGAATGATTCCATCTTTTTATGATTGCAAATGCAAGTTATCATTCCAAACTTCCTTGGATTGCAAAAAATCAGCATTGAATCTTACTTTTGAGCCCAATGATAACTTGATTTTCAGTGAGGACCCTCTTTTGATTCAACCTAGCTAACAATTATATAATCATATATTGCTTAGTTAGAGGCCAATTGAGCTGTGGGAACAGCCATTTTCAAGTTGAATCAAAAGTTGGATATTTAATGATAACTTGTTCCATTCCATCCTTAATTAATTTAGATGAACCCCAAATCCTAGAAGAACCTTCCTCATAGATAGTTAAACCTTTTTAGACTTCATTCTAGCATTTATAATTCAGTTTTGATAAATTTCCAAAACCCAAAAATCTGTTATCATTTCACTTTCTATAAAAAAAATCTATTTTCACTATTCATTAAAAATCTGTTTTTAGCCACTTAAGTAGAACTAATCTAAATTGTTTTAGGGTGTCTTAGACTTCAAATTCTTGTGGATACGACAACCTGAGTCTACTACAACTTACCTGTGCACTTGCAGCTAGTGAGTTGGGAGACCAAAAAAAATGAAAAATTGACATTTTCTTTAATTTCAGCAAGTTATCACTAGAAAACCCAAATATCACTATCAAGTTTTTGGCGCCGTTGCCGGGGATTTGAGGTCAATTAGGCTAACTTAGATAGTTTAGATTAGTTTTAGATTAGTTTTTAGTTTATTTGTTAGGCTATTTTTCAGTTTTTGCAAGTTATCATTTCTTACTTTTCATTTTTGTCTAGTTTTCATTTCTTTCTTGAATTTGATACTTTTGAATCTCTTTATGCAGGACTTGGACCATCAAGAGGAACATTACCAATCAGATCCTGAACCTGAAAGAAGATTTTTAAGAAGAAGGAGATTGCAAAGGCTTGAGGCAAGGAGAAGGATATTTGAAGAAGAAGAGGAAGAAGCATACAATCCTGAATTTGAAAGAGTTATGAATCAAAATATGGCAGCTCCTAGAACTCTTAGGGACTGTTATTCACCAAGCAATGCAAGGAATCAACAAGGGGGAGGAGCCTTAGCACCTGTGGCAAATTTTGAAGTTAATCCAGCCTTGATTTCTATGATTAGGCAAAGTCAGTTTTCTGGACTTGGGACTGAAGATCCAGCATGTCATTTGGACAATTTCAAGGAGATATGCAGCACTGTGAACTTCAATAATATCCCCATGAATGCAGTGTATATGAGATTATTTCCCTTCTCACTCAAGGACAAGGCCAAGATATGGTTTAAAGGATTGAATCCTGAAGAGGTAGCCACTTGGGAATCAATTGTTCAATTGTTCCTTTCAGAATTCTTTCCTCCTTCAAAAACTGATAACTTCAGGGATCAAATAGCGAGGTTCTATCAGTTGGACCAAGAAAATATTTGTGAGGCATGGCAAAGGCTTCAAGGATTATTAAGGGCATGTCCCCATCATGGTTTTGAGAAGTGGCAGCTAGTCAACTATTTTCATAAGGGGTTGAACTACCCTAGCAAGGTGGCATTGGATACTGCTGCAGGAGGCATCTTTGCATCTAAAAACATTGATGAAGCTTATCAACTCATTGAAAACATAGCCAAGAATCACCACTTCCTTACCCATGATAGAACCAGGAGGCCACCCATGGACAATTCAGTGAATCAATTGTCCACTCAACTTGAAGAGGTGCTGTACAAGACTTTGGAGAGGTTGAACTTGACTCCCAATGGCAATAGGGCCTCCAATTCTGAAACAAGGTGTTGTGTATGTGGGAATCAAGGCCATGTGTCAGAGAATTGCAACTTAATTATGCAGCAAGTGGACCAAAATGTGGATCAAATCAATGCTGTGGGCAATTATGGAATCAAACCTCCTGCTGAATTTTATACTCCAGAAAATAGGAATCATCCATACTTTTCTTACAAGGGCAACAACTATCAAGGAGCTCCTATGCAAAATTCAAATTGGCAGCCTAAAATCCTACCAAGGAATCAGCCACCACCACCTTATGGAAATCAAGGCCAAAGTGCACCAATTCAAAGGAATCTATATGAGCCACCACCTCAAGTCCAAGCATCACAATTCCAAAATGAAATGAAGGAGATGCTTCAACAAATTCTGAAGAAGCATGACAGCCAAGGAGAGGAGATTTTGAAGATCAATTCTAGATTGGATGCCATGAATGCAAATCAAAAATTGTTGGAAAGCCAAATTGCTCAACAAGCTAGTACATCCACTAGACCTCCCTTATTCTTTCCTGGACAGCCAGAAGTAAATCCAAAGGAGCAAGCAAAGGCCATCCAGCTCAGAAGTGGTAAAATGGTGGAGGAACCAATGAAGAAAGTGGATGATAATCAAGCCAATTCAGACTCAAGGGTTGCTGAAAAGCCAAGTGAACAACCAAGTGAGGAAATCAGGAATTCAAGCCCTCAAATTGAAGCAAATCCAAGGGTTTTTGACAAGGTACCCTTCCCTCAAAGGTTAATCAAGGCAAGACAAGACCAGCAATATGGAAGGTTCTTGGAAATCCTGAAGAAGCTATACATAAATGTTCCTTTTGTTGAAGCCATCCAGGAAATGCCATCATATGCCAAGTTTCTAAAGGAAATCCTAACCAAGAAGAGAAGGGTATTGGAGCATGAGACTATAGCATTGACTGAAGAGGCTTCTGCAATTATCCAGAATAAGTTGCCTCCAAAGCTCAAGGATCCAGGAAGCTTCTCAATTCCATGTGAGATAGGCAATAGAAAAATTCAAAGAGCCATGTGTGACTTGGGAGCTTCTGTGAGTGTCATACCCTTATCATTGTGTAGGAAACTTGAAGTTGGAGATTTGAAGCCAACAAATATGTCCCTTCAGCTGGCAGACAGATCCATCAAATATCCACATGGGATTATTGAGGACATACCCCTCAAAGTTGGTAAATTCTATATTCCAGTTGATTTTGTTGTATTAGATATGGATGAAGATGTGAACACCCCCATTCTCCTTGGGAGGCCCTTTCTAGCCACTGCAGGGGCTGTAATTAATGTTAAGGAAGGGGGATTGACCTTCCAAATTGGAGAGGAGAAGATTGAATTCAATTTGGCCCAAGTTATCAGTAGGCCAAGTTTTCTAGAAAATGATTTTGAAGATGGGCAATTGAATCAGGTGGTGGAGCAAGTTTCAGCTATAATCCCTATTGAAGATCCATTGCAAAGGTGTCTAATTTTTGACCATTTGAGAGAATTGGAAGATCCAGAGGCTATGGCATATAAATCAGTACTGAACTCTTCAATATCAGTGGAAAATGTAGGAATTCAAAGTGAGGTACAACAGGTTATCATTGCTGAATGCCAAGGCAATCCAGTTCAAGCCAATTCCAAGTTGGAACTCAAGCCTCTTCCTAGCAATTTGAAGTATGAATTCTTGGGGGAGAATTCAACTTTTCCTGTTATCATTAATGCTAATTTGCCTCAGGATCAGGTGGAAGAGCTGCTGAAGAGGTTGAAATTGTATAGGGAGGTGATAGGCTACTCAATTGAAGATATCAAGGGTATTAATCCCTCCATTTGCATGCATAGGATCCCTATGGAGGACAGCTACAAGCCCTCCATTGAATGTCAAAGGAGACTCAACCCAACCATGAAAGAAGTGGTAAAGAAAGAAGTATTGAAGTTGCTGAATGCAGGAATCATATACTCCATTTCAGATAGTGAATGGGTCAGTCCAGTGCAGGTGGTGCCAAAGAAGGGAGGAATTACAGTGGTGAAGTCAGATTCTGATGAATTGATATCCACAAGAACCATTACAGGTTGGAGGATGTGCATTGACTTCAGGAAGTTAAACAAGGCCACAAGAAAGGACCATTTCCCATTTCCATTCATTGATCAGATGCTGGAAAGGCTAGCTAGGCATTCCCATTTCTGTTATCTTGATGGGTACTCAGGTTTCTTGCAAATTCCAATTCACCCCCAAGATCAACACAAGACTACATTCACTTGTCCATATGGGACTTTTGCCTATAGGAGAATGCCCTTTGGCTTATGCAATGCCCCTGCAACTTTCCAAAGGTGTATGATGTCTATATTTTCAGACTTCATTGAAGAAATTATGGAGGTCTTTATGGATGATTTTTCAGTGTATGGAGACTCATTTGATGCTTGCTTGGACAATTTAACAAAAGTGCTACAAAGATGTAGGGAATCCAATTTGATACTCAATTGGGAGAAATGCCACTTTATGGTCCAAGAAGGAGTTGTCTTAGGACATGTGGTCTCAAGCAAAGGCATTGAAGTGGACAAGGCAAAAATTGAAGTGATTGAGAAACTACCACCACCCACAAGTGTCAAGGCAATTAGGAGTTTTTTGGGGCATGCAGGCTTCTACAGGAGGTTTATTAAAGATTTCTCCATGATAACTAGGCCCCTCACCAAGTTGCTGGCCAAGGATGTTGAGTTTCAATTTGATGAAGAGTGTATGAAGGCATTCAAGAAGTTGAAGGAAGCCCTCATCTCAGCCCCTGTAGTGCAGCCACCTGACTGGACTATCCCTTTTGAGATCATGTGTGATGCTTCTGACCAGGCAGTAGGAGCTGTGCTGGGGCAAACCAAGGAGAAGAAGCACCATGTCATATGCTATGCAAGCAAAACTTTAGATGAAGCACAAATCAATTATGCAACTACTGAGAAAGAACTTCTTGCTGTGGTGTATGCATTTGACAAATTCAGGCCATACCTGGTGGGATCCAAGGTTATTGTTTTCACAGACCACCAAGCTGTGAGGCACTTAATCAACAAGAAAGAATCCAAGCCAAGGCTAATCAGGTGGATCTTATTGCTTCAAGAATTTGATGTAGAAATTAGGGACAAAAGGGGAAGTGAAAATCTAGTAGCTGACCACCTATCAAGAATGGAAGGGATACAGGAATCATCTACACTTCCTATCAATGATGCATTTCCTGATGATAGTTTGATGGCTGTGGCAATTAATCAAATTCCCTGGTATGCTGACTTGGTCAATTATCTTGCATGTGGAATTACCCCTCCTGACTACACATATCAGCAAAGAAAGAAATTCTTTCATGACTTGAAAGATTAATATTGGGATGATCCCTTTCTATTCAGAAAATCTCCTGATGGCATGTACAGAAGATGTGTACCCCAATCTGAATTTCAAGAAATCTTGGAGGCATGCCATTCATCCCCTTATGGAGGTCATGGAGCCACACACAAGACTGCTGCCAAAGTCCTCCAATCTGGATTTTATTGGCCAAGTTTATTCAAGGATGCACATATCTTTGTGAAGGGTTGTGATCAATGCCAAAGAGCTGGTTCCATTTCAAGAAGGAATGAAATGCCACAACAAGGAATTCTAGAAGTGGAAATATTTGATGTTTGGGGAATTGACTACATGGGGCCTTTCCCTAGTTCGTGTGGTTACAAATTTATTCTTCTAGCTGTGGACTATGTGTCCAAATGGATTGAGGCCATTCCCACCATTGCAGCTGATTCCAGGGCAGTAATCAAGTTGTTCAAGGAAGTTATCTTTCCAAGGTTTGGAATTCCTAGAGTGGTCATAAGTGATGGGGGTAGCCACTTTATTGAAAGGTGTTTTGAAAACCTCCTAATTAAATATGGAGTGAGGCATAAAGTTTCCACTTCATATCACCCCCAAACAAATGGCCAAGCAGAAGTGTCAAATAGGGAGGTAAAGGCCATATTGGAGAAAACAGTTTCTTTGACAAGAAAAGATTGGAGTTTGAAGTTGAATGAAGCTCTTTGGGCATATAGGACAACATACAAGACTCCAATTGGTACTTCTCCCTACAAGCTTGTCTATGGAAAAACTTGCCATTTGCCAATTGAGTTGAAGCATAAGGCATATTGGGCAGTCAAGGCACTCAATTATGATATGCATGCATGTGGGCAAAAGAGGCTTCTCCAAATTGATGAACTTGATGAAATTAGGCTAAATGCCTACCATAATTCAGAATTCTACAAGGGAAGGACTAAAAGATGGCATGATGGAAGGATTCTGAAAAGGGATTTCAAGGTTGGAGACCTTGTATTACTCTTCAACTCAAGATTAAAGATTTTTCCAGGAAAGTTGAAGTCAAGGTGGAGTGGACCATTCAAAATTCATAAAGTATATCCATTTGGTGCTGTTGACCTTCTGAATGACAAAGATGACATATTTAAGGTAAATGGACAGAGGTTAAAGCTTTACAATCCCACAGCCATGGATTCTGCAAAGGAGGAGCTGACTCTAGCTGATTTGCCACTACCACCTAACTGATTTCACCTTGTATCAATGTCTAGCCAAAGACATTAAAGAAAGGCACTTCTTGGGAGGTAACCCAAGCCACTTTACACTTAATCTTTCTGTTTTTGCAGGAATAAGGGATGAGGAACATGTTCAATTCACAAGTCTCAACTTCAGGGAGTACCCTCACCCTTATTTTTTATTTTTTCCATTGAAAACTCAATGATAACTGATAATATCTTTTTCATTATGATACATTAATCATATCATCATATGAATTAACATTCATTTCAGTTATCCAAATCTATTTTAGATTAATTTCAGTGAACTTCAGAAATTTCCAATGCATTGTTGAAATTGTGCACTCAAAACTCTGATTTCACTATTTCACTGATATCTTTTCTTTCACTGCAGGATCAATTGCTACTAATGAAGGTTAGACCACCCAAAGTTTCTAGATGAAGTGCCAAGGGGATCCAAATTCCAAATTTAATGCATTTCAATCCCACCCACCCCTCTCCCTTGCCTTTATTTTTCAACCCTGAGGACAATGTTGAGAATAAGCTTGGGGGAGGAAACCTGGTGCTTTTCTAACCTTTACACCATGTTTTCAATTGATTTTAATGTTCATATCATAATTCATACCAGGTTATCATTGGTTTTCACAAGTTATCACTAGTTATCACTCGGTTATCAATTTTTGGACCCAACTCAATTCTGAATTCATTTTGACTCTGAAATGGGTAGAATACTTTATTTTGACAGTGGGTGCACTCCAATACCAAGTGGCCAACTTGGCCATTAGCCTTCTTGCTTTAATTGTCATTATGAATTCAGATGCATTTGAATGAAATTTCTAGCTGAAAATTTTTCCTTTTTGTGGGTCACACTAGTTGATACTTATGGATTGAATTAGTAATATCAGATGTCTAGAAGGGAGTCAAGGCTCTTGCTACCATGCTTAATAGGAAAACTTGACTTTTTGGATAAAGGGATCTAAACTATACTTGAGTTTGAACTATTGCTCACTTCATGAACAGGATAGAAAAATGAAAAAAGGAAAAGTAAAAAGTCATATGCATGCATAGAAAAAAGGAAGAGAGCAAAACTTCCAAAGGAATCTCTCTTCAATGCAAAAAGAAAAAAAAATTTAGGAGAGCAAAACTTCCCAAGGAATCTCTCCTAAAGAAAGCATAAATAAAAATCAGGTGCTAAACCTGTTTATATGCATTTCATGAATAAAAGTCAGGTGTTAAACCTGTTTAATCAATTGAAAACCTGTTCATGAAGAGATTTGTAGTTCAACCCCTTTGTAAAGTTGACAATTCCTACAATTCAAACATGTTATTGCTAGTACTTCTTCCATGGCTTAAATTTGCCTTAGCCTCTGTGATTCCCTAGCTAGAAATTGAGTTTTTGGAAAGAATGAAGTGTTGGCAAAGTGGGAAACTCATTGGATTCAATTCAGCTAGACTTTACTTCATTTGTGGACTTTTAATTCAAGTTTGTCCTTAATTTCTGAATGTTTTGCTTGAGGACAAGCAAAAGGCTAAGCTTGGGGGAGTTTGATCACTTGCTGATCACTATATGATTCTAACCCATTTTAGATGAAATTCATACATATGGAGTCCCACTTTTACCTATTTTTGGGCCAATTATACTTGGAATGCAAACATTGTGATAACTAGTTGATATTCCTCATTTCATACTTAATTCCATGTGCATAGAGGTTCTGAAATGCCAAAATCCATTAATATTTAAATTCTATGCCAAGTTATCATTTTGAGGACAAGTTATCATTCCTAAGTGTCAAGTTATCATTATTTTGAATGAACTTATTTTCAATGGTTTTCTTGCCCTAAATCCATCATTATCATGTATAAATCATATTTGGATAGTCACATCTCAACTTGTGCAAAGTTTTAAGTCCATTTGAACAAGTTATCATTTTTCAAGTGCCAAGTTATCGTTAAAGGGCAATTCTGTCATTTCGACATGAAAAACCATTAATTCTGCACAAGGACCTTAAGCAATCATCTTATTATTGTTCTAACTCATTGCTGGTCAAATTTCATCACATTTGGATAATCAAAACTCAAGTTATGACAAGTTATCGTTTTTAAGTCATATAAGTTATCGTTTTTGGGGCACTCAAGTTATCACTTTTAGGAATCTCATTCATATTTGATTTCTGACCTCACTCACTTGTCACTCTAATCAATTTGATGCATGAAATGCTTTGAACCACCCATACTAGGACATTTTCTAAGATTTCCATAAAGTTATCATTCCGGGCCCTTGAATTCATTCATATCAATATAAGTTTTCATTCTTGCACAACACATAAACCCATCTGATAATTGAACTAGTTACCAGCATTATTCTAATCCTTATTTGTCAAAATACTACTCAAGAGCTTTGATGCTTGCTGTTTGGGTTTTTGTAGCAAGAAGAAAAGGTGGCCAAAAGGTGGAAAAAGTAGGGGGGACCACTACTTTTTCCTGCACAAAAGGGAAGCTGTCACTGCTGGAATTTCTGCAGATGGACAGGTGGCTTAATCAGGAGGATTAGGACATTTAGATGCTGATCAAAGGGTGGAAAGGAGTGATATATAAGCTGGATTTTTCTGGAGGACAAAGGGGGCTGGTCATTCAAGGGTTTGGAGCAAGGCAAGGCTGCAAAGGATTCTGGTGGAGGAGCTGCTGGTCAGGAAGCTTCAAAGAACCATGAATTGTATCTGTTTCTTACCCCATTTCATGTCAAATCTTGTAATTATGAGGAGCTAAACTCTATTTCTTCTAGGATAGGGTAGTAGTTTAGATTAGTTTTGGATGGATATGGACTGATTTGTAATCCTGCACTGAAATCAATTCTGGTTTTCAGATTTTAGAACTTTTCTGCACTGATTCATGTTATCATTAGATCCATTGTAAACCATGATTGAGATGTGTTATTTGATCTAATCACCCTTCAGAATGCATTAAGAGATAAAATCAGATTTCTGGATTCCATTTAGTTGCAAATCTGATTTCTGAATTTGGTTTCCTGAAAATCTGATTTCCTATTTTTTCTGAATCTAATTTCCTGAATTGCAGAATTTGTTTGTCATTCTCAACCTGATTAATTGAGTCTTTGGGATGTTGGTATTGTCTCTATCTTGTTCAGAAATGAATCAAGATTGTTTGGGCAATCATTTGACTCAAATCAGATTTTCCATTAATTCCTGAACTGAAATCAGAAATCTAATTTTTCTGGCTTTACATTTCTGAAATCTGATTTGTTATAAATCTGATCTTGTCATTTGAAAACCCTATTTGTATTTATAACTGAGAAGTTATCATTTGGTCTAACCCTTGTTCAGAAATGAATCAAGAATCAATGTCAAGTTCTAGATACAAACCCAATTAGAATTCTGATTTCTACTTTCTGAAATCTGATTTTTCTGAAATCTGAATTCTGATTTTCTTGGGCTGTTTGAATCTGATTGTCATTGGGGATTGAATTAATTGAACAACTGAGAGGTTAACATCTATCCCAATCTTGTTCATAAATGAATTGAGAAGCTTTGACATTCCTATGATTCAAATCTGATTTGGTTTTTCCTGATTTGAATGAGTTGAATGAGTTGCTGATTTTTGGTTTCCAGAAATTTCTGAAATCTGATTTCTTGGGTTTTTGGATCTGATTGTCATCAAGGATTGGATAATTGAATAGTTGAGAGGCTAATATATGCCCTGATCTTATTCAGAAATGAATCAAGATCATTGACAATTCAGAATTCAAATCTGATTTTTCCAAAATCTGATTTCTTAGTTTGATTCTAATTCTATTTTCTGATTGTTTGGAATCTGATTGCCAATTGTCAATCCCTATTTTATTCAAATCACTGAGAGGTGTACTCTAGGAATCCCTTGCAGTCCAGAGATGGGTCAAGGGTCATTTGACAAACTTGAATTCCATCAATCCACATTGCTGATTTTTTTCAGAAATGCTGATTTCTGTTTTCTCATTTAATTAACTTCTGATTTCCATTGTCAACCCTCATATTAATCCACTACTGAGAGGTAGTCTTAAGGGCTTCTTTGAGATCCAGAGATGGGCCAAGGAGCAATGGGAATTATGAACTCATGTGGCCATATGGTTTGCATTTCCAATTGAGTGTGTTTGTGTGGATTCCAATTTATTTTGCAACCGAGAGGTTGACTTTGAATCCCCCTTGAATTCAGAGATGAGTCATGGAACACAAGCACCATTATTGAGTATATTTTATCCTGGTTTGGTTGATTGGAATGATTCCATCTTTTTATGATTGCAAATGCAAGTTATCATTCCAAACTTCCTTGGATTGCAAAAAATCAGCATTGAATCTTACTTTTGAGCCCAATGATAACTTGATTTTCAGTGAGGACCCTCTTTTGATTCAACCTAGCTAACAATTATATAATCATATATTGCTTAGTTAGAGGCCAATTGAGCTGTGGGAACAGCCATTTTCAAGTTGAATCAAAAGTTGGATATTTAATGATAACTTGTTCCATTCCATCCTTAATTAATTTAGATGAACCCCAAATCCTAGAAGAACCTTCCTCATAGATAGTTAAACCTTTTTAGACTTCATTCTAGCATTTATAATTCAGTTTTGATAAATTTCCAAAACCCAAAAATCTGTTATCATTTCACTTTCTATAAAAAAAATCTATTTTCACTATTCATTAAAAATCTGTTTTTAGCCACTTAAGTAGAACTAATCTAAATTGTTTTAGGGTGTCTTAGACTTCAAATTCTTGTGGATACGACAACCTGAGTCTACTACAACTTACCTGTGCACTTGCAGCTAGTGAGTTGGGACACCAAAAAAAATGAAAAATTGACATTTTCTTTAATTTCAGCAAGTTATCACTAGAAAACCCAAATATCACTATCAAGGACCCAACAAAGGTTGATGCAATATTGAATTGGGAGCCTCCAAAAAGTGTGATAGAAGTGAGGAGTTTTCTGGGTTTAGCAGGATATTATCGATGTTTTATTGAAGATTTCTCTATGATCGCAGTTCCATTAACTAGACTTCTTCGGAAGAATGTAAAGTTCGAACGGACAGAGCAATGTCAAGATAGCTTCGAAAGGTTAAAGAGATGTTTAACATCTGCTCCAATATTAACACTCCCAACAGACAATGGAGGCTAGTGATGCTTCTCGACAAGGGTTGGGTTGCGTTCTAATGCAACATGGAAAAGTTATTGCATATGCTTCTCGACAACTCAAACCACATGAGTTAAACTACCCAACACATGATTTAGAGTTGGCAGCAGTTATTTTTGCTCTTAAGATATGGAGACATTATCTTTATGAAGAGACATGTCACATTTTTACGGATCACAAGAGTTTGAAATATCTCCTTACACAAAAAGAATTAAATTTACGCCAAAGAAGGTGGATGGAGTTACTAAAGGACTATGATTCATAATTGATTATCATCCTGGTAAAGCTAATGTGATTGCAGATGCACTTAGCCGAAAATCATCAAGTCTTCTAGGCCATATAAAAGTATATCAGTTGTCATTGCTACTTGAATTGAAATCCTTAGGAGTTGAGTTGAAGACAAGTGAGGAAGGAGCACTCTTGGCACACTTTAGAATTAGACCCATTCTAGCCGAGAGGATACACGAAGCACAAGATCAAGACAAAGAATTAGTGAAAATCATCAATCAAGTAATGAATGGAGAGCAAACCCAATTCTCATCAAAGGATGATGGAACTTTAATGTTTGGTAGCAGGTTGTGTGTTCCTAATGTTGGAAATCTTAGACAAGAAATAATGAAGGAAGCTCATTGTTCGCTTATACTATACATCCAGGAAGTACTAAGATGTATAGAGATTTGAGGAGAAACTTTTGGTGGCATGGTATGAAGAAAGACATAGCAAAATATGTTTCTCGATGTTTAATGTGTGTAAAAACTGAACACAAAGCTCCTACTGGAACTCTTTAATCAATTCCGATACCAAAATACAAGTGGGTATGGATTTTGTAACGGATTTGCCAAGAACTAAGATAAATCATGACACTATTTGGGTAATTGTTGATCATCTTACAAAGTCTGTACATTTCATACCAGTTCGAAAAGATGACTCTTTAAATACATTAGCCAAGTTATACATTGATGAAATTGTGATACTACGTGGTATTCCAACATCTATCATTTCTGATAGAGATCCTCAGTTTACCTCTCGATTTTGGCATAGTTTACAAAATGCCTTAGGCACAAAACTAAAGTTTAGTACTTCATTTCATCCTCAAACAGATGGTCAATCGGAGAGAATCATTCAAACATTTGAAGAAATGCTCTATTCTAGAATTTAAGGGATCTTGGGATGAACACTTATCATTAGCAGAGTTTGCCTATAATAATAGCTTTCATTCAAGTATCAAGATGGCTCCTTTTGAAGCATTATATGGTAGGAAATGTAGGACACCGATATGTTGGGATGAAGAAGGTGTAAGAGTCCTTTTGGGACCACAGAAAGTACAAGAGACCGTCGACAACCTAAAAATCATCAAACAAAAGTTAAAGGTAACACAAGATCAGCAAAATAGTTATGCAGATCAACATCGTCGAGAAATGGAGTATGAGGAAGTAGAGTCTTCTTAAAAGTTTCACCTTGGAAAGGTGTTATACGATTTGGAAAGAAAGGAAAGTTAAATGATCACTTGCTGATCACTATATGATTTTAACCCATTTTAGATGCAATTCATACATATCGAGTCCCGCTTTTGCCTATTTTTGGGTCAATTATACTTGGAATGCAAACATTGTGATAACTAGTTGATATTCCTCATTTCATACTTAATTCCATGTGCATAGAGGTTCTGAAATGCCAAAATCCATTAATATTTAAATTCTATGCCAAGTTATCATTTTGAGGACAAGTTATCATTCCTAAGTGTCAAGTTATCATTATTTTGAATGAACTTATTTTCAATGGTTTTCTTGCCCTAAATCCATCATTATCATGTATAAATCATATTTGGATAGTCACATCTCAACTTGTGCAAAGTTTTAAGTCCATTTGAACAAGTTATCATTTTTCAAGTGCCAAGTTATCGTTAAAGGGCAATTCTGTCATTTCGACATGCAAAACCATTAATTCTGCACAAGGACCTTAAGCAATCATCTTATTATTGTTCTAACTCATTGCTGGTCAAATTTCATCACATTTGGATAATCAAAACTCAAGTTATGACAAGTTAACATTTTAAGTCATATAAGTTATCGTTTTTGGGGCACTCAAGTTATCACTTTTAGGAATCTCATTCATATTTGATTTCTGACCTCACTCACTTGTCACTCTAATCAATTTGATGCCTGAAATGCTTTGAACCACCCATATTAGGACATTTTCCAAGATTTTCATAAAGTTATCATTCCGGGCCCCTTAATTCATTAATTTTGATACAAGTTTTCATTCCTGCACAACACCTAATACAATTTGATATCTGAGCTAGCAACTATCATTATCCTAATTATTATTTGTCAAAATACCATTCAAGGGCTTTGATGCTTGCTGTATGGGGATTTGTAGCAGGGAGAAAGGTGGCCAAAAAGTGGAAAAAGTAGGGGGGGACCATCTACTTTTTCCTGCACCAAAAAGGAATCTGCACTGGAATTTCAGAGGGGTGGACAAGTGGCTGCAATCAGGAGGATTAGAACATTTAGATGCTGATCAAAGGGTGGAAAGGAGTGATATATAAGCTGGATTTTTCTGGAGGAGAAGGAGGCTGGTCATTCAAGGGTTTGGAGCAAGGCAAGGCTGCAAAGGATTCTGGTGGAGGAGCTGCTGGCCAGGAAGCTTCAAAGAACCATGAATTGTATCTGTTTCTTACCCCATTTGATTGCAAATCTTGTAAATATGAGGAGCTAAACTCCATTTCTTCTAGGATAGGGTAGTAGTTTAGATTAGTTTTGGATGGATATGGACTGTTTTATAATTCCTGCACTGAATCATTTCTGATTTTCATATTTCAGAAACTTCTTTACTGATTTATGCTATGCTACTATTAGATCTAATTGTAACCAATGACTGAGAAGTATTACTTGATCTAATCATTCTACAGAAGTGAATTAAGAGTTAATGTCAGTTTTCTGATTTCATTCAATTGCAATTCTGATTTCTGATTTGGTTTTCTGATTTCTGAATTTGATTCCTATAAATATCAGAATCTGTTCTTCATTTCTAACCTGATTAATTGAGTCTTTGGGATGTTGGTATTGTCTCTATTTTGTTCAGAAATGAATCAAGATTGTTTGGGCAGTCATTTGACTCAAACCAGATTTTCCATTAATTCTTGAACAGAAATCAGAAATCTAATTTTTCTGGTTTTACATTTCTGAAATCTGAAGTGTTATAAATCTGATCTTGTCATTTGAAGACCCTATTTGTATTTATAACTGAGAAGTTATCATTTGGTCTAACCTTTGTTCAGAAATGAATCAAGAATCAATGCCAAGTTCTAGATACAAACCCAATTAGAATTCTGATTTCTACTTTCTGAAATCTGATTTTTTCTGAAATCTGAATTCTGATTTTCTTGGGCTGTTTGAATCTGATTGTCATTGAGGATTGAATTAATTGAACAACTGAGAGGTTAACATCTATCCCAATCTTGTTCAGAAATGAATTGAGAAGCTTTGACATTCTTATGATTCAAATCTGATTTGATTTTTCCTGATTTGAATGAGTTGAATGAGTTGCTGATTTCTGGTTTCCTGAATTCCAAAATCTGATTTCCTATTTTTTTGGATCTGATTGTCATCAAGGATTGGATAATTGAATAGTTGAGAGGCTAATATATGCCCTGATCTTATTCAGAAATGAATCAAGATCTTTGACAATTCAGAATTCAAATCTGATTTTTCCAAAATCTGATTTCTTAGTTTGATTCTAAATTCTATTTTCTGATTGTTTGGAATCTGAATTGCCAATTGTTAATCCCTATTTTATTCAAATCACTGAGAGGTGTACTCTAGGAATCCCTTGCAGTCCAGAGATAGGTCAAGGGGCATTTGGCAAACTTGAATTCCATCAATCCACATTGCTGATTTTTTTTCAGAAATGTTGATTTCTATTTTCTCATTTTTCTAACTTCTGATTTCCATTGTCAACCCTCATATTAATCCACTACTGAGAGGTAGTCTTAAGGGCTTCTTTGAGATCCAGAGATGGGCCAAAGAGCAATGGAAATTGTGAACTCATGTGGCCATATGTTTTGCATTTCCAATTGAGTGTGTTTGTGTGGATTCCAATTTATTTTGCAACCGAGAGGTTGATTTTGAATCTCCCTTGAATTCAGAGATGAATCATGGAACACAAGCATCATTATTGAGTATATTTTATCCTGGTTTGGTTGATTGGAATGATTCCATCTTTTTATGATTGCAAATGCAAGTTATCATTCCAAACTTCCTTGAATTGCAAAAAATCAGCATTGAATCTTTCTTTTGAGCCCAATGATAACTTGATTTTCAGTGAGGACCCTCTTTTGATTCAACCTAGCTAACAATTATATAATCATATATTGCTTAGTTAGAGGCCAATTGAGCTGTGGGAACAGCCATTTTCAAGTTGAATCAAAAGTTGGACATTTAATGATAACTTGTTCCATTCCATCCTTAATTAATTTAGATGAACCCCAAATCCTAGAAGAACCTTCCTCATAGATAGCTAAACCTTTTTAGACTTCATTCTAGCATTTATAATTCAGTTTTGATAAATTTCCAAAACCCAAAAATCTGTTATCATTTCACTTTCTATAAAAAAAAATCTGTTTTCACTATTCATTAAAAATCTGTTTTTAACCACTTAAGTAGAACTAATCTAAATTGTTTTAGGGTGTCTTAGACTTCAAATTCTTGTGGATACGACAACCTGAGTCTACTACAACTTACCTGTGCACTTGCAGCTAGTGAGTTGGGAGACCAAAAAAATGAAAAATTGACATTTTCTTTAATTTCAGCAAGTTATCACTAGAAAACCCAAATATCATTATCATTAAATCCAAGATATGTAGGACCGTATGAAATTTTGGAGTGTATTGGACCAGTTGCATATAGGTTAGCTCTACCACCAGAGTTATCACGTATTCTGATAGTGAAATTGAGAAGTGTAGTGATAACTTGCTGATTTTTGGTCAAAAGTGAGATTTTCTAATTTTTTATTTAACTCCCTAATTCACTCTCTACTGCAGTGCACAGGTCAATTGTAGTAAAACCTAAATATCATATCCACAGTGATTTGATGCCAAAGACTCCCTAAAACAATCTAGACTAGCCTCAATTAAAGTTACAATTTCAAGAAATTGAAGGAAAATGAAAACAGATTTTTAAAAGTGGCAAAAATGATAACTGATTTTGGACTTTTGGAAACTTATCTAAACTGAATTATAAATGCTTAACTAAGGGCTAAAAGGATTTATCTATCAATGAGGAAGGTTCTCCTAGGAGTTGGGGTTCATCTAATTCAATTATGGATGGAATGGGACAAGTTATCAATTTTTAGTCAAATCTGATTCAATCTTAACATGGCTGCTCTCACAGCTGAATTTGTCCAAAACTAATCATTATATTCTCGTATAAATGTTAGCTAGATTGAATTAGAAGAAGATCCCCACTTAATATCAAGTTATCATTAGGTTCAAGATCAAAATTCTTTGCTGATTTTTGGCAATTGCAGTGAAAATCAGAAATGATAACATCCAATTGCACCTTAAACATGAGGGAATTACTTCAATTAACTAAACATGAATGAAATCAATCTAATATTAGTGCTAATGCTTCTTAGTTTATCTCTAAACTACAAGAGGATTGTAAAACAGCCTTTCAGCTACAAATGGAAATGAAATCCACATTTTCACTAATGAATTGGATAAAATCAGCACATAATTGGAACTCAGCACATGCAATTGCTTCTTGGTCCATCTCTGAACTACAAGAAAACCTTAAGTATACCTCTCAATGATTAAATGAAATCAGGGGCTTAATAATAACAAGGCAGATTCCACAAATTTCAGGAAATCAGCAATGGGAATTCAGGAAATCAACATTGAAGAGTTGCACAAATTCAGGGAATTAAACCTTGGAAGTACCATTGTCCCTTGATTTATTTCTGAACAAGGATGAAACCATAAGGCAACCTCTTAGTTGTCAATACAATCAGGGCTTCACAATGATAAAACATATTTTATGAATTCAGGAAATCAAAAATGGGAAATCAGAAATCAACAATCAGGAAATTCAGATTCTTAATTGGGTTTGAACCTAGAAAATGCCATTGGTTCTTGATTCATTTCTAAACAAGAATATATCAAAGGACAACCTCTCAGTTGTAATTTACAAGTAGGATCTTACAATGACAAGAACATATTCATATAAAACATATTCAAAAATCAGAATTCAGAAATCAATGCAGGAAATCAGATTTGTCCATATCCATACAAAATAGAAGGGATAACAGATACAAAACATCCTGAATGAACTCTGTCGACAGGAAGATTAGTAGCCTTCTTCTCCAGCTTCTTCTTCTCCCTTCCCTGCTCAAAACCCTGCAATGGCCAGCCCCCTTCTCTCCAGGGTTTCTCAGCTTTTATATGACCTTCCTACACCCTTAGATGCAGATCAGAATGTTCTCTTGTGCCTTGATTATGCCAAGTGTCCTGGTCCAAAAAAAACTACAATGCCAGCTTTTTGGACATCCAAAAAGCAAGTGGTCCCCCCTACTTTTTTCTCTTTGTGCAGCCCTCTTTTTTCTTGCTAGAAAGGCCAAAACAGCAAGCATCAAAGTCCTTGAATGAGATTTTAACAAATAAGGATTAGGACAATGATAATTATCAGCTCAAACATCAAATGGGTTTTGGTGTTGTGCAGGAATGAAAATCATAAATAAAAAATGATAACTTCTAAAACCCGGAATGATAACTTGCACCATATCATGAAAATTGTCCAATTATGGGTGGTTCAAAGCATTGAAGGCATTAAAAGGATTAGGATGGCAAGTGAATGAGGTCAGAAATCAAATGTGGATAAGATTTCATACTAATGATAACTTTGGTGACCCGGAATGATAACTTGTCATAACTTTTGTTGTGATTGTCCAAATGTGGTCAAATCAGGGCAGCAAGGAGTTAGGACAATAATATAATGATTGCCTAATGCCTTTATGCAGAATTGATAACCTTGCACATCAAAATGACAGTTTTGCCCTAAAAATGATAACTTGACACTAAAAAATGATAACTTGTGAAATGGAATGATAACTTTGTACAAGTTGAAATATGATCATCCAAATATGATTAATTCATGATGGCATGGGATTTAGGGAAAGATAATCACTAGAAATAAGCTAAACTAGAAAAATGATAACTTGCACTTTGGAATGATAACTTGCCCAAAAAATGATAACTTGGCATAGAATTGATATATTTATTGATTTTAGCAATTCAAAGCCTCTATGCACATGGAATTCAGTATAAAATGAGAATGATCAGTTGGTTATCACAATCCATTGCATTCCAAGCATAATTAGCCAAAAGTTAGGCAAAATAGGGGCTCGATATGGGTGAATTGAATAGAAAATTGGATAAAAACCTATTATGATCAGTTAGTGATCATATTCATGATGCCTTTTCATGTCTCTATGCTTCGACGATATCGATCAGATCCTTCTAATGTGTTGGAGCCCCAATCTATTCAAGTACGAGAGGATTTGTCATATGAAGATAATCTAGTGCAAATTATTGGAAGAAAGGAAAAAGAACTACAGAATCGAAAGATTTCACTAGTTTTGGTGCTTTGGAGAAATCATTCAAAAGAAGAGGAAACTTGGGAGCGAGAGGATCAAATAAGAGAAAAGTATCCGTTCTTATTACCTGAAATAGGTAACCAAATTTTGGGAATGAAATTTTTTTAAGGAGGGGAGAATTGTCACAGGCGTGCCCTAGAAACATCATTTGTGCATAATTATGCATTTAATTAACATACTAAGTTAGTTTGGATGTCCATTTAGTGATATTTGTATATAGTAATTAATATTCCGATTAGATCATAATGACTACTTAATTGTCGATATACTTTACAAAGTAATTACATAAGGTTATTAGGAATAAATTATAAAATTTCTAAAATCATATATATGTTTAAATAGGATTAAGTAAGTTTAATTAGGGTTAAAACACTTAGTTATGACAAAAAAATTGTGATTGGCCATCACTTAAGTTCCAAGCAGACATGTGAGAGCTGCTCAAAGGGATATTTTTCCAAACTGCCATATGATGTCAGAAAATTCTGAAAACAATATATAATGCACTTAACATTATCCTTTAACCGTAGAAATTGTTCCAGGTGAGTTTTGATCCAGAAATTATTCTTCTGATTGAAAGGATCATTTCTTCGTTGATATACAACCATAAATCATGACATTTGGTTTGATTAATACATTCGAAGTTAGCTTTCCATGACTACTGGAATCAGCTAAAAAGGAGTTTTATAGAGGAAGTTATGAACTTATCTTCGCAAGTCACTCATCCTATCTCGAGTCTGATATAGGTTCAATTTGTAAATTAGGGCACGATTGGAGTAGAGTGAATTAGGATTTGCAATTTGGATATGCTTAATTAGACATCTCAGGGGTTCGGTGAGAATGAAATCATCTTATTTGGACTTGTAGTTTTGGAGAAATGAATTTTGCATTTCATAATGATTCTTCTGTCAGATTCCAGGACATGGATAGATGATGACCTGAATTTACTTTTTTTGTTATAAGGCTAATGAAGTATATACTTTTTATGACAAAATACTAACGAAGTCTAGTTTTCAAGAAAATTATGACCTAGTTAAATTGACAAGTATAAATAAACATATAAATCAATCTTTCAGTGACACACAGTCTGCCAGGACACAAACCCTAGGTCAGATTTCCTGGGATGTTATGACTTACTCACTTGGATTTAGATAATGATATTTGGAGGTTGGAAACCTTAGGATGCCTAGTTTCTAATTAATCCAGAATCATAAGATTTTTCCATGTGGTTAATAAATTATGAATTATTTATTGACAAGTACTCAGTTTGAAATCCTAAGACAGCATCTAGTTAAGCTTTGGAGAATTGAAAAGTCCCAAGTGTGAAATAGCTTATGAATATAAATACATGAAATTAGAAAATGGTATTAGAGTGAATTATATGTATTTTAGGGTGCATAATCATTCATGCATCATGAGCATGCATTGCATATTACTTTGTTAGTGATTGAGAAGTAAAAAGGCATTATTGCTTGTAGGAAAACATCAAGTTGCAAGTGAAAGGAGGGAAATCTAATAAACCTCCTTGAAGTGATAAAGTACAAGGTGAGTGGGTAAATTTACAACATAGCAAAATGATATATGTTACTTCTTTTATTTATGATATTATTTCAAGTAAAGATTATTATTAGTATTGTTATTGAAACATACCTTGAGTTAAGAAAGATATTTATGATATGTTTCAAAGATTTCATATGAGATGGAATATCCTTTTTCATCAAAATAATTTCAGGGAACAATGCTTGTGAACTTAAAATGGTTTTACTTGATATTGATATATGATGGTGATATGTTATTTTGTTATTATAAAACTCGATGTGTACATTGACCATGCTGAATGAAAAAGGTCTTTGGGACCGCATTCGATATACATGAAGCCTTTGGGGCATATATCGAGTGTCTTTGCCCTTTGGGGGCTGCCCTGCGTGCACGTAGTTACCCATATTATGCTCTGCGTATCCGAGAGTGCTCGAATACGTATTGACCCATGTTATACTCTACGTATCCGAGAGTGGATACATATTGACCCATGATTTTCTCTACGTATCTGAGAATCCATGATTGTGAAGCTCTGCTTAACTGTATGACACACAATCATAGAGGGATACGTATTGACCCATGATTTGTATGTGCAATGACACATGTGTGGTGTTTAATTATGAAAATGATGATATCTTGAATTACTTTTACTTATGTGAAAGTTCATATGATTTGACAAGATATACTATATGTGCTATGCTTTGATTGTTTTCTCATATGAAAGAAATGTGGTTATTTAAATGTTATAGCACTCATATTGTTCCCCTATGTTGTACTTTTATTCCACTCACTTAGCAAATGATTGTTGCTCACAGTATCCATTTTTAATTTTTCAGATACTCATAAGTTCTTGAGTTGAGTCGACTCGGAGCTTGTTTTTGCTGCATATAGAGAAGAGGTTGAGCCGCTGGAGCACTTTAATCCCCTTCACTTTTGTTTTTTTATTTTTTTAAGCATGCATGTGTAATAGATAGTCTTAGATGTTGTAATTAAGTTTGTGATAAACTTTTGGTAAGATTGTATAAGACTTGATCCTATGAGGTGTTATATGTGATATGGTGTGTGAAACAGTAGTGATACTATGAGAATATAAAGTCTTATAATTTTATTTAAACTTTGATGAATATATATATATATATATGCATCTTTTGTATGTGTTGGCAAATACCATGAGATAAGTAAGGGAGGAGGTTTTGTCAATTTTATTTTCAGAATTACTAAACATATTTAAGGGATATAATAATTGGGATTAGAACTTAGTCATGGAGTTGGGTGTGACACTTGATGCCGGTCATCGCCGAAAAAGATGATCGGAACACGCAATGTGCGTCCGCGTAGATTTCTGCGTAAGAGGACCCGGTCCAGGTTCACCTTAACTCGGCCCGAGCAGGTCCAAACTCGGACCGAGTTCTGTGAACTCAGCCCAGATCCGCCATTATTGTGCTCTCCAAGCTCTGCAACAGGACGAACCCGGCCCGGAGTGATGATGACCCGGCCCGAGTTCCACCCACGATGAAGAAGTCGGGTGCGATGGTTGCCCCGACTCGACGATGTCCCGATCCGCTCGGGTGTAACCCGAACCCAGCTCGGGTGTAACCCGAACCCAGCTCGGGTTTAACCCAATTTTTCGAGAACGATGCTCTACGAACTCGGTCCAGGTTCTACCCAAACTCAGCCCGGGTTTTGACTGTATGAAGTCGATATTTATGATCTTTTGACCCCTGATTCACGTGCGTAATCCTGACCTAAGTCATGATATGATTATGTCATTTACACCTTTAATAATGATGATGTCTATTATGATCTTATGATGACTTAATTTAGATCCTATCATATCTATGACATCACTAATCCATATCCATTGATCTAGACCCACTTTATGATGATGATGATTATGATGTTCATATATTTCTGATTTCTCTCCATGATCCTATCTTATAGCTCTGATTAAGTCTCATATAATGATGATGATGGTTAGGACACTTGATCGGTTTGATTCGTTGATCCTTTCTTATGACAACAAATTCTTAATCATGATCTTTATGTCTTAATGAAGATAAATTAAAAGCTGCAAAATAAAAGATGAAAAATATTAAATCGAGAGCTCTTTTTATGATGGACTGGTGACGACTAGTTATGGGCTGACTTCGATCAGTTATGGACTAACTATGGTCAGATATAGGTTGGCTTTGCCAGTTATGATGATGATAATAAACGGGTTGAGACGGGCCTCCCCGTGAGTTGAAATATACCTCACTATAAGTCAAAGATGAATAATAAGATGATGAAAAAGATGAAGCATATTAACAATGTATCTCTTTATGATGATTGTTGGCTTTTGCCATTCTTATGATGATTTTTTCATGATCTCTTGATCAATTATTAATATGCACCCATAAAGATGATTCATTTCATGATTATCTATATTCACACGATGATTTCTCACAATTCTTTATATGATGAGGATCTCATAATCATGATGATCGGCTTTTGCTTCCTTTATGATGATTTATCATGATCTATCTTGATCATTGATCTTACGATCTCAAGAAGATGATGATCTATGAATTCCATATCCCTATGCCAAGTTATAGGACTTCTTTTACCCATATGATGATGATGTCTATTTTCTATCTATATAATGATGATATTCTTATGATTCATGTCTAGTATTATGATGTTATGATTGTTTTTAACTTACTTCCATACTGAGTTGCAAAACTCATAGGGAGGTTTCTCCCCTGTATGTTCCTAGCGGGACCAGATCTTAATGATGAAGGTGACCAATGGTGACAGATCGAGCTCGTAGGTGGCTGCACATGGGTATCTTAAGTCCTTTAGTTTGATGTACTAGTTTTCATTTGGACTCACATGAAGTTCTTTATCAATCTTCCACATATTATGATGTCACACTCTTTTATTATTTAATGATGATTAGTCTTCCACTTTTATTGATGTCGAGTTGACCAGTCAATGTCTTCTTTTTTGTCAATATGATGTACACACGGAAAGTGAAGAAGAGAAGCGATCTATGCCTATAAGAAGCTTCTATGAGCCATGCCAGGTACAGTGAGAGTCATCCTCATTTCTAATGGAATTGAAATGTCTATGGATTGATCAGAAGATCATTTCAATTGGCTAGAATCCCTTACTTGAACGAAAATAGATCTTGTGGGATCATATTGAATTATTCATGTTCAAGCAAGTTTCAACAATACCATTGTAACCGTTACAGATGTACGAGGCTGGGTGGTTTCTTGGGCCTCCGTTGGTACTTCTGGATTCAAAGGCACAAGAAGAGGGACACCCTATGCTGCTCAAGCAGCCACCACAAATGCTATTCGTACAGTTGTAGATCAGGGTATGCAACGAGTAGAAGTTATGATAATCTAGAATACAACGTAATCCTTCTTTCTTTCGTTTCTGACGGAAACGGTCTGGGATGAAAGGATTCGTACCTTCGAATAACGGGACCAAAACCCGCTACCTTACCACTTGGCCATTGAATCTGATTGGGATGTCCCCAGTTCTGACATGTGTTTTGGGAAAAGTAACATGAAACTTAGAAATCTTAGGTGTATTCAATTCAATACTTCCGAATGAAAGGGGAATTGATCCATGGTCGATTCCGTAACAGATAAATTAGGAATTGTGGGTCGACGGTTCCTTCCCCTTCTTCAAACTCCGATTCGTATTTTTCATATCGAAATCTATGATCAACGATAGAACAATATCCTTTTTGCATCATATCTAATTGATTCCTTGGTTCAGACCGAAGAAGTAATGTCGCTCGATTATTATCAAACTGACTGTAATCTTTTTCAGTCCGTGAGGATCCCACCCGTAGCATCCTTGAAGCATATTCTGCCACGTGACAGGGTGTGATTTGGGGGCGTTACAAGTGGGTCTGCCGACGGCCAATAGCCTTGTGAAATCCTATAAGATCTTGCACTCTACATCTCATGTCTCATTGCACCTGTATTGTTCAATTGAATCTTGAATTAAATAGTTTTTCTTTGGCTCTAATGAATACTATTAATCTCAAACACTATCTTAAGGCCTTACATTATCCAAATTGGAATCTAATCCCACGACCTGCAAATACAACTTTAATTGATTGTCGATGGGTATACACTGTTAAATATCATCCTAATGGCACTGTCGACATATTCAAAGCTCACCAAAGGCTTCACTCAAACATATGGAGTTGACTATTTTGAGACTTTTTCTCTTGTTGCCCATCTTAGTTAAGTTTGGATACTTATTTCAATTGTCGTTAAGAAAAATTGGTCTCTTTATCAACTTGATATCGAGAACGCATTTCTGTATAGTGATTTGGCATAAGATGTATTCATGTCACAACCTCCTATGTGGTTGTGGAGGAGTATGATTTGATAGACTCAAGAAAGTCATTTATGTTCTTAAGTAAAGTCCTAGAGCATGGTTTGATAGACTCAATGGTGAGATAACAAAAATTGGTTTCTCCCATTTTAGTGCTGATATTCACTCTATTTATGTAAGAACAAAGAGCAAGGGTGTGTGATATTTACTATTTATGTGGATGGCATGATTTTAACTGATGATGACAATGTTGGAATTTAGGAAACTAAAAACTTCTTACAAAAGATTTTTGTTACAAAAGATTTTGGAAAACTCCGCTACTTTCTTGAAATTGAGATTGCGAGAAATTCACAAGGTTTGGTCCTTTCTCAAAGAAACATGTGATGGATATTCTAGAAGATGCATGTATGTTGGGAACTACGCCCTCATCATTCCTATTAATGGGTCTACCAAATCAAGGTCCAATGATGATCCTCTTTTCTATGATACTAAAATATATAGGAGCATTGTTGGAAACATTTATACTTGACAATCACCAAACATGATATTAGTTTTGTTATTAGTCGTGCTAGTCAGTTTATGGATAAAACACACTATTGACATTGCAATAATGTTTGTCTTATTCTGAATTCTACAAGAAAAATGACTTTTAGCGACCATAATTAACGAAGAGATTCAAATATGGTCGTTAAACATCGTTATTAACGACCAAAAAAAATTCTGGTCATCATCAATAAGGACCAGAAAAATTTTAGTCATTAATATTCTTATGACTGGCCGTTAAAAGTCAGCAATAAGGACCAAAAAAATTCTTGTCCTTAATATTCAAATTAACGACTACATATCTCTTCGCTAATGACCTAATTTCTTGTAGTGGAAGTATCTTCAAGGCTCTCCTGTGAAAGGATTAATATTTCAAAAACAATTGCCACTTTCTTGGGAGGCAATTTAGTTATGTAACGTAGTAAGAAACAATCAATTGTTTCTCGATCAAGTGTTGAAGTTGAATATCGAGCCATGATATGGATCACTTTGTTACTTGTTGATTTGAGTTTTCTTGCTACACTTCTTATTCCTATGTATTGTGACAATCGCTCTATGACCTATATAGCATCCAATCATGTGTTCCATGAGGACGAAACGTATTGAAGTTGATTGCCACTTCGTATGTGATGTTGTTACTAAAGGGAAGATTGTTACGCCCTACATCTCTTCTGAACTATACTTGGATGATATTTTCATGAAGGGTTACCAAAGAAACGTCACAACTTTCTATGTGACAAGCTAGGCATGATTCACATCTAAGCTCTAGCTTGAGGGGTGTGTTGAAGATTCTCTAAATCAGATAAGAAATTTTGGAGATAATTAGGTCAATAAATATTTGAATCAAAAAGAGAAATTGTTGAGATAATTGAGGCCAACAATTTCTCCATATCAACAGCAAATCTTGTGCACTAGTCGGTCATTGTTTCCTTGTGAAGCAAACTTTTATTTCTAGTATTTCTGTGTAGTCTTATATATATGAGGAGATATTGTTATCAATAATTTTTATTAAAAACAATATTTTCTTCTACAACCCCCAAAATATACTCTCCTTCTACGTGACAATTAGGATTCTCCTGAGCTCATTTTAGTTACTATTTACTTGTTTACCTTGGACTTTCATAGATCCATATAAGAACAAGAAGAATAACAACAATAAAATCATCAATAACTAATTAATTATCATCATAAAAGTATGAAAGCTAGCATAGTGCTAGCATAATCTAAATGACTCTATCTCATGTGTAATTACATCACCATGAATATATTTTACATGCATACGCCTCCATCCTTGCATGTTCAGTTATCCGTGGGATTCAAATATAAGGACATAGAATATCCATAAGTACAAAAATACTCAATGCATAAGATAATACAAATGGATAAAAAAGCTTAATAAAAACATGCAAGCTCTTAACATAATAATAAATCATCTTATCTATTTTGTTCTATCCATTCTATCCTTTCCCTTTTCGGCTCTATTTTATTCTTTTTATTTTGTTTTGTTCTATTCTTTTTATTCCGTTATGTTCTTTTTATTCTTTCACTATGTCTTTTACTTTAATACTTTCTTAGGACATCTATATGTGTTGTCTTATTGCGAGCTTGACTTCTTTTATTATGAACAATTATGACACTTTCATGTGGGATCAAGGTGGATCAAAACTAGTACCAAAAGTGGATGTTTACATACCCAATTAAAAGGATGAGATTAATTTGCAAATCACAGGAGTGATGGAGCTATTAATAACCATCTTCACTTTTGCTATTATGATGGTGAGGTTATTGATGTCCACCTTAGATTCATTTCTCTTAATAGGCAATGCACATAAAACTCCATTTTACACCTTTTATCTTTGAACATAATTAGCATCCTTATTAATTATCTATTTAACAACATTAACATAGTGATCAAATTGTCAATTTACAATAGGGGTAATTAACCTAACTCGAAACATGTTTTGTTAGCTAAATCTAGGTCGGGTATGTCTGAACCCGAGCTGGATTTGGGCTGAACCTAGGTTGGTCAATGAATGTTATTGGTGTGTTGGTCAACTTGAATGGCATAACATGAAATTTTAATGCCTATACCCCGATTTGAATGCAATCTTCAGTATGTCCGAATTAGGTATACATAGTTGGTGATAGTCATCCCTGAGGTCTGTCTTCGAGAATACCTTTGCCTTAGAGAGTTGATCAAATAGGTCATCGATCCTCGACAAAGGATACTTGTTCTTCATTGTCACCTGGTTTAACATTCTATAGTCGATGAAGAGCCTAAATGATCCATCCTTCTTTTTTATGAACAATACAGGAGCGCCCTGAGGTGTCACACTTGGGAATGAAACCTTTATCTATTAGCTCCTAGCATCTAACTACTCTATTAGTGCCATCCTATGTAATAGCTCTATCAGCTCTATCATTACCAAGTTGAATGAACTTGGTCAAGTATTCAAACATGTCATATTGTCTTGTGTCAGTAGGAACTCTCTTCACTTGAATATTTCTTATTCGCTGGAAAGAAGCATTCCCATAAGGACCGTCTGAAAGCAGATTAGTGGCAAATAAGATATTCTATATAGTCCATCAATTGGAAGGTCTTCTTTATGGCCCATATCCATCATTCTATAGTGTCAAAATCATCCACCTCGTTGAATTGAGGTAGCTTAAACTTCATAAACTCTTGAATTGAGATCCTTACTTGATTGCCTTATAGGAGCCCATTGTTGGTGTTACCCAATTGAGTAATTGTGCCGATGTTATATTGGGGCACCTCTTATTTTTGGTTGTTGGGATTATTCCCTTAGGTTGAACACAACTAGCTAGTTCGTTTCCTTGTGTAGGAATTATCTACAATAAAAGTCATTCTATTTAGTAAGACAAATTGAGTTAAACCAAAATTTTACTTTACTTATTTGGATGATGTGATAGTTGTTCGTGATGGTTGCACATGAATCATTATCAATTTTAAAAAGGAACCTTAGGCTCCAATACCAACTTTAACACCCCCAAAATACACCTTCTTATCACATGACAGCTATTATTCACCTCTTTACCTTGGGCTTTCACTTATCCATTTAAGAACAAGAAGAATAACAATAATAAAATGATCAATAACTAATCATAATTGTCATCATAAAAGTATGGAGGCTAACATAATGATTTGTTCTCAAATGGTCCTCTAAAATCATTCTACAATATCATTCTATCAATAAAGTAATATAATCTAATCTCATGCAATGGTATCACCACAAAATCTTTAGTTGCACAGAGAGGATTCCAAGAGTTCCACTAAGAAAGCTTCAACAATATCTTACAGACTTAATAAGAAAGCTTCAACAATATCCTACAGACTGAAAATCATTACAACAATGCAATTGAACTTAAAATATTAGCCACATAAGTGGCTTTGAAATCATCAATATTTTTAAAAGCAACAATAGCTTCAAAATCATCTATGATTGCTCCATCAGAAGTGCCTAATAAAGAAAAATGATATGTTCACAAAGAAATCAACATTTTAATAGATACAAGTGAATGGAGAATTTATTGTACCCCTACGGTGTTACCGACAACCTAATTTATACATCATGTAGTTGACCTTCATTTTGAGCCCTTCTTTAGAATAAAGATATTTTACATTAATAATTTTTTTGATAATCTTGGAATTATGTGAAGTTTGCTTTCTAATTAAAAAATTGACTAATCTAGCATAAATGTTATAATACTTATATGCTTCTTCATGTCGTCCCAACATATGGTTTGGGCAGCTCATAAGATTTAACATAATCAGTAGGCACTTCATCGTTTCTTTCTTGTTCAGTGTCTTCTTCATTCAACCATTCACAAGTTATCTCTTCCTTATTATCAAATCCAATAATGTTCTCTGCCTCCATCTCTATAATATTAAAATAACATTTATGACAAAATTTTGATATTAGTTGTACATATTGATTATTAGCATAAATAAATAAATAACTCATTAGCAAAAAAAAAGTATAAGTATTATCAATTATAACTGCATTTCAACATAAAAACATCAGCATTTCAATACTTCGACTTTATATGCATGCATTCATATAGTTCAATTTTTTTCCTTGAACTACATATATATGACATAAGTTGTTACCTTTTCTATCTTTGATTTTTTTTCTACATAGTGATCAACGTATGGCTTCCGATACTTACAATTTTCCTTCTACAATAATAACACAAGACATGTTAAATTTGACCTTGAGGGCGGAAGACATGTAGTAAGCCAACTTGGGGCGAAGTTCGAAGGTAGGTCGGCATCACAAGAAATTCAGGTTGACAGCAACATAGCTCATGCATGATTGACAGCAAAGAGGGATGAGGTCAGCGGTGTCCTCTCTTCACGTCGGCGGTGTAGATAATGCATGATTGATGGCGAAGAGGGATGAGATCAACAATGTCCCCTCTTCACATCGGCGGTGGTGTGGATCATGCGGCGTACACGACAATGCTGAGCCCATTCCCATCTAGGGAGGATGACAATGGCGGGCCCCTTCGCATCTACAGGAGGATCTCGACGGTGAGGACATCATCCCTTCGCATCTACGGGGAGGATCTCGGTGGTGATCCCCTTCATGTCTATGGGGCGGATCTCCGCGGCGACATAGACTGAGCTCCTCATGTGATGTATAGGGAAGATTGACAGTGTAGAAGGTAGATGACGACATGCATGCAGCAACATCCCGTTTCACGACTAGGGCATGATGCATGCTTATTTCTACATATTATTTTGCACTTTAATAAGTTAAAATTAAATAAATCATGCACCAAATTTTTTTTGATATTTTTGTGAGAATTTTATTTTATTTTTAATTATATGATACTCACTAAATTGGCTTGTCAGGAGAAGAAAACGGCCCACGTCAGAAGACACGGGCCGTGTTAGCCAAAGCCGCGTCGACTTTAAACACAGAACGTGGAGAATCATGCTGAACCCTGGACAACACGGCCCGCGGCAAAGGAAAATGGCCCATGTCTTATGGAGATTATACGCCGGGCATGCTGCGATTTTGCTGTCCTACATGGCCCGTGTCATCTATTACACGGTCTATGTTATTAATATCACTAGATTTGGTGCAATGGAATGAGGGTCGAGTAATTAGAGCACGAATCAACACGGGCCGTGTCCCTAGAAAAATGGTCTATGTTTATCCCCAGATTTGTGGTAAATCACGCCTATAAAAAGTCTTCATTTTCCACCCTATAGAGGCATCTAACATTGAAGGAAAACATCCACTTTCAAATAAGGAGTCTTGTGGCTACTTTGTTTAGAGTCATATTTGGAGTTTTAGAATTTCAATCTCTTGTTCATCTTTTGTACTCTAATCTTTGCATTTTTTATGTTTAACTCTCCAGTGATGGAGCAGTCTTCTTAGCTGGTTTTACTTTGTTGAAACTCCATTGTTATTTTGAAAGAAAATATCATTTCCCTTATATGAATATGGATGTTGTGATTTACTTGGGAATTTAATCGTTTTCAGCATATCATATCTCTCCCCTATCTACTCAGTGAGATTTAAGAGGAGTGTGGATTTAGGCTTACTTGGTTGAGGAGTCTTTGAGATGAATTAAATTACATTGTATTTTATCCATAAATATTTGGATAATAATTTGGTTAAACTTTCTTAAAATTTTTAATTGATAAAACAAATAGAACATCTAGTTAAAGTCCTGAATTATATTTCAATTATTTCCATCAGATATGATTTTCTTACTTAATTCAAATAACAGTGGAGGAATGCTTAGACAAGCAAACATTTCTCCTATTTGATATTTTTCCCTTTCACTTGTTGGGTCTGCTTCTTATTTCTTTCTATGGTTAATTTTTACAATTCATTTCTCTTAAATTTTCTCATCTAGCAAGAATAAGAGAAAAAAGTCCTTGTGGGATCGATATCTTTTCACTATTCTACTACTTGTGTGACTGGTACACTTGTCATCTTTTCTACTATATAGAAAAATCATCAAGTTTTTGGTGCCATTGTTGGGGACCCTTTCTAACTTTTTTCTGACTTGAATGAATCTTGAATACTCTGATTTCTCATCTTTTCGTAAGTGTTTTCCTTTTCAACTCGTAAAATGGACTATTTTCTAGAAGATGACCCGTGTCGATACTTTTGAAACAGTCTACGTGGTCCATACACAGCTCATGTTTTCTCCTCATTTGCTGCTTTTGTGATGTGCTAAAGCTAATACGGTTCACGTTTACAGTACACAACACATGTAGTTATCCTATGCTTTCTTAGACACAGTCCGTGTTCCTCTATACATGGCTCGTGTTCACCTTCTATTTGTGATTTTTGGGAGCGACAAATGTCAACTTTTCCAAAACATCCAGATCCAATTTGATTTTCTCAATATTTTTTTCAGTCTAGTGTTGATTTAATTGCACTATGGAATCATCAATAGAATAGCCTATTACCTCCTTGTACAGCCTTAGTTTTTTCAACAACTCTTCAACTTGATCCTTTGGCAAATTTGCATTAATGATAACAGGGAATGTTTAATTCTCTCCCAAGAATTCATACTTCAGGTTGTTGGGGAGAGGCTTGAGTTCCAATTTGGAAGAATTGGCTTGAGTTGAGTTGAATTGAGTTTCAGCAATGATAACTTTCTGCACTTGATGCTGATTTTCTAAATTTTTCACTGGTTTGGATAAATTCAATGCTGATTTGTATGCTTCAGCCTCTGGATCCTCTAATTCATTCAAATGATCAAACATTAGGCACCTTTGCATTGGATCTTCAATGGGAATTATGGCAGAAACTTGCTGAACAACTTGATCTAGCTGTCCATCTTCAAAGTCATTCTCTAGAAAACTTGGCCTACTGATAACTTGTGCCAAATTGAATTCAATCTTCTCCTCTCCAATATGGAAGGTCAATCTCCCTTCCTTAACATTAATTACAACCCCTGCAATGGCTAGAAAGGGCCTCCCAAGGAGAATGGGGGTATTCACATCTTCATCCATATCCAATACAACAAAATCAACTGGAATATAGAATTTACCAACTTTGAGGGGTATGTCCTCAATGATTCCATGTGGGTGCTTGATGGATTTGTTTGCCAGCTGTAGAGACAAATTTGTAGGCTTCAAATCTTCAACTTCAAGCTTCCTACAAAGTGAAAGAGGTATAACACTCACTGATGCACCCCAAATCACATATTCCCCTTTGAATCTTCCTATTTCCAATTTCACAAGGTATGGAGAAGCTTCCTGGATCTTTAAACTTGGGTGGCAATTTGTTTTGGATGATTGCAGAGGCTTCCTCAGTCAAGGTAATAGTTTCATGCTCCATAATCCTCCTTTTCTTGGTTAAGATTTCCTTCAAAAACTTTGCATAGGAGGGCATCTCCTGAATTGCCTCCACAAATGGCACATTGATATTTAACTTCTTCAGGATTTCAATGAACCTTCCATACTGCTGATCCTGTCTTGCCTTGATTAATCTTCTAGGGAAAGGTACCCTATCAAAGACCTTGTTCCTGACTTCATTTTGAGGGCTTTTGTTCTGATTTTCTCCCACAAGTTCAGCTGGTTCTTCAGCAGCTTTGGACTTTGGATTCACTTGGGCTAGATTGTCCTCTACTTTCTTCATTGGTTCTTCAATAATCTTCCCACTTCTGAGCTGGACAGCATAAACTTGTTCCCTGGGGTTCAATTCTGGTTGTCCAGGAAAGAATATAGGGGGTCTTGCTGAAGTGCTAGCCTGCTGAGCAAGTTGACTTTCAAGCATCTTGTGATTGGCACTTAAGGCTTCCATTCTAGAATTGATTTTCAATATCTCCTCTCCTTGGCTGTCCTGCTTCTTCAGAATCTGTTGAAGCATCTCCTTCATTTCATTTTGGAATTGAGGTGCTTGGACTTGTGGTGGTGGCTCATACAGATTTCTTTGAATTGGTGCACTTTGGACTTCATTTCGATAAGGTGGTGGCTGATTCCTTGGCAGGATTTTAGGCTGCCAATTTGAATTCTGCATAGGAGCCCCTTGATAGTTATTGCCCTTGTAAGAAAAGTATGGATGATTCATGTTTTCTGGAGTGTAGAACTCAGCAGGAGGTTTAATTCTATAATTGCCCACAGCATTGATTTGATCCACTATTTGCTCCACTTGTTGTATGATTAAGTTGCAATTTTCTGACACATGGCCTTGATTACCACATACACAACACTTGGTTTCAGAATTAGAGGCCCTATTGCCATTAGGAGTCAAGTTCAGCCTCTCCAAAGTCTTGTACAACACCTCCTCAAGTTGGGATGACAATTGGTTCACTAAATTATCCATAGGTGGCCTCCTGGTCCTATCATGTGTGAGGAAGTAATGGTTCTTTGCAATGTTCTCTATCAATTGGTAGGCCTCATCTATATTCTTGGATGCAAAGATACCTCCTGCTGCAGTGTCTAATGCCACCTTGCTAGGGTAGTTCAATCCCTTATGAAAATAGTTGACTAATTGCCACTTTTCAAATCCATGATGGGGACATGCCCTTAACAACCCTTCGAGCCTTTGCCATGCCTCACAAATATTTTCTTGATCCAACTGGTAGAATATGACTATTTGATCCCTGAAGTTATCAGTCTTTGAAGGAGGGAAGAATTCTGAAAGAAATAATTGGACAATTGATTCAATCCTTTGTACCATGTCTTGGCCTTGTCTTTGAGTGAGAAGGGAAAATCTCATATAGACTGCATTCATGGGGATGTTGTTGAAGTTCACAGTGCTGCATATCCCCTTAAAATTGTCCAAATGAGATGCTGAATCTTCAGTCCCAAATCCAGAAAATTGGCTTTGCCTAATAATTGAAATCAAGACTGGATTAACATCAAAGTTTGCCACAAGTGCTAAGGCTCTTCCCCCTTGCTGATTCCTGGCATTACTTGGTGAATAACAGTCCCTAAGAGTCCTAGGAGCTGCCATATTTTGATTCACAACTTCTTCAAATTCAGGGTTGTATGCCTCTTCCTCTTCTTCTTCAAATATCCTTCTCCTTGCCTCAAGCCTTTGCAATCTCCTTCTTCTTAGAAATCTTCTTTCAGGTTCAGGATCTGATTGGTAATGTTCTTCTTGATGGTCCGAGTCATGCATAAAGAGATTCAGAAGTATCAAATTCAAGAAAGAAATAAAAACTAGACAAAAGTGAAAAGTTAAAAATGATAACTTGCAAAAACTGAAAATTGGCCTAACAAATGGACTAAAAACTAATCTAAAACTAATCTAAACTATCTAAGTTAGCCTAATTGACCTCAAATCCCCGGCAACGGCGCCAAAAACTTGATAGTGATATTTGAGTTTTCTAGTGATAACTTGCTTAAATTAAAGAAAGGGTCAATTTTTCATTTTTTTTTGTCTCCCAACTCACTAGCTGCAAGTGCACAGGTAAGTTGTAGTAGACTCAGATTGTCGTATCCACAAAGATTTGAAATCCTAAACTACCTAAAAATAGTTTAGATTAATCCTAATTAAGGTAGCAAAAATAGATTTTTAATTGGAAGTGAAAACAGTTATTTAACAAGTGCAGAATGATAACAGGTTTTGGGGTTTTGGAAATCTTTGCAAAACTGAATTATAAATGCTAGATTAATGGCTAGAAAGGTTTAACTATCAATGAGGAAGGTTCTTCTAGGATTTGGGGTTCATCTAAATTAATTAAGGATGGAATGGATCAAGTTATCATTAAATGTCCAATTTTGATTCAATCATGAAAATGGCTGTTCCCACAGCTCAATTGGCATCTAACTAAGTAACATATTGTCATATAGTTGTTAGCTAGATTGAATCAATAGAGGGTCCTCACTGAAAATCAAGTTATCATTCAGCTCAATTGGAAGTTCATTGCTGATTTTTACAATTCAAAGAAATTCTGCAATGATAACTTGTAATTGCAATCATAAAAAGATGAAATCATTCCAATCAATCAAACCAGGACGAATCTACTCAAATATGGTGCTTGTGCTCATTGATTCATCTCTGAATTCCAGGGGGATTTAAATTCAACCTCTCGGTTGCAAAATAAAATTAAATCCACACAAACACAATTCAATTGGAAGTGCAAAGCATATGACCACAGGAATTCACAATTGCCATTGCTCCTTGGCCCATCTCTGGATCTCAAGGATGACCTAATGACTACCTCTCAGCAGTGGATTAAGTTGAGGCTTGACAGTGGAAATCAGAATTCAATTGTAAATCAGAAAATAGAATTCTGCAATTCACAAATCTGAAATATTAATCCATGGAATCATGTTTATCAATTGCTTCTTGACCCATCTATGGACTGCAAGAGATCCCTAAGGTTCATCTCTCAATGATTGAATAAAATTAGGGGATTCAATTGATAAAATAGTTCCAGCAGGAAATCAGAAAAAATTAGAATTCAGGCTTTTAATTCAGAAATCAGACGAACAATCTGATTTGAGTCAAAATAATTGTCCAAACATCTTGATTCATTTCTGAACAAGATAGGAACAATAGCAACATCCCAATGACTCAATTAATCAGATTGAGAGTGAAGAACAGGTTCAAATAGCCACAGAAATAAAAAAATTCAGGAATCAGGAAATCAGAATTCAGGTTTTCAAAATCAGATTAGAAACAGTGAACAGATTTGAATCATGAAGAATGTCAAACATCTTGATTCATTTCTGATCAAGATTGGGGACAATATCAACCTCTCAGCTGCTCTATTAATCAGGTCCACAATGACAAACAGATTCAAAAGTTCAGGAATTCAGATTCAGAAAAATCAGAAAATCAGCATTTCAGAAATCAGAATTTTCAATTAAATTGAAATTCAGAACTTGACATTGATTTCTAATCCATTTCTGAACTAGGGATAGATCAAATGATAACTTCTCAGTTATAGATTACAATGGGATCTAACTAATTCTAAACAATTCTGAAATATGAAAATCAGCAATGATTCATTGTAGAAATTAAATCAATCCATTTCCATCCATAACTAATCTAAACTACTACACTATCCTAGAAGAAATGGAGTTTAGCTCCTCATATTTACAAAACTTGACATCAAATGGAATGAAGAACAGTTACAAATCATAAAGGCTTGAAGTCTCTCAGCCAGCAGCAGCTCCAGCTCCAAAACCAGCAGAAACCCTTCCTCCAAACCCTGAATGTCCAGCCTTTGATCAGCATCAGAATGTTCCTTATCCTTTGAGCAGCCACCTATCCACCCCTCTGAAATTTCAGTTGCAGATTCCTTTTTGTGCAGGAAAAAGTAGATGGTCCCCCCTACTTTTTCCACTTTTTTTGGCCACCTTTCTCCCTGCTACAAATCCTCAAACAGCAAGCATCAAAGCCCTTGAATGGTGTTTTGACAAATAAAGATTAAGATGATGATAGTTGCTAGCTCAGATATCAAATGGTATTAGGTGTTGTGCAGGAATGAAAACTTGTATCAAAATTAATGAATTAAGGGGCCCGGATGATAACTTGTCACAAATCATGGAAATTATCCAAATGCAAGTGATTGAAAGCATTAGAAGCATCAAATAGACTATAGTAACAAGTGAGTGCATTCAGAAATCAAATATGAATGAGATTTCTAAGAAGTGATAACTTGGGTGCCCAAAAACGATAACTTATATGACTTAAAAATGATAACTTGTGATAACTTGAGTTGTGGTTATCCAAATGTGATGAAATTTGACCAGCAATGAGTTAGAACAATAACAAAATGATTGCCTAAGGTCCCTGTGCAGAATTAATAGTTTTGCATGTCGAAATAACAGAATTGCCCTTTAACGATAACTTGGCAAATGAAAAATGATAACTTGTTCAAATGGGCTTAAAACTTTGCACAAGTTGAGATATGACTATCCAAATAAGATTTATACATGATATTGATGGATTTAGGGCAGAATAATCACTAGAATTTAGCTCACTCAAAATAATGATAACTTGACATATAATAATGATAACTTGTCCTCAAAATGATAACTTGGCATAGAAATTAAATATTAATGGATTTTGGCATTTCAGAACCTCTATGCACATGGAATTAAGTATGAAATGAGGAATGTCAACTAGTTATCACAATGTATGCATTCCAAGTATAATTGGCCCAAAAATAGGCAAAAATGGGACTCGATATGTATGAATTGCATCTAAAATGGGTTAGAAACATATAGTGATCAGTAAGTGATCAGAACCACTTCTATTATGAGATAGAAAAATTTGCTAATCAACAAAGAAAATCAATAAGGATCAAAGAAATTGCGGAAAATCATCAACAACAACAACAAGAAAATCAAAATCCAAATCCGAACTATCGGACAATGAGGATTACACTATTAGTCAAATGAATTATGACCCATAGAGCACAACTCTTCCAGTCATTAACACCAAATTTCAAATACAACATGGCACCCTTCAAATGGTGCAAAATGACCAATTTAATAGCAATCAAGACGAAGATCCTTTTGGGCATATTAGAAAATTTCTTCAATAGTTTTACTTTTAAATTTCATAATGTTTCTGATTATGCAGTTAGGTTGTGGCTCTTCCCTTTTTCCATGAGAGGAAATTCAACCACTTGGCTCCATACTCTATCAGAAGGAAGCATCACAGATTAGAGAGAGATGCGAAAAAAATTCATCAACATATATTGTTTGCATCAGAAAGTAGCTCGACTAATCTCCAACGTCAAAGCATTCTATCAACAAGAATCATAAACCATGCACGAAGCATGGGAAAGGATTAAGAAACTTGTATCTCGTGTTCCTTATAATGTACCCTCCATGAACAAATTTCAATTCTTTTATAATGGTGCTTCTCACAGTACATGATAAGATTGACACTTCTGCAGGAAGTTCCATGAATGATAAGTTGATAGTGAAATTGAGGAGTGTAGTGATAACTTGCTGAATTTTGGGTCAAAAGAGAGACTTTTCAATTTTTGGTTTAACTCCTTAATTCACTATCTACTGCAGTGCACAGGTCAATTGTAGTAAACCCTAAATGTCGTATTCAAGGTGATTTGAAGCCAAAGACTCCCTAAAATAATCTAGACTAGCCCTAACTAAAGTGGCAAAAATAGGAAATTGAAGGGAAGTAAAAATAGATTTTTAAGGAAATGCAAAATGATAACTATTTTTGGAATTTTAGAAATTTATCAAAACTAAATTATAAATGCTAAACTAAGAGCTAAAAGTGATTATCAATCAATGAGGAAGGTTTTCCTAGGAGTTGGGGTTGATCTAACTTAATTATGGATGGAATGGAACAAGTTATCAATTAAAACTCAAATCTGATTCAACCTGAAAATTTACTGCTTTCACAGCTCAATTAGTCCAAAACTAATCAATATATTATCATATAATTGTTAGCCAGGTTGAATTGGATAGGTATCCCCACTGAATGTCAAGTTATCATTAGCAAATTCACAAGTCCCTCACTGATTTTGCCAATTCTATCCAGATTTTGGCAATTTCAGTTTGGCACTACAATTCAATTCACATTCATGCATCAACTAATTAGAAAAGTAATGAGTCCAATCTTAATACTAATGTTTCTTGGTTTATGTCTAAACAATAAGAGGATTTTAAATCAGCCTCTCAGCTACAAATTGAAATGAAATCCACATTAGTACTAATCAATTGGATAAAATCAGCACATATTAAACATTTGAATTCAGCACATGTCACTCATTGGAATTCAGACCTGTCATTGCTCCTTGGTCCATCTCTGAACAGCAAGGAAATCAGGAAATAACCTTTCAGTTGCTTATAAGAATGGGATTCCACAATGACAAGGAGATTCCATAAAAATCAGAACTCACAATTCAAAACAGATTTCACCAACAACTTGTTTTCACAAATTAACTCAGGAAGTTATCATTGCCTCTTAATACATTTCTAAATAAGAAGAACCCACATAATCTACTTCTCAACAATCAATGGAATGATGGGTTTTACAATGATATCAGATTTTATGAATCAAAAATTAGAAATGCACATCAGAATTCAGATTTCAGGAAATCAGAATTCAAAATAGAAATCAACAATGAAGAGTTGCAATAATTTAGGGAATTAAACCTTAGAAGTACCATTGTCCCTTGATTCATTTCTGAACAATGATGAAACCATAAGCAACCTCTCAGTTATAATTTCAATTAGGGCTCCACAATGGTAGAAACAGATTTTATGAATTCAGGAAATTAGAAATCAGCAATCAGAAAATCAGATTCTTAATTTGATTTGAACTTAGAAAATGCCATTGGTTCTTGATTCATTTCTGAACAAGAATATATAAAAGGACAACCTCTCAGTTGTAGATATTAATAGGATCTTACAATGCCAAGAACAGGTCCATATGAGTTCACAATTCACGGAATCAAAAAATCAAAAAATCAGTGCAGGAAATCAGAATTGTCCATAATTCATCCACAATTAAACTAGACTACTACCCTATCCTAGGAGAGTTAGAATCTAGCTCCTTATAGTAACAAAGTTTGATACAAAATAGGAGAAAGGATTGATACAAAACATCCTGTAATTAATGGAAAAGTAAGCTGTCGATAGGATCTTGGATTGCAGCTCCACTCTAGCTCCAAACCCTTGCTTCCTTCCTGCTCAAAACCCTGCAATGGCCAGCCCCCCTTTCTTCCTTCTATTTTCTCCACTTATATATGACCTTCCTACACCCTTGAATGCAGATAAGAAGGTTCCCTTGTGCCTTGATCATGCCAAGTGTCCTGGTCCAGAAAATATCTACAATGATAGCTTTGTGGACAGCCAAAAAGCAAGTGGTCCCCCCTCCTTTTTCCTCTTTGTGCAGCCCTCTTTTCCTTGCTAGGAAGGCTAAAACAACAAGCATCAAAGTCCTTGAATAGGATTCTAACAAATAAGGATTAGAATAGCAATAATTATCAGTCCTATCATCAAATGGGATTTGGTGTTGTGCAGGAATGAAATCCATAGTTGAAAATGATAACTTTTGAACTTGGAATGATAATTTTGCATATTTCATAAAAAGTTTCCAAATATGAGTGGTTTAGAGCATTGAAGGCATCAAAGGAATTAGGATGGCAAGTGAATGAGGTCAGAAATCAAATGTGGATAAGATCTCATAGGAATGATAACTTTAGTGCCAAAAACAATAACTTGATGCCATAAAAATGATAACTTGTCATAACTTTTGTTGTGGTTGTCCAAATGTGATCAAATTAGAGCAGCAAGGAGTTAGGACAATAATATAATGATTGCCTAATGTTTTTATGCAGAATTGATAGCCTTGCACATCGAAATGATAGTTTTGCCCTAAAATGATAACTTAACACTCAAAAATGATAACTTGTGAAATGGAATGATAACTTTGCACAAGTTGAAATATGATCATCCTAATATGATTAATTCATGATGGCATGGAATTTAGGGCAAGATAATCACTAGAAATCAGCTCAAATAGAAAAATGATAACTTTGCACATTGGAATGATAACTTGCCCAAAAAATGATAACTTGACATAGAATTGTTATTTTTATGGATTTTAGCATTTCAGAACCTCTATACACATGGAATTAAGTATAAAATGAGGAAGATCAGCTAGTTATCACAATCTATGCATTCCAAGCATATTTGGCCAAAAGTTAGGCAAAATAAGGGCTCGATATGGGTGAATTGGCTAGAAAATGGGATAAAAATCTATTGTGATCAGCTAGTGATCAAACTCCCCGAAGCTTAGCCTTTTGCTTGTCCTCAAGCAAAACATTTAGAAATTAAGGACAAACTTGAATTAACAGTCCACAAATGAATTCAAAACCAGCTGAATTAAGTCCAATGAGTTTCCCACCTTGCCAACACTTCATTCTTTCCAAAAACTTAATTTCTAGCTAGGGAATCACAGATGCTAAAGCAAATTTAAGCCATGAAAGAAGTACTAGCAATAACAAGTTTAAATTTCAGGGATTATCAACTTTACAAGGGGTTGAACTACAAATCCCTTCATGAATAGATTTTCCATTGCTTAAACAGGTTTAACACCTGACTTTTATTAATGAAAATGCAAGTAAACAGGTCAAGACCTGATTTTTATTCATGTTGGTCACATAATAAAAATCCTAGCTTTATTCAAGAGAGGTTCCTTTTTGGAATTTCACTCTCTTTATTTATGCATGCATGCAATGCAAATTGCAACTTTTCACTTTTTCTTTTCTCCATTTTTCTTTTTCTATTCTGTTCATGAAGAGAGCAATAGTTCACACTCAAGTAAAGTTTAGATCCCTTTGTCCAAAAAGTCAAGTTTTCCTATGTAACATGGCAGCAAGAGCCTTGACTCCCTTCTAGACATCTTATATTATCAATTTAATCCATGAATGTCAGCTAGTGTTACCCACAAAAAGAAAATTTTTCAGCTGAGAATTGATTCAAATGCACCCGAATTGATAAGCTAATTGAAGCAAAAAGCTTAGGGGCCAAATTGACCACTTGGTATTGGAGTGTACTAACTGTCATAATGAAGAATTTGACCCAATTTAGAGTTAAAATTAAGGCAGGAATTGAATTGAGCCCAAAAAATGATAATCAGTGATAACTTGTGAAAACTAGTGATAACCGAGTGAAATCAATGATAACTTGTTCAAACAGTGATAACCTGGTGGTAAATGATGATGAGCATTAAAATAGATTGAAAACATGGTGTAAAGTTTAGAAATGCACCAGGTTTCCTCTCCCAAGCTTATCTCAACATTGTCCACAGTGGTGAAAATATAGGCAAGGGAGAGGGTTGGGAGGGTATCAAATTCTTGGATTTGTGCAATTGTTTCCTTCTGTATCTCATCCAGAGCCTTTGGGTGGTCCATTCTTCATGAATTGCAACTGATCCTGCAGAGAAATAAAGGATATCAATGAAATCTGCAATATCAGATTTTTGGGGTGCACAATTCAATGAAATGCATTGAAATTCACTGAAATTCAGCAATGATGGATTTGGATAACTGATGTGAATGATAATTTAGATTCAATATGATAATTATAACATGAAGGAAAAGATAATATCAATTATCATTGGGATTTTAGTGAGAAAATAAAAAATGAGGGTAGGGGTACTCCCTAAATGAAAATTTATGGATTGATCTAATTCCTCCTTGACTTATTCCTGCAAAACAGAAAGATTAGGTATAAAATGGCTTGGGTTACCTCCCAAGAAGTGCCCTACTTTAATGTCTTAGGCTAGACATTATTCCATTTGACTTCAACTAGGCAATTATAGGGGATCTTGCAAAATCAGCACCTCCTTAGTTGAATCCATGGTTGTGTGGTTGTATAACTTCAATCTTTGTCCATTAACTTTGATTATGTCAGCATTGTCATTGACAAGGTCCACAACCCCAAAAGGATAAACCTTGTGGACTTTGAAGGGTCCACTCCATCAAGACTTCAACTTTTCAGGAAATAACTTGAGCCTTGAATTAAATAGCAACACAAGATCTCCAGCTTTGAAATCCTTCTTCAGAATCCTGCTATCATGCCACCTCTTGGTCCTTTCCTTGTAGAATTCATAATTATGGTAGGCATTGAGCCTAATCTCATCCAATTCATCAATTTGCAAGAGTCTTTTCTGTCCACAAGCATGCATATCAAAATTTAATGCCTTGACAGCCCAATATGCATTGTGTTTGAGTTCAATTGGCAAGTGGCATGTTTTTCCATAAACCAACTTGTATGGGGAGACACCAATTGGGGATTTATATGCTGTCCTGTAGGCCCAAAGTGCCTCATTCAACTTGGTGCTCCAATCCTTTCTAGTCAAGAAAACTATTTTTTCCAAAATGGCCTTAATTTCCCTATTTGGGATTTCAGCTTGGCCATTTGTTTGAGGTTCATAGGCTGTTGAAACCTTATGCCTTACCCCATACTTGAGGTTCTCAAAACACTTTTCAATGAAGTGACTGCCTCCATCACTGATAACCACCCTTGGAATTTCAAATCTTGGGAAAATTGTATCCTTGAACAACTTGATAACAGCCCTGGAATCAGCAGCAATTATGGGGATTGCTTCTATCCACTTGGACACATAGTCAACAGTCAACAATATGAATTTGTATCCAAAGGAGCTAGGGAAGGGTCCCATGTAATCAATGCCCCTCCTGGAAATTGAACCTGCTCTTTGGCACACATCACAACTTTTGACATATAAATGGGCATTTTTGAATAAGGATGGCCAATAGAAACCATATTGTAGAACTTTGGTTGCTGTTTTTTGAGTGGCTCCATGTCCACCATATGGAGATGAGTGGCATTCATGCAAAATGGATTGGAATTCAGCTTTTGGCACACACCTTCTGAAAATGCCATCAGGGGGCTTCTTGAACAAGAGGGGATCATCCCAATAGAAGTCCTTCAAGTCATGGAAAAATTTCTTTTTCTGCTGGTAGGTGTAATAAGGAGGAACAATCCCACAAGCCAAATAATTCACAATATCAGCATACCAAGGAGTTGGAGCAGCTGATATGGCCATTAGAAAGTCATCAGGGAAGGAATCATTGATAGGAAGTAATGGAGATTCCTGATTTCCTTCCATCCTGGACAAATGGTCAGCAACAAGGTTTTCAGTACCTCTCTTGTCCCTAATCTCTACATCCAATTCTTGTAGCAATAATATCCATCTGATTAGCCTTGGCTTTGACTCCTTGCTGATCAGGTGCCTCACTGCTTGGTGGTCTGTATAGACAATCACCTTTGCTCCAATAAGATATGACCTGAACTTATCAAAAGCAAACACTACAGCCAACAATTCCTTTTCAGTGGTGGCATAGTTGACTTGGGCTTCATCCAATGTCTTGCTAGCATAACATATGGCATAGTGTTTCTTATCCTTGGTTTGTCCCAGCACAGTCCCTACTGCCTAGTCTGAGGCATCACACATGATTTCAAAGGGCAATGCCCAATCTGGTGGATGCACTATAGGAGCTGAAATGAGGGCTTCCTTCATTTGAATAAAGGCCTTCATGCAATCTTCATCAAAATTGAATTCAATATCCTTTGCTAGCAGCCTTGTGAGGGGTCTGGTTATCAATGAAAAGTTTTTAATGAACCTCTCCTGTAGAATCCAGCATGACGCAAGAAACTCCTTATAACCTTCACATTCTTTGGAGGTGGCAACTTCTCAATAACCTCAATCTTTGCTTTGTCCATTTCAATCCCTCTACTGGATACAATATGGCCCAACACCACTCCTTCTTGAACCATGAAGTGGCACTTTTCCCAATTCAGAATCAAATTTGATTCCTTGCACCTTTGTAGCACTTTTGTCAAATTTTTCAAACAAACCTCAAAGGAATCCCCATAAACTGAAAAATATCCATAAATACCTCCATAATGTCCTCAATGAAATCTGAAAAGATGTACATCATGCATCTCTGAAATGTGGCAGGGGCATTGCACAATTCAAATGGCATCCTCCTATATGCAAATGTCCCATATGGACAAGTGAAAGTAGTTTTGTGCTGGTCTTGTGGATTGGATTGGAATCTGCAAGAAGCCTGAATAGCCATCCAAATAACAAAAGTGAGAGTGCTTAGCCAACCTCTCAAGCATCTTATCAATGAAGGGAGGTGGGAAGTGGTCCTTCCTGGTTGCCTTATTCAATTTCCTGAAATCAATACACATTCTCCACCCTGTCACTGTCCTAGTAGAGATCAACTCATTTGAATTTGATTTGACTACTGTAATCCCTCCTTTCTTTGGCATAACTTGGACAGGGCTGACCCATTAACTATCTGAAATAGAATAAATAATTTCAGCATTCAATAATTTTAGAACTTCCTTTTTGACAACCTCATTTATGACAGGGTTCAACCTCCTTTGGCATTCAATTGAGGGCTTGTAGTTGTCCTCCATAGGGATTCTGTACATGCAAATTGAGGGATTAATACCCTTGATATCTTCAATTGAATAGCCAATTTCCTCCATGTACAGCTTCAATCTCTTTAGCAGCTCCTCAACTTGCTCTCTTCGCAAATTGGCATTGATAATTACTGGAAAATGTTGAGTTCTCTCCCAAGAATTCATACTTTAGGTTGCTAGGGAGAGGCTTGAGCTCCAATTTGGAAGGATTGTCTTGAGTTGGATTGGATTGAAGTTCAGCAGTGATAACTTCATGTACCTCATTTTGAAATTCAGATTTTCCTACTGATTTGAAGGAATTCAGCTCAGAGTTGCATGCCATGGCCTCTGGATCTTCTAGTTCCTTCAAATGATCAAACATTAGGCACCTTTGCAATGGGTCTTCAATGGGAATTATTGCAAAAACTTGTTGTACAATCTGATCTCGCAGCCCATCTTAAAATTCACTTTCTTGAAAATTTGGCCTATTGATAACTTGTGTCAAATTGAATTCTATCTTGTCCTCCCCAATTTGGAATGTCAATCTGCCCTCCTTGACATCTATCACAGCTCCTGCAGTGGCTAAGAAGGGCCTCCCTAGTAGAATAGGAGTATTCAAGTTCTCATCCATGTCAAGTACCACAAAGTCCAATGGAATATAGAATTTTCCAACTTTGAGGGGTATGTCTTCAATAATTTCATGTGGATACTTGATGGATCTGTCAACTAGCTGCAAGGACATGTTGGTAAACTTCATATCTCCAACTTCTAGCTTCCTACAAAGTGAAAGAGGGATTACACTCACTGATGCACCCAAATCACACATTGCCCTCTGAATTTTTCTATTTCCAATCTCACAGGGGATTGAGAAGCTTCCTGGATCCTTTAACTTGGGTGGCAACTTGTTTTGGATAATTGCAGAAGCCTCCTCAGTCAAGGCAATGGTTTCATGCTCCATAATCCTCCTTTTCTTGGTCAAAATCTCCTTTAAAAACTTGACATATGAGGGCATCTCCTGAATTGCCTCCACAAATGGCACATTGATGTACAACTTCTTCAAAATTTCAAGAAACCTCCCATATTGCTGATCTTGCCTTGCCTTGACCAATCTTTGAGGGAAAGGCACTTTATCAAAAATTCTGGTTTTGGCTTCACTTTGAGGGTGTTGATTCTGATTCTCCACCACTGGTTCAACTGGAGCAAAGTTGGGATTTGTTTGAGCTGAATTGTCTTCAACATTCTTCATTGGCTCCTCCACAATCTTCCCACTTCTGAGCTGGATAGCTTGGGCTTGTTCCTTGGGATTCAATTCTGGTTGTCCAGGGAAGAACATAGGTTGTCTAATTGAGGTACTAGCTTGTTTGGCAATTTGGCTTTCAAGCAACTTCTGGTTGGCACTCAAGGCTTCATATCCATTGGTTAACTTCTGCATTGCCTCCTCTTGCTTCTCTTGTTTCTTTCTTCCATCTTTGATAATTGCGTGGGTTGAGTTTGTGGTGGCTGCACATAAGGAGTTCTTTGCATTGGGATGGTTGAGGGCTGATTTCCATATGGAGGTGGCTGGTTCCTTGACAAAATCTTGGGTTGCCAATTAGAATTCTGCATTGGTGGCCCTTGAAAGTGATTAGTCTTGTAGGAGAAGTAGGGGTGGTTCCTATTTTCTGGAGTATAGAATTCAGCAGGGGGTTTCACTCCATAATTCCCCACAACATTCACTTGATCAATGGACTGCTCATATTGCTGCATTATAAGGTTGCAACTCTCAGTGACATGGCCTTAATTTCCACATACATCACACCTTGTTTCAGGATTGGATGCATTTCCTACATTGGTTGACAAATTCAGCTTCTCCAATGCCTTTTGCAACCCTTCTTCAATCTGGACAGCAATGTTGTTGACTTAATTATCATTGGATGGCCTCCTTGTCCTATCATGTGTAAGGAAATGATGATTCTTGGCAATATTTTCAATCAATTGGTAAGCCTCATCAATGTTTCTGCATGCAAATATTCCTCCTGCAGCAATATCCAATGCCACCTTGGATGGATAGTTTAATCTCTTGTGAAAGTAGTTAACCAATTGCAATTTCTCAAAACCATGGTGTGGACATGCCCTCAGCAAGCTCTGGAGTCTTTGCCATGCATCACATATGTTCTCTTAATCCAATTGATAAAACTATACAATCTGATCCCTATAGTCATCAGTTTTGCTTGGTGGAAAGAATTCAGCAAGAAACAATTGGATTATAGACACTCAAGTGGCAATCTCTTCATGTTTAAGGGTCTTGTACCAGGTCTTGGTCTTGTCCATGAGTGAGAATGGGAATAGCCTCATGTAGGCAGCATCCATGGGTGCATTGTTGCAGTGGACAGTGCTGCAAATTTCCTTGAAATTATCCAAGTGTGAAGTTGGGTCTTCATTGCCCAAACCTGCAAATTGGTATTGCCTTATCATTGTGACTAGTGCTGGATTCACTTCAAAGTTGGCAGCAGGTGCTAGGACTCCATTCCCTTGTTGATTTCTAACATTGCTAGGTGAATAACAATCCTTGAGTGTCCTTGGTGCCGCCATGTTGGCCTCTTCTTCTTCTTCAAAAATCCTTCTTCTTCTTGCCTTTGCAATCTTCTCCTTCTCAAGAATCTCCTTTCAGGTTCAGGATCTGTTTGATACTGGTCCTCTTGATTGTCCAAGTCCTGCACAAATGAATTCAGAAGTATCAAATTCAGAAAAGAAAGAAAACTAGACAAAATTGAAAAATTGAGAATGATAACTTGCAAAAGCTGAAAATTGGCCTAATGAATGGACTGAAAACTAGTATAAAACTAATCTAAACTATCTAAGTTAATCTAATTGACCTCAAATCCCCGGCAACGGCGCCAAAAATTTGATAGTGAAATTGAGGAGTGTAGTGATAACTTGCTGAATTTTGGGACAAAAGTGAGATTTTTCAATTTTTTGTTTAACTACTTAATTCACTCTCTACTGCAGTGCACAGGTTAATTGTAGTAAACCATAAATGTTGTATCCACAATTATTTGAAGCCAAAGACTCCCTAAAATAATCTAGACTAGCCCTAACTAAAGTGGCAAAAATAGGAAATTGAAGGGAAGTAAAAATAGATTTTTAAGGAAATGCAAAATGATAACTATTTTTGGACAACAAGATGATTTTAAATCAGTCTCTCAGTTGCAAATTAAAATGAAATCCATATTAGTACTAATCAATTGGATAAAATCAGCACATATTAAACATTTGAATTCAGCACATGTCACTCATTGGAATTCAGACTTGCCATTGCTCCTTGGTCCATCTCTGAATAGCAAGAAAATTAGGAAATAACCTTTCAGATGCCTATAAGAATGGGATTCCACAATGACAAGCAGATCCATAAAAATTAGAACTCAATTCAAAACTGATTTCACCAACAACTTGTTTTCACAGAATTAACTCAGGAAGTTATCATTGTCTCTTAATACATTTTTTAATAAGAAGAACCCACATAATCTACTTCTCAGCAGTCAATGGAATGATGGGTTTTACAATGATATCAGATTTTATGAATCAAAAATTAGAAATGCACATCAGAATTCAGATTTCAGGAAATCAGAATTCAAAATAGAAATCAACAATGAAGAGTTGCAATAATTTAGGGAATTAAACCTTAGAAGTACCATTGTCCCTTGATTCATTTTTAAACAAAGATGAAACCATAAGCAACCTCTCAGTTATAATTTCAATTAGGGCTCCACAATGGTAGAAACAGATTTTATGCATTCAGGAAATCAGAAATAGCAATCAGAAAATCAAATTCTTAATTTGATTTGAACTTAGAAAATGCCATTGGTTCTTGATTCATTTCTGAACAAGAATAGATCAAAGGACAACCTCTTAGTTGTAGATATTAATAGGATCTTACAATGCCAAGAACAGGTCCATATGAGTTCATAATTCACAGAACAAAAAATCAGAAAATCAGTGCAGGAAATCAGAATTGTCCATAGTCCATCCATAATTAAACTAGACTACTACCCTATCCTAGGAGAGTTAGAATCTAGCTCCTCATAGTTACAAAGTTTGATACAAAATAGGAGGAAGGATTTATACAAAATATCTTGTAATTAATGGAAAAGTAAGCTGTCAACAGGATCCTAGATTGCAGCTCCACTCTAGCTCCAAACCCTTGCTTTCTTCCTGCTCAAACCCCTGCAATGGCCAGTGCCCCTTTCTTCCTTCTGGTTTCTCCACTTATATATGACCTTCCTACACCCTTGGATGCAGATAAGAATGTTCCCTTGTGCCTTCATCATGCCAAGTGTCCTGGTCCAAAAAATATCTGCAGTGATAGCTTTTTGGACAGCCAAAAAGCAAGTGGTCCCCCCTCCTTTTTCCTCTTTGTGCAGCCCTCTTTTCCCTGCTAAGAAGGCCAAAATAGCAAGCATCAAAGTCCTTGAATAGGATTCTAACAAATAAGGATTAGAACAACAATAATTATCAGCCCTATCATCAAATGGGATGTGGTGTTGTGCAGGAATGAAATCCATAGTTGAAAATGATAACTTTTGAATTTTGAATGATAACTTTGCATATTTCATAAAAAATTTCCAAATATGAGTGGTTTAGAGCATTGAAGGCATCAAAGGAATTAGGATGGCAAGTGAATGAGGTCAGAAATCAAATGTGGATAAGATTTCATAGGAATGATAACTTTGGTGCAAAAAATGATAATTTGATGCCATAAAAATGATAACTTGTCATAACTTTTGTTGTGGTTGTCCAAATGTGATCAAATCAGAGCAGCAAGGAGTTAGAACAATAATATAATGATTGCCTAATGCTTTTATGCAGAATTGATAGCCTAAAACGATAGCTTGACACTCAAAAATGATAACTTGTGAAATGGAATGATAACTTTGCACAAGTTAAAATATGATCATCCAAATATGATTAATTCATGATGGCATGGGATTTAGGGCAAGATAATCACTAGAAATCAGCTCAAATGGAAAAATGATAACTTTGCACATTGGAATGATAACTTGCCCAAAAAATGATAACTTTGCATATAATTCTTATTTTATAGATTTTAGCATTTCAGAACCTCTATACACATGGAATTAAGTATAAAATGAGGAAGATCAGCTAGTTATCACAATCCATGCATTCCAAGCATATTTGGCCAAAAGTTAGGCAAAATAAAGGCTCGATATGGGTGAATTGGCTAGAAAATGGGATAAAAACCTATTATGGTCAGCTAATGATCATAAGTCTTCCGAGGAGATTTATAATATTATTGAAAATCTTGATATGTATCATTGGCAAAATAACAAAAATTGCACGAAACACAAGTGTTTATCAAGTAGATGGCAACACTCAACTTACGGCACAACTAGAAGCCATGAACAAAAAAATGGAGACATTGATGGGTCGTATCAATGAAAAATCCCCTGTTAAAGCTGTACAACAAACTTATGATTTTTGTAGTGAAGGACAGTCTACTTATGAATATCCAATTGTCTCAATTTCTAATCCTTCTTCCACTTCTTTTGAAAATGCCAATTACATATTGAACAATAATTTCAGGAACAACCAAGGAGGCAATTATGGAACCTATGGTTTTGGGTTGAGAAATCAACCCAACTACTCTTGGGTACACCATCGAGTTGCTCCACCATCAGGATTTCAACCTCGTAATGATGACAAATCACAGGCCGAACCAAAATCCAACCTAGAAGATGTGTTGGCCAAATTCATTAAAATAGTGGACACAAAATTTTCTAATCAAGAAGCCTCAATTCAAAATATAGAAAATCAGGTTGGGCAATTGGCTAACATGATTGTAGGTAGACAACCAGGTTCTCTTCCTAACAATACAAAAAAGAACCCAAAAGAAGAAGCAAAGGCAATCAAGCTCAGAAGTGGTAAAGAATTATCAAAACCAATACAAACTTTTCAATCACAAATGTACCATCATCAGATCAATGCCCTACTTCACTAGCCAAAGAGGAAGTTACAGAACACCAGATTCCTGCGAAATCTGAAAACTTGTCATATCCTCAAAAATATTGACAGGAATAATTAGATAAAAATTCTCACTTTTTAGAATTTTTTAAACAAATCCATATTAACATCTCATTTCATGAAGCACTTAAATAGATGTGTTTATATGCCACGTTCATGAAGGATGTGCTCTCAAACAAGCGACAAATCGAGGAGATGAGCCTGATCAAATTGACCACTCAATGTTGTTTAGTCTGTAAAAGAGACTTGCCGATGAAAGAAAAGGATCCAGGGAGTTTTACTATTACTTGCACTATTGGGAATTTTTACTGTTCTAAGGCACATGTGATTTAGGCGCTAGTATTAATCTGATGCCTTATTCAACTTTCTTAAAATTAGGTTATGGCGAGCTCTAGGATACCTCGGTGGTGCTCTAATTTGTAGATCAATCCATTAAGAAGCCTAAGGGCCTCTTAAAAGATGTTATTGTATAGTAAAAGTTGATAAATTTGCATTCCTAGTAGGTTTCATCATCATGGACATGGATTCTGAAGCTGAAGCACCCATCATCCTAGGCAAACCCTTCCTCGCTACTGACAACACGTTAATAAATATCAAGAAAGGACATCTCACTCTGAAAGTGGAAAATGAAGAATTGTGTTTTAATATTTCTGACTCCCTCAAGCAACCTCTAGACTTATCGTCTTGTTATTCTATTTATACTTTTGAGAATGATGTCTCTAATGAATTTGAACATGTAGTATTGGGGTGATAATGGACCCTACACAATTGTTGAAGAGTCAATGGACAACACAGAAGAAGAAAATGACCCAAATCAAATGGAGCCAATACTTCTTAAGGAACCCATCTTGGAGAATATCGACATCTCCACGACCACTAAACCTAGAACTCAAGAATCTACCCCGTCATCTCAAATATGTTTTTCTTGAAAAAAATGCATTTGCCATTATCATTTCCTCTGATTTAACTAATGTAATGGAAAGCGAACTTTCACAGGTTCTCAAGAGACATAGAAAGGCCATTGCATGGTTAATCAATGATATCAAAGGGATATCACCCTATGTATGCATAAGATCCTGGCGAAAGAGAAAAGCAAAACAAGCGCTCAATTTCAGTGTAGGTTAAACACAACTCTGAAAGAGTAGTTAAGAAAGAAGTTATCAAACTTCTGGATGCAGGTATCATTTATCATATCTCTGATAGTCCTTGGATTAGCCCTGCAGGTGGTATCTAAAAAGGGTGCATTATTGTTGTTACTGATTAGGAAAATGAGTTGGTGCCTAGCAGGACAATTACAGATTGGCGTGTGTATCAACTACCGCAAACTCAATGAAGCAACATGCAAGGATCACTTCCCTCTCCCGTTTATGGACCAAATGTTGGAATGAGTAGAAGGATATATTTTTTATTATTTCTTAGATGGCTATTCAGGATACAATCAATTGTCGTGGCACTTGAAGATCTGAAGAAAACAACTTTCACCGGCCTGTACGAAACTTTTGTTGAATCCTATATTTTGATGATAACAAATTTAAATGGACCTAAAAGTTACTAATCTATTCTCAAGTGATGATAATACAGATGTAGGATTGATATGAACAGATTCGCAGAAGAATTCGGCAAATTAAAAATTGGAAGAAAAAGTTTTAGACACGATCGGTCGACCCACCGGTCGACTGACCATAAGCACCTGTCGATTGATATTCGGTGGAAGGAAAGACGACAATATACCGGTCGACGTCGAGACTATACCAGTCAATATACCGGTCGACAACAATATATATCAGTCGACGTCGAGACATTATCGATCGTTGCATTGGTAGAAGGACCGGCCGACCGGACAGCGTCAAAACTCAGAAATGAGACAACGGTCACATAGACCGGTCGACTGATCACTTGCTGATCACTATATGTTTCTAACCCATTTTAGATGCAATTCATACATATCGAGTCCCACTTTTGCCTATTTTTGGGCCAATTATACTTGGAATGCATACATTGTGATAACTAGTTGATATTCCTCATTTCATACTTAATTCCATGTGCATAGAGGTTCTGAAATGCCAAAATCCATTAATATTTAAATTCTATGCCAAGTTATCATTTTGAAGACAAGTTATCATTCCTATATGTCAAGTTATCATTATTTTGAGTGAACTAATTTTCAATGGTTTTCTTGCTCTAAATCCATCATTATCATGTATAAATCATATTTGGATAGTCACATCTCAACTTGTGCAAAGTTTTAAGTCCATTTGAACAAGTTATCATTTTTCAAGTGCCAAGTTATCGTTAAAGGGCAATTCTATCATTTCGACATGCAAAATCATTAATTCTGCACAGGGACCTTAAGAAATCATCTTATTATTGTTCTAACTCATTGCTGGTCAAATTTCATCACATTTGGATAACCACAACTCAAGTTATCACAAATTATCGTTTTTAAGTCATATAAGTTATCATTTTTGGGCACCCAAGTTATCACTTCTTAGAAATCTCATTCATATTTGATTTATGAATGCACTCATTCGTTACTCTAGTCCATTTGATGCTTCTAATGCTTTGAATCACTTGCATTTGGATAATTTCCATGATTTATGACAAGTTATCATTCCGGGCCCCTTAATTCATTAATTTTGATACAAGTTTTCATTCCTGCACAACACCTAATACCATTTGATATCTGAGCTAGCAACTATCATCAACTTAATCTTTATTTGTCAAAACACCATTCAAGGGCTTTGATGCTTGCTGTTTGGGAATTTGTAGCAGGGAGAAAGGTGGCCAAAAAGTGGTCACTACTCAATCCCAAATATCACTATCAAGTTTTTGGCGCCGTTGACGGGGATTTGAGGTCAATTAGACTAACTTAGATAGTTTATATTAATTTTAGATTAGTTTTTAGTTTATTTGTTAGGCCAATTTTCAGTTTTTGCAAGTTATCATTCTGAATTTTTTTTTCTTTTCAGTTCTGTACAGATTTCTTTCTTTTTTTGAAATTGATACTTCTGAATTGAATTTATGCAGATTTGGAACTTCAAGGAGACCTCTACCTATCTGATCCTCAACTGAATGAAGATTCAATAGGAGAAGGAGATTGCAAAGTGAAGAGGCTTGGAGAAGAACTTTTGAGAAGGAGGCTACCAATCAAAACAAGGTTGCTCCTAGGACATTTAGGGATCGTTATCCACCCAGCAATTGCAGAAAATTATGAATTTGACTTCTGAGAGAGAAAGAAGAAAAGATGGATATGAGTTGGCAAACTTGGTCCTATGACTATTATCAATCAAGTGAAACACCCTTAAGCCAAGAGGAATTGGATTCTATAGTTGAAGATGTCGTGTCCAAAACTCTTCAAAAATATGGTTTTCATGTTCGAGAACCATCACAAGTTTATTGCAATCAAGGATCACCACAATTTCAGCAGCCCTCTAATGCTTACATGTATGCCTCATATGGTCAGGAAAGTTCAAATTACTGGAATCAAGAGGAAGGCTTCTCAACTAGTAGACATTATATTTCAAATTATTGGAATCCTGAGCAAGACTTCTCAAGCAGCAATCCTTATATTTATGACTCACAAAATCATTTGTATTACCATCACAATCAAGGTCAAGAGTCAAATTTTTAGGTTGCAAGCAGGGATATTTCAGAAGATCAGCAATCACTTAATCGAATGGAGATTATGTTGGAGGACTTTATGAAGCGGCAGGATGAGCAACTTGCAAACCTGAAAACAATATGTATGAAAGTAGATGTTTTTGGAGCTGGATTGGAGGCCAAGCTTTGTTTGCAGTCCAGTCAAGAAGCCCTACAAATCCAATCTACCCTTCTGAAAGAAGAAATTCAGAAAATGAAGATGGAAATTCAGAAAGAGATGAATGAAGAAAAAGAAGTAGTCATGGAGGCTGAAATTGAAAAGGAGTCTATCACACTTATAGAACAAGCCAAGAAACAAGATGAAGTTGTTGAAGTTATTGAAAAAGCTACTCCAATGATACCAGCAATGAATCACATTGAAGACCCACTCATAAGGTTCCCATCCAATGAAGAATTAATTCTAGAAGACTCTGATTTTGATTCTTTGGAGAAACTATCAGATACACACCTTTGTGATGAGGGCTGCAACTCAATTCACTTATTGTCTATCCCTAAAGATGAGTCAACATCAAAAGATGAATCCAACTATCCAAAAATTCTACTTGAAGCAATTTGCTCCACAAACCATCATGGATCAGTTGAAGAATGTCAACATCTTAGGGTTAAAGATGAAGAAACATCAAAAGAGAAGAAGTGGCCTGAACTTGAATCAAGCACTAATTCATTTGAAGTCATTCAAAGTTCCAAAGTCTCACCCATCTCATTTTCCATTGGGCAACTGGTTATGACAGCAAAGCCACATGATGAAACTGAAATGGCCAAGGAGGATACAAAAGTAGAAGAAATTTCTTTCCAAATAGAGGCTATAGCAGAATTCAGATTTGTAGAAGGAATTGAACATTCAATGAAGGAAGATCATTGCTTGCCTACTGAAAGATGGAACCAAGAGCTCAAAGATCTTCCAACAATGCTGCATTTAAATAGGCCATTGAAGAAATGGTTGCTTAAACAAGATGGTGATCCAGGAGATTCAGATGTCATAGATGAGAAGTTATGGAATGAGAAATTAGTATATTTTTGGTACAATGAAGGAGGGATACATCCAACTGAAAAACGAAGGTCGAATATTGTGAAACTAAGAGATCCATACTTGATTAGTGAAGCTGTCCATAAATTGAGATCTCTACTTGATCATATCACACTATTTAAACCTTCTTGACATCAAGAGTTGTAACAATGTCTAGCCAAAGACATTAAAGAAAAACACTTCTTGGGAGGTAACCCAAGTCATTATCAACCTAATCTTTCTGTTTTTGCAGGAATAAGTGATGAGGAACAAGTTCAAATCACAAGTCTCAAATTCAGGGAGTACCCTTACCCCTATTTCTGATTTTTACACTGAAAACTTAATGATAACTGATAATATCTTTCTCATTATGTTTCATTGATCATATCATCATCTGAACTTACATTCATATCAGTTATCCAAATCTGCTATAGCCCAATTTCAGTGAATTTCAGAAATTCTGCACTCCAAAATCTGATTAGTTGCAAATCTGCCATTCCACTGATATCTTTTATTTCTCTGCAGGATTAGTTGCAACTAATGAAGATTAGACCACCCAAAGATGCCGGATGAAATGCCAAGAGAATTCAAGTGCCAAATTTCATGCATTTCACTCCCACCCACCCCTCTCCCTTGCCTATTATTTTCAACCCTGAGGACAGTGTTGAGAATAAGCTTGGGGGAGGAAACCTGGTGCTTTTCTAATCTTTACACCATGTTTTCAATTGATTTTAATGTTCATATCATAAATCATACCAGGTTATTAGTAGATTTTGCAAGTTATCATTGGTTTTCACAAGTTATCACTAGTTAACACTCGGTTTTCAAATTTTAGGCTCAACTCAATTCTGAATTCATTTTAACTCTGAAATTGGTAGATTACTTCATTATGACAGTGGGTGCACTCCAATACCAAGTGGCCAACTGGCCATTAGCCTTCTTGCTTTAATTGACATTATGAATTCAGATGCATTTGAATGAACTTTCAGCTGAATTTTTTTTTTTTGTGGATTAACACTAGCTACATTCATGGATTAATTGGAAAGTAGAAGATGTCTAGAAAGGAGTCAAGGAACTTGCTGCCATGTTAAATAGGAATTCTTGATTATTTGCATTTAAGGATCTAACCTATACTTGAGTTTGAACCATTGCTCACTTCATGAATAGAATGAAAAAGAAAGAAAAAAGGAAAATGAAAAGTTGCATTTTGCATTGCATGCATACATGAATAAAGAGAGTGAAAATTCCAAAAAGGAACCTCTCCTGAATAAAGCCAAGATTTTTTTTATCCTGTGACCAGCATGAATAAAAATCAGGTGCAAACCTATTTATTGCATCCTCATGAATAAAAGTCAGGTTTTCAAACCTGTTTAAGCAAAGAAATTAAAAGTCTGTTCATGAAGAGATTAATGTTTCAAACTTTTTAGTAAAGTTGACAATCCTTACAATCCAAATCAGTTAATGTTTGTACTTCTATCATGACTTAAATTTGCATTAACCTTTGTGACTCCTCAGCTAGAATTTGGGATTGGAAAGAATGGGATGGAATGTTAGCCAAGTGAGAAACTCATTTAGGTCTTATTCTGCTGATCTTTCTATTCATTTGTGGATGGTAAATTCAAATTCATCCTTAATTTCTGAATGTTTTGCTTGAGGACAAGAAAAAGGCTAAGCTTGGGGGAGTTTGATCACTTGTTGATCACTATATGTTTCTAACCCATTTTAGATTCAATTCATACATATCGAGTCCCACTTTTGCCTATTTTTGGGCCAATTATACTTGGAATGCATACATTGTGATAACTAGTTGATATTCCTCATTTCATACTTAATTCCATGTGCATAGAGGTTCTGAAATGCCAAAATCCATTAATATTTAAATTCTATGCCAAGTTATCATTTTGAGGACAAGCTATCATTCCTATATGTCAAGTTATCATTATTTTGAGTGAACTAATTTTCAATGGTTTTCTTGCTCTAAATCCATCATTATCATGTATAAATCATATTTGGATAGTCACATCTCAACTTGTGCAAAGTTTTAAGTCCATTTGAACAAGTTATCATTTTTCAAGTGCCAAGTTATCGTTAAAGGGAAATTCTGTCATTTAGACATGCAAACCCATTAATTCTGCACAGGAACCTTAAGCAATCATCTTATTATTGTTCTAACTCATTGCTGGTCAAATTTCATCACATTTGGATAACCACAATTCAAGTTATCACAAGTTTTCATTTTTTAGTCATATAAGTTATCATTTTTGGGCACCCAAGTTATCAATTCTTAGAAATCTCATTCATATTTGATTTCTGAATGCACTCACTTGTTACTCCAGTCCATTTGATGCTTCTAATGCTTTGAATCACTTGCATTTGGATAATTTCCATGATTTGTGACAAGTTATCATTCTGGGCCCCTTAATTCATTAATTTTGATACAAGTTTTCATTCCTGCACAACACCTTATACCATTTCATCATCTTAATCTTTATTTGTCAAAACACCATTCAAGGGCTTTGATGCTTGCTATTTGGGGATTTGGAGCAGGGAGAAAGGTGGCCAAAACGTGAAAAAAGTAGGGGGGACCATCTACTTTTTCCTACAAAAAAAGGTGCTGCAGAGGCAGATTCTTCCATGACTGGACAGGTGGCTCAAATCAAATGATAAAGAACAATTTGATGCTGATCCAAGGGTGAAGAGGAGTGATATAAAAGATGGAATTTCTGGAGGAGAGAGGGGGCTGGTCATTTAGGGTTTGGAGCAAGGAAGGAGGCTGCTAGAGGGCTGCTGCTGAAGGAGCTCAAGCTGCTGCCGAGAGTCTTCAAGCTTAAATGATTTGTATCTGTTTCTCAATCCATTTGATGTTAAGCTTTGTAAAAATGAGGAGCTAAACTCCATTTTTTCTAGGATAGGGTAGTAGTTTGGATTAATTTTGGATGGATATGGACTGATTTGTAATCCTGCACTGAAATCAATTCTAGTTTTTAGATTTCAGAACTATTCTGCATTGATTCATGCTATCATTAGATCCATTTGTAAACTATGACTGAGATGTATTATTTGATCTAATCATCCTTCAGAAATGCATTAAGAGATAAAGTTAGATTTCTGGATTCCATTTAGTTGCAAATCTAATTTCTGATTTTGGTTTCCTGAAAATCTGATTTCCTAATTTTTTTCTGAATTTGATTTCCTGAAAAATTTGAATTTGTTTGTCATTGTGGACCTGATTAATTGAGTAACTGAAATGTTGTCATTGCTCATATCTTGTTCAGGAATGAATCAAGATGTTGGCATATTATCTTTGACTCAAAACAGATTGCAAATCTGATTTCTGAACTTTAATGAAATATGTTTTCTGATTTTCTGCTGGAAACTGTTTTATCAATTGAACCCCCTGATTTTATTCAATCATTGAGAGGTGAACCTTAGGGATATCTTGCAGTCCAGAGATATATGATCAAGAAGCAATTGATAAACCTAGTTCCATTGATATATGATTCTAATTTCCTGAATTGCAGAATTCTATTTGCTGATTTCTAGTTTCTTATTTCGAATTGAATTCTGATTTCCACTACTGAGAGGTAGTCATAAGGCCATTCTTGAGAGTCAGAGATGACCCAAGTAGCATTGGATAATTACTGAATTCCCCTCTTTTTAATAGGATGTTTCTTAACCCCTTTAATTAGAGTTTTGTGTGGATTTCATTCTATTTTGCAACCGAGAGGTTGAATTAAAATCCCCTTGGAATTCATAGATGAATCAAGGAGCACAAGCACCATATTTGGGTAGATTTCATCCTTGTTTGATTGTTTGGAGTGGTTCCATCTTTTTAAGATTGCAATTTCAAGTTATCATTTCAGAATTTCTTTGAATTGTAAAAATCAGCATTGAGCCTTCATTTGAATCCATTGATAACTTGATTTTCAGTGAGGACCCTCTTTTAATTCAACCTAGCTAACAACTATATGATCATATATTGCTTAGTTAGAGGCCAATTGAGCTGTGGAAACAACCATTTTCAGGTTGAATCAAAAGTTGGACATTTAATGATAACTTTATCCATTCCATCCTTAATTAATTTAGATGAACCCCAAATCCTAGAAGAACCTTCCTCATTGATAGTTAAACATTTCTAGCCATTAATTTAGCAATTATAATTCAGTTTTGCAAAAGATTTCAAACCCCAAAATCTGTTATCATTCTGCACTTGTTAACAAACTGTTTTCATTTTCAACTTAAAAATCTGTTTTTAGCCATTAGAGTAGAACTAATCTAGATTATTTTAGGGTGTCTTAGACTTCAAATTCTTGTGGATACGATAACCTGAGTCTACTACAACTTACCTGTGCACTTGCAGCTAGTGAGTTGGGAGACCAAAAATTTAAAAATTTCACCCTTTCTTTAATTTCAGCAAGTTATCACTACTCAATCCCAAATATCACTATCATCAACCGGCCCATCCTAGCAGTCGACCGACCATTCAGTCAAATGAACAATAACGGCTAGAAAATTGAGGAGAAATTTGAGGGAGACCTTTTAAACGAATTCTCACCCCTAGGAGCCTATAAAAGGAGTGCCAAAGCCTGAAGAAAAATCATCCAAGCAAAAAAGAACATCCTAGAGCTCCTCTCAAGTTTTTTAGCATAGAATTATAAATTTCTTCCCTTTTCTTTTCTTAGTCTTGAGTGTGAGAAAATTTTTTGTAAAAGAAAAGAGTTAGAGGGAATATTTACTTTCTAAATCTAGTGAGATTGAGAGCTCATTGTATAAGAGGTGTGTCTTGCCTCTTGAGCGGAGAAGAATGTTTGATTGTATAAAGAGGGTTGTTCTCTCCCTACAAGAAAAGAGAAAGATAGTGAATCTCCGACGGTCTCGAGGTCGAGAAGTCGGAGCAACGTAGGCCAAAGAGTTGGGGCCAATCCTTGTCAACATATCGTATCTTCTTGTGTTTGTTCTTTATTCTTCATCTACGCATTATCTTTATTTGCGTGTGATCATTTTTATCGGTTTTCTCCGAAGGTGAATTTTTAGAAAATTTAATTTCACCAATTCAACCCCCTCCCCCCTTTTGGTGTTTTCGATCCTACAATTGGTATCAGAGCCAAGATGCTCTAGCTTTAAGATTTAAAATATCTTTAGAGCTATGGCATCAAGTAGTTTCAGTTTTTTCGAAGGTCAATCTATTAATCGTCCTCCACTTTTCAATGCCTCAAACTTTGCATATTGGAAAATTAGGATGCAAGCCTATGTTTATTCTATTGATATTGAGATGTGGGATATTATTCAAAATGGTTTTGATTTAAATAAGAAAAAACCTTTAGAATATACGGACAGAGAAAAACTTTTAGTAAAACTAGATTGGAAAGCTAAAAATATTTTTTATTGTGCTTTGGATCCAACAGAATTTAATCGGATTTCAAGTTGTAAAAGTGCTAATGAGATTTGGAAGAAACTTATCATTACTCATGAAGGAACGGATAAAGTTAAAGAGTCTAGATTAAATATTTTAAATCATCAATATGATTCTTTTAAAATGCTTGAAAATGAAGCTATAAATGAGATGGTTGTTCGTTTTAATGATATTATAAATGGCTTAGCCTCTTTGGGCGAGCCAAGGACTAACCCTCAAAAGTGAAAAAGTTTCTCAGGTCTCTCTCCTCCAAATGGCATACAAAGAGGACAGTAATTGAAGAAAATGATTTAAACAAGTTAAACTTTGATGATCTTATAGGTTCACTCTTAACCTATGAGTTCGGGATCAAAGAATATGAAGAAGTAAATACTCCAAAAAGAAAAACACTTGTATTGAAGGCAAACAAAGATGAAGAAGATACAAGTGAAGAGAATGAGAATTTTGATGAAAAGAAGCTTTTCCTATATGCAAAGAAGCTTGACAAATATCTCAGGTTTGCTAAACAAAAGAAGAAGAAAGGTTTCTCCAAGAGAATATCATCATTTAGTAAAAGCCAAATAACTTGCTTTGAATGCAAAAAGATTGGACACAACAAAAATGAATGTCCAAATTTGGTAAAAAAGGAGAAAGATGGAGAAAGCTCAAGAAGGAAGAAGAAGGCTCTTCAAGCCACTTGGGATGAAAGTGAAGATGAAGAGAATAACTCCAACACCTCCTCTAGCCATGATGAAGAAGCCTACAATGTCTAATGGCTAATAGCCATGAGGTATCATCTAACTCTTCTAACTCTAGTGATAGTGAATCCTTCAATGTGCATAAAGAATTTAGAGCTCTTATCAATAAATATGAATGCTTAAAAAGGAAATATGATAAAATAAAAATAGAGCTTGAAAATATGCAAAAGAACAATAAGAATGTTAAAGCATGTGAAAAGTGTGATATATTGAATAAAGAAAACTCTAGCTTGGAATTCTCAATTGAAGAATTGAAAATGGAAAATAGTGCACTAAAATTAATATGTAAAAGACAAATTGTAGAAAGTGCATGTTTGAACAAAGAAATTAATAAATTGAAAGTTGAACTTGAAAAATTTTCAAATGGAAGTAAAATGTTAGACGCCATGCTTAGTGGATCTAGAATATCTTTAAACAAAAAGGGACTTGGTTTCGCTTCTTTTGAAAAGAAGAATGACAAAAGAATTTTATTTGTTAAAGCATCGCATGATTACACGAGATCACAAATTGTTTATTTTCATTGTGGATATGAAGGACATTATTCTTATGATTGCAGAATTAGGAAAGGAATAAGTAAAAGAATGAAGAAAATTTGGGTCCCGAAAAGGACCATGACTAACCAAGATGGACCCAATCAAGTTTGGGTACCAAAAAGATGAGACTCCTAATTTCTTTTTTGTAGGAAGCTTCTACGTACAATGAAGGTAAATGGTATTTGGATAGCGGATGCTAAAGACATGACCGGCGATGCCTCAAATTTCATCAATTTGAAAAAGAAAAATGGAGGAAAAGTCACTTTTGAAGACAATAGGAAAGGAAGAGTAATTGGTATAGGTAATATTGGTAAGAATGTCAAAGTGTATTTAGAAAATGTTTGGCTTGTTGAAAATCTAAAACATAATCTAATTAGTATAAGTCAACTATGCGATAAAAATTATTTAGTCAAATTTGAAAAGGACAAATGTTTGATACTAGATGAAAACAATAAAGTTTTACACATGGGCTTTAGGTACAATAATTTATACAAAATTGATTTTGATAACTTGAAAAATGAAAAATGTCTTAGTGTCATGCATGATGACATAACCTTGTGGCATACAAGATTAAGACATGCAAATTATAAATTGTTAAATAAACTCTCAAATCATGAATTGGTTAGAGGCTTACCTAAGATTAAATTTGAGAAAAAAATAATGTTTGTGATTCATGTCTAAAAGGTAAACAAACCAAAAGTTCTTTTAAATTAAAAAGAGTTATTAGTACACATATGACCTTGGAACTTTTACATCTTGACTTGTTTGGACCTATTGATGTGACAAGTTTAGAAGGAAAAAGATATGTATTTGTGATTGTTGATGATTTCTCTCATTTCACCTGGACTATTTTTCTTGCAAATAAAGATGAAACGCTAAACATGTTTTCCAAATTTGCAAAAAGAGTTCAAAACGAATTTGAACAAAAGATTTCAAAAATTAGAAGTAACCATTGAGGAGAATTTGAAAATCATAAATTTAAATTATTTTATGAAGAAAATAGAATTACTCATAATTTTTTCACTCCTAGAACACCTCAATAAAATGGAGTAGTTAAAGAAAAAATAGAACTATACAAGAAATGGCCAGAACAATCTTAAATGAAAGCAAGTTACCAAAATTTTTTTGGGCGGAAGCCGTAAACACATCATGCTATATTCTTAATAGAATTTTACTTAGACCTCTTGAAAAGAAAATATGTTTTGAAATGCTATTTGGTAAGAAACCAAATATCTCATATTTTAAAGTTTTTGGATGTAAATGTTATATCTTAAATATCAAAGATAAACTAGGCAAATTTGACGATAAATGTGATGATGGTATTTTTTTTGTTATTCTAGTACAAGTAAAGTCTATAGAGTGTACAACAAAAGAACATTAGTTGTTCAAGAGTCTATTAATGTTAAATTCAATGAAACTAATGATTTTTTGAGCAAACAAGCACATGATGATGATGATGAAAAAATAGTTGAAATACAAAGACAACTTGAAGTTGTGGGCATAGAGGAAGCAAAGACTGACACCTCAAAAGTGGAAGAAATGGAAGAACTTCAAAAAGAGGAGAATCAAATCATCCCAAGAAATTGGAGACATGCCTCATCACATCCACTTGATCAAGTTATAGGTAATATAAATAAAGGTATAAAAACTAGAAATTCTTTAAAGCATCTATGTGCTTTTTCGGTTTTTCTTACAAATTTTGAACCTAACAATATAGATGAAGCACTTGATTATCCAAATTGGATAAATGCAATGCATGAGGAATTAAATAATTTTGAAAGAAATCAAGTGTGGAAACTTGTGGAAATACCCAAGGACCATCCTATCATTGGAACCAAATGGGTCTTTCGAAACAAGTTAGATGAAAATGGTGTCATTGTGATGAACAAGGCTAGATTAGTGGCCAAGGGGTACTCACAAATTAAAAGGATTGATTTTGATGAAACTTTTGCTCCCATTGCTAGACTTGAAGTAATTCGAATGCTTTTGGCTTTTGCATGCTATAAAGGTTTTAAACTTTTTCAAATGGATGTTAAATCGACTTTCTTGAATGGTTTTATAAATGAGAAAGTTTATGTCGAACAACCTCAAGGTTTTGAAAATCCAGATTTTCCCCATCATGTTTTCAAACTCTCAAAAGTCCTTTATGGATTGAAACAAGCCCCTCGAGCTTGGTACGTGATGCACGGAAAATCATGTATTAGTTTGGGTCATTTGATTAACACTTTAGAATGTTTTTATGTTTAGAAAAGAAGAGTTTTGATTTGTTTTCATATAATTTCATTTAGATTTGATTTCTACCTAAATCTGAAAATTATTCATGGCAGGATATGAGAAAATGTCAAAATCAAGGCAAGAAAAGGCTTAAAACGGCTCGGAAGACTGTCACGGCAGTGACAGTTTTGGGCCGTGACAGAAAGATTCACCACTGAAAATTGTCTTACTGTCACGGCCGTGACAGTTTCTGTCATGGCCGTGACAGAGAAAATTCCAGCAGAAATTTGGCTAAGTAATTTTCAGCCTTGACAGCCTTCTGTCACGGCCGTGCCGGAGCCTTTCACGGCCATGACGGTGGTCTTTTAGGCCGTTTTAAAGCCATTTTTATCCACTTTTTGGATATATTTTCGGTTTCTTTCCTTGGGGGATGAAAAAATCTATAAAAGGAGGCAGAAGAGGGTTTGGAAAAGCATCCCTGGAGCATAGTTTTAAAGCCTACAAAGAGGAGAAGATCGAGGATAATAGTGAAGCTCTGCCGAAAACTCGAGAGAGGACGTGCTTAGCCTATGCCAGAGTTCTTCGTTTTCTTTTCTCAATCATTTACATTAGATTTGATGTTATTATTCTCAGATTTATTTCTTTATTATGGTCATTCTATTTGAACCCTATTTATGTATTGGAGTCTTTCTTAATATTAGTTTGATTTGAATCTTTAATAGCATTGCAATTTCATGTTTAATGCTTTCCTTTGATTCCATGATTTGTGATTTGATTGCTATCTGGGAAGAAGTGGTTATTTTCATAATAATTTCTAGGGATTGATTTTAATTATTGCATGCCACAATTAGGGAAATCGAAAGAGACCAAATTTGTGTAGTTATTAAGGTGACTTGAGAAAGCCCTTAATATTAATTCCGATTGAATGCATCTTATGATTTAATTAGGTAAATTAAAAACCGAAAGGATTGATTTATTTTAATTATTCATAAGATAGTAGTTAAAGCCTGAAACATTGGTTAACTAATTTTGGGAATTCACTTTATTATTGATTCAACTAATTCTAAGTTAAGAAAATTCATTACATTCTAGTGGTGATAATTAGGTTCCTTAATCAACAAATCATTATTTCTCCAGGTAATCATTTCTTTTATTTTTGTTATTTTCTTTTTATTCACCTCTGAAAATCATATATTTTCTTAATTTCTCAATTAACAATGTTAAAATAAAATCTAAGTTATTAACCGTCATCGTGGGAATGATAACTCTACTCATTCACTTTATTACTTAAGCGACTAGTGCACTTGCTAACGTTTGCTATCAATTCTACACGCATCAGTACGAAAGATTGAGTTCATTTTTAATTGAAAATGATTTTGAAAAAGAAAAAGTTGACACCATATTATTCTTAAAACATTTTAAAAATGATATTTTAGTAGTTCACATTTATATTGATGATATTGTTTATGGTGCTACTAATGAATGTCTATGCAAAGACTTTGAAACTCTTATGCAACAAGAATTTGAAATGAGTCTTGTAGGAGAACTCACCTTCTTTCTATGCCTACAAGTAAAACAATTCAAGGAAGGTATTTTTCTTAATCAAGAAAAATATACAAGGGAGCTGCTTAAAAGATTCAGGATGAACGAATACAAGCCAAGCACAACACCTATGAGCACTACTACAAAATTGGATAAAGATGAAAAAGGCAAGTCAATTGATCAAAAAAGGTACAGAGGTATGATTGGTAGTTTGCTCTATCTAATGGCATCTAGACCAGATATAATGTTTAGTGTGTATTTGTGTGCTAGGTTTCAATCCGCTCTCAAAGAATCGCACTTAATCGCCGTAAAAAGAATATTGCGCTATTTAAAGCATACAAGTGAATTAGGCATTTGGTATGATATAAATTCTCCATTTGAATTACATGCCTACACCGATGCAGATTTTGTCGGGTGTAAAGTTGATAGAAAACGCACTAGTGGGATGTGTTGCTGATCACTAACTGATCATAATAGGTTTTTATCCCATTTTGTATTCAAATCACCCATATCGAGCCCTTATTTTGCCTAACTTTTGGCCAAATATGTTTGGAATGCATGGATTGTGATAACTAGTTGATCTTTCTCATTTTATACTTAATTCCATGTGCATAGAGATTCTGAAATACTAAAATCCATAAATATGTTAATTCTATGACAAATTATCATTTTTTGGGCAAATTATCATTCCAATGTATAAAGTTATCATTATTTTAATTGAGCTGATTTTCAGTGATTATTTTGCTCTAAATCCTATGCCATCATGAATTATTCATATTTGGATGACCATATTTCAATTTGTGCAAGGTTATCACTCCATTTCATAAGTTATCATTTTTTAATGCCAAGTTATCGTTTAAGGGAAAAACTGTCATTTTGATGTGCAAGACTATCAATTCTGCATAAAATCATTAGGCAAACATTATATTATTGTCCTAACTCCTTGCTGCTCTAGTTTGATCACATTTGGATAACCACAACAAAAGTTATGACAAGTTATCATTTTTATGGCATTAAGTTATCATTTTTGGCACCCAAGTTATCATTCCTATGAAATTTTATCCACATTTGACTTCTGACCTCATTCACTTGTCATCTTAATCCCTTTGATGCCTTCAATGCTCTGAACCACGCATACTTGAACATTTTCCATGATATATGCAAAGTTATCATTCTGGGTTTGTTAAGTTATCACTTTTAATTCTGATTTTCATTCCTGCACAAAATCAAACCCCATTTGAAATAGAGTTGATATTTCTTGTTGTCCTCATCCTTATTTGTTTATTTCCTATGTGAGGACTTTGATGTTTTGTTCTATCTCTTCTAGCAGGGAATAAAGGTCTGAAATCAGCTGAAAAAGGGTGGGGGACCACTGCATTGCTCTCCAAAAAGAGAAAGAATCTGCTGGAATTTCCAGGACCATGGGACAGGTGGCCTAAATGAAATGCTATGGAACATTCTAATCTTGATCCAAGGGTGACTAAAGGTCATATAAAATCTGAGAAGCCAGGAAGAACCAGGAGAGCCTCCATTTGGAGGGTTCTGACAGGATCTGAAGGGGAGGAAGGAAAGGAGCTAGAGGAAGAAGCCATGGCTGAATCTGATTCCCTGTCAACAGATTTCTATCCTTTCTGATTTCAGATATTTAGCATGGCTATCTCTTTCTATTTTGTATCAATGTTTGTAGCTATAATGAGCTAGATCTCAGCTCTCCTAGGATAGGGTAGTAATATAGTTTAGTTGTGGATGGAGTAAGAACAATCTGATTTCCTGCACTGAAATTTAAGTTCTGATTTCTATTTCTGCATTTTCTGATTTCAATGGTTCTATTCTTGACATTGTGAGATCCTACTTGTATTTACAACTGAGAGGTTGTCCTTTGATCTACTCTTTGTTCATAAATGAACCAAGAACCAATGCCAAGTTTCTAGATTCAATCCCAATTAGGAATCTAATTTTTGAAATATGTTTTCCCATTTCTGATTTCTGAATTGTCAAATCTATTTTCATCATTGTGGAGCCATGATTTCTTAGTATCTGAGAAGCTAATATTTAGGTTCCTTCTTGTTCAGAAATTAATCAAGAGACAATGATAATTCCAAGGTTTCAATCCTTGAAATGTTGCAAACTATCCATTGCTGATTTCTTATTTTCAATCCTGAATTTCCATTGCTGATTTCCTGAAATTTGAAGAATTTGTCTTGCTATTGTTAAACCCTTGAATCCATTAATCACTGAGAGGTGAATTTAAGGCTATCTTGTAGTTCAGAGATGGACCAAGAAGCAATAGCATGTGCTGAGTTCCCATATGTAATTATGTGCTTATTTTATCTAATTCATTAGTGATAATGTGGATTTCATTTCCATTTGTAGCTGAGAGACTAATTTAACATCCTCTTGTAGTTTAGAGATAAACCAAGAAGCATTAGCACTAATGTTGGGTTGATTTCATTCCTGTTTAGTTAATTGAATTAATTCCCTCATATTTAAAGTGCAATTGATTGTTATCATTTCAGATTTCACTAAATTGCCAAAATCAGCAAGGGACTTGAGTTTGAGCCTAATGATAACTTGATATTCAGTGGGGATCCTCCTCTAATTCAACCTGGCTAACAATTATATGATAATATATTGATTAGTTTTGGACTAATTGAGCTGTGACAGCAGCCATGTTTAAGGTTGAATCAGATTTGACTAAAAATTGATAACTTGTTCCATTCCATCCATAATTAAATTAGATGAACCCCAACTCTAGGAGAACCTTCCTCATTGATAGATAAACCCTTTTAGCCCTTAGTTTAGCATTTATAATTCAGTTTAGATAAAATTCCAAAAGTTCAAAAATAGTTATCATTTGGTCACTTTTAAAAATATGTTTTCTATTCTTTTTAATTTCTTGTTTTTGCCACTAGAAGTAGGATTACTCTAGATTATCTTAGGGAGTCTTTGGCTTCAAATCACTGTGGATATGATATTTAGGGTTTACTATAATTGACCTGTGCACTACAGTAGAGAGTGAGTTAAGGAGTTAAACCAAAAATTGAACAATCTAAATTTTGACCCCAAAATCAGCAAGTTATCACTACACTCCTCAATATCGCTTATCAAGTTGTTTTCTTGGTAGTTCTCTCATTTCATGGGCTAGCAAGTAACAAAACTACATCGCACTTTCTACCGCCGAGGCCGAATATATAGCTGTCTGTAGTTGTTGTGCACAAATACTATGGGTAAAATAACAATTGCTTGATTATGGAGTAAATTGTTCAAATGTACCCATGAAGTGCGATAACACAAGTGCTATAGAAATGACCAAAAATCCAATTCAACATTCTAGGACCAAACACATTGACTTACGGTATCATTTCATTAGAGAACATGTGACCCTTAAGGATATTGTCATTGAACATGTGTCCATCAAAGTTCAACTTGCAGACATATTTACAAAATCCTTGAGTGAAGAACGGTTTTGCATGCTTAGAAGGGAATTAGGAATGATTAGCTCTTGATTGCATAACAATTCAAAGTAAAAGTGACTTGGTTATACAATATCACTTTTGACATGAATTGAACATTAAAAGTGTTGCAAACTTACATTTGTATGATATCTCTGAAATATGATTTGTATGATTTTTTAATGATTTTAAATGATTCAAAGATTGTAAAATACAGGGATCGATCGATCTACTGGAAGGAACGGTTGACCGACTACATGGACCGGTCGAACGTTGTGAAAGTTGCAAATACACAGACAACGATCGATCGACCGATATGATATACCGGTCGACCGGTATATGAATGTGTCCGGCTGACATAAATCGACCAATGGTTATTTAAATGGAAAAGACTTGTCCGGTTGACCGCTGGGAAGGATCGATCGACCGGCATATGCCATAATCGCACGATATAAGAAGTCGACCGCTCGAATCGGTCGACCAAACTCTTCCCCTTCACGTGATTGCCGCCCCTGCGACCCATCCTCCTTCAACAAACTCTGGCCAACCGCCCTCCAGCGAACGCTGCAGCCGCCGTCAAATTCCAGCGACCGGCCACCTCCGCCGGCCGACGCCTCCTCTATCTCGACCGCTACTCATCTCGAACCCTCTTTCTTCGAGGCCAGCAACCGGCCGTCCCGCCTCTCGACCACTACCTCCGCCGACCACTCCAATGACCGGCCGCCCCTTCTCTCCTTCGACTTCAGCATTCAATCATCTCTCTCTCTTTCTCATCCGGACTCTCGCTCTCTCTCTCTTTATCTCTCCTACCGTCCGTCGGCAACACACCAAACTCCAACGACCTGTCGTTCGTCGCCGCTGACCAACTGCCTCCCTTCTCATCTCCCTCTCTCTCTCTCACCTCCGTCACAACCTTCTGCTCTTTTTCGATTTCCGCCCCTCTTCGTCTTGGCAGCCCTAGTCCTATCTCGGCAGACCTCTCTCTCTCCTCTCCGGTACACTCCTTCCAACATTCGTCTCAGTTCAATTCCGACCTTCCATTCACTTCAGACCACCATTGTTGAATCCATGGCCGACGACGATGGGCATTCACATGTTCGGATGGTCTTTCAGTGTCGTTGTCACTTCCCTGGCTCCGGTGGTACTATTCATATCCTCCCACCAGAACCTGAATCGAAACCCGAACCCGAGCTTGTCCGACATGGACGAGGCCGTGGACGAGGACGATCCCGTGGACGTACTCGTCAACCATCCTCTCCCGAGCCCACTGAGTTTGATAGTCATCTATTTGTAACTAGGGACATCTCTGTCAGGTTCGAAGACTTGTACGCCTCTCGCGAAGTCCGGCGTGCCTATACCATTGATTGGGATGCTCTGAACATTCCAGATGTTCAAGAGATGTTCGCAACCATCGGTTGGATGCCACTTCTCTCCCTCACAAAGCGTGTGTACCCTCGACTTGTTCGTCATTTTTATGCGAACATGACAATCACTCGAGAGGCCATTATTACCTATGTCCTTGGTGTACCCATTCGGTTGGATCCTAACTATCTCTGTCGCATATTTGGCATGGCGTGCCCCTTAACTGGCTTTTATTCATTTGTCACCCATGGCTGGCCTTCCGATTATCTTCCGATCGCAGATGGCATTCGTACGATTTTTGCTGGACAAGATGTCCAGTATACCGTCAAAACGGACTATCGACATCTTCATCCAATCATGAAGATGGCTCATCACATCCTCAGTCGCATGATCACTACCCGGGCCGGGTACTATAAAGAGGTCACTTACTTCGATCTCTTCTTTCTTCACTGTCTCTGCATCCGTGATGCCTCATTTCTTCACTTCTGCCATTATGTCTTCTATCATATGGACTACACATTTCAGAAGATCTCCTCTGGTGCTCATGGTCAGTACCACTTATATTTTGGTGCTTGGATTACGAGGATTTTACTCCATTGTGGTGTCGAGATTCCTGCAGACGAGGAGTACATTCGACCTCGCCCCACTGACGTCATTGGTTCCGGGACCCTGCACCGGAAGGGTCTTAAGTTTGGAGGGCAGGCATCACTAGATTCTGACGATAGAGATGATGCCACAGATAGCGAGCCAGCGCCGATGGACACTCAGGATGCACCGGAGGTTGGCCCTAGCTTTTCGCCACCATCGGCACCCATTGAGCATGTTGGACCTTCCTGGCATGCTACCTCAGATTTCTATGGCACCTATGACTTCACAGCTCTTTCACAACAGGTGGTTGCCATAGATCATCGTGTGACCCAGATGGATCATCGTATTCGACGGATGGAGCGTGACTCTCGTTACCTTGTTAGTTCACTACAAGCATACTATGCATCACAGGGATTCATTCCGTCCGTAGTTCGTGAGGATGATAGTCCCGATGAGGAGTAGTTGGGTTGTCTCCCTCTTTGATGATGTCAAAAGGGGGAGAAGTCTAGGACGATATTGTATGTTATGTGTCTTAGTATGTTATGTGCTTACACTTGTATCATGCATATCGTGCACCATTTTGTAGTGACTTCAGTCACATTTGTTAGTGCATGATATTTTATTAACTATGTAACGTAATGACGTGATGACTTTTTGATTTCATATTTATTTATCGTCATATGTTCATATCAATTATGAGAATATAAATGCCACTTATTTAGGTGGTGAAAAAGTGAAATATGCATAAATATAGGGGGAGCTTGTTCAGTACTTTCTAAACTTACATTTCATTTTCTTTCTTCTCCTTTTTTCTTATCGTCCAATTAATTTGCCATCATCAAAAAGGGGGAGATTGTTGAATCCTATGTTTTGATGATAACAATTTAAAATGGACCTAAAAGTTACTAATCTATTCTCAAGTGATGATAATACAGGTGTAGAATTGATATGAACAGATTCGTAGAAGAATTCGGCAAATTAAAAATTGGAAGAAAAAGTTTCAGACACGACCGATCGACCGACCATAAGCACCGGTCGATTGATATTTGGTGGAAGGAAAGACGACAATATACCGATCGACGTCGAGACTATATCGGTCAATATATCGGTCGATAATAATATATATCAGTCGATGTCGAGACATTACCGGTCGTTGCATCGATCAAAGGACTGGTCGATCGGACAACGTCAAAACTCAGAAATGAGACAACGATCACATAGACCGGTCGATCGGCCCATCCCAGCGGTCGATCGACCATTCAGTCAAATGAACAGTAACGGCTAGAAATTTGGGGGAGACCTTTTGAATGAATTCTCACCCCTAGGAGCCTATAAAAGGAGTGTCAAAGCCTGAAGAAAAATCATCCAAGCAAAAAAGAACATCCTAAAGCTCCTCTCAAGTTTTTTAGCATAGAATTGTAAATTTCTTCCCTTTTCTTTTCTTAGCCTTGAGTGTGAGAAATATTTTTTTAAAAGAAAAGAATTAGAGGGAATATTTACTTTCTGAATCTAGTGAGATTGAGAACTCCTTGTATAAGAGGTGTGCCTTGCCTCTTGAGCGGAGAAGAAGGTTTGATTGTATAAAGAGAGTTGTTCTCTCCCTACAAGAAAAGAGAAATATAGTGAATCTCCGGCGGTCTCGAAGTCGAGAAGTCAGAGTGCGGACGTAGGCCAAAGAGTTGGGGCCGAACCTCGTCAACATATCATGTCTTCTTGTGTTTGTTCTTTATTCTTCATCTACGCATTATTTTTATTTGCGTGTGATCATTTTTATCGATTTTCTCCGAAGGTGAATTTTTGGAAAATTTAATTTCACCAATTCACCCCCCCCCCCCTCTTGGTGCTTTCGATCCTACAACTTTCGCATATCGAAGGATGCCCTTTGGCCTCTGGAATGCACTGACAACATTTCAATGCATGTTTTTTAAGGCAATATTTGCCTATATGAAGGAAAAAATTCTTGAAGTTTTTATGGACGATTTCATTTTATTTGGCAACTCATTTGATAATTTTCTTGAAAATTTAACCTTTATTTTGCAACGTTGTGAAGAAACAAATCTAGTACTACACTGGGAGAAATACCACTTCATGTTGAAGAAAGACATTGTCTTAGGACACGATTTCTGAAAAAGGAATTGAGGTAGAAAAGGCCAAGGTGGACATAATCACAAATTTACCCTCTCCCACATTCATGAAAGTTGTCCGAAACTTTTTAGGCCACGCTGGATTCTACAGACAGTTTACTAAGAATTTTTTCAAGATAGTCAAACCACTCACCAATTTACTCTCTAAGGAAACTAAGTTTCTTTTTTATTCTAATTATATATTTGCTTTTACTACATTAAAAGAAAAACTTACATCTACTCCCATTATTGTAGCATCAGATTGGAGTCTTCCGTTTGAACTCATGTGCTACACCAGTGATGGAACCATCAGTGTTGTACTAGGACAGAGGCGAGACAAAATTATTTGAATCATCTGCTTTGTTAGCCAAACTTTAACTTCAACATAGATCAACTATGATACCACGAAAAAGAGTTTTTGGCTGTCATTTTTGCTTTTGACACATTTAGACCTTATTTAGTTTGCTCACAAGTTGTGGTTTACACTGATAATGCAGCTATAAGACATCTTATGTCAAAAAAAGGAAGCCAAACCTTGACTATTCAGGTGGATCCTTGTTTTACACGAATTTGACATGAAAGTTAGAGATAAGAAGGGGACCGATAATGTAGTCGTCGATCGTTTGTCCCATTTGGAATCTGCTCCAAGCGAGGAGACTGAAATACTTGAAGATTTTTTGGATGAGAAAATTTTTTTCCATCAACTCTAGTGATAAGGTAAAACTGATAGAGAGTTCACCTTGGTTTGCAAACTTTGCAAATTTTCTTCCCAAAGATGGACATCACAACAAAAGAAGAAATTCTTTTCGGCTGTAAAACATTACTTATGGGAAGATCCATATATGTTTAAAGTTTGTGCAGATGAGTTGTGTCCTCGAAATTGAATTCAAAAACATTATTACACATTGCCACACAAAGGGAAGCAGGAGGTCACTTCGGCCCTAGTCGCACAACTGCAAAGATCTTGAAAAGTGGGTTTTAATGGCCCACTATTTTCAAAGGCGCACAAGCATTCCGTAAGTCATGTGATCAATACCAAAGGACCGGTAACACTTCCAAACTTCATGAAATGCCTCGTAATAGTATGCTATATTGTGATATTTTCGATGTGTGGGGAATTGACTTCATGGGACCTTTTCCTAAGTCATTTCATAATGAGTATATTTTGGTTGCTATAGATTATGTATCTAAGTGGGTAGAGGTCATTGCCACCGCTATTAATGATGCAAAGGTGGTAGGAAAGTTTTTTAAAAAGAATATTTTTACTAGAATTAGCACACCTAGAGCTATAATTAGTAATAATGGCACACAATTTGTAACAAATTATTTGTATGACTTTTGATAAAATTTGGAGTTACACATAAACTCAACACCCCATATCATGCTCAAACATGTGGTCAAGTTGAGATATCTAACTGGGAATAAAACACTTTTTAAAAAAAATTGTGAATTCTTCTATGAAGGATTGCTCTTTAAAATTAGATGATGCTTTATGGACCTATCGCACTACTTTTAAGACTCATATTGGAATGTCTCTACAAACTTGTGTTTGGTAAGGCATGTCATTTACCTGTCTCCATATAGACTTATTGGGCCACTAAATTTTTTATTTTGACCTTATAAAAACAGAGAAGGAAAGACTACTCAAGCATAATGAACTTGAAGAATTCCAAAATAATGCCTATGAAAAAAGCAAAAATATAAGGAGCGCACAAAATATTGGCATGACCAACGCATACAAATTAATGATTTTTAACCTGGTCAACAAGTTCTCCTATATGACAGTAGACGTAATCTATTTCAAAGTAAACTCAAGTCTAGATGGATGGGCCCATTTATCGTAGTCTCCTCATCACCTTTTGGAGCTGTTGAAATTTGCACTATGGATAAAAAGCATTAATTCAAAGTCAATGAACATCATCTTAAACACTACCTAGGTGGAGTTCATCATGAGGTAGTCGAATTTATTATCCTTATTGATCCTGATAACACATGACTAAGTCAAGTTGATGATATAAATCGGAACTACACTACCTAAACTCTAATTTCTATTTTTTACTTCTTAATTTTTAGTTCATGAAAATAAAATTTCAACACGGCTTGAGAGTCGTGTTTTCAACTGATCATGTGTGTTACATGCGCAGGCTATATTTCTTAGGTAAACAAGTGTTAGGTAACATTGGCCGCGTCACTCCAACATGCGGCTACATTGGTAGATGTTGAGCACTTGTAAACACGACCCGCATTTGGGAAACACATGTATTTATGTTCATTTTCAATGCCACACAATAGTCAAGTAGTCAAACACCGATCGTGCTATCCGCGAAATGGTTCGTGTTGCTCCGAATTTTGTGCACATGCCACCTACCAACATTTATGGCACGGGCTGAGTTGCCTATAATACGCCATGCGTCGGATCGACCCCACATCAACCCCTTTAGTCATCTTCCACTCCACCGGCCATCCTCCATTTCTCCGGCACACTACTGCCTGCGACACCGCACGTCCAACCGCTGCTGCTTGTCGTCGCTTTCACTGAGTCGCCCACATTAAAGATATTGCCGGCCATCGTCAACTCCTCAGGCAATCTTCCACCTCTTCGGTGACCGCGCAACACCTCTTGTCGTCAATGCCGCTAACACCTGTGTTTCGTTATGTACATCAAAGTTTATCTAACTCTATTTGAGGAAGAGGAGACGGCGAAGGATCTTCTAATGAAATAGAACTTTTTTTATGGGCCATGATTGAGAATATGCAGCTCAATATTGGAGCATATTTGGCCCATAACTTTGAAAAACATTCCAAGAAGAAGAAAGGGCACATCGTCATCGGAGGCTTGGTCACACTCATTGCACGTCATTATAATTTATACTTAGATTGCAATGTGGTTAAAAATGCTTCATTCCTAGATCGAGGTAAGACAGTTCATATGAGGCTCATCACAATAAGAAATAATAGAATTTTCTTCACTTTTAAGGGTAGATCTATCTTTTTTTCAAGATTTCTTGTGCTAATCAGGCTCGAATTACAGCTTTTGGCAGGGCTAATTGATTACATTTTCCACCATTGGTCATTCTAGTTGACACTAAGGAGCCACTTGAGGATGAGCTTATACCTTAACCATCATAGGACAAAGCAGGACCCTCACTGACCCTAGATTACTTAGACATATTACCCACCACCTCCTACATCAACTCCTTCTTCTGTGGCTTTTGACTTTTTCTCCTTGGCAGATGTGAATGGATGCTATATGAATTGATCAGACACAACACCATCTATTAGTGATGGATCAATTGAATCACATGCATGTTGCAGCCTAGGAGGATCGAGCACTACTTCATCGCCTTGTAGAGGACGTCGCCAGGATAGATCGAGATGTTCGTCAAATATTCTAACAGCACCAGAGTCATACAGATCCGAATGATAGCACTTTTGGACGACCACCTCTGCCACCTCCACTTGAGTTTCATTAGCAGGGTTGTGTTTTTCACTCTTACTCTTTTGTTGTGTCCTTTGGCTATTTTGATATACGCAAACTTATTATACGGTTTTTGGAAAAGTAATTGGAGCTGATTCGAATTATTTTCCTTTGACGATCTTTATCTCTTAGCCTTTTCTCGATTTTGACAAAAGTAGTCTCCTTATTGAAATTTCTAAATGTTTGTTGAGCTAAAAAGGAAAGAAAAAAACTTCCAAAGAAGCTGAATAAAATAAAATGTATTATCTCTGACACCTTGATGTGTTTGGGCCATTAGATCCATAGAGGATTCTTGTCTGACGACCTAAAGCCAACTGGTCTTGGATCTATTGATTGAAAACTTGTTACATGAATCACCTTGAGCAAGATGGAGAAACACACGAAAAAAAGAGAAGCTCATATTGTATCCATTATTTCAACATTATGACTTCTTTTATCTATATAGTTGAGAACTAATTGTTTATTGATTTAAAATGTCTTAGTGATCTAAAATGTCTTTTATCTCATTTTATCCATGCATTTCATCCCTATCGAGCCCCTAAATTGCCCAACTTTTGGCCAATTATGTTTGGAATGCATGTATTGTGATAACTAGTTGATCTTCCTCATTCTATACTTAATTCCATATGTATAGAGGTTCTGAAATGCAAAAATCCATAAATAATTCAATTCTACACCAAGTTATCATTTTTAAGACAAGTTATCACTTTAATATGTCAAGTTATCATTATTTTGAGTGAGCTGATTTCTAATGATTTTCTTGCCCTAAAATTCATCACTAGCATGAATAAATCATATTTGGATGGTCATATCTCAACTTGTGCAAAATTATCAATCCATTTGAACAAGTTATCATTTTTCCAATGCCAAGTTATCGTTAAAGGGCAAAACTATCATTTCGACATGCAAAACTATCAATTCTGCACAAAGGCATTAAGCAATCATTATATTATTGTCCTAACTCATTGTTGTTCAAATTTGATCACATTTGGATAACTACAACCAAAGTTATGACAAGTTATCATTTTTAAGGCATTAAGTTATCATTTTGGCACCCAAGTTATCATTCCTATGAAATCTTATCCATATTTGATTTCTGACCTCATTCACTTGCCATCCTACTTCCTTTTATGCCTTCAATGCTCTAAATCATCCATATTTGATCATTTTCCAAGATTTATGCAAAGTTATCATTTTGAGTTCTCAAACTTATTATTTTAATTATTGATTTCACATCTTCATAACACCATATTTTATTTGATGTTTGAGAGACCCTGGTGGCTTTTCTTATCCTTATTTGTTCATTTCCTATTTGAGAACTTTGATGCATGGTGTTCTATCTCTTCTAGCAGGGAAAAATAGGTTGCAAAAAGGTGGAAAAAGGTGGGGGGACCACTACTTATGCTGCACAAAAGCTATCACAGCAGCTCGATTTTCAAGCCCTGGACAGGTGGCTCACATCAGAGGCTAAGAAACATCTAGATGCTGATCTAAGGGTGATTAAAGGTCATATATAAGATGAAGAAACCCTAGACTGAAGGGGGAGGTCGGCCATTGCAGGATTGGAGAGAAGGCAGCAAGGGTTTGGAGCTAGATTGAGCTAGAAGGAGTTGAAGGAAAGGAGATTGCTACCAATAGCCCTCAAGCCAGGATGAGCTACACCTGTTCTGCACTCTATCTTGTATCTAATTTTATAAATATGAGGAGCTAAATCCCATTTCTCCTAAGATAGGGTAATAGTCTAATATATATTGTGGATGGATTAGGGATAAGTTCAATTTCCTGCACAGAATCATTTAACTTCCTGATTTCTGAAATATGAACTGATTTGAATTTGTTCATGTCATTGGTAGATCCTATTTGTATTTACAATTTAGAAGTTGTCATTTGACCAAATCTTTGTTCAGAAATGAACAAAGAACCCATGCCAAGTTTCTGGATTCCATTTGATTGAAAATCTGATTTCTGTTTTCCTAATTTCTGAATTTCCTGAATTCTGATTTTCTAAGTCAATTGAATCTGATTGTCATTTGGGAACTGAATTAACTGAACAACTGAGAAGTTATCATATGTCCCATTGTTTAGAAATGAATTGAGAAGCTTGACATTCTTATGATTCAATTTTGTAATCACCATTGGTTTTCCCTGATTGAAATGTATTGCTGATTTCTATTTTCCTGAATTCAGGAAAATCTGATTGTTCTTTGTAAAAGCCCTACTTTAATCCACCATTGAGAGATGATTTTAAAGCCTTCCTTGAGATTCAGAGATGAGCTAAGGGGCAATGACAATTTCTGATTTCCCAACCTGTGATTATGTCTTTGATTTCTAATTAATTAGTGTTAAGTGTGAACTTCATTTTTAATTGCAGTCGAGAGGTTGAATCAAAATCCTCTTGTAGTTTAGAGATAAACCAAGGAACACTAGCATTAATATTGAATTGATTTCATCCATGTTTAGTTGATTGAAGCATTCCTTTCATTTTCAAAGTGCAATCTAGAAGTTATCATTCAGAATTTTATTGAATTGCCAAAAAAATCAGCAAAGTGACTTGGATTGAACATAATGGTAACTTAATTTTCAGTGGGGATCCTCTTCTAATTCAACTTGGCTAACAATTATATGACAATATATTATTTAGTTATGGTCTAATTGAGCTATGAAAACAGCCATATTGAAGGTTGAATCAGATTTGACAAAAAAAAGGTGACAACTTGTCCATTTCCATCCATAATTAATTAGATGAACCCCAATTCCTAGGAGGACCTTCCTCATTGATAGATAAACCCTTTTAGCCTCTAGATTAGCATTTACAACTCAATTTAGTTAACTTTTCAGAAAACTCAAAATAGTTATCATTTAACCTTCCTGAAAAACCTGTTTTCATTTCCATTTAAAATTCTGTTTTTGCCACTTTAACTTTGATTAGGTAGTCTAGGACTTCAAATCACTGTGGATATGAATTTGGGTAACTACAATTGACCTGTATACTTGCAGTAAAGAGTGAGTTAGGGAGTTGAAACAAAAATTGAAAAAAATTGACTTTTGACTCAAAAATCAGCAAGTTATCACTAAATTCCTAAATATCACTATCAAGTTTTTGGCACCGTTGCCGGGGATTTGAGGTCAATTAGACTAACTTAGATAGTTTAGATTAGTTTTTAGTCCATTTATTAGGCCAATTTTCAGTTTTTGCAAGTTATCATTCCCAATTTTCAATTTTTGTCTAGTTTTCTTTCTTTTCTCAATTTGATACTTCTGAATTCATTTATGCAAGATTTGGACAATCAAGAAGACCATTATCAATTAGATTCTGAGCCTAAAAGAAAATTCTTGAGAAGGAGAAGATTGCAAAGAATTGAGGCGAGAAGAAGGATATTTGAAGAAAAGGAAGAGGAGCAAGGCAATATGGCTACACCAAGGACTTTGAAGGATTGTTATTCTCCTAGTAATGTCAGAAATCAACAAGGGAATGGAGTCAAACTAGAGTTCACGACTCATTACGGACGATCAAATAAAATTATAAAGAAATGCAAAAATGTGATGTAATTTACTCTTCCTTTTACAACACAAGAGTAAAAATATATATCATTAAAAAAATTACACAATATGTGATCATTTCAGAGCAAACTGATACTTCTTAAGTCGTACATTTTACAAAATAAATTTATTTTCGTTACAACTTATTTTGACAAAAATAATAAACTCGACCAACTCTCTCGACATCCTAACAAAAGGACACGAGAATAACAACTCCCCTCAATACCTTTACGTCGAAAGAGTTATTCCTGCTAAGATTATGAGCTCGCTCAATCCAAGAAGCTATACTGATCTAAAAAATATTATAAACAATATTATGAGCAAAAATAGCTCAGTAAGTTGATAACTCATAGCCTATGTGTTATCAACTAATCAATTTCTAGTGACATAGAAAAACATGCAATAATCATAATAGCAAAATAGATATTTTAATATATGTGATAATTACGTATATAACATACTAATAAGAAGCATCACACTCAACTTGCAATCAAAATCATATAAATTATATCGAACATATGCATGCAAATGCAACACTCTTATATGAATGCACGGATCACCAACTGGCCAGTGGTCGGTAGGTGGATTCTAGAGGTGGCTCCCATCATGATCGGCGATGTAGCACTTAGCTCCATTCTACCTCATCCCTTTCGGGGAACAATCATATAGCGATAGGTGGATTCTAGAGGTGGCCCCTACAAATTCTAGAGGTGGCCTCCATCGCGACTACCCACGATGTGGCACTTAGCTCCGCATGGCACTTAGCTCCAGTCTATCCTATCCCATATCTGGGGAACATAAATGATGCATTGGATTCTAGAGGTGGTGGCTCCCATCGTGATCAGCGATGTAGCACTTAGCTCCAACCATCATACATGCAATGTAGGCAGATGCAGATGCATGATTCATCATATAACAATTGTATCTCAATATCAGAAGATGAATCATATCAGCTATCATTTCAAACGGAACAATATTGCACTTCTCGTAATCCATTCATATCATATCACATATGCTTTTCAAATGTGCAATCATACAATCATTCATATATATTTTTCATGGTTGCATTTCTTGAAACCAATTCATAACTTATCCAAAATATATTCAATACATATAACAGTCGATGTCACACCGAATTCAAAAGAGGTGAATACATAGAGTAGGAGAAATCAACTTACCTATAAGAGCTACCAAAAGGTTTTTCCTTTCTTTTTTCACTACTTTACTCTTCTACTCCTATACAATAATAATAAAAAACACATCACTTCTATGCTCTGAACAGAAGCCTATCACACATGAAACACAACTAATTGAAATGATATATGAACCTTAAACATTTACTCTTTTAACTATTAAACATAAGGATTGACCTAATATTGTGACAGATTGTACACATAGTAAAGAAAAATCCATATCTTCTGGTATACATAATCAAATGACATCATTCCAATTTTATTTACTTTTATATTACATAGGCAATAATCTGTAAATTCATTATGGTTTGCTCTCATGAAAATCAACATTCAGCCTAACTTTTATGTTATTTCTATGTTCTGAAAGGCTGAGTAACCTTACTTTTATGATTTATATAAAATAATAAACATTCTCTATTCTAGTACTTTTAATTTTCTCAAATAGTAGACACCCTAGGGTACAACTCGTAAAATTACTTGAATTTATATCTATTTGTACTGAGCACAATAAATTTAACCAATACTAGCATAATCTGCCCTAGGCTCCATCCTGACAGACTGAGTAAGGCTCGGTAACATATTTATAACTTTCGCTACACATATCATTTTCTAGTGATTCCAATTGTCAATGATACCTAACATCAATATATATAACACCCTAAATTATCAAATAATTCCACGATATATTGGATTTAATACATAATCTACAAATCCGGGTAGCAATTTCGGCGGACAGAATGATAGTACCTTAATCCTGATGCATAACTTTCGTTTCATAACTCCTATTAACATGATTCCAAATCTCATGTAAACTAGACTTAGAGATTATTCTAAATGTTAAATTTCATAATTTTTAAGGACGAATTGATACGAAAGAAAATCTTAGGAAGAACACCATCAGTCTAGGGTTAGAATATTCACCTTTAATTATCTTCCTTCTCGAATTTCCTTCAACGTCCATGAAAGGAGTCATCATCTGAAAATTTTTTTGTGTTGTCTAGAGAGAAGGATAAGATCATACGAATTTTTTCAGATATTTATCACTTTAATAGGTCGGTTGGAAAAATAGTCTAAGCATGAGGTGGCAAGCTGCTAGCTTGCTGCCAACTTGCATGTCAAGAGTTGAAATTCTTATCCAATTAAAATTTAACATTTAAAAATCATTAATTTCATCCCTAATTGATATTAATTAATATAATATAATCCATGTAATTTATTCACATATTTATATATTAATTTTTGTTACACACACATATGTTTTCATATGCCACTTGGCGACATTTGATTGGTCCGCTAGACTTAAATCCAATCTTAACAAATCACATGCATAGTTAACCATAAGAGAATATGCTTTATCATAATATGATTATTAATCATACTTTAGTACTTTAGTTAAATTTTATGAATTCTTATTATATCACTACGTGACATGACAACATATACTACACCACATATATTCAATTGATTATAGCCATATAACATAGAATCCAATATGGATTAGATCATGGATATTACAGAAGATCTATTGCAAAGGTGCCTAATGTTTGATCATTTGAAGGAACTAGAGGATCCAGAGGCTAAGACATACAAATCAGTGCTGAATTCTTCAAAATCAGTGGAAAATTCATAAATTCAAGATGAGGTGCAACAAGTTATCACTGCTAAACTCCAAGGCAATTCAGCTCAAGCGAATTCTTTCAAATTGGAGCTCAAGCCTCTCCCTAGCAATCTGAAGTATGAATTCTTGAGGGAAAACTCAACATTTCCAATAATTGTCAATGCAAATTTGCCAAAAGATCAAGTTGAAGAGTTGCTGAAAAAACTAAAGTTGTACAAGGAGGTAATTTACTATTCTATTGATGACATTAAGGGTATCAATCCCTCAATTTGCATGCATAGAATTCCCATGGAGGACAGCTACAAGCTCTCCATTGAATGCCATAGAAGACTCCACCCAATTATGAAGGAAGTTGTCAAAAAGAAAGTGTTGAAGTTGCTGAATGCTGGGATTATTTATTCCATTTCAGATAGTGAATAGGTCAGCCATGTTCAAGTGGTGCCAAAGAAAGGAGGGATTACAGTAGTGAAATCGGATATAAATAAATTGCTACCCACCAGGACAGTCACAGGTTGGAGAATGCGTATTGATTTTAGGAAATTGAATAAGGCAACCAGGAATGACTACTTCCAACTTCCTTTCATTGATCAAATGTTGGAAAGATTGGCAAAATACTCTCACTTTTGTTATTTGGATGGCTATTCAAATTTTCTACAGATCCCTATTCACCCTCAGGACCAATACAAGACTACCTTCACTTGCACATATGGGACATTTGCATATAGGAGGATGTCATTTGGATTGTGCAATGCCCCTGCCACATTTCAGAGGTGTATGATGTCCATCTTTTCATATTTCATTGAGGATATTATGGAGGTGTTTATGGATGACTTTTCAGTTTATGGAGATTCATTTAAAGTTTTCCTAGAAAATTTGACAAGGGTCCTACAAATGTGCAGGGAATGAAATCTAATTCTGAATTGGGAGAAATGTTATTTCATGGTCCAGGAAGGGGTTGTTCTAGGACATATCGTGTCTAGTAGAGGAATTGAAATGGATAAGGCAAAAATTGAGGCAATTGAGAAGTGGCCACCCCAAAGAATGTCAAGGCAATTAGGAGTTTTTTGAGGCATGCAGGCTTCTACAGAAGGTTTATCAAAAACTTCTTAATGATAACCAGGCCTCTTACCAAGTTGCTGGTCAAAGATGTGGAGTTCAATTTTGATGAAGATTGTATGAAGGCCTTTAACCAATTAAAGGAAGCCCAAATTTCAACTCCCATAGTGCAGCCACCAGATTGGGCATTGTCTTTTTAAATCATGTGTGATGCACCAGATCAGGTAGTAGGGGCTGTGTTGGGGCAAACCAAGGAGAAGAAACACTATGTTATATGTTATGCTAGCAAGACATTGGATGAAGCCCAAGTCAACTATGCCACCACTGAAAAGGAATTGTTGGCTATTGTGTTTGCCTTTGACAAGTTCAGATCTTATTTAATTGGATTCAAAGTAATTGTCTTCACTGATCACTAGGCAGTAAGGCACCTGATCAAGAAGAAGGAATCAAAACCAAGGCTCATAAGATGGATTCTATTGCTACAAGAATTTGATGTTGAAATTAGGGATAAAAGAGGGACAGAAAACTTAGTTGCTGACCACTTATTAAGGATGGAAGGAGTTCAAGATTCCAATGACTCACTCCCTATCAATGACTCCTTTCCTGATGACTTTTTGATGGCATATCAGCTGCCCCTACTCCTTGGTATGCTGATATTGTTAACTACTTAGCATGTAGGATTATTCCTTCTGACTTCTCCTATCAACAGAAGAAAAAGTTCTTTCATGACTTGAAGGACTTCTATTGGGATGACCCTCTTTTATTCAAAAAGTCCCCTGATGGAATTTTCAGGAGATGTGTACCAGAAGCTGAATTCCAATCAATTTTGTATGAATGTCACTCATCTCCATATGGTGGACATGAAGCCACTCAAAAGACTACTGTCAAGGTACTACAATCTAGTTTCTATTGACCTTCTTTGTTCAAAGATGCATATATGTATGTGAAGAGTTATGATGAATGTCAAAGGGCAAGTTCAATATCAAGGAGGAATGAAATGCCTCAGAATGAGATTTTAGAAGTTGAAATATTTGATGTTTGGGGCATTGATTACATGGGGCCCTTCCCTAGTTTATTTGGATACAAATTTATACTGCTTGCTGTTGACTATGTATCCAAATGGATAGAGGCAATTCCAACTTCAGCTGCTGATTCCATGGCTGTAATCAAGCTTTTCAAGGAGATAATCTTCCCAAGATTTAGAATCCTAAGAGTGGTCATAAGTGATGGAGGCAGCCACTTCATTGAAAAATGTCTTGAGAACCTTCTAAACAAATATAGAGTCAAGCACAATGTCTCAACTGCTTATCACCCTTAAACAAATGGCCAAGCAAAAATTTCAAATAGGAAAATCAAGGCCATATTGGAGAAAACAATTTCCTTGACTAAGAAAGATTGAAGTTTGAGGCTAAATGAGGCACTTTGGGCATATAGGACAGCCTATAAAACTCTTATAGGCACTTCTCCTTACAAATTGGTTTATGGAAAGACATGTCATCCACCAATTGAGTTGAAGCATAAGGCATATTGGACAGTGAAGGCGTTCAATTTTAATATGCAAGTATGTGGACAAAAGAAGCTTCTACAAATGGATGAGTTGGATGAAATTAGGCTAAATGCCTACCATAATTCAGAATTCTACAAGGAAAGAACCAAGAGATGGCATGATAGCAGAATCCTGAAGAAAGAATTTAAGGTTGGAGACTTGGTATTGTTGTTTAATTCAAGGTTGAAACTATTCCCTGAAAAATTGAAATCAAGGTAGAGTGGACCTTTCAAAGTCCACAAAGTCTATCCTTATGGAGCTATGGACCTTCTGAATGATAAAGATGACATATTCAAGGTTAATGGACAGAGGTTGAAGCCATATAATCCCATAGCTCAAGATTCAGCTAAGGAGGTGCTGAAATTGCAAGATTTACCAATTCTACCTAGCTGAATTCAAGTGAAAAAATGTCCAGCTTAAGACATTAAAGTAGGGTACTTCTTGGAAGATAACCCAAGTCATTTTACACTTAACTTTTCTGTTTTGCAGGAATAAAAAAGGGAGGAATCAGATTCATCCACAAATTGACAAGAAGGGAGTACCCCTACCCTTAATTTTAATTCTTCTCACTGAAATCTTATTGATAACTGATATTATCTTTTCATTCATGCTGAAATCATCATATTAACATCTGAATTATCATTCATATCAGTTGTCCCAATCCATCTTAGCTGATGTTCAGTGGATTTAAGTGAATTTCAATGCATTGCTAGTTTGTGCATTCTAAAAATCTGATTTTGAAAACCCCATTGATATCTCCTACTTCTCTACAGGATTGGTTGAAATTCATAAAGAATGGATCACCCTAAGCCTCTGGTTGAAATGCAAGACCCATTGGAAGGGATCAAATGCAAAATTCCATATATTTCATATCCTCCCAACCCTCTCCCTTGTCTTAACTTCCAACACTGTGGACAGTGTTGAGGCTAAGCTTGGGAGAGGAAACCTGATGCTTTTCTAATCTTTACACCATGTTTTCAATTCATTTTAATGTCCATATATCATTTATCAACAGGTTATCAGTAGGTTTTGCAAGTTATCATTAGTTATAACCCGATTATCACAAGTTATCATTGGTTATCACTAATCGAATTCAATTCAATTCCTTCACTTATTTTAACTCTGAATTGGGTAAAATACTTCATTATAACAGTTGGTACACTCCAATATCAAGTGGCCAACTTAGTCATTAGTCTTGTTGCTTTAATTGACTATTCAATTCAGATGCACTTGAATAAATTTTCAGTTGAAAATTTTTCCTTTTGTGGGCCACACTAGCTGATACTTATGGATTGAATTAGTAATATCAGGTGTCTAGAAGGGAGTCAAGGCTCTTGCTTCCATGTTAAATAAGAAAACTTAACTTTTTGGACAAAGGGATCTAAACTATACTTGAGTTTGAACTATTGCTCTCTTCATGAACAGGATAGAAAAAGAAAAATGGAGAAAAGAAAAGGTGAAAAGTTACATTTTGCATTGCATGCATACATAAATAAAGAGAGTGAAAATTCAAAAAACGAATCTCTTCTGGATAAAGCTAGGATTTTTATCCTATGACCAGCATGAATAAAAATCAGGTTCAAATCTGTTTACTTGCATTTTATGAATAAAAGTCAGGTGTTAAACCTGTTTAAGCAATAAAAATCTATTCATGAAGGGATTTGTAGTTCAACCTTGTAGTAAAGTTGACAATTCCTATAATTCAAACATGTTATTGCTAGTACTTCTTTCATGGCTTAAATTTGCTTTAGCATCTGTGATTCCCTAGGTAGAAATTAAGTTTTTGGAAAGAATGAAGTGTTGGCAAAGTGGGAAACTCATTGGACTCAATTCAGCTGACTTTTACTTTATTTGTGGACTTTCAATTCAAATTTGTCCTTAATTTCTGAATGTTTTGCTTGAGGACAAGCAAAAGGCTAAGTTTGAGAACAAGCAAAAGGCTAAGCTTGGGGGAGTTTGATCACTAGCTGATCACTATATTCTTTTATCCCATTTTAGATGCATTTCACCCCTATCGAGCCCCTAAATTGCCCAACTTTTGGCCAATTATGTTCGGAATGCATGGATTGTGATAAACTAGTTGATCTTCCTCATTCTATACTTAATTTCATGTGCATAGAGGTTCTGAAATGCTAAAATCCATATATAATTCAATTCTATGTCAAGTTATCATTTTTAGGACAAGTTATCACTTTAATATGCCAAGTTATCATTATTTTGAGTGAGCTGATTTCTAATGATTTTCTTACCCTAAATTCATCAGTATCATGAATAAATTATATTTGGATGGTCATATCTCAACTTGTGCAAAATTATCAATCCATTTGAATAAGTTATCATTTTTCCAATGTCAAGTTATCGTTAAAGGGCAAAACTATCATTTTAACATGCAAAGTTATCAATTTTGCACAAAGGCATAAAGCAATCATTATATTATTGTCCTAACTCATTGCTGTTCAAATTTGATCACATTTGAATAACCACAACCAAAGTAATGACAAGTTATCATTTTTAAGGCATTAAGTTATCATTTTGGCACCCAAGTTATCATTCCTATGAAATCTTATTCATATTTGATTTTTGACCTCATTCACTTGCCATCATACTCCCTTTTATGCCTTCAATATTTTGAACCATCCATATTTGATCATTTTCCAATATTTATGCAAAGTTATCATTCCGGGTTCTCAAACTTATCATTTTAATTACTGATTTCACATCTTCATAACATCATATTTTATTTGATGTTTGAGCTGACCCTGGTGGCTTTCCTTATCCTTATTTTTTATTTCTTATTTGAGGACTTTGATGCCTGGTGTTCTATCTCTTCTAGCAGGGAAAAACATGTTGCAAAAAAGGTTGAAAAGGGTAGGGGGACCACTACTTATGCTGTACAAAAGCTGTCACAGCAGTTGGATTTTCAAGCCCTAGACATGTGGCTCACATCAGAGGCTAAGGAACATCTAGATGCTGATCTAAGGATGATTAAAGGCCATATATAAACTGAAGAAACCATGGAATGAAGGGGGAGGTCGGCCATTGCAGGATTGGAGAGAAGACAGCAAGGGTTTGGAGCTAGATTGAGCTGGAAGGAGCTGAAGGAAAGGAGATTGCTACCAATAGCCCTCAAACCAGGATGAGCTACACCTGTTCTGCACTCTATCTTATATCTAATTTTATAAATATGAGAAGCTAAATCAGATTAGGGATAAGTTCAATTTCCTACACTGAATCATTTAACTTTCTGATTTTTGAAATCCGAACTGATCTGAATTTGTTCTTATCATTGGTAGATCCTATTTGTATTTACAACTTAGAAGTTGTCATTTGATCAAATCTTTGTTCAAAAATGAACAAAGAACCCATGCCAAGTTTCTGGATTCCATTTTATTGAAAATCTTATTTTTGTTTTCCTAATTTTTGAATTTCCTGAATTCTGATTTTCTGAGTCAATTGAATCTTATTGTCATTTGGGAACTGAATTAACTGAACAACTGAGAAGTTATCATATGTCCCAATCATGTTCAGAAATGAATTGAGAAGCTTGACATTCTTATGATTCAATTTTGTAATCACCATTGGTTTTCCCTGATTGAAATGTATTGCTGATTGTTCTTTGTAAAAGCCCTACTTTAATCCGCCATTGAGAGATGGTTTTAAGGCTTTCATTGAGATTCAGAGATAAGCAAAGGAGCAATGACAATTTTTTATTTCCCAACCTGTGATTATATGTCTTTGATTTCCAATTAATTAGTGTTAAGTATGGACTTCATTTTTAATTGCAGCGAGAGGTTGAATCAAAATCCTCTTGTAGTTTAGAGATAAACCAAGGAACACTAGCATTAATATTGGATTGATTTCATCCATGTTTAGTTGATTGAAGCATTCATTTCATTTTCAAAGTGCAATCTAGAAGTTATCATTTAGAATTTTATTGAATTGCCAAAAAAATCAGCAAAGTGACTTGAATTGAACATAATGATAACTTGATTTTATGTGGGGATCCTCTTCTAATTCAACTTGGCTAGCAATTATATGACAATATATTAATTAGTTATGGTCTAATTGAGCTGTGAAAACAGCCATATTGAAGGTTAAATCAGATTTGACAAAAAAAGTGATAACTTGTCCATTTTCATTCATAATTAAATTATATGAACCCCAATTTCTAGGAGGACCTTCCTCATTGATAGATAAACCCTTTTAGCCTTTAGATTAGCATTTACAACTCAGTTTAGTTAATTTTTTAGAAATCTCAAAACATTTATCATTTAACCTTCCTGAAAAATCTATTTTCATTTCCATTTAAAATTCTATTTTTGCCACTTAAACTTTGATTAGTCTAAATTGCTTTTAGGTAATCTAAGATTTCAAATCACTGTGGATATGATATTTGGGTAACTATAATTGACCTGTATACTTGCAGTAGAGAGTGAGTTAGGGAGTTGAAACAAAAATTGACTTTTGACCCAAAAATCAGCAAGTTATCACTAAACTCCTAAATATCATTATCACTAAACTCCTAAATATCATTATCACTTAGCATCATATGTTCTTTGAAGTAGGGATCAATTGGAAAGAGAAGAGATACTTTGACGATATATGAAAAATAAACAATGATAAGAGAAAAGTATTAATAATTTGATGAAGATCATATCTTACCTTGAATCTTACTTAAGGACAAGTAAATATTAAAACTCGGGGATTGTGATGCATGCCCATTCCTGCATATTATTTTGCACTTTAATAAGTTAAAATTGAATAAAGCATGTACCAATTTTCTAATATTTTTGTGAGAATTTTATTTTATTTTTAATTATATGATATTCACCGAATTGGCTTGTCAAGAGAAGGAAAATGGCCTGCATAAGTAGATATGGGTCGTGTTAGCCAAAGTCATGTCTACTTTAAACACGGAGCGTGGAGCGTCATGTTGAACACTGGACAACATGGGCCACGACAAAGGAAAACTGCTCGTGTCTTATGGAGATTATACACCAGGCGTACCGCGATTGCACTATCCAACATGGCTTGTGTCATCTATTACCCGTGTTATTAATATCACCAGATTTGGTGCAATGGAAGCGAGTAAGAGAACTACTTGACATGGCCTATGTCCCTAGAAAAATGGTCTCCTCATATTTGTGGTAAATCATGCCTATAAAAAGGCCTCCTTTTCCACCCTATAGAGGCATCCAATATTGAAGGAAAACATCTACTTTCAAATCAAAAGGATCGTCTTGTGGCTACTTTGTTTAGAGTCATATTTGGAGTTTTAGAGTTTCAATCTCTTGTACTATAATCTTTGCATTTTTTATGTTTAAATCTCCAACGATGGAGTAGTCTTCTCAATTGGTTTTACTTTGTTAAAACTCCGTTGTTATTTTGAAAGAAAAGATCGTTTCTCTTATCTGAATATGAATGTTGTGTTTATTTGAAAATTAATCATTTTCAACATCTCATCTCTCCCCTATCTACTCAATAAGATTTAGAGGGTGTGGACTTAAACTTATTCAGTTGAGAAGTTTTTGAGATGAATTAAATTACATAGTGTTTTATCCATAAATATTTGGAGAATAATTTGATTAAACTTTCTTCAAATGTTCAATTGATAAAACAAATATGACATCTAGTTATTTCAATTTTTTTCATCAGATATGATCACATCAGGGCACAAAAAGTTTTTAAAAGGAAGTAGAGGGTATCGAGATGGGCGGTGGACTTGGGGCAACATGAATCCAAATCTTTGGCTTAATTTTTTGAGGATAAGGACCATGTAAGACAAAAACTGACTCATGGATAATCATATGATGATTTTTAAATAAGCATCCTCAAAATTTCTACAAATAATTATCTATTCTCAAGTCATCATATCACTATTTAATGACATTTCATATACATGAGACATTTTTTACCCCACATGTTCCTTATTCCTTAATTTTTTTGGTTAAAAGGTAAATCGATCTGCTAAATTTAGACTAACTTTTGTTATAATATGATGGATGGGGCACTAGGGGCCCATTTGGATGAAATACTATTATATGAGTACATAGATGTTGTAACTTCGTCCTTAATCTCGTGTTGTTAATCCACCCGAGAGCAGTTGTTCCCCCTCACACAAAGAACATGAAATCTCTCTTTATTTTACTGTTTGTGCACTCATTGTTGGTGGGTCTTGCAAAGCTAATCCAACCCTGTTTGGTAAAAAAAAAAAGAAGCACACCATTTATTCTGACATTGTTCGGATGCCAAACAGGGCCTAGGAGAGCGTCCACTCATTGACACCCATTATATTTTTTGGATTATTTCTATAAATCACCAGATGCGCATTAAACTCCGACAACATGCTATTGAGCCACTTCGAGAGATCGAAGGGTTTGTAGTGGAAGGTGATAGAAAATGGATATTGGCAGCGGCTGCAATAGTCTCGCCCATGACCATTTTCAATTGTTCAAGCTTCTACGCGATGTCCGCCATGTTAGACGCCTAGACCTTGTATTCGAGCGCCGCTAGCAGCTCGTCGGCGCCATCATCCTCCTCCTCTGGATTCCCAAACATCACCGCCGATTTTCTCTTATCCATCGTGGGGAAGACAACACCACCGCTAGGCACGCCCGGATGCTCTAACTTCATCCTTCCCAACGACTACAACAAGTAATCCTCGATACTAATTGTAAAAATTGCCCATCCAAATATTCCAATCGCGATTGAATCGCGCTTTGTTCTTGCTACTATCGATGATAGATAAGGCGTGTGCGACCCTCCTCCCCTTCTTTTTTTTTCTTCGGGAGCATCGTCGCACGTGCAGAGAAGAGGGGAGGGGGTCACCCCTTTACGACCTTCGGCGCAGATGGATCCCTCTTTTATTTATTTTTATTATACGATGGGGTAATTTAGTCTTTTCATAAATAAAAAAAAGTAAAATAATTGAAGATATAATAGAAGTGAACCGAAGAATTAAAATAAAAAGTTGTGATAGTTTAAGTATTTTAAAAAATAAATTCATAGACTGTTGTAATAATTTAGGAGTGAATTCGTGAAAATCATCCAATTTTTAAAATAACTTCTGCAATGGACCGTCCGCTTGCGTCATCGTTGCCTTTATCCTACTCGTTATCCACCAAAAACTAGATGCGCCAACGGCCAAGATTCGATTCCTGGTCTCCTGTCAAAAAATATCTCGAGCAATACGCACGTGGGGCCACATCCAACGGCTCTTAATCGCTGCGACCGTACGATGGGTTATTATAATATAATATACAGATATATTTTTTAAAATAAAACTAGCGCGGAGAAGGATAAGATCGTGTCGCATAATAATAGATGCATTATTATTATTCTCGTAATAATAATAATAATAATTATAATGAGACCAAGAAAGCACAAAAGCCCTCCTTCCGCCAACACGCCGCAGCCAGTGCGCAGAGATCACACGGATTGGTGACGTGGAGATTAAAAAAAAATGTCCCGCCCAAACATCTCACCCGAAACAAGCCCCCTCCCCTCCCCCTTCCCCCCTCCCCCTTCCCCAAGTTGTCTCGCTTCCTCCGCGATCCATTTGGTTTGGGTCGTTTTTTGGATTCCCCCCAAACTCCTCCTCTCTTCTTATCACTTTGTCTCGCTGCTTTCCTCTGTCCATTCCCTTCTCCCTCTCCCCCCCTTGCTACGACACGACCGCTGCGAAGCCCTAACCCTAAGGTCAGAGCGCTGCCGGCGCCCCCTCCCTTCTACGAGATCTCGATCGATTTCCCGCGGTTTCGATAGCTATTTTTTTCTTTGTTGCAGTTTTCTTACGCTCGGACCATGGGGAAGGCCAAGGCTGATGCACCACGGAAGGCGGACAGCAAGTAAGAGATCTCGTACTCTGATTGCTTATTCTGTGCTTTGATTCTTAGGCTTGATCGTGAATCGAGCGAATATATTTTTTTGCCTTTTTTGTTCTTTCCTTCATTCTTTGAGTTGACGAGGCCTGGATTCGATCTATGAAGGCTTTCGGTGAAGAAGGGGGCGGAGAAGCCGGCGAAGAAGCCGAGGAAGGCAAAAGCTGGAAAGGACCCCAACAAGCCCAAGAGGCCCCCCAGCGCCTTCTTCGTCTTCATGTATAAACATAGATCCATTTTGATGTGTTGTGCTTTCAGATCTGTACGATATATTTGAGACTGTTTGTTTCCCCCCTTTCTCCTGTTGATCTTTGTGTGATTCCTTTCATCAGGGAGGAGTTTAGGAAGCAGTACAAGGAGAAGCACCCCAACAACAAGCAAGTCTCTGTGGTATTAATCTCTTGTTATCTCTTCATGCATCGCGTTCTTCTCTTCGAATTTACTGCTGATTCTTATGTTCATGAAACTAGGTCGGCAAAGCAGGTGGCGACAAGTGGAAGTCCCTCTCTGAGGCTGTGGGTTCCCCACCACCCTTCTCTTCTCTATCTCCTTTTGTTTCTTTTTTTCTCTTTTGCTCGAACCTTCGTCTTTGGACGCTTTGACTAATTATGAACATTTCCTTTGTTTAACCCGTTACAGGAAAAGGCTCCCTACGTTGCTAAGGCGGCTAGGTTAAAGACAGAGTACACCAAAGTCATGGCTTCCTACAACAAGAAGCAGGTATCCTCGGTGATCTCTCACGGCGTTTTTTCTGGTCGAGTCTCTTCTCTACGCCGTAAGTTGCTTATTCTTTCCTTCGTCTGGATTGCAGGAGGCCGGTAGGAGCAGCGCGGCTGACGAAGACGACTCTGACAAGTCCAAGTCTGAAGTGAACGACGAGGACGACGACGAAGAGGGAAGTGGAGAGGTGAGAGGTCGACGTTCCACTGACCCGAAACCACCGTTTAATTTTACGCGTGGAATGCGTCATCTCATGTTTTGTTTTATTGAATAGGAGGATGATGATGACGAGTAAAAGGAGGGGGTGAAAGAGAGAGAGAGAGTTGCACTCATTTCTCAAAGGAGAAGATAAGATTCGCTCCAGAACTCTACATGCAAGGGAGGGCTGTTTTATCGTTTCTAATGCCTGATTTTTTTTTTGTTCCCGCTTTCCTAGTTAGATCTACTTGTCAAGTTCTGATCGGCATGAAAAATATAATGCTCGCCCCCAGTAGAACGAAATTTATAGCAGTAGATGTGTTGACACTGGATGTATGTGTGATTGGGAAACAATACTTTTTCCTTGCCTGACGAAGTGTTCATGACCCATTTCGTCGTTAGAACCATTTACTTCACCTTTTCCATCCATCTCAAGCTAACTCTCTTCATGGCATCTGCGTCTGCTGTTTGGTGCTGTTTTATTTTGTCTCTATCTCACTCCATCATTCATTAATTTTCAATATAAATTTGGAAAAGGAAAATTGCATCTTTAAGCATTCATTTTAATTGAAATATTTGCATTTAATTAGTTTGTGCTGCCACAGGAAAAGGGAAACAAAATCACTAAGATACATCACACGTATGTAATGTATATTTAAGTACAAAAGTGCAGTGAATCGTTATATATATATATATATATATATATATATATATATATATATATATATATGCAGTTCCTCTTTGGCGACTGTAGGATGGACGGCTTCCATAGGTAGTAGGGTAGGAAGGGTGGTACTGCTCAGATTGCGGCCAATTCTCCTAATTGCGCACGGGCTGGGGCGAAGGTTCGGGTCGAAGTTTTTCGCCAGATGGCCATCCCTGGAGAGTGTCCAGAGGACGGAGTTAAAGAAAGCAAAAGCGATTTTCGGAGCTGTAGTAGCCGTGAGCGAAATGGGAGCAGTTTAAATCATGAAAACGGGATTGTGGGAGAGCCTCGTTCTAGGGCGTTCTAGAGTCAAATCTCATATATATATATCATTTTATTCACAAGGAAAATATATGCATGTATTGGATCCACAAATCATTATTTGTGCTATTAACGAAATCTGAGGCGTAAAATTTACCATTAGATTGAACAAACACATTTTCTCATTTTTTCGTTTTTGGGTCAAGGGTCACATTATCCAAGTTGTGAGAGGTGAAGTAGTGTAGCTGCTGTTCCGAGCGTGTGTTGTCCTATGCTTGCATTGCTAACTCTCTGATCGGTGGTCTTCCTTCCACCTATGGCATCTTTTTGCATTGTTACATGTCCATCAAAAGATTTCGTCCTTTTTCCTGACCATGCTATCCTTTTTCTCTGTTGTGCGCAAATGATATTTACGTCGGATGTCCTGAACATCGATCGTATTGACTCGTATTATGCCTGCAAAATTAGTATCATGCATCTTTAGATGGCGTACACGAATGCAGAATTTATCGTGCTGACGGTGTACTTATCATTTTTAGCATAGTGATCGAGCATTTTCGAACATTAATTCGAGTTCATGATGCCATCCAAAATTTATCGGTGGATCTCGAGTTGATCTTTTTACGCTATTAAGTGTCAAGCGAACTTCACCGACCAAGTCTTGAGATCAACTCGTGGAAAAAGGCTGTTCCGCAATTGTATGGTTTGTCATAGCCATATATGCAATGCATGATAGGATACACTCGGCTTGTTTCAAGTTAGAGATGGGAAATTGTGGGTTTGATCGTGCTTATGTTGTGTCGTTACGTTAATCCGACGGATTGAGCGATTTTTTTTTCCCTTCAATTTAATTTAGGGTGCTTTAATGCCACTCCACTCTTACGAATTCTACCCTTTTTACATCTATAAAATCTTTTATAATAGTGAAAGATCAAAAAGTCTTCTCTCTCTTTTTTTTCAACATAGAATTTGTTACTTTATAATAATTATTTATAATATTAGAAGATCAAAGATCCCTCTTTCTTTAAAAATAAGATTATTATTTTAAATAATTAACATGAAAAAAGTTTTAACATTATAATTTTTACTTTGTATATAATTGCTAACAGTGTCTATATTCTATTCAGCTTATTTAATATTTATTTTATTCACCTTATTTGATTGGCGTCACATTTTAGTGCCATAATAAATATAAAATATTAAATAAGTTGAATAAAATATAGGCAATGTGACACAACAAATATAGCAAAATAAAGTAAAAATTATAGTACTAAAACCTTTTCATGTTAATTATTTAAAATAATAATTTTATTTTTGAAGAAATAGAAAAGGGATCATTGATCTTATAATATTATAAAAAATAAATACTTTTGATGTTAATTATTAGAAAATAATAAATTTAGTTGTTGGAAAAAGAGAGGAGTCTTTTCAACTTCCACTATTAAAAGAATATAAGTTGATTTTATAATAAGGATAAAATGGATAAGAGAGGAGTGGCATTAAGCATTATGGAGTAGCATTAAGGGCACCCTTTAATTTATTATAGATAAACAATATATATGAAATATAATATTAGTATTTTATATGACTTAATGCCTATTTTGATTATTGTTATGTTATATAACAATTATATATTTTAAAATTTAAATACGTTAATTCATTGTTAAGTAAATAGATTTAGCGTTATAATATTATTTTATTTGTAAAATGAGTAATTGTACTATTCTTCATATATAATATTAATTTGTAAATTTATAATAAATATACTAAATAATAAATAGTAATATACTATCTAATTTATTGTATCATTCGTAATAGTACACTATTATTATTTTTTAAAGAAAAATCTAGTGATTACTCCTCGAAAGCACTAAGAAGCGAGGTACTGAATTGGTGTATAAAATTTTTAATCGAAAACATTAAAATCGATTTTAAAAAATGACCGCAAGAAAGTATAATGTAATAAAGAGCAAGTAATAAGAATTAATTTAAGAAGGCATAATATGTTGACGAGATTCGGTCCAAAACACTTCAACTTCTCGATCCTGAGACCGTCGAAGATTCATTAGTTTTCTCTTTTATTATAAGAAGAAGATAACTCTTTCTACACGACACCGCCTTCATCTTTGATCAAGAGGTAAAATTTACTAAAAAGAACACAAGAATTCGCTCTTACAAAGAATGTTCTCACTTAGAAACTAGAAGAAGGAAGAGATGATTTACAATATGAAAATCGTAAAATGCTTTAGACTTGAAAGGAGCTATAGAGTGATTTTCCTTGCTTGGATGATGTTCCTTCAGGACTTTGCATCCTTTTTATAGGCTTCACTTCAAGATATCGCCGTTGCAAATCTTTTAGAAAAGTTAATCTTGTGTTTCCAAATATGAAGCGGGTGCCCGTTTGAGTTTCGAGCGTCCATCTAGTATAGGTACTAGCCGTTGCGCATTTGTTTTATATGAAGCAGTCGATCGGTTCTAATTTCGGGCGAACTCTACATAAAAATAGCCATTGTTGTTTTGTTTTTTCTGTCTAGTCATCCATTTTTCTCTACCTTTCGGTTGTCCATAGCACATTGTTCACTTTTGGTGCCTAGAACGAGTGTCCGAAAATATTTCAATCGTCCATTTTAAAAGGTGTTTTGTTCTCTGTAATCTACGGACATTCTCTCAACTCTTCCGGTCGTCCGTCTTTTATTCTCTTTTAACACTAACTACCTAGAATGATTGTCCAAAAGTGTTTTAGTGGTTCGTTTTAAAAATGTTCGAGTTCTTTGTAACTAGTGATCAATTTGGTAGCTATGTCGGTCATGCTCTTCTTTCATTTGCTGCCCAGAGTGATCTGTTGAATTACGTATTATTTCCATGTTTTGGTGATAATAAACACAATTGGCCAACAAATGTTACTATTGAGATTGTCAAGTGATCTATATATAGGAATAAGTTAACAAGGAAAGAATCACTGAAGAAATGGTGAAGAAAGTAAAATTGATCGAAGGACCGGTCGACCGGATGAATGATCGAAAACAACTGAACCAGAAAAGCTATTGAAGTCACAAGATCAGTGGAAGGATCGGTCGATCGAATACAAGACCGAAGTAAACAGAAGCCTCGAAGACATTAAAGCCATAAGATTGGCGAATGGTTTGATTGATTGAAGGCAATACCGAACTGAACAGAACACATAGGCATTGAAGAAATCAATGACAGATCAAACGATCGGTCGACCGGATGCATGTCCGAAATGAACAGAAGGTTGAAACAAGTGGAAATAAGGAATGGTCATAGGACCGATCGACCGGATCATGTGATAGAAATAAATAGAAAGATGGAGACGCTATAGAAAAGCTCAAACTGGTCGACCGTCTCTCTCAACTGGTCGACCGATTCGTGCAATCTGACGAAATAAAAATCATATTTCGAATCAAATCTGCAGATTACTTTCTAGATATAAAAGATCTCGTCAAGCACATTATAAAAGAAGGATAGAACGTTTGAAAGAGTAAGAGGAAACAAGTACAAGCAATCGAGAATTCACGAAGAAGTTTTTCATCATTTTTTCTCTGGAAAGCCTCAAAATTGTTCCTTCTCAACTCTCTTGATTTTGTAATCTCGCTGGTGCTCATCTATAAAAAAGAAGAGATTGAGATATCTATAAAAACATACTCTTGAAAGCTTCTATGTGAAAAAGAGGATTGCCTTTCCTCTTGAGCGGAGAAGAAGGTGGTGTACATGAAAAATGTTTCCTTCTCCCTTTTTGAAAGGAGGACGATAGTGAATCTTTGACGGTTTCGAGGTTGAGAAGTTAGATCGGGAACGTAGGCCAATGAGTTGGGCCAAACCTCGTCAACAAATTCTGCGTTTGCTCTCTAACATTTTTTGTATTTTTTTCACTGCATTACATTTATCATTTTCACAAAGAATGGTTAAAAAGAAAAGGATTGAAATTTCAAGACAAAAAGATTATACACCAGTTCACTCCCGTCTTGGTGCCCTATGATCCTACAATTGGTATCAAAGTCTAGTTTTACTCTTGTGGTTAAGATTTAATTATCTCTAAGAGTCATGACATCAAACAATTTTATTCTTAGTGAAATGTCAATCGACCAACTATCCTCCACTCTATAATGCAACTAACTTTGCATATTGAAAAATAAGAATGCTGGCATATGCATGTTCCATTGATATTGATATCTGGGATATAATTGAAAATGACTTTAATTTGCGTGTAAAATTACCAATAGAATACACTGATGGAGAAAGACTTCTAGTTAAACTAGATTGGAAGACAAAAAATATTCTTTATTGTGCCTTAAATACTATTGAATTTAATCGCATCTCTACCTTTTTAAATGAAAGTGAAATTTGGAGAAAATTATTATTACTCATGAAGGAATTGAGAAAGTTAAGGAGTTTAGGTTAAATATTTTAAATCATCAATATGATTATTTTAAAATGCTTGAAAATGAAATTATAAGTAGTATGGTTATACGCTGTAATGATGTTGTGAATGACTTAGCCTATTTGGACGAGTCAAAGACTAATGCTCAAAAAGTGAAAAAGTTCCTCAGGTCACTCTCCTCAATGCGGCACATCAAAAGAACTGTAATTGAAGAAAAGGATCTCAACAAGCTAGATTTTGATGATCTCATAGGTTCATTATTAATCTATGAGATAGGCATGAAAGAGGATGAGGATGAAAATGTCACAAAGAAAAAGACTTTAATCTTAAAGGTAAAAATTGATGAAGAATAAACAAGTGAAGATGAAGATGATGTTAATGAAAGAAAACTGACACTCTATGCAAAGAAGCTGGACAAATATTTGAAGTTTGCCAAACAAAGAAATAAAGGTGAACATTTTAGAAGAAAGTCAACAAGCAAGAATCAAATCACTTGTTTTGAATGCAAAAATGCAGGACATTACAAGAATGAATATCCAACGCTTGTAAGAAAGGATAAAGATGCTGAAACCTCAAAGAAAAAGAAGAAGGCACTTCGAGTAACTTGGGATGGAAGTGAACAAAAAGAAGATAGCTCTTCCTCAAGTGATGAAGATGAGGCTTATCTTTGTCGGAAAGATCTTAGCTACAACTCTTATGAGAAAATGTATGATTCAAGAACTCTATTTGTAAGGGTTGCAAATGCACATAGTTCAAAACTGACTTGTTTTCATTGTGGTACACTTGGTCACTATTCTTTTGAATGCAATATTAGAAAAAGAAAAAATATTTGGAATGAAGAAGATATGGGTTCCTAAAAAAACCAATGCTAACCAAGATGGACCCAAACAAGTTTAGGTACCAAAAAGATAAATTTTTGTGTCTATTTTATTTAGGAAGCATCGAGAAAGAAGAAGAAAAGTAAATGATATTTGGACAGTGGCTGCTAAAGGCACATGACAACGGATGCATCAAATTTTATCTCTTTGAAAAAAAAATGGAGGATCTGTCACCTTTAGAGACAACGCAAAAAGAAAATGTTATCATTATAGGTAACATTGGTAACTATTAGTCAACTATGTGATAAGAACTTTCTAATACAGTTTGAAAAAGAAAAGTGTCTAATACTAGATGAAAATGAAAAATTCCTGCACGTTGGCTTTAGACATAATAACATATATAAAATTAATTTTGAGGGCTTAGAAAATGAAACGTGTTTAAGTGCATTGCATGATGATTCGACCTTATGACATAGATGACTTGGTTATGTAAACTTTAAACGGTTAAAGAAGCCTTAAAAAATGAACTAATAAGAGGATTACCTTAAATTAAGATTGAGAAAAATATTGTGTGCGACTCTTTCTTAAAGGGAAAACTAACAAAAATTTCCTTTAAATCAAAAGATCTTATCAATACCAGTAGAATCCTAGAGCTATTGCATTTAGATTTATTTGGTCCAATTGATGTTACAAGTCTAGGTAGAAAAAGATATGTTTTTGTACTTGTAGATGATTACTCGTGTTTTAATGGACTTTATTTCTTACTCATAAAGATGAAGTTTTTCATACTTTTTTGAAATTTGCAAAAATAGTACAAAATAAATTGGATAAAAAATCTCGAAAATTAGAAGTGATCATGAAGGAGAATTTGAAATAATAAGTTTGAGTTATTTTGTGAGGAAAATGAGATCTCACATAATTTTTCTACACCTAGAACACCTTAGCAAAATGGAGTCATTGAAAGAAAGAATAGGACTATACAAGAAATGGCTAGAACCATTTTAAATGAAAGTTCCCTTCCCAAATATTTTTGGGCAGAAGCTGTGAACACCTCATGTTATGTATTGAATAGAATCTTAATAAGACCTAATAAAGAAAACCTGTTTTGAGCTTATCTATGAAAAATACCAAACATTTCTTATTTCAAGGTTTTTGGTTGCAAATGTTTTGTGCTGAATAATAAGGACAAGTTAGGAAAATTTGATGCTAAGTGTGATGATGCTATTTTTCTTGGATATTCTAATACAAGCAAGGCATATATAGTATATAATAAAAGAACTCTCTTGGTTGAGGAATCCATGCATATTAAATTTAATGAGAAAAACGATTCTGTTTTGAGTAAAAATGTTGATGAAGATGATACAAGGGAGTTTGAAGCAGGAAAATTAGAAGAAGCTCAATTGAAAGAAACCTCATCTCATGAAAAAAGTGGTGGAAAAGAAGTCCAATTGAACAAATCATGAGAGTATAGGTGATGGAATCAAAACTCGAAGCTCTTTTAAGAATTTTTGTGCTTTCTACTTTTCTCTCTTAAGTTGAACCTTCCTGCGTAGATGATGCATTAAGTGATCCAAACTGGATAAATGCTATGCATGAGGAGATAAATAACTTTGAGAGAAACCAAGTTTGAAAGCTTGTAGAAAAATCCTTTGATCATTCAATTGTTGGAACCAAATGGGTATTTAGAAATAAGATAGATGCTTAAATTAAGCGCATCTCATCGGTCGACCGACTGCTAAAATCTGTCGACCGGCCGTGTTAAAATCAATCGAACGACTCCATATTTTGGTCGATCACCAGAATATTGTGGGTTATCCCAAATGGCTATGTTCTATTCGGTCGACCAACTTCCTTTTTGGTCGATCGATTGTTCGTAAAATTGGTCATTTAAAACCTAGGGCATCTTCGATCGAAACATATTTTTGTTCAGTCGACCCTAGTACATCTCATGACTGACCCTATCACCAGCCGCCATTCTCATCCCCGCTTCGATCATTATCATCGATGAGGGTTTTGGACGATGATTTTGCCCCTAACCGGATGCTTCATCGGTTGAATCTTTCAGCTGGTTGCTTCCTAGTACAAAATCGCGCCTGATCTCCATAATCTCTGTGAAATCATGATTTGTTTTTCTTATCAGAGTCTTACTTTCACAGATTGTGCTCTCTCGATTATTCCCTTGAAATGGCACTGCCCCACACCAAAAATGCACACATTGGAGCATCACCCCTCGCGGTTGTGCCATCAATCGTGCGCGCGGTCATGCTCGTGGTCATGCCGGCCGAAACCCCACTAGTCACCCATCTTCCCCCTACTCATCCTCCGGGTCTCACCACCACCTATTGGCTATGACAGGAATTTTTTCCATACTTCCACGTTTGGCCTTATCTATGACAATTTTTACGGCTCTCGCGAAGTCAAGCGTGCGATTACTATTGATTGGGAATTTCTTGATATGCCTATCGTCCAAGAACTATTTTTTGATATTGGTTGGTATCCCCTCGTGTTTTTATTTGAACGCGTCTATCCTCGATTGGTCCGTCTATTTTATGCAAACATGACTATAGAGAATGATCTCCTTCAAACTTATGTTCTTGGACACCGCATCACTACCGACCCTATTGTTCTTCGCCTATCTTTGGATTCCCGCAAAGAGAAGCCACCGCATGATTTGTTTCTTATGCCATCCATTCATGGCCTCCTGGTTCCCCGACCGTTCAGGCCGTGGTGGAGCTAGTGTTTGGCGATCACGATCTCCAGTACAAGATAGATGATGTTCACAAACATCTTCCTCTTGAACTTAAGGTAGCACATCATATCTTGACTCATATCATAACTCCTTTCTCTGGATATTTCAATGAAGTTCAACATTTCGATCTTTTCTTTCTCTATTGCCTCAACATTCGTGATGGTTCACTCAGCTTCCCCCACTATTTTCTCTATCACCTAGAAACCATGCAAAAGGAAATACTAAATAGAGCTCCTGGAAACCATCCCTTGTACTTTGGCTCCTGGATCACTAAGATTCTAGTTCACTTTGGTGTCATTATTCCTCATGGTGAGGAATTCATTCTTGCGCGGACTTCAAGTACTATCACTTTTGACACCCTGCGCAGAAAACACATTCCATGAGGGTAGGGAGGTGTCCAAGACCCTGAAGATGTTCCATTTGACGCCATGGATACTGATCACATTCAAGGGGAGGAACCCCAATCTCAGCATCCTCCTACATCCAGTGCGCCCTCCTCTGGCGCACTCGACCTGAATGCTCTTACCTGTGAGGTGCGAGCCCTGCAGTAGACCATCCGACGTCAGGGTCGTGACATGTGCTATCTTACCGATGTGACACTGGACTACATGCGGCTTAGGGATTTGTCTCCACTAGGGTTTGTGAAGATGACAGTCCTGATGAGGATTAGTTTGTTTTTCTTGTATGCCCCTCTTTGATGTCAAAAGGGAGAGTAGTATGTATTCAGGTGGAGTAGTAGTAATGGAAAAATTGTGTTTTATAATGAACTTATGGGTTTGTGTTTGGTAAAATTTATGCTTCTTAATATTGCTCATCAATGTGATACCTGTAGTATCTTTCTATTATGAAAACTATATGCATGTATTCAGGGGGAGTGTGACCTACTCATGTAATATATCTATATTTACTCTCCATGCACCAATATGTTTGTCATCATAAAAAAGGGGGAGATTGTTGAATCACGTACTATTCCGATATTTTGATGATAGCAAAAACAATTGGCCAACAAATGTTATTAATGAGATTGTCAAGTGATCTATATAGAGGAATAAGTTAACAGGGAAATGTAAGATCCCAAAGGGCACCAAGAGGGGTGGCAGGGGGGGGGGGGATTGAATTGGTGTTCCAACCGAAAATATTGATTTCACAAAAAACATCGCAGAAGCTTAAAATCGATTCTTAAAACCTTTTTAAATCAATACAATTTAGATCATATCACAATCATAATATAGTAAAAAGAGAGAAAATCAAACACAATGCACGCGGTGGTTGTTGACAATGTTCGGTCACACCTTGGCCTACGTCCCCCTCCGACTTCTCGACCTCGAGACTGCCGAAGATTTTACTAGAACTCCTCCTTTGTTCCAAATGAAGTAAGGAAGAAAAAGCCCTTTACACTATCGCTTTTCTCTAATTCGAGATGTAAGACACACCTCTCCTCCAATGAAGCTAATCTTTTCTCTCACTCAAGAGGTAAGATTTGGAATCTCTTTTACACAGTAGCTCTCTCAATTTGTTTAAAAAATTTGTTTCTCTCTTTTACAATATCAAGCTCACAATGATAGAAGAGTGAAGGAACAGAAAGACTAAAATGAAAACTTCAAGAAAAATAATCTTTTGATAACTTGAAGTTTTTTTTTCAATGAGTGAATGGATGCCTTTGCTTTTGTCTTTGGCACTTTTTTTTATAGTCTTCAGTATGTGAAAAATTCGTCCAAAATTTGTTTCACAAATTTTTCTTTCAATAATTGACCGTTACTATTCATTTGACTAGGGGACCAGTCGACCAGTCTATATGACCGTTGCACTCATTTTTTCAGCTTCTACGCTTGATCGGTCGACCGGATTATCGATCGGTAAGTCGACTGGTAACATCTCGATGTTGACCGGGATAGCCCATGTATTTATTGGTCGACCAACATCGTTGATTGGTCGACCGGTATATCCTCGACCAGCCTTCTTTGTTTCGACCGGCAGGTTGATCGACCTGCACTATTTTGAGCATAACGTTTTGCATAGTTATCCAAATTAGATAATCATGGATTCTATGAATAGTTAACATGATTCTCTACAATTTGATATTCATCATTCATCCATAATCTAATAAGATCATAGTCAATTATTTAATCAAAGTTTAGTGCATAAGGTTGTCCCTTTTTCTTTAAACTTTTTCAGCATTTAACTTTAATCTTTCGAGGTTTGTATCATCAAAATATAATTATGTAAGGCCGAAAGAATCGACGAAGAAATGGTGAAGAAAGCAAGATCAGTCGAAGGACGGGTCGATCGGACGAACGACCGAAAACAACAGAATCGGAAAAGCTATTGAAGTCACAAGATCACTCGAAGGATCGGTCGATCAGAAGAATGACCGAAAACAACAGAACCAAAAAAGCTATTGAAGTTGCAAGATCAGTCGAAGGATCGGTCGATCAAATACAAGATCGAAGTAAACAGAAGCCTCAAAGACTTGAAGCCATAAGACTTGAAGCCATAAGATCGGAGAATGGTTCGATTGACCAAAGGCAATACCGAATTGAACAGAACACATAGGCATTGAAGAAATCAATGACCGGTCAAACTTTTGATCGACCGGATGCATGTCCGAAATGAACAGAAGGTTGAAACAAGTGGAAATAACATCTATTTCGGTCGTCCAATATTGTTCTAGCGGATGCCCTAAAGTCTTTCAGTTGTCTATTTTGTTTGCAGAAATAACATCATTTTTTTTTCTTTCGAAATTTCGTTAACCTACTTGGGCCACCACTTCAACCAATTGTTAGCACATCATTTTTCTTGTTTGCTAACATAAAAAAACTTGGGTTGTTGTATTTGGACCAACAATCTCCCCCTTTTTGATGATGGCAAACGAGAAGGAGATAAATAAGTATCGAAATGTAAATCTCTACCTTACTCAATGCCCATCTCCTTATATGATGTCAGATTAATAGATATTGAAATGAAGATTACTCTCCCTTAATCAATGCCCATCATCTTATATGATATTAGTATTTCATGTTTCAAATGTAACGATAATTTCACAGTATAAAACATGATAATAAAATCAAAATAAAAAATGCATATAAGCATATCATCAAAATGCATCGTCTAGTACATCATATCATACTTATCAAAAGGCATAAAAGAGTCATAATACTCGTCACAACCAATCTCCCCCTTTTGACGTCATCAAAATGGGGAACCACAAAACAAAATCAGGTGATGTATAACTAAGCATCTAGAGCATCGTCGGCCGATGGGGGCACATCTCGCTCATATAGTGTGGTGTCAAAGCCCTGAGGGCAAAAATATGCGAAGAGACAATCCTGAGTGCGATGATGCACTACAAGGAAATTGCAAAATAGTGTTGGCAATTAGTGTCGCAAAACATAGAGACGCTGCGTTGACGCTAATAGCGTCTCTATAGGGATGACATTGCGTCACCAATATGCGATGCTAACTACCTTACCATAGCTTCAGTTTAGCATCACATTGGCATTATAGGGTGTCGACGCTAAATGCGGATCCATAGAGATGCTACTTCGTCGCTATTATCACGTGGGATATGCATGTAAAATATAACATATAATTAGCCATGCATTTAATCACATTTCAATTCATTTTCATATAGCATGCATCATTTTATGGCCTTATTTGCTTTAATTTGATAAAAATAGAAATCTACCCGAATTATATGTTTTATTGCAGAAAAAATAAGAAAATCGAGTTAGGAAGCCACAAAAACAAATAACACTCAAATCGGAGTTAAAACAGAGTTAAAAAGTGAAAATTAGTAAAGACTGCCATGGCTGAATTGAATATAACGGGCCATTATATGACCGTAATGGCTGTAACAATAGGGGCGTGAACAACCTGTTAAAATGCGTAGTTTCACCCAGAAATCTTGCCCGAGTTACGGGCCGTGAAATAAAGTTATGCGGCATTAAAACCACACTTCTACTCCGATTTGGATATTGTTAAGGCCGTGAAATCAGTTACGGGCCGTGAAAAACACAGGGCTATTATGGGGCATTATGAAGGTTATTTTTGAGATTTTTTCAACTTTTTTTAGGAATTTCAAGTCCAGATCGAATCCAAACTTTATCCTAAGCCTCAGGGATGATTAGGAAACATGTTTGCTCAGATTTAAAGGAGTTGTGGATGGTTTTAAAAACCTATTAAAGTCTATTCCGAATTTATTTATTTTAGCATGAAAAGACTTCGAATCAAATCAAAACTCTACCAGAACCCTTGGGACACCTAGAGGCTATAAATAAAGGTCCTTGGATACAAAAAAAAACATGTGCTGGGGTGTGCTTGAGACTTGGGAGCCGTGTCATCTTGCAGAGGATGAATTTCGAAGCGTGAAGATCAACCGAAGGAGAAAATTGCACAGTAACTCGTTGATTGTACTGTGCAATGTCCAGAGGTCCCGAAGGCTGAGAATTCTTCTCCTATCATTTATTTGGATGCTCTTTTACATATTTCTTATAATGTATTATTTATATAATAGAAATTTTTATATTCTTTTCAAGAAGGAAAATTGTTTGAACCCTATTATTTGTTGAGTTAATTAAGCTTTTCGGTTTCTTTTGATTATGCATGTTGAATTCATTGCCTTTTTATAAGTGATTTGATTTCTGAAATTAGATTACAAACCCGTAGGAGGAGTGTGTAGTTTCAGGAATTATTATTACTTTGATAATTGATCTTTTACTTCTGAGTTGAAGCATACATAACGCGTGTTCGATAACTCGATGTTCGTGCCAAATTTTGTGCGATCTATTATTCTGTCCAGATTTATGGGTGAATATAGTGTAGGAGATACATACTCATGCATCTTAATTCTCTGTAAAATTAATAATTGATTCGTCATTTTCAGTTATTAGTTTTATTAAAAGTTAAGGTAGTTTGATTTACTCGTCTTGAGAGGTCAATACTTTAGGTACTCCTAATTCATCATAAGAATCGAAGTTATTATTTAATGTTATAACTCAACCATTACAAAGGATCATACACGTTTATCTTTACGTTAATCATCCATAATTTTCAAGACTCAACACCAATTTCTTTTATTTGTTTATCATTTATTTTTTTGCACCTTTAATTTTTTGTTTTCACATCCTAAAACCCTTCTCTTCTCCTAGTAGATTATTGAGATAGATTATATTTAATTAGTTCCTCGTGGGTTCAACAATCTACTCTACTTTATTACTTGATAAAACTAGTGCACTTGCTAGCAATTTTATTGTTACAAATTCTACGCATCGGTGGGAAAATGAGAAAATGCGCGGCAGATTGTAGCACTGTATTGGCCTCGACAGATTGCGACGCTAAAGTTAGATATGGGCGCCGACCTCTTGTGCTGTATTGGCGTCGACCTCTTGCGACGCTAATTAGCGTCATCGACAATGCGACTCTAAGTATATGCTAAGTAGACACCTTGGCTCTTTTGGCGATGACACTAAGTAGGTAATGTTAATTTGTATAGCTATATATGTTACCTATACTATAGTTTAATGAATAAATAGATTAAATATTCCTAATTAAATATATATGTTACCTACATATGTATTCCTACACTTTATGTTACATACATATGTATTCCTATATTATATGTTACCTATATTATATGTGTTACCTACATATATATTCGTATACTATATGTTAGCTACATTATATGTATTACCTACATATGTCTTCCTATACTATATGTTACATATATTATGTGTTACCTACATATGTACGTTCCTAACTATATATGTTACTTACATATGTATTCCTAAATATAGATGTATTGACGTATGTAAACATGAATACACACACATATGGGTTTAATTCACCTCCAGAGCACCTTTTGATTTGGAGGGATCCTGAGCGCATATGGATCGTTGATATCAACAATTCAGATAAATCACATATTTAAATGATGAGTTTTAATCATTTGTCATCTAGATCATTCGATCTAGATGCGCTCAGCATCCCTCCAAATCAAGAGGATGGTCAGGAGGTGAATTAAGGTATATATACATACTTTATATATAGAAAGAAAGAATGTTAACAATCTACATGTATATTTTGTATATATGTAGAACATAATACGCCTACCTAGATGTGTATACACATATGTAAATATATATCATAAATATACAAAATATATATCGTATCTTAACTATAGATAAATTATTTTTATATTCTTAATCATGGAATTATGGCGGTTGAACTAATTGAGATTTTTAGCGCCACCGTAGAGATGTGATTGCATCAACGTAGCGTCGACATTGCGTCACGTCACATGTCGGTGCTAAAGTGGTGCCATTGGCGTCTCTTTAGCAACATATAACATGTCGACACTAATGTAGAGATTTAGCATCAGACCTTGCTGGTGCTATCTCGGCGTCACATATCTTTGATGCGGTATCGACGCTATTTTACCTAGAGAGGCATATGCGTCGCACTGGCGACGACGACATCTTGTGTCGCTATTTGCTTTAGCGCATTTCCTTTGATTATACATATAGACTTATAGTTTATATACATATTACATATACATATATACATATATACATATATACATATAGACTTATATATATATGTATATATATATATGATTTCATGGGACCTTTCCCTAAGTCATTTCATAATGAGTACATTTTGGTTGTTGTAGATTATGTATCTAAGTGGATAGAGGTCATTGCCACTCCTACTAATGATGCAAAGGTGGTAGTCAAATTTTTTTTTAAAAAAATATTTTTACTAGATTTGGGACACCCAGAGCTATAATAAGTGATAATGGCACCCATTTTTGTAACAAATTATTTGCAGGGCTTTTGACAAAATTTGAAGTTACACATAAACTCAGCTCCCCATATCATGCTCAAACATGTGACCAAGTTGAGGTATCTAATAGGAAAATAGAACACATTTTAGAAAAAAACTGTGAATTCATTAGGAAGGACTGATCTTTAAAATTAGATGATGCTTTGTGGGACTATCACACTGCTTTTAAAACTCCTATTGGAATGTCTCCATATAGGCTTGTATTTGGTAAGGCATGTCATCTACCTATTGAGTTGGAACATAAAGTTTATTGGGCCACTAAATTTCTTAATTTTGAGCCTACAGGAACAAGGGAGGAAAGACAACTCAAGCTAAATGAAATTGAAGAGTTTCGAAATAATGCCTATGAAAACAACAAAATATATAAGGAACGTACAAAATATTGTCATGACCAATGCATACAAACTAAGGATTTTCAACCTAGTCAACAAGTTCTCCTATATGACACTAGACTTAGGCTATTTCCAAGTAAACTCAAGTCTAGATGGATAGGCCCTTTTCTCATAGTTTCATCATCACCTTTTCAAGTTGTTATATGACTGTAGACTTAGGCTATTTCCAGGTCAATGGACATCGTTTTAAACACTATCTAGGTGGTGTTCATTATGAGGAAGTCAAATTTATTATCCTTATTGATCCATGATATTGTGTGACTAAGTCAAGCTGATGATTATAAATCAGAACTACTCTGCCTAAAACTTTAATATCCATTTTTATTTATTTATTTTTTCTTTCTTAATTTTTATTCTCTTAAAAAAAGACAAAAAAGAAAGAAAGAAAATTTTCAACATGGTCTGCGAGCCGTGTTTTCATTACTAACCAAGTGGGTTACGTGCATAGGATTTCAAATTGCTAAATGAACATGGACCGTGTTGGAAAACACAGGCCGGGTAACTTGAACACGTGGGTTACACGACCCACGTTCATAAAACACGCGCCTATTTCTGTTCGGTTCCAACGTCGCATGTTAGTCAAGCAGTCAAACACGAACCATATAAAAATGGTCCATTTTGCTCTGGATTTCATGCACCTTCCACCTACCCACACTTACGATGCATGCCGAGTTGCCTATAAGACACCCTATGTCATATTGACCCCACATCAAGTCTCTGATCATCTTCCACCCCACCGGCCGTTGCCCATTTCTCTGGCGCACCACCGCCTGCTCCGCCACACGTCCACTTGCCGACGCTTTCACCTCTTCGACGATAGCCTCCGATCATCTTCCAACTCCTTGGTGACCCGGCAACCCCACCGACCATCGCCGCTCCCTTCACCTACCGTCGTGTCGCCGCCACCTATCACAGCCGCCGCCTTCACCATGTCGACCACCTCGATGAGCGTTCCTTAGATGAGATGCCACCCTCAACATCGACATCAACCTCTTCCAAAACTCCGGCAATAAAGTTTTTGCAGGAAAACGGACCGCGTTCATGACATAGAGGCCATTTTCTACAAGATAACACATACTGTGTTCTTTAAACACGATCTATTTCTTTCGATCGATTGCAAAACTCGTCGTTTTCTTCCTATGGAATCCCGCACCATGGACATGAACTTTGAGGAACTTGGATTGGATGCACCCGAACCTACCATGGTTTCAAGACCTCCATATGTTGATTACAAAGATGGGGATCATGCTCGAGCCTTAATGAGGCTCCGTAGAATGGAATCGACGGAAACCAAATTTGCTTGTCCTTGTTTCATGCATGATGCTAAGATTACTAATGATGTTCTGATTCTTTTTGGAGGCATAGGGATGGTAGAGTTTATACTGAAAAGTTGGCCCACATATGATCGAGTTGCTTTGGAATTTTTGAGTTCATTTTAGATGACACACACAAGCTTTGCAGGAGAAGCACCCAAACAAATATTTTTCAGAATGTACAACGATGATTACACCATTGGTATGTTTGAATTCTATGAATTCTACAATTTGCTAATAATTGAGAACACCCGTGACACTTTAACTTTTGATGTTACATCCTTCTGCATGCAATCACTGGTGAGAATAATCTAAACTCAGCCTGTATAAAGCCAGTCAGATTCAAAATCCAGTGTTTCATTATGTACACCGAATTTTATCTAACACTATTTGTGGAAGAGGAGATAGCGAAGGAGCTGTTAATGAAACATAACTTCTTCTTTTATGGGCCATGATTGAAAATGTGCAAATCAACATATTTGGCTCACAACTTTGAAAAGCATTCTAGGAAGAAGAATGGGTGCATCGTCATTGGAGGTTTGGTTACACCCATTGCATGTCACTTTAATTTATACTTAGAATGCAATGTAGTTAAAAATGCTTCATTCCTTGATTGAAGCAAGGCAATTCATGTGAGGCTCATTGCAGTAAGAAATAACAAATTTTTCTTTACTTCTAGAAGCAGAACTGCCAAGATTCCATGTGCAAACCAGGCCATAGTTACACCTTTTGACAGGGCTAATTGGCTATATTTCCCACCATTGGCCATTCCACTTGACGCTGATGAGCCACTTGAGGATGAGCCAGTACCTCAGCCATCACAAGATAGTGCAGGACCCTCACAACTACCATAGTTGACTCAGACATATTACCCAACCCTCCTATATCAGCTCCTTCTTTTGTGGCTTTTGACTTTTCTCCTTGGCAGGCGTAGATGGATGCTATATGAACTGATCAAACACGATACCATCTATTAGTGATGGATCAATTGAACCACATGCAAGTTGCAGCTTAGGATTGAGCACTACTTCATCGCCTTGTAGAGGATGTCACCAAGATAGATCGAAATGTTCGTCAGATAGTTTAGCAGCACCAGAGTCATACAGATCGGGTTGATAGCACCTTTGGACCTCCACCTCTACAACCTCCATTAGAGTTTGATTAGCAGGGTTGTGTCTTTCACTCTTACTCTTTTGTTGAGTTTTTTGCTATTTTGATGTACGAAAACTTGTCCGACTGGCTGAACACTTAGTGTTTCTTTCAAGTTCAGCGATTGCATGCATTTCATGTTTCTTGCATCGTGATAATAGTCTGTTTTCCAAACTTTGAAAAAAGAAGAAGAAGAAATATCACTTTCCTCACTATTCTTAATTTTTTTTATTTCCTTGTTCTTAATTGAGGGTTTCAAGAACATCTCTTTGCTTATGAAATTCTTTATCAAAGTGATTTTATTTCTTTTATTGCCTTAGTATAGGGTTTTGGAAAAGAAGTTGGAGCTGATTCGAATTATTTTTCTTTAACAATATCTATCTGTTAGCCTCTTCTCGTTTTTGACAAAAGTAGTCTTCTTATTGAAAATTCTAAATATATGTTGAGCAAAAAAAAAAAAAAAACTTGCAAAGAAGTTGAGTAAAATAAAATGTGTTATCTCTGTCACCTTAATGTGTTCAGTCCATTAGATTCATTGGTGATTATTGTCTGACCACCTAAGGCCAACTGCTCTGGGATCCGTCGATCGAAAACCTATTACATGGACCGCTTTGAGCAAGATGGAGAAACACACGAAAGAAGAAGAAGAAGCTCATCTTGCATTTATAATTTCAACATTAAGACTTCTTTTATCTATATAGTTGAGACTAACTGTTTATCAATTTAAAAATGTCTCAGCATCATATATTCTTTGAAGCATGGATCAATTGGAAAGAGAAGACATACTTTGGCGATATATGAAAAATAAACAATGAGAAGAGAAAAGTATTAGTAATCTAATGAAGATCATATCTTATCTTGAATCTTACTTGAGGACAAGTAAATATTCAAACTTGGGGATTGTCATGCATGCTCATTTCTACCTATTCTTTTGCAAGTTAATAAGTTAAATTGAATAAAGCATGCATCGATTTTCTGATATTTTTTTTGGAAATCTTATTTTCCTTTTAATTATGTGAGTTTCACAAAAATTACTTAGCAGGAGAAGAAAACGGCCCGCGTCCAATGACACATGCAGTGTTTATCAAGTCGCATCAATCGGAACACGGATCGGGGGAGAAATCTGGCACATGCCGATCAAAATGGACCATTTCATATCAACATGGGCCGTGTCCGACGTTAATAACATGAAGATCCATGCCACGATTCCAGAAAACTACACGGCCCGTGTCATTAATAACATGGTCTGTCTTAGTTATATCAAAGTATTTGTCACACTGAAACAGGAGTCGTGTAATCACAACATTAACCAACACAACCTGTGTCATTAATGACACTGTCCGTGTTCAGCCCCGAATATTTGGTGACCGACGACTATAAAAAGACTCCCTTTTCCACCCCGTGAAGGCATCCAATCTTGAAGGAAAACATTCACTTTCAAATCAAAAGGAGAGTCTTGTGGCTACATGATTTAGAGTCACATTTCAAGTTTTAGAGTTCTATTTTCTTCATCTTTTGTACTCTAATCTTTGCATTATGATGTTTAACTTTGCGGTGATGGAGTAGTCTTCTCAGTTGATTTTACTTTGTTGAACTCCACTATTATTTTGAAATAAAATTTCGTTTCTCTTATCTGAATTTGGATGTTGTGTTTTACTTGAGAAATTAATCATTTTCAGCATCTCATATCTTCCTCTATCTACTCAGTGAGATTTAGAGGGGTGAGGACTTAGACTTATTCGGTCGAGGAGTCCTTGAGATGAATTAAATTACATTACCTTTTATCCATAAACATTTGGAGAATGATTTGGTTAAACTTTCTTCAAATGTTCATCATATTTCATTTCTATCAGATATGATTTTATTGCTTATTTCAAATTATAGTGGAGGAATGCTTAGTAAAGCCAACATTTCTCCTATTTGATATTTTTCTCTTTCATTCATTGGATATGCATCTAATTTCTCTCTCTAGTTAATTTCTACAAATCATTTCTCTTAAAAATTTTCATCTAGTAAGAATTCCTTGTAAATATTGTAGGAGCATTTGTTAGTCCAAAAGGCATAACCAAAGGGGGGGGGAATGAATTGGTGTTTAAATCAAAAGTATCGATTTCAAGAAAATCGTCGCAGAAACTTAAAACTGATTCAACAATCAACGCAAATCAAATCACATTACACAATATGAGAGGGAGAGAGAGAGAGAGAGATCAACCACAATGCACACAGTGGTTGTTGCCAAGGTTCAGCCACACCTTGGCCTACGTCCCCGCTCCGACTTCTCGACCTCGAGACCGTCGGAGATTTCACTAGAACTCTTCCTTTGTTCCAAATGGGGTAAAGAAGAAAAAGCCCTTTACACCACCGTCTTTTCTCCGCTTCGAGAGGTAAGACATACCTCTCCTCCAATGAAGCAAATCTTTTCTCTTGCTCTAGAGGTAAGATTTGGAACCTCTTTCACACAAGAGCTCTCTCATTTTTTCTGAACAGTTTGTTTCTCTCTTTTACAATATCAAGCTCACAACAATAGAAGAGAGAAAGAAGAGAAAGACTAAAATGAAAATTTCAAGGAAAATGATCTTCTTTTGATAACTTGAAGTTTTTCTTCAATGAGTGAATGGACGCCTTTGCTTCTGTCTTTGGCACTTCTTGGTAAATATTCACGTAAGTATTAATTGTAATCATATTAAGTATATTCAGATCATATTTCCCTTATATTTCTCACCTTTTTGTTTCATCAAAAAGTAGTTTGTAAGGACATAAGAAACCACATGAAATTCCCCCCTTTGTCTTTTATAAAAAAATATTTTCCCTTTTGTCATAAAAAGTATTACATCGTAAAGAGAAAAAAATAGCTCCCCCTAAATTTATGGATATTATAAAATTAAAATCAAATTGATCAATAGGTTATGAAAGCTACAGGTTTCAAAAAGATGTATTAAGAATCAAAATATTGCATAAAACTTTGATATGTCAAAATTGAAAGATTTTAACATGCTCCCCCTATCATTATGACCAATTTTCTTTCAAAGAAATGATGAATTTTAAATTTTTGAAAAAAAATAGGCTAAACATTCAAGAAAAAGTTTGCAGGAGTATACTTAATTATACTTTTACCATAACCTTTGTGCCTTCACCTTTCCATTCATCCTTTGCTTTACATGTGAGGCACACCTGAAAAACAATCATTTAACTTTTGGTACCCAAACTTCTTTGGGTCCATTTTTGTTAGTAATGATATACTTTTGGAACCCATAACATTCCATGTTGTGATGATTTTCTTATTTTGCATTGATATGGGTAATGACCATAAGATCCACATGTAAAATATTTAAAATGTGATTTTCTATCATAAGAATTATTAGATTTTCAATAAGAGTTTTTATGCACAAAATATTTCCTAAGATGATTTTTTGTTATATGAGAAATAGTCTTATCGTTATTTTGTGTATTGTTATAAAAAATATTTTCCTGTTTTACTTTTTCTAACGCACATGCTAGTTTTACAATTTTACATGCATGTGTAATTTCCAAAGTTTTAATTTCATTTTTCAGTTTTCATTTTCCATAAAACATGTATCCTTTTCTTCTTTTAATGTTTCGAGCTCATGTAATAATTTTTCATTTTTCTTTTTAATTGAAAAATATCTTTTTATAAGGGAGGAAAGTTCTTTATTCACATCTAAAGAAAAAATTTTCTTCAGAAAAGCTCGATGAATCATTATTTGAGTTTGAATGACTAGAACTTACTTCACTGTTGTGTGCCATTAGGCATAGGTATGCTTCGTCATTAGAAGAACTTGATGAGTCACTTGACTCTTCATATTTTTTCTTTTTCTCTTTCTGAGATGTTTCTTCTTTGTGTTGTTTGTATGATCTTCTTGTTGGTTTCTCATTCTTTCTCTTTCCTTTTTACCAACTTGATATACTTATCTAATTTTTTTGTATAGCGTGCAAGTTTCTTTTCGTCTACTTCCTCTTCACTTGAGTCTTCTTCCTTTGGAATTGCTTTCAGTGCCAATGTTTTCTTCTTGGGGGCTTTTTATTCTTGATCTTCTTGGATTGAGATCTCATTGGTTAGAAGTGAACCAATTAGATCATCGAAATCTAATTTATTCAAATCTTTTTCTTCGATCACGGTCCTTTTCGTATGCTATTTCGAGGAGAGTGACCTGAGAATCTTTTTCACCTTTTGAGGGTTAGTTCTTGGTTCACCCAAGGAGGCTAAGCCATTCAAGATATTGTTAAATCATGCAACATATCATTTATGGATTCATTATCATGCATTGTAAAAGAATCATATTGGTGATTTAAAATATTTAGTCTTGATTCCTTAACTTTATCAGTTCATTCATAAGTAACAATAAGCTTCGCCCAAATCTTGGTTGCATTTTCACAACTTGAAATCTGATTAAACTCCATTGAATAAAAAACATAATAAAAAATATTTTTGGCTTTCCAATCAAGTTTTGCAAAAAGCTTTTCTCTCTCGTTAGAATCTATAGGTAATTTTTCATGAAGATAATAACCTTTTTCAACGATGTCTGATCACTAGCTGATCATATTATGTTTTCACCCCATTTTCAATTAAGTTCATGTGTATCGAGCCCTCATTTTGCCCCACATTTGGTCAATTATGCATGAAATGCAATAGATTGTGATAACTAGCTGGCCATCCTCATTTTGTATTCAATTCCATGTGCATAGAGGTTCTGAATGGATAAAATCTATAAGATTATCAATTTTGTGCCAAGTTATCATTTTTGGGCAAGTTATCATTCCAATATGCAAAGTTATCATTCCAATGTGCATTTGCCAATTGAGCTGATTTCTAGCTGTTATCTTGCCCTAAATCCCTTGCCATTATAAATTAATCATATTTGAATGGTCATGATTTGATTTGTGCAAAGTTATCATTTCAATACACAAGTTATCATTCTTGGTGTCAAGTTATCATTTTTGGGAGCAAAACAGTCATTTGGATGTTCAAGGTTATCATTTCTGCATAACAACATTAGGCAATTGTTAAATTGCTGTCCTAACTCCTTGCTGCTCTGATTTGATCACATTTGGGTAATCATAATTAAATTTGCAACAAGTTATCATTTATTTGCACAAAGTTATCATTCCGGGGCTCAAGTTATCATTCTTATAAAGCATCATCCATATCTGATACTTGAACTCATTTAATTGCTGTCCTAATCCATGGCCATTCTGAATCAATCATCTTTGAATAATCTTGGTTTAATCTACACAGAATTATTACCTCTATGCAATGTTATCATTCAGGTGCATATAATTATCATTTCTATGCAAGGATTTCATTCCTGCTCAACACCAAATTTCATTTGACAATGGAGCTGATATTAATTATTGTCCTAATCCTATTTAATTTCTATTTAAGGACTTTGATGCTTGCTATTTTGGCTCTTCTAGCAGGTATTACAAGGCTGCACAAGCTGGAAAAGGGGGGGGGGGGGGGGGGGGACAATTGCTAGCTGTCCAAAAAGTAGTCCGAAATCTGCTGGAATTTCAGGACCACATGACAGGTGGCCTAAATCAGATGCTATGGAACATTCTAATCTGCATACAAGGGTGATGAAGGGTCATATAAAAAAGTTGAGAAACCTGGAGAAAGAGGGGGAGCCTCCATTACAGGGTTTCTGGACCAAGAGTTGAAGGAAGGAGATGAAGTGGAGTTGCTGAAACATTCTGATTTCCTGTCAACAAATTTTTATTTTCAGGATGCTTTGTATCAGCTTCTCCTTCTATTTTGTATCAAACTTTGTAATTATGATGAGCTAAATTCCAGCTCTCATAGGATAGGGTAGTAGTCTAATACAGGTTATGAATGGAGTTGAACAATACTGATTTCCCTTTCTGATATTGACACCATTTTGATTTTTGAAATCTGATTTCCTGAATTGGTTATTGGAATCTGTTGTCATTGTCTGAAACCCTGATCTAATTAGCAACTGAAAGGTTGATTCATGGTTCCAATCTTGTTAAAAAATGAATCAAGATACAATGACACTTCTTTGATTTCAATCTGACATTGGGTCTGATATGAATCTGATTTTCTGATTTCCTTTGAAATCTATTTTATCATCTGAAACACTGATTTCATGAGCAGCTATGAGGTTGATTGTGGTTCTTTTTGAAGTTCAGAGATGAATTAAGAAGCAATGATGATTTGTTAGATTCCCTTCTGTAATAATATGCCTAATGAATCCAACTAACTAATGTTGATGTGGACCTCATTTGTATGTGCAGTCGAGAGACTGATTTTAGGTCTCCTTGAAGTTTAGAGATAAACCAAGAAGCATTTGCATTAGCTATGGATTAATTATATTCCTATTTAGCCAATTGTTCCATCATTATATGTGTTTATCAACATTGGTGTCAAATTAAGTCCCATTGAATTGACCATTTCTGATAAGATCTTGCCAATATCAGTAGGATACCAGAACCTATGCTCAAAGATAACTTGATATCAGAAAGGATTCTTTTCTTAGTCAATTTAGCTAATCAACCATATGAAAATATGATTATTGGCTTGATTTAACTATGCTGTGATAACAGCCCCTTTTCAAGTTGAGTTAGAATTGACTATATTGATAATTTGCTCCAATCCATCCATACTTGAATTAGATGAACCCCATTCCTAAGAGAATTTTCCTTTGATTGATAATCCCTTTTAATTCTTAGTTTAACATCTAAATTTCAGTCCATATCAATTATTAAAAAAAATACCAAAAGCAGCTACTCCTCTAGCCACATTTAAAATCTGTTCCTACTTTTCTCAATTTCCTATTTTTGTCACTTAAGGTAGGGCTAGTCTAGATTGTTTTAGGGAGTCATTGGATTTCAAATCACTGTGGATACGACACTTAGACTGTTACAATTGACCTGTGCACTTGCAGTAGAGTGAATTAGGAAGTTTGATCAAATTTTGGAAAATATCAATTCTGATCCTTAATATCAGCAAGTTATCACTATTCAACTTAATTCACATCAAGTTTTTGGCGCCGTTGCTGGGGATTTGAGGCTAATTAAATTAACTTAGATAGTTTAGATTAGTTTTAAACTAGTTATCATTCCATTTATTATCCCAATTTTTGGTTTTTTTGCAAGTTATCATTCTGAATTTTTCATTTCTGTCCAGTTTTCTTTCTTTTCTGAATTTGATACTTCTAAATTCAATTTATGCATGATTTGGATAATTAGGAGGACATGTATCTATCAGATCCTGGACCTGAAAGGAGATTTTTGAGAAGGAGGAGATTGCAAAAGGAAGAGGCAAGAAGAAGAATTTTTGAAGAAGAGGTTATCAATCAAAATATGGCTGCACCAAGGACACTCAAGGACTGTTATTCCCCTAGCAATGTCAGAGGACAACCAGGAGATGGAGCCAATACACATGCTGTTAATTTTGAAGTGAATCCAGCATTGGTTACAATGATAAGGCAATATCAATTTGATGTATTGGGGTATGAGAATCCAACCTCACACATTGACAACTTCAAGGAGATTTGTAGCATAGTTCACTTCAACAAAACTTCAATAATGCTGTCTACATGAGGCTATTTCCTTTTTCACTCAAGGACAGAGCCAAGATCTTGTACAAGGCCCTCAAACCTGAAGAAATTGCAACTTGGGAGTCCATAGTGCAGTTGTTCCTAGCTGAATTCTTTCCTCCTAGCAAAACTGATAACTATAGGGACCAGATTATCAAATTTTATCAATTGGATCAAGAAAACATATGTGATGCATGACAGAGACTCCAAAGTTTGTTGAGGGCATTCCACTCCATGGATTTGAGAAATGGCAATTGGTTAATTATTTCCACAAAGGTCTGAATTATCCATCTAAAGTGGCATTGGACACTGCTGCAGGAGGGATTTTTGCATTCAAGAACATTGATGAAGCTTATCAATTAATAGAGAACATTGCAAAGAACCATCATTTCCTTACTCATGACAGGACAAGGAGGCCATCAAATGATAATCAAGTAAATAATATTTCTGTCCAAATTGAAGAGGTTTTGCAAAAGGCCTTGGAGAAGCTGAATTTGTCAACCAATGTCAACAAAGCTTCCAACCCTAAAATCAAATGTGATATGTGTGGAAACCAAGGCCATGTCACAGAGAGTTGCAATCTTATTATGCAGCAATATGAACAATCCATTGACCAAGTGAATGCTGTGGGAAATTTTGGAATGAAGCCTCCTGCTGAGTTCTATACTCCAAAAAATAGGAACCACCCCCACTTGTCCTACAAGGCCAATCATTACCAAGCTCCACCTATGCAGAATTCAAATTGGCAACCCAAGATTTTGCCAAGGACTCAACCACCTCCATATCAGCCTCCAAAAGTCCCAATGCAGAGACCTCCATATGAGCCACCACAAGTCCAAGAATCTCAAATGTCAAAAATGGAGGAGTTATTGCAACAAATTCTGAAGAAGCAAGAAAAGCAGGAGGAGGCAATGCAAAAATTTACTACTGGATATGAAACCTTGAATGCCTATCAAAAGGTTCTTGAAAACCAAATTGTCCAACAAGCTAGCACCTCAACTAGGCCACCAATGTTTTTCCTAGGACAACCAGAAGTCAATCCTAAGGAACAAGTCCAAGCTGTCCAGCTCAGGAGTGGAAATATTATTGAAGAACCCATGAAGCATGTTGAGGACAATTCAGCTAATGCAAATGCAAGTTCAAAGCCTATAGAAGAGCCGATTGAGGAAGTTGTGGTGGGAAACCAGGACAAGAACCCTTAGAATGAAGGCAAAGGTAGGATTTTTGATAAGGTGTCATTCCCATAAAGGTTGGTCAAGGCTAGGCAAGACCAATAGTATGGAAGATTTCTGGAAATTCTGAAGAAGTTATATATCAATGTGCCATTTGTGGAGGCAATTCAGGAAATGCCCTCATATGCAAAGTTCCTAAAGGAAATCCTAACAAAGAAGAGGAGAATTATGGAGCATGAAACAATAGCCTTGACTGAGGAGGCCTCTGCCATAATTCAAAACAAGTTGCCTCCCAAACTAAAGGATCCAGGAAGTTTTTCAATTCCTTGTGCAATTGGGATAGGAGAATTCAGAGGGCAATGTGTGACTTGGGTGCATCTGTGAGTGTAATACCTTTATCATTGTGCAGGAAGCTAGAAGTTGGAGATATGAAGTCCACCAACATGTCCTTGTAGCTAGCTGACAGATCTATCAAGTATCCACATGGAATTCTTGAAGACATACCCCTCAAAGTTGGAAAATTTTATATTCCTGTGGATTTTGTGGTACTTGACATGGATGAGGACCTAAACACCCCAATTCTACTAGGAAAGGCTATTTTTAGCCACTGCAGGTGCTGTTATAGATGTCAAGGAAGGTAGATTGACATTTCAAATTGGAGAGGATAAGATAGAATTAAATTTGGCACAAGTTATCAGTAGCCCAAACTTCCAACATGAAGATTTTGAAGATGGGCAATTAAATCAGATTGTGGAGCAAGTATCTGCAATAATTCCCATTGAAGACCCCTTGCAAAGATGCCTTATGTTTGATCACTTGAAGGAACTAGAAGATCCAGAGGTTAATGCTTGTCAATCCATGATGAATTCATTCAAATCAATGGACCAATCTGAAATCCAGAATGTGATGCAGGAAGTTTTCACTACTGAACTCCATACCCATTCAACTCAGGATAATTCTTCTAAATTGGAGCTCAAACCTCTTCTTAGCAATCTGACGTATGAATTCTTGGGAGAGAACTCCACTTTTTCAGTAATCATCAATGCCAATTTGCCTCAAAACCAAGTCCAGGAGCTTCTAAAGAGATTGAAATTATATAAGGAGGTAATTGACTACTCAATTGATGATATCAAGGGTATTAATCCTTCCATTTTCATGTATAGGATTCCCATGGAGGACAACTACTCAATTGAATGTCAAAGAAGATTGAACCCTGTTATGAAGGAGGTTGTGAAGAAGGAGGTGCTCAAACTCCTGAATGCTGGAATCATATATTCCATATCAGATAGTGAGTGGGCCAGTCCTATTCAGGTGGTGCCAAAGAAAGGAGGAATTACAGTGGTTAAATCAGATTCAGATGACTTGATTTCTACTAGGACAATCACTGGTTGGAGGATGTGTATAGATTTTAGGAAATTGAATAAGGCAATCAAGAAGGATCACTTCCCACTTCCTTTCATTGATCAAATGCTTGAGAGGTTGGCCAAACATTCTCACTTTTGCTATTTGGATGGTTATTTAGGCTTCTTGCAGATTCCAATCCATCCACAAGACAAGGACAAGTCCACATTTACTTGTCCATATGGGACATTTGCATATAGGAGAATGCCATGTGCAACGCCCCTGCCACATTTTAGAGGTGTATGATGTCTATCTTTTCAGATTTCATTGAAGACATTATGGAAGTGTTTATGGATGACTTTTCAGTTTATGGGGATTCCTTTGAAGCCTGTTTGGAAAATTTGACAAAAGTGTTGCAAAGGTGCAGGGAATCCAACTTAATTCTGAATTGGGAAAAGTGCCACTTCATGGTTCAAGAAGGAGTTGTATTAGGCCACATTGTATCCAACAGAGGGATTGAGATGGACAAAGCAAAGATTGAGGCCATTGAGAAGCTGCCACCTCCAAAGAATGTGAAGGCAGTTAGGAGTTTTTAGGTCATGCTGGATTTTACAGGAGGTTTATCAAGAATTTTTCAATGATAACCAGGCCTCTCATAAGGCTATTAGCAAAGGATATTGAATTCAATTTTTATGAAGAATGTTTGAAGGCTTTCAATCAATTGAAGGAAGCCCTCATATCTGCTCCAATTGTGCAACCTCTAGATTGGTCGTTGCCCTTTGAATTATGTGTGATGCATCTGATCAAGCAGTAGGGGCAGTGCTAGGCCAAACTAAAGATAAGAAGCATTATGTTATCTATTATGCCAGCAAGACTCTAGATGAAGCCCAAATCAATTATGCCACCACTGAAAAATAATTGTTGGCTGTGGTATTTGCATTTGACAAGTTCAGGCCTTATTTAGTTGGAGCCAAGGTGATTGTTTATACTGACCATCAAGCTGTTAGGCACCTAATCAACAAGAAGGAGTCAAAGCCAAGGCTTATCAGGTGGATTCTATTGCTGCAAGAATTTGATGTGGAGATTAGGGATAAAAGAGGCACTTAAAATCTAGTTGCTGACCATTTGTCAAGGATGGAAAGAATTCAAGAATCTCCAATACTTCCCATTAATGATTCATTCCTTGATGAGTTCCTAATGGCCATATCAGCTGCCCCAACCCCATGGTATGCTGATATTGTGAATTATTTGGCCTGTGGGATCATTCCACTTGATTATTCTTACCAGTAGAAAAAGAAGTTCTTCCATGACATTAAAGACTACTATTGGGATGATCCACTTCTGTTTAAGAAATCCCCTAATGGAATGTTCAGAAGGTGTGTGCCAGAAGCTGAATTCAAGGCCATTTTGCATGAATGCCACTCATCTCCATATGAAGGACATGGTGCCACTCAGAAGACAGCTGCTAAGGTCCTCCAATCATGTTTTTATTGGCCTAGTTTATTCAAGGATGCTCATATGTATGTCAAGAGTTGTGATGTGTGCCAAAGAGCAGGATCAATTTCAAAAAGGAATGAAATGCCTCAGAATGGAATCCTAGAAGTTGAGATTTTTGATGTCTGGGGAATTGACTACATGGGCCCCTTTCCTAGCTTATTTGGATACAAATTCATATTATTGGCTGTTGATTATGTGTCCAAATGGATAGAAGCAATCCCAACATTGGCTGCCGACTCGAAGGCTGTTATTAGAATGTTCAAGGACATTATTTTTCCAAGGTTTGGAATTCCAAGGGTGGTTATCAGTGACGGAGGCAGCCACTTCATAGAAAGATGTTTTAAAAACCTCCTAAGCAAATATGGAGTTAAGCACAAGATTTTAATAGCCTACCACCCTCAAACAAATGGCCAAGCTGAAATATCAAATAGGGAGTTTAAGGTCATTTTGGAGAAAACTGTTTCATTAACTAGAAAGGATTGGAGCACCAAGTTGAATGATGCACTTTGGGCTTATAGGACAGCCTATAAATCTCCAATTGGTGTCTCTCCTTATAAATTGGTCTATGGCAAAACTTGTCACTTGCCCATTGAACTCAAGCACAAGGCATATTGGGCTGTCAAAGTATTGAATTTTGATATGAAATCTTGTGGACAGCAAAGGTTGCTACAACTTGATGAATTGGATGAGATTAGGCTTAATGCTTACCACAATTCTAAATTTTACAAAGAAAGGACCAAGAAATGGCATGACAACAGGATATTGAGGAAAGAATTCAAGGTTGGGGATTTAGTATTGCTGTACAACTCAAGGCTTAAATTCTTTCCAGGGAAACTGAGATCTAGATGGAGTGGACCCTTCAAAATCCACAAAGTATATCTTTTTGGAGCTGTGGACCTTGTCAATGATGATGCTAATATATTCAAGGTTAATGGACAAAGATTGAAGTTATACAACCCCACAGCAACGGATTCAGCTAAGGAAGTGCTAATATTGCAAGATCCACTAGAATTGCCTAGCTGACCTTCAATGAAACAATGTCTAGCCTAAGACATTAGAGCAGGGCACTTCTTGGGAGGTAACCCAAGTCATTTCATATCTAATTTTCTCTATTTTGCAGGAATAAATCAGAGAGGAATCAGATCCACCCTTAACCTTTCACCTAGGGAGTATTCTTAAACTCAAACTTGATTTTTTTTTCACTGAAATATTGAATGATAACTGATATTATCTTCTAATCCATGCTTTAGTTATCAAAATGATATTTGACTTATCACTCATATTAGAATCCAAATCTCATAGTGCCAAATTCCAGTACAATTCTAAAACCCCATATAAAAATGCCAACTTATGCCTTTTATTGATCCCAATAATCTGAAATTGCAGATTTCACTTATATCCCTCCAATTCTCTACAGAATTGATTGCAAACCAGGAAATGGATCACACAAACCCTCTGTTTGACATGAAGGAACAAAATGAAGCAATGCACAATTCCAAGAATTCGATACCCTTCCAACCCTCTCCCTTGCCTTTATTTTTCACCACTGAGGGCAGTGCGGGAAATAAGCTTGGGGGAGGAAACCTGGTGCATTTCTGAACCTTACACCATGTTTTTAATTCATTCTAATGCTCATATCATTAATCATTACCAGGTTATCACTGTTATCAGCAAGTTATCAGTATTTTTACACGATTATCATTAATTTTAACAAATTATCATTAGTTATCACTGGTATGGGCTAGCTCAATTCTTGCCTTCATTTTAACTCCAAAATGGATGAAATCCTCTAATATGACAGCTAGTACACTCTAATACCAAGTGGTCATTTTGGCCATTAGTTTTTTTGCTCTAATCAGCTTACTTATTCAGGTGCATTTGAATCAATTTCCAACTGAAAATTTTTCTTTTTGTGGGTAACACTAGCTGACATTCATGGATTGATTTGATAATAGGAGATGTCTAGAAAGGAGTCAAGGCTCTTGCTGCTATGTTAAATAGGAAAACTTGACTATTTGCATTAAGGGATCTAAACCTTACTTGATTTTGAACTATTGCTCACTTCATGAACAGAGAAAAATGGAGAAAAAGTAAAAGAACAAATTGCATTTTTGCATTGCATGCGTGCATCAATAAAGAGAGTGAAATTGCAAAAAGGAACCTCTCCTGAATAAAGCCATAATTTTTATCCTGTGACCAGCATGAATAAAAATCAGGTCTTGACCTGTTTACTTGCATTATCATGAATAAAAGTTAGGTTTCAAACTTGTTTAAGCAGTCAAAAATCTGTTCTTGAAGATATTTGTAGTTCAAACTTTTTAGTAAAGCTGACAACTCCTGAAATCCAAATCAGTTACTGCTAGTACTTCTTTCATGGCTTAAATTTGCCTTAGCCTTTGTGATTCCTTAACTAGAAATTGAGTTTTAGAAAGAATGAAGTGTTGGCAAAGTGGGAAACTCATTGGACTTTAATCAGCTGGATTTTAATTCACTTGTGAACTATTTAATTCAAGTTTGTTCTTAATATCTGAATGTTTTGCTTGAGGACAAGCAGAAGACTAAGCTTGGGGGAGTTTGATCACTAGCTGATCATATTATGTTTTACCCCATTTTCAATTAAGTTCATGTGTATCGAGCCCTCATTTTGCCCCACATTTGGTCAATTATGCATGAAATGCAATAGATTGTGATAACTAGCTGGCCATCCACATTTTGTATTCAATTCCATGTGCATAGAGGTTCTGAATGGTTAAAATCTATAAGATTATCAATTTTATGCCAAGTTATCATTTTTGGGCAAGTTATCATTCCAATATGCAAAGTTATCATTCCAATGTGCATTTGCCAATTGAGCTGATTTCTAGATGTTATCTTGCCCTAAATCCCTTGCCATTATGAATTAATCATATTTGGATGGTCATGAATTGATTTGTGCAAAGTTATCATTCCAATACATAAGTTATCATTCTTGGTGTCAAGTTATCATTTTTTGGGGCAAAACAGTCATTTCGATGTTCAAGGTTATCATTTCTGCATAACAGCATTAGGCAATTGTTAAATTGTTGTCCTAACTCCTTGCTGCTTTGATTTGATCACATTTGGTTAATCATAATTAAATTTGCAACAAGTTATCATTTATTTGCACAAAGTTATCATTCCGGGGCTCAAGTTATCATTCTTATAAAGCATCATCCATATCTGATACTTGAACTCATTTAATTGCTATCCTAATCCCTGTCCATTCTGAATCAATCATCTTTGAATAATCTTGGTTTAATCTACACAAAATTATTACTTCTATGCAATGTTATCATTCAGGTGCATATAATTATCATTTCTATGCAAGGATTTCATTCCTGCTCAACACCAAATTTCATTTGACAATGGAGCTGATATTAATTGTTGTCCTAATCCTGTTTAATTTCTATTTAAGGACTTTGATGCTTGCTGTTTTGCCTCTTCTAGCAAGTATTACAAGGCTGCACAAGATAGAAAAGGAGGGGGGGACCACAGCTAGCTGTCCAAAAAGCAGTCTGAAATCTGCTGGAATTTCAGGACCACAGGACAGGTGGCCTAAATCAGATGCTATGGAACATTCTAATCTGCATCCAAGGGTGATGAAGAGTCATATAAAAAAGTTGAGAAACCTGGAGAAAGAGGGGGGGGGGGGGGGGGGGGGGCTCCATTACAGGGTTTCTGGAACAAGAGTTGAAGGAAGGAGATGAAGTGGAGCTGCTGAAACATTCTGAATCAGTAGGATACCAGAACCTGTGCTCAAAGATAACTTGATATCAGAAAGGATTCTTTTCTTAGTCAACTTAGGTAATCCACCATATGAAAATATGATAATTGGCTTGATTTAACTATGCTATGATAACAACCCCTTTTCAAGTTGAGTTAGAATTGACTATATTGATAATTTGCTTCAATCCATCCATACTTGAATAAATGAACCCCATTCCTAGGAGAATTTTCCTTTGATTGATATTTTAATTCTTAGTTTAACATCTAAGTTTCAGTCCATATCAATTATTAAAAAAAATACAAAAAACAACTACTCTTCTAGCCACATTTAAAATATGTTTCTACTTTTCTCAATTTCCTATTTTTGTTACTTAAGGTAGGGCTAGTCTAGATTGTTTTAGGGAGTCATTGGATTTCAAATCACTGTGGATACGACACTTGAGGCTATTACAATTGACTTGTGCACTTGCAGTAGAGTGAATTAGGAAGTTTGATCAAATTTTGGAAAATATCAATTCTGATCCTTAATATCAGCAAGTTATCACTATTCAACTTAATTCACATCAATGTCCCATATGTCAATATCAATAGAATAAATGTATGCTTGAATTCTAATTTTCCAATATGAAAAATTTGATGCATTTAAAAGGGGAGGACGACTAATTGATTGTCCATCGGCAAAACTTAATTCACTTGATAACATAGCTCTTAAGATGTTTAAATATTAAAACAAAATGATTTAAATCTTAAATTGGTTAGATCTAAAAATGATTAGATCTTAAAATAAGAGCAACCCGCTCTGATACCAATTGTTGGATCCCAAAGGGCACGAAGAAGGGGGGTTTGAATTAGTATTTAAATCAAAAGTATCGATTTCACGAAAATCATCGCGAAAACTTAGAAGTGATTTAACAATCAACACAAATCAAATCACATAACACAATATGAGAGGGGTAGAGAGAGAATTCAATCACAATGCACGCGGTGGTTGTTGACAAAGTTCGGCCACACCTTGGCCTCTGTCCCCGCTCTGACTTCTCGACCTCGAGACCGTCAGAGATTCCACTAGAACTCTTCCTTTGTTCCAAATGGCGCAAGGAAGAAAAAGCCCTTTACACCATCGTCTTTTCTCCGCTTCGAAAGGTAAGGCACACCTCTCCTCCAATGAAACTAATATTTTCTCTCGCTCAAGAGGTAAAATTTGGAACCTTTTCACACAGGAGCTCTCTCAATTTTTCTAATCAAATTGTTTCTCCCTTTTGCAATATCAAACTCACAATGTTACAAGAGAGAAAGAAGAGAAAGACTAAAATGAAAACTTCAAGGAAAATGATCTTCTTTTGATAACTTGAAGTTTTTGTTCAATGAGTGAATTGATGCCTTTGCTTCTAGCTTTTACCCTCCTTTTATAGCTTTCAGTATGTGAGAAATTCGTCCAAAATTTATTCCACAAATTTCTCCTTCAAAATTGACCATTACTGTTCATTTGACTAGGGGACCGGTCGATCAGTCTATATGACCATTGCACTCATTTCTTCAGCTTCTACGCTTGATCGGTCAATGGGACCATCAACCGGTCAATTGACCGGTATTGTCTCGATGTCAACCAAGGCAAGCTCAATTTTGATCTCTTGACAGGCATCTTTATTCGGTCGACCAGTATTGTCTGGACTGACCTTCTATGCTTCGATCGGCAGGTTGATCGACCTACGCTATTTTGAGCATAACATTTTACATGGTTATCCAATTTTGATGATCTTGGATTCTATAGATAGATAATAGAATTGTATACAACTTTGATGTAATCGTTCATCCAAATTCTAATCATATCATACTCAATTATTTAATCAAAGTTTAGTGCATAAAGTTATTCCTTTTTCTTTAAACTTTTTCAGCATTTAACTTTAATCCTTCGAGGTTTGTATCACCAAAATATAATTTTATATGTCATTAAAACTTTTCTCCAAGAGATGGTATCCACTGTAGGATCCCAAAGGGCACCAAGAGGGGGAGGGTGAATTTGTGTTCAATCGAAAATGTCGATTTCACAAAAATACGTTGCGGAAGAACAAAACTATTTTTTTTAAAACTTTTAAAATAAAGCAATTCAAATCATATCAAACTCAATATGAGAGGGGGAGAGAGAGAGAATCAAATGCAAAGGCATGGTGGTTGTTGATGAGGTTCGGCCACACCTTGGCCTACGTCTCCGCTCTGACTTCTCGACCTCGAGACCGTCGGAGATTCCACTAATCCATTCCTTTGTTCTAAATGGGGCAAGGAAGAAAGCCCTTTACACCACCGCCTTTTCTCCGCTTCGAGAGGTAAGGCACACATCTCCTTCAATAAAGCTAATCTATTTCTCTCGCTCAAGAGGTAAGATTTTGAACTTCTTTTACACAGGAGCTCTCTCAATTTTTTGAACAAAAGTGTTTCTCTCTTTTACAATTCTATGATCATAAGAAGAGAAGAGAGAAAGAAGAGAAAACTATGAAATGAAAACTTCAAGAAATAATCTTTCTTTGATAACTTGAAGTTTTTCTTCAATGAGTGAATGTGTACATTTTCCTTTGACTTTGGCATTCCTTTTATAGCCTTCAGTGTGTGAGAAATTCATCCAAAATTTGCTCCACAAATTCCTCCTTCAAATTTGACCGTTATTGTTCATTTGACTGTGAGGCCGGTCAACCGCACATTTGCACTATTTTGATCATAACTTTCTGCACAGATATCCAAATTAGATGATCTTGGAGTCTATGGAAATCTAACCGAATTCTCTATAACTTTGATGTGTATCATTCATCTAAAATATAATTATATCATAGTCAATTATGTAATCAAAATTTTGTATACAGTTATCTCTTTTTCTTAAACTTTTTTAGCATTTTAACTTTAATCTTTTGAGGCTTGTTTCATCAAAATATAATTTTATATGTCATTAAACTTTGACCCAACATTCACTTCTCAAATCAATCTTTGAGAAGATTGACGTCGTGGACAACTGATCAAACAAATCATCCATTATAGGTAGAGGATATTTGTTCATGATTGTCGCTTTGTTCGGCATCCTATAATCTATACACAATGTTAGTGACCTATCCTTCTTCTTCACAAACAGGATAGGTGCACCTCATGGGGACACACTTGACCTAACGAATCCTCTATCCCGTAATTCCTACAGTTGGGTCTTCAATTCTTTCGTTTCTATTGGTTCCATCTTTTAGGGAGGTTTTGAGATGAGAGTCGTCACTGACATCAGCTCAATGTGGAAGTCGATCTCCCTTTCCGGAGGTAATTCTAGGAGCTCATCAAGGTATACATCAGGAAAGTCCCTAACTACTTCATATTCTTCTAGTGGCTTGGGTTAGAAATCACTCTTGACGATGCTTGCTAGAATACTTGGCAGCCATTGTTCAACATCCTGGTTGCCTTCACTGAGGAAATCATCATTTTCTTCTCAATTGATGGAATTTCGTGAAAAATCATAGAATTGTCATCCTTCTTGTTGATCCTGACCTTCTTTTCTCAGCACATGATATAGGCATCATGGTAAGATAACCAATCCATACCTAATATAACATCATAGTCTACCATAGGTAGTACTATGAGATCCACAGAGTAGTTCACTCCTTCAATCATAATTGATGTCTTTGGGAGGTACTACCTGATGGAGACTCTCCCAAGTGGTGTTGCCATGTCTAGCTACACTTCATATTCACCCTCCCAACATTTAACAAGTTAGCAAATGTAGAGGACATGAAGGAATGAGTAACACCAAAATCAAACAATACATTTGCATAGTGATCGACAATAAGAAGGTTACCTTGAATCACATCATTAGACTTCTGGGTCACATCCACTTGCATGGTGACCCTTCCACGTGCCCTCTTTTGGTTTTCAGCTTGCTTGCCTTTGCCTTTGTGTTGGTACTCAGGCTTCTTCTCAGTACAATCTCTTGCAAAGTGGCACATCTTGTTTGCATTCACCAGGATGGAACTTGTGGCAGTAAGAACATGCTATGCGGCCCTGCCCACCTTCACTTATAGATTACGGCTTGGAGTCATTGTGCTTCTTTCCTTTGTATTTCCTCTCATCTTTCCTAGACTCTTTACTTTGTTCATATTTCTTTTGGATGTCTATTTCCCTAGCCAACTTCGTTGCTAAAGAAATTGCTTTGGCCATAGTTTCAGGGTCACCACACTTGACGTTCAACCTAAGACAAGGATTCGGCCCCTTGATGAAGTGCTTGAACCTTAATTCTTCATCCTACTTATGAGAGGACCGTATCTCTCAAGCTCGAGGAACTTATTGAGATACTCATCTCCTAACATACTTCCTTGTTGTAGGCTCATGAATTCAGCCTGCTTCTTTCCCCTGACATGTGGAGGAAGGTAACGTTCCCTAAAAGCCTTCTTGAACTCTCTCCATCTGATTTCATCATCCTCATCGAATTGAGTCCTAGTGACGAACTTCCACCAGCGACGAGCTTGGTCAACTAGCTGGTGAGTGGCTAAGCTGACTCTATCTCTTTCAGAGCAATCTATCACCTTGGAATTCTCAGTGATCACATACAGCCAGGCCTTTGTCTTGTTTGGATCTCTATCCCCATTAAAGATAGGGTGATTCAGCTTCAGAAACTTTTTTATTCTTGAACTGGATCGGCTAGAGTGGCTCGAGTTCGCATTCCTCTCCATTGCCCGATCGGGTCATACTTTCAATTAGCTCTCTCTGATTCCTGAAGCATTTGAGAGACCACCTTGTTCCATCCTTCACATACTTTCGTAATCAACAAGACCTTAAGTTGTTTCATTAGATGACCAATCTAATATAAGCATTCGTCAAGCACATGAAAGACAAAGAACACATCATCTTAAATAAAAATATTCCCTAATGATCAACCATAGGTTTCATCAAACCCTAGAAAAAGAAGTTTAGCCGAGAATAGAGAAAGAAATCATCATCAAAACGTTAGATTTTATGAAAAGAGAATGAGATTAAGTCTAAGAAAGATATAAAAATGCAAAGAAAATTCAAAGTTCATCCCAGCCATCCTACTCTCCTTGGAAACAAAGTTTGGACCCTCCATTTTTGTCCCCAAAATTCCTTTTTATTCCCTCCTCAAATTAGGGTTAGAAAAATGCCGAAATATCCTAAAAATAAGCCCAATACGGTCGGACGATGGAAAATACGGCCATAGTAAAAGCGCTATGGTCTAGCCATATTTTCCTCAAGACGATACGGTTTGGGTGGCAACAATACAGGCTCTCCTGCTTCAATACGGGTGTGCTATATTTTTTATACAAATGTAATACTACCGTCATGTGATTGATACGATCCAATGCTCTTTGATAGCTCGTATTTCCTATTGCGAGTGTAATACGGTCAGGTGTCTATTGAAAAATATGGTGTATTGTTCCCCTTTTCTGGTGATATCTCGCCTTTATGTCGACATTCGAAAGTTCTTGAAACATGTAAAGAAATGGTATAGAGTACGAATTCTTTAACATATATAATCAAATAATTAGACATATAACTCCAGTAAGTTGATAATCAAATCAAACCTAATGCATAAATACTCAATTATCAACTCCCCCAAACCATTTCAGTAGTTCATTTCTTACCACTTTCTTCGTATTGAGGTTCAGCCTTCTCTGGTGTTCTATGGTGGGTTTGTGGTTTTCCACCATGAGGATTCTGTGCATGACAATTGAGGGGCTCATACCTTTAAGGTCAGCTATGGTCCAACCTATGGCTTGTTGTTTTTTTCTCGACACTCTTAGCAATTTCTCTATCTGAACAGGTGAGAGATCTGCACTTACAATCATAGGGAGAGACTAATTAGATCCCAAAAATGCATATTTTAAATGAGATGGCAGAGGCTTTAGATCTAGAGTTGGGGGTAAGATATGAGATGGTGGGGGCAGTGTCTTACCTTTCCCAGCTCTTGATATCTATTACCTCTCACATATGACTATCTGGTGTATGCTTGGAGAGCATAGATTTCCTCTTGAGTGTTGTCCTCTTCCATAATCAAATTCAATAAGGCTTGTTCAAGAGGATCCCTATGCACTATCGTTTGCATGACTTCTTGCGCCAAGTCATAAATACAATCTACAAAGAAAACTTGATCAGTTAAGGAAAGAAATTTAGATGATTTTGATAAATCAAATTCTACTTTCTCCTCCACAATAGTGAATGTGAGCTTCCCATTCTTCACATCTATGAGAGCTCCAGCTGTGGCAAAAAATAGTCTATCCAGAATTATGAGTATCTCTCTATCCTCCTCCATATCCAGCACAATGAAGTCTATAGGTACAAAGAATTTATCAACCTTTAACAATACATTATCCAATACACCCATGGGGTAGGTGATGGAACGATATGACAGTTGTAAAGAAATAGTGGTGAGCTTATGCTCCTTCAACCCCAATTTCTTGCATATGGATAGGGGCATTAATGAAACACTAGCCCCAAGATCACATAATGCCTTAGCAATATTCAGATTTCCAATGGTACATGGGATTGAGAAGCTCCATAGATCTCTCAACTTGGGTGGAAATTTTCTAAGGATCATATACTACATTCTTCTGTTAATGCAAATGTCTCGTCCACTTCCAGGGATCTCTTCTTTGACATGATTTATTTTAAGAACTTGGCATATGCTGGAGTCTTTGGAATGGGATTGGAGGTACATATGGTGGTGGCAGCTTGTATGGGATCTCTATGGCTCAAATGACTCTTGAATTAGTTCTTCAGAGCTTACGTCCACCACTTGCTTCCCTTTATCCATGACCTTCTTAGATGATGGCTCCAATACTTTGCCGCTTCTCAACTCCATAGCTTTGTAATGCTCGCGGGGGTTCACTTGAGTTTTGCTGGATAGGCTGCCTTCTTCTTTTGAATTCATGGAGCTTGCTATTTGTCCCACTTGATATTCCAAGTTCCTGTTGAAGGTAATGAGCTGCACCATTCCTTTCTCAAAATTTTCAAATCTATCACTTGTTGCATTCGCTAGTTTTTATATACCTAGCTTCCAAGATTGCTTCTTCTCTCCCAAAGGTTGTAGTTGTGGTTGTTGATATTAAGGTTGTTGCTGAAGTGCCAGTTGGTATGGGGCCTGATAATGTGGCCGAGGTGGAATGCCTGGAGGTGTTGGCTTTCCTTGTTGAGATGGCCTAGTTTGATTTTTCCAAGAGAAATTGGGGTGATTTCTCCATCCTGGATTATATGTGGTGGCATACGGATTGTTCCCCTTATTTTGATTTGCCATGTAGCTTGCTTGTTCTAGTAGCATGCATTCCAGACTATTATGAAGTCCTCCACATGTGTCACATTCTGAGTGTGATGTAGAGACTTGATTTTCTTGAGTTTGATTCATTTTAGCTATTAATTGCACTAGGGAATCTACCTTGGCACTTAGTTCTTTGTAATTGTCATTTTCCCTCACAAAAGCTACCCTAGATGGCCTTCCTCATAATTTTCATGATTCATGGCCAATTAATCAAACAAATTACAAGCTGTGAGTAAGGGAGGTTCATGATGGACCCACCTATACCTATTGAATTGATGTGAAATTTCAAACTTGGGGAGAGAGCATTGTGGAAGGTCTCTATTAAGGGTATGGCATGGTGTGGCCTTTGTCATTGAAATTTCTTAAATTTCTTCCACGCACTACCCAAAGATTCATTTTCCTTCTTCTTAAAGCAAGTGATTTCATTCCTCAACTTGATAAACTTGCTAAGAGGAAAGAATCTCTTCATGAAATCCTGGAATAACTCATAACATGTATTAAATGCTCCAGGAGGTTGAGAGTTCAACCAATCTTGTGCTTCATCACTGAAAGAAAATGGAAAATGCTTCATCTTTATGGCATCTTCCTCGACTCCATTCATCTTTATGGTGGCACACATTTGGAGGAAGCAGTTGATGTGAGATAGAGGATCTTCGTTGTGTTCCCCTCTAAATTGATTTAGTTGCATCATTTGAATGAGACCAGACTTCAATTCAAAATTGTTGGCCGCAATCCTTGGGCCCACTATACTCGGGGTGGTGCTTTTATAAGACCTTCGAGCTAGGTCCCTGATTGGGCGTTCAAGCTCCTCCACTTGTTGTTGTTGTTGGCCCTCTTCCATGTTCGGCCCTCCATTTTGATTTTCAGTCATTACTTGTTCTCTTTGTGCTCTTCGATTTGCTCGGCACTATCTTTCAATTTCCGAGTTGTACGGTTCTAGTGCCTTGTTTCTGCATTGCATCCACCAAAAAGAAAAGAGATTATTTCTAGAGTAACAAAAATAAAAAAAACCTAATATTGACCCTCTTCCCGGGCAATGGCACCAAAAACGTGACAAATCTCCTACAAGTATACGGAATCAATGTCGTAGTATATAAAATATCATCCCAAAGGGAAGAGTTCAAGCATTAGAATTATATGATTCTAAATGATATCTAAACGGTAAAAAAGGCAAATAATAATAAAAGCTAAATAAAAATGAAAAGACAAAATGGTCGCATGAAAATTAAGAACAACGAAAAGACAACGATAATTTTTTAAGAATTACTAACAGAAGAAAAATTCTAGGGTTTTGAATCCACCTAGGGTATTGATTATAAGGTTTTTAAAGATAGTGAAATCATGAGTGCTCTACTCAATCTTCAAAAGTCATGCATCTTCTTTTCAGGCAAACACAATTCTAATTAAAATAATAAATGCCTACTTTCGTGGTCATTTAAATTATTTCAATTGCATTATAAACCAAGATTCATGTGTAAAATGATTATCCTTATTTCTAAAAAAATAATACATTTCATGTCATTCATTTGAACTCATCTTGATGAAATACATTCGTAATCAACAAAACCTTCAGTTGTTTCATTAGATGTCCAATCTAATATAAGCATTTCGTCAAGCACATGAAAGACAAAGAACACATCTGATTAAATAAGAATATTCCCTAATGATCAACTCTAGGTTTCATAAAACCCTAGAAAAATAAGTTTAACCAAGCATAGAGAAATAAATCATCATCAAAACATTAGATTTCATGAAAAGAGAATGAGATTAAGTCTAAGAAAGATACAAAATGCAAAAAAAATTCATAGTTTGTCCCAGTCGTCTTGCTCTCCACAGAAACAAAGTCTGGACCCACTTTTTCGTCCCAAAAATTCCTTTTTTATACTCTCCTCAAATTAGGGTTACAAAAATGTCCAAAATACCAAAGAAGTTATCCCAATATGGTCGGACAATGTAAGATACGACTATAGTAAAAGCGCTATGGTATGCCCGTATTTTCCTCAAGATGATACAGTTTGGGTGCCAACAATACGGGCTCTCTAGCTTCAATATGGGCGGGCCATATTTTCTGATGCGAGTGTAATACGGACATCATGTGATTGATACGGTTTAGTGATCTCTGATACGGTATGCCCATATTTCCTGCTGTGAGTGTAATACGGACTAGTGACCTCCAATACGGGTGTGTGCTGAAAAATACAGTATGCATGTGTTCCCCTTTTATGGTGATTTATCGCCTTTATGTCAACATTCGAAAGTTCCTGAAACACGTAAAGAAATGGTGTAGATTTTGAATTCTTTAACATATATAGTCAAAATAGTTAGAAATATAACTCTAATAAGTTGATAATCAAATCAAACTTAATGCATAAATACTCAATTATCAACACTAAACATCTATAACACACTTAAGCATAGGTCCTAAGCATGCTCTCATACCAATCTATAATACCCCTCGGCCTAATAAAAATATTATTTGCTTTGGGCTTTCGGCCCGCACGAATTTAAAATGCATCTTGATAGGTGAAGGGAGTAGCTACATATAAACCCATGACCATAAATTTCAAGGATGATCACCCAACTTATAGGGTATTCCCAGTAAGGTTACCCAACTTTGATTTATAACACGAAGGTCATCTTACTTTCAGAACCTCACTCGTGGTCATCATGACCGCTTGTCCATTTTTCGGTCAACCGCATATGTGGACGTCACGATGTCTGACTCGTCAGAGGTCACGTGGGTACCTCTCCACCTACCTCACCATCATGTCGTCTGGCCTCCTCGCTGCTGTGTTCTCCACCAGCGATGATGAGTGTTCTCCGCCGCCCGAGGCAGGCGGACGAATAGGAGCACAGCGGTGGCGATCTCCGGTGTCACCCGGCCAAGGACGAACTCCCATTCTCCAAGGGTTAGCTCCATTTCCCGGACGACTTTTGCTGCAATTATGGGTTGTGATGCCCACCTCCGGGCATCCATCATGAGTGCAAAGTCACCAAAGCAGACAAAGTTGTCGCCATTGAAGTCAACATTGTCGATCGTCCTTTGGTCGTCTTCGAGGGCCCACCGAGCAGCTTCTCGATCGAGATCCTCCTGTAATCATCCTTATCGAACACCGTGAATGCCTCTTGCAGCTGTCACTCCTCGTCCCCCTCATTTGTGGCGACCGCAGCAACTGCGAGGCCTGGCTGATGCACCCATCGTCATCGTGGTTGGCGTCAGCGAGTATGGTGGCCAGCTCCTCGACGGAGGACAAACTCTAGATTGTGGAGGGTGATTTTGCTGTCACCATCACAGTCAACATGGATGGATGGGGTGGAAGAACGGACTTGGGGGTGGACTAGAGGGCGGCAGATTCCTTGGAGGAGGTGGTAGCGGTGGAGGGGAAGGAGATGCCGCTGAGGTTGATGGAGCGGTGGCCTATCTCCAACAGAGTGGTGGAGTGAGGAGGAGATAAAGAGAAGAGGGGGAATTGGGGCCAACGAGAAGGATGTGGGAATGGCAAGTAGTGGGAAGAGGGTGAAGGAGGAGGACGTTGCAACCATGCTCACACCGACGAACTTCCGCCTCCTCGGGACTGCCAATGGCAAGGCAACACCGAAGACCATCGCCACTGTGCTCCGATTCGTCTGCCTGCCTTGGGGCGACATTGAGATCAGCGGCGGAGGCACTCGCCATCGCTCGATCTCTGGAGGTGGGTGCGGGGATGAGTTGGCTATGCAACGTGGCGGTGAGGCGGGTGGAGTAGTACCCACGTGGCATTGGACAACATGGCGTCAACTGGCAAACAATGACCGCAACCAAAAGATTTTAAAAGTTGGATGACCTTCGTGTTACAAATCAAAGTTGGATAATCTTACTAGGAACACCCTATAAGCAGGGTGACCATCCCTAAAATTTACTCCCTTCATTTTTTGCTCATGTGAGACTATTGAATCAAACCATAGGATGCATAAAGTTATTTTTTTGTAAATTTAAACATAGGATCCATCAACTTCTCTTTATTTTTAGTTAGATTTTTGTTTGTATAACTAGATTGTACAAAAAATGTTTATTATTATTTTCAGAATGACTAACACATTCCATGACGTTTAGCATGGGCCATATTGCTCCAAGCCCGCATCAAACTCCATAATGGAGTGTGATTATTCTGCTAGCTAGTGACCAACAGAGCATAAGAAATTATTGTAATTAGCAGATAATCAACACAATAGTGGCATTAAAGACACGATCCGTATTGATTCCTTGAGGATTGATTGTGTTCTGCCCAGAAAAAAACTCTCATTTCATACTATTGATGGCATCCAAATTTTAGAGTTGAAATCTCTATTCTTCGGGGCAAGAGAGAATCTTTTGGCATTTTCTCAACCAAGATTCGCCATTGAAGTTTTAGAGTTTTACTTTCTTTCTCATCTTTTGTACTCTAGTTCTTCTTTTCCTAATGTTTATTTCTCCATTTGTGGAGTATAGGCTTTACTTTGTTGAACTTTTCTATTAGTTGGAATAAAGATATTTTTCTATGAATATGAATGTTGTCATATTCTTGTGCATACGATCCACTTTCCAGCATTTCATATCTCTCTCTTATCAATTCAGAGGGGTGTGGAGTTAGGCTCATTCTGTTGAAGAGTCCTTGAGATGAATTTAAGTTGCATTGCATTTTATCTATAATTATACGAAGAATGATTTGGTTGAACTTTCTTTGAATATTTATTGATAGAATAAATAGGTCACCTTATTGGACTCCTATACCATATTTCAACTCTTCAATTAGATCTGATTTTATTGTTCTTCTTAAGTAATAGTAAAGGGATGCTTAATAAATCTTAATTTTCTCCTATTTATATATTTTAACCTTTTGTCTTCTCTATCTTTGGATAAATTTGTTATTTCTTGTATTATCTTTAACCTTTCAAAAGCATCTCATTAAAATTCTCATCCAACTATTTGATAAATAGGAATAAGACGAAAAGTCATGGTGGGATCGATATCTTTTCACTTTTTATTACTTATGTCAGGACCCCAGTTTAAACCTTGGTCTAATCTGCAAACCATGACATAATACGATCTATAAAATTCTTATGGCGGAAATATCATATTATCATTTAGAAACATGTGGAATAAAGTTATCACACTATTGTTCACAACACACTTATATTTGATCTCAAAGCAAGTGCACACGCTAATTCAAACTTATACATTCTAAAAGGTTTTCCAAATATTTAACTTTTACACACCCTATGATACATTAAGAGGAGTCACACATCCTCACAAAAAGACAACTAGAGACTAAGTCTCTTATCTATCTTCTATCTTCAAAAGTGCTTCTAATCCGATAAGGGATTTCCAAACACAGCCACATGATTGATCTATTGATCTGAAAAGTGTTAAAATGACATTATGAGCAAACAATAGCTCAGTAACTTGAAAACTCATAATCTATGTGTTACCACCTATTGAATTCAGATAAACTAATCAGTATGTGAGTGATGCGTGTAGAATTAATAGCAAACGTTAGCAAGTGCACTAGTCGCTCAAGTAATAAAGTGAATGAGTCGAGTTATCGTTCCCACGAGGACGGTTAATAACTTAGATTCTATTTTAACCTTGTTAATTGAGAAATTAAGAAAATAGTTGATTTTAGATATGAATAAAAGGAAAATAATAAAAATAAAGGAAATGATCACCTGGAGAAATAATGATTTGATGATTAAGGCACCTAATTATCACCACTAGAATGTAATGAATTTTCTCAACTTAGAATTAGTTGAATCGATAACAAAGTGAATTCCCAAATTTAGTTAACCAATATTTCAGGCTTTAACTACTATCTTAAGAAATAATTAAAATAAATCAATCCTTTTGATTTTTAATTTACTTAATTAAATCATAAGATGCATTCAATCGGAATTAATATTAAGGGCTTTCTCAAGTCACCTTAATAACTACATGAATTAGGTCTCTTTCGATTTCCCTAACTGTGGCATGCAATAAATAAGATCAATCCTAGAAACTATTATGAAAATTTCTTCTCAGATAGCAATTAAATCACAAATCATGGAATCAAAGGAAAGCATTAAACATGAAATTGCAATGCTATTAAAGATTCAAACTAAATTAATATCAAGAAGAATCTAATACATAAATAGGTGATAGTGATATCTGGGTGTTGAGTGATAACTTGTTGATTTTTAAGTCAAAAGTCAATTTTTCCAATTTTTATTTCAACTCCCTAACTCACTCTCTACTGCAGTGCACAGGTCAATTGTAGTAACCATAAATGTCGTACTCACAGTGATTTGAAGTCCTAGACTACCTAAAAATAATTTAGACTAATCCTAATTAAGGTGGCTAAAAATAGGAAACTAAAGGAATTGGAAAAAATAGATTTTTAATTATGCAGAATGATAACTATTTTTGGGGATTTGGAAATCTGTCAAAACTGAATTTTAAATGCTAGATTAAAGACTAAAAAGGTTTAACTATCAATAAGGAAGGTTCTCCTAGGAGTTGGGGTTCATCTAAATTAATTATGGATGGACTGGATCAAGTTATCATTAAAAGCTCAAATCTGATTCAACCTTGGATATAGCTGCTCTCACAGCTCTATTGGCCCTGAACTAATCAATGTATTATCATATAATTATTAGTTAGGTTGAATTAGAAGAGAATCTCCACTGAAAACCAAGTTTTCATTGGGCTCAACTCAATGCACTTGCTGGTTTTTGGGCAATTTCAATAAAATCTGAAATGATAACTTCTAGATTGCACCTTGAAAATGAAAGGAATGCTTCAATTAACTAAACAGGGATGAAATCAATCCAATATTAATGCAAATGCTCCTTGGTTTATCTCTAAACTATAAGAGGATTTAAAATCAACTTCTCAGCTGCAAATTCAAATGAAATCCACATTTCCATTAATGAATTGGATAGAAATCAGCACCTAATACGAGTTTGGGAAATCATAAATTGTCATTGCTCCTTGGCTCATCTTTGAATCTCAAGGAAGGCCTAAAAACCATATCTCAATGGTGAATTAAGTAGGGCTTAACAATGGCAATCAGATTCCCAAGAAATCAGAATTCAGCAAAATAATTTCAGAAATCATATTGGGAAAACAGCAAGAAAATCAGCAATGTTTCTCATTGGAATTCTGGACTTGCTAATTGCTTATTGATCCTTAGGGTTTCTATTGCTTATTGAAAATCAGCAATGTTTCTATTGCTAATTGCTAATTGCTTATTGTCATTTCTCATTGGAAAACAGCAATGTTTCTCATTGGAATTGCTTATTGATCTCTGGACAATAAGAAATCCTTAGGGTTCACCTTTCAGTGATTGAATGAAATTGGAGATTCAATTAGCAAATCAGATTCCAATAAATTTCAGAAAACAGATTTCAGGAATATAATTTCAGAAATCAGAATTGAAGGACAGGTTTGAATCATAAAATGCCAAAGTATCTTGATTCATTTCTGAACAAGACTTGGACCAATATCAACCTCTCAGTTACTCAATTAATCAATTCCCAATTGACAAACAGATTCAAAGAAATAAAATAAATCAGATTCAGGAAGTTGAGAAAAATAGGAAATCAGAAATCAGATTTCAGAAATGGAATCTAGAAACTTGGCATTGATTCCTAATTCATTTCTGAATAAGGGCTAGATCAAATGATAACTTCTCAGTTATATATTATAAATGAGACCTAACAATGGCAAGAACAACCCATGACATTGCAGAAATCAGAAATTCAGGATTGAGTTCAGTGCACAGAATGCAGAAATCAGATTTCAGAAATGGAATCCAGAAACTTATCACTGGTTCTTAATTCATATATGAACAAAGGTTAGATCAAATGACAACTTCTCAGTTGTAGATACAAGTAGGATGATAAGAACATATTCATTTTAATGCAAAAATCTAAAAATTAGAATTGATAACAGTTTGGGATTAATTTCTGTCCATATCCATCCAAATTAACCTAGACTACTACCCTATCCTAGGAGACTTGGAGATTAGCTCCTCATAATCACAAACTTAGATACAAAATGGAATGAAGAACATGTATGAAACATCCTGGTTTGGAGCTTCTCCACAGGATTTCAGCAGCCTTCCAGCAGTCCAGCTCCAAAACCTAACCGCCTTCTCCCTTCCTGCAATGGCCAGCCCTCCCCATGGAGGCTCCCCCATCTGCTCCAGGGTTTTCCAGCTTTTATATGAGTCTTGTGCACCCTTAGATCAGCATCCAAATGTTCCTTAGCCTTGATGTGAGCCACCTGTCCAGGTCCTGGAAGAATCTGCATCTGCTGCAGCAACTTTTTGTGCAGGAAAAAGTAGATGGTCCCCCCCTACTTTTTCCACTTTTTGGCCACCTTTCTTCCTGCTACAAATCCCCAAACAGCAAGCATCAAAGCCCTTGAATGGTGTTTTGACAAATAAAGATTAAGATGATGATAGTTCAAAGCTCAGACATCAAATGGGATTAAGTGTTGCGCAGGAGTGATAACTTATACGATATTAATGAATTTAGGGGCCCGGAATGATAACTTGGTACAAATCATGGAAATTATCCAAATGCAAGTGATTCAATGAATTAGAAACATCAAATGGACCAGGGTAACAAGTGAGTGCAGTTAGAAATCAAATATGAATGAGATTTCTAAGAAGTGATAACTTGGGTTCCCAAAAATGATAACTTACATGACTTAAAAATGATAACTTGTGATAACTTGAGTTGTGGTTATTCAAATGTGATGAAATTTGACCAGAAATGAGTTAGAACAATAATAAGACGATTGCTTAAGGTCCCTGTGCAGAATTAATGGTTTTGCATGTCGAAATGATAGAATTGCCCTTTAACGATAACTTGGCAAAGGAAAAACGATAACTTGTTCAAATGGATTTAAAACTTTGCACAAGTTGAGATGTGACTATCCAAATATGATTTATACATGATAATGGTGGATTTAGGGAAAGAAAACCATTGAAAATCAGTTCATTCAAAATAATGATAACTTGACATTTAGGAATGATAACTTGACATTCAAAAGCATCTAAAATGGGTTAGAAACATATAGTGATCAGCAAGTGATCAATAGGTTTCAACTAGGATGGCCCTAATGAAAGAATAAATATGAGAATAACAACATCAAATCTAATGTAAAAGATTGGGAAAAGAAAACGAAGAACTTTGGCAGCCACTTTGCACGTGTTCTCGCGAGTTTCCGGCAGAGCTTCGCTATTGTTCTCAATCTTCTCCTCTTTGTAAGCTTCAAATCTATGCTCCAGGGATGCTTTTCCAAACCCTCATCTGCCTCCTTTTATAGGTTTTTTCGTCCCCCAAGGAAAGAAACCAAAAATATATCCAAAAAGTGAATAAAAACAGCTTTAAAATGACCTAACAGACCGTCGTCAAGGCTGAAAAATACTTGGCCAAATTTTCTATTGGAAATTGTCTGTTACGGCCATGACAAAAACTGTCATGGCCATGATAGTAATAGCCAATTTTTTCTTGATGAATCTTTTTGTCACGGCCATGACCAGAACTATCACAGTCGTGACAGTCTTCTAGGCTATTTAGGCCTTTTCTTCCCTTCATTTCAACGTTTTCTCATATCCTGTCATGAATAATTTCCAGATTTAAGTAGAAATCAAATCTCAATGAAATTATATGAAAACAAATCAAAACTCTTCTTTTCTAAACATAAAAACATTCTAAAGTGTTAATCAAATGACCCAAACTAATGTATGATTTTTCATGCATCAAATACCCCCAAGCTTAATATTTTGCTTGTCTACAAGCAAATTTCAGATAAAGCACAAGGCTCCATCACAAAACCAATACTTTCCTCCCACTGTTCTTTTACACGACCATCACTAGAGTATCTTTTCTCAACCAATACCCAGCCTTGCAGAATTCTTAGCATTTAAACATGTCTTTCCTGCATATCTACAAATAATATTAGTCAATCTCATAAGAGTATCAATATTGAACCACAAGTCTTTAAGGAGCTTATTTTCATACTATTATCATTTCATATTTCAGCATTAAGATTTTTTTCACTTTAAGAATTTAGTAATACTCCATATTGCACAAAGTGGTCCATGTAATGGGCTTTCGATCGACGGATCCCAGAGCAGATGCCCTTAGGTCGCCAGGCAAGAATCCCCTACGGATCTAATTACTCGGACACACTAGGGTTCCAGAGGATACTTTATACTTTTCACTGTACTGTTGGGGCTCAATTAGCCCTATTTTCTTTCACTTTAACATTAAACTTATATAGCATAATTATAAGCTCCAAAAATACTTAATGTTTTCAAGAAAGATACAAATATAATAGGACTAACATCATAGTAAATAATAGAGAAATTAATCATTTAAAAGCTAGTCCTTCTACTTAGCAACAAACTCAATCCAAATTCCAATACTCTGGTGATACCCGATAAAAAAACAATGATTGAATTTCATAGATTAAGCGATGTTCTGAAAATAAGCGTAAAAGATAATAAAATAGTAAACAAGAAGAAATGAGATGGCATAAATTTTTTTTCAAAAATTTTCATACTTAGATGCATGCCAAACAAAATTAGATGATCGACTCAAAATGTTGAAGATAGACATGCCATGCAAATGAAACAAGACTAAGTCCTTAATACCCCCAAGCTTGAACCTGTCACTGCCCTAGTGTTAGGACTGTGCACATGAAAACTACGAAATAATAATGAGGAATGTGGTAAAATGTAAAAGAAGTAGAGACAACCTGACGATTTCTAGGTCATGCTGAGCAATTAAAAATATTTTGGTCACATTGCTTGGGCGACTAATAGGCTTCTTCCGGCATGATTTGGACTTCTGCATTTCAGAACTGTCACGACCTTGGCGCTCAATAAGATAGACTTGACCGTGTGAGATGTAGGCATGGCCGTGACCGTGTCCTCCTGGAGCAATCTCAATCTAAATAATATTTAATGTTAACTAATCTAAATTAAAGAATCCAATACTAATGCTAAACTAAAAATTAAGATGACAAAGTTTAAGGGTATAGTTCTAAGTTATAGTCTTTAGCTTGACTTTTACCCTTTTGTTACCTCAAGTATCTGGAAGGGATTCGAAGTGACCTTTTTCCATCTTACCTCTGATATAATTATCGAAGCATTGTCCATCCACTTTGAAAGAAGTACTTGGATCTTTTTGTGGAGCTTGATCTTTGGGCTTCCAATGCATCGAATTTTGTACTGTCTGATGTGATGATGATGTGTTCCCTTCTACCAATGAATGATTTGGAGGTACCATTGGGATGGTTGTTGGAGTTTCCGAAGGCGGATTTCTTCTTCGCACTTGTCCATCTTCCATAATATATTCACTCATCTCCTTGACCCTCCACTGAGTCGTCCATGTCTTCTGATAATAATTCTTCCTTGGTCTTCTTCTTCCTGGATTAAAATACTGCAAGTGACATGGGCATATAATAGGTGTAGAGTTGTCCCTAGTATTATCCCCCGAGGCATGAGCAATCTGAGAAGCCAACTCCACTTTCTTCTCTAATTCTTGAAATTTTGCCTGCATAATATCAAATTTAACATTAAAATTTGGGAATTAAGGAGGAGAAGGAGAATTAACTGGTTGTTGGTCCTTCAACTGTGCCAACTGTGATTGTAGATTGCTAATGAGTTGATCTGGATGAATCTTTTCTCTATGACTCCAATCAATTGGCACAACTTTTCTTCAATGTTGGAATTTGACTCTAAGTAGGTGGATGGAGGAGCATCATTTTCCGTTTGTATCTTCGCCTCCAATTGCTCTACTTGTCCCAACAACTTCATAAAGGCTCTTTCTTGAAGTTGAAAATTTTCTTCAGCCATTGTGATGAACTTTAACATCTTGTCTTCAATTGTAGAATTTCCTTGTACCACAGGAATGAGTGGGATACTATTATTTGCAAGTTGTGATATTTGTGCTTCATGATCCTCAAGCATCTTTCTTTGTTCTTCCAAATAGAAATCTCCCATAGTATTTGGTTTTGTTGTCATTTTGAATTGTCTCTTGAAGATATTTCCTACTCACACAAAATAAAAAAAATATATGAAAGTATGTGAACTAATAAGAATCTGCATGGAATTTAACAGAAAAATAAAGGCTCTCAAATAACAAGTAAAATAAATATAAAAGTTATTAAACACCATCCCGACAACGATGCCAAAAAACTTGATGCGTGTAGAATTGATAGCAAATGTTAGCAAGTGCACTAGTCGCTCAAGTAATAAAGTGAATGAGTCGAGTTATCGTTCCCACGAGGACGGTTAATAACCTAGATTCTATTTTAACCTTGTTAATTGAGAAATTAAGAAAATAGTTGATTTTAGATATGAATAAAAGGAAAGTAGTAAAAATAAAGGAAATGATCACCTGGAAAAATAATGATTTGATGATTAAGGCACCCAATTATCACCACTAGAATGTAATGAATTTTCTCAACTTAGAATTAGTTGAATAGATAACAAAGTGAATTCCCAAATTTAGTTAACCAATATTTCAGGCTTTAACTACTATCTTAAGGAATAATTAAAATAAATCAATTCTTTCAGTTTTTAATTTACTTAATTAAATCATAAGATGCATTCAATCAGAATTAATATTAAGGGCTTTCCCAAGTCACCTTAATAACTACACGAATTAGGTCTCTTTCGATTTCCCTAATTGTGGCATGCAATAAATAAGATCAATCCTAGAAACTATTATGAAAATTTCTTCTCAGATAGCAATTAAATCATTAATCATGAAATCAAAGGAAAGCATTAAACATGAAATTGCAATGCTATTAAAGATTCAAACTAAATTAATATCAAGAAGAATCCAATACATAAATAGGGTTCAACTAGAATGGCCCTAATGAAAGAATAAATATGAGAATAACAACATCAAATCTAATGTAAAAGATTGGGAAAAGAAAACGAAGAACTTTGGCAGCCACTTTGCACGTGCTATCGCGAGTTTCCGGCAGAGCTTCGCTATTGTTCTCGATCTTCTCCTCTTTGTACGCTTCAAACCTATGCTCCAGGGATGCTTTTCCAAACTCTTCTCTGCCTCCTTTTATAGGTTTTCTCATCCCCCAAGGAAAGAAACCGAAAATATATCCAAAAAGTGGATAAAAATGGCTTTAAAATAGCCTAACAGACCGCCGTCACGGACGTGAAGGGCTCCTTCACGACCGTGACAGAAGGCTGTCAAGGCTGAAAAAATACTTGGCCAAATTTCTACTGAAAATTGTCTGTCACGGTCATGACAGAAACTATCACGGCCGTGACAATAACAGCCAATTTTTGCTTGCTGACTCTTTCTGTCACGGCCATGATCAGAACTATTACGGCCGTGACAGTCTTCTGGGCTGTTTTAGGCCTTTTCTTCCCTTTATTTCGACATTTTCTCATATTCTGCCATGAATAATTTCCAGATTTAGGTAAAAATCAAATCTAAATGAAATTATATGAAAACAAATCAAAACTCTTCTTTTCTAAATATAAAAACATTACAAAGTGTTAATCAAATGACCCAAACTAATGCATGATTTTTCATGCATCAGTGAATAACTTCTAGGAAACAAGCTAACATCTTATTACTTATGGACAATTATCATATTATGAAGGATACTATATCAACTAATCTCAATGAAATAACTTCTTTAACATATCATATAACATGTCACATTTGTTTTATTTCATATAAACATTTCACATATCATGTCATATCATGTATTATATCATATCATATCATGTATGCATGTATACATAATGCACATGCCGTATTACCAACTGATTAGAGAAACATATTACCCAGTAGGGTTTCATATCATCCCAAATCATGAGATACATTTCCTACAGAAGACATATCATCCATGATCAGAGGTCTCATATCGTCCCATCGGACATCATATCATCCTTTCCAGGGAACATATATTATCTCATAGGATAGCATATCATCCCATGAAAATGGGATACCTTCCCTGCACAAGACAAATTGTCACGGACGTGCCCTAGAAACATCATTTGTGCAAGATCATGCATTTAATTAACATACTAAGTTAGTTTGGATGTCCATTTAGTGATATTTGTATATAATAATTAATATTTTGATTAGTGCATAATGATTACTTAATTATCGATAAACTTTACAAAGTAATTATATAGGGTTATTAGGAATAAATCATAAAATTTCTAAATAATATGATATATATGTTCAAATCGGATTAGGTAAGCTTAATTATGGTTAAAACACTTAGTTATGATAAAAAAATGTGATTGGTCATCACTTAAGTTCCAAGCAGCTGAAGCAGACAGGTGAGAGCTGCTCAAATAGATATTTTTCCAAACTGCCATAAGACCTCAGAAAATTCTGAAAAACAAATATAAGTCATTTAACATTATATTTTCACCGTATAAAAATTATCAGAGGAAGAACTCGAGCGAACCGACCTATGGAAAATCGGGAACGTCAGCTGTTCCAGGTGAGTTTTGATCCGGAAAATTTTCTTCTGATTGAGAGAATCATTACTTGGTGATAAACCAACCATAAATAATGAAGTATGGTTCATCCATTCGAAGTTAGCTTTCCATGGTCTCTGGAATCACCTAAAACGAAGTTTTATAGAGGAAGTTATGAACTTACCTTCGCAAGTCACTCAGCCTGTCCCGAGTCTGATACAAGTTCCATTTGTAAATTAGGGCACGGCTAGAATAGAATGAATTAGTGTTTGAAATTTGGATATGCTTAAATAGACATTCCAAGGGTTCGGTGAGAGGTGGAATCATCCTAGTTGAACTTGTATTTTGTGAGAAATGAATTTTTCATTTCATAGTGATGCTTCTGTCAAATTCCAGGACATTGACAGATTGCGACCCGAATTAACTATTTTTTTAAGTCTATATAGCGAGTTAAATTCTCTAATTTTTATGACGAAACTCTAATGAAGTCTAGTTTTCAAGAAAATTATGCTGTAGTTAAATGGACAAGTATGAAGAAACATATAAATCAATATTTGAGTGACACACAGTCTGCCAGGGCACAAACCCTAGGTCAGATTGCTTGGGATGCCCTGACTTACTCACTTGGTATTAGATAATGATATTTGGGGGTTGAAACCTTAGGATGTCTTGTTTCTAATTAATCTAGAATCATAAGATTTGCCCATGTGGTTAAGAAAATATGAATTATTTATTGACAAGTACTCAGTCTGAAATCTTGAGACAACATCTAGTTAAGCTTTGGAGAATTGAAAAGTTTCAAGTATGGAATAGCTTATGAATATGAATACCTGAAGCTAGAAATTGGTATTAGGGAGGATTACATGCATTTTAGGGTGCATAATCATTCATGCATCATAAGCATGCATTGCATATTACCTTATTAGTGATTGAGAAGTAAAAATGCATTATTGCTTGTAGGAAAACACCAAGTTGCAAGTGAAAGGGAGGAAATCTAATAAACATCCTTGAAGTGATAAAGTACAAGGTGAGTGGGTAAATTTATAACATAGCAAAATGTCATATGTTAGTTCTTTTATTTATGGTATTACCTCAATCAAAGCTTATTATTGTTATTATTGAAACATATCTTGAGATATGAAAAGTAATTATGATATGTTTCAAGGATTAAATATGAGATGGAGTAACATCTTATACAAAAATGTTTTCAGGGAACAATGCTTGTGAAGTGAAAATAAGTTTTACTTTATAATGATATGAGATTATGATATGTGTATTTTGATTTTGTTAAACTCCATGTGTTCATTAGTCATACTATTTGAAAAAGGTCTTTGGGACCGCATTCGATATACATGAAGCCTTTGAGGCGTATATCGGGTGTCTTTGCCCTTTGGGGGCTGCTCTGCGTGCACGTATTGACCCATGATCGCTCTGTGTATTTGAGAATCATGATTGGGTGGTACACAATCATGATTGGGATACGTATTGACCCATGATTTGCTCTGCGTATCTGAGACTCTTGATTGTGAAGCTCTACTTAACTGTATGACACACAATCATAGAGGGATACGTATTAACCCATGATTTGCTCTGCGTATCCGTGACTCTTGATTATGAAGCTCTACTTAACCGTATGACACATGATCATAGAGGGATACGTATTGACCCATGATGAGTATGCGCAATGATTCATGTGTGGAGTTTAATTATGAAAATAATGATATTTTGAGTTACTTTTACTTATAGGCAAGTTCATATGAATTGACAAGTTATGTTATATGTGCTATGCTTTAAATATTTTCTCATATGAAAGAAATGTGGTTATTTAAATGTTATATGCTATATACACTCGTATTGTTCCCCTATGTTGTACTTTTATTCCACTCACTGAGCAAATGATTGTTGCTCATAATACCCATTTTAAATTTTTCAGATACTCATAAGTTCTCGAGTTGAGTCGACTTGGAGCTTATTTTTGTTGCATATAGAGAAGAAGTTGAGCCGCTGGAGCACTTTAATTCCCCTTCACTTTTGTTTTTTTGAAGCATGCATATGTAATAGATAGTCTTAGATGTTGTAATTAAGTTTGTGAGAAACTTTTTGTAAGGTCATATAAGACTTGATCCTGTGGGGTTATATGTGAGATGGTTTGAGAAAAAAAATATGATGACAATATGTGAATGTCATATCTTATAGTTCTTTTTAAACTTTGATGAATATATATCCATCTTATGTATGTGTGGGCTAATAACACAAGAAAGTAAGGGAGGGAGGTTTTGACGATTTTATTTTAGGAATGGCTAAACGTAAATGAGATTATGATAATTGGGATTAGAACTTAGTCACGGAGTTGGGTGTGACAGTTTTTGGCATTAGAGCTTAGGTTATAAGATTCTGTAGATAGTATAATCTAAGTTAAGGCTAGGTGACATTATATGCATTAGATTGATAGTGCACGCTTTTGACTTTCTTTTTATTTTTATTTTGAAGGGGTAAAAATGCCACCACATAGGCGTCGTGGCGATGGCCATGGCCCAAGTCATTCTGCTCCACCAGGCGATCGACCGGATAGGAGTCCATCAGTTTCATCTCATGCATTGGTACAAGGTGTGGCACGAGATGTGAATGATAACCCTCCCTTACATGATGATGAGATCCCAGCTGATCCATCAAGACTTCCTCATGTTGTTGAGCAAGTCAATCCTTTTGAGAATCAAAGTGTTGCACAAATTCTTGCACAAGCTTTAAGGGCTATTATGAATGGAGTAAACCCGACCTCCCAAGTTATGCAAAGAAATAGATTCTACGACAAAATTAGAAAACAAGGTGCAGTTGATTTTGAAGGTACAGTTGACCCATCAGAGGCAGAGGCATGGTTAAAGCGTATGGATAGAATATTTAATCAGATGAGGTGCTCCAATGAAGAAAGGTTTGATTATATTGTGTCTTTGTTGCAAAAAGATGCTTTGGATTGGTGGGAGACAATTCCTGGAAGTCAAAATTTTCCGGCTACTCTTGGATGGGAGGACTTTCTTCGAGAATTTCAAAAAAAAATATTTGCCCAAAGTATATATTGATAGGAAGCAGAAGGAATTCCTAAATCTGACATAAGGAGCATTATCAGTTGCTGAGTATGAATTAAAGTTCACACAACTATCAAAATATGCACCGAGCTTGCTGTCAGATGAAAGTGACAAGTGTAGGCGATTCGAAGGAGGACTTCACTTGAACATCAGAGAAAAAGTTGAAGTGTTGGAGTTCACTGACTACTCAAAATTGGTGGCAGCAGCACTAAGAGCTAAAAATCTTATAGAAGAAAGAAATCAAGTTAGCCAACATTTGAAAAGACCAAACTCAAACTTTACTCAGACTGGGCCAAGTAATAAAATGGCAAGATATGGTGATAGTACATTTCAGTCTCATGGTAACTTTTACAATAATAGGAAACATGGAAATGGATCGCAAGGTACACAAAGATATCATACCAACTAGAAAAATATGAGTACACAAGCAAGTGCAGTCAGAAGAACATTTTCAGAAAATCAAAGTAGAGTTGGACCAAGACAAGAACGATATCGCACAAATGAATATTGCACAACTTGTGAAAGATATCATTTTGGAAAATGCTCGGTATTCACAGGAACTTGCTTTAAATGTGGTCAAAGGGGACACAAGATACAAGATTGTCGATTCATGGAAAATGGTAAAAGTATTTCTGAAACAGTAGCCTATCCTCCTGTGAAGTCTCAAATCAAAGCTACTCCTGGTGCAAGCATGAAAGCGAGTAATCAAAATGTCCCAAGTACATCGAAACCAACAAATCCACTAGAGAGACCACAAACTCAAGCACGTGTCTTTGCAATGACTGAACCTGATGCTTTGGCTACTCCTGACGTAGTGATGGGTACGTTGACTATCTTTGATAAAAGTGCACATGTTCTTATTGATCCTGGATCTACTCATTCATTCATATCAAAAGACTTTTCCATACATGCCGATAGAAAACTTAGTCCTTTAGAATGTTCCATGTTAGTACATACACCTGTGGAAGATTCTATTATTGTCGCACAATCATATAAGGATTGTAGAGTCAAAGTTGCTGAGCAAGACATGATAGCAGATCTTATTCCTCTAAATATTCAAGACTTTGATGTCATACTTGGAATGGATTGGTTAGCTCGTCATCATGCCACTATAAATTGTTTTAAGAAAGAAGTTTATTTTGAGTCACCCGAAAAAGAGAGAGTTATCTTTTGTGGTAAACGTCAAATTCTTCCCTCTTGTATTATTTCTGCAATGGTGGCACAGAAATTAATCAAGAAGGGATGTGAAGCTTACCTTGCTTCTGTGATTGACACTAAGGTAGAAGGACCACGATTGGAAGATATTCCAATCGTATCTGAATTTGTAGATGTTTTCCCTGGAAATCTTCCTGCATTACCACCGCAAAGAGAGATTGAGTTCAGTATTGACCTTATTCCAGGAACAACACCCATATCTATTGCTCCTTATCGAATGGCACTAGCAGAACTGAAAGAGTTAAAGCTACAATTACAAGAATTATTAGACAAGGATTTCATCCGACCGAGTGTTTCTCCTTGGGGTGCACTAGTATTATTCGTAAAAAAGAAAGATGGCACATTAAGGTTGTGCATCGATTATAGACAATTAAATAGAGTTACTATAAAGAATAAATATCCTTTGCCGTGGATCGATGATCTTTTTGATCAACTGCAAGGAGCAAAGGTATTTTCAAAAATAGACTTGAGATCAGGATATCATCAGTTGAGAATTAAAGATGTTGATATTGCCAAAACTGCCTTCAGAACTCGGTATGGACACTATGAATTTCTGATGATGCCATTTTGTTTAACAAATGCGCCCGCAGCTTTTATGGATCTCATGAACCGTGTTTTCAAACCTTATTTGGATAAGTTTGTGATTGTTTTTATTGATGATATACTAGTTCACTCTCGAAGCGAAAAAGAGCATGAAGAACATTTAAGAATTATTTTGCAAATACTTCGTGAGAAACAATTATTTGCAAAGTTTAGCAAATGTGAATTTTGGCTCAACTCAGTAGTATTTCTGGGACATGTAATCTCAGCAGAGGGCATTTGTGTAGACCCAGCAAAGGTTGATGCAATATTGAAGTAGGAGCCTCCAAAAAGTGTAACAGAAGTGAGAAATGTTTTGGGTTTAGCAGGATATTATCGACGTTTTATTGAAGGTTTCTCTATAATTGCAATTCCATTAACTAGACTTCTTCGAAAGAATGTAAAGTTCGAATGGACAGAGCAATGTCAAGATAGCTTCGAAATGTTAAAGAGATGTTTAACATCTGCTCCAGTGTTAACACTCCCAACAGAAAATGGAGGTTATGTGGTGTATAGTGATGCTTCTAGACAAGGTTGGATTGCATTCTAATGCAACATGGAAAAGTTATTGCCTATGCTTCTCGACAACTCAAACCACATGAGTTAAACTACCCAACACATGATTTAGAGTTGGCGGCAGTTATTTTTGCTCTTAAGATATGGAGACATTACCTCTATAGAGAGACATGTCACATTTTTACGGATCACAAGAGTTTGAAATATCTCCTTACACAAAAAGAATTAAATACGCCAAAGAAGGTGGATGGAGTTACTAAAGGACTATGATTGCATAATTGATTATCATCCAGGTAAAGCTAATGTGGTTGCAGATGCACTTAGCCGAAAATCATCGAGTCTTCTAGCCCATATAAAAATGTATCAGTTACCATTGCTACTTGAACTGAAATCCTTAGGAGTTGAGCTGAAGACAAGTGAGAAAGGAGCACTCTTGGCATACTTTAGAATTAGATCCATTCTAGCCGAGAAGATACGTAAAGTACAAGATCAAGACAAAGAGTTAGTGAAAATCATCAATCAAGTAAAGAACGGAGAGCAAACATAATTCTCATTAAAGGATGATGGGACTTTAATTTTTAGCAGCAGGTTATGTATTCCTAATGTTGAAAATCTTAGACAAGAAATAATGGAGGAAACTCATTGTTCGCCTTATACTATACATCCAGGAAGTACTAAGATGTATAGAGATTTGAGGAGAAACTTTTGGTGGCACGGTATGAAGAAGGACATAGCAGAATATATCTCTCGATGTTTAATATGTCAGCAAGTAAAAGCATAATACAAATCTCCAGCTGGAACTCTTCAATCAATTCCGATACCAGAATACAAGTGGGATGAAATCACTATGGATTTTGTAACGGATTTGCAAGAACGAAACGAAATCATGACACTATTTGGGTTATAGTTGATCGTCTTACCAAGTCAACACATTTTATACCAGTTCGAAAGGATGATTCTCTTAATACATTAGCCAAGTTATACATTGATGAAATTGTGAGACTACATGGTTGATGCGTTGAAATGATGTAGCAAAATAGAATCGCTAGGAAGTGCACTAGTCGCTCAAGTAATATAGTAAAAAGGAGTAAAGAGTGTCGAATCCACGAGGAATATTATTAATTCAATATCTGAATTTATAAATTAATAAGAGAGGATAAACATGGAATTTTGGAAAAAGAGTTTTGTAAAAGAAAATAAGATAAAGATAAGATAATGGTGTTGAAGTTAGGCCTTAGGATGAAAATAGATCAGGATAAATATTTGAACCGTAAAAGATAAATTTAATCTTTAAAGATGGATTAGAAATTTTTCCCAAGTTATTAATTTACAAGATTAACATCACAGAGTCCACAAACTGGTAATTCTGCTATTTAATCCGGTAAATCAAACTATCTTAAATTTAATCAAACCTAAAGTCCCACAAACTGGTATTCGTCAGATAAGATTAAAATTAAGATGCATTAATATAAAAATCCTAGACTATTAATCACTCCACAAACTGATATAGATTAATAGACCACATAAACTTGATTCTTCACACACTAGTTATCAAATTTATGTCAATTATTAATTTCACATAAAATCAATTAATTTAATTAATGAATTCTAAAATTAAATAGTCCACAAACTGGTAATTACTCAACTCAGAAATCCAAGTAATTAAATTAAAAGCATTAAGCACAATTAACTAATTGATCAGAAAAGATTAAAACAAATAATATAGGGTCCAAATAGTTTCCCTTCAATAATAATCTCCTACCATGAAATAAATAGAAATATGGAGTTCATCCTAGAAATTCTGGAGAGATAATAACAAAATAATAATAATTGGAAGAATTACACCCAAATAGATAAAAGTCGAAGCTTCAGATCACGGGCAGACAGTCGGGCAGCCTCTCGGACTTGATCAGGGTCGCGATCAACTTCCAACCGTCGCACCTCTCTCCTCTTGGTCGTAGCCTGCAGACTCACGACTCGCCGTGAAAGAAAAACCTGAACTTCAGAGCACCACTTGGAATGACGGATTTTCCACGTATTTATAGGTGCGGACGGCCTTCAATTTGATCACGGTCGTAACATCCGGCTGGATTTAAATTTACGGGATAAACTCGGCCAATACGATAAATCCTTTTCATCATTACGCCCAAAGATAAATCCTTTTTATCTTTTACCCCCTTTGAATCTCGGCCAAAACAGAGAATTAAATCTCGTTACGCCCAAACAATTTTATCTTTACCCCTTCATATCTCGGCCAAAAGGATGATTTCATTTGAGTTATCGGCCGTAACACCTCTTTTGAATCGGTGTTGGAGTTCTCGAGCGATAAATACATTTGAATTGGAGATCTCGGCCGTAAAGATAAATCTTCAGAATTTCGGCCGATATGTCACAATCCATCTAAATCTCGGCCGATACGTCCAATCATATATTCGATTTTTCCTATAAAATAATTATCAAAATTTAGTTAATCCATCCACAATTAAAATATTTAGAGAATTAATAATTTAAAATCGATAAATCCGGAATTACGATTAAAAGTGACTAAAAATGATGCATGCCATGAATAAATTACATAAAAATTAACTAAAATAATAATTTAAAATATGTTGTATTTTGCATGCATCAAACTCCCCCAAGCTTAAAGTCTTTCTTGTCCTCAAACAAAAATTCAAAGCAAGGCTCAAGAAAGTTCCATCACAGCCTTCACATTGTCAACTAACTAATTTTCTCACACAGTTCTTCTGCACACCTACTACTCAGTATCTCACCATTTTTCATGGACTTAGCTTCATAGAGGTTTTGAATGCTACACAAATTTAAACAATCTCAAATTCAGCCTTGTAGAAAAATAAATTGTCTGTCAAATAATATCATTAATCTTAAACATATAAGTACTAATTGAGCTTAAAATTTTATTCATTTATTTTCTTTGTTTGGGGTTTGACTAACCCTTCTTTTTGTTCTCTCTCTTTTTTTTTCTATTTTTTTGTTGGGGTTTAACTAACCCTTCTTTTTTTTGTCCATATTTTTAACATTGGGGTTCAACTAACCCTTCTTTATTTTATTTTTAAGCTCAAAAAGTACTTAATATGGTCAATAAAAATGCTACTAGCATCAAGACTTAAAAGAAATAAATAAAAAGGCATGAATATGATTTTGTCGTCTAGCCATTCATAATTCTACTTAGCATAGGTACATAGTCCATAAATTTGATACTAAAATAGCAAGTGACAAGAAAGAAAAGCATTCAAATTTCATCAATTAACAATATGTCTTTGAACTTTTACTTAAAGATAATTAAAATAGTAAGACAAAAGTTAGTAAGATGGTAGCAAAAATAAATGCATGCAATGGTATTTTTGGGAAATATTTTTCAATTTTTAATTTTTTTTAATTTTTAGAAATACATGCATAGATAGGCAAATAAAAAGAAAGAAACATGCAATTCATGAAATGCAAACTCCCCCAAGCTTAAACTAGACACTGTCCTCAGTGTTAAGCCAGCAAGGGAAAGTGATACATACTCAATAAAAAAGAAAAATAAAGAAATGAAAATAAAGAAAAGAGAAAAGACACAACCGGATTTACTGTCTGTGAGGTGGCGATGGTGGATGGTAGCTGGATGTCCTTGGCGTATATGATACTCATGAATGCACCTCGTCATGCGAACATGTTGATTTTGAAGGGATTCGAAGCGACCCTGACGATCATCCATATTGCTAAAGTCAGCTCGAATGTTGGTCAACTCCTGGGCCTGTCGATGTTGCTCTTCTTGAATAGCATGCAGCTCTCCTGCTTGACGAAGTTGCTCTTCCTGAAAAGTGTGGAACTCCCCTGCCTGACGAAGTTGTTCATCGTACTTTGATTCCCATAAATTTTGCATGGAAGCATAGTCAGGCTGAGGTGGCTGAGGTGGCTGAGGTGGATGGTAAGTCTGCTCTGGAGCTGAAGTAAAAGTAGGCTCTGGTGCTATATAGTGATTCCGCACCAGTTCCTGTAAAGGGATAGATACTTCCATCGAATCGCGTTCCTCATAAGGAGTAGCCGGTATGAACGAGAAATCTGAAGAGCTCTCTTGTGCTGGAGATGGAATTGGAGAAGGCACCGGCATATAAGGTGAATGGGCTGATGTGGCATATTGGGAAGCTGTCGGTGATGCAGCCTGGAAAACTTGTGGCTGCTGAAAGTACTGTTGAGCCGCCGCACAGTCAGTAGAATCAAACCAGGAGAAGGCTTCATCTTGATGTGGCCGATCAACTGGGACAGATGATCCTGCATGTGAGATTAATGGAGCCGCGACTTGCCTAAAAAGGAGCCAATTATTTGGATTAATTGGCGTAAATGCATCTCGATCTGAGCAAGACACCTCTTCATTATGGCCTTTAAAAATAAAAACTTTGATCCCTGAGTTGTTGGTCTTCACGAGACCCATAGCCTGAATGGCCTACGAGTGAGGTGGGTGTTTCCTGGCACAGCTTCAAGATCATCCAAGTCAAGTTGTAGGTGCTGAGCAATAGGTGTGAGAAGGGCACCCATATTAATGCTATTGCCACGATGAGTAGTGCGGCGCTGGAATCGACGAATGAGGAAGGCACCCACATTAACAGGAGTTCTGTGAAGCATGCTGTGGATGAGGTATAACTCTCCCTCTGAGATGGCACCATCATTATCACTGCGTCCGCTTAATGTGTTGCTTAGCATGCGATGGACGTAGCGCAAAATATGATTTTGAATTGAGCTATCTTTAGCTGTGTTCCAAACCAAGCGGTCTTCTTTTGTTATCTGTTTCCAAAAAATTTCAGCATCAAATTTAGTAGGTACAGAAGAAGATCCATGGTTGGGAAATCCATAAATATTATTAATCTCTCCTAGAGTGAGAGTAAAGGGCCGCCCATAAAGTTGGAATGAAATGCGAGGCTGATCATAATTCCTGCCATCTAAATTAAAAACCTCTAAGGACGAGAGAAATTCCATAATTAGTACTTCATAAGTTGGCCACCAGGAATGCACAAAGTCAGATAGTCCAATTTGAGAAAATAATAGATGAATATCAGCAAGTAAATTATTCTCCCAGAGCAATTCGGTATCCAAAAATTTGGTGGCGTGAATTCGAATCTCAGACATCCGTTCATATTGAGTTTGATACTCTGGCTTAGTCCAATAATAATCTCCGCGGTAAGAGATTAATTGCGAGGGCTGTGGTGTCATTTGAGCATTCGGATGTCGTCGTTCGCGACGTCCCCTCCAAATATTCGCAAATCACCTCATGCTATATTCGCAGAGATCAGTAAAACAAAAATGTGGTGGCTCGGTCAAAAGGACGGTTGTGGCTCGATCGCTGAAGTTTCGGCCCAAGTCAGCTAGATGACTCGGCCGTAAGGCAAAGACATGTCGTCGGTGAAATTGGCGGCTGAATCTCGGCCGTAATATGTGTCAGCCGTAAGGAAGAGGCCTCGGTCAGTCGCAAAGTCTCTCGGCCGTAATACATATGCTCAAGTGTTGGCCGTAAAGACGTAAGTCGATGAAAAACTTCGGCTGGTCCATGGTGGTGGAATATTGCCTTTGAGAAGACGGCGGCTCGGCGGCTGAGGCCTCGGCCGTAAAGAGAAAAGTTCGGCCATAATTGATGAAGCTCAGCCGTAAGGAGTAGATGTTGATGAATAACCTTGCAATGCAACTTCGGCGTAAGAGGCGGCGTGATAACGGCCATGAGACTTCGGCCGTAAAGAGTTGGCTCGGTGTGGAAGCTCGGCCGTAAGGGAGCTGAGGTTAGGTCGGTGAGGCTTCGGCCGTAAGGTCTTTTGGGCGAGAGGCGTTGAAACTTCGGCCGTAATATGTCTCGGCCGTAAGGATGAGCTTTGGAACTTCGACCGTAAGGCGGTGGTGCTTGATCTGCAAGGAAGTGGAAGGGGTAAAGAATTTAAAGGAAACTTTAGGCGTAAACTTACCTTTCCCACGTGATGAGCGTAGTGATCGGCCGATTCCAAGGTGATTTTTCCTTTTGCCTTGTCATATCTCGGCCGTAAAATAACCGGGCTGTTGTGGCAGGGCGTAATGGTGCAAGTGTTCGATGAGACGCATGCATGGCGAGTTGTCCTTTACGGCGTGGTCATCGAGGTGAAGCTCGGCCATAACGGGAACAGGGCTGTGGTGGTAGGGCGTAATGGTGCAAGTGTCTTCTCATTTCGCCTTGTCTCAGGTCTTACACCCCCTTCTTATTTATGAATGCGCATGCATGCCACGTAACATGATTCAAATTTCGATGCATGCATGTCTCGTTGACATGTCCGCATTTCTCCCCTAGCTCAAATGAAATATTAATTAGATGGCTCCATACATTTAAAATAAATAAATAAATAAAGATAGAAAGAATGAAATGCCTAAAAAAACTAAATAAATAAAATCACCCAAACTAATTTAAGATAATTAAAATATTAATCAGCAACTAATTAAAAAACTAATCTAAAGAGAGAAAATATAGTTCTGATTTATAGTCATCAGCTTGACTTAGTCCTGATAAAGATCAAGGCCTATTTTGCTCTTCTCCCTTTGGATTTTTCTCTGTATTGCTTGGGAGGGAGCCCGGTGTACATCTAGTCAGTTGTGCTGCCATCTGGCCCAGTTGTCTTTCCAAATTTCGAATTGATGCATCCTGATTAGTGGCTCTAGACTCCATAACCTTTTGCAATGATTGCATAGTGTCTATGATCTGTGCCATCATCTCCTGCATGTGATTTGATGATTGATATTGGGGAGCATCAGGTTGCCTTTTCAGTATATAATCCTTTGATGGGCCAGAAGGTTGACATTGATTCTGATCATAGGCAAACTTCGGATTGTGTCTCCAACCATAATCGTTGCTCCTGTAAAATGGGTTGGAAATATAGTTAGCATTTTCAATTTGATTTGAATCTGAAGTATTACCTATAGGGCTATAATTGTTTGAATTTCCCATTAGTGACATCATTTGCTCAAATTTTTTATTAAGTGACTCTAGCTGAGCCACTATTTCTGAAGATTGTATTCTTTGTGCAGCATGTACATCTTGAGTTCGACGAGATGGTCTCCTTTCTTGACTTGACTTGAGGGCTACAACTTCAATTATATCCTGTATCTCACTAGGACGTTTAGATCCTAGCACTGTCCCTCCTGCTGATTGATCGAGCTTATCTTGACCTGCAGCTCGTAATCCATGGTAGAAATCTTCCATCACTTGCCACTTTGGAATCCTATTATCAAGAACTCTGGCCAGTAGCTCCTTATATCGTTCCCAGGCCTCATATAATGTTTCATCATTGTCTTGAACAAATGCCCTCAGCTCTCTTCTATATTTGCTTGCTTTTTGTGGTGGGCAATACTTTCTAACAAACTTTTCTACCAGCTCCAACCATTAGTGAACTAATCCTGCACGCAAAGTTTTGAACCACGTAAAAGCTTTGTCACGTAAAGATTGTGGAAATAATAATAAACGAATAACTTCAGTAGAAACATTATTATTTATAAAGGTGCTAAGAGTAGCAAGAAATTTGTCAAGGTGATCGTGAGGGTCTTCATGAAATCCTCCTCCAAATTGAGATGCCTGTATCATCCTCACGATTGCCGGATTGATCTCAAAATTATTTGCATTGATTTCAGGCAGCACAATGCATGATTCTCGATCATTATATCTGGCCGAGACATATTCTCTCATAGAGAGTTCTGCTTCATCTTCTCGCCGATTATTTTGTGGCGGAACTAGTTCATTTTGTTGCTCCAGTCTCTAATTGTCGCGTACTTGTTCAGTCATTTTTTTGATATTTCTTCGTAATTGGCGAGAAGTCCTTTCAATTTCAGGATCAAATTCCAAAATTGGATTTGAACTCCTCGTGCGATGTCTGGAACTATCAGAAAATTCCAGGATTGGTTGTGATTAAATATTCAATAATACCTGCAACAACCAATTTTTAGTAAGTTAAAAGAATAAAATAAAATAAAATATAAATATATACACGAAGAAAGAAATACAGATAATAGGTCACAAAAAAATAAGATTTTAACAAATAAAAAGTCTTTCGACCTGATAGAATTAAAAAAATTCGTCATTAAAATTAATTCCAAGAGGAACTTTTCAGAAACCTAATTACGGCCGCAAATGGAGGTTCTTCAAACCAATTCAAATGCCAAATAACTCAATCAAATAGATAATCGTAAAAAACATGCACTCGTTCGGCCGTAAAAACCATGAAACAGTGTCCAAAGGATTAATCAACATGAAGCCCTAAAACTTGTTGGATTATGGCCGAAACAACGTCGTAAGATGTCATAAAAAAAATTAGCACGGCGGCGTAAGAGGCGGCGTGATAACAGCCGTGTGACTTCGGGCGTAAAAGAATTAAATTGACTCCTGGCATAAAGAACCGAAGTCGAAAACTTGATTCAATGGCCGTAAAATAGAAAACTATCCGGTCGAGACACAAATGGTATCAGAAAATTGAAATACGAATCCAAGCGACAAATAAACATTACGGCCGAAAAGATTAAGAGATCAATTCTCGGCGGAGATGAAGATTCAAGCCGTAAAAAGAATAATAACACGAAATCATGCACTTAATCCATCCAATACGGAAGAGAATTAAATCGTAATTAATAAAGTCAAATTTCAGCCGCAAACACAATGAAGAAAACAATTCTCGGTCGTTAATCGAATACTTAATCAACATTGAAAACAAGAGAGAAATCAATTCGATCATATAGATAAAGTGAATCTCGACGTAAAGATAAAAATTGTCAATTAAACCGAAATGAGGTCACATCAATCAGAAATATATTACGGCCGAGATGAAGTCAACACGATTGGCCATAAAGCAAAATAGGGTTTCGGCCGAAATAAAGTCGAATGAAACTTGAGAATATTACGTCGACAATTGAATCATTACGGTCGAAAGTGAATTAAGTCGAAACGTGATCCTTTACGGCCGAGAAAGAATAAATCGTTTTGGCCAAAACAAGGTCAAATCAAATATGAAAAGTTCAAACTGTTAAAACTTTACGGCCGAGAAGGATAAAATTCATATGAGGCCAATTAAACGTGATCCAAATAGGCGTAAAGAATAATTCACAAATTGTTGGCCGAGACAAGTTCAAATCATCATTGTATGGTCATGGCGTAAAACAACGTTCGGATAAGGCATTACGGCCGTAAAATAGAAGATTAGAACTCAATCAATATTGCGAGTAGTAAAACCAGTAAAGCCGACAAAATAAATCTCGGTCGTAAAACCACAAATCCACTTAATTTTAAAAAAAAATCCAATCGACGTTTATATGAATTTAAGCCGAAAGTCAACAAAATCCACAAAAAAAATTGTCGTGACCTTTATCTGCAAAAGAAAATTGTTAGTTTAGTCACAAAAGATAATTAAAAAAAATAGTACATATTTACAAAGAATTATTAACAGTTTATTTACATCTCCTACTAATTCATAAAAATCAGAAATTAATTAATAAAATATTTTCCGGTAACGACGCCAAAAACTTGATGCGTTGAAATGATGTAGCAAAATAGAATCGCTAGCAAGTGCACTAGTCGCTCAAGTAATATAGTAAAAAGGAGTAAAGAGTGTCGAACCCACGAGGAATATTATTAATTCAATATCTGAATTTATAAATTAATAAGAGAGGATAAACATGGAATTTTGGAAAAAGAGTTTTGTAAAAGAAAATAAGATAAAGATAAGATAATGGTGTTGAAGTTAGGCCTTAGGATGAAAATAGATCAGGATAAATATTTGAACCGCAAAAGATAAATTTAATCTTTAAAGATGGATTAGAAATTTTCCCAAGTTATTAATTTACAAGATTAACATCACAGAGTCCACAAACTGGTAATTCTGCTATTTAATCCGGTAAATCAAACTATCTTAAATTTAATCAAACCTAAAGTCTCACAAACTGGTATTCGTCAGATAAGATTAAAATTAAGATGAATTAATATGAAAATCCTAGACTATTAATCACTCCACAAACTGATATAGATTAATAGACCACATAAACTTGATTCTCCACACACTAGTTATCAAATTTATGTCAATTATTAATTTCACATAACATCAATTAATTTAATTAATGGATTCTAAAATTAAATAGTCCACAAACTGGTAATTACTCAACTCAGAAATCCAAGTAATTAAATTAAAAGCATTAAGCACAATTAACTAATTGATCAGAAAAGATTAAAACAAATAATATAGGGTCCAAATAGTTTCCCTTCAATAATAATCTCCTAACATGAAATAAATAGAAATATGGAGTTCATCCTAGAAATTCTGGAGAGATAATAACAAAATAATAATAAAAGTCGAAGCTTCGGATCACGGGCAGACAGTCGGGCAGCCTCTCGGACTTGATCAGGGTCGCGATCAACCTCCAGCCGTCGCACCTCTCTCCTCTTGGTCGTAGCCTGCAGACTCACGACTCGCCGTGAAAGAAAAACCTGAACTTCAGAGCACCACTTGGAACGACGGATTCTCCACGTATTTATAGGTGCGGACGGCCTTCAATTTGATCACGGTCGTAACATCCGGCTGGATTTAAATTTACGGGATAAACTCGGCCAATACGATAAATCCTTTTCATCATTACGCCCAAAGATAAATCCTTTTTATCTTTTACCCCCTTTGAATCTCGGCCAAAACAGAGAATTAAATCTCGTTACGCCCAAACAATTTTATCTTTACCCCTTCATATCTCGGTCAAAAGGATGATTTCATTTGAGTTATCGGCCGTAACACCTCTTTTGAATCGGTGTTGGAGTTCTCGAGCGATAAATACATTTGAATTGGAGATCTCGGCCGTAAAGATAAATCTTCAGAATTTCGGCCGATACGTCACAATCCATCTAAATCTCGGCCGATACGTCCAATCATATATTCGATTTTTCCTACAAAATAAGTATCAAAATTTAGTTAATCCATCCACAATTAGGATTAAAAGTGACTAAAAATAATGCATGCCATGAATAAATTACATAAAAATTAACTAAAATAATAATTTAAAATATGTTGTATTTTGCATGCATCAATGGTATTCCAACACCTATCATTTTTGATAGAGATCCTCGATTTACCTCACAATTCTGGCATAGTTTACAAAATGCCTTAGGCACCGAACTAAAGTTTAGTACTTCATTTCATCCTCAAATAGATGGTCAATCAGAGAGAACAATTCAGACGCTTGAAGAAATGCTCAGAGCTTGTATTCTAGAATTTAAGGGATCTTGGGATGAGCATTTTCCATTAGCAGAGTTTTTCGTATAATAGTAGCTTTCATTCAAGTATCGAGATGGCTCCTTTTGAAGCATTATATGGTAGAAAAATGTAGGACACCGATATGTTGGGATGAAGAAGGTGCAAGAGTCCTTTTGGGACCACAAAAGGTGCAAGAGACTGTTGACAACCTGAAAATCATCAAACAAAAGTTAAAGGCAACACATGATCGACAAAAGAGTTATGCAGATCAACATCGTCGAGAAATGCAGTATGAAGTGGGCAGTAAGGTTTTCTTAAAAGTTTCACCTTGGAAAGGTGTCATACGATTTGGAAAGAAAGGAAAGTTAAGTCCGAGATATGTAAGACCATATGAAATTTTGGAGCGTATTGGACCAGTTGCATATAGGTTAGCTCTACCGCCAGAGTTATCATGTATTCATGATGTCTTTCACGTCACTATGCTTCGACGATATCGATCAGATCCTTCACATGTATTGGAGCCCCAATCTATTCAAGTACGAGAGGATTTGTCATATGAAGAGAATCCAGTGCAAATTATCGGAAGAAAGGAAAAAGAACTACAGAATCAAAATATTCCATTAATTTTGGTGATTTGGAGAAATCATTCAAGAGAAGAAGCAACTTGGGAGCGAGAGGATCAAATAAGAGAAAAGTATGCATTCTTATTCCCTGAAACAGGTAACCAAATTTCGGGGACGAAATTTTTTTAAGGAGGGGAGAATTATCACGGACGTGCCCTAGAAATATCATTTGTGCATGATCATGCATTTAATTAACATACTAAGTTTGTTTGGATGTCCATTTAGTGATATTTGTATATAGTAATTAATATTTTGATTAGTTCATAATGATTACTTAATTATCGATAAACATTACAAAGTAATTATATAAGGTTATTAGGAATAAATCATAAAATATCTAAATAATATGATATATATGTTCAAATAGGATTAAGTAAGCTTAATTATGGTTAAAACACTTAGTTATGACAAAAAAATGTGATTGGTCATCACTTAAGTTCCAAGCAGCTGAAGCAGACAGGTGAGAGCTGCTCAAATAGATATTTTTCAAAACTGCCATAAGACCTCAGAAAATTCTGAAAAAAATATATAAGCCATTTAACATTATATTTTCACCGGATAAAAATTATCAGAGGAAGAACTCGAGCGAACCGACCTGGGGAAAATCGGGAACGTCAGCTGTTCCAGGTGAGTTTTGATCCGGAAAATTTTCTTCTGATTGAGAGAATCATTACTTGGTGATAAACCAACCATAAATTATGAAAATTTTGTATGGTTCATCCATTCGAAGTTAGGGCACGGCTAGAATAGAGTGAATTAGGGTTTGAAATTAGGATATGCTTAAATAGACATTCCAAGGGTTCGGCGAGAGGTGGAATCATCCTAGTTGAACTTGTATTTTTGGAGAAATGAATTTTTCATTTCATAGTGATGCTTCTGTCAGATTCTAGGACATTGACAGATTGCGACCCGAATTAACTATTTTTGTTTTAAGTCTATATAGCAAGTTAAATTCTCTAATTTTTATGAAGAAACACTAATGAAGTCTAGTTTCAGGAAAATTATGCCCTAGTTAAATGGACAAGTATGAAGAAACATATAAATCAATATTTGAGTGACACACAGTTTTCCACGACACAAACCCTAGGTCAGATTGCTTGGGATGTCCTGACTTACTCACTTGGTATTAGATAATGATATTTGGGGGTTGGAAACCTTAGGATGTCTTGTTTCTAATTAATCCAGAATCATAAGATTTGCCCATGTGGTTAAGAAACTATAAATTATTTATTAACAAGTACTCAATCTGAAATCTTGAGACAGCATCTAGTTAAGCTTTGGAGAATTGAAAAGTTTCAAGTATGGAATATCTTATGAATATGAATACCTGAAGTTAGAAATTGGTATTAGAAAAGATTACATGCATTTTAGGGTGCATAATCATTCATGCATCATAAGCATGCATTGCATATTACCTTATTAGTGATTGAGAAGTAAAAAGGCATTATTGCTTGTAGGAAAACACCAAGTTGCAAGTGAATGGGAGGAAATCTAATAAACATCCTTGAAGTGATAAAGTACAAGGTGAGTGGGTAAATTTATAACATAGCAAAATGTCATATGTTAGTTCTTTTATTTATGGTATTACCTCAATCAAAGCTTATTATTGTTATTATTGAAACATATCTTGAGATATGAAAAGTAATTATGATATGTTTCAAGGATTAGATATGAGATGGAGTAACATCTTATACAAAAATATTTTCAGGGAACAATGCTTGTGAAGTGAAAATAAGTTTTACTTTATAATGATATGAGATTATGATATGTATATTTTGATTTTGTTAAACTCCATGTGTTCATTAGCCATACTGTTTGAAAAAGGTCTTTGGGACCGCATTCGATATACATGAAGCCTTTGGGGCGTATATCGGGTGTCTTTGCCCTTTGGGGGCTGCTCTGCGTGCACGTATTGACCCATGATCGCTCTGCGTATCTGAGAATCATGATTGGGTGGCACACAATCATGATTGGGATACGTATTGACCCATGATTTGCTCTGCGTATCTGAGACTCTTGATTGTGAAGCTCTACTTAACTGTATGACACACAATCATAGAGGGATACGTATTGACCCATGATTTGCTCTGCGTATCCGTGACTCTTGATTATGAAGCTCTGTTTAACTGTATGACACATGATCATAGAGGGATACGTATTGACCCATGATGAGTATGCGCAATGATTCATGTGTGGAGTTTAATTATGAAAATAATGATATTTTGAGTTACTTTTACTTATAGGCAAGTTCATATGAATTGACAAGTTATGTTATATGTGCTATGCTTTAAATGTTTTCTCATATGAAAGAAATGTGGTTATTTAAATGTTATATGCTATATACACTCGTATTGTTCCCCTATGTTGTACTTTTATTCCACTCACTGAGCAAATGATTGTTGCTCATAATACCTATTTTAAATTTTTCAGATACTCGTAAGTTCTCGAGTTGAGTCTACTTTGAGCTTGTTTTTGTTGCATATAGAGAAGAGGTCGAGCCGCTGGAGCACTTTAATCCCCCTTCACTTTTGTTTTTTTGAAGCATGCATATGTAATAGATAGTCTTAGATGTTGTAATTAAGTTTGTAAGAAACTTTTTGTAAGGTCGTATAAGACTTGATCCTATGGGGTTATATGTGAGATGGTTTGAGAAAAAAATATGATGACAATATGTGAATGTCATATCTTATAGTTCTTTTTAAACTTTGATGAATATATATCCATCTTATGTATGTGTGGGCTAATAACACAAGAAAGTAAGGGAGGGAGGTTTTGACGATTTTATTTTAGGAATGGCTAAACGTAACTAAGATTATGATAATTGGGATTAGAACTTAGTCACGGAGTTGGGTGTGACACAAATCATCCCGGTGATAGTGAAATTGAGGAGTGTAGTGATAACTTGCTGATTTTGTGGTCAAATTTGAGATTTTTTAATTTTTGATTTAACTCCCTAATTCACTCTCTACTGTAAGTATACAGGACAATTATAATATACCCAAATGTCGTATCCACAGTGATTTGAAGCCAAAAACTCCCTAAAATAGTCTATACTAGCCCTAACTAAAGTTACAATTTCAAGAAATTGAAGGGAAGTGAAAATAGATTTTTTATTATGGCAAAATGATAATTGCTTTTGGACTTTTGGAAATTTATCTAAACTGAATTATAAATGTAAAATAAGGGCTAAAAGGGTTTATCTATCAATGAGTAAGGTTCTCCTAGGAATTGGGGTTCATCTAATTTAATTATGGATGTAATGAAACAAGTTATCAATATGTGTCAATTTTAACTCAACTTGAAATGGCATGTTATCACATCACATTTGAACCAGGACTAATTAGCATATTTTCATATGATTGATTAGCTAAGTTGAAGTAGAAGAGGTCCTTACTGAAATCAAGTTAACATTAAGCTCAAACTCAAGTTCCTTGCTGATTTTTGACAATTTAGTGAAATCTGAAATAATAACACAAATTGCACTTTAAATGATAACAATTAATTGCACTTTAAATATGAGGGAATTACTTCAATTGACTAAACAGGAATGAAATCAATCCAATATTAGTGCTAATGATTCTTGGGTTATCTCTAAATAGCACGGGGATTTTAAATCAACCTCTCAGCTGCAAATTAAAATGAAATCCACATTAGTACTAATGAATTGGAAGCATTAAATGTTATTGTTTCTTGGTCCATCTCTGAACAGCAAGAAAACCTTAAGTTCACCTATCAATGATTAATGAAATCAGGGGTTTAACAATAACAAGGCAGATTCCACAAATTCAGGAATTCAGATTTGAAAAATAGGATTGAAAATCAGAAATCAGCAATGAAAAGTTTGCAACACTCCAAGGATTGAAACCTTGGAAATACCATTGTCTCTTGATTCATTTTTGAACAAGAAGGAACCTAATGATTAGCTTCTCAGCTGCTAAGAAATCAGGGCCCCTCAATGATAAACAGATTTCAACAATTCAGTAATTAGAAATAAGAAAAATCAGAATTCAGAAATCAGAAAATCAGATTCCTAATTGGGATTGAATCTAGAAACTTAGCATTGGTTCTTGATTCATTTATGAACAAGGAGTAGATCAAAGGACAACCTCTCATTTGTAAATACTAGTAAGACCTCACAATGTCAAGAACAAATTCATGGAAAACAGATTTTAGAAATTAGAAATCAGAACTTGATTCAATGCAGGAAATCAGAATTGTCTATAATCCATCCACAATTAAACTAGACTACTACCCTATCCTAGGAGAAATGGGATTTAGCTCCTCATAATTACAAAGTTTGATACACAATAAAGGGAAAAATAGATACAAAACATCCTCATTTGAATGCTGTCGACAGGATGATTGCAGTAGCTCTTCAGCTCCCTCCTTCCTTGCTTCCTCTAGTCAGAAACCCTGAAAAATGGCCAGCCCCCCTTCATTCTCCAGGTTTTACAGCTTATATATGACTCTTGTCCACCCTTGGATGCAGATTAGAATGTTCCATTCCCTTGATTCAAGCCACAGCTTATATATGACTCTTGTCCACCCTTGGATGTAGATTAGAATGTTCCATTCCCTTGATTCAAGCCACATATCCAGTGGTCCTGAAATTCCAGCAAAAATCAAATGCCTTTTTGGACAGCTAGCAGTGGTCCCTCCTCCTTTTTCACCTTGTGCAGTTTTATTTCAGGATTGTTGCACCTGCTAGGAGAACCAAAACAGCCAGTATCATAGTCTTCTAATAAGATTTAAACAAATAAGGATTAGGATAGCAAGTAATATCAGCTCTATTGTCAAATAAGATTTGGTTTTGTGCAGGAATGAAATCCTAATTTGAAAATGATAACTTCAAAGCCCGGAATGATAATTTTGCATATATCATGAAAATTGTCCAAATATAAGTGGTTCAAAGCATTGAAGGCATCAAAGAGATTAGGGTGACAAGTGAATGAGGTCAGAAATCAAGTGTGGATAAGATTTCATAGGAATGATAACTTTGGTGCCAAAAACGATAACTTGATGCCATAAAGTGATAACTTGTCATAAGTTTAGTTGTGGTTATCCAAATATGATCCAATCAGAGCAGCAAGGAGTTAGGACAATAATATAATGATTGCCTAATGCTTTTATGCAGAATTGATAGCCCCTTGCACATCGAAATGACAGTTTTGCCCTAAAAACGATAACTTGACACCAACAACGATAACTTGAGAAATGGATTGATAACTTTGCACTAGTTGAAATATGATTACCCAAACATGATTAATTGACAATGGCAAGAGATTTAGAGCAAGATAATCACTGGAAATCAGCTCAATTAAAATAATGATAACTTTGCACATTGGAATGATAACTTGCCCAAAAAATGATAACTTGGCATAGAATTGAGATATTTATGGATTTTAGCCATTCAGAACCTCTATGCACATGGAATTAAGTGTAAAATGAGAATGATCAGCTGGTTATCACAATCCATTGCATTCTAAGCATATTTGGCCAAAAGTAAGGCAAAATGGGGGCTCGATATGGGTGAATTGAACAGAAAAATGGGATAAAAACCTATTGTGATCAGCTAGTGATCACCCGGCAGAAGAAATGCAATGCATGACAGATAAGATGCATAATGCATGCATTAACCATATCATATCACTTAGAACACATATCATATAATTGCATTAAAAGTAATCCACTCACTTTTTGATCATATATAACATATCGTCATGTAAATTGACATTTCAAAGACACAGCATGAGGTATAACAATGATGACTTACTTCTAGTGTGCCTTAGTACACTAGGAACTCGTGTGGTGAATGAAAACATCATGCATAATAATTAGTAAACGCATGATATCAATACAATTATAATTTTGCATCATATAGACTTTATGAAGCCTAGTCCTCTGGAAATTTCTCATTTAAGGTCTATTGTATAACGACTCTACAAATTTCATCAATACCACTATATTCTTCACCTACCCAGTTTGCGGACAGATTGAGTGGTGTCGGGTGTAAAATTCATAACCTCTGAAATACTTATGATAATTAAATAATTACAATTTTCATGAATAAAGGTTTAACCCATGTAAATCTCACAATTTTATTGCTCATATATGGATCTCAGAAAATCCAGAGATTTGCCTCTATTCTCTTCCACTTTTTTGTTTTGACAAATTGAGTGATGTTTGCTTTAAAACTCATAACTTTCATTGTATAAAGGTGATTCCACTTGGATTACCAGGAGGACTTCAACATACGAATATATATAAATTTCATATATTATGGATAATCATTTTAATTACCATCGTATTTACAAATTGGGTTACTCATCTTAGAAACATAAAGGGCAACTAGGAATAATAGATTCATAACTTTTCATATACAAATCCAATTAACCGTATTCCAGAGCCTATGAAAGTAGACTCAATTAGGGTTCAACCTAATAAATTTCATAATTTTTTAAGAACCCTAAGATGCCGAAATCATGTTGACAACTTTCGGATGGAGTTTGGTATCCAGCAAAGATGAAACTTCATTTTAGTGAACTAGGGTTTTATCCACACCACAAGATCATAGACATAGAAAGCACAAAGAGATCTTGAAGGCTCAAAAGAACAGATTTTCATCTGAATTTCATAGGGATAATTCATAGGAGAGTAGACAACTTACCCAATAGGAAGCCCTAAAAACTAACTCTTGATTTCCTCTTCCTTTCTTCTTATTCTCCTTGGCCTTGGTTGCTGCCTTGCTTAAGTCGAATGGGTGCTCACATGGGTAAAGAGATAAGATTTTAGGTTATATATACCTTAGATACCAACTTAAAGTTTGTTGGAAGTTAAAATTTAATGGTTTATCAATTTTCCTATTATTTATTTTACTTATTCATTTACATAAGACATTACATGTAAATAAGAAACTACCCCTGGATTCAAATAAAATATTTATAAAATTAAATTCTAAAGGAATCGAAATATGAATTAAATTCTGATTTTCCGATTTTGCGCTATCATTTAACCTAACCAAGACTTTACCTAAAAATTATTAAAAATCATATTTAACATACTTTCATGTATAGGAACAATTATCGAGACTTTAATTTTTCAAATTCTAATATTTTTGAAAAGTCATTTTTCATTGTCCTTAGTCATTTGTCATCAATTTCAGGTGTTGGAATCTATGGAGTTGATGAACATATGCTAACACACTTATCATAATACATATCAATCATATAATATATGATTAAATTATATAATCTTACGTGGATTAAGTCGTGGATGTTATATTCTACTCCCCTTAAAAGTAATTTTTTCCTCGAAGTTAACACACATTGTTGATAGAACAACGTGAAGAACTAAAATATACCCTACATGTATATCTTCTTATGGCAATCTACATAGGTATGGTATGTGTGAATGATCTGTCCACACCTAAGAAAGGTACCATTTTCCCTTAGGAAATAAAACTATTGATGTTAAAATCACCTTCCTTGCTTGAACCCTCATCTAATAATACAAAAAGGATGCAAAATTACATCTAAATAACACCTATATGAAATAATCATGTCAAAAAATAGATGTGCATTACTGACTCTAACAATGGGTTATTCATATATCATATTCGAAGAATGGATGCTACGAATGTTTTCCCCCTTTTTATCTTTTAGTAATATGCTAAATTTTGAAAACACAAAAAGTTCGAATACCAATTAAGCAAACTATGGTATATATACCTAACTATGTTACCTGCTATCATATCTGGGGCTTCAACATCTTGTTGTGTTAACACATACATTTGTCCTTGTGTCATTAGTTGTTTCCCCTTTTTTGTCACCCTATATGGTGGTGGTGGTGGTGGTTGTTTCAGCATCAAAGGACAACTTCTCATATAGTGTCCCATTTTTCCACATTTAAAACATGCTCCACTATCCTTATGGCACGGAGACCTTCAATGTCTCCTTCCACATTTTTTACAAACTTGATTATTTGGTGGAGGTTGTTGTGTCAAGATTGATATCTCATTTCCTTTTTCTTTGAAGTCAAAATGTCTGTAGGATCAAAAGCACCAAGAGGGGGGGGGGGGGGGGGGGGTTGAATTGGTGAAATTAAATTTTCCAAAAATTCACCTTAAGAGAAAAATGATAAACCGATCAAGCAAATAAAGATAATGCGTAGATGAAGAATAAAGAACAAACACAAGAAGACATGATATGTTGACGAGGTTCGGCCCCAACACTTTGACCTACGTCCCCACTCCGACTTCTCCACCTCGAGACCGCCGGAGATTCACTATCTTTCTCTTTTCTTGTAGGGAGGGAACAACCCTCTTAATACAATCACGCCTTCTTCTCCGATCAAGATGCAAGGCACACCTCTTGTACAAGGAGCTCTCAATCTCACTATATTTCAGAAAGTGAATGTTCCCTCTGATGCATGCAAAATACAACATATTTTAGATTATTATTTTAATTAATTTTTCTGTAATTTGATCATGGCATGCATCATTTTTAGTCACTTTTAATCGTAATTCCAGATTTATCAATTTTAATTATTAATTCTCTGAATATTTTAATTGTGGATGGATTAACTAAATTTTGATAATTATTTTGCAGAAAAATCGAGATTTAGATGGATTGTGTCGTATCGGCCGAAATTCCGAAGAATTTATCATTACGGCCGAGATTAGGATAAAGGATTATTGTTTTGGACGAGATTTGGAGGGGGTAATGGCAATGAAATCATCCTTTTCGCCGATATATGAAGGTGTAAAGATAAAATTGTTTGGGCGTAACGGGATTTAATTCTCTGTTTTGACCGAGATATGAAAGGTAAAGATAAATGATTTTATCTTTTGGGCGTAACAAGATTAAATTCCTTCCTTACGGCCGAGATTTGGAGGGAGTAAAAGGAATTTTATCTCTTTTTGGCCGAGATTCAAAGGGGGGTAAAGATAAAAGAATTTATCTTTTGAAAGAATTATCGTTTTTGGCAGAGATTTATCCGTGAATTTAAATTCGGCCGTACATCACGATCAATAGGAAGACCCGTCTGCACCCTATAAATATGTGAAGAATCCGTCGTTTCAATTGGTGCTCTGAAGTTCAGGTTTCTTCCACGACGAGTCGTGAGCTCTGTAGGCTACGACCAAGAGGAGAGAGGTGCGACGGCTGGAGGTTGATCGCGACCCTGATCAAGTCCGAGAGACTGCCCGACTGTCTGCCCAATTCGAGAGCTCTACTTCTATTTTGGGTGTAATTCTTTCGATTATTATTGTTATTTTATTATTATCTCTCCGAAATTTCTAGGATGAACTCCATGTTTTTTCGATTATTATTTTAGGAGATTATTAATTGAAGGGAAATGTTTGGACCCTATTTTATTTGCTTTAATCTTTTCCGATCAATTATTAATTATGCTTAATGCTTTTATGTTAGTTAATTAAATTTCTGAATTAGGCTATACCAGTTTGTGGAGTGTTTAATTTAAGAATTCATTATACTAATTATAATTGATTTTATTTGGAATTAATAATTGACATAAATTTGATAACTAGTGTGTGGAGAATCAAGTTTGTGTGGTCTATTAATCTATACCAGTTTGTGGAGTGATTAATAGTCTAGATAATTCAATTTAATGCATCTTAATTTTAATATGATTTTGGGGGTACCAGTCGTGGAGACTTCAATTCTTATTAAATTAAGATAGTTCTATATGATTAGATTGAGGGATGTCAGTCGTGGAGACCACAAGTTAATCATGTTAGATTATTTTAGGGAGACTCTAATCCATCTTTAAAGATTAAATTTATCTTTTATGGTTCAAATATTTATCCTAATCTATTTTCATCCTAAGGCCTAACTTCAACACCACTATCTCATCTTTATTTTATTTTCTTTATTTTATTTTATAAAACTCATTTTCAAAATCCATGTTTTTTCTCTCTTATTAATTTATAAATTTAGATATTGAATTAATAATATTCCTCGTGGGTTCGACACTCTTACTCCTATTACTATATTACTTGAGCGACTAGTGCACTTGCTAGTGATTTTATTTTGCTACATCATCTCATACGCATCAAGTTTTTGGCGCCGTTGCCGGGGAATATTTTATTAATTAATTTCTGATTTTTATGAATTATTAGGAGATGTAAATAAAGTGTAAATAATTCTCTGTAAATATGTACTATTTTTTTTAATTATTTTTATTTCTGTGAATAATCTAATTTGTTTTCTTTTGCAGATAAAGGTCACAACATGTTTAAATTGTCGACTTTCGACTTAAAATTCTGTCGCCGTCTTATGGTTTTACGACCGAGATTTATTTTGTCGGCTTTACTGGTTTTACGGCTCGCAATAGCGATTGAGTTCTAATCTTCTGTTTTACGGCCGTAATATTTTTATCCGAACGTTGTTTTATGCCATGAGTAATGGATATTGATTTGACCTTGTTTCGCCCGGTTTATCTATGGTTTAATTTTTTTTACGCCCTATTCGAATTAGTTTCGACTTTGTTTGAACTTTTTAACAGTTTCGGCTTAAAATTCTCAGCCGTAATGTTTTAATAGTTTGAACTTTTGATTTGACTTTGTTTTGGCCAAAGCGATTTAGTCTTTGTCGGTCGTAATGGATCATCCGACATGGATTTTATTCCTTCTCGGCCGTAACGATTCTTCTCTTGACGTAAGAATAAGTTTAATTCTATTTTTGTTTCGGCCGAAACTCAGTTTGTTTTACGGCCAAAGGTTGTCGACTTCAATTCGGCCGTAATATATTTCTGAACGTATAAGTTTGATTTAATCTCATTTCGGCCGATTTATATGTGTTGATGTTTTACCTCACGATCGACTAAACTTTCATTGTTTTTACGGCCGATATGAATTATACTCTTCCTCGGCCATAATGAGTCATTTTGTCAACGTTTTGTTCAATTTTTATTTCGGCCGAAACCCTATTCTGTTTTACGATCAAAGGTCGTCAACTTCGGTTCTTTACGCCTAGGATCTTATATGTGAGGAGTTGATTGCCGAGATGATTCATCGCCGTGTTAATTTTTACGCCATCTTACGATGTTGTTTCGACCGTAATTTAACGAGTTTTACGCCATCACGTTGATCAATCCCTTTCGACACAGTTTTATGATTATTACGGCCGAACGAGCCTCGGATTACTAATTTAATTTCGGCCGTAAATCTATTTCTGTATTACGGCCGATTAATCTTATTTCCTCTCTGAAAATAATTTTTTATTATGTCTGATTATTAACTTTACGGCCGCAAATTAGTTCTGATTTGTTTTGTGTCGTTTGTTACATCATCATTAATTCTTCCAAGTTTTACGGTCGAACGAGTGCTTGATTTTTACGACCATCTAAGTGATTTACTTTCGGTCGATATTAATGTTTGGCATTTGAATTGGTTTTCGAATTTTGATTTTTCGCCGTATTTGATAATTTTTCTGTGAATTTTGATGGCAGTAATTAGGTTAATTTCTCTCGGACATTAATTTCGACGACCTAATGAATACTCGATTATGTCGAAAGACTTTTTATCAATTTAAATCTTATTTCTTGGTGACCTAGTATCTGAATTTCTTTCTTCTTGTATATATTTTTATTTTATTTTATTCTTTCATCTTATTGAAAATTGGTTGTTGCAGGTACTAATTGAAAATTAAATCACAACCAATCCTGGAATCTTCTGATAAGCGCACTAGGAGTTCAAATCCACTGTTGGAATTTGATCCTGAAATTGAAAGAACCTATCGTCGATTACGAAGAAATATAAGAAAAATGGCGGACAAGCACGCGACAATCAGAGACTGGAGCAACAAAATGAACTGGTTCCACCACATAATAATCAGCGAGAAGATGAAGCAGAGCTTTCTATGAGAGAATATGTCTCGGCCAAATACAGTGACCGAGAATCATGCATCGTGCTGCCTGATATTAACGTAAATAATTTTGAGATAAATCCCGCAATCGTGAGGATGATACAAGCATCCCAATTTGGAGGAGGATTTCATGAAGACCCTCATGATCACCTTGACAAATTTCTTGCTACTCTGAGCACCTTTAGAAATAATAATGTTTCTTCTTAAGTTATTCGTCTTTTATTATTTCCACAATCTTTACGTGACAAAGCTTCCACTTGGTTTAAAACTTTGCCTGCAGGATCGATTCATTCTTGGTTGGAGCTGGTAGAAAAATTTGTTGGAAAATATTGTCCACCACAAAAGGCAGGCAAATATCGAAGAGAATTGAGGGCATTTGTTCAAGACGATAACGAGACATTATATGAGGCATGGGAACGATATAAAGAACTATTAGCCAGAGTTCCTGACAATAGAATTTCAAAGTGGCAAGTGATGGAAGATTTCTACCATGGATTGTGAGCTGCAGATCAAGATAAGCTTGACCAATCAGCAGGAGGGACAGTGCTAGGATCTAAACGCCCTAGTGAGATACAGGATATTATTGAAGCTGTAGCCCTCAAGTCAAGTCAAGAAAGGAGACCACCTCGCCGAACTCATGATGTACATGCTACACAAGGAATACAATCTTCAGAAATAGTGGCTCAGCTGGAATCACTTAATCAAAAATTCGAGCAGATGATGTCACTAATGGGAAATTCCAGTAACTATAGCCCTACAGGTAACACTTCGGATTCAAATCAAATTGAAAATGCTAACTTTATTTTCAATCCATTTTACAGGAACAATGATTATGGTTGGAGACACAATCCGAAGTTTGCCTATAATCAAAATCAAGGCCAATCTTCTAGTCCATCAAAAGATTATATACTGAAAAGGCAACCTGATACTCCCCAATATCAATCATCAAATCATATGCAGGAGATGATGGCACAGATCATAGATACAATGCAAGCGTTGCAAAAGAATATGGAATCTTGAGCCACGAGTCAGGATGCATCCATTCGAAATCTGGAAAGACAACTGGGCCAGATGACGGCACAACTGACTGAACGTACACCGGGCTCTCTCCCAAGCAACACAGAGAAAAATCCAAGGGGGGAAGAGCAAAATAGGCCTTGATTTTCATTAGAACTAAGTCAAGCTGACGACTATAAATCATAACTATTTCTATCCTTTTTATTTTATTTATTATTATTTATTTAATTTTTTTAGATAAGTTTAATTAGTTACTGATTAATATTTTAATATCTTAATTTGGGAGATAGTTTTATTTTAATTAGGCATTTTATTTTTATTTTATATCGAGTCATCCAATCGATATTTTTTTCTGTGCACCGAGCGGAATTCGGATAATCATACGTCGACCGAGGAATGCACCATGCATGAATTGGGAAACACAAGGTGAAACGACAAGATACTATTATGCCATGTTCCTCGTTACGGCCGAGAATCACCTCGATGACCACGCCGTAAAGACTCCAACGGACATGACAAGACACTGCCACCTCGTTACGGCCGAGGATTACATAGATGACAACGCCAGATGTCTTTTTACGACCGAGGTGTTGTGCGATCACACCACGGACGAGAATGACAAGACAGAAGGTTCTGACATCTGCATGCACAAGTCCAATCGAAAGAAAAAAATGCATGCTTTTGCTTTTACGCCTGGATTTGACCCTTCACTGCGCGCCGTCGGAACAGGTATTACCCCCATAAATTCATCTATAAATTCTTACACCTCGTGCTTTTGCAGATCAATCTCTGGCTGAAGCGGCTCTTACGGCCGACGTTCAGTGCCACACCGCCGATCCTTACGCCCAAAAGCGCCGCGCCACTTCCTTACGGCCAAACTCCACTCGACTCCGGCCGAGCTTTCTCCATTACGGCCGAAGTTCCAGCGCTTCTGTTCCTTACGGCCGGTCTTCCACACCGGAGACGACCCCATTACGCCCCAGGTGCGTTACGGCCGAGCCATCGCGCACCGAGATACCATCTTCTTTACGGTCGAAGTCACACCGCGCTCCGTTGCTCTATTACGGCCAAACTCCGGACGAGCTTTTCTCCTTACGGCCGAGACGTCAGCTGCCATCACCACGGTCGTCACCTTACGGGCACAATCTACTCAATCATTGACTCCGGCCGAGATTCCTCATCGACTTTCCTCTTTACGGCCGACACATATTACGGCCGAGCTTCCACCGGAGCTGACTCCTTACGCCCGGACGAGCGCCGAACACCAGTGCCACACCGCCATTCCTTACGGCCGAAAACTACAAGATTATCACCTCGGTCGAGGTTCCTCATCCTCTCTGCCTTACGGCCGACGCACCTCCGACAATCAGCTCTTCAACACATACTACGGCCGAGCTTCCACTGAGCCGGCACCTTTTCTTTGTTGATTTTCGTCCATATCAAGATGAGGCGATTTGCTCATATATGGAGGGGATGTCACGAACGACGACATCCGAATGCTCAGCCGACCCACAGCCCTCAATTAATCTCCTACGCCGGAAATTATTATTGGACTAAGCCGGAGTATCAAACTCGATATGAACGGATGTCTGAGATTCGAATTCATGCCACCAGATTTTCGGATACCGAATTGCTTAGGGAGTATAATTATTTGCAGATATTCATCTATTATTTTCTCAAATTGGACTATCTGACTTTGTGCATTCTTGGTGGCCAACTTATGAAGTACTAATTATGGAATTTCTCTCATCCCTGGAAGTCTTTAATTTAGATGGCAGGAACTATGATCAGCCCCGCATTTCATTCCAACTTTATGGGCGGCCATTTACTCTCACTTTAGGAGAGATTAATAATATCTATGGATTCCCCAATCATGGATCTCTTTCTGTACCTGCTGACTTTGATGCTGAAACTTTTTGGAAACAGATAACAGAAGAAGACCGATTGGTTTGGAACACCGCTAAAGATAGCTCAATTCAGAATCCTGTTCTGCGCTACGTCCATCGCATGCTAAGCAACACCTTAAGTGGGCGCAGTGATAATGATGGTGCCGTCTCAGAGGGAGAGTTATATATCATCCACAGCATGCTTCACAGAACTCCTGTTAATGTGGGTGCCTTCCTCATTCGTCGATTCCAGCGCCGCACTACTCATCGTGGCGATAGCATTAATATGGGTGCCCTTCTCACACCTATCGCTCAGCACCTACAACTAGACTTGGATGATCTTGAAGCTGTGCTAGGAAACACTCACCTCACTCGTAGGACCATTCAGGCTATGGGTCTCGTGAAGACCAACAACTGAGGGATCAAAGTTTTTATTTTTAAAGTCCACAATCAGGAGGTGCCCTGCTCAGATCGAGATGCTTTCACGCCAATTAATCCAAATAATTGACTCCTTTTTAGGCAGGTCATAGCTCCAGTAATCCCACCTGCAGAACCATCTACCTCTGTCGGACAGCTACACCAGGTTGAATCTTTCTCCTGGTTTGATTCTACTAATTATGCGGCAGCCCAACCCTACCTTCAACAGCCACAAGGATTCCAGGCTGCATCACCGGCAGCTTCCCAATATGCCGCATCCGTCCATTCACCTTATATGCCGGTGCCTTCTCTGATTCCATCTCCAGCACAAGAGAGCTCTTCTGATTCCTCGTTCATACCTTCTACTCCTTATGAGGAATGCGACTCGATGGAAGTATTTGCCCCTTTACAAGAACCTGTGCAGAATCGCTATATAGCACCGGAGCCCACTTTTACTTCAGCCCCAGAGCAGACTTACTATCCACCTCCGCCACCTCAGCCTGACTATGCTTCCATGCAAAACTTATGGGAATCAATGTATGATGAACAACTTCGTCAAGCAGGGGAGTTTCACACTTTTCAAGAAGAGCAACTTCGTCAGTCAGGGCAGTTGCACGCTATTCAGGAAGAGCAGCTTAGACAAGCCCAAGAGTTGATCAACATCCGAGCCAATTTTAGAAATATGGATGATCGTCAGGGTCGCTTCGAATCCCTTCAGAATCAGCATGCGCGCATGACGAGCGCATCCATGAGTATCATATGCGCCAAGGAAATCTCGGCTACCATCCACCATCGTCACCCCGCAGACAGTAAATCTGGTTGGTTCAAGCTTGGGAGAGTTTGCATTTCATGCATTGCATGTTTCTTTCTTTTTATTTGCTTATGTTTGCATCTATTTGTAAAAAAAATCCAAAAAAAATTGAAAAATTTGAAAATTTTCTAAAAAAAATACCATTGCATGCATTTATTTTTGCTACCATCTTACAAACTCTTGTCTTACTGTTTTAATTATCTTTTAGTAAAAAGTTCAAAGACATGTCATTAATTGATGAAATTTGAATACTTTTCTTTCTTATCACTTGCTACTTCAGTATCAAACTTATAGACTGTGTGCCCATGCTAAATAGAATTATGAATTACTAGACGACAAAATCATATTCATGCCTTTTTATTTTAAGTCTTGATAGTAGTAGCCTTCTTATTGACCATATCAAAAAGAAGGGTTAGTTAAACCCCAACAAATAAAAAAAATGATGAATAAAGTTATGTGTAGGTACAAAAGTGTTATCCGGAACCAAGATGTGTTCGGGTAATTAGATCCGTAGGGGTTCATGCCTGACGACCTAAGGGCAACTGCTCTGGGATCCGTCGATCGAAAACCTGCTACAAGGACCATCTTGTGGAATATGGAGAAGCACATGAGTACTGAATCATGGCTAAGTTTGAACTCTTCATTCAGAACCTTGGTTGTTCGGGCAAGTAAACTCGAGGGGTGCTTTATCACCTGGTGCCCTAAGGTCATCTGGTTTGGGATTCATCAGTCTAAAGCCCGCTACATGGACTTCCTTGTGCAATCCTGCTTGAAGATTAGAACTTTTAAAATGATTGAAAATAAAAATGAAAAAAAAAGTTTTAAGCTCAATTAGTACTTATGTGCTCAATATTAATGCTATTATTTGACAGACAATTTATTTTTCTGCAAGGCTGAATTTGAGATTGTTTAAATTTGTGTAGCATTCAGAACCTCTATGAAGCTAAGTGTATGGAAAATGGTGAGATACTGAGTAGCAGGTGTGCAGAAGAATTGTGTGAGAAAATTAATCAGTTGATAATGTGGCGGCTATGATGGAACTTTCTTGAGCCTTGCCTTGAATTTTTGCTTAAGGACAAGCAAGACTTTAAGCTTGGGGGAGTTTGATGCATGCAAAATACAACATATTTTAGATTATTATTTTAATTAATTTTTCTATAATTTGATCATGGCATGCATCATTTTTAGTCACTTTTAATCGTAATTTCGGATTTATCAATTTTAATTATTAATTCTCTGAATATTTTAATTGTGGATGGATTAACTAAATTTTGATAATTATTTTGCAGGAAAAATCGAGATTTAGATGGATTGTGCCGTATCGGCCGAAATTCCGAAGAATTTATCATTACGGTCGAGATTAGGATAAAGGATTATTGTTTTGGCCGAGATTTGGAGGGGGTAATGGCAATGAAATCATCCTTTTCGCCGATATATGAAGGTGTAAAGATAAAATTGTTTGGGCATAACGGGATTTAATTCTCTGTTTTGACCGAGATATGAAAGGTAAAGATAAATGATTTTATCTTTTGGGCGTAACAAGATTAAATTCCTTCCTTACGGCCGAGATTTGGAGGGAGTAAAAGGAATTTTATCTCTTTTTGGCCGAGATTCAAAGGGGGTAAAGATAAAAGAATTTATCTTTTGAAAGAATTATCGTTTTTGGCCGAGATTTATTCGTGAATTTAAATTCGGCCGTACATCACGATCAACAGGAAGACCCGTCCGCGCCCTATAAATACGTGAAGAATCCGTCATTTCAATTGGTGCTCTGAAGTTCAGGTTTCTTCCACGACGAGTCGTGAGCTCTGCAGGCTACAACCAAGAGGAGAGAGGTGCGACAGCTGGAGGTTGATCGCGACCCTGATCAAGTCCGAGAGGCTGCCCGATTGTCTGCCCAATTCGAGAGCTCTACTTCTATTTTGGGTGTAATTCTTTCGATTATTATTGTTATTTTGTTATTATCTCTCCGAAATTTCTAGGATGAACTCCATGTTTTTTGGATTATTATTTTAGGAGATTATTAATTGAAGGAAAATGTTTGGACCCTATTTTATTTGCTTTAATCTTTTTTGATCAATTATTAATTATGCTTAATGCCTTTATGTTAGTTAATTAAATTTCTGAATTAGGCTATACCAGTTTGTGGAGTGTTTAATTTCAGAATTTATTATACTAATTATAATTGATTTTATTTGGAATTAATAATTGACATAAATTTGATAACTAGTGTGTGGAGAATCAAGTTTGTGTGGTCTATTAATCTATACCAGTTTGTGGAGTGATTAATAGTCTAGATAATTCAATTTAATGCATCTTAATTTTAATATGATTTTTGGGGTACCAGTCGTGGAGACTTCAATTCTTATTAAATTAAGATAGTTCTATATGATTAGATTGAGACATGCCAGTCGTGGAGACCACAAGTTAATCATGTTAGATTATTTTAGGGAGACTCTAATCCATCTTTAAAGATTAAATTTATCTTTTATGGTTCAAATATTTATCCTGATCTATTTTCATCCTAAGGTCTAACTTCAACACCACTATCTCATCTTTATTTTATTTTCTTTATTTTATTTTATAAAACTCATTTTCAAAATCCATATTTTTTCTCTCTTATTAATTTATAAATTTAGATATTGAATTAATAATAGTCCTCGTGGGTTCGACACTCTTACTCCTATTACTATATTACTTGAGCGACTAGTGCACTTGCTAGCGATTTTATTTTGCTACATCATCTCATACGCATCACCCTCTAACTCTTTTCTTTTACAATTTTTTTTTTCACACTCAAGGCTAAGAAAAGAAAAGGGAGGAAATTTACAATTCTATGCTCAAAAACTTGAGAGGAGCTCTAAGATGTTCCTTCTTGCTTGGATGAGTTTTCTTCAGGCTTTTGCACTCCTTTTATAGGCTCCTAGGGGTGAGAATCCGTTCAAAAAGTTTTCCCCATTTTTCTCCTCAATATTCTAGCCATTACTGTTCATTTGACTGAAGGGTCGATCGACCGCTGGGATGGGCCGATCGACCGGTCTATGTGACCGTTGTCTTATTTCAGCGCTTTGACTCTGTTCGATCGACTGGTCCTTCGACCGATACAATGACCGATAATGTCTCGACGTCGACCGGTCTATATTGTTTGCGACCGGTCTATCGACCGGTATAGTCTCGACGTCGACCGGCATCTTGTCGTCTTTCCTTCCGCCGAATATTAGTCGATCGGTGCTCATAGTCGGTCGACCGGTCGTGTCTGAAACTTTTTCTTCCAACTTTTAATTTGCTGAATTCTTCTGCGAATCTGTTCATATCAATCCTACACCTGTATTATCATCACTTGAGAGTAGATTAGTAACTTTTAGGTCCATTTAATTTGTTATCATCAAAACATGGGATTCAACAATCTCCCCCTTTTTGATGATGGCAAATTAATTGGACGATAAGGAGAAGAAAAAAAGGAATGAAATGTAAGTTTTACATAGAAAATAATAAACAAGATCCCTCTGTATTTATGCATATTTTACTTTTTTCCCCCTAAATAAGTGGCATTTATATTCTCATAATTGATATGAACATATGGCAAAAAATATGATATCAAAGGTGAAATAAAAAAGTCATCACATAAGAAAAAAATCAAAAGTCATCACATAATAAAAATCATTCTATTACATAGTTAATAATACATCATGCACTAACAAATGTGACTGAAGTCACTACAAAAGGGTTCACAATATGCACGATACAAGTGTAAGCACATAACATACTAAGACACATATAATATCGTCCTAGACTTCTCCCCTTTTGACATCATCAAAGAGGGAGACAACCCAACTACTCCTCATCGGGACTATCATCCTCACGAGCTATGGGCGGAACAAATCTCTGCGATGCATAATAGGCCTGTAGCGATCCAACAAGGTAGCGGGAGTCACGCTCCATCCGTCGAACACGTCGATCTATCTGGGTCACACGATGGTCCATCTGTGTCATACGATGGTCTATGGCGGCCACCTGCTGTGAAAGAGCCGTGAAGTCGTAGGTACCATGAAAGTCTGAAGCACTGTGCTGAGAAGGCCCAATATGCTCTGTGGGCGCCGATGGTGGAGGGAAGCGAGGGCCAGCCTCCTGAGTGTCCATCGGTGCTGGCTCGCCATATGTGGCATCATCTCTATCGTCAGAATCTGGCGCTGCCTGCTCACTAAACCTAAGACCCATCCGGTGTAAAGTCCCGAAACCAATGACGTCAGTGGGACGAGGTCGAATGTACTCCTCGTCAGCAGGGATGTCTACACCAAAGTGGAGTAAAATCCTCGTGATCCAAGCACCAAAGTATAAGTGGTGCCGTCCACGAGCAGCAGAAGAGATCTTCTGAAAGGTGTAGTCCATGTGATAGAAGACATAATGACCGAAGTGAAGAAATGAAGCATCACGGATACAGAGACAGTGAAGAAAGAAGAGATCAAAGTGAGTGACCTCTGTATAGTGCCCGGCTCAAGGAGTGATCATTCGGCTAAGGAGATGATGGGCCATTTTCATCAGTGGATGAAGACATCGATAGGCCGTTTCGACAGTATATTGGATGTCTTGTCCAGAAAAAATGGTCTGAATGCCATCTGAGTTGGGAAGATAGTCGGAAGGCCAACCATGAGTGACAAATGAATAAAGACCAGGTAATGGGCATGCAACCCTAAAGATGCGACAAAGATGGTCTGGATCAAAACGAATGGGCATGCCAAGGACATAGGTAATATTGCCTCTCAAGTGATTGTCATGTTCGCATAAAAATGACGAACAAGACGAGGCTACACACGCTCCGTGAGGGAGAGAAGTGGCAGCCAACCGATGGTTGCAAACATCTCTTGAACATCTGGAATGTTCAGAGCGTCCCAATCAATGGTATAGGCACGCTGGACTTCGCGAGAGGCGTACAAGGTTTCGAACCTAACAGAGACATCCCGAGTGACAAACAAATGTTTATCAAACTCAGGGGACTCGGAAGAGGATGGTTGATGAGTACGTCCACGGGATCGTCCTCGTCCACGTTGGATAGGCTCGGGTTCGGGTTGGGGTTCAAATTCTGGTGGGAGGATATGAATGGTACCACCGGAACCGGGGAAGCGACGACGATGCTGAAAGACCATCCAAACATGTGAATGCCCATCGTCGTCGGCCATGGATTCAACAATGGTGGTCGAAAAGAGAGACAGACTGCCGAGAGGGAGAGACACTGTCGAGAGAGAGAGAGAGACTGCCGAGAGAGAGAGAGAGAGGGACTGGCTGAGAGAGATGTGGCCGGAGGTGGCAGTGAGAGAGGGGAGGTCGAAGAGATGGTGGCCGGAGACAGAGATCGGCCGTGAGAAATAGAGAAGGCCGGCAGGAAGGTCGGCCGGTGGTGGCAGGGCGACTGGCCGAAGAGAGAGAGACTGGCGAGGGAGAGAGAGAAGGCCGACGGGACGGTCGGCCGGCGGTGGCAGGGCGACTGGCCGGAGAGTGAGAGAGAGAGAGCGATCAGAAAAGAGAGGGAGAGACGGCAGTCAGAGATAGGGAGGTCGAGAGAGAGAAAGAGAGAGAGAGATGATGGCCGGAGATAAAAAGAGAGGGAGAAAAAGGTGGTCGGGTTGGCCGGTGGAGACGTCGGCCGGCGGAGGCGGCAGGTCACTGGAGTGGCTGGCGATCGAAGGGTGTGCCGGAGGGGGGAATGTTATCGGCGGTGGATTGGTCACAGGCGGTCGCGCAAAAATTATCGATCAACCGTTTATAGCTCGCGATTTTGGCATATACCGGTCGACCGATCATGCCCCGTGGTCGACCGGACACTTCTTTTCCAAACAGATTATATAGCAGTCGATGCGATGTCAACCGGTCGCAGTATATACCGGTCGACCGGTTGTGTCATATCGTCGACCGATCGTTTGTCTACGTATTGAACCTTTTGTAGAATTCGACCGGTCCTTTCAGTCGGTCGACCGGTCCATCAAGTAGATCGACCAAACACTGTATTTTTTAGATTTTGAACCATTTAAAATCATTAAAAATCATAAAAATCATATTCCAAAAAAGGATCATACAAATGTAAATTTATGCAACACTTTTAATGTTCAATTCATGTCAAAAGTGATATTGTATAACCAAGTCACTTTTACTTTGAATTGATATGCAATCAAGAGTTAATCATTCCTAATTCCCTTCTAAGCATGCAGAACCGTTCTTCACTCAAGGGTTTTGTAAATATGTCTGCAAGTTGAACTTCGGTGGACACATGTTCAATGGCAATATCCTTAAGGGTCACATGTTCTCTAATGAAATGATACCATAAGTCAATGTGTTTAGTCCTAGAGTGTTGAATTGAATTTTTGGTCATTTCTATAGCACTTTTGTTATCGCACTTCATGGGTACATTTGAACAATTTACTCCATAATCAAGCAATTGTTGTTTCACCCATAGTATTTGTCCACAACAACTACCGGCGGCTATATATTCGACCTCGGCGGTAGAGAGTCTGATGGAGTTTTATTTCTTGCTAGCCCATGAAATAAGAGAACTACCAAGAAAACAACACATCCCACTAGTGCTTTTTCTATCAATTTTACACCCGGCAAAATCTACATCGGTGTAGGCATGCAATTCAAATGGAGAATTTCTATCATACCAAATGCCTAATTCACTTATATGCTTTAAATAGCGCAGTATTCTTTTTACGGTGGTTAAGTGCGATTCTTTGGGAGCAGATTGAAACCTAGCACACAAACACACACTAAATATTATATCTGTCCTAGATGCCGTTAAATAGAGCAAACTACCAATCATACCTCTGTACCTTTTTTGATCAATGGACTTGCCTTTTTCGTCTTTATCCAATTTTGTAGTAGTGCTCATAGGTGTTGTACTTGGCTTACAGTCGTTCATCCCGAATCTTTTAAGCAGCTCCCTCGTATATTTTCCTTGATTGAGAAAGATGCCTTCCTTGGATTGTTTTACTTGTAGGCCTAGAAAGTAAGTGAGCTCTCCTACAAGACTCTTTTCAAATTCTTGTTGCATAAGAGTTTCAAACTCTTTGCATAGGCATTCATTAGTAGCACCATAAACAATATCATCAATATAAATGTTAACTATTAAAATATCATTTTTAAAATGTTTCAAGAATTATGTGGTGTCAACTTTCCCTTTTTGAAAATCATTTTCAATTAAAAATGAACTCAATCTTTCATACCAAGCTCGAGGGGCTTGTTTCAATCCATAAAGAGCTTTTGAGAGTTTGAAAACATGATGAGGAAAATCTGAATTTTCAAAAACTTGAGGTTGTTCGACATAAACTTCCTCATTTATAAAACCATTCAAGAAAGCCGATTTAACATCCATTTGAAAAAGTTTAAAACCTTTATAGCATGCAAAAGTCAAAAGCATTCGAATTGCCTCAAGTCTAGCAACAGGAGCAAAAGTTTCATCAAAATCATTCCCTTCAATTTGTGAGTAACCCTTAGCCACTAGTCTAGCCTTGTTCCTCACAATGACACCATTTTCATCTAACTTGTTTCGAAAGACCCATTTGGTTCCAATGATAGTATGGTCCTTGGGTCTTTCTACAAGTTTTCACACTTGATTTCTTTCAAAGTTATTTAATTCCTCATGCATTGCATTTATCCAATTTGGATCTTCAAGTGCTTCATCTATATTGTTGGGCTCATAATTTGCAAGGAAAGCCGAAAAAGCACATAGATTTTTTAAAGAATTTCTAGTTTTTATGCCTTCATTTAAATTACCTATAACTTGATCAAGTGGGTGTGATGAGGCATGTCTCCAATTTCTTGGGATGATTTGATTCTCTTCCCTTTGAAGTACTTCCATTTCTTCCACCTTTGGGGTGTAAGCTTTTGCTTCCTTTATGTCCACAACTTCGAGTTTTCTTTATACTTCAACTATTTCTTCATCATCATCATGTGTTTGTTTGCTCAAAAAGTCATTAATTTCATTGAATTTAACATTAATAGACTCTTCAACAACTAATGTTCTTTGTTGTATACTCTATAGGCTTTACTTGTATTAGAATAACCAAAAAAAATATCATCATCACATTTATCATCAAATTTGCCTAGTTTATCTTTAATGTTCAAGATATAACATTTACATCCAAAAACTTTAAAATAGGAGATGTTTGGTTTCTTACCAAATAGTATTTCAAAACATGTTTTCTTTTCAAGAGGTTTAAGTAGAATTCTATTGAGAACATAGCAAGATGTGTTTACGGCGTCCGCCCAAAAATATTTTGGTAATTTGCTTTCATTTAAGATTGTTCTAGCCATTTCTTATATAGTTCTATTTTTTTCTTTCTACTACTCCATTTTGTTGAGGTGTTTTAGGAGTGGAAAAATTATGAGTAATTCCATTTTCTTCACAAAATAATACAAATTTATGGTTTTCAAATTCTCCTCCATGGTCACTTTTAATTTTTGAAATCTTTTATTCAAATTCATCTTGAACTCTTTTTGTAAATTTGGAAAATATGTTTAGCATCTCATCTTTACTAGCGAGAAAAATTGTCCAAGTGAAATGAGAGAAATCATTAGCAATTACAAATGCATATCTTTTTCCTCCTAAACTAGTCACATCAATAGGCCAAAACAAATCAAGATGTAAAAGTTCTAAGGCCCTATGCGTACTAATAACTCCTTTTAATTTAAAAGAACTTTTAGTTTGTTTACCTTTTAAACATGAATCACAAATATTGTTTTTCTCAAATTTGATCTTAGGTAAGTCTCTAACCAATTCATGATTTGAGAGTTTATTTAGCAATTAGTAATTTGCATGTCCTAATCTCCTATGCCACAACTTTATGTCATCATGCATGACACTAAGACATTTTTCATTTTTCAAGTTATTAAAATCAATTTTGTATACATTATTGTACCTAAATCCCATGTGTAAAACTTTGTTATTTTCATCTAGTATCAAACATTTGTCCTTTTCAAATTTAACTAAATAATTTTTATCACAAAGTTGACTTATGTTAATTAGATTATGTTTTAGATTTTCAACAAGCCAAACATTTTCTAAAAACACTTTGTCATTCTTACCAATATTACCTATACCAATTACTCTTCCTTTGCTATTGTCTCCAAAAGTGACTTTACCTCCATTTTTCTTTTCCAAATTGATGAAATTTGAGGCATCGCCGGTCATATGTCTTGAGCATCCACTATCCAAATACCATTTACCTTCATTGTACATAGAAGCTTCCTACAATAAAGAAGTTAGGAGTTTCATGTTTTTGGTACCCAAACTTGCTTGGGTCCATCTTGGTTAGTCATGGTCCTTTTCAGAACCCAAATTTTCTTCATTCCTTTACTTATTCCTTTTCTAATTCTGTAATAATAAGAATAATGCCCTTCATATCTACAATGAAAACAAACAATTTCTGATTTTGTGTAATAATGTCATGCTTTAACAAATAAAATTATTTTGTCATTTTTCTTTTCAAAAGAGGTGAAACCAAGTCCCTTTTTGTTTGAAGATATTCTAGATCCACTAAGCATAGCGTCTAACATTTTACTTCCATTTGAGAATTTTTCAAGTTCAAGTTTCAATTGATTAATTTCTTTGTTCAAACATGCACTTTCTACAATTTGTCTTTTACATATTGATTTTAGTGCACTATTTTTCGTTTTCAATTCTTCAATTGAGAGTTCTAAACTTGAGTTTTCTTTATTCAATATATCACACTTTTCACATGCTTTAACATTCTTATTTTTCTTTTGCAAATTTTCAAACTCTATTTTTATCTCATCATATTTCTTTTTTAGGCATCTATATTTATTAATTAGACCTCTAAACTCCTTACGCACATTGAAAGATTCACTATCACTATAGTTAGAGGAGTTAGATGATACCTCATGGCTATTAGCCATTGGACATATGTAGGCTTCTTCGTCATCACTAGAAGAGGTGTTGGAGTCATTCTCTTCATCTTCGCTTTCATCCCAAGTGGCTTGGAGAGCCTTTTTCTTCCTCCTTGAGCTTTCTACATCTTTCTCGTTTTTGACCAAATTTGGACATTCATTTTTGTAGTGTCCAATCTTTTTGCATTCAAAGCAAGTTATTTGGCTTTTGCTTAATGATCTTCTCTTGGAATAGCCTTTCTTCTTCTTAGCGAACCTGAGATATTTGTCAAGCTTCTTTGCATATAGAGAAAGCTTCTTTTCATCAAGATTGTCGTCGTCTTCACTTGTATCTTCCTCATCTTTGTTTGCTTTCAATACAAGTGTTTTTCTTTTTGGAGTATTTGCTTCTTCATCCTCTTTGTCAAGAGTGAACCTATAAGATCATCAAAGTCCAACTTGTTTAAGTCCTTTTCTTCAATCACCATCCTCTTTGTATGCCACTTGGAGGAGAGAGAACTGAGAAACTTTTTCACTTTTTGAGGATTAGTCCTTGGCTCGCCCAAAGAGGCTAAGCCATTTATAATATCATTGAAGCGAACAACCATCTCATTAATAGATTCATTTTCAAGCATTTTAAAAGAATCATATTGATGATTTAAAATATTTAATCTAGACTCCTTAACCTTATCCGTTCATTCATGAGTAATAATGAGTTTTTTCCAAATCTCATTAGCACTTCCACAACTAGAAATCCGATTAAATTCTGTTGTATCCAAAGCACAATAGAAAATATTTGTAGCTTTCCAATCTAGTTTTACTAAAAGTTTTTCTCCTTTGGTATATTCTGAAGGTTTTTTCTTACTTAAATCAAAATCATTTTGAATAATATCCCACATATCAATATCAATGGAACAAACGTAGGCTTGCATCCTAATTTTTCAATAAGCAAAAATTGAGGCATTGAAAAGTGGAGGACGATTAATAGATTGACCTTCGGAAAAACTCAAACCGCTTGATGCCATAGTTCTAAAGATATTTCAAATCTTAAAGCTAGAGCAACTTGGCTCTGATACCAATTGTAGGATCAAAAGCACCAAGAGGGGGGTGAATTGGTGAAATTAAATTTTCCAAAAATTCACCTTCGGAGAAAAATGATAAAATCGATCACAAGCAAATAAAGATAATGCGTAGATGAAGAATAAAGAACAAACACAAAAAGACACAATATGTTGACGAGGTTCGGCCCCAACACTTTGGCCTACATCCCCGCTCCGACTTCTCGACCTCGAGACCGTCGGAGATTCACTATTTTTCTCTTTTCTTGTAGGGAGAGAACAACCCTCTTAATACAATCACGCCTTCTTCTCCGATCAAGATGCAAGGCACACCTCTTGTACAAAGAGCTCTCAATCTCACTATATTTCAGAAAGTGAATGTTCCCTCTAACTCTTTTCTTTTACAAATTTTTTTTTCACACTCAAGGCTAAAAAAAGAAAAGGGAGGAAATTTACAATTCTATGCTCAAAAACTTGTGAGGAGCTCTAGGATGTTCCTTCTTGCTTGGATGAGTTTTCTTCAGGCTTTGGCACTCCTTTTATAGGCTCCTAGGGGTGAGAATCCATTCAAAAAGTCTTCCCCATTTTTCTCCTCAATATTCTAGCCATTACTGTTCATTTGACTGAAGGGTTGATCGACCGCTGGGATGGGCCGGTCGACCGGTCTATGTGACCGTTGTCTTATTTCAGCGCTTTGACTCTGTTCGATCGACTGGTCCTTCGACCGATACAATGACCGGTAATGCCTCGACGTCGACCGGTCTATATTGTTTGCGACCGGTCTATCGACCGGTATAGTCTCGACGTCGACCGTCATCTTGTCGTCTTTCCTTCCGCCGAATATTAGTCGATCGGTGCTCATAGTCGGTCGACCGGTCATGTCTGAAACTTTTTCTTCCAACTTTTAATTTGCTGAATTCTTCTGCGAATCTGTTCATATCAATCCTACACCTGTATTATCATCACTTGAGAGTAGATTAGTAACTTTTAGGTCCATTTAATTTGTTATCATCAAAACATGGGATTCAACAATGTCTAGGTTTCAATTGTTAAGAATAAGAACCTGATCTCTCCATATTCTTCCTTTCTTGTTCTGCTTGAAACTTTTTTATATCATTTTCCACTAATTGAGCTCTTTCATAGGCTTCCTTATAAATTCTTAATTTTAAATCTACAAGTTTACTCCTAATGGCAGGCCTAAGTCCTCCCTCAAACTTTTTAGCTCTTTCAACTTCATTTGCTACCATATGGTTTGCAAATCTTGATAATTCTACAAATTTGGCTTCATACTGATCCACGGTCATGTCTCCTTGTTCAAGTTTGAGGAAGTCAATTACCTTCTTGTCACGAGAACAATCAAAGAAATGTTTTCCAAGAAAGACTTCCACAATCGATTGGGATCAACAGTTAAGATTCTAGGCTTAGTCGCCTTCCACCGGTGTTTAGCATTACCCTCAAGCATAAATTCTGCAAAAATAATCTTGTCCATCTCATCACAACACAAGGCAGCAAATATCTTTTCCAACTTATTTATCCAATCCTCAACTTCAATTGGATCACCATCGCCTTTGAATATGGGAGGCTGGAATTTCTTGAATTGTTCCACCGTACAATTCCTACTACTTTTTGCTTGTTCCACCCGACTTCATTATTTCTATTATTTTAAGTTGTTTCATTTTCATTATGTCACACATTTCCTATAAAGCTGGAAAAACACCCTCAAGTCGAGGATCTTGATCCAAACTTTGATTTTTAGTCGAACTTTCTCTTCTTGTCCTCATGATCCTGGATGTTGTACAAAATGCATATAATGGATTAAAACTATAATCCCTTATAAATTATTTTAATAAATCTTACCCTAAATACCATAGGCAATGTAACGATCAGTAGACCAATCTAGGCATTAACTATGTCATCCTAGACATAGCTATGCAACTCTAAACAAAGGGTAGGATCTATTGCTCTGATACCATAATTGTCACGACCCCGATTTAAACCTTGGTCTAATCCACAAGCTGCAACATAATACGATCGATCAAATTCTTATGGTGGAAGTACCGTATTATCATATAGAAACATGTGGAATAAAGTTATCACACTATTGTTCACAACACACTTATATTTGATCTCAAAGCAAGTGCACACGCTAATTCAAACTTATACATTCTAAAAGGTTTCCAAATATTTAGCTTTTACACACGATATATAATGCCAAGCTACTCATTTTGGCGCCACAAGAGGTGTGAAACCGGAAAATCAATTGTTTAAATTCAAATTCAAATATACAAATGGAAACCAACGTATCCGTAAGTTCATTCATGCGTCAAATACGACATTTATCCATAATTCTTCACTTCACAGACAATTTATAAAGTTTTAATGTGCATTACTAGCAGTTTATAATGACCAAATAATATGGGACTCAACTCCAAAAATTTTAAATTATAGGAACATACGAGTTTCACCTCAAAACTATTACACGAACAAAACATATTGAATGCCTGTCAAAATCCATTAAGGGACTCAAGCCCTTATCCAATTCCATGATAGGGACTCTCCCATATCATCTCATCCATAAACCATGGCGCCTCAGCTCTCATCAACCAATATATTCACAATAAATCATGGGCCACAACCCAAAATCAAGTGGTGTCAAATAAATAAAATCACAATAGTCGGTTTAAAAATAATGATAAGTATCAAAAGAAGAATAGTGAGCCAGATATGCTCCTCGTGGAATCTCACACACTATCCCTTTCTGAATCAATACCCCTTTCCAATCAAACATGCAACATATGTATACATTTCCTATAAACATTAAAACAAAAAGGGGTAAGCATGGATTAAGCTCATTGAGTTAAAAAGACTACCTCAAGAATTAAAACCGTTGCAGAAATCAACATCTTTATTTTAAAAAAATATTCAAAATCCTCTCTTCAAAAGGAACTCATTCACATAATGATCATACAAAATGAATGTCATGTGTGCACATGCATGATGAAATCATATGTACAATATAAGTTGGGAAATCATCATCAAACACGGATATCCATACCACTCATCAATAGAGTGCTTCTTCACTCACCACTCGTGTCACTAAATCGCCAAAGGGTGGTTGTTCTAATTCCATCGCTCGTGTCACTATATCGTCACAGGATGTTAAACCGCTCATTGTGTCACTATATCGACACAGAGCTTGTTTCTTTTTTTTCACCATTCCATCCCTCATGTCACCATATCACCACAGGATGGTTGTTCTAATTCCACCCTTCGTGTCACTATATCGACACAATGTGTTGAACCTGCTCCTCGTGTCACTATATCGACACAAACCAAACCGGACCCTAATTGGTCTACTCGGAGTTGGTCAATTGTCACACCCAACTCCATGACTAAGTTCTAATCATAATTATTATTTCATTTAACCATATTTAGCAATTCTAAAAATAAAATCGACAAAACCTCCTCCCGTAATTATCTTATGTCATTTGTCAATACATACAATAGATGCATTTATATATTTATCAAAGTTTAAATAAAAGTTATAAGATATCACATTCGCACATTATCATTATTGTTTCACAAATCATTCCACATATAACACCCCACAGGATCAAGTTTTATCCAACCATTCTAATAAACTCTAGTACAGCTCTCGAGTTTATCTATTACATGCATGCTTTCAAAAACAAATGTGAAAGAAAAATAACAGTGCTCCGGCGGTTCGACCTCTTCTATATGCATTAAAAGTAAGCTTTGAGTCGACTCAACTTGAGAACTTACGAGTATCTGAAAAATTTAAAATGGGTACTGTGAGCAACAATCATTTGCTCAGTGAGTGAAATAAAAGTACAATATAGGGGAACATTACGAGTGCATATAACATTTAAATAATAATATGTCTTTCATATGAGAAAACATTTAAAGCATAACTCATATCACATAACTTTCCAAATCATAAACTTTTACATAAATACAAAATATTCAAGATATCATCATATTCGTAGTCAAACTCCACACAGGTGTCATTGTACATACTCATCATGGGTCAATACGTATCCCTCTATGATCATGTGTCATACAGTTAAGTAGAGCTTCATAATCAAGAGTATCTGATATACAGAGCAAATCATGGGTCAATACATATCCCTCTATGATTGTGTGTCATACAATTAAGCAGAGCTTCACAATCAAGAGTCTCAGATACGTAGAGCAAATCATGGGTCAATACGTATCCCAACCATGATTGTGTGTCACCCAATCATGATTCTCAGATACGCAGAGCGATCATGGGTCAATATACATGCACGCAGAGCAGCCCCCAAAGGGCAAAAACACCTAATATACGCCCCAAAGGCTTCATGCATATCGAATGCGGTCCCAAAGACCTTTTTCAAATGAACACATGGAGTTTAATAATATCACAGTACACATGTCATAATCACATATCATTATCAAGTAAAACTTATTTTCACTTCACAAGTATTATTCCCTGAAAACATTTTTGTATAAGATGTTACTCCATCTCATATGAAATCCTTGAAACATATCATAAATAATTTTCATAGCTCAAGATATGTTTCAATATTAACAATAATAAGCTTTGCTTGAGATAATACCATAAATAAAAGAACTAATATATAACATTTTGCTAAGTTGTAAATTTATCCACTCACCTTGTAGTTTATGCTTTCAAAGAGGTTTCCTAGATTTTCCTCCTTTCACTTGTAGCTTGTTGGTTTCCTACAAGCAAGGATGCTATTTCACTTTCCAATTACTAATAATAACAATATGCAATGGATGCTCATGCATGAACCCTTGTTAACCTTAAAATGCATATAATCCCCTCTGGCACTAATATCTAACTTCAAATATTTATATTCATAGACTATTTCACACTTGGAACATCTCAATCTTCCATAACTTAACTAGGTGTTGTCTTAGGATTCCAGACTGAGGGTGTATCAATAAATAATTCATAACTACTTAACCCTAAGTGCAAATCTCATGATTCTAGATAATTTAAAAACTAGACTTATTAAGGTTTCCAATCCCCAAATATCATTAACTAATTCGAAGTGATCAAGTCATAAAAATCAAGACAATCTGACCTAGAGTTTATGCTTTGGCAGACTTGTATCACTGAATGATTAATTTATATCTTTAACAACACATCCATTTGACGAGATCCTAATTTTACTAGAATCTAGACTTAAGTAGTGTTTAAGCATAAAAATGTTAGAATTTAACTCCTTGTATGACCCTATAACAAAAATAGTTAATTAGGGTCGTGATCTGTCCATGTCCTAGAAGCTGACAGAAAACTTACTATGCAATAAAAAATAGTTAATTAGCATACCATCCCGTATGGATGTAAATACCATTTTTTATGCCAAATCAGCATAACATAAAACCATTTAGTATAACTACAATTTGGCTCTTAGGTACTAGTTCATATATATGCACATAGCACTAATTTCAAATTATAATTTCATAGCAAAAATTTCACATGCAATAGAATATGTACAAACATAACATGCAACTACCCATTCCTACCCACATTCCATGAATTGGATCTAATCCCTAGGCTCTCATACCACAACTTGTAACACCCAGCTACTCATTTTGGCGTCACAAGAGGGGTAAAACCGAAAAATTAATCGTTTAAATTCAAATTCAAATATACATTGGAAACCAACATTCCAAAATCAACTAACACTGGAAATTTCTAAACATTTCGACATGACGTATGTGTAAATTCATTCATGCATCAAATACAACATTTATCCATAATTCTTCACTTCAAATACAATTTATAAAATTTTAATATGCATCACTGGCAGTTTATAATGACCAAATAATATGGGGCACAAGCTCAAAATTTTTTAATTATAGGAACATACGAGTTTCGTTTCAAAACTATTACACAAACAAAACATATCGAATGCCTACCAAAATTCATTAAGGGACTCAAGCCCTTATCCAATTCCATGATAGGGACTCGCCCATATCATCTCATCCATAAACCATGGGGCCTCAGCTCCCATCAGCCAATATATTCACAATAAATCATGGGCCATAACCCAAAATCATGCGGTGTCAAGATAAATAAAATCACAATAGTCAGTTTAAAAAATGATAAGTATCAAAAGAAGAACAATGAGCAAGATATGCTCCTCGCGGAATCTCACACATTATCCCTTATTGAATCAATACCCCTTTCCAATCAAACATGCAGTATATGTATTCCTTTCCTATAAACATTAAAAGAAAAAGGGGTGAGCATCGATTAAGCTCAATGAGTTAAAACAACTACCTCGAGTATTAAAGTCATTGCGGAAATAAACATCTTTATTTTTAAAAAATATTCAAAATCCTCTTCTCTTCAAAAGGAACTCATTCACATAATGATCATACAAAATGAATGTCATGTATGCACATGCGTGGTGAAATCATATGTATAATATAATTTGGGGAATCATCATGAAACACGGATATCCATACCACTCATCAATCGAGTGCTTCTTCACCCACCCCTCGTGTCATTATATCACCACAAGACGTTAAACCGCTCCTCGTGTCACTATATCGACACAGAGCTTTTTTTTTCTCCATTCCATCCCTCGTGTCACTATATCGCCACAGGAAGGTTGTTCTAATTCCACCCTTCGTGTCACTATATCGACACGAGGTGTTGAACCTATTCCTCGTGTCACTATATCGACACAGAACAAACCAGACCCCAACCGGTCTACTCGGATTTGACCAATCCTCTGAGGTGAAAATACTCCGCGTTATGCGGGTTTTTACATGAAGTGCACACGATGCATGAATGCATATTCAAAGTGAAGGTATAGAGCTTGAAGTCATCATAATAAAACATTTTCTTTTCAAAAATCCAATATTTACTTCAATTGGATGAGAAAAGAATCCGACGGGTTTCCAAAATACAAAATAAAACATCACAGGTCATATGATGAAACAAATATGAAGTACACAAATAAGTATGATTATGCATAAAGAAAATGATCTCGGGAATTCGTCCCACATCGGATGGGACAATGTCACCACTCTGAAGAGTTAAGTAATTAATATCATTTGGGGTAAGTTTCCTCACCTTGAATTTCTCAAGTCCCAACTACCATCTGTCCGAATCCGCTCAAAGAAGAGAAATACCTATTACATCCATTTATACTTTATTTAAGAACATAACCTTATCATTTAAGACATTTATAACTTTTAGGTATCATTTTTCTTTTATTTCATTAATCACTTCATAATAATCCTTTTTAATGACATCTTGGTACCTAGAGTTATAATTTATAAATCTTTTACTTAAGTTCATAGGTAATGCGTTATAGCACCCGTATAACTAATTTCATAAATGATCAACACTATGGGCTTTTATTATGCATCACCAACTAATAGCATCCTACTCAAAACCAAACAATGTACAACCACCTATCATATCCAATTAACCATACAAAAATTTGAATTAAACACTATAGCCGGACAGTGGAGAACGAGTGGCCGGAAGTGAGGGGAAATGGGAGGAGAAGAAGGCAGTCTTCTTCCATCGTCGCGCACTGTAGTGCTCGGGAAGTGAGGGGAAATGGGAGGAGAAGAAGGCAGTCTTCTCTCTCATCCTTTTTGTCCACGATGGCTTTTTTCTTGTTTTTTGTCGAAAGACCAAAATACCCCCCCCCCCCTTTTTTTAAGTATTTACCTTTTTCTTAAACTGACATGATGTTACACCATATGACACATCAAGAGGAGTCACACATCCTCACAAAAAGACAACTAGAGACTAAGTCTAATCTGATATGGATTTCTAAACATGGCCACATGATTAGTCTACTAATATGAAAAGTGTTATAACAATATTATGAGCAAACAATAGCTTAGTAAGTTGAAAACTTATAACGTATGTGTTACCACCTATTCAATTCAGATAAACTAATCAGTATGTGAGAAACTTATAGGAAACAAGCTGACATCTTATTACTTATGAACAATTATCATATTACGAAGGATACTATATCAACTAATCTCAATTAAATAACATCTTTAGCATATCATATAACATATCACATTTGTTTCATTTCTTATAACATTTCCAATATCACATCATGTATCATGTCATATCATATCATGTATGCACGTACACATAATGCACATGTCATATTACTAACTGGTTAGAGGAACATATTACCTCGTAGGGTTTCATATCATCCCAAATCATGGGGTACATTTCCTACAGAAGACATATCATCCCTGACCAGAGGTCACATATCGTCCCGTAGGACATCATATCATCTCTGCCGAGGAACATATATTATCCCGTAGGATACCATGTCATCCTATGAAAATGGGGTACCTTCTCTGCATAAGACATATCATCCCGGCAGAGGAAATGCCATGCATGACAGATAATATGCATAATGCATGCATTAACCATATCACATCACTTAGAACACATATCATATAATTGCATTAAAAGTAATCCACTCACTTTTCGATCATATAGAACATATAGCCATGTAAAATCATGTTGACAACCTTGGATGGAATTTGGTGTCCAGCAAAGATGAAACTTCATTTTAGTGAACTATGATTTGATCGACACCACAAGAACATGGACATAGAAGCACAAAGAAATCTTGGGGGCTCAAAAGAATAGATTTTCATCTAAATTTCATAGGGATAATTTATAGGAAAGGAGTAGACAACTTACCCAATAGGAAGCCCTAACAACTAACCCTTGATTTCCTCTTCCTTTCTTCTTGTTCTCCTTGGCCTTGTTGCTTTGCTGAAGTCGAATGGGTGCTCACATGGGGTAAAGAGTTAAGAGTTTAGGTTATATATACCTTAGATACTGACCTAAAGTCAGTTGGAAGTGAGTGTCCCTTGGAAGTCAATGGCTTATCAATTTTCCTATTACTTATTTTATTTATTCATTTACTTAAGAAACTACCCCCATTTGGATTAAAATAAAATATTTATAAAATTAAATTCTAAAGGAATCAAAATCTGAATTTTGTCCAAAGAACAAAATCGATCATTTTTCTAATTTTTCGATTTTGCGCTATCATTTAACAAACCAAGACTTTACCTAAATATTATTAAAATCATATTTAACATACTTTCATGTATAGGAACAATTCCTAGGACTTTAATTTTTCAAATTCTAATATTTTTTAAAAGTCATTTTTCCTTGTCCCTAGTCATTTGTCATCAATTTCAGGTGTTGGAATCTATGGAGTTGATGAACATATGATAACACACTTATCATAATACATATCAATCATATAATATATGATTAAATTATATAATATTACGTGGATTAAGTCGTGGATGTTACAACTTATGCGACTGGTACACTTGCAAGCTTTTTTATTTTACAAAAAAATACGCATCAAGTTTTTGGTGTCGTTTCTAGAGACTTTTATATCTTTTCTTATTTTCTAGATTGAGTATTTCTTTTTATTCTATTCACATCTTTGTGCTTGCATGGAATTCTGCATTTGCATCATCCGGACACGTCCCAAACCACTTTTTATCATTGTTTTTTTACTCTCTTCAATCAATTGAATTGGAATCGTAAGATGACCCATGTTGAGACATTTTGAACACTCTTCGTGACTTAAAATAGTTCGTATTGCTAAAAAATGGCACATTTCCTTTTCTTAACCCACATGACCCATCTTGTCTTGCACGAGCTATGCTCTTTTTCTACTAACCCTTATACTCCTTTTTTATTTATATTGAACATTCCGCATTGTGGAATCTTTGAGTAATACAACAAAAAGACATAACATCAGAGGCTCGAAGGAACCACTCCTCTTAGACCTTGAGAAAGAAAAAAACTTGTTTAATAGCAGAGAAATTCTAAAAGGGTCAAAGAGATGATGAAAAATCAATGACGGCAAGAGGGAACTAGAACCCGAATCCACTATATCATATCGTACTACACCATTGGTCAAATGAACCATGACCATGGAGCATAACTCTCCCAGACATCAACACCACCTTCCAAGTACAAATAGCACTTAAATGGTGTAAAATGATCAATTTAGCAGCAATCTAAATGAAGATCAATTTGGGCATATTAAAAAAGTTCTTCAATTATATTGTACTTTTAAATTTAATAATGTTTTTTATGACGTAGTTTGGTTAAGGCTTTTTCCTTTCTCTTTGAGAGGAAAAGTGGCCACTTGATTCTACACTTTGCTCGAATGAACCATCATAGAATAGCATGAGACGCGGCAAAAAAATATCAATAAGTATTGCCCACCTCAAAAAGTAGTTCGACTTCACAAAAAAGTAGTCCGGCTCATCTTCGATGTGAAGGCATTCTATAAACAAGACTTGGAGACCATGAATAAATCTTGTGAGAGGTTTAAGGTACATGTATCTTGCATTCCTTACGTAGTACCTCTTCACGAGAAAATTCAATTCTTTGACAATGATGCTACTCTTTAAACATGAGACAAAATTGACACCTATGCTTGAAGTTCGGTGAACGATAAATCCCAGAGGAGATTTATAATATTGTGGAAGATCTTGACTTAAATCATTGGCAAAACAATAGAAATAGGAAGTCATCATGAAAGGCAAGCATCTACCAAGTAGATAACAACATCCACCTTGACGAAGGTCGCATCAACGAGGTCCTATAAAAGCTATACAAATAGCTTGTGACTTCTGATGCGAAGGGCATTCTACTTAGAAATGCTTAATAGTCTCAAACTCTAAAGCTTCTTCTTCCTCTTTTGAAAATGCTAATTAGGAGTAATCAAGGAGGAGGAAACTATGACTTTGGTATAAGAAATTAACTCAACTATTCAAAACTCATGTTTTTGATCACTTAATGATGTCAAATCTCATGTTGAACCAAAATTCGACATGGAGGATATCCTAACCAAGTTCATCTCAGCGGTGGACACCAAATTTGCATCAAGCTGCCTCAATTAAAAACATAAAAAATCAAGTAGAAAAATTAGCTAAGATGATTGCAGGTTCCCTCTTGAGCAATATAGAGAAGAAACCGAGGGATAAAGAAAAAACAGTCAAGCTAAAATGTAATACCCCAGATTTTTCATTAAGGATAATTTGGACTTTTTTGTCCAAACCCTCTTGATCTCCCCTATATAAAGCCCCCTATTCTTATTGTTCACCTCTTTTCTCCACATCTTGGTAGCTAGGGCTTGAGGAAGGTGAAAGAGAAGTTCAGGGAGAAGGAAGAAGAGGAGGAGGAGGAAGATCTAAGATCAAGGTATGTAAATGGGATCCAAATACCTCTCTCCTCTCTCATGTTCTTCTTGTATTAGTTTGAGAGTTTGAGAACTCATTGTTCTCAGATTGGATTGTGATGAAGACTATTTTCATTGGAAATAATGGATTTATTTCATGGTTAGAAAATTTGTATTAGATCTATTATATGATTCATGTTCTTCATGTTCATGATTTAGGGATGAGCCCTAGATCTTAGAAAATCATGAATTATTATGTTCTTAATTGTTATTTTGATCCTAGTATGTATTAATTCATAATGTTGTATAATGTTTTCCCTAATTTTTTTATGAAAAATTGGGCTTGGTGGCGGAACTCAAGAGTTTTGTCATGGTCGTGACGAACACTATCACGCCCGTGATAGAACGGTTGGAAAAGAGTTGAAAACTGGCTTTTGTCATGTCCGTGACAAGGCTTTGGCATGGCCATGACAAAAGGGCAAATTTTGGGGTTCTGTCATGGCCGTGACAAACTATTTCACGGTCGTGACCGATGCAGAATTCCTATATACTATAATGTTATTTTCAAGGTATTAATAGTATGTATTGATGTTGATGATTGTATTAAAACATAGATACACATAAATGCATGTCCCCCATGTAACTAGGTTAAAAATCTGAAGATTGAGCGACGTAAATGTTTGTTATTTGAAAAGTTGTAACATGTCAACCCTCTATGGCCCTTTATCGTATATTTGCACAGAATGAACGTTGCACACATCGACAACAGTGTGTGCATTCCCATATCGCCCTCGGGCGAGAGTCCAGAATGATTGTTACATATATCGACAACGGTGTGTGTATTCTGATGTCACCTTCGGGTGAAAGAGGAGCATTGTCTCCACATCTTAGCTAGCCTATTGAGAGGGCAATGACATAAATTTCAACTATCGAAAGATATAATGTAATGAAAATGGCCAATGATCGATCGAATGGAATGATGTCCCACGTAAGTGGAAGTTCAAAGGGTTATGAAGCAACCCTAAGGAAAGTTACGGAGGCAATGGTTATGTTAAGTGTATCTCAGTTATATGCACATGAAAATGAATTGATGATTGTGATGAATGGCCATACTAGATGTATGATGATATGATTACATGTCTTCCATGCTATTGTATATAAATGTATGATGATAAATTATTATTGATGACTGATATGTAGATCTCATGTATAGAGCATGACATGCATATTATTTCCCTCGTATGATGCATATTATGTAGGATTTTGTATAGGATCATATCATCGCATGCATAACATTTACATACTAGAACAAGAAAACATCTACATCCTGGATCCGTGCAGGTGCATAATAGTTTGTATGGATGACGGCTCAGCTCATGACGAGATATTGCACACTGGTCTATCTTAGAGTATTTATGTTTTGGAGTACTCTAATTATGTTTTTAAAAGAGATATTTTAATTATGACTTTGAGATGTTTTAAATTGTTGTTGCGCTTTCAATTTTATAACATTACTTTTAATGTTTTTATGAAGTTTTCGCATCTAATGAAAGATTATTTTATCTTATTTAATAGATTTATGCTTCCGCTGAGTTAATAGAAAATCATTTTTATTATGATTATGTGATGGTGAACGGATTAAGATAGCCGAATAATCCAATTGTCCTTGCCAATACGAGGGGGTGAAATTCGGGGTGTTACATAAAAGGTGGCAAGGAGTTGCCACAATCCATGCATACTCAAACTGCACCCTTCAACACACCAACTTCTTCTCCCCATTCCACGTAGAGAACAATGAGTTATATAATAAGAGGGTAATACAATTATAGTCTTCCATATATTCGTTAATATGGTAATAATTTGAATATCGATGAAATAGATTTATGTGATCATTACTGTAAGATCTAATATTTCAATCCATGATTTAGTTGATTGAAGTTAGGACACACCATTTGTCCATTGTCTAATATCAATATCAGGATTGACTGTATCATGAGTCGGCGGGATCGAGCACGGCATAAGACAGGGGGGAATTGTTATGTAATTGGGGTGGCAGTGGCATTTCATCTTATCCATAAAATGGTTCGCATATTTACTTGAAATCCGATGAACGTGGAAGGCGTACACGAGGCATTCGAGCCAATCACAAGCCGAAACATCACATGCACGTTTTCTACCATTTCCTCATCAGCATAATCTAAATGAACACGTTTAGTATCATTTGTACAGCACAGTGGTGGTGCGTTCGCTTCGAGTTCGAACCTCGCCGGGAGCTGTTTTTTTTTTGTTTTTTCCACTCCGATTTTGGAGCAACAACTTTCAGTTGGTGGGTTTCGTGGGCTTTTAGAATGCTTCTTTCTACGTATCTGTTGAAATTAATGGCAAAGCCCATTACAACTTTTTATCTTTCCCAATAAATTCTTATTTGTTTTTACTGTTTATGCATGTCCCCCGTTGTGCCTTGTGGAAAAAAAAAAATATGCTAAAAATAAACAAAAAAAACAAATCTCTTATATTAACCCCCGAAAATAAGAAAAAAAAAATCTGATAAATTTTCTGTCTTAAAATATATTGGACTTGAAAATAAAGCCATGCCACAATTATATTGCCTTTTGTTGTTGTATTATTTATCCTTGTCCCCTATCTCCCTTATGACTCGTGGAATGCTACAAATACCTCTCTCTCTCTCTCTCTCTCTCTCTCTCTCTCTCTCTCTCTCTCTCAGACACGCAACACAGTTTTTTTTTTAAGAACACACACAAAGTTGATGAACAAAATTAATAAAACAAGTTGATGAACAAAATTAATTATCGACGTCGCTTTGCAACTCGAGAGAGAGAGAGAGAGAGAGAGAGTAAAGGAACGTGGCATGGCGGCAGGTAATTAAATACAACGGACGGAAGCGAAGCTCCAAACAACATGCCGTCATCATTTTTGGAGATCATCTTAATTTGGCCCACAGAAGTGGAGAGCACTTCATGATATGTAATAACTACAATTCCAAATACTACCTCCTCCTCCTCCTAACTAATCATTTCTTCCACATGGTTTGTGTGATTGCTTAACTGATAATAAATAATAATAATAATAATAATAGCAAAGAGTCATTTTAATTGGCTACGAAGAATGTTAAAAGGTTAGTTAATTTGCTGTCATTTGATCATGATCTGCCCTTTCTCTTCTTTTTTTTCCCTTTTTAAGAAAAAAAATCAGATAATAATCATATAAAGAGCTTTTGCAAGCGCCCTTTACAACACAATCGGGTCCTTACTTTGGATTTATTAATTAATGAGCAAATCAAGTTCCAATTAATTAACAAGACGATCTCCATCAAACGTCTCATCAGGTACCCCATAGTTATTATTTTTCTTGAACAAGTTAGCATTTGGCCTTCCACGAACCCAGCCAAGTTTAAATCCATAACTTAAGTGGAAGGACAACTCATATAGTACCTTAAAATACTAAATAAAGACATTAGAATTATTGTGCCAATTATAATCCTCCTCGGCTCGGTTTTTTTTTTTGTTTCTTAAACAACCTCTCAATTATAGCGATTTTTCGCATCTAATCCTGAACTTTGAATTTATCATATGATGTTTCAAAATTTTACTGTGATTTTCACTTCAGTCCTTTCATATGATTATGTTAACTTTTCTTTATTTTTGATCTTTTCTATTTATAAAAAAACTAAAATATCCTTCCACAAATTATTTATTATTTATTATTATAATCATAAATATTTTTACAAGTCAATGATGTCAAAGATCATCTTTTTTAATATTATTTATTATTATATCAGTATTAAAATAAATGATGAATTCATGGAAGGACATTTTAGTCTTTTTATAAATAAAAAATAAAAATAACAAAAAAGTTAACAAAATTAGGCAGAAGGATTGAAATCAAAATCACGATAAAATTTTGGGTTTGTAACAATCCGAAATTCACCCTAAAAGTTTAGGACATTTAGGGCAATTTCGCATCGTTAGTTCGTTCGCCATATATCATTTAACAACGGAAGACTCAACAATTTAGAAAAAATCATAATAAATAAAAATTTTCTATTAATCATATCATAACTAATGCTTCAGAAAATATTAAATACCTAAACATTCAGTACATCATTAACCTCAATGTTCAAATAAAATTATATGACATTTAAATCTAAACATGTGCAATATTTTGTCATGAACTTGAGCTATCACATGATATTACATGCGATGCAACATCATCATAATAACAATAACATATGGATATACATACCATGAACTATATCATAAACCTTATATGACAATACATCATGCTTACGTTCTCATCATACAACATTCATATGACATAAACATTATGTCATACCTATTTTACTTTCAATCCATCATCTGCAAGCAATAGAAACATACATTCATATCATTCATAAATATTAATAACATAACTTATCATTTCATTCCATTTCACTTTCATCGTCATGTACATCCTAGGAGTTCCTTTATAACTCCTTAATCCTTACTTATTTCTTGACTTCTTTCATACTTTACATTTCCTCTGAGTTGTTTTATAATCCTTTTGATATTCTTTCATTCTTCTTTTCTTTCTTTATTATGTGATCCTTGACGTGTTATCTTCGCCCTTCATCTTTATCAAATAACATTACCTTGAGTTTCATTTCATATCATAAGTCATACTTAGGAACACACACATCAAAATAGTAAGGGACTTTATTCCTAATCATCTTTAGAAGTACACGCACTTTATGATGAGGGACATTATTTCTTGAAAAGTACAAGACTTTATTTCTTAGGTTTAGGTCCCCTTGAAGTACATATATAAGTAGGACTTTACTTTCCATCTTTACTTCATCATCATCTTAATTTTCTAATTTGTTATAAAATTTTTGAAGTTAAACTTCACTTTCATTCTTACTTTATCACATAACATCTTTGATTTTAATATAGTTGAGAGAATCATATCACATCATCACATTGGCTAGCAATGTCACATCATCGAGAATACGCACATCATAATAGTGATGAACTTTATTCTAAAGAATACGCACACTATAATAGTGAGGGACTTTATTCCAAGGAATACACACTATGATAGTGAGGAACTTTATTCTAGGGAATATGCACACTTTCTGATGAGGGACTTTGTTCTCCGAGAAGCACATGTATAAATGCAGTACTTTACTTCGCAGACTTAGGACCCCTTGAAGTACACGCATTAGTGCAAGACTTTTCTCATCGTTGATGAGTGACAATGGAATTCTTTAACTTCAGGTGTATTATGCTTTGCAATACATCAATCATTCTTCATCTTTTAACCTAATTACGACTAAGCATGTTCAAACGTGCGTTTAGGTGATTGTCAATACATCAATCAATGTTTCATGAATAGCATCATATGTAAAATGTATGAAATGTCATAAAGCATTATACATCAACAAATAAATATATTTGGAATTTATATAAACATTTAAATAAAATGCATAATATTAACATAACAATCGTTGACATAAATTATAATATGTCAACTTTCCTTATTTAACAATTCTGACACATCATCAATAAAAAAAATATAACTCAATAGATAGACATCCATTTTGATTGATTATAATTTTCCTACAAACTATACTTTCATGCAAAACACATAAAATTAATGGATTTTATCTTTTTGACATTTAATCTCAGAAATTCATACAACTACCAAGATATATTCTTTACATAGTATTTTGGAAGCAAATGCTAAAATATTAATAATTTAATCTATCTTATTCTATTCAGATGATTTCAATTGCCATAGAATGATAATACAAACACTTAACTTGTGCATAAATTTCAAACCCTAATTCAATATTTCTAAATTAATACAAATTTTACAAATTTGTCTCGCTGTTACTTCAAACAGCATGATAGTTGTTTGATTTTTTGTCATAAATTTATGCATGTTGAAATCAAAAACAAATTTCTCTGAAAACTAGAATTCGAAGGCTTTCCATTCATATATTATTTGTAATTTTTGTACAAATAGACTTACCCACATAATTATTGAAAGACAATCATGAATTTAACAGATTATGCAACATAAATAATGAAACTCTCATTCATGCAATTCTCATGTATGCAACTCTCAATAAAAATTCTTATTAAGAACAAGATGTTTTTGAAACTCTCAATTCAACCAAAAACATCATTGAGAGGGGAGAGAGGGGTTTTGATCCCCCTTTACATACTTTTGGATTTTAGATTTAAAATCTCCATTTTCCTATTCATCTTGTCCTTTTCTTCATCATCTAGAAGCCTCTAGGTATTCTTGTCCTTTCCCTTCAATAATTAATCTCCTTTTTCATGTGTATCTTAAAAAGTAGCCATCATGAAGAATATGCCTCTAGATCTCCCAACCTTAGAGTTTCCTTTGTAGAGAAGAAAAGAGAGAAGATGAAAGATTGGCGGCTAGATTTGTGAGGAGGCTTATAGGGTTGTTAGACCTTTATATAAAATTACATTAGGATTTTGGTCCAAAAGGCTCAAATATCCTTGGTCCAAAATTTGGGGATGTTAGAGGAATGACATACGTTAAGTTTATGAGTTCAATTTTGGAGTTCCCAATCTCACCTTGTTCCCTATCATCTCCATCATCAGATCTTCATCCAACAGTTCATGATTGAATCTCTCAAATAGTTTAACACAATTGGATGAAAATTTGATGGTGGAGACGATAAGGAACAAGGTGAGGTAAGGAATATCTTAATTTTTTTCCTAAGTTTAGGGTTCAATTTTGGTGTTCACTACCTCACCTTGTTCCCTATCGTCTCCATCATCAGATTTTCATCCAACAGTTCATAATTGAATCTCTCAAATAATTTATCACCATTGGATGAATATCTGATGGTGGAGACGATAGGGAACAATGTGAGGTAGGGAACACATCAATTTTTTTTTAAGTTTATAGTTCAGGATTAGACGCATAGTTATAGTTGAGGAAATGGTTAAAGAAATAACCCTTCATTTTTCCTATAAGGATGTTATGACTTGAGGAGGAAAATGGGCGAGGAAGAGACTCTACAAGAAGAAAAAGAGAAGTTACATCAAACACATAAAGGGTATACAAAGGAATCCAAATTCCTCTATTTCTTTTAATATTTTATATGTAAATTGAGAGTAATAGGATATGGAACATCCCTATTATTATGTAACAAGAAATACATTTTATATATACATTAAGGTTCACGAATTTGATATGATTTGTTTAGAGAAATGATCTCTATAGCGATATTGAGGCAAAATTTCAACAATTTTCCTCGAATTTTTTGTAATGAGACTCTCCTCTAGCTGATAACTTTTTTTATTCAAAGTCCTTTTGACCAAGTATCATTAGTTTATTGATGTTTTTGCTTACGTCATGCCTCATTAAAAAAATAAAATAATAATACAAAAATATTAAAATATTAAAATAAAAAATAAAAAATAATACATAAAATTTAATAAAAATATAAAAGTAGCAGTGCCCCCTCCTCCTCCTGCATCGGAGAGAGGGAAGACAAATAGAGAGAGCAGTAGATGTTGACCGCGCATGCCGATGGAGAGTGAAGGTCTCAAACATCCCCCCTGCAAGCATACACTACAAGAAAAATTCACATTTCTGACGGACGAATCCATCGAAAATCCATCTAAAAATAATTTTTTTGACGAAAAAACTATTCAAAAATAGTTCGTCTCAAAGATTTTTCAATGGCTGATAGAAACTTTCGATGTGTCTAATGGAACATAACTGTCAGAAGTTCATACGGGCAAATGTCTGTCAGAACTTTTGACGAGTATGACCGTCAAAAACTTAATTAAAAAAATAAAAAAATCGCCTGTGCTCGTGGCCTAATATGGCCGCCGATCTAGTATGCACTAGCCAAAAGCATGGTCGGATCTGGCCAGTGCAGGCCGAATCTAGCTAGCGCGGCTAGATCTGGCTGCAGCTGGATCTAACCATGGTAGGATTTGGCCATTCCGGCCAAATTTGGCCAAGGCCACATCTGGCCGTAGCCAGATCTGGCTGCGGCCACATCTGGCCATGGCAGCCCCATTCGGCTAGATCTGACGAGAAAGTGAGAGAGGGAGACAATGGTCGCCACAGTCGATATTCGTCGGAGTCGGTGGTCATCAAATGTCATCGGAGTCGGTTGTTGCTGATGTCGATAGAGGGAGAGAGAGCTAGAGAAAGAGAGAGGGAGAGAGAGAGGGAGAGGGAGAGAGATGTGCAATTGAGGGAGAAAGTGAGGGAGAGAGAGGCGCAAAATATAATATCATGTTTCTGGCAACTGGAGCCTTCAAAACTATCGACGGGTAACTTTCATCGATAATTCCGATGGTTTCGACTGTTAGAGAAATTAATATTAAAATATTAGTGTCTATGATTCTATTATAATAAATTTAAATTCTGATGGTCGTAGCCATTGGAAGTTCTGACGGACGATTGTCCGTCGGTAATTCTATCGGTTGTAACCATAAAAAATTTTGACGGAAGGTATTTCATCTCTATTTGAGAAGGAAATTGAACTGTGCTAAATTTTTTTGATGTATTTCATTTCCGTCACTATTTGCGAAGGATTTCCTTGTTCTACCGCAAAATTATTTTGAATTATGAAAGATACCAATCCGTCGGAAATGATCCATAAAAAACTTCTCATGTTCTTATAGTGATATTATGATTCGATTAGTTTCTCAAGGGTAGTGATGGTTAATTTGAACATGGATTGGATGGGCATCGGGAAATGGTTCATCCATCACCTCCTCTTTCTAGGAGAATCGATAATAGGTTGAGGTGATAGCCATGGGGTTTATCCCAAGCTTGACATCACTGCAAGCGACCAAGTATGCCCGCCGCTTCGCTCACTTGTCATGTGCTCGTCCATTGACTTCCATCTAGCTTCGGCTTCTTGCCCTCCCTCACTCTGTCGCTCTTTTTTCATTCCAGAATGAAGCACATGGCGGGGTTCTAGCTTTTGCTGCTAGAGAAAGGCAAGAGCTACGATGATCAGCGTAGCATCTATAGGGGAGTGAAGTTATGGAGTGCACCATGTCGCCTTTGACAACCATTGCCGAACAAGCTCCTACTTTCCCATTCCGAAGAATAGCTTCGATGGTCGGTCAAAGGGGGTGCTCCATGGCAAACAGGAAGCCACATTCTAATTTTTTTAATTTTTTTTATACTAAGTTTATTTTTATAATGTGGTTAAAAGGACTTTTGATGAAATAAGTTATAAGTTGGAGGACAATCTCGTTATAAAGTAAAGTTTGAGTATAGAGATGAAAAGATGGTAAAGCTCGAATGACAATTGCTTAAATTTGCCCAATGTGATTGATGAATGTATGATCTTCTTAATGACTGGTTAAGTTTCTCTAATCTCAAGACAACCTAAAATATTGTGACAAATCTATTATGCGATGGCTCCACAAATGTGAGTTTTGTGTAATTAGTGTGAGCGATTGTGCAAAAAAAATAGTCTCTCTTATAACCTTATAGTCGTGACTTCTAAATCACGGACATATACAAAGGCCTGCTCATGACCGTAAAACAGACCTCAAAATTTGAACCCTAGTCCATAACTGAGAATCCTAGTTATCCATCTTCATGAAACATTAATAAATTATAAATGACAATTAAAAATAGAAGATTCAAAAGATCGAAATAATCAAATTAAAAGACCCCTTCCGTGTTAGGATGGATGGACCATTACTGTTGGTATCATCCTTTCCTTGAGGTTAATGATCTATGGATCTTACGTTAATGTGTTATCTAACTTCTTCCTTCAACTCGTCGATCTCTCTTCGAGTTTTTAGGACAAGGCCGAGCAATAAATAGATTATAAATGAAATGACCAGCTCAATTAGTCAGTCAGTGCATATGGTTGTTCTCTCGAACGATTGTAAATGAAAGATTAAATATCTAATCTCTTAACAGTTAACTCGTTCTTAGACAATTATATGTTGTAGACTATCATCTCACAACAAGATAAGATGGACCTCTCGACCTCTTGAACTTAAAGAAACAATTACTATCAATGGTATGAACAAGAATTATCATTTCTTTCGAATAAGATAAAACACATGAACAAAGATCCATCTATCTGTAAAGTTAAAACATGCATAAACTATTAATAGCTAAACATAGAGAAAAAGGTAAATGTCGAAGAGTTCCACCAGAAGAATCAAACTAACAGTAGTATCACATCCAAATCACAGAAGATAATATATAAAATTTAGTCGATCATCAGCTTGTACAAAAGTTCCTGCAATCTTCATTCTTCTCTTTATCTTCCTTCCGTCACGCCCTCCTCCAATGCCTTCCTTTATCTCCTTCTCCACCTTTTTCTCTTTGTCCTTCAAAATTCAAAAAGTTGTTATACTTTCTATAGAACTATTCAAAGTTGGCTATTGGACACGTATAAGCTGAAATAAATGAAATTTCCATGCAGAAAGGTGAAAATGGCATCCACGTTATAATTATAAAGAGCAAAATAAGAGGTGGTGATGGCAATTTTTCCAATTCCAAAGGAATCGGGGCCTCTTGATTCTCCTCTAAAAGCTCAATTACTATCGCTCAATGGATCAATAAAATTAGTTGATAAATATAAAATTATATAATTGAATATATGATAAATTCTTCAATTCAAATACCATGCAAAATTATTATAATGTAATAAATAAATTTTTCATATCTCAATCAAATAAAATAAAATTTCACAACTATTTTTTAATTAAAATATAAAAAATATATTGATGACAAATTTTATATAGTGCACACATGATATGAAAAAGTGAATTATTAAATTAATTTTTATTTAGTGTAAACAAATAAAAAAATTGTAATTAACTTAGTATGAATATAAAAGGAAATATAGTTGAATGGTGATAAATTAAAAAATGAGAAAATAATAAGATACATTGATTATTATTACTAGGCGAGGTACGATAATAAGTATATATATATATATATAGAGAGAGAGAGAGAGAGAGAGAGAGAGAGAGAGAGAGAGAGAGAGAGAGAGAGAGAGAGAGAGAGAGAGAGAGACGACGAAAGCTGTTGGGAATAGACGGCGGCGGCGCCAAGTGGTGGACTCGGTGCCCGAAAGGCGAAAAGCTCAAACCCACCATCACCCACTCAGTCTCACGTCACGTTCCTTTCGCATTTACGTCGCCATTTATTTTCCGCCATAAAAAAGGATAAAAAAACAAAAATATCTTGCTAATACTGCGTAACTTAATTAGTTTAGTTTAATTTAATTTAATTCTTCCTTGCAAAACTTCATTTGTTTTCCACTTTATCTTTACCCTTCGTAATTTTATAGGCTTTGGGTCACCGTCGTAATTTTTTTTCTTGTTGTGGAATTAATTTGGAGAAATTGAGTTTCTAATATATAAAATATTAGACAATTTCTAATATGTAATGTGTATATACTCTCTTCATAATTAATTAGACAAACTGAAAATGAGTAACAAAAACACGTGTCCGATACATGCATGTCACGATAGTTCAAGAGTCTTTTGTCAACTAGTCACTAATTTATCCTCATGAGTTGTTCCACTCTACTCACGTAGTATTATATATATATATATATATATATATATATATAATAGGAGCCAAAGTTGTTGGGTATCTTTCACCAATTATAAAAGCATTATCACTTTTTCGCACTATAATTTTTTTTATAAATTTTATATTAAAAAATATTTAAATAGCTTCCTATTATATAAATATAATTGGAAAAATATTTATATACGTCGGAAAAGTGCATCCCTGAATTTTGAAGATTCGATTTGACGCTAAGTAAGACGTCTATTCAAGAAAAGAATTACATAATTGAAAAAATAATAACTACATAAAAAATACAACTTCGTAATAATAATTTAAAAAAAATGATAACTGCTTCTTTAATTACATCAAGGACTTGAAATTTAAATCAAAATATTATTCTAATTAGAAACAACCATGTCATGGCCATAACATTATTGGTGCATAAGAATCTATATGTTATAAAGAAAAATCCTTTTAATAATAAGGATTATTACCTAATGTTTAAAAACTCCTCCATCCCTGGGTGCATCTATTCCTGCATACTTCCAGAATCCAGTACAAGGGAGAGTCTATCCCGACAAGTACAAAGCTCGGTATGGTACATTCAAATAAAAAAGGAACATGGCATAATTCATAACAAATAAGTGCTTCACAATTGATTAATGTAACGAATCATATGACTATAAGCATTATCAGGCATTTGCTTGCTTGGTTCTTATTTCGTCTTTGCTTTAACTAACTTCTCATTGATCTTCATTAACTTTTGCCTTAAAAATTTTCTCCCAACTGTTTTTTTTTAATTTTATTAACTTGAAATGCTCATCATCATTTGATGGTACATGTTATTTCATACATCATAGCGTCAATGACTATATACACCATGACAAAATTGACCTCAAGGAGTAAGAATATCATACTCAAGAATTTTGATTCGTTGCACATGATGAAGAGTCTCGTACAACAGAAATGACAAATATCAATGTGTTACCTTAGTTAATTTGTAGTTTTATTGTGTTGGCTACACTAAAGAACTCTATTTTAACTTTCATTTTCGCACTTATGATCTCCCTTATCAATCCATGAGCATGATAATACATATTTCTAGATTTTTACATCATGTCTATCATTTCATTTATTTCTTAGTTGTCTCACATAATAATATGGGGCATCATTTATTAAAGAAACTAAAGCATATAATAACTCAGTAGTTAGAGCACATTTACATAGTTTATTCTCACCTTTATCATAAACATCATGATACAAACATTGTCATCACTAATAGATCAATGCTCTAAACTTGAGCCGTCAAGAGCATTGATAAAGGCTGGGTCAAAATGTAAGAATCATATAATTAATACACGAATAATGTGAAAACTGAAGCCAAATTGATCCTTGCCATTATTTAGGGTGCAAATGACATTGTTGCCATTATTTGGCCACGTATGGTGTGATCACACGTGGTCGCGATTGACGAGTGTGATTGACCTTGTGCGGAACCACAAGGTTGCGATTGAAGGGTGTGATTGCCCTTGTTGCATTCCACACAAGGTGTGATCACCCTTGTTTGTGACCGCCAAGGTGCTATCTTACAAGAAATGATCATGTTATGGTTGCACAAGATATGATCATCATTGTCATGATTTGACTTACATGTCCTATGAGAATTCGTGATTGTGATTTATAATTCACAATTTAGTGACTTGTTATGACTTCTAATCAAAGAAAACTGATTACATCATTTATTTTCTTGAGATAATGAAAATAATACGGCCATGATAATATGGATCTAAACAATAACATTATGAACAACAATAATGAAGTCATGGCTATAAACATTATGAGGCCACTATGATTGAAATTATTATAGCCTGTATAACTAGAATCCTAGCTATTATCATAAATATTACAACTAAAATTCACATGTCAAGGATAAAAGTATTATTACATTCATTAATATCAATAAAGGGTTACAACCATGAGCAATAACATTGATATAGGATAATAAATAACTACTAAAACTAACATGAAGTCACGACTATGAAACATTAAATATTAAATTCAAAAGGATCGTAGATACACACATCATTATGGTGATTCAAGTATCACGAATGTCATGACGTGCTTATATAATATTTAAGTAACGATAATTTCAACAAATATTGTAATGCTCCCAAATCATCCTTACCACGTATCTGTTAAGAACCAACATGAGGGATGCTACCAACTATGCGATACTCTAACTAAATCATTAACTTGACTATTTCATTGATCAGAACACAAAGTAATATGAAAGAGTTAAATTATAACAAGATAAATATTGATAAATGCGGAAGTCCAAAATCACATATGATATAAAACATAATGTCAAAACATAAAAACCTGGAGCGGACTTATAAATTCAATACAACTTCTAAAAAGGAAGCAACTAACGAAAATGACGATGAATACCCCAAGACCACTCCATGTGCACATCATTATCACGAATGACAATAGTCACTTTGGCTCATTTTTTGTATTCTAATTGGTTCTTGCAAGATCAAGGAAAAAAAATAGCCCATGAGCTTTGCATCCCAATAGGTGAATAATAAATTATAACAATAGAGAAACATATGTTCAATGTATGGAGCAATTCATAATTCCTTGAGTCAACATTGTAAATGAGATCAATGGCAAGATTATTAATAATAATAATAATAATAATAATAATAATAATAATAATAATAATAATAATAATAATAATAATCATGATCCATGATAAATTTCAGTGATGATCAAGATTAATGTGATGTCTATGAGTGCAATCAAGTTAAACCAACGACAATAATATAAGAACAATGTAATGAATCACTGCATGAGGATAATAATAATCCAAAGAATAAATTTAAACCATAATCATTAGGATAAATAAGTACAAAGTTCTAGATTACTTTAATTTGTGTTTTGATGCTTGATACCATACTCTAGATCAATGTAAGTATTTTAATGCTATGTCTGAAAGTTATGTTAAAGTTTTAAATCTCTGATAATTCTATGCAATGCCATTGGTTAACATTTTCGTTGCAATGAAGTGTCATGTACTTCATGATTGATCAACGATTGTACACAACATAACAAACATCCTCTCTAAATAGAAGGGTATTCTCTTTTATTACACGACGGAGGAAAATCATACAACAGGGGTAAGTCATGCTCCAACTTTGCTATATTATGCAATGATCTCCCATCAATAAAAAAACATGGGCACCCAAGTTTTTCTCTTTATTTAAGTAGGTTCTCATCTTCACCCATATTGAGATTTTGATCATAATGGTGCAATGATAATAATCAAGGTAAAAAAATCATTTGATTGATGAAATCAAAGGGGCTTTAAACCTTGAATTTGATATATGCAATGAGATAAATGAGTCAAAATAAATAGAATTATGAATCTAATAACAATATAGGACGATAATAGATTTTAGATTATGAATCATAATTCATCATAATTAATAAGATAAATAAAATTTTATTTATATGTGATTGGACTCGAGCTAGGTTGGGTATGACATAGACCGGGTTGATAATGCTATCTAATAAAATAATCTTCTATGAAATAACTTGGGTTGTGTTAGGCATAAGTCAAATCAAGTTTTGTAGTTCGTTGCTACTTTTGAGGACTCGGCCCCTACACTATCTATGCTTAAGCCTAATATCCAATTAATTTCATTTGCATTGGAACATGGGCAGAGTTTGATGAAATCCGACCTGAATTTTGACGTTGTCATATTGTTATGAATGAAACTCATTTTGGATCATTGGAAGCTCCATTCGGGTGCTATCACCATGTTGTGGATCCATAAGGGGAACACAAGCTAGTTGAGAGGAGCTCAACTCTGGTTTTGCATTGTTTACCCTGTGCATACACTTGGTTTGGGTTGTATAAAACCCGATTTGGGTTCCATGATGTAGGCACCACCATGATGAAGCAATTCAATTTTCTGACAAGGATTCATCGAAATAAACTTCTTAGGACCCTTGCAATCATATTTGATAGATAGTAGACAATCATGGGCAATAATAGAACTCTAATTGAACCTTGATACATACAATTATATTTTTGAACATTCATCCAAGATTGATCCAATGATTAACCTATCTTGTGCATCATTTGTGTGATTTATTCTCTATTTTAGCTTGCCCTCCTCCTCTCCCCTTTGTGTTTCAACATGTTCCAGGTGTTGCTATAGAGAAGCAACAACGTCCTTGAGCCTTGGATGATTTGGGTTGCAAAGCAAAGGATGGGATGTAATCACTTAGGGAGGATAAAAGGAGTTCAGTTAAGGGAGATAGGGCTTTTATAAGGTAGATAGTTACTATAACCCTCTTGATAAAAGTTAATATTCCCAAAATAAAAGAATACCAAAGGAAAATAATAAAACCAAAATTTTTGGATTAACTAATGATTGTTACTATGTATTTTGTTGTGATGTTTTTATTCTCGGGTGGTACAATCATATATCATGACTATAAATATGAATAACTAGGACATGACATAAGTCCATTAATATTACCATAGTCGAAACATGCAATCATGAATTTAGACATTAATTACTCTGTCTGAGATCATTAGATGAAATACAAGACATACAAAGTATATGATCTGAAATGTCAAAGCTTTAACAAAATATAATCCGTAACATCCCAAAATATAGATATATAATTATGATTTAAGTTAGAGAAAAAAACAAGTATTGGATTTCTCAATTTACATGCCTTGTTGACATTCTGTTCTTTCTCATTATTTTGACTTTCTTCCTTCTTTTGTATCTTCTTCACTCGCATATGATGTTTGCTTCTCTCTCCACGTCTATCCCCGATGTCTTGTCATGTTGCAATTCCTCGGGTTAAAGAAAATGAAGAGGAAAGTAAAGAGAAAGACGATAGTCCCAACCTTCTAAGATCGTGAGAGAATGTAAAAGCTACGAGTGTGTGTGTGAGAGAGAGAGAAATGCTTTTTATGTGGATTTTCATGAGGAAATTTGCGATCATATGGGGCCATTTCTAGTGGGAAAAAAATCATAAAAATCAGGTGCAAATCCATAAAAAATTTACATTGAATTAAATTTGACGAATGATCTTAATATAGAGATAATTTTATTTGTTTGATGTTATTATGATATCATTTAAATAATTTAAATGACCTTTAAATATAGAACAATTATGAAGATCCAAAATTTAAAAGTCTTGTTCAACTTTATGCTTTAATGAAGGATATATTACACTTCTCAAAAATTTAAAAGTCTTGCCATAAAAGAGACTAGGAACCCGGCCGGTTTCACACTAAGGGTATAAGGATATGAGTTTGAATTTTTTTTTCCAAAGTGGCCCACTTGATTGCCTGACTATTTCAATTTATTTTAATTCAAACGAGTTTAAAAACTTTACTTATTTGAAAATTACTTTAAATGTTTTAAAAAACACACACTTGATTATTTTCTTTTTGTGAATACTAATTATGATTAAATTTTGAAAAAATAATAACTGGGTAATTTTGATTACCTGACTTAAAACCGAGAGTTATTTTATCATAAATTCCATCCAACTCGAAATGGGGTGGATTCTCGAACCATTAACACTTTTCAAATGTCATCCAAGAAAGTGAAGAAAAAATAATTCGGATTCAATTTAGAATTTTTTTTTTAAAAAAAAATTAGTTTTTGTTTTTACACACCTTAAAGGAAAATAGAAAAAAACAAAGCTCACTGCTGCTGCTGTTGCTCTCTTCTTCTTCTCTTTTTTTTTTTCTGTTTTTTGTTCGACCGCGCGCCGTTCATGCTGCATGGGTTCCGCCTCCAAAAAAAGGTTCGTCTTTTGTTCGTCTCCGAGGCTTCAAAGCCACGACAAGGAGCTCCCTCCCCCTCCTCCTCATCTTTTTCCTCTCTTCGCTCCGCCTGCACAGTTCGGAAGGTCGGCATCGAAGTGTTCGCCTTCTCTTTCTTTGGCATAAAGGTTTAATCTTTGATGCAAGAGAATTCGGTCGTCTTATGCTTTCTCCTTTCTTCTTCGTTTGCTCCCTTTCTTATGGAAAACGATTCGGGAGTTTTTGAGGATTTTATCAGAACTCTTGCATTCCAATTGTTCGTTGTTTCCTTCGTCGTCGTCGTCGTCGTAGTCTCCTTCTCCTTCTTCGATTTTATTATGTTTGTTTTGGCGCAACTTTCCTGTGTTAATGATCATCGGGTTCTTGCTTGAACCCTTTAAAGTTGGGATTTTTATTTGCCCTGGTCTCTTGAAGGGTCCGGGGGCAGAGGATTTCTCTGTTGGAGACACGTTTCAGTTCATGCACAGAAGGTTTGACTTCAATTCGTCTTCTCCGATGTTTCGCATGCTCTGATTCTTCGTGGCTTGGTCATGCATTGGTCTCCTCTAGCATTGCTCCATCTTGTTGTCTTCACTTCACACATAATGCGATGAAAATTTGAGGGTTCATCTGGTAACTCTCCGTCAAATTAGAGACAGATTTTCACCACAACTGGTTGAAAATCTTGGAAACAGTCCAATCATCGCTTGCTCCTTCTCAGATATGCCCGTGTTTCCTTCCCGATCAGAAGAAAGTTTTAACGAATCTATTTTCTGAAGCTTTAATTCCTAGCATCCGTGGTGTCCATCATCTATTTTCTTTTTTTCTATCCATTGATGTTCAACAAGTAATATTTCTAGACATTTGATTTTTAGACCATTTCCTGGCTTGCATGCCAGCACGTCGTGTGAACAACGAATACATGGAAAGGGTGATGACACTTTTTATGGAAAATAATTCTTTATTCTTGGATTTAAGCATTGTAATCATTCCAGTGTGTATTCTATTGCTAGATTATCCTATCACAGGGTTCTAACATGCTTTGGTGTGTTTCTGATTGCTCAACCACTAAAATTAAAAGAATATTACCCTTGTTTTCGATGAGGAAGACATGCTTTTAACATTTACTTTATGCTCCTTATAGAAAAAAAAAACATTTACTTTATGTTGCCCTTTTAATTGTGCTTATTGTGATAGGGCCATAATAGGAGAAAGTGAAAAGGAATAAATGAGATAGGAATCAACAATTCGCTGCTTTTGGCAATCATCTGTTCAGAGCAGTGGCCAGCATGGGTGGCATATCCCACCTCTTTGATTCCAACAAAAGTAGTAGATCTCGCAGCAAATTGGGACATAAGAAATATGGTGATGGTAAGCAGTAAAAGCTTCCCGTAGTTACAAATGTACACCTGCAAAATACTACTTCGACTGATATGTGTCCGGACATATTTGCAGGCTTTGAAGCTCCCCGGAATAGCTTGGAGCTGGCCAACGAATCTTCTAAAGGATATAGTGTTATTCAAGATATTCCGGTTTGTTGTTTTACTTGATTCCTGAAGTTAAATTGTACCTGCTACTCATCGGTCATTGTTACTGACTCAGTGATCTATTTCAAATTCTTATTAACTGAAGTTTTTGCTTTTTCCGACCACACTAACAGATGCTATGGAATTTAGTCCAGTATACGAGCCTTCCATTTGTTCTGTTTTGAATAGCCAATCGAATGTCTGCATTTACTTCACGGATTACCTTTTCAAGGATTTGTCATCAACATAGGATACTGACTGCGTCTGTCGTATTATGGTTACTGTGGGCATTATGTGGATTATGCTCTTTTTATGCACTTTTCGAGTAATGCATTTGTCGAGATCTGTCATGGTTGTTAATCTTTATTAAGTCTTCTTAACCAGAGTCTTGGTCCTCAGAAACTATGTTCTGTTCTAATTTTCAGTTGAAAACTCTCATGATAGATGCTATTTTTTAAGATTAATCTTGCATGTCATTTGTCTCCTCTTTGTCTGCATAAAGATAATCTAAGCTATTGCATGCATTTAATAACACAAGGGCCTGTAACATCAGTACATTTTTCAGGTCAAGCAGCATGGCTCATCCAAAGCTCATTATTGCGTTAATAGATCCTCAATAAAGATGTTGATTGATGAAGAGATATCTGAACAAACATATGAAAGTCGTAGAACTCCAAGTGTTGTCGCTCGATTGATGGGAATGGAGCCATTGTCCGAAACTAGTTTCAGAACAAATGCCAAGGAGCATGAAGTAGAGAAGCTAAGGAAAATGTTATCAAGAAGCAGACCCATGGATGGTAGCTCAGGACAAGAAAAATTATCCAGGACAACTTCCTCTAGACAAACAAAGGAAAAACTGGTTCCCAATGTTAAGAAGCAAGATTCCAGAAGTCATAAAATGAGGAGATCACAAACGCGCAGACATCCACAGGAGGAGTTACTGCAGAAATTCAAGGAGGACTTTGAGGCATGGCAAACTTCAAAGCTACAAAGACAACAAGGTCTGCATAGGAATTACAGTCTCCGAGAGGGAAAAGATTACCAAATACTTGCACAAGAAAATCTCAACAAAGAGAAAATGGCCAAGTATTTGGATACTAACAGAAATGTTTCAGAGAGGAAACCCATGGAATCCAAAGAGGTAGTTTCACTACCTAAACTGCATATGGAGATTCAGCAAAGAGGTCATCCGCAATGTCAAGACCAGCGGAGTGTACAACCATATGCTGCTATGAAGACAGATATGAAATCCAAAAATAGAGGTGAAATCAATGATCTTGAATGCCTTCCTTCAAAGAACACTGATAAAAGGCAGAAAAGATCTTGTCCAGCAACAAAAATAGTGATTCTGAAGCCCAATTTTGAAAGATGTGTTGATCAAGAACCATTGCCTGGAACATCAGATGTGTTAGGAAAGGATTGCAGCATGGAGCAATTTCTCCACGAGGTGAAAGAAAGGCTTAAAAGTGAAATCCATGGTAAGAAAGTAAGGGACACCAATGATGTATTGAGCAGGATGGAGAATCCACTTGATGAGAGACCAACTGATCCAAAACAAATTGCTCGTGACATTGCGAGGCAAATAAGGGAAAATGTCAGCAGAGACATTGAGCTGACATTACTGAGATCTGAGTCAACCAGATCATATAGAAGTGAGATCCAAGTTAATGAACCCATTTCTCCGGAGTTCATTAAAAGAGACACCAGAAAACTGATATCTAAGAGGTTGAAGAATGTTCTAAGAAATGAAGTTGATTCCCATCAGCCTGTAGTTAATGCTGACATGAGTGCTGGAACTTCCATCTTGTGCAAAAATCAGACAGAACCAAAATTGATGACTGATCTATTATTTAAGGATGGAAATGTGAAGTACTGGGAGGATAAGAAAGCTTTAACTGAATCAATGTCAAGACAAAGGCAACAAAATAGCGCGAGGGTGGCTACTGACTCTGAGACAATGTCACCAAATCTAGTCAGGTCATTTTCTGCACCTGCGCCTGGAACAGCTTTCGGAAAACTCCTTCAAGAAGATCAGCATATACTTGCAGTCGCTCAGATACACAGCAAACATGAAGCATATGCTCGCACTTGTCAAGTAGTCAGCAAAAAAGGAAAGGATAATTCCACTCTAAGAGGAAAGGTTTCGAATTTGAAACATAGCTTCATTCTTAAAGGGAAGCTATTTGGTAAGAAATCACAACTAACCAAGTCATCTGCAAGTGACTTTCCACCATTGAAGCCAATGCCATCACTACCTTCAGTTGCTGCTATGGCTTCAGCTAATATAACACAGGCAAATGCCACCATCCATTTAGTCCAATTTTACAAGGCATGAAGAAGAAATTAATTCGATGTTTTCTCATTGGAACTTTTATGATCTCAGGAGAATGCCACAGAGGTGCCGCCTAGTCCTGCATCAGTGTCCGGCAGTTCACAGGATGATGTCTACAAGCTAGATATCCCAAGCCCTGTCTCCCCACTGGAGGTTCCTGCCATCGAGTACCATCACCCTTTGTCACAGGAAACTGGAGAATCGAGCTCAAACATTCTAGGTAAGAGCAAAAACCAACTTCGTACTATTGACACGAATCCTGCATCGTGCTAATTATCTATGTGCATTATTTTCTTCACATATGAATCATTCAGTACAAGTTGATCACAGTGGACTTGAAATTAAAACTGAAGAGCTTCCCATAGAGGTAGCTGTTGAACAGCATCCTTGTAAGCATGAAGAAGAGGAGGCAGAAAATATCGATGAAGCTTACTTAAGAGAGATCTTTGTCACTGCTGGGTTGTACCAAGATACCTCTCCTGATCAAGTGAATTCAAGGTGGGATGCACTGACAAGGCCAATCTCAAACCAAGTGTTTGAAGAAGTTGAAGATGCCTGTCTTAAATACGAAAATTTCGAAAACGACGAGGATACTCTCATCAATGATGATGACATAACTCTGGGACGCAAGCTGCTGTTCGACATGGTGAATGAAGCCCTGCAAAATATTCTTGGTCTTAAGAGTACTTGCTCCATGTTCAGGAGATGGGTTCAGGGACCAGCTGCAGGACCGAAGAAGGGCATGTTGGATGTCCTGTGGAACCAAATACAGTTATATTTGAATCCTCCAAGGGACCAGCTTCGCGATATAGACGTCATGGTGGCCCAAGATGTGAAGATGACTACAATGCCATGCATGTTATATGAAGACATGGACACCATAGGAAGACAGATTGAGAGGGTCATCCTGAGGAGCTTAATCGATGACTTTGTGAGGGATATATGCTTTCAACCACCCGTTTAATTCCATTATGTATTTCAATAAGAATGACCAGAGCTTCGATGCTCGTGGAAGGTCCAATGGTTTGGGACATGCATTCATGAATCGATTATTTTAGATGTTGCATTGCCCAGTTGGAGTTGCCAAATGTGCACTACATCCTCAATAAGATGGCTATGTAGATTATGATCAATCATGGGCACATAGGAAGAAATTTCATGAGTGGTATGAGACTATCAAGTGTATATGCTAAGAGAACAAGCAAAAGATCATGACTTCCAGAATTACCGCAATGTGGATTTTCTCGCAGAAATAATTTTATTTTTAAAATTTCGATAATTTTATAATGTCCCAGCGTGATCCTAAGCAATAAAATTATTCACTTACCAGTTAAAACTTTCTTCAACTTGACAATTAGCTCACCATCCCAGTTAAAATCATTCATGTATATGGATGATTGCACTTATTGTTATGCTGAGTTGATTTTTATCTGCAATGTTATGGTGTGACATTGTGATGCACTACTATGACTTACCAGTCAATAAGGTTGGTTGAGTTGATATATATTTTTTGTGATGTGATTTTGCTATGAGAATATTGCAGTCACTTATGAACATGAAGGAATAAATATCACTACAAGAAAAGTGAGCTTTTCCGACGGTTAATTTTCGACGGCAAGCAATCCGTCGCAAATTGCGACGGAATTTGAGACAGATATCAATCCGTTGCAATTTTCGACGATTAGGACCGTCTGAAATATAAAAAATAAAATATACAATTTATTATATTATTATTTTATTTTCTGAGGGTTTGGAACATCAGAATTTCTAATGGCTCACAATTTTCGACAGTTTTACCCGTCAATATATAGCGTGATCATAATATATATTATATTATTAGTATTTTATTGTTATAATTACCGATAGTTCGGACCGTCGATAGTATCGACGGTCTGGACCGTCGGTAACAGGAAAACTAATTAAATATTGTAATCGTATATATCATAATATATAATATTATTAATATTTTATTATTATAATTACTGACAGTTCGGACCGTCAGAAGTTAGTCATCGGTAATGAAAAAGGTAATTAAATATTGTAAGCGTATATATCATAATATATAATATTATTAGTATTTTATTATTATAATTACCGACAGTTCAGACTGTCGGAAGTTCAGACGGCCCGGACCGTCGGTAAAGGAAAAAGTAATTAAATATTGTAATAATTTATATCATAACATATAATATTATTAGTATTTTATTATTATAATTGCCGACAGTTCGGACCATCGAAAGTTCAGACAGTCCGAACCATCGGTAACGGAAAAATTAATTAAATATTGTAAGCGTATATATCATAATATACAATATTATTAGTATTTTATTATGATAATTACCAACAGTTCGGATAATTGAAAGTTTAGATGGTCCGGACCATTGGTAACATAAAAAGTAATCAAATATGTGATATAATTAGTATTTTATTATTATAATTACCGACGCCTCGGACCATCACGGTCTGAACCATCGGTAACGTAAAAATATTATTTTATTATTATATTTTTCGACGGTCAAAATCGTCGGTAATTAAAAAATAATCACGCTCCATGCCCCGCCTTTTTTTCCTTTTCCCGCTCTCCACTTTTTTTTTCCTTCTATTTATTCACGTTCTTCACTCTATTTTCTATTTTCTCCGCTCTCCACTCTCTCTACCTCCTCTCTCTCCCGGACGACGATCGAAGGACGACCCCTCCCATCGGCCAGCGGCCGGCGCCGACTCCTCTCTCTCGCCCGTCATCGATGAGCCCTCTATTTCTCTCTCTCTCCCTCTCGTGGTCGATCGAGCCGCTAGGCGGCCTGATCCCGCCGCAACCAGCCAGATCGACCGTCGGGCAGCTCGATCGGCCACCGGGCGGCTTGATCCGACCGCAGCCGGCTAGATCGGTCACCAGGCAGCTTGATCCGGCCGCTGCCGGCTAGGTCGGCCGCCATGCGAGTCGATCGGCCGCTGTCGGCTAGGTCGGCCGCCAGGTGGGTCGATCGGCTGCCATACGGCTTGATCCGGCCAGTTGCAGCCTGATATGGTCGATTGCGGCCTGATCCGACCGGCTGCGGCGACCTAATCCGGCCGACTGTGGCCAGATCGGCCACCAAACGGCACGAGCAGCCGCTAGGCGGCCCGATCCGGCCGCAGCCAACCAGATCGGCCGCTAGGCAGGGCCGCAGCTGGCAAGATCGGTCGCCAACAATCGGATCAGGCGGCTAGGTGGCAAAATTTTTTTATTTTAAAATTTGTTTGCGACGCTCGCAACCACCGGAACGTATGGAATTATTGACGATCTCGGCCGTCGGAACGTTTCGACGGTCGCAACCGCAATGAACGTTTTGACGGTCGCCGGAAGTTTCGACGGTCGCAACCGACGAAATATTTCGTCGAAAGTGTCGACAGTCGCAACCGTCGGAACTCTTCGACGGGTGTTTTTTCGAACCTATTTGCGATGCCACCTTTTTCGACCGATCGTTTTCGTCGATAAATCCGTCGAAAACCTCTATTTCCGTCGGATTTTCTCGATTTTTCGACGGTTTTGACCGTCAGAAAACACCATTTTTCTTGTAGTGTATATAAATATTACCTTGTGTAAGATTAAGATTCTCAAAACATTAATGGACTTGGTTTGGTACACTCTAATTGATGCAGTAGCCCATTAATTAAGTTCATTATTCATGACGCAAGTTGTGTGCGTTATGGTGTTGTTATGTATGATTGTATCTCAAGCAAGCTCGTATGCAGTCTACGACACAAATTGGGATAAAAGCATATTGAGACAAATTTTTAAAAAATTATAAATTACAAACATAATCTAGTTTTGTTACATCCAAAAGTATCTCTTACTTGCATACTTTGTGTTTATAAAATCAATTTTTCTTACCAAATAATACAAGGTAGTTTTGGGCATATGTAAAGATGTAACTAAGTTCATGTTTAATAAAATAGGTTGACGATGTCTTGAATTTTGACCTTGTAAACCCTAACTTCCTAACTGACTCCTATATACAAACGCTCAAAGGGTTGGGGCATCACTCGTCCCATATAGGCGACTCGTTACAAACAATTTTTAGAATTTTTATTTTCTATTTTGTATTGCAGTTCTTTATATAAACTTCATGACGGTTGAATTTATTTTGTATCATTGTAATCATCAATATTTTATAGAGCCACCGTCACCCAAGGACGTAGTACAATTTAGGGTGAACCGTATAAATTTTGTGTGTTCTTCCATGTGTGAGAATCCTCTTTCCTCTTCCTTTTATGTAACAAACTGATATTAGATTCTTAGGGTTCATAAATGATTCTCGATCAGACAAAGAGATAGCATCACACAATGTGAAAGTGGAGAAGCTAACCGGTAGAAATAATTTCTGATTATGATAGATCATCAAGATGCAGGTGCTTTTGAAACAACATGAGATCTGGATGACTATCATGATTGGAAAATCAAAGGGATCTAAAGGACAAAGGCAAGGAGATCGAACCTCGAGGAATTGGCATCGTAGGAAGAGAAGACACGCTTGATGATTTTGTTCTGTCTAGCAGATGAGGTGTAATCGAGGTCATGGATGAAGAAACAAAGACCAGTCTATAATTGAAACTCGAAAGTTTGTACATGATGAAATTCCTCACCAATAAGTTGTTGTTTAAGCAATGTCTGTTCACTCTCCGTATGCAAGAAGATAGCCTTCTGAAGGAACATTTTGGTTAGTTGAATAGTTTGTTGATGGAGTTGAGAAATATTGATGTAAAGATTGAGAATGAAGATGTTGTCCTACTTCTATTAGTTTCGTTTCCACCATCGTATGAGAACTATGTTCAATTTATGATTATAAGAAATAAAACTAGGGTTATTTCCTCTAACCACCCCTAAACTATCACGAATTTCCACATCTAACCCCAAACTAAGAACTTCATTTTTTGGGTACCTAAACTATCGTCCATTATACCCCTGTTCTGAATTGAATTCCATTTTTACATAAAATAATTAAAAAAAGAAAAACACTACCACGTGGAGGAGGGGGGATCACCGCGTGTGGGGGGGGGGGGAAGGTGGGGTCGCCGCCCCCTTGCATCGTCGTCGATGCAAGGGGGGCGGCGACCCCCCCACCCTTCTCTTTCCCGGCGCCGAGAAAGAGAAGGGAGGGGGGGTCGTCGCCCCCCCACCGTCATCGTCGACGATGACGTAGGGGGGCGGTGACCCCTCCTTTCTCTTTCCTGGCGCATGGAAAGAGGGTCGGTGGGGTCGCCCTTCTCTTCCTCGAGCGCAGGGAAAAAGAGCGCCGGGAAACAGAAGGGGGGGGGGGTCGCCGCCCCTCCACGTGGTGGTATTTTTCTTTTTAATTATTTTTATATTTATTATTATATATTATTTTATGTGAAAATGGAATTCAATTCAGAGCAGGGTATAATGGACTTTTCACAAATGCGAAGAATAAAAAATAACGAAGAAATCGACAAAATTGGACGGAATGATCAACTTGGAAAAATCGTGATAGCTTAGGTACCCAAAAAATGAAGTTCGTAGTTTGGGATTAGATGTGGAAATTCGCAATAGTTTAGGGGTGGTTAGAGGAAATAACCCATAAAACTATAAGTATAAGATTGAGTCTTGGACGTCTGGAAATTCTAGAGAGAGTCAGGGCTATGGGATTGTTATCATCTAGGAAGAAAGGACATGCATCAGTCTCGAAGAAATCCAAACAAAAGAAGTAAATCGCATTGAAAGACATTTGTAATTATTGTAAGGAACCATGCCATTGGGTCTAGGAAGAAGGAGGCCCCTATTGTCGTAGTGGCACATGAAAACGAACACTTAAAAAATGATTTGGTTCTTACTACAACTGACTAAGGATGTTTGGAGGATGGTTGAGTTCTTGATTTGGGATGTTCCTATCACATAATTTTGAATAAAGAATGGTTCTCATCTTATAAGAAGAACAATGAAAACATCATGGGTAATAATGTGTCATGTCGGATAGTTGAGATCGGTTTGTGCAGATCCAAACTCATGACAATATGTTGAGGACATTAGTCCGCCATGTTTCACAATTGAAGAAGAATTTGATAACTAGAACTCTTGACTTTAAAGGGTGTCAGATCAATGCTGCTGGAAGCATACCCAAGGTCATGAAAGGTGATACAACAGTTCAAAAGAGAGCCACACAAAGTCCTTGTACATATTATAAGGCAAGACAATCTTGACATTATTGTAATGTCTAGTTTATCAGAGTTAGAAAAGTATAGTTTGTGGTACATGCCGCTTGGACATATGATTTATAATGAGATGAACATCCTTAGCCAACAAGATCTTATCAAAAATTAATTTCACAACGAAAACTTCAATTTGGCAAGGCCGTGCACATTTTGACTCCATCCATGTTGATTGTTGAGGTCCCTCTCGTGCTCTATTATTGGGAGTGTTAGATACTTCTGTATATGATTGACAATTACTCGAGAATGACTTGGAAATTTCTAATGAAGCACAAGAATGAGTTCTTGAGTTCAGTTCTGCTAAATTCGACCAATTCTGCAAAGATGAAGACATTGCTAGGCATCACACTGGCAAATATACTCCACAGAGAAATGGATTGGCAGAACGAATGAACAAAAAACTTTTGGAGAGAACAAGGTACATGCTCTCTATGCTGGCCTGAATAGGACGTTCTGGGCTGAAGTTGTAAACAAAGTTTGCTACTTGGTAGAATTAAAGTCCGACTACTACATTTGCTCTTAAGACTCCTACTAAGGTATGGTCAGAAAATCCTAGTGATTATACTAATATAAAAGTTTTTTTGTCCAACATACTATCAATGTTAGTGAAGAAAAGTTGAAGCCAAAAATTGAATGTCCTAGTAGGCAACTGGGTCCTTCTAAGTGATGGTTTTGAGGACATGGTGGTTTATGCCTTATAGGTAGAGGTGGAGTCCCTCTAGCTATTTTCCTATAGGGACAATCTTACATGTGCTGAATTTGAACAATGGATCATTCCTATGGGTGACATGAGGAGATGGAATCTCTTCACAAAAATTAGAATGAGAGTTGGTCAAGTTGTCTAAAAAGAGAAAAAAACGTTGTTGGTTGTAATGGATATTAAAAAAGAAGTTTGGAATTGAAGGCATAAAATACAAAGCATGACTAGTAGCTAAAGACTATAGTCAGAAAGAAGAAGTGAAATACAATGAAGTTAGACATACTTCAATAAGGGTGCTTCTTTCTTTTGTAGCAAATCAAAATATGCAGCTTGAGCAATTAGACTACCTTCCTTCATGTAGAACTTGAAGAAGACATTCTCATGAACCAGTCAAAAGGAGTTCTCTATTCTAAACAAGAGGATCAAGTTTACATACTAAAAAAATCTATGTATGACCTCAAGCAGTCTTCCAAACAACGGTGTGACACCAAAATTTTTCGGGGTGGAGATATTATGAGATCACACACAAGATAAACTCATGTTATCTCAGAAAAAGTTATATTCAGAAAAATTTATCTAGATTTGGAATGTCTTGAGCAAAGCTCTTGAATACTCCATCAATTTCAAATATATATCTTTCTACAAATCTTTGCACCACAGTCAGATGAGAGAAGGAGTATATATCTCGGGTTCCTTATGCCAGTGCAGTTGGAAATCTGATATATGCATGCCATAGTTTGCACAGACTTGACATTGCTCATGTAGTAGTATTGTCAGCAGGTTCATGAGAAATTTAGAAAAAGATCATTGACAAGTAGTGACGCGCATCTTCTATATATGAGAGGAACTAAGATTTTTGTCATTCACAGAAGTGATAAAAAGTGTTTGATTGTAAATTACTCTAATTCAGACTATGCTATAGTTGTTGATGGAAGACAATTCAGGTTATGTCTTGTAACGCCCCCGAAATTAGCCCCACGAGACATGTCGCGAGCGGGTCCCGGAGCGCGTTACACGGTGGACAATGGAATAATTGACCCAAAGCCAACGAAACAGATCAATATTAAAATAGAAGAAGACGATAAGCATTTAAAACTATTCTACTCGAAAATATAGCAGAAGCGATAAATGATAATGGACCATGTGACACTAAGCCCAATAACGTCAAGTATACTATAGCGGACAACCCAAATACATGAAAGACACGAAGTCCACAGATAAGTCCAACTACAATATCATCCATAATAAAGGCTTATAAGTCGACTCATACATGACCCATAACTACCATAACAAACTATGGCCGAACATAAGGCCGGCACCATGTGCTAACCACCGTCATGAGCTCGCCACCGACTTCAGCCTACTCTTCCATACTTGTACGAACCCAAATGCAAATAAGATCCATCTCCCGTTAATTGATGTAAGGACATTAAAAATAAGCAATTCAATAATCCATAAAGCATTTTGATTAAAATGATAATCAATGCACAATAAAGATCTCAAAATAGATCATGAAAGCCAATTCTTAATTTCATATTTCAATTCCATACGTCCATTGCATTAATATCATTTAATGCCCAATTATCCATATCCATAGTGGCTAAGAATATTCTATTGCATTTACTCTTTGAAATTCCCAATATATCACAATAACAATATATTCTTGCCACTTAACCTATCTTGTTGATTAGGTTATCAATCAATTTTTTGTAAACCTTTACCAATACATTGAGGTATTTGGTTATTCTTGCGCCATAGGGCTGGCCAGCCTTGACATCCTGAAGTCATGTCATTTCCAAGGGCCAAGTAATTTGTTACATGATAGTGATATTTGGGATTGAGTAGTGATAACTTGCTGAAATTAAAGAAAATGTCAATTTTTCATTTTTTTTTGTCTCCCAACTCACTAGCTGCAAGTGCACAAGTAAGTTGTAGTAGACTCAGGTTGTCGTATCCACAAGAATTTGAAGTCTAAGGCACCCTAAAACAATCTAAATTAGTTCTACTTTAATGGCTAAAAATAGATTTTCAAAGGGAAGTGAAAACAGATTTTTTTTTATGAAAAGTGAAATGATAACAGATTTTTGGGTTTTGGAAATTTATCAAAACTGAATTATAAATGCTAGAATGAAGTCTAAAAAGGTTTAACTATCTATGAGGAAGGTTCTTCTAGGATTTGGGGTTCATCTAAATTAATTAAGGATGGAATGGAACAAGTTATCACTAAATGTCCAACTTTTGATTCAACTTGAAAATGGCTGTTCCCACAGCTCAATTGGCCTCTAACTAAGCAATATATGATTATATAATTGTTAGCTAGGTTGAATCAAAAGAGGGTCCTCACTGAAAATCAAGTTATCATTGGGCTCAAAAGAAAGATTCAATGCTGATTTTTTGCAATCCAAGGAAGTTTGGAATGATAACTTGCATTTGCAATCATAAAAAGATGGAATCATTCCAATCAACCAAACTGGGATAAAATATACTCAATAATGGTGCTTGTGTTCCATGATTCATCTCTGAATTCAAGGGGGATTCAAAGTCAACCTCTCAGTTGCAAAATAAATTGGAATCCACACAAACACACTCAATTGGAAATGCAAACCATATGGCCACATGAGTTCATAATTCCCATTGCTCCTTGGCCCATCTTTGGATCTCAAAGAAGCCCTTAAGACTACCTCTCAGTAGTGGATTAATATGAGGGTTGACAATGGAAATCAGAAGTTAATTAAATGAGAAAACAGAAATCAGCATTTCTGAAAAAATCAGCAATGTGGATTGATAGAATTCAAGTTTGCCAAATGCCCCTTGACCCATCTCTGGACTACAAGGGATTCCTAGAGTACACCTCTCAGTGATTTGAATAAAATAGGGATTAACAATTGGCAAATTAGATTCCAAACAATCAGAAAATAGAATTAGAATCAAACTAAGAAATCAGATTTTGAAAAAATCAGATTTGAATTCTGAATTGTCAATGATCTTGATTCATTTCTGAATAAGATCAGGGCATATATTAGCCTCTCAACTATTCAATTATCCAATCCTTGATGACAATCAGATCCAAAGCCCAGGAAATCAAATTTCAGGAATTTTAGGAAACCAGAAATCAGCAACTCATTCAACTCATTCAAATCAGAAAAAACCAAATCAGATTTGAATCATAGGAATGTCAATGCTTCTCAATTCATTTCTGAACAAGATTGGGATAGATGTTAACCTCTCAGTTGTTCAATTAATTCAATCCCCAATGACAATCAGATTCAAACAGCCCAAGAAAATCAGAATTCAGATTTCAGAAAGTAGAAATCAGAATTCTAATTGGGTTTGTATCTAGAACTTGGCATTGATTCTTGATTCATTTCTGAACAAGGGTTAGACCAAATGACAACTTCTCAGTTATAAATACAAATAGGGTCTTCAAATGACAAGATCAGATTTATAACAAATCAGATTTCAGAAATGTAAAACCAGAAAAATCAGATTTCTGATTTCTGTTCAGGAATCAGTGGAAAATCTGGTTTGAGTCAAATGATTGCCCAAACAATCTTGATTCATTTCTGAACAAGATAGGGACAATACCAACATTCCAAAGACTCAATTAATCAGGTTGAGAGTAACAAATAGATTCTGCAGTTCAGGAAATCAGATTCAGAAAAAATAGGAAATCAGATTTTTAGGAAACCAAATTCAGAAATCAGATTTGCAACTAAATGGAATCCAGAAATCTGACTTTATCTCTTAATACATTCTGAAGGGTTATTAGATCAAATAACACATCTCAATCATGGTTTACAATGGATCTAATGATAACATGAATCAGTGCAGAAAAGTTCTAAAATCTGAAAATCAGAATTGATTTCAGTGCAGGATTACAAATCAGTCCATATCCATCCAAAACCAATCTAAACTACTACCCTATCCTAGAAGAAATGGAGTTTAGCTCCTCATAATTACAAGATTTGACATGAAATGGGATAAGAAACAGATACAATTCATGGTTCCTTCAAGCTCTCGGCAGTAGCTCCCAAAATCCAGCAGCAACAGCCTCCTTCTTTTGCTCAAACCCTTGAATGACCAGCCTCTCTTCTCCTCCAGAAAAATCTAGCTTATATATCACTCCTTTCCACCCTTTGATCAGCATCTAAATGTCCTAATCCTCCTGATTAAGCCACCTGTCCATCTGTAGAAATTCCAGCAGTGACAGCTTCCCTTTTGTGCAGGAAAAAGTAGTGGTCCCCCCTACTTTTTCCACCTTTTTGGCCACCTTTCTCCCTGCTACAAATCCCCAAACAGCAAGCATCAAAGCCCTTGAATGGTGTTTTGACAAATAAGGATTAGGATAATGATAGTTGCTAGCTCAGATATCAAATGGTATTAGGTGTTGTGCAGGAATGAAAACTTGTATCAAAATTAATGAATTAAGGGGCCCGGAATGATAACTTGTCACAAATCATGGAAATTATCCAAATGCAAGTGATTCAAAGCATTTCAGGCATCAAATTGATTAGAGTGACAAGTGAGTGAGGTCAGAAATCAAATATGAATGAGATTCCTAAAAGTGATAACTTGAGTGCCCCAAAAATGATAACTTATATGACTTAAAAACGATAATTTGTCATAACTTGAGTTTTGATTATCCAAATGTGATGAAATTTGACCAGCAATGAGTTAGAACAGTAATAAGATGATTGCTTAAGGTCCTTGTGCAGAATTAATGATTTTGCATGTCGAAATGACAGAATTGCCCTTTAACGATAACTTGGCACTTGAAAAATGATAACTTGTTCAAATGGACTTAAAACTTTGCACAAGTTGAGATGTGACTATCCAAATATGATTTATACATGATAATTATGGATTTAGGGCAAGAAAACCATTGAAAATAAGTTCATTCAAAATAATGATAACTTGACACTTAGGAATGATAACTTGTCCTCAAAATGATAACTTGGCATAGAATTTAAATATTAATAGATTTTGGCATTTCAGAACCTCTATGCACATGGAATTAAGTATGAAATGAGGAATATCAACTAGTTATCACAATGTTTGCATTCCAAGTATAATTGGCCCAAAAATAGGCAAAAGTGGGACTCGATATGTATGAATTTCATCTAAAATGGGTTAGAATCATATAGTGATCAGCAAGTGATCATTACACATCCATCCAGCAAGGGCCAAGTGTTTAACTTCACGTGTCATTTCAATACAATGATTCATTTTAATCCTACAACTTAGCATGCATTTCAGATTCTAGATGAGTCAATCAATAGAATGACATTCATATCAATAAAATCATGAAACATAGCATAGTATGATGTCAACTAGTGAAGGATTAATAGAGTAATCATTGCATACTAACTTTGAAATCATGACTTCGGTCGACCGGTCGCACGACCAATCGAAACAGTGGCTATCGGACGCAGTTTCACCCATTGGAGTGGTCGACCGCTCATCCCATCCGGTCGACCATTTGAACAGTGGCTATTAACCCCAACGGTCAATCACCCATCCAATCGATCCGATGTCTCATTCGATTTGAACAATAGCATTCATGTATGTAAAAATTCATGGACCGATCGACCGCTCATGGACCAGTCGATCAATTTAAATAGGAGCATTCTGACTTTCCGACCATTCGGTCCACTGATGCCTCATCCGATTTAAACAGTGGTGCTAAACATATGAAAACCCATAGACTAGTGGACCGCTCGTCGTGATCGGTTGACCGATTTATGTCGAACAATCACAAAAACAACTATTTCAATCCATCATTCACAAATCTAATCACTTATACAATCCTTCCTAGTTAATCTACTATACTCCACGCACTGACAGGTCCATGAAGCAGTAATAAAACCTAGGGGAAGAATCATTTCTCCATATAAAATGCACATGATCAAACCCTTAAACAAATGATGAAAAAATGCCATGAAACAATATCAAATCCAATCCAAAGAACTCAATCACATTCTCATTTTAAGGATGATTAGAATGAGAGATGTGTGGGTTCACTCATTACATACCTTAACTCCTAAATGTTTCTAGGGATGTTTCCTCTTCTTCTAGCTTTCCTTTGCCCCCAAACGAGTTCCCCTTCCGTTCCTTGGATTCCTAACACCTCTCCAGCACCTAAACCACCATGAAAGTCCTCTTGAGCTCTTGGGGAAGGTTGCAGCCGAGATGGAGAGAGGAAGAAGAAGATGAAGTGGGGTTTTGGGGGTTTAGGGCTAATTTCTGCACCTTTTTGCCTATGACATAATTGCCCCCAACTACTTCTACTTTTAAAGGTATAAGTGTCTAATTTTTGGCTTAATCCTGAATACCCTAATGCCCTTAAGTTTCTTTTGCTTTTGAGGTCATTATGGTCTATTAGAAAATAAAGAATGTTACATCCTATACCTTGGTGGTACCTCCATGCCCCTTTGACCATTTATATCACTTTGTTCCGGAGATGATGCTCTTTATACTTCAAAATCTTCATTGGTTGCTCCTAATAAGTCATATCTTCCTTGAGATTTGGTTATTTAATTTGTATCACATTAGAGTCATCGTGATGATACTTCACTACAAGAAAATAATCGATTAGCGACATAGCAATGTAGACTCTGATGCATCGTGATGATGCATCGCTAACTCAGCGCGGAAGACAATAGCGACACATTAGCGTCGACTTCGTGCCATAGGCTTGGAGAGGCCATTTCTCCAACGCTAATAGTGTCGACTTCGCACCTACGGGTATGTCGACGCTATTACCGTCGAACGGTGGCACTAATGTGATGCTATAATGATGCATAAATGTCATCATGAAGTGCCAATATGTGTCTCTACTCCGACTCTAAAGCGGCATTGAAATTGTTGACGCTCACCCGACACCGAGTTGGCGCTACATGGCAATGCTAATCGGATGCTAATGTGGCGCTATAACTCGAATTTCCTATGTCGCTACTACAATGCCAATGCGGCACTAAATTTTGAGATGCCATTGCGACACTAATGAGACTCTACGAACAATATGTTCATCCATAACCTGATTGTCGCCTTGCTCATTCATCCATTAAATTACATTACAATGGCGCTCCATTCATTGATTGTTATTTTTTTACATTACAGTTGAAGCACCATCAAATTACATTACATGTACATGTACATTTCCATTATATCAAATTACATTACATCACATATGCATTTCTATTACATCTATCACAATTAGATTATCTAATTACATCAAATTACAATTGAAGGTCTCCTCATCATCATCCTCACGACTGCGAGAAGAACCCTAGAGGGGAAGAAGACGCGTTCGCCGCTAGTTGTGAGGTAGCTGGCACCAGAGGAGAAGACGATGAGTTCACTGGTGCACGCATGGATGGTGGTCGTGTTACATCGGCTGCCATCTCCTACAGCGTCGAAGTTCGAGATGGAGAAGACGAGGCCACCGGCACATCGGAGGATGAGAGACACTGGATCCAGCGGGCACTAGAGCAATGATGGTCGTTGGAGAGATGAAGAAGAGGAGAAGGAGGCGGAGGTGCCCGGGCGGCATTGGGGCAGCAACAACAGGAGGAGGAGGCGGCAACGTAGGGACAGCAGCAACAGGTGGAGGAGGAGGAGGCGGCAACATTGGGACAGCAGCAATAGTTGGAGGAGGAGGAGGAGGATGCGGTGGCGGCGTCTAGGCAGGCAGCAAGGAGGATGTGGACGACGAGTACGAGGACTGGCGACGTCGTCCGAGCAGGCAGTAACGAAGTAGGAGGACAGACGATGACCGGCATCGTCGTTCGGGCAGGTAGTAATAGAGGAGAAGGATGGACGAGGACCGACGGTGTCGTCCTGGCAGGCAGCAATGGAGGAGGAGGAGGGCGAGGACTGGCAGCATCGGCTGGGCAGGCTAAGTGGTTAAAAGGCCAAAAAGGTGGCGTCTGGGCAGGCAGAATCATCAGATGAAACGAAAAGAAGGTTCTGATTCATTGTTCGACGAGCACACGGATCGCCACTTAGTGTCGCAAATTTGGCGATGCTATTGTGTCTCTAATATGGCACCACATTTATTCAATTCTGATAGATAATTAATTCTAAAATATGTCAAAGAGCATCGCCAATTAGCGACCCAGAAATTGAGATGCTAAGCTGGAATATAGCGTCGCATTGGTGTCGACACATTGAGACGCTAAACTAGCGTCACGAAATGATGATGCTATTCTGACACTAAAATGGAGTAGCGATGGAAATGTCAACGCTATTGTGAAGCCATTGTGTCGCTACAAGTATGCGGCGCTATGCATCGCAAAGGTGGCGCTAAAGTCCTATAAAGTTATTAACTACGTATATATGTATGTATGTATGTATATATGTATATATATAATATATATGTATGTGTATGTGTATATGTATATATGCATATGTGTATATGTAAGTATATATGCATATGTGTATATGTAAGTATATATGCATATGTGTATATATATATGTATATATATATGTATATGTATATGTTTATCAACATCGTCCGAAAAATTTGAAAATTATATGTCGATCAAATGAGGCCATTCTAAGAAGTCCCGAGATGTCCGATTTTCAAAAAAAGTAATTTCTAATATTTTTTTAAGAGCATGAAGCAATATAGACCATTTTGAATACTCTTTTTAAGTTCGAATAAAAAATTCTAAGAAAATCAGCACTTCTCAAAAAAATTTGAATAACTCTACGTCGACTAAACGGGATAGTTTCGAGTGCTCTCGAAAGGTCCAATTTTTTAGAATGCGCATTTTTAGATTTCTTAGGGGGGATGGAAGTCTCGAGGAATTTTATAATTACGTAAAATATGTATTTTGAGAATCAGAGGAAATGGAAAACACATGAAACATAAAATGTTTGCTCTGCCCCACCTTCTCAAGCTGTTCGAAATGCCTATTTTTTTGTGGCAATCCGAGGGAGGACTGTGGAGAACCGGCCATTTCTATTCGAAACTTTGTTCATTTTATTTAATTTCTTTTGACCTCCGATCACCGCGATTCTTGTGCGGTTGGAGAGCTAACTTCGATTTCTATGAGTCTATAATTTTCATTTCGACCAATTTCCACTGGACTCACGTTGACAACCATCGGAAGCATTTTTTCCCTAGGTTCTTAACTCTACCATATGCATCCTAAAAATGTCAAAAAATATTGAAAAACTTGTGTTGCTATGATCTACAAGAGGTACAAATTTCACGATGATCCGACGGTCGAATCTCCAACAATCATCATTTGATTCCCATGGAAAATGAAAACTTGTATTGTATAGCATGTATATGTATAGTAGAATAATATAGTATAGTATATAGTATTGTATAGTATGTATATGTATATGTATATGTATGCAAAGTAGCGTCGCGATGTCTATTGTATATGTATATGTATATGTATATGTATATGTATATGTATGTATGTATGTATGTATGTATGTATGTATGTATGTATGTATGTATGTATGTATGTATGTATGTATGTATGCATGTATGTATGTATGTATGTATGTATGTATGTATGTATGTATGTATGTATGTATGTATGTATGTATGTATGTATGTATGTATGTATGTATGTATGTATATGTAATATTAATATAGGTAACATATATATGTTTGTATTGAGTATAAATAACATATGTAGTTATACAAATTAATATTTCCTAAATAAGAATAATAATTAACATTACTTATATACTTGTATATTCTTAAAATTCTAACATTGGCGCCGCATTAGCTTCACATTAGCGTCCAACGTCACATTAGCATCGACGACTCATGTCGACGCCAACACAAAATCTAGTGTCAACATAGCGACGCAGGCTTTGTGACGCTAATTAGAGCCACCCCTTGTCGACGCCAATACAATGCAAGTTGAGGACGGCAAAATCGCCTCCTGAATTTGCGTCGATTTAGCTCAGTATTGTTGTTGACGCTAACTTGTGTCGCATTATGTCGACGCTAATGCAACGCTATAATTTACTGCGCAATGTTTAGTCTTGGCGCGTGATAATAGCGTCTACATAGCATCGTTATGGCGTCGGCTTGAGCGTCGACTTTTTGTAACGCGAATGTGATGCGAAATCGATGCTACTGGGAGGCAATTAGCGACTGATCTTGTTGACCCAACATCGTCGCTATTTAGATGCTAGTAGCGTCGAATTAGCGACGCATAGTTTTGCGTCACTATTTTGCATCGCTAAATGAAAGATTTCTTGTAGTGATTTCTCAACTTGGAAACATGAAATACATTGTGAATTCTTGCATAAGATGGTGGCAGTGCCAACCTACATGCCCCATCGCCAACTAGCTCCAACACTTCAAATGATCCAGCATATCTTGGACTCAATTTGTCTTTCTTACTAAAATGCATAACACCTTTAGTTTGTGACACTTTCAAGATTACCATATCTCGTTCATTAAAAATTTGCTCCCTTCTTCTTTTGTTGGCATAGCTCTTTTGCCTACTTTGTGCCATTAGTAAATCATGTCCACTCTTTCGGAGTCCTCTTTTACCGCTTTAGGACCAAAGAGTCTTCCTTCACTAACTTCAATCCAACATGTAGGAGATTTACATGGCCTTCCATATAAAAACTCACAAGGTTCCATTTTGATGGTAGCATGGTAGCTATTATTATAAGTGAATTCTATCAAATGGAGATGATCATCCCAATCTCCAAGCCAATCTAAGGAACATGCTCTCAACATGTCTTCTAGTGTTTGAATGATTCTTTCACTTTGACCATCCGTTTGAGGGTGAAAAATCGTCATATATTTGAGTCTTGTCCCAAATGCATCTTGGAACCCTCTCCAAATTCTCGATGTAAAATGCGGATCTCTATCCAAAACTATGGTGTCTGGAATACGATGTAGCCTCACTATTTCTTTCACGTATAAATCCATAAAAAAAATCTAAAGATTGATTTATCCTCATCAGCAAGAAATGTGCTGATTTGGTCAATCTATCTACAACCCAAATGGCATTATGTCCTTTCTTTGTTCTTGGTAAACCTACCACAAAATCCATGGTGATGTCTTGCCACTTCCATCCTGGGATCTCTAATTATTGTAGTAGTCCCTCCAGCCTCTTGTGTTCAATTTTTACTTGTTGGAAAACTAAACACCTAGATGCATATTTAGCAACCTCTTTTTTCATGTTGTTCCACCAAAAACTCTTTTGAAGATCTTTATACATCTTGATGCTTCCTCGATGTATAGCAAATTCAGACTTGTGGCATTCTTTTAAAATCTCTTTCTTGAGTTCTTCATTACTAGGGACCGACAATCGGTCTCTACATCTTATGCCTCCATCACTACCCAAAGTGAAACTTGTGCCTTCTTTTTGACATAAAATTTTTAGGTCATTGTATTCCGGGTCACTTGGTTGGGCCTCAATGATCCTTTGCACCAAATCTAATTGGATGACATAATGAGTCATCAATATCGCTCTTCCATCTCCAAGGCTTGGATTTCATTGCAAAATGTCATCAACGAGTTTCCATTTATGAACCCTTAAGCAAGATAGTGATCCTTCCCATTTTCGACTCAAAGCGTTGGCCACTACATTAGATTTGTCCGGGTGATATTGGATGGTAAATTCATAATCTTTGGGAAACTCCAACCACCTCCTTTGCCTCATATTCAACTCCTTTTGAGAGAAAAAATACTTTAATTTTTATGATTGGTGAAAACTTCGAACTCCTCTCCGTACAAATAGTGGCGCCGAATTTTTTAAGGCAAATACCGCGACGGCTAACTCTAAGTCATGTGTTGGGTAGTAGTCCTCATGCTTCTTCAATTGCCTTGAAGCATAAGCAACAACTTTTCTGTGTTGCATCAAAACGCATCCCAATCAGGTGCCACATGCATCACTATAAATTACAAATACACCACTCCCAATGGGAATGATCAATACTAGTGCCCTGGTAAGACTTTTCTTTAATTCCAAGAAACTTTTCTCATATTTTGGTGTCCACTGGAACTTCACTCATTTCCTTATCAAGTGGATCATCGGAGCCGTAATTCTTGAAAAATCTTGAATAAATCTTCTATAATAACCCGCCAAGCCTAGAAAGCTTCGAATTTCTGTAAATGTCTTTGGTCTCTTCCAATTCACCACAACTTCCACTTTGCTTGGGTCTACCGAAATATCATCTTTAAACACGATATGACCGAGGAACATGATTTGGTCTAGCCAAAATTTGCGCTTGGATAACTTGGCATATAATTTATGTTGTCGCAAGGTCTCTAGTACAATCCGCAAGTGTTCTCTATGTTCTTCGGGAGTTGATGAGTAAATCAATATGTCATCGACAGAGACGATGACAAACTTGTCTAAATATGATCGAAAGATCCTATTCATAAGATCCATAAAAGCGACAGGAGCATTTGTTAATCCAAAAGGCATAATTAGAAATTCATAATGGTCATACCTAGACCAAAAGCGGTTTTCGGTACATCTTGCTCCTCCACTCTAAGTTGATGATATCCACTTCATAGATCAATCTTAGAAAACACCGATGCCGATGGCAATTGGTCCAACAAGTCATCAACTCGTGGTAATGGATACTTGTTCTTTACCATTACCTTGTTCAACATGCGGTGGTCTATGCACAACCGCATCGATCCATCTTTCTTCTTTACAAACAAGACTGGTGCACTCCAAGGAGATACACTTGGTTAGATAAATCCCTTGTCCAATAATTCTTGGAGTTGAGTTTTCAACTCATGCATTTCCACCGGTGCCATTCTATAGGGTGCCTTGAAAATTGGTGCTACTACGGGTAGCAATTCGATAACGAAGTCTATCTCCCTTTGTGGTGGCAATCCCGAAAGGTCTCTCGAAAACACGTCTTGGAATTCATTGACAAGTTCCTCATGTTGCGGACCATGAAGATGGTCTTCCTTGTTCATCACCACACTAGCTAGAAAATCTCTACATCCCTTTCTTAGCATCTTGTCGGCCTTCATAGTCGACACATATTCTTGGGTCGTCTGATGGCGTGCCTCGGATGATTACTGGGGGCTTCTTTGATGCACATGTCAAAATCTTCTTCTCTCTACACATTACATAGGCGTCATATTCGGATAACCAATCCATGCCTAGGATGACTTTGTAGTCTTTCATAGGTAATAACAACAAATTGGCAGCAAGGTTGTTTTCTCCTACAAGTATGGGCACATCTGGCACCCAATTTCTAGTTGTCATAGCACACATCATGGTCACAACCTCTAAAGAGCAAAACATAGTTTGAGCCTTCAAGCCAAAAACTTTAGCAAAATCCATGAACATGAAAGAATGAGTTGCCCCGGAATCAAATAGGACTTTAGCATTTGCACTACGTCATTGGATTGGTGCACGTCTTCGGCTACTATCATATTATAGGCTCTCGCTTGCTGAGTTGTCACTACCATCTTCCCTTTGCCTTTGTCTTGATTGTCATTGCGCTTCTCGGGACACTCTCTTGCAAAATGCCCTTGCTTTCCACAAATAAGACATGCACCAGTCTTGCGGAAACACTCCCCACCATGAAATCTGCGCAATATGGGCATGCGGCACGTCCATTTCTTACTTGCCCTTTTTGTGGAGGCTTGTAAGGTGCTCTTTTCCACTTCCTTTTTTCTTGTTCACTTGCCTTCTTGGGCCCTTTGCACTATTGTGTTCTTCATACACCCTTTTTAACTTGGTAGCCCTTGACATGGCTACTTGCAAGGTCTCGAGCCCTCCACTTGGTAGTTGCCTTTTCAACCCATGATTGAGGTCATGGACAAAATGATCCACCCTTATCCTTTAATTCTTGACCAACTCACAATATATCTTTCGAGTTCAATGAACTTGGCTAAATACTCATCTAAGCTCATATTGCCTTTTTGCAATGAGAGAAATTCAGCCAACTTTTCCTCCTTCATGTATTGAGGGAAATATTGTTCCTCAAATATCCCCACAAAATTCTCCCAAGTGATGAACTCCTCATCTTCAAATATGGTGCTCATCACCCTTCTCCATCATTGCCTTGCTCCATTGACAAATTGATGGGTTGCCAAATTCATGTTGTCCTCCTCCGGGCAATGGATGACGTGAAGGATATTGGAGATGGCGTCCAGCCATGAGTCAGCCTTGTCGAGATTCATTTCCCTGATGAAGTGAGGAGGTTCATGTCCAAGAACTTCCATATATTACTCCTTCCTTGATTGTTAGTGTTCCTCTCTATTGCTTGAGCCATCATTATTAAACTTTGTATAAAATGTACATGCTCAAACCTTTAATCGAATGACGGAAAACGCCATGAAATAATATCAAATCCAATCCAAAGAGCTCAATCACGTTCTCATTCTAAGGATGATTAGAATGAGAGATGAGTGGTTTCACGCATTGCATACCTTAATTCCTAAACATTTCTAGGGATGTTTCCTCTTCTTTTAGCTTTCCTTTGCCCCCAAACGAGTTCCCCTTCCGTTCCTTGGATTCCTAGCACCTCTTCAGCACGTAAACCACCATGAAAGTCCTCTTGAGCTCTTGGGGAAGGTTGCAGCCGAGATGGAGCGAGGAAGAAGATGATGAAGTGGGATTTTGAGAGTTTAGGGCTAATTTTTGCACTTTTTTGCCCTATGACATATTTGCCCCCCAACTACTTTAAGTGTACAAGTGTCTACTTTTTGGCTTAAACATGAAGACCCTAATGCCCTTAAGTTTCTTTTGCTTTTGAGGTCATTATGGTCTATTATAAAATTAAGAATGTTACATGTCTTCACTTTGGCAGCTCGGTTATAAGCTAAAAAGTCACACTCCCACCACCGATCACATTATCTACCATAGAGACAGAGTACATGACACTGACAGAAGTTGCTAAAGAAGTCATTTGGTTGAAAGCCCTAGTTAGTTAGAGATATCAGATTGCATAGGCTATAGTGCATTTGTGACATCTTGATATGAAAGAACCAAATACATTGGCATCATATATCACTTCATCTGTACCTAGAAGTGGATTCAGGTGAAGAAAATTGACACTGTAGATAATCCAATTGATATGTTTGCTAAGTCAGTTCCTCACAACAAGTTCTAGCAATGTTTAGACTTACTAAACATCAACACTCGCTAATAGTTGCAATATGACATTGTTGATATATGTACTCTGAAGGTGATTGAAGATTTATTAATAATGTCTTAAATTGATTGAGTTGTAAACCCTAACTTCTATATCCCTATTTTATACTAGACACAAACAATTGGGACGGCGAAGCCATCAGTCCGATACGGAATTCTTAGATAGAGAAGCTGGGGGAGGACTAGTTTTGGATCCCCACCTGTACGAGCCCTTATGGGGGTTTGGGGGCGGAGCCCTTTTGCTTTTTATTTTTTATTTTATATTTTTGTAATAATTAATATGTTCATAATATAGAAAGTTGTCATCATTCGAGAATGTACTCCAATTTAAGATGAATATTGTTCCTATGTGTGTGCCAATTCTCCTTCCTCTCACTTTTAGGTAACATAATAATACAATTGAAACGAAATTTGAGTTCAATTAAAGAGTCGCTCGTCAACTCATTTACTTGTTGATTGAGAACCTTATTTTGTTCCGTCCTTAACTATGATTAATAAGATATAATTAATGACTTCTCCTTCTAAATAGAATAAAACAATCCGATTGTAATATTAAAGAATGACTTAATTTAGAATATTATTATAATATAAAAAATTACTGCAAAATGTAAACGTGAAACTGAATATATAGAAATGCAAAGAAAAAAAAAATAAAAGAAATAAATGAAAACTTAGATTAAAATAAGTATAAATAATAGGTGAACATAACAAGAAAGTTAAAAAAAGGACGGAATAAAAAAAAAGGAAATTTGAAAAATGGGAAAGAAAACTAAAAAAAATGACAATTAAGAAGCAAGAGTCAATTAACACTGCACCAAAAAAACTTTTTAGAAATTAAACACATTAGTTCCTAAAATCTCAATTTTAGTCTTTAATATTTTTTGAGATCAAATTATCTTAGTCTCCCATGGTCTCATTAAAAATTCTTAGAAACCAAAATTTTTTCATTAGTCCTTAAAAATGATATTTTAATGACCACAAATTAAATTTTGATTTCAAATGAATAAGAATTTGGGACTAATATCACATTAGTCTCTAATATTTATACTATCAAGAATCAAATATAATTGGTCTCTACAAATTGGTCAATAAATCATAATTTTATTGTAGTGTAATGATTACAATGTTTTAAATAAATATATTAAAATTTAAAGTTGGAAAAAAATTCTTAAGAGAATATAATAATCAAAATAAAGTTAAAAAGAGACTAAAACATATAAAGAAAGGAAAGTTAACGAGGACAAAAAATCTTGGCAATTAAAATTCGTTTTAAAATATAAAAAATATATTCAGATATTATTAGATTTCTCCTCCTATACGAACATAATATATATTATGTTATGTTTCCATAAGAGATTGAGAGGGAAAAAAAAGTTACCTTATTACATATTTGTTTAAGAAAGGAAATGATCGATATGCTACCTTATCATTAATTCCTCGTGCGTAGGTTTTGTGCAGCAGGCAGGGAGACGCCTTTGCCTTGTTTCACGTTGGGCGCATCTTCTCACCCTTGTCGAGGAAGAAGCCGACCGGAACTCGCAGCGGCGAAGCGCTGGGAGCACTAAAGGTGATATTTTCACGAGAGAGAGAGCGCGCGCGGTGAGGGAGTCGATCGAGTTGATGGAGCGGGAGGAGATGGGAGGAGATCAGGAGGAGAGGAGAGAGGCGGCTTTTGTGGGAGGGAATATGGGAGCAGATGGAGTTGGCCACGTGAAGGTGATGACGGACGAGCAGATTGAGGAACTCCGGCGACAGATTGCCATCTACGCCACCATCACTGAGCATCTCATCGAGATGCACAAGAAGCTCTCGGCGCAGCAGCTCTCTCTCGCTCTCTCCCTAGCAGGTCTCTCTCTCTCTCTCTCTCTCTCTCTCTCTCTCTATCTCTCTATCTCCTCTCTCTCGCATACTTGAGTTTTCTAAGCCGCGGAGGGACAAAAGAAGACAGGATTTTGTTGTGAATACATGCATGTCGTGTGCATGTCGTGTGCTTACATATTTGTTTCGGTTTGGTGCAGGATTTTGACGCTTTGTTGTGATCTTAAACGAATACATGTCTTTGTTTTTTTTGTTTGTTTTTTTTTTTTGTTATTACGGGTTTTGGTTCTTGGGGTTTTTAGTTCTACTCTTTTCTATGTTTCGATCTTAAACGAATATATGTACTCTGTAAACCTAGCACCTTTGTTAATGTTGATGTTTCTTGTGACAATTAATTATGTGCATGACATCTTCCTTCGTCCCGAACTCTAAATAATCTAATCTAATCTAATCTAACCGAAAAATTTATTGAGCATCTTGCTCTATTTTAGGGTTTACACGGTCGAATTATCGAATCATTTTTTCCCTTTTTTATATCATTTAATATAAATTTATAATTTCATAGTTCAAATACTTTTTACATTTTTGAAGTATTTTATTTTGACTTTTCAGAATTTTAGATTCAATATAGCCTTCAAATTTAATTCAAATTTTTTTTAGAAAAATAGCTTTTCAGGTCATATAGTGGAATGCATCCATATCCACCTTGATTCCTAATTCCAACGATCATGTTCTCGTGCTGCTGCGCCTCAGTCATATATAATGCGATTCCACTCTGCTGAAACAAGCTGGGAAATTAACAAAAAAGTATTCATAAGTCATTACGTTAATTAGGCGAGTCATGTCGGGTCGCATGAAGTTAAAGATTGTCAAAATTTTGATCATTTTATAATCAATCTTATATTGAGAATCTCACGTGTATTATAATAATAATAATAATAATAATATTATTATTATTATTATTATTATTATTATTATTATTATTATTATTATTATTATTATTATTATTATTGAGCAGGGGTGAGAGTTGGAGGCACTCCCCCAAAGAAGCGGTGGGCTCCAACGGCCATGCAGCTGCACATTCTGGAGAACATGTTCGATCAAGGCCACGGGGTTCCGACCAAGAAGAAGGCAAAAGGAATAGCCCTCGAGCTGTCGAAACACGGCGAGGTCTCCGAGGCGAACGTTTGCAATTGGTTTCAGAACCGGAGAGCGAGGTCCAAGCGCAGACCGACCTCCGCCGGCGACGTGGCCGTGCCACCACAGAGCAACGTCAACGTCGATGTCGCCGTCGAGCCGAATGACGCAGTGGGGCTTCCGCCGTTGACTAACAACGACATGCATCCCTTGGACGCCGGGCACAGCCAGCAGCAGATTCCTCAAATCCTTCGCCAGCAGTCTGGCGAAGGTTCTAGTGATTCAGGATGGACGTCCTTCTTGGAGAATAATCTAACGAACGAGAGTAAGTACTGCCTTATTATTATTATTATCATCTTTGATTTCTCTCTATCTATCTGTCTTATTTATGACAACTCGGTGGATTGCAGGAATAGACGAGTTATTGGAGAACAACACAGGAACCGACAGCCCCTTGTACCCCGATGGGTTTGACATGACGGGTTGGATTGAGTAGGTTTCAAAAGTGTTGTTTAATTGTTCTCTCTCTATATATGATACTTGGATAGCTTTAGATTTATTTGCTTGGTATATATATATATATGTCGTAAGGTCATGCAATGCAGTCTCTAGGTGTTGATATTTTCCTTTGTTTTGGTTTTTACATTTTATTAATTATCCGAACCTGCGCCATGAAATCTTTTCCTAATTTTATTTCACCGTTGTGAATGCGGCCATCCTTCATAGTTTAAGTTCGTGTGTTGAATTATTTTATTCTAATATTCTATATATGTTCCCACGTGTTCGTATTCACTTATTTAATTGTTGGACAACAAAAGTTCTCTTAAAATTGGAATATTGTTCATTTATATTTATTACAGACGTGGTTATTTTTTGTAATTATCCTACGTGGAACACCTCAAAATTTATACCCTAAAAGTTAACAGCAATTAGGGTATTCGATTGTGTTAGCTCGTTCACCATCATATAATCATAATAAAAATATAATTTTCTACTACTGAAGTTGAAACTTAAATCAATAAATTAAAATGGAATAATCTTTCAACTATAGCGAAAGACTTAATCAAAACATCTAAAGTAGTAGTGTTATAGAATAAAAACTATAACTAATATCCAATCTTCAGAAATATATCTGAAATTCATAGTCTAATGGACTCCGTGACATCATGACGCAAATTAAGCCTAGACAATGTGCAATCTTCCCGTCATGAGCTGAGTCGTCATCATACATATCTGCACGGATCCAAAGTGTAGGATTTTCAAGTTAGAGTATGTAAAAATTATGCAATGTGATACCATGATCCTAAACAGGATACTATATGATTTGCATATTCATTTTCATATAATAGAAAAATAGACATATGCATGCCATGTACTTAACATATGATTATACATGTCAATCAATAACAAAAATTTATCATCATGCAGATAATATAAAAGCATGGTACACTACAAAGAAAACTGAAGAATAGCAACACATAAATCAATATTCTAATGCGACACTAATGTGTGGCTGGAAACAATAGTGTCTCCTTAGCGTCCACATAGCGCCGAAAATATGAGACGCATGGAATTGGTAGCTATTAGCATCGTAATAGCGCTAGCGCCAATAATAAAGGCGACGCAACTAGCGTCAACACAGCTAACTGAACGTGAAGATGACGGAAAAGTGTCATTGTGAGAAGTTGAGTTGCGTCATTAACGCGATGCTAAAGTGGCGCAGAACACCGCGACGTTATTCTGATGTGCAAGTGACACTAAGTTTATACGTTAGCCGACGCTAGTTCGACGCTGGTTCAGCGCTAGTTCAGCCCTATTGTGATGCTCACTTCGTCGACGCTAAAGTGACACTAATGTGACCCTATGGACGATATATTTAAAATAGCGTCGACAATGCATGCGACCCTAGAGAGACGCTAATATCGCCCCATTACAGTCATATTTTCTTCTCTTCCCACACCATACAATATGTACAATGCATTTATCATTCATTGCAGGCATCATATCAAAGATAATAATATGAAAAGTAATAAACTGAACTAATAAATGTATAAGTAACAAAAGTATATCTAATATCATGCAAAAATTTCTATCCTAAGTTTGGGAGTTATTGTTACCATTCCAGACATTCAATCCCGACGTGCTCGGTCCTTGATTTTGCGAGAATTGATTCTGCGGTAGGATCAACATCTGAATCGCCTGCAATAATGGAGCCAACTGCTGGGATAGCTACTGCGACACCTCCTACGATATCTATGGCGATTGCTGCATCATATCAGGTGCATCGGATGAGCTCGGAGCAGATGGACCGCCTGTATATCCTCCACTCCTCCTAGGTACTTGAGCGGCTATGCCTAGACACATAGGTATCCTCCTCGTGTCGTGCTGACCACCTCCTCCCAAATAGCAGGGTCCTCTACGAAATATAAAAATTGTATAATCATATAAACATTAAAGACTATATATATTATATAACATAAAAAAACACATAAACATATAAGGTGTTATATAAATTAAAAACATGAATAATTTTTTAGATGCATTACCTGATGACTGAGTACTCGGAACTCCGTACTTCTCATTGTACGCATCCTAAAAAATTTAAACATTTCACATTTAAAAAATCATTTGCACTAACGTCACCAACCAAGTGAATATGTGATGAAACTTACCAGAAGCCTATGAGCAGTGGGCGTGATCAAGTTGTTGATCTTTCAATTCTTATTCGTGACCTCGTAGACCACGCGAAAGTCCACATGACCGCTTTGTTTCTCCTCCTGCAATAAATTTTCAAATTTTATAAAATAAGCATAAGGTAAAAGTTAGATTATTCGATTTTATATCTATAGTACCATGCACCATCGATCTCATCAAATCACATTGATCCGCCTGAGTGGATGTGGGCCACGGGCTTTGAAAATCGGTTAACTCTTGTCTTTTCTGACTTTCTTTGCCATTGTTCATCCATCGTGTATGAACATCAAATACTTAGACTTTGAAAAATTACAAATTTAATAAAAAATAATTCAAATGTAAACTTACTTACCACTTCCAACATAACGACTCTCACACTAGGTGCCTAATATGCCTTGGGCATCTTTGTATGACCTGCCCCAAAGTAAGGCCATGTTGCGAATAGAACACCGAAAAATCGATGAATAATCAAAACAACGAAAGAAAAAGAAGATGAACAAAGAGATTTAACGTGATAAAACTCTCTTGATCAATGTGAACAAGAGAGAAACATCCACGGGCAAAGGAGGCCGCCGACAGAAATTTTTCTATGAGCCAAAAGAGAATGTACATCATATAAAACCCTAACGGCCCAAGCCCTCCGCTTCCGCCACAGATTCTTATTTTTCCCCCTTTTTCATTTTTTCTTTCATAATTTTGGGTACAGGATACATAATTCAAGGCACATCAACAAATCTCCACCTTGACTTTAATTTCACAAAACTTTCAAAAATAAAATGCTCAACATGCTCTCCTTTGCCGAATGGCCCACGAGGGCCTACCTTGATCTTTGCATTCTGACTATCACAATATATGACAGTAGCTTCCTCTTTCATAGTGAGCTCTCCAACTAATCCTCTCAACCAGATAGCTTCTTTCACAGCTTTAGTGATGGCCATGTATTCAGCTTCAGTAGTGGACAATGCTACTGTATCCTGCAAAATAGCTTTCCAACTCACAGCACAATCAATAATAGTAAAGACATAATCAATTAGGGACCTTCTTCTATCAAGATCTCCTGCAAAATCTGAATCAACATAGCCAACCAGTCCAGCTGAATTTCAACCAAATTCCAAGCATACATCAGAAGTACCTTTTAAATATCTCAGTATCCACTTAACAGCTTCCCAATGCTTCTTTCCTGAATTAGACATATATCTACTAACAACACTGACAGTATGAGATATATTTGGACGAGTGCAAACCATTGCATACATAATGCTACAAACTGCACTACAGTAAGGAACTTTTGACATATACCTTTTGTCTTCATCAGATTGAGGTGAACATGAAGCTGAGAGTTTAAAGTGTGCTGCAATCGGTGTACTGACAGCTTTAGCATTCTGCATTCCAAAACGCTCCAAGACTTTTTCAATATATTTTTGCTGAGACAGAAATCGTCTTCCTGAACTTCTATCTCTAGAAATTTTCATTCTCAAAATCTTCTTTGCTTCTCCAAGATCCTTCATCTCAAATTTAGAACTTAACTTATTTTTCAAAATATTAATTTCAGATATATCTTTCGCTGCAATTAACATATCATCAACATAGAGCAACAAATAGATGAATGAACCATCGGCAAGTTGATTCAAATAAACACAACTATCATATTTGCTTCTAGGAAAACCAATACTCAACATGAATGAATCAAACCTTTTATACCACTGCCGAGGGGATTGTTTAAGTCCATACAAGGCTTTTTCATATGGCAAACTTGATCTTCTCTACCTTCAACATGAAAACCCTCTGGCTGCTCCATATATATATTTTCTTCTAGATCGCCATGTAAGAATGCAGTCTTAACATCTAATTACTCAAGTTCAAGATTCTGCAAAGCAACAATAGCAAGCAAAGTACGAATAGAAGTATGTTTCACAACTGGAGAGAACACATCATAAAAATCAACACCCTCCACTTGAATGTACCCTTTTGCCACCAATCTTGCTTTGTACTTTGTCTCTTCATTATTGATTTCTTCATTATTTTTGAACACCCATTTGCAGCCAACAATCTTCTTATTCACGGGTTATTTTACAAGATTCCAAGTGCCATTCTTCTGTAGAGATTCCATCTCCTCCTGCATTACTATTAACCACTTATTACAATCAGGACTTCGAATAACTTCAAAATAGGAGGAAGGATCAGGTAACTCAATATCTTCAGCAACACTTAATGCATAAGCGACCAGTTCTTCAAATCCGAGCCTTTGAGGTGCTTTTATTTCTCTCCTCGGTCTATCACGAGCTAACATGTATTGCTGCTGAACTTAAGGTGATGTATAAACTTCAGGTGCATCAGGAGTATCATTCTTTTCATCAAAAGAACTTGACAGTTCTAACTCCACCTTCTCCAAAATTTTCTGCTTTTCTGTATCACCAATAATAGACAAATCTTTTCTCGAGTGAAGCATCACAGATTCATCAAAAGTAACATCTCTACTGATAATAAATTTCTTGATTTCAGGACACCATAATCTATAACCTTTAACACCAGATTTATAACCAAGAAATATGCACTTCCTAGCTCTAGGTTCAAGCTTTCCATCATTAACATGTGCATATGCAGGATAACCGAAAACTCTTAAATGTGAGTAATTAGGAGAATTACCTGACCACACTTCTTCAGGATCGGTGAGGAGACCGATTCACTAAGTGACATGCCAGGTTAACAGCCTCTGTCCAAAACTCCTTGCCAAGTCCTGTATTTGACAGCATATATCGTGCTCTTTCCAGTAGAGTTCTGTTCATTCTTTCTGCGACTCCATTCTGCTGTGGAGTTCTTACAAATGTGTGATGCCTTGCAATACCTTCTTTGTCACAGAATTCATTGAACTTAGAATTACAGAATTCTAGTCCATTATCAGTCCTCAGCATCTTCACAACTTTTTCAGATTGCTTCTCTAACAAAGTCTTCCATGACTTGAATATTTCGAATACATCATCTTTATGCTTTAGAAAATAGACCCAAACTTTTATAGAGAAATCATCAATAAATATCAGCAAATACCTATTTCCTCCTTTCAAAGGAACCTGAGAAGGATCCCATAAATCTGAATGGATGCAATCAAGGGTTCCCTTCGTCTTATGAATGGCTGAGCCGAAACTAACTCTCTTTTGCTTTCCGAAGATACAATGCTCACACAGCTCTAACTTTTCCAACTTGCATGCCCTTCTCACTCATATGGCCCAAACGCATGTGCCATAACTTTGTGCAATCTTCCTCTGAGGTAGATGAGACTCCTGCTGAACCTATCACCGTCGAACCTTGGAGAACATACAAACTACCGATTTTGAGGCCTTTCATCAATACAAGAATACCATGGGAAATTTTCATTCCATTAGACTCAATAACAACTTTGCAACCATTTGAGTTTAAGACACCAAGAGAGATAAGATTCTTCTTCAGATCAGGAACATGTCTGACTTCTGATAATATCCTAATAATCCCATCATGCATCTTAATCTGGATGGAACCAATACCAACAGTCTTACAGGCAACATTGTTGCCCATAAGAACGACTCCATCTTCAATAGATTTGTACGTGGAGAACCAATCTCGATTGGGACACATATGGTATGAGCATCCAGAATCAAGAATCCATTCACTTGATGATCTAGATTTGTTTGATGCCGTTACCAACAGAACATCTTCATTCTCACTTTCTGCTACACTGGCATCTACAACTTCAGCCTTCTGATTTCCCTTCTCGTTGCCATCGTTAATCCTTTTATTCTTATTCTGTAATTTGTAACACTCTGCTTTGATATGACCCTTCTTCTTACAATAATTGCAGACTTTATCTCTGTTCTTCGACTTGGATCTGGATCTATCTTGATTTTGATTTCTCGTCTGATGTCTGCCTCTTGCGATCAGATCTGAGGCTTGATCATCAGATTTGCTGCTTGATCCCAATTCATTATCCAACTTTTCTTTGCTCAGCAGTCTGCCCTTAACATCTTCAAACATGAGTTTGTCCCTACCGTAGATCATCGTCTCCTTAAAGGTTTTATATAAAGATGGCAGAGAACAAAGAAGTAATAGGGCCTGATCTTCATCATCAACCTTTGCATCTACGTTCTTCAAATCATTGATTAGGGCAATGAACTCATTGATATGTGATTTGATCGACGTACCTTCGGCCATACAAAAGGTGTACAGCCGCTGCTTCAACACAAGTCGATTCGCTAGGGTTTTCGTTAGATACAGAGTTTCCAACTTCGTCCAAAGACCGGCCGTCGTCTTCTCTGCGAGAACTTCTTGAAGAACATCGTTCGTCAGGCACAACTGAATCGCAGACATGGCCTTCTTGTCGAGATCCTCCCAGGCGGACGCCTCCATGGCGTCAGGCTTTTGACCCGACAGCGCCTTCTTCAACCCATTCTGAACCAGGATGGCATGCATCCGAACCTGCCACAAACTGAAATTTGTGTTCCCGTCGAACTTCTCAATGTCGAACTTCGTTGTAGTCATCTTCGCGGAAAGAAACTCGGCTCTGATACCAGTTTGTTGCGAATAGAACACTGAGAAATCGATGAATAATCAAAACAACGAAAGAAAGAGAAGATGAACACAAAGATTTAACGTGGTAAAACTCTCTTGATCAATGTGAACAAAAGAGAAACATCCACGGGAAAAGGAGGCCGCCGCTAGAAATTTTTCTATGAGCCAAAAGAGAATGTACATCATATAAAACCCTAACCCTCATATATAAAGGTCCATACCGCCCAGATTCTCATTTTTCCTCCTTTTTCATTTTTTTCTTTCACAATTTTGGGTACATGATACATAATTCAAGGCACATCAATAGGCCAGCAAACGTGACGATTTTGCGAAACTTATAAAGTCGATTTCGGAGGTGTTTCATAGTCACCTCCTCAAAAGCTCTACGGATCGTACCCAAATTAAGATCCGGATGAAACTTATTTGCCTCCTAAACAATGTTATAAAACTGATTTAAAAGTAATATAAAATAAATTATGTAACCCAAAAACAAGATCATATCGTGAACGCCCAAAAGATCATATCTGGGACATCTTTTTATGATTCTGCCCCCTTCCGACAAGTGGAAAAGAACAAGAGCACTGACATTCTGCACGGTACTAGCGGGTATGAAAGTTCTCCTACAATTTACAAAGAAGAATTAATTTACAATGATAAGCAAAACAATAATAAAATTCCTAGAACTTATTTAACTTATGGCCGAGAAATGTTGTTGACGATGACCACCCCATTATTGTGTACATCAGTTGAAGAGGAATCATCACTCGCTACAGTTGGGGTAGACTGAAAAGGTCTGACATCATCGACTGGCCCTGGTACGAAATAAATCATTAGTGTAATACCATATTAAACTAAAGATAATCAATATATGTACCATAAAGTTATCACCTCGAGTGATGCCTATCGTTGCCTGATCCGTGGAAGTATGCTCGTCAGAATGTGACAAACCGGGTGCTTGTACTATCAACGGCGTAGCTGGCACTATTAAAAAATATTAATGTAATTAAATGAGAAATATAATGTTAATAGTAAATATATCATCTGGGTAAGATGCTGCTCGCCAATGCTGGAATGTGGTGAAGCCTCTAGTAATCTCGGTAATAATGTAACAACTCTCATCATAAAAAAATACTTAAAATACTTGTATGTATTTAAATTTATTGAATATACAGGAAATAACCTGGTGGCATGCCGATTGTCGTCGTGCGATCGAGACGTCCCGACTATGTGCCCCATCGACGGTAAAGCAACTGTCACAATAACAAAATAATTAGAACAATTGCATGTATAAGATATATTAAATGCACAAGAAATGACCTAGAGTGATACGTCGAGATGGCCCACCAATGGATCGTGTACTATGTGATGATCCGGCTACATGCCTCATCGGCGGCGGAGCAACTAAATTATTTAAAAAATTAATGTAATTATTATAAGCAACTATAAATAAGCAACTGACAATAAATATAACACTTGGTGGTCTTGATGGCTCATTCATATGGATTGAATGCCTAGAAGAGCGAGATGACCCAGAAGCTCGACCTCTACTAACCATAATTGGAAAAAAAATAACAAACTTGTGTTATTGTTATATTTAATTTATAAAGTTAGAAATACACATAATTTTATAAATTATTAAAAGAACTATGTGATTCATATGCTTGTTTCGTATTCTGATTCACTTTCGTCATCTTCGTTGTCGTCGCTATAATCTTGATTTGAGTCGTCGTCAATAAAATTGTCAATGTTCACTTTAAGGTCATTTGAATTGAACTCTTCCATTGGCTCAATGTCATCGGCTAATTGAAAATTCTCAACTTCATCGGCTACATCAATTGACTCATTGACTCGAACTTCATGATAGTAATCATCTATGGGCACATCATTGTATATGGATGATGTTTTATGATCATCTACCGTTGTTTCTGCTAAGAATAGTCTACTTCACACTTTGCATGACGCCCACCATTCATCCTTGATTCTTTTTTATAATACTTAGTGTAGTACACTTGTTGCACTTGTTCTGCCAGTACGAATGGATCGTATGACCGAAGTCTTGATCGAGGGTTAATTATACATCAATTTAAACTTTTGATCGATCAGAACTCCTTTTTTTGTTCGAGCCAACGACATTTTAGTACCACAACTTTGTTTGATTTTACCAAATAAGACAACTCTATGATGCCTTCTATAATGCTGTAGTAATCGAACTCGTTGTCCCCGTACATGCTTCCTAGAACACATATGCCGCTATTAACAATTGAACGTTGTTAGTTATATTCTTCTGTATGGAATCTATATCCATTAATTATGACGCCATAGTAACTAAAAACTTATTTCTTCGGTTCATGACCTAAATCTCGAATTTTTAAATCTATGATTGAGCCATTAATAACCTACAAGAAAAATAACTAAAAGATAATTAAAAGGTATAAATAATTGTAATAATTACGAACAATCGAAAAGAATTCTCACTTCACATCTCAACCAATAGACAAAACATTCATCTCGTAGTTTCTATAATTCATCGTATGAAACGAACGGATTAATTTCTCGTTGTAATGCTTCAATTTTTTTTGAATTCATAATTGTCAAATAATGAAATCAAGTAGCAATAATGAATTTTAAATTTTATAACATATTGAAACAAATAGTCTTACTCGAGATACCACGTCACTTCACTACAATTTGCAAGGACATAATTCTCAACGATGGTGAGATCTTTGTCACTCAACACAACTTTGCATCCTGTACCAAGAAGTCAACATGGATACTTGAAGATGGATAAAGTATTTATGTTAACTTCTCCTTCCTCCCCGTCATCGTTTTTAGGAACTTGCATGTGTCGTGATTGTATGTGTGGCTCAAAGTACATTTAAATGAAATTTGACACCTCCATAACGAAATATGCTTCACATATAGAGCCTTCCATCTTCGCCTTCCTTTTCAAACATAACATGCACCTTTCAAAAGGATACATCCACCAATATTGAACTGGGCCAACAACTTTTGTTTCATATGAAAGATGTAAAATCAAGTGTTCCATCACATCAAAGAAAGAAGGTGGAAATATCTTCTTAGCCTTGCACGCGGTAATCACAATAGAAGACTCTAATCGAGATATGTCTTCTTCCCGAATGGTGAATGTAAAAAGTTCTTTAAAGAACATAGATAACTCTACTAAAATTTCTCATATAGCCTTTGGCAAAAGTTCTTTAAAGGCAATTTGAAGCGGCCTTTGCATAAAAATATGACAATCATGGCTCTTCATCCCATGTATCTTTCCATTTTTCAGGTTAAAACAATGAGATATGTTTGATGCATATCCATCGGGAAATTTCGTTTGCTTGACCCATTCAAAAGCCACTTTTCTTTGATCATTGTCCAAGACGTAAGTAGCTATTGGCTTTTTGCATTTGCCATTGTAAAGATAAAGGATATCTAGCTCTGATCTTCGCGAGCTTGTATGCTACATTTTGTTCTTCCTTTAACATCCATAATAGTATTGAAGATGTTGTCAAATACGTTCTTCTCAACATGCATGACGTCCAAGTTATGTCGTACTAAGTTTGAAGACCAATAAGGCGACTCGCAAAAAATACTTCTTTTCTCCCAATTATGTTGACTTCCAAACCAATTTGCTTGTAAGAACCGGTCTTCAACACGAATGAGACTTCATTAAGTTTGTTTACTTGCTCTAGCGCTTCTTATCCCGTCAAATGACTTGGACACAATGTGTACTCGGTTGTATTCTTTTTAAATGAGTTTCAATTGCGATGCATCAAATTCTCCATTGGCAAAAACATCCTATGACAATCAAACTAGCAAACTTTCTTATTATTTTTCAAATAAAATGATTTTATATCCTTTCTGCATATGGGACAAGCAAGTTTACCTTTTGTGCTCCAATCACTCAGCATTCCATATGTTGGAAAATCACATTAATGTGGCTCTCATAATGAAAATTTTCTTCTTAGATTTATTATAAATAACTATGACATCCTCTCACAACATGTTGAGTTCATCGATCAAAGGTTTTAAATCAATATCTAAACTTTTACTAGGAGATCGAGGACCTAGGATCATATAGGTAAGCAATATGTTCTCTCGTCTCATACACATGCTTGGAGGTAAATTTTAAGGTGTCACAAAAACCGACCAACATGAATAAGCAGTGCCTAATGAGCTAAATGGGTTGAACCCATAGGTGCAAAGTCCTAATCTAACATTGCATGATTCTGCTAAAAAAGCTGGATGAAGTGCATCAAATCGCTTTCATGCCTTAGCATCTGAAGGATATGTAATGAAATTTTGATCATCACGTGCCCCTTCTCTATGCCACCTCATAAATGATGCAGTTTTCTCATAAAGACATGGTCCTTGTAGTCTTGGAACTATGCGAAAGTATCTAACATTGTATTTGCCACATTTTTTTTAACTTTGAAAGTTTTTTTTGGCTTGTATCTGTGCTCGTCACAAATAGAGCAACTAATAAGTGAGTTGTTTTCCTCGTAAAATAACATACAATGATTGCGACATGCATCAATCTTCTGATATTCCAACCCTAAATCTCTCATCATTCTTTTGCACTTGTAACAATTTCTCGGTAACTTCTCTAAAGTTAGAAGCATACTCTTAATAATAACAATCATCCAGTCAAAACAACTTTCGCTCATATTAAATTCTGATTTCAAGCTCATTAGTTGTGCCACTGCATAAAGTATAATTTGCTTCACTCATCTATCCCATAAAGGTTCGTCTGCTTCTTCGAGAAAGTTATAAAATTTAGAAGCCAGAGGATTCGAGTCTTCTTCAATCAATGTTTCGCCAACATTTTCTCCTAACATTGCATCTCGTATCATGTCCATGTAGGGATTGCTCGACTTGCCAACATTGATATCTTAGCCCATCTTTCTTCGCCATGAAAGAACCAATTTGTGTATGTCAGTAAGAAATCGTTGTAATATTTCCACATCATATTTTAGTTTCCACTGATAACATTTGCATTTTCGACATGGGTATAAGATTTCGCCACGTGAAGAAGAAACACCCTCATTTCCATATGACACCTTAATAAATTCATCAACACTATCCTTATATTCTACTATTATAACGTCCTGTTTATCTTTCCAACGACGAATCCAACTACGATTTGACTTTGTCATTTCTGAATGGACAACATTAGGACATATGTCAATAAATTCTTACTGATAAATGAATTATCATATTTTAGTCTCTTTTTTTTCAATGTTCTCATTTTAGTTAACAATAATGTTCATCCACATTCTTGTTAACTAAAATGAGAACATGATCAAAAAGAACAAAATTTAATAATAATTGATCAATATTTGATTTCAAGTTGAATCTCATCGAATATAGATTTGAGGCATAATTCAGAATAATATAGTTAATTTTTTCATTTAATTTTCAAGTCACGATGTTCATCTAATTGGAGGCTTAAATTTAAGAAACAATATAGTTTGTTCATCTATTTTTCAAATCACAATGTTCATATAGTTTGAAGCATAGTTAAGAACAATATAATTTGTTTGATCTATTTTTCAAGTCACGATGTTCATCTAAATTAAGCCATAGTTAAGAACATGACCAAACTATATTCTTCAATTTTAAGTTAAGAAAAATCAATTAATAAAAAGGGACTTACTGCAGCGGACGAGGGCGGTGGAGGAGCAGCACCGGATGAGTGCGGCGTCCGTCTGAGGGTAGCGGATGACGGAGGATGGCGCCGTCCAACGGAGAAGCGGCGGAGGGCGGAGGAGGAGGAGCTACAGACGAGGGCGGCATCCGACTGCGGAGCAGTGGATGGAGGGCTAAGGAGGGCAGCAGACGAGGGCGGCAGAGGACATTGCCTGGCTGCGTAGGAGGGCGGCGTCCGACGGAGGAGGGCAGCGGACGAGGGTGGCAGAAGGCAGAGTTAGCTGTGAAGGAGGGCGGCGTCTAGCTGCGGTAATGGCAGAGGATGGTGTCTGATTGCTGAGGAGGGCAGTGGAGGAATGACGGCGGATGAGGGCAGTGTTCGATTGCGGCAATGGAGGAGGACGGTGTCAGATTGCGGAGGAGGGCAACGGAGGAATGACGGCGGACGAGGGCAACGGAGGAATGACGGCGGATGAGGGCAACGGAGGAATGACGGCGGACGAGGGTGGCGTTCGGTTGCGACAATGGCGAAGGAGGGTGGTAGAGGGCAGCATCTGATGGAGGAGCGGCAAGGAGGGCAGCGGACGAGGTGGCGTTCGATAGAGAAATGCTGCGAATGAGAGCAGCGGAGGAGGCTAGAGGCAGCAGGGGGGATGGGGGGGGCTCAGAGGAGTCGATGGCGGGGGCAGGGTCACAGAGGAGGAGGTGGCAAGGTTGGAGGAGTCGACGATGGTCGGGGTCGGAGAAGGAGGCCGGAGGTGGGGTCAGGGTCGGACGAGTCGGTGGTGGTCGGGGATTTAAGGTAACTTTTAGTGCCGCAAAGAAATGAGACACTACATCCACGCTAATGTGGCATAGACAAATAAATTAAAAGATAACGAACTTAATTGCGAGGTGATTCTATGAGTGACGAATAAATGTCGACGCTAATTCAACGCTAGAGTGACGCCACTTTATTCCTGAATTTTTATTAATTTATATTCAAATAGATTTATAATTCATATTATATTATAATTTTATATTCAAATAGGTTTCTATATTCTATTTTTCTATAATATGTATGTAATTGTATATATATATATATAATGTATGTATGTATGTTAGGCCTATATATATAAATTATAAGTGTATATTCATATGTAGTTATTTATTTGTATTATATATATATATATATATATATATATATATATTAAGTATATAAATATATATATAATTGGTGCTCGGTGATGCGACACTGATGAGATGCAAAGGTGGCACTAAACTTCTGCTTAGTGTCATCTTTTCTATGACGCTAATGACATGCCAATTACTACGACGCTAACCAGGCGACTATCACCACTTACGATATATTTAAAATAGCATGTGATCAAATTGTGTCTCTATTGCGACGCTAAATACCCGGGCCATTTTGTTCTCTTACCACACCATACAAATTATGGAATGCATATATAATTTACTCATGTATATGTATATAAAATGATAAGTCTATATGTATATGTGTATATCTATATGTATATATGTCTAATTAAGTGGGAAAAAATAAAAGGAAATCGAACAACTAAATTAGCCATGCGATAAGGCGTCGCTACTTCGGCGCTACGTCGTGGCTAATAAATCTAACGTTTGATTAGTGCTGAAATGGCGTCTCGATATTGAGACGCTAAAAGCTCGAGGCGCTAAACCGATGCCATTGTGACTCTATTTAGTGACGCAAGGTTTTGGTCGCTAATGTGATGCTAGTTTGGGATATTGCAACACTATTTCAATGCCATTTCATTAATATATAGTGTGGCGCTAAGTCATGTCACTTAGTTCAACCCTAATAATTCATGATTATGAATATATAAATAATGAGCAATCTTAATGTGCGCCCACACAAATTGGGCGCACAGTGCGCCCACAGATCCAACATCGTCGGATCTAGGATGGATGGACGAGATGATAGATGCACGGTTCAGAACGGTTCGAGTGCGAGGTTCAGGTTGTCCGGTTCGCGAGTTGCGTCTCCTCCCACATCGACGATCGATCGCCTCCTCTCTCTGCCAAGCGACGTCTTCTCCCTTGCCTGCGACGTCTGATCTCCAATCTCCTCCCCTCTCCGCATGAGAACGCAGGCAATGTCTCCTCCCCTCCGGTTCAGAACGCGACATCTCTGTCTCCGATCTAGCCGGGTGCAAGACATGCAGAACGATCGCCGCCGGCCTCCGCACTTGCTGGTCGTCGCAGATCAACACCGCCGTGCTTCTGCCCTCTGGCCACTCGCCGATCGTATCCTTTTCCCTCTCGTCACTCACTGTGATCCCTCTGCCCTCCCCTCTGAGAGCCCTGAACCTCCGCCCTCTTCTCGCGAGCCGCCACCCTCCGTCGTCCGTTCGCCGATCACCCTCCGCGAGTTGCAATCCGACACCCTTCGTTCGCTTGTCTCGCTCTGCGCTTGCGGATTAGGAAAGACGGCTGAAGACCTCGCGCTCGCGCGCCTTCGAACCGATGATCGCCCTCTGTGAGCCGCCGCCCTCCATTTGCCTATCGCCCCTCTGTGAGCCGCAAGCCGCACTCTGCGCTCGTGGATTAGGAGACGACTGGAGACCTCATGCTCGTGCGCTTGTGAACCGCCCTCTGCTTGCCGAACCGCCTTCCCCTCATTCTGAACCGCGCACATAAATCTCAACCGTCTACCTCATATCTGATGGTCTTGATTTTGTGGGTGCACAGTGCTATCACAAAAGTGTGGTAACACACTAATATTCCTCATAAATAATATATATATATATGATATAGGAATACATATGCAGGTAATACACATAATGTAGCTAACATATAGTAGTATATACATATTGGAACATTATATCAACGCCAACACTAGCATGTTACCTAATTCAACCCTCATAAATTCCATGATTAAGAATATAAAAATAACCTTTCTATCATATATATATATATATATATATCTGTGTGTGTGTAACATATGATTTAGGAATTTAATTACATATGTAGGTAATACATATAATGTAACTAAATATACTATGCAAATTTATACGTGACAAATATAATATAGAATACATGTGTAGGTAAGTATATGAATGCATATGTAGCTAACATATATATTTTTTTAGAAATATTTAAATCAAATAGCGTCCATTTAGCATCTACATAGCGTCGTAACATTTGAGACACAAAGTCGCGTCGCACTTGCACCAAAATAGCACAATTGGCCAGCGCCCATATCATTAGCGTTGACTATTGTCGGACATGATGTGATGCAAGTTTAGCGTCGATGGTTGTCGACGCTACTACAGCGCTACGATCCATCGCGCATTTCCCCCTTCTCGCGCGCAATAATAGCAGCGACATAGCTTCTCCATGGCGCCGTCTGTAGCATTGCATCATTTAAATGCTAAAGTGACGCTATTGGGAGGCAGTTAGCATCTCTTTCCTGTGACTCAATGTCGACGCTATTGGCGTCGATTTAGCATTACCATAATTTGAGACGTTAACTTGTGTCGCTATTACTCAGTTTTCTTGTAGTGATAAGACATGTAAAATTTAACCATCATCAAACATTTAGTATGGGAATATTCATAACAAACATACAATTCCATAGGCACATTAAGTGACTTGCATTTACCTTTACCATTGCCTCATTACTTTCCTCAGGGTTGCTTCATAACCCTTTCGGACTTCCACTTTCATGGGCATCAATCCATCAATTCTACCATTGACCCTAATACAGGATGAGTGAAGAGATTTTTCCTTCTGGCAAGTTCATTGAATTGAGGAATGAAATTACATGTTTCAAGCAGAAAGAAAATGAATCTTTGGGTAGTGCATGGAAGAGATTCAAGAAGTTGCAAAGACAATGTCCACACGATGTCGTACTAGCTTGGTTCTTAATAGAGAACTTACACAATGGTCTCTCCCCAAGTCTGAAATTTAACATCGATTCAGCAGCTGCAGGTGGGTCCATCATGAACCTCCCTTATTCACAAGCTTGTAATCTGTTGGACCAGGTGGCTATGAATGATGAAGATTATGAGGAAGGACAATCTAGGGCAGCTTCTGTGAGGGAAAATGACAATTACATATAACAAAGTGCCAAGGTAGATTCCCTAGTGCAAGTAATGGGCAACATGAATCAAGCTCAAGCAAATCAAGTTTCTACATCACAATCAGTATGTGACACATGTGGAGGACCTCACAAATGCATGCTACCATAACAAGCAAGCTATGTGGTAAATCAAAACAAGGAAAACAATCTGTATGCCACCACATATAATTCAGGATGGAGGAATCACCCCAATTTCTCTTGGGGAAATTAAACTGGACCATCTCAGAAAGCAAGGCCATCTCCTCCAAGCATTTCACATCGGCCACATTATCAGGCCCCATACCAACTTTGGGAGAGAAGAAACAATCTTGGGAGCTAGCTATAGAAAAACTAGCAAATGCAACAAGCGATATATTTTAAAAATTTGAGAAAGGGATGGAGCAGTATCAACAACCACCTGTGGGGGAGAAGAAACAATGTTGGGAGCTAGCTATAGAAAAACAAGCAAATGCAACAAGCGATATATTTGAAAATTTTGAGAAAGGGATGGAGCAGCTCATTACCTCTAATAGGAACTTAGAATATCAAGTGGGACAAATAGAGAGCTCCATGAATTCCAAAGAAGAAGGCAGCCTACCTAGCAAAACTCAAGTGAACCCCCGTGAGCATTGCAAAGTTGTGGAGTTGCGAAGCGACAAAGTATTGGAGCCATCATCTAAAAAAGTCATGGATAAAGGGAAGCAACTCCAATTCAAGAGTCATTCGAGCCATCAGAGATCCCATACAAGCCGCCACCCCAATATGTACCTCCAATCCCATTTCTACAAACAGAGCCTAAATTAGACAAGCAGTTCGAAAAGTTTGTTCAACTACTCAAACAATTACATATTAATATCCCCTTTGCAGATGTCATCGCTCAGATTCCAGCATATGCCAAGTTCTTAAAAGAAATCATGTCAAAGAAGAGATCCCTAGAAGAGCACGAGACAATTGAATTAGCAGAAGAGTGTAGTCCTACAAGCAATGGTGCACAAGGATCCTATTCAATAAGCCTTACTGAATTTAAATATGGAAGATGACAACACTCAAGAGGAAATTTACGCTATCCAAGCCTACACCAGACAGTCATATGTGAGAGGTAATAGGTATGAAGAGTTGGGAAAAGGTAAAACACTGCCCCATATTTCTCATATCTCACCCCCAACTCTAGATCTAAAGCCTCTGTCATCTCATCTAAAATATGTATTTTTGGGATCTAATGAGTCTCTACATGTGATTGTGAGTGCAGATCTCTCACCTGTTCAACTAGAGAAATTATTAAGAGTGTAGGGAAAAACAACAAGTCATAGGTTGGACCATAAGTGACCTTAAAGGAATAATCCCCTCAATTGTTATGCACATAATCCTCATGGAGGGAAACCACAAACCCACCATCGAACATTAGAGAAGGCTAAACTCCAATATGAAGGAAGTAGTAAGAGGTGAAATATTGAAGTGGTTGGATGCGGGTATCATTTACCCAATTTTGATAGTCACTAGGTGAGTCCTGTCCAATGTGCCCCAAAAAAAGGGGGCATGACTGTCGTGAAAAATGATAAGAATGAATTGGTTCTTACTAGGATAGTCACAAGGTGGAGAGTATGCATTGATTATAGAAAGTTAGACACCACCATCCGAAAAGACCATTTTCCCTTGTTGTTTCTAGACTAAATGTTAGAGAGATTAGCAAGACATAGCTACTACTGTTTCCTTGATAGTTATTCAGGATATAATCAAATTCATATTGCTTTAGAGGATCATGAGAAAACTGATCACTTGTCCTTATGGTACCTTTGCATTTAAGCGCTTTCCCTTTGGACTTTGCAATTCTCCTGGATCACGAGAAAACCACTTTCACTTGTCCTTATGGTACCTTTGCATTTAAGTGCATTCCCTTTGAGCTTTGTAATTCCCCTACCAAATTTCAAAGGTGTATGATGGCCATATTTTCTGACTTTATTGAGCAAACTATGGAAATATTTATGGATGATTTCTCTGTCTTTGGTTTTTCATATGATAATTGTTTGGCTAACTTGACTGAAATTTTGTCCAGATGTGAAGAGACCAATTTAGTATTAAACTGGGAGAAGAATCATTTTATGTTACAAGAAATCATAGTGTTGGGCCACAAAATCTCCTCTAAAGCATAGAGGTAGATAAGGCAAAGATTGAGTGTGTTGAGAGATTACCTCCACCAACTTCGGTGAGGGGAGTCAGGAGTTTCCTTGGGCATGTAGGATTTTATCGTAGATTTATTAAAGATTTTTCAAAAATTACAAATCCATTATGTTCTTTACTTGCTAAGGATACTAATTTTTTCTTTGATGAAGAATGTCAACTTGTGTTTAACAAATTGAAACATAATTTATTTCAGCACCCATTATGATAGCATCAGACTGGAGTCTCCCCTTCGAATTGATGTACAATGCAAGTGACCATGCAATTGGAGCATTGCTGGGCCAAAAAAAGGAGAGAAGTATGCATGTCATCTACTATGCTAGTAGAATATTAGATATGCCCAGCTAAATTACATCACGACAGAAAAAGAATTTCTTTCAGTTGTTTTTTCTTTGGATAAATTTTGTCCATATCTAATCATCTCTAAAGTTGTTGTGTCTTCTAATCATGCAGCCATTAGATACTTGATGGCAAAGAAAGAGGCCAAACCACATCTGATCCAAAGGATCAAGAGAAACCCACTTTCACCTGTCCTTATGGCACCTTTGTGTTTAAGTGCATGCCCTTTGGGCTTTGTAAATCCCCTGCCACATTTCAAAGGTGTATGATGGCCATATTTTCTGACTTTATTGAACAAACCATGGAAATATTTATGGCACACCCATCTCGGTATTTGCCAACACATACAAAAGATGCATACATACATATATATATATATATAAGTTTAATAAAGGTTATAAGACAATAACATTCCCATGTTGTCACTATTGTTTCACAAAGCACTTCACATATAGCACCACACAGGATCAAGTTTTATACAACCTTACAAAAAGTTTCTCATAAACCTAATTACAACATTTATGTTTATCTATTACATGCATGCTTCCAAAAACAAAAGTTAAGGTGGAAATAAAAGTGCTCCGACGTTTTGACTTCTTCTATATGCAGCAAAACATGCTCCGAGTCGACTCAACTCGAGAACTTAAGGTTATCTGAAAAATTTAAAATGGGTCATATAACATTTAAATAACCTCATTTTTTATGTGAGAAAACATTTAAAAGCATAACGTATTAACATAAATTGTCAAATCATATGAACTTTCACCTAAGTAAAAGTAAATCAAGATATTATCATTTTCATAATTAAACTCCACACATGTGTCATTGCACATACTCATCATGAATCAATAGGTATCTCTCCATGATCATGTGTCATACAGTTAAGTAGAGCTTCATAATCAAGAGTCTAGGATACGCAGAGCAAAACATGTGTCAATACGTATCCTTCTGTGATTGTGTGTGTTACAATTAAGTAGAGCTTCACAATCATGACTCTCGAATATGCAGAGCAAATCATGGGTCAATACGTATATGAGCTTCACAATATGACTCTCAGAAATGCAAAGCATAACATGGGTCAATACGTTCATGCTGAGCAGCCCCCAAAGGCCAAAGACACCCGATATACACTCCAAAGGCTTCATGTATATCGAATGTGGTCCCAAAGACCTTTTTCAACTAGCATGACTAATGAACACATGGAGTTTAACAATAGCAAAATACACATGTCATAATCACATTATTATTAAGTAAAAGTTATTTTAAGTTCACAAGTATTCTTCTCTGAAAATATTTTGATGTAAGAGGATACTCCATCTCATATGTAATCTTTGAAAAATATCATAAATATCTTTCTTAACTCAAGTTATTGTTTCAATAACAATACTAATAATATCATAAATATCATTGTTCCCTGCACTTATTCGGCGAAATTTCACGAAGGCCCCGCGATCTCTTGCTACATGGTCGGTGGCTCCTGAATATGCAATCCATGAAGGATGAGTTTCAGCAATTAATGCACAACTAAAGACATAGGAAAAAGAATCGTGGTTAGGACAAACCTTCTTCAGCTTAGTGCAATCACGAGCGAAATGACCACGTTTGCTACAATTATAGCATTTGACATTATTCATGTCTATCTTGCCGCCACGTTTGCCACGTTTGCGCTGGTGGCCTTAGGCTATATTTTGTCCAGCATCTCCGCTCATTTTATTGGGTTACAACTTATGCGACATTTTTTCTTGGATTGGGAACCAGCTCTTTGTCCACCATTTTCAGCAACTAATGCTTTAGAGGATTGATTCATGACTTGAAGGGCCTCATCCTCCATTTCAATGTGGCGAGCAGTTTGGTCAAAAGTTTTGACACTTTCGTCGTGCATCGAGTTATAATGCATGTGGTCCCAACTTTTAGGAAGAGAGTGGATCAGAGCTTACACATGTTGCTCGTCATCGAGCACTTGTCCCGCATTCTTGAGTTCACGAATCATGTTAGACGTCTCCTGGATATGCTCCCTCATCGTATGATTTGGTTGCTTACGATAAGAGTCAAATTTGACCGTGAGCATCCGCCGCTTGGTGGTCGTGGTGATCCCATATTTATTGCGGAGTGCCGCCCACATTTCGAATGTTGTCTTATAGACTTCGAATTCGCACAAGAGGGAATTATTCATCATGCTCAGCACGTAATGCGAGCAATGCGATTCTTATTGGTCCAAGCCTGATATGCCTCCATATCCCTCTAGCGATGGGCATTGTTTTCAGGTGCAGGTACATTGACAACATGGTTAATGGATATTGGATCTTGCGGTGTCAAATATTATAATTATCGCCATTGAGCTTTTCATTCTTGTTCATGTCAGCAATTATTGTTTTGAAACCCATGATCTAGTTTGGTCACAAAAATAGGAGAAATCAGTGTTATGCATATTCAAATTTTGTCCGCAAATAACATAAATAATAAAATAACAATATTCATAAAGTAGTGACATCGAGAGGTTGTTAAACTCCCACTCATCTCCCACTATCTCCAAGAAATATATTTATTCATTATTTTGACAATGCGACAAATTTAATCTAAATGTTTGAATTTTGAATCAATACATAATTCAAATTTTCTACTCTATATATTTTGAATCAACTTTTAATTTAAAATCACCGAAATTCATTTCGTGTGGTGCACCAAATTATTTCTATTATGACCAGGATAATTAGAACTAGTGCAATGGGAGCTCTTCTCCGAGGGGTGTCAATTAAATAGCTGTACTCTATCCTTCGTCTCAACATCACATCAGAAAAAAACTGTGCTACCACTATCACACATCAACTCTATTTCTGAAGACTGTGTTGACCATGCACTAGGCCAGTTCCTCAGAACCTTTGTAGACATGCATTTCGGGTCACGCACCACTCAACAAAAAGACATTAGTTATTGCGACAATGTCTGAATCTCAACGTGCCTTAGTCCTACAAAAGAAATACCTATATTTCATGTATTCTTTAATTACCTATACTTTGTACAATTAGACCTACTAATTATTTTTATTATAGGCTTGCATGAAACATGGATTTCAACACAGCCCAAAATAATATTTCCATGTTAGTTAATTCTCACAAAGGAATTAATTTCATTTGTTCAATTTCAAATCAATTTGAAATTCTATGCAAGTTATCATGCTTAACAAGTTTGGACATAACAATTTTAATTTTAACACAGTCAAAATTTTAATCAGAGAAATAAATATCATTATGACATACATAGTCAAAATTTCCTAATTTTTCGAGATTTTATAATAGACATTTTCTATTTTCATATTATTTTAAAATTCTGGCGAAAATCAAAAAAGAAAGAAAAAGAAAAAAACTATTTATTGGGCCTCTCAGCTGGCCCAATTGTCAATTCTCATATGTGCAACACCTTCGCACTGATTGGGCCTTCTAGCGGGCAACTTTTTTTTTTGCTGCAACACATGCAGAAAAAAATTTAAAAAAGTTTTCCAAAAATATTAAAATAAATCCGAAAAATATATTATGATTTAGGTTTATCCATAATATATTTGTGATGACAAAGTCTACTTTGTCCCTCGGTTGTGATCATACAATCGAGGTGCGCAGATCACAAAAATAATAACAAATATTTTTTTTTTTCGGTGCAATCACGAGTTCGAGAAAAATCTAAAAACTTTGATACAATGTTGAAATTTATAAAATATATAAATCCTAGAGGTTGTGGAATACCTCTTGCAGCGGAAGCGAAACGCACCTGCACCGGGGACTGAACCTCTGGGGAACGAAACTCTTTGCCATAACACAAGTGCCTCTAGAAGAACCACTCGAAAGCGTGTTTATGACCTCTAGTATGGGTCCCCTTTTATAAGGTAGGGAGACTTGGGCGAGAAGTTAGGCAGAACGCATCACACACATCCATCGCGCATGATGACATGTCACCTCAACCCATATTTCTCACGGCGTGAGATAAGCGTGTGTGATCAGAGCACTCCGTGCACGCGATCGGGGGCTCCGCACGTGGTCGTGCACCCCGCGCGCGGTCCGCGTGTGGTCGGCGCGCTTCGCGCATGTCACGCACGTGGTCCACGTGCGATCGGCGCGCTCCACGCATCACGTGCACTGTCTGTGCACAGCTGCACGAGTGGGTCGCGTGCATGCGCGGCCCATTGCCCAAAAGGGCATATCCCAACAAAATCTTTATCATGAGCAATACATCTTCATCCACAAAATTTGTGCATCTACCTCTTAAGCAATATGATGAAAAGAATTGACCTTAAGAAATTGCCTAATCATCCTCACATTTTTTCTATAAATCCCTTTTAAACTTTCATCAATGTTTTCAATTAATTTTTTTCTCTTAATTCAATGGGATCAAACAAGTCCTTTCACTAAGAAGGTTCTCCATCCTAGCTTATAATCTAAATAATTATTTGATATAATTCATGCAATAATTTGATCATCTCGTTAAGATAGGTTTCCTCTATTTAATTCACACAAAAGAAATTTTAATTAACCTCGTTTGAATACCCTTATAGAAAATTTAAATCCTCTCTTATATGTGAATTAAGCAATACAGTCAAAAGGGATGGAAAGAAATAATAACATTCAAAATAGATACATTAAATTTATTTCGCATCCCATAATATATTTATTACAAAAAAGAGAAGTTAAAAATGACGGAAAAAGTATAAAGAGTTCAAAGATGCAATAGGCAAAATGCATTTAAACACGGTACAAATAAAAAAAATCGAAATTTTAGATAATTATAGTATGAAATTTTGATAATTATAGTATCAAAATTTGATCTTCTTTTTTTTTCAAGAAGATTCTTTTTCAACCTAGTTTTTTTTCCTCTTATCAGTCTTTTGTTGACCAAAGACGTATCAATCTCTTGGCAACACTCGGGAAGAAGAAAAAAAAAAGGTTTCTTCCTCCAAAAGCTCTAGGCGTTACACGTCAAGAGAAAGAAAAACTCCTAAAGTTAGATAGGTTTTAATTTAAGTATGATTAATTAACAAAAGAGCAGAAAGAAGCCGGGGCTGGCAACCCAAGGAAAAAAAAGAGCAGTGACACCTTCCCATAATGCACAACATATTTTCTTTTATTCAATAAGACGAAACCACATTTTTTTTTCTATTAAATCCATATGCATTGACTGTACAAGGATTCAAGGAAAAACCTTGTCTTACACATTTTAAACAAGTTCATACATATATATATTTGCATTTTCATCTATGAAGCTCCAGACCTGGTATGCCGTTGGCACAGTGTCTAGTTGAAGTGCTGTTCTAGGACTAGTGTATACAACAACAACAACAAAACTTTATCCCACTAGGTAGGGTCGACTACATGGATCATACGACGCTCGTTGATCCATGTTCATAAAGATTCGACAGAATTTTACGCTGACTGTCAGGACCTAACACAACCCTCCTCCTTTATCCGGACTTGGGACCGACTATAAAATAACCCTCCTCCATTAAGGACTAGACAGAACATCAGAATTGTGAAGGATCACAAAGCCTAAAGCAATGTGTTTCCATTGACTTGCCACTAATGGACTTCCCACTACAGTAGGTTCCAGGTGAACAAGCATTCTCTGATGTAACTTGGATAAAAAGAGGAAATGTTCAACTTATGCACAAGGGTTATCATTGGCCAACATTCTCTGATATAGATGCATTCTGGAGAGCAACATGTAAAGAGTATGAAGCTATTAAATATAGTATATGCATAGTAATAAGGAAGATGAGTGAACGTCTCCACAGGTGGTCAGCATATACTGGCCAGGTGACTGTTGCGACATGGTCTTTTCTGAGGACAATATTTGCATGTGCCAATTCACCAACATTTTCCTATGCAGCATGTTAAGTAGTTCTTCCTTGACGCCGTCATGAATAATATATAATTAAAAATATCTAAGCATGTAGCAGAAATGGCAAAAGGTAATTGGATATCCTACACAATGTGAAAAATTATATCATCTAACACTGGTAGTCTGTTACTATCATCTAAACAATGTAAAATGGTGTAATTTCTGAGTAATAAGCATATTGCTGCGTAACTGCCATAATGTGTTGAACCTACTAATAAAAACGTGATAAAAAAGACAAAGAATTAGTAATATCATAACTTGCACGATTTCATTTGTACTAAAAGATCAAATAGAATTGGCATCAGTCTCCCTCGGGCAACCAAAAAAAATAGAATGAAGTTCCGTTACAGATCAGTTAAATGAGGAAACACTGAAGGTTTTCAATATATAGTTTTTACACTGGAAAATGGCAAACCTTGTTTTGTAATGGTGCTATTGGAATTTCAATATTCAGCAGGCACTTTTTGGGGAACACGCCTTTTTCGGCATCCCTAATAGCTGAATTTATCAGCGGCAAACAAACATCAACTGCATCCTTGAAATTGCTCTCTTGACTCTCGTCCTTACGCCAATTCACTCTCCTTGAAATTCTATTCCACTTTAGGCAGGCTGAGCTGCAGACGGAAAGGATAAACGATTAAACAAAGGAAGAGAGAAAAGCCAGGTTTATCTATATTAGAAGATGCTTCACCTTTGATATTCTTGTACGCGGGTGAGAGTTATATTGATATTCCTCAATCTCAAATTGTTGTGTACCTTGGCCAGGAATGTTCGCAGAAATAGGTATGGTACGCTATAAACAATAATAAAAGAAAACATTTAAAGCATCAAAATCATTTTACTCTTCTGAATGAAGCAATGTTTTGAGAACTAACAGAGATGCCAACTATTCTAAGAATAAATTTAAGACAAAAATAGGCACGACATCAGAATTCTGAGCAAGTCTATCACCACTGTTTGTGGTAAAAGAAGAATACAAGGCCAGGCCATACCTCTTGATTTGTTGTTCCCTCATCATTCATATCCAAGTGTTCCACATAAAAGAGAACCTTTACAACAGATTACTAGTGGTTGATTTCCTTTCCAATAAAATAAAACTTGAGATGCTGCAAACGAGCCAGAAACCAAATATGAACATACCTTGTTCAGCAAGTGAAGATTAGACGCGTCAGTAGCAATAATATGCATGCCAAGACATGTGTTTGTTGCAGTACAAAAGGGGCACATGAGGGTTCTGAATACACAGCCATCTCTTTCAGACCAAAAATCACATTGTGAAGAAGCTCCTTTGCTATAACTGTTAAGAATGCGATGATCAAGGGATGATTGTTCGCAAGTTAGAATAGGTAAATTAATTTTCTGGGTGTTGTGGAGATCCAAATGTTCATTAACCAACGGTCCATGTTCCAGCACATAAGCTGGATAAAGTTTTGATGATGAATTGAATGAACAATTGACAAGAAAACCATTGTCGTGCAACCCTAGTGGGGACTTGCAAAACAAACAATTTATTTTTAGTTTTTTTGTTGACAGGACAGATGGCAATTTATTTATGTTCTTCGATAATCTTTGACCGGGTTTTTGACATTCGGATGATGAATACATGCTGGGAAACAATGGTTTAGATATGTCATCGACTTCAGTAGATATCCTGCTGCTGACAAAATCAACCTGGCAGAATGATTCAGCATCAGGGAAGCTATAATGATCCGAGAGTGAACAAGAATGTGTCTGCTTGTTTACGAGTCTTCTTCTTTTAACATTGCAAGAGCTAACACTCATATTCAATGATGCTTCATTTTCTGAAGTGTTGCAGATATCCAGAGAATTTAGCTTTTGAGGAGTTAAGAATGCACATGCCCCTCCAGACAGATTTTCGTTTGAAATAGTACTGAAAGAAGAACATGGTCCCTGTAGAAGTTGATCACAAGGAGCCATTGTTCGATGTAACTTATCAACCTCCGGGGGCTCTCTTGATGCAGAACTCATCTCTGAACACCTGAAGACGAAACCATTCTTACTAAGAAAAAAGCTCGAGGCAATAAGAATCAACTAGAAACAAAAGTAAAGATATTTAGTAAGTAAAATTACCTGGTTGGACTATCATCCTTGCATTGAAAGTTAACATCATTACAAAGGCCATTCAAAGTTGTCAAGCTTTTCTCATCACTTGCATAGACTTCTTTAGTGCACTCATCTTCCACTGAAGAAATGGCAGAACTTTCAACTGCTAGACTGCCTGAATGCTTCATTGACATGGAAAATCTAGCCTTTTCTGCTTCATTTCCATGGATAAACTTCCTTGTACTATCATTGTTGGACTTTCTTGATTTCTGGTTCTTCTTTGATTGGACTTCCTGATTTAAAAAATTTATACTTGACACTAGATTCTCCTTCAAATTAGATTTGGATGGCTCTATCTCGGAAATAGAACTACTGGCTCTTGAACTAAATTGTTTCTGTCGATAAACCAAACACATAGGTAAGGTATGTAACTGCAAGTTTATAATCACAAACAGTTGCAGATAACGAACCTCGGCATTTTGAAAAAAACACTTTAACCCCACTAAAGAATCATTGAAGCAATCAAATTTCTTGATAGAACTCCTTAGCCACTTTGAGATGTATGTGAGATTCCTCTCTTCCTTGAATCGCTCATCTATAAGATTCAGAAAAAATATGTGCAGTATTATTAGCAATGTCCACCGTCAACCTTTCCTTGTAATGCGCTCTAAATGGACTTAAAGATGGAAAGCAAGAGAAAAAGAGGAAACATCTGAGCACGTTGACATCTTTTCAGCCACAAAAGGATGCCACAGCCTTGCACAAGGAAAATAAGTTAGAGATATACCATATCCCACCTGGGAATAGAACACAAGCAAAAGAGGATGTCGACCTTGGAGAATTGTGGAAACAATCGCTCAGAGAGAAATTGTACAAACAGAAGAAAGCAAGAAACAGGTAACTGTTGCTTTTTAGTAGGAATTGATAAAATTTGAAGTGTAAATGGCATCCAAAGCGTTTAGTGAACTCATTGGTGTGGAACATTAGTTTCCCATCAATTTAACCTATGTTGCAGGAGTTAAAAAATTGACAATTTCATTGATAGGTTTTTCACAGAAAAATAGCAAAGTCTAATGTGAAATTTGATGATTCTGAAGATCTATATCATTTGCCACTATGAATAAAATACCGATTCATGCATACTTCATGCACTAAAAGAGGAAAGCATGATTACTTGATCTCATCGTACCTAACAAAATGATGGCTCCATAGTCAGATCTGTGCCGAATGCAACGACCTAGAAAAATGTAACACATTAGCTATGAATCACCACATATTTATTCTACAAGGCGTGGTTATATGGACATGCTCATTCAATGCCAATAAGACAGATTCCTTATACTGTAAATGTGATTAGGAAAATTAAGGAAAATATGCAAACAACTTTAAAGCAACTTCTTACGTATACAAATTGAGACGCTGAATGTCAATGGACACCTAAACAATGCATTATCGTACTTAACTGGAAACATGAAGACTGGTTGAATAAGTTTATTTGGCACCATTGTCACCTCCAGAAATCAAAAGATAACAATGACCAAGCACTCAATTTATTTGTCAGTGTACTGTCGATGATATGTATGTTCTAGATGTAGTAGTTGTCAAACAAATCCTAAATCAACAACATTTTGGATAAGTTTTTGAGGGTAAGATTAGGGGAGAAATATAGTAACGTGCACTTTGTAACACAGGATATTTCTACCCGGCACACGGCTTTGTTGCAGACTAATTAATTTGCCCGAGGGATTTGCCAAGAAAATACGATCACAATAAGAATAAGCATTCTAGAAAAACTAGTAGCTTCAAAACTAATAACACGATTTTCAAATCATTGCAAGGAAATCACCCGAAGAATTTTGGTTTCTTTAGAGGGATGAATATAGAAGGATAGTCATCCATATATATTTTCACTAACTTTCAAAAAGATGCACATGCATGGTCAACAAAAAAATGTACTATATGTTGGTTCTCCGGTTCCCCTCCTATATCCAAAGACGGCTGACTCAGGAGCAAATTCTTTTGGCCAGGGAGTCGTCCAAATCGACATGGCATCCACCTCATAGAATGGAGAGCGTGGGACCCAACCTGATTGGGTCACGCCCATGCCTTCAATTTTTTTAGTTTTTTATTTTCTTATTATATTTCTTATTACCTTTAAGTTTTTAATGATGACCGTAACTAAAATTTTGAAAACTTGAATGACCATGATTGAAAATTTTGAAAAGTTAAATGACCATACAGATACAAAATTAAGTTTGTGGAGATATAAAGAAATGTTGACGTGGCATTTTTATTTTTTAAAAATTTGATGTGGAGGAGAGAGAAAATGTTGAGTGACACATCGACAAATTCACCAATAAATGAGCAATAATCAGTCGTGATTACCGCGGCTGAAACATTTCTAGTAGCATCATTGGCGACCATGGGTCAGCGTAACCGTATCATTTTTTGTGGGAAGAGATGTTATGTTAAAGAATGTTGTACACCATGTCTCTTCTTCTCCAAGAATGGGGATTTAGCGAGTGGCTGTACGTATCTCCTCTTTTGTCATTATCTTCTTGAGAACATACACTTGTACATTTTGCCCTCATATATACATGTATGACAACCACAAAACTTCATAGTCATCTTTTTTCCCTCTAAAAAAACAAAAAATAATAATAATAATAGAGGTGGGGGACAAAACCTTGAAAAATCTCTCCCCACTCTAATCAAAGAATTTTGGTTTGTTGCGGTGAGGCAATGCATAAAGAACCATACAAGGAATAAATCAAATTTGCTATTGATCAAAATCCCTCAAAAAATGTATTCCAAACTTATATGCAAAAACAGAGGAGAGAATTGCACTAAAGTGGGTAAACATATAACCCAATGAAATACATGTCTTGTTAAAATAGGCAGGCATGACCCATTGGGATAGGAAATGATTGATTTATAATAATAAATCCTCTAAACTCCTCAATAGATCTTCATTTGATTATTTCTTTCCTTACAACTTATTGTTCCTCATAAGGTCTCCTAGTATTTAGATTTTTGCATGTGAATATATGGTCTGAATTTTACATAAGGCAGACTGCTGATTCATTTTACACATTACCGAATTCAATTTCTTTGATATATCATTAAACACTGAATTAAGGTTACCAAGAACAAGTGCTTCATATATTTTTACAATAATCATAGGAGTTCAAATGTTAAAGCACATTAATCTTCTATAACCAATAATCATTCAGAAACATCAAGCACTAATGGAATTCATTTACAAATGAAAGAGCTCATGGAGTTACTGCATTGGGGGTCTGGACCAAGTGTCAATGAGGAAGATGGATGGAGGTGGTCTCATGGTGAATGAGAAGACAATAGTTCATAAGCAGGTGGATGAGGTTCTTAGAAGAGGCTGCAAAGTGGGCACAGCAAAAGGTAAACATTTTGCGTGGCTGGTGTGAAGAGGCCGAATCAACACTAAGGGTCCATTGTATTAAAATTTCATTAAGGGGAAGGAAAGGTAAAGGGGAAGGAAATGGAAGAGAATGAAGGTAAACAATTTATTTGGATGACATAAATAAAAAGTGAAGAAAATGAAGATTAAATGATAATTTTGTTTAGATATCTTTTATGTGTATTCATATGTTTAATTTATAAGACCAAAGTGAAAATGTGTGATAATTATATATTCCCCTCTTTTCTATCTCCATTTGGGGTTGAAAGGAAAATGAAATGTTGAAGAGGAATGAAGGGAAAAAGAGGAGACTTTACCTTCATTTCCCCTCCATTATATATCCAACCAAACAGGACTGTTACCCTTCTTTCCCTTTCCCTCCTTTAACTTCCATTCACCCTCAACCAAACAGACCCATGGTCAATAGCACAAGGGGAAGATACCACATGTAGTTTTTGTGGAACTTTTGAGGAAGATTTGTCACCTGATTTTTTGATGTTTCGGTTGCAATGACTGCAGATCTAGCGAACTGTATGGACCGATCCTCAAATGCTAAACACCATCTAGCGAAGTTTCAAGGTGGGCTGCAGCAACAACCTTATTCACTAGATGATCAGTAAAAGTGCCGCGTCATTGGCTGTTCTATGTGCCATGACCATGGCGGAACAGGGTCATTTTTTATGGGGATAGGTATTACACTGAGATTACACTACATTTTACACTACATTTTTTTGTTGTTGTTGTTGTTGTTGTTGTTGTTGTTGCTTTGATTAGATATTGAATTCAGATTTTGTGAGGACGTGAGGAAGTTTTTTGAGATTCAATTTTGGTATTTGAGAGGCACTCTATGGTGTTGATGTCTGCTGTAAATTCTTTTTCAACTCAATATTGTGGTAGCAATCTCTTCTTTTCCAAAAATTACAAATCATTTGTTGGCAGTTGCTGGGCTAATCATTAGAGTCAAATTCTTCATATGTAGTGAACTATGGCATATACCTGCAGCTTGATTCAAAGCACGGAAAGCCTGGTGACAGTACCATTCACTCCCACTAAGGAGACCTTTTGATGATTTATGTGCATCGTTATATTTCTTCTTCATCACCACTTGAATGTCACTCCTATTAAGTAGGTGTTAAAAGGAAATAATAATCAAATAGATAAAATTGTCAAGAGATTCCAGTTGAATGGAAATAAAGAGATAACCATTCAAGAAGACACCTTACTTGTTTGGAAATGGGATGCCAACAATCACCTAAGTTTGGTCAAGGAACCCAAGTGGTGGATTAAAAACTGTATTGTTATACTCACAAAAGCAAATAAATTATATACTCATATATTTATTTATTTTCTATATTTTTCACAAATTGGTAACTTGAGAAACCAAGGATAAAATATGCACTTTCAGGTAATCTGTCTTGGTGACATTCATAAAATAGCATTGTTAAGAAAGCATGCACGAAATCATTTTACTGAAAAGGATACAACAACTCTAGCATTTTCGTCAGAGAAGTCTATACCTTCAGATACCTGCAGAATAAAAATCAGTATTACTGGAAAAAGCTAAAAGGATAACTCAATAACTTCTCTGTATGAAGACATTCATGATGGAAAAAACACAACTATGATAATTGTGCTTTTTTTTGTGCAAGGGTGTGTATGCCAACTTAAAGAAGCTAAAGCAGTTTTGGAGATCATTCTTGTATCTTCGAGGCACGACAAAATCTCAAACTGCAATGTATTATAACTTGTTTTTAACATCTCATAAAAAAAAATTAATTGCCTAAACTGTTCCCTGAAGATGAAAAACAAACAAAAAAGGATAGACTAGTTAAACACCTTTCCACGGAAAACTGCAAGAAAAGCAGCTCCTCTGTTAACAGGAATTTCTGAGGACTCCTTCATGGTCAAACGTTTTGATGTGTGCTTCAGACCTAGTCTTTTATTTTTGCCATTGCCAAAGTTGGTTTTCCCCTGAATTGCACCATAGTATCCTCTGAGGACAGTTTCAAATTCATCCATATTTCCTCTTGGCTCTACAAGCAGAGTGACAAGCCCAATCAACACACTGCATATATAGACAATAACTGGAAAAAGAATATACTGAAATTCACACTTAGTTTTATCAGAACGCTTAAGAGATCTGTTCTATATTCTTCATAGAGCATACAAAATATTATTCTAGCTCTTCCAAAAAAGAAAAAAAGAACCCCAGTATAGATCCTTTAGAAAAGGTATCTGCAAATAATTATTTATTATGCATGAAAAACAAAATCAATAAAAATACAGTTTATTATGTTCTTACCAACAAAAATAGGCTTTTGGGCATTCAAACGGGTCCATTGACCTGTATAACGCCAACGAAGGTGCAGCTTTTCCAACAATTTATAACTGGGAAAGAAAGCAAGAGTACCACCTGGTGTCATCTTAAGTATTTCTTCAAGAGAAGCTCCAACTTCATCCTTCACAAGAAATCCTGTTATTAAGTGACAAAAATACTTTACCCATTACCCATGCACTGCTACTAAATCATACCTGGAAATCATATCCATCAGCAGTTTTGTAGCTGGCATTCAACTGACAGTTTGTAGGTCCAGAGGGCACCACTGCAGCATAAAGCTATAGCTAATATTGGTTAAGATACAATGTGATTAGAGAAACATCATGAACAACAATGATGTACCTGTGATTCCACATTGATTACATGTGGAGCTTCCATGCAGGTTTCAAAATGCACTCCAAGTTCGGATGCAAATGATCCCATCGGAGAGAGAGTTCTACATGTCATAAAAAGTCCATTATCTTTTTGAAAGGTGTCTCCATGGGGGATGCCGACATAAACAATAACTATAGAACCAAGTTGTAGCAAATGTAAAATTATACTTAATCCTTAGTTGGATCTTTAGTTGCCATAGAAGTCTACAGTCCGTGCACAGCACAATATCCCTACAATTGTTAGTATCCAGTAACTTGTAAGCGCCATGCACAGAAAATTTCCCTGCCTTCCAGCACCAACAATCTGGTCGATTTATCCGGGCGACATCCCTCAAGGCGCTCTAGAAGCAGTAGAAAATCATTCAATCCGCTATCGGAGGGTGGCACCATGACCTAGGGAGTCAAAATACCATGTGAATGAAGATTTGTTTACCAATGCACAGCCACAACCGACTATCTATTATCATCTATGGCATATAATTGCATCAAAACATTGGATAGTGATTCTACTAAGAACCATGGGTCCTCCCAAAATCTGAATTCTGCACTATATCCCAGCCTTGCTTCAAAGAAATTTATGAGTCATGCTACAACACCTTTCCAAAAAGATGAGGCCCCCTTAGGAACTATTTGTCTTCTCTCCCATGAAAATGTGCAACCATAACATGCTTTGATTACCGAGAGCCATATATCCAGGGAATTTCCCATTAGCCGGACCACCCACTTTTCAAGTGCATCGTTCAAAGGTCTCGAATCCCCAATCTGCCCTCTGTAAAAGGAGTGCAAAGCTTCTTCCAGGTCACTAAATGCACACCCCTGTTGGTGTTGCTAGTGTCTCCAAAGAAAATTACTACGCAATGAATCAATCCTTTGAATGACAACTTGTGGCATCCGAAAAGTTAACATCTAATAAATGGGGATGGCCGGCAAGACAGATGGAGCAAGAACAGTCATCCAATTCTTGACAGTAAGCGTGAACAACAACCTGCTAATCTATATAGTATATTCAACTCGTTCAATTACTGGACTCCAATCCTGAATTAGTATCCGACCATCAGTGAAAGGGAGGCCCAAATGAGGAATAGGCAGACTGAAAATGGCTGTGTGCAGCTCCATAGAGAAGCGGTGACCCTCTGTTTCCCCTGGGCCAAAGGAAATAAAAGATGACTTCTCATGGTTAATATGTAGCCAAGAGAATTCGCCAAAGATGTCAACAAGTAGAGAAATCCTCCGTCCCGCCGTCGCCGAGCCTTCTACAAAAAATAATGTGTCATTAGCGTACTATAATAAAGGGATGAGAGTACCTTGGTTAGCATTTGGAGAAAATCACAAAATGATACCTGTATTGCATGCCGAAGAGGTACATCATGCTAGGGCATCAACTGGCAAAACAAAAAGCATTGGGGCCAGTAGACAGCCTTGGCAACTGCTTCTTTGGGGCTGGACCCACCCTCCTATCGGATCACCATTAATCAGCACCGAGAAAGAAATGGTGCAAACACTACGTTTCATCCATGAAATCCATAGGGGAGGGAAGCCACGTCGATGAAGGGAGCTCCACAAGAAAGACCAATCCAAGGAATCATATGCCTTGGAGAAATCGACTTTCCGAAGAAAACCTGGTGTGCCCGCACATCTCCAAAAAGATATTATTACATAAACCATCGCCCATCAATGATGGATCTTCCAAATCAAAAGCTGTCTGAACATGGTGCACCAAGTCTCCCAAAGAGAAAGTAATCTATTAGCTAGGAAACTAGCAAATAAATGGCATTTGACAGTGCAATGGGTCTGAAATCCTCCACTATCTGTTATATTTTTCATCATAGTGAGGAAGAGAAAAAACTTGTTCAGCTCACAAAACCCAAGTTGCTTGTGGCAAACTCATTAAGAGTACCCATGATGTCTAAGCTGATGCCCCCCAGAACTCTCGAAAGAAAAAAACAGGGAATCCATCCGGGCCTAGCGACCCATCACTTTTCCGATCCCGAAAGGCTAGCTTAGTCTCCTCTTCAGAAAATGGTCGAATCAGGTCATGAGCTCGATATTGTGAAATTTGGGGAGCATGTCCACACCACAGCCATTCTCCTGGTGGACGTGATGAGTGAACTCTTGAAAATAATCAGCCATAGCAGAACCAGATTGTCTCTTCCTGAGAACTCAGAATCGCCCAAATTAATCCTCTCAATATGATTGGATCGTCGTCGGCTGCTAGCATGTATGTGGAAGAAGCGAGTGTTCAAATCCCCCTCTTTGAGCCAGATCTGCCGAGACCGTTGGTGCCGTTGAACCTCTATCTTATGATCCTCTGCTGCCAACTCGTGAAATTTTCTCCTAACATTGATTTCCATGGGTGTGAGAAACCTAGTATCTTCCATAAGATATACCCACCAGGATAGCTTTCTTCCATATCTCTTTGGATGTCGTTTTTTGTAGTCCCGAAGTCGGCCCCTGAGCTTGTTTAATCTGTCATATAGAGTTCTAGTTGCTGAGCTAGATGTTGTCACACTTCTTGCCACCATATCTCGAAATCCATCTTCCAAGAGCCAAGATTTTTCAAATTTGAAGTATGAGCCATATGTGCGTCCATCATTTGTCTGAATCGGATTGTGGTCCGAGAATGGCTTTCCAAGGCTTTCACACTTGCTAGTGGATATGTTTCTAGAAGTGCTACCAAGTTAAGGAATCTATCCAACTTAGACGCAGAACTTCTCCAGGTGTATCTACAATTAGTAGTCGGATAGTCGGCCAAACCATGCTTATTTAAGAAATCTCCTCTGAATCCCTCCGAACCTCTTCAGTGTGTGGTCCATATATGCAAGATAGCAACAGTGGTGTTCCATTTGTTCGGCGAGTTAATAATGCTAATATGGAGAAAGTCCCAACTCTTTCTTCTGTCAGCTCAAAAATGCATCCTTCAATGCTATCAAGCATCCACCAGACCTGCCCACTGCATCAAATGTTCGGAATCCAGTATTATTGACCCATCAATCTGCTATCAAAGATGTTCATCGCAGGATGTGAGTTTTGGTTGCTGCAAAAAAGCTGCATCTGCGCCCCAATGAAATAGAAATCTACCGAGTGTTGTTTGTTTGGTTCCATCACCTAGAACTCTCACATTTCAGGATACCAACTTCATTTTGGAAACAGAATTGGTGCCATTCGACATGGATCTTGTGGTGACCCTCATCATCCCTAGTACCTTTCTCATCATATTTATATCGACTGAAAAGGAAGGAATTTCCTCTTTGTACGAAATATTAATGAAAATTATTTGAAATTATTAAAAGGAAGGTGGAATGAAAAATAATGTCTGTTCCAGTGAGGAGGCAGTGATTGTCTGTAAGGAGGAGGCAAGGATGACAAGAGGATATATTGAGAATAGGGAGTTGGGTTATAGGAAGTCTTGCATTGGCCAAAATGATGAACAAGAAAACAACAACAACAACAACAACAAAGCCTTATCCCACTAGGTGGGGTCGGCTACATGGATCATACGACGCCTCGTTGATCCATGTTCATAAGATTCGACAGGATTTTATGCTGGCTGTCGGGGCCTAACACAACCCTCCTCCTTTATCCGGGCTTGGGACCGGCTATAAAATATAGGCGGAGTTATATGACTCTACTAATCTATTACGTGTTCCAACACTATCCTACAATGTGCTGGCAGAAAATATGTCAGACTAGTATCAAACATGTAAATTGTCTGTAAACAGTTAGAATCATGGAACATGCATGTATGCAATTATGACGTTGTAAGTAATCCTAGTCTCATCAAATTGCATGGTACAATAAGTCCCTTGGAATATCCAGATGGATGCTTGCGACAACGACTTTCAGTTGTATGAAGTAGAACAACAAAATAGAAATTGATGTCTGGGAAATATAGAACAAAAAAATAATTGAGCAGGTAGTGAATTTACCCAGATGTGAGAACTATTGAAAGAGAGAGGTTTGCTATCTCCCTGAAGACAACCGCAGGGTTAAGGCACCACAAACTCAATTTACAGACCCAGCCATTTGCGACATTATCTGTCAAAAGAACTTGCTTAGAATCTTGAACAAACCAGCAAGTGAACATGCGAAAAAAGATAATGGCATAAAATGCGTTGCAATTTCAAACATAATGACCACTTCATGTTTTAAGAAAGATGAGAATGTCATAAACTAAATGATAAAGAGAAGATAGCAGGCACATAAAAGAAAATTAACTGACAGCATAACACCTCAGAAGTGCTAAAACCTATTTCTTGGCAAGGCATCATTGCATGAGCTTCATGGGACCCACATCTAGATGTGCCAAATAAAATCATTTGTGGAGGTGGCTCCAAAGATTCGAAGTTCAAAACTTATGTCATGTGGAGAAAGCCTTATCATAGGTCTTGATACATTTCTAAAATCCAATGAAGCACTCTGCTGTATTCAGCATTTTCAAATCAGAAAAAAGCTATACCAAGATGAAAAAAACATTGGAGAAATATATAAAACATGCTTAAACATTTGTGTCAGAATCTTGCAGAACTCTGACTCTAGATTTTCGTTAGTGTCCCCTAAAAAAATATTTCTGCAGTGAGCTTCATAAGAGCATAAAAGTACATCATTGCATTAACTACTTACTGCTATCTCTTTTGACATATCGTTGCAAGGCTAGTTGATAATCAGCTGCATGACTGGCATTTCCAGAGAAAAGATAACTAAGCGATGAAAATAGGCCTGCATAGGACAGAAAAGATGTATTTTATACACGTTTTAGTTCTAAAATAAAGCTAGAAAGTACCTTCCAATGTAATGGCTGAAATGCCACTCAAATGATCATCTGTGGATTCAGCATCTAAAGCAGCTTTGATTGCCTTAATCACCGGTAGAAATGGAAATAGTTAAGAGACTGTTAACATAAAATGTAGTAATGAACTAAAAGAGAAGACTGGGAAGTACCTTTGTTGCACATTCTTGTAAAATTGAAAAAGACAGCCGAGTAATTCCAGCTTCTTGGAGTTCTCTTAAGGCTTTATCAGCAGTCCAACTAGAATGTCAATAAGTCAGAAAAGAATGTCATCTCAAAGCTTGATCAGCAGTTCAATTATGGGTCAAGCTCATAAATCTAAAAGCGTTGTAGATGTTTAACATAACAGTGTTCTCTTTTCTGTTCCGATTTATAAGAATGTCTTCCTCAGGCAAGAGGTTTCAATCTTTTCTTTTGCAAAAGAGAATAGAAAGAGTACTCACCCAGGTCAACTGTTCCATTAAGAATGAAAAACTTTCAAGCTTAGTTTCCCGCATTTTTTTTTATTTTGGCCTCAACAACAGTAAACTAAAATGGATAGTCTATTGGAAGGACCTCATATTGCATCCCCTTCAGAAAACCATAAAATCCCGATTCCACTTGAGATAGTGATAGACGTGTTACGTACAGTATTGACAACATATTCTGAACAAAGAGGTCTTTTTTCTTTGAGAAAAAAATGGGGTCTTTTGCCACTTGAAAAACCTTCTGATCCTATATTTCTCAGTCACCAAGTTCTTTTCAAAATCAATTCATGATTAAACAGGTACTAAGATGTTTTTTGACAACTGACTAATCAATCACAAATGTCAAATTTCCTTAATTATGTGTTCTTTTCCTTACATAAGGTGCACACAAAGCTTGGAAAATCTGTTGGGTTGTAAAAGGTTTGGAATTCTATTTCAAAAGGCATTGCTGTGTTTTTTATGAACTTAGTTTGTGTCCCTAGTTTTATAAGCATTTTTCCAAGAGGGGGTCTTCTATGCAACTTTTGCCCCTCTTTACATAAAGTTCTTGCAATTATGTACTCTCTTAACATTGTCTTATGCATCCCTTCTGTCAGTTTAAAATTAGAATCTTAACTAGTGTCACTGGGGTCAAAATTCATAGTTTTCAATTGAACGTCTTCATGCTATATATGGTAAAAACTTGGAGATAACCAAAAAAGTGTAAAGGAGGAAGTTCACTCACTATGAGGAATAATGTTCAAATTCATGTTTCTGTAAGGTCATTTTCCTCTTAACCATCCATCCTACTATTCCCTGCAATTTTAGGGCAATCGTCTTAATTCGAAAGACAATTGCATTAATGGTTTAAATTTTTTGCAGATTACATACCTGAACCATGTCATATAGTGGCTGATATATGCTTGCACTGTCTTCACTCTTGCATAGATTCCCAATTTCTGTTTGCAGTGCTGTGCATATAACAACACAGACATGGAATCAATATCAGCATCCAAGGTTATCGAACTCCTGAACCAACTCAGACTCGAGTTAAGACTTAAGGGTGGTAAAACGAGTGAACTTGGTTCCAAGTCATAATTTTCAGTAAACTCAGGTAGACTTGAGAGTTAACTTAGTACAATCGGTGGAATTAGGTGTATTTACACTAAGGTCGAGGGTTTGCACAAAATTGAATAGTGTAAATATATGACAAGTGATTGTAATATATGGGTTGAATTGATTCAAAGTTGTATGAAATATGAACTCTTTATAAATCATTAATTGTTTTATATTTATGTTTTAACTTCTTGATGTTGACTTACAATTTTGCCATCCTTTCAGCATTTATTAATATGTATATGTAGTAGCAATAAATGCAAGAAGATTGACTTACATAATCTCGTTGTTTTTTTTACTTTTTGCAATAATTCAATATTTAATCCCATAGAGATGAGAAATTTGATTCATGTAACTCTAAAGTCAATGGAATCAATTGCATTCTGATGATACAAAATCGGATCTCACTCTATAAGTTTACAACTGGTACTTATCTGATGTAAAACGAGTTTACATAAACACTCAAGATTCAACACCACTAATAAAAGAAACTGTATTCATAAAAAAAAAAGAGACTTACTATAAAGAATATCTTCTTCAACTTCCACACCTCCAGCTTCGCGTGCAATGTCCTCTATGTTGCTATAGTGGTAAATGGAAGAGATAAGAGGTGGCAGTTAACATTTAAAACTTAGAGGCAAATCAAACTGTAGATGCAAACAAAAATAAAAAGCACTAGCACGACATACAATATTCAGCTCTGTACAATGGTCATTGTTTAAAATTTTATGAGAAACAGAGCAATAACGATTTGATGGACATAAAATGTGAGATTCGTGAAACAAAATTGGAGTACATACTGGGCCTCATCAAGGATCACAATAGACCCTTTGATATCAATATCCATTGCTTTGCGAACAATTGGATTTATGATGTAACTGTAAGGGCAGAAGACTATCTGAGCTTCTTCTGCCATAGATTGTGAAGCAAAATATGGGCAACCTAAATCAGAACTAAAGAATGTCAATCACAGAAACAGCAACATGTTTGAATACATAAATTATATGTAACAAACCTTTCACAGTCTGTCCAACTTTTACTAGGTCTTCAATGTCATGAATCTCATAACAGCCACCTTTGCGAACAGAAGGATGATTCCTTATTTTATTTGCATTCCTGTTGGATTTCGAGGATTTTATTATGGTGAAACAGGCATCAAAGAATTTTAGTAAACGAATAACTAGTGTGATTTTTTTTTCCATGAGAAGACAAACAAGAGTGCTCACTTAAACTCAGTGCAACCCAGTCTTTCATCCTTCAGTAGTGATTTACTTGAACACAATGGAAACAATTCAATCACCATAAATTATGAATAAGGGAGACTAGAAGACAGGAAACAATAACACTCTTTCCGGAAAAAAAAGTGAAGGTTACCATTCCTCGTCCACATTGTCCTTTGTGCACACGTTCTTGTTTGTGCAATAATGTTTTCGTGATGCCTAACGTAGTCAATGAAAGAAACTTAAGAAAATTTGAAAAATAAGTTCTTGAACAACTTGAAGCAAAAAGATAAACCATGATTGGATGAGCTATATGCATAGTCCCAGCAAATCCTCAACAATGCAATTGACCTACCAGTATACCCATGGGCACTCGATATGATGTCTTCCTATATTCACGAATAACCTGACTGATCTGGGAATGAGTCCTCCTTGACTCGTCAAAATAAACCAGCAATCAGCGAGCATTCATCCATATTCACGAAACTCAAGACGTAAACGAGGCATACTGCCTAGACCACACATAGAAATGCAATATCATACTCACGAGGCATAGTAGATTTTTGGTGCAAATTGCCTCCTTTGAGCCCTCGCGCTAGTTGCTACCCGTGATTGTTCCCCGTTCCCTGTTAAGTCGTCAGCACGCATCGACCTATAACCCTATCTTCTCTAGTCGAGAAGAAGGAAGAAATCTGCACCGAGAACCAATCACATGACGAGAATTTTCACCTGGAGTCTCCGGCTCAGGGATGAACCCGCCACCGTGGACAAGGGGGTCGGGCGTGGGCTGCGGTGCCACGGTCGCCGCTGCTTCCGCATCCACGGCTGACTCGGTGCGGCGCCGCTGGTGCTGCTGCCAAGCGAGGGACGAGCAGAGGAGGGAGAGGGACTTCCCGGACCCCGTGGGGGACTCGAGCAGGGCATGGCAGTGACCCTGGCGCCGGGCGCGGTCGAGGGTGGAGATGACGCGGCCCATGAAGGCCAGCTGCGAGCCGTAGGGCTTGTACGGGAACTTCACCGGGACACCGCCGATCTGGTAGAGGTTTGGTCCGCCCTTGCCATCTCTATGGTTAGGGTTCCCCGTATCCATCGCCGGCAACGAACGGAGCTCCGCGAAGAGGGAGGAAATGCTGCTTAGAAGAAGAAAAAAAAAAGAAAGAAAGAAAGAAGTGAAAAAAAAAAAGAAGGGCACGAATGGGGATTTAATTTGGCGGGACTTTTTCATTTCATGGCGCTTTTGTTACTTGGTCTTGGTACGGGGGTTGTGAACTGTGAACAAACTCCAACCCACTCGAAGTTGATCGGAATCTGATTTATCAATTTTGGAAGACCAAATTCAACAGGGGTGAAAGTAGTTCGGATCGGTTCGAGTTTTCGGTCTAAAAAAATTAATCGATATTTTTTGGGTTAATTTTTAAAATTAAAAAGATCACCTAAAATCATTTTGAAAAAAATAAAAATCACACTTTAGCGGATCAATTTTTTCGAATGATTTTTTTGGAGTCCTACTTTTATATAATTATATTTTAAAAATATATCTAATAACTTAAGATTAATATAAAAATATTTAATTTTATATTAAATATAAAATATATTACTAAAATTTTAAAGTTATTAAATTAGAGTTTGATAATGTGATAGAAAAGTATGAAATTTTATACAAAAAATATTATATTTATAATAAAAGAATTAATAACATATATATTAATTATATAAATAAAAATCGGGCTCCACGGCCCCTACGGTTTTTTCGGATGGGCCCTAATTTTAGTGGGTGGATTTTAATTTATTAAAAACCGTCCTAAATCATTTACGGACTCCTAATTTTCGGTTTTTTCGGTTCGATTTTTTCGAGTCGGATGAATTTTTCGAGTTGATCGGGTTTTTCTTACACCCCTAATATTAAATGTTTCTTTATAAGCATAAAATAAGTTATCATGATTTACATGTTGTTTTATTTTAATATTTTTTATTTTAAATAAGATATAAGGTTAAAGTTAAATAAAAAGAAAATAAAATTAGATTCGGATCAAACAAAAGTCTTAATGTAAAGTGCTTATGGATATATAGAACTTATTCTTTTATTATTTAGTTAATTTAATTACTATAGTTTATCATTAAATTAATATTTTTAGATGAAGTATTTCGGAATAATTTCATGATAAAAAGTATTATCGAAGTTAAAATGGCTTGATCACTATTTGAATCACGTAATCTCGATCAAATTCATCATATACCTATTAAAATTGTTAGGATTTGTGCACGAGAAAAATTATGCACATCAAGAAAATCTGAGAAATTTAAGACGGCGCGGAGTTTTATTTGATATAAAACAAAAGATGACTACAAATCAAAGTAATTTCCGTTTGGACCCTTACGAAGTTTATATAGACACTCCATTTTATGACCGATAAGAAATTAGATTAGGACTCTATATTTATCTCATAAATTTAAAACACATATCTCGTGATAAGAAAATAAATTAATTCTAACATACAGAATACCCCATAAAATTAGGACACTCTAACCGTGGGAAGTTTTCACGGCTCGGTCCGTGGGAAATTCCTAGGGGTTAAACCGTGGCCGTTGGAACTTCTTATGGATAACTAATTTTATTTTAAAAAATAAATAAAAACAATGATTAATAATTCAAAAAATTTAATAGATACAATTTTTTTATAAATACAATTTCTCCTAATATTCGTGTTCGTCATCATCCTCGTGGTGGTGCTGGCCACGCATCATTTTCTTCATTTTTTTATTGTCATTGTTCAAATATTTATTGTCGCTGCTCATATTCTTGTCAAACCTCTTTTCGGACCTTTTGCTGGATTTTCGATAGTCGTTGTTCCCACATGTTATCGAAAACTCATCGCACATCTTGACTTGGATAACTAGATATCAATTTTCACCCATATCCAATATCCGCATAACTAATAGATGATTCAAGACCATAGATGTGCATCTTCTTTCACTCCGACATGATTGGTTCATAATTGTTGAGAGGTCAATGGTGTCACCCCCTCTTGTGTACCCTGTGAATGATGTTCGACTTCTTTTGCTTTGTAACTCTCCGGGAAATTTATAAAGTGACATTTGTTATGTTATGAATGTATAGTCTTACATATGTCTCTCGAGCAGATGATGAAACCCATTCGAAAATTTTCTCTCGATGAGTTTTGAGAAAAATCTCATCTTTCATGGGCGTTTTATCAATCTCTTTTTCTTACAATTAAAACCAAAGTTAGAACATTAGATTCATTAAATAACGTTACAAAGTTACAAATGTTTACTAGTCTCATTGCAATTGTCGATGTAGATACATAACCAACCACATGCAGGCATGCTCCCTGGTTGGATTCTTGATTTATCTTCACTTTTTCGCACTTGGATTTACACCTTAGTGGACAACTTAGCTGATAACTCGATCCAAATTGTCTCTAAAATCCAATTGGGTCTGCAACCCGTGCATCCGATAACATTGAGGACAATCGTCTCGAGCACCTAGACTTGAACACATTCCACATTTGCGGGATCCCATCACACATCAGCCTTTAAAGAAAACATTCAATTATTATCTCATCAACAATAAAAATGATAAAAATTTTGATTGTAAACCATAAGGAATTGTCACTAAGCAAATGAAGATAATAACCTGAAATTTTCTAAATAACATCTGTCTCCTAGCATAAGATCTCTCCATGTAAACCATGCCTCAGTATATCTTTGCTGAATTACCTGCAAGCAGATGCAACAGGTTTTGACGAGTAAAACCTATAAAAACATAATATATATATTAAATATATGTACAGTCACGTACTCGCAACCACCATCTGGAAATAAATATTTCTTATATTGATGTCTTGATGTAGAAGCATAAGTAAAACCTTTTGGCACCTCTGTCTCCATGTCAGCAATGCCAAGCATTCGTGTCCCAATGTCCTCCGCTATCATTGTCCAAAGGAGGATCTAGTGCAGCATGTCATTTATGCGAATCCCGAAGGTTTATGCATAATGGTCTTCTCTCCACCTCCCTCCTTTTCTCTAGGAGTGACATTCTCTTTTCCCTTACCTTTTCCTTTGCCGAAACAAAACATCTACAAAGGAATAATATTTGCATAATAAATAAACTTTTCACTATACAATAAAAACTATAATTGCATCATATTAACTTGAAATTTGGCCACATCCTCCATCTTCATAAATTGAATTGTATGTATAACCCGAGAACCGAATTCTAATATCCGAAGGTGCTTTTAAAAAGGAAAAAATTAATTTATTTTCCTGTGAAATTCTAAATTTGTTAAATAAAATAGAAACACTCACGAGAATGTAAAGAATACGGATGTGATTCACTCTCGTCAGGCAATCATTGGTTCGGTGATTTGTGTGGAGACATCGTAAACTCTATTTGCAACATTTTAAAAAGCATAAATTATAACTAGATTCATAAAGTCATATAAGTCAAAGTACAAGCAAATTTCATCTAAAGATGATTTACTCATCATTATCAGAATTGTTACATGATTTATATTCATCGTCATCTTCTGAATATGAATCATCATCCTCGATGCTATCCTTATGCTTCGTCATTGCAAACATTGTCGAATTCATCAATCAAATGTCCTTCATCTCATAAATATTCAATCAGTTATGTGTCCACATTTTGTCCTACTAATGCTAGTGAATCATCTTCGTATGCAACTTGTAATGCACCTTCAACCTCAATCCGACTCCTTACTTTTGTTCTAATGATGACCCACCATTGAATTTTATCTCTTGTCCTTTATGGATAATTCACATAGTACACATGTTTTGTAAAAGCTGGAATGATAAATGGATCAAATCATTCATAATGTCTACTATGTCGTACTTTAACGATTTTGAAGTCTATGAATTTGTGTCCCCCCTTTTTTCCTTTGTATCAAACCACATACACTCAAATAAGATGATCCTATTACCCTCGGTATATTCAAACTCAATGATATCTTTCAGGATACCATAATACTCACATTCATTTTCTTCATCAGTGGATCTTTGACACATACATCACTATTAACTATTTTCTTACCCTGGATATGATGTAGAAACTATATGCTTCCCCTATTATTAATTTCATATGCCCGGAAATCATTGATTGTCCGTAATAGTGCACTTTCATGTTGAGGTTCTATTTGGTTGAGACATGATATCATTCCATAATCCTTTTAGCTCGTCGATCAGAGGCTGTAAATACACATCTATCTTCTGGTTATGATTGATCAGGAATAATACACGCCAAAAATATAAATGGAGTAGACATACATACTCCAGGAGGCATACTCCAGAAGGTAAATTATATGGTGTAACTATGGTCGGCCAACAAGAATAAGGAATTCATGTCTGACATATGGTGTAAAACCATATGCACATATCCCAAGTCTAATATGCAAATGATCAAAATGTTTCCATGCTTGATCATCAGATGGGTGGAGCATGATGCCTTCAGTTGTCTTACATCTTGTATGTCATTTCATTTGTGATGCAGATCCTACAGACGAATATAATCTTTTTAAGTATTGGAATAAGAGACAAGTAGTGCATTGTCTTTGCCTCAACCTTATTTTTGTAATTGATTTATATCACTCTGCCCCACAAAATTTGCTCTCTCAAACTTCTGCCATCATCACAAAATAGCATACATTCATTTCAATAACAATCTATTTTGGTGGAATAAAGACCAAGTTTTGAAACTTGTCTTTTAGTCTTATAATAATTCTCATGCATTCGAGCTCCAGATGGTGTGACCTCTTTTAATATCTCCAAAAATGCACGAAGCAAGCATGTGAAATATTATGATCGGATTTCAAATTTAGCATTCTAACGAATGGACAATGATAGTTCGAATGATTTTCACAACGGGCTATAAGGGTTCACTCGAGGCATTTATTAAGTTAAAAAATTCAACGACTTCAAAATGTGGTGACTCCTCGTGCTCTTGTTGAAATTTGTTGTCGCCATATTCAATTGTAGCAGCATCATTAACTGCATTTTGATATCTAGAAATAAAATCATTCTTGCGATTGGTAGGATGAAACTATGTAGGATCTAAGCTCAATGACGGTTCTTCCTCTCCAAGATCACTTCAGTACCAATAATTTAGCTTAAAACCCTTTCTATATAAATGAATTTTGTCTGTCTCCAAAGTTTGCAGTTTTGTGCTTTGATATTTTAAATAAGGACACCTAATAGGTCCTTCCTATTGAAACTGTATTGACTAACATGTCAATGTTGTATAATATTGAACTTCGTGTATGAATTTCTTGTGTCAATCCTACATGACCGGAATCAATTCTATTGTACATCCACCGATGATGATCTAGAGGAAATGTAATTTCCTCATATACTACTATGTAAAGTAAAAAAGTAATTATGTTAACACATTACTCTAACAATAACATTGCTTAAATTAATAATAAGTAGTAACATTATACCAACAATAACATAAGTGAAGAATTAATTTAAATTACTAAAGTAAGAACTATCAACATATAGTAATAACAAGTACTTAACAAGTAATAACTATGACTTATTCACAAGTAACAACAAATTGAAATTATTAACATGGTAAGATATGAATTACAAAGAATATTAACTATCATTAATAATAATTAACTATACCATCAAGGGTCAGATCGGGCTAGTCATGGTCGACGATCGTGACTGACCGGATCTGGCCGTTCATGGCCTTCAGCGTCGGATTTGTCACTTCAGGGCGGAGACTGCCAATCAATGGTCGCACGCTCCCGGACGCCACCACTGAATGGCACTAGTGGGAGGATCTGCCATGCACCTGCAGGAGGCCACAAAATGCTGGATTGGGCTCCCAATGGCGAGGGGTGGCCGCAAGAAGCCGATTCAACCTTGTAGCGACCACCTTCTCTAGGCGGCGACAGTAGCAAGCTTGACGGGGCTTGCTGTGGAAGGCGGAGGCCGCAACAAGCCCAACCGGGCTCATAGAGGCAGGCGACGACCGCAACAAGCCTGATCGAACTTCCTGCGGAGTCCGAAATCATGAGAGGGAGAAATCATGAGAGGGGGAGGCCGAAATCACAAGATGGGATAGGCGCCGACGTACCATAGATAATGGGATCGCCAGAGGGGTGCGCGTGTGCTTCGAAGGGGGATCATCGGAGCGGGAGTAGGATCATCAGAGCAATGCATGCATCGTTCGAGGGAGGATCGCTGGAGTGTGAGTAGGATCGGCGGAGCGTGAGCAGGATCGACACAGCGTGAGCGATGGCGGCGTGGTCTCACCAGAGCACGAGCAGGAGCAGGATCGCCGAAGCTAGTTTGCTAGTAATCGATGCTAGAGTCCCGCAACCATGAGTAGGAGAGAGGAGTCGCGCGGGAGAGAAATGAACAGGAGAAGAGGGGGGCCAGATTAATTATTGGAAGACCTTTCGACGGACCGACTTCGCTTGTCGAACATTGTAATATAAATAATTTTTTAGTAACATTACTACATTGTAATATAAAATATTTTTTTGAATTCCAATGGCTAGAGCAATGGGAACTTTCGATGGTCCTCTTCCCATCAAAAATTCCCGCGACTTCAACCGTCGGACAACCCTCCTAATATAATAATTATTCTTACATGATATTATCCCATAATATAATATATACTAATTAGTATATTATATATATATATTAAAATTGAATTTTCATGGCTTTAGCCGCAAGAACTTTCGATGGGACTCTAACCGTCGAAAGTTCCCACGGATTTAGCCATCGAAAAGGCCTCAACCATAACAAATAATATAATATAAAATATTATTTTTGAATTTGCACGGCTAGAACCATGGGAATTTCCAAAGTCGTGGGAACTTCGAACAACACTGAAACCATCGAAAATTCTCGCGGCCATAGCCATCGTAAAGGCCTCATAATATAATAATTATTATTGCATTAGTTATCTTAATATTATATATATAATTTGAATTCCCACTGCTTCAGCCCACAAAACATCTTACGGAATCCTTGCCGCCGAAAGTTCCCGCGGTCGTAGCCGTCGGGAAGGCCTATATGATATATAATATATAGATATATATGTAGTAACACGACATCCAAATATAATATAAAATACTATACTTAGGCCTATATAATATAAAATATTATTTTTTATTTCTTGTGGCTAAGCCATGGGAACTTTCGATGGCTTTAAAACCATGGGAAGTTCCAGCAGTCGTAGCTGCCGAAACTTGCAAATATTTATTGGCCGTCGAAAATTTTGATGGTTCAAGTTGTCGGAAAAAATTACTTCTCTTTTTTCGAAGGATAACGTTAATCGTCGCAAAATCTTTCAAAAATTGCGAGGGACGTGTGCCTGTCAGAAATTTCTATCAGAAATAACATTTTTTCTTGTAGTGATTGGGCTCTCCCAAACTTAAATGCAACATTATCCCTAGCATTGGATAAGCTTGGGAGCGAAGGTTTCTACATGGGGGAAGGTGAGGTGATGGGTACATTTGGACGATCACCAAACGAAAGATCTTTTATGAGTTGTTGTGCAGAGGCATAAATGTTGTACCTTTAATTTGATGTGGGGGATAGGTGATGATTGAGGTGCTAGCAATGGTTGTCCTTTTTTTTAGTTCTGGCGACAGATAGTTTGGGAGCTTGTCATTTCTTGGAGCTCCTAGTGGTCGGCGGCATATAGTTTTGCTCGTCATTATTGAAGGCGGGCTGGTCGGTGTTTGGGATTCCTTCACGGTCATAGGGTGCTTCTTCGGATGATTCCTCAACATCGTCGGGTGGGGTGATTATCCAGTTAGCCTTGTCTACAATGGAGGTACGTGCGGGATCTCGGAGCTTGACTTGATGCCTAGAATTCTTTAGTAGGAGGTAGTGGGCGCCATCTCTATAGGAGATGAGGCGCTACTGATGCATGTAGTTTTATACATATTTTAATGCATTATGTAGGTTATTTTTCATAGATTTTATTATTACATGCATCCATTTTCTAATTTATTTTGTTAATTTTTTCAATTAAGAAGCTACCCACTTGTGGTTTTTTATTCTCAAGATTGTTATTTTGGATGTGCAAAACAATGGAATCATAAATGCATGGAAAATGAAGCACAAAGAGCATGTATGATTGAATTTAATATGGACCTGGGCCGGGTTGGCATCATACCCGGACCGGGTAGCACTTTAAAACTATTTCTGAGTCATATTCTGACCGAGGATAAAATTTGTACAAAATCCAACCCGAGTTTGACTAAACTCGGCGTGAGTTTAGTATAATCAGCCAAACCGACTAATTGTGTGGTTTTTCGGCCAACTTTATCTCGGATTTGAGTTGCGATTTTAACTCGGAACCCTAGAAGACCTCCACCTCTATAAATATGAATGTACCATGAACCGAACGAGCAAGCAATCTTGGAGTTTGAAGCCCCAGTCGCATGGGAAATGAGAGAACAATTTCTACTACGTGCCACTACAAATTAATTGAGAATTGAAGTATCCAAGGTTTCTGACGATCGTTTTTTATGTAGTCTCGGTCAAGGCTCGCTCTAGAAGCGTCGTCCACTACCTAGGAGTTTGAATTACTAATCCCAATTGTTTTATTATATTTTTATCCATGCTTTTAATTTCAAATTAGTTATTTATGAAATAGTTTCGTTGTTTTGAGAAGACCGATCCTGAGCCTGACTTTTCTCTTAGTCTATTTTATGAAATTAGAATTTTGTGAACTGAAATATATCCTTTACTTAATGCTTTTATCATAGCTGGATATATTTACGTATTTATTATAGCTAGTTACCAATAATTACATCTGAATCTTGTGCACGATAATTGATTAAAAACTCGTCAGATTAGTTTTATACTGAAATCAGGACGAGTTTGATCAACCCAAGCCAAGTTCATCTATCCGAAGAAAACAAGGTAAAAGTCTGGCCAGGTCATCCTGAACCCGAGCCAAGTTTGGCTGTGTTGTAGTAAGTTTTCGGTCATCTTTTTTAGGCCATTATTTGTGGACTATTAATTAACTTATTTGGTAATTAATAACATAGAATTGCATATGAAAGCATCTTAATTAAATTAGATCGAAATTGACTTGTTTAGCTATTTTTATCTATTCTTAATTTTGGATAGTTAGGTCCGAAACCTATATTTTTGATGATCTTTTCATCACTTGATTTCTAAACAATATTTTATTATTAATTAAGAGATAAGAAGGATTAAATGTTTCCATTTAAATTTTCTTTCACATTCTTAAGGGTTCTAATATTTGAGATTGGCATCATCTTGGATACCTTTTATATTGAAAATCACTTCTTCTTATTTTCTCAATTAATAAACTTAAGTTAGAAAGATAAGAATCTAGATCAGCCTTTGTGGGTTTGACACTCTATTCACTCTTTATTACTTGATACGATATAGTATACTTTCTAGTTTAATTGCACTTAATTTGCATGCATCAAGTTTTTGACGCTGTTGCCGGGGACTAGTTTGATTTATTTTATCCTTCTTACCTTATTGATTATTTGAATTTTATTAATCTTCTTGATTATCTTTTGAGTTCATCATATACTTTCACATTGTTCTATTTGTCTAATTTTAGGAAAAATATTTGTTAGATCGTCACTTAATTATCCTAAGTGGCAAGGAAGCACAAGAGTTCTAATAAAACAATCCAAGCCACTTGAGAATAGCGATAGCACAAATGTCCAAGGAGATGCACAATTTGAAGCCTCAAGTAGTTGTAAACATGAAGAGGAATCAACACTGCGAATCATTCAAGTCAGCATCAACTTAACTGGACGAAGTACCTCTGAGCTACCCCACTAATTTGTAGTTGAAGATTTGTCAGGGGATCCGTTGACCCTCCGCATAAAAATGTTGGGAACATTGCTAAAGAAGTTCTCCACATAGGAGAATTGATTCAAAACATGGAGAATCAAATTTCAGTTCTGAAGCAACATACAAATGCTTTGCTTGAAAATAAATCCTTTATTAAGTCATGAGCCAATTTAGAAGGGATGCTTGGTCAACTCATAACAACAAATGAAAGCAAGCTATTCAATCCTTACATGCCCATGTGACCCAATTGAATGATCACATTATAAAAACCTCTAAGATTCCTTCTCCACACACTACAAGAAAACTAACAAATAGCGACACAGGCTTCATGAGCTAATGCGGAGCTAATGCATGACTGGAAATAATAGCATCGATATGGCGCCAATAAAATGAGATGCTCGGCATCGATAGCCATTAGCCTCGCAATGGCGCCAAACACATATGCGACACAACTAGCGTCACTAGTTGACGCTAATCCGTCGTTAAGATGATGTGAAAAGTGTGCTGTTGCGAGCAATTGAATTGCATATCTAAAGAGACACTAAGGTGTCACAGAAATTTGCGATACTATTCTGACGCTAATATGACACTACATTTATACCTAAGTGACGCTACTTTGACGCTTCTTAGATGCTAATTTGGTGGTACCTCACGACCCTAGTTTGATGCTACTTGGACGCTAAATTGAGATGCTGAGGCGATGCTATGGTGGCGCCAATCTAATGTCTTCATGGGTCTCTAATGTGACGCTAAACATTGCGATGCTAATGTGGCTCTAATGATGATATATTTAAAATAGCATCGACAATGCTTGAGTCGATAATGACACGCTAAAATGGCGTTAATTGCAGAAATTTTGCCCCATTACAGCCATATTTTCTTTCCTTCAAAATTATAATGCATATAAATTCACTCATCACAGTCATCATATCAAATATAACAATATGAAAACTAATAAATTGAACTAACAAAAGTATAAATGATGCGCATATATCTAATAACAAAAGTATAACTAATAATCTAAACTAGCAAAAGTATAATCATAGTATATTATGCAAAAGTTTCTATCCTAAGTTTGGGAGTCGTCATTGTCATTTCAGACATTCGATGCTGATGCGCTCCGTCCTTGGTCTTGTGGGGATTGACTCTGCGTCTGGGTCATCGTCTGAATCGCCTGCAAGATAGGAGCCAAATGTTGCGATAGCTGCTGTGATAACTATTGTGATATCTACTGCGATAGCTGCTATTTTAGCTGATCCGAGATGAGTCTCCTGACGTCGTCCAACATCAGATCAGGTGTAGCAGACGAGCATGGGCCGCCTGCATATCCTCCGCTCCTCCTAGGTACTTGAGCGGTTGTGCCTAGGCCATGCAGGTATCCTCCTCATGTCATGCCAGTCACCTCCTCCTAAACAGCAACATCCTCTACAAAAATATAAAAATTACACAATCATATAAACAATATATATTATATAAATTATATAACATCAAAAAACACATAAACATATAAGGTGTTATATAAATTAAAAACATGAATCATTTTCGAAATACGTTACCTGGTGACTGAGTACTCAGATCATCATCATCATCTGATCAAGATGATCTTTCAAAGGGGTACCTTCTTGCATGCGGAGGGTGAACAGACATTGCTTCAACAACAACTTGTTGGTAAGAGACATAGTCATGTAGAGACTCAAGTTTCGACCATAGATCAATCGCCATTTCTTGATCGGCGACTTTGACAATCACCTCGTCAGCCAGACACAACAAGATCATAGAGTGCACCTTCTCCTCCTATGCCGGCAAATTTGCGAGGTCATACTCTTTTTCTTTCCCCTTCGAGTCTTCCTCCTTTGATTTTGCTTCAACACGTTCGTGAGCGGAGCCCAAATTCCTTGTTGTTTTAGAAGTGCCTGCATCTTGATCTGCTAGAGACTGAAACTATTTCGCCATGTGAATTTCTCGATGTTGACATTGTGCGATGCCATCTCTACACCTGATGGAGGATCGACGATGAAGCCTCTCTGATAATAGTTTGTTAGGATTTCTACATGAGAGAAATTATGCACGTGAGAAAACTCGAGAAATTTAAGGCGACACAGAGTTTTATTAGATGGAAGAAACGGAAGAGGATTACAAAATTAGATTGCTTTCTCTTTGGACCCACTAGGGAGTTTATATAGGCACTCCCTTTAAAAGATGATAGGAATTATAGACCTACTGGGTCTCTCAAAAATAGGACACCTATCTTGTGATAAGGAAACAAATCAATTCCTTAACAGTCTCATGATAAGTAATATACAGAATATGTCAGACATATTTTCTTTTATTTTGGAGTTTAGGTCTAGATGAGTTTCAAGTTGGAGAAGGATTCCAGGCATTATTAACAAGTGAATACCAAATTAAACTAATGATAATTGATACATGTACAATAAAGTTATCACCTCGAGTGATTTCTATCCGTGGCCGTCCGTTCGTCAGAATGTGACAAGCCGAGTGCTTATGCTATCGACGACATAAGAACTAACACTATTAAATAAATGATTAATGTAATTAAATGACAAATATAAATTTAATAATAATAATAAATATATCGCCTGGCATAAGATGTCGCTCGCCAATGCTAAAATGTGGTGAAGCATCCAGTAATCTCGGTGATGGCATAGCAACTGTGATCATAAAAAATACTTATAAAATCATTTCCATGCCTAAGCATCTGAAGGAGGTGTAATGAAATTTTGATCATCATGTGCCCCTTCTCTGTGCCACCTCATAGATGATGCTGTTTTCTCAAAAAGAAATAGCCATTACAGTTTTGGAACTATGGAAAGTAAAAAAAAATCTAAATACTACATTTGCCACATTTTTTTTGAACTTTCAAAATTCTTCTCGGCTTGTATCTAGGCTCGTCACAAATTGAACAATTGATAAGTGAGTTGTTTTCCTTATAAGGCAATATATAATGATTGCGACATGCATCAATCTTCTAATATTCCAACCCTAAATACCTCATCAATCTTTTGCACTTGTAAAAATTTCCCGGTAACTTCTCTGAAACTGAAAGCATACTCTTAATAATGGCAATCATCCGGTGAAAACAACTTTTTCATCATATTAAATTCTGATTTCAAGTTTATTAGTTGTGCCATTACAGAAAGTGTATTTTGCTTCACACATCCATCTCATAAAGGTTCGTCTGCTTCTTCAAGAAGGATATAAAACTTGGAAGCTGAAGGATTCGGATCTTCTTCAATAAATGTTTCTTCAATATTTTCTCCTAGCATTGCATCTCGTATCATGTCCCTATACGAATTGCTTAAGTCGCCCACATTGGTATCTACGTTAGCATCAACTGTTATCTCTTTAGCCCATCTTTCTTCGTTATGAAAGAACGAATTTGTGTATTTTAGTAAGAAACCATTGTAATATACATCCTTCTACACATCATATCTTACTTTCCACATAACATTTGCATTTTCGGCATGGATATAAGATTTCAGAACATGAAGAAGCAACAACTTTATTTTCATATACCACCTTAATAAATTCATCAACACTATCATTATATTCTTCTATTATAACGCCATGTTTATCCTTCCAACGACAAATCCAACTATGATCTAACTTTGTCATTTCTGTAATGGACAACATTAATCCATATGTCAATAAATTATTGTGCTTGAAACATGAGATTTTGGAATTATGAAGTCCAAAATCACATGTTTGAAGTACAAGATCTTTGTATTCATAATTGACCATAATAAAATTATGATCACAAATAAATCGCTATATGATGCATATTTTGGGTACCAAATATTGATAAATTTCTTTTGTCATATTTTGGTGTCTCTTTTTTTTTATCATATTCTCATTTTATTTCCCGAAAATGTGGATTTGCATTCTTAGTAAATTTTATGAGAATATGACCAAAAAAAGGTACTAGAATTATGACAAAAAAATTATTAGTATTTGATTTCAAATTGAGCCCAACCCCAAATTTACTAGAATAAGTGGCTCCATTTCCATTATCATGGTAACAAACTGCAAATTTTGATTCCTTTTTTTTTTAAAAATTGCCTTAATTCCTAGCATAAGGATTAATGATATTTTAAATATCATTTCTTTAGTCAATTAGTTATTGTCTTGCATAGGGTAGCATTAATGCTTATGTCATATGGATCACATTATTTAGCATAAGAATTAATTACTACAAACAACGATAAAATCATAGCAAATTAACTAAGGATACATCATCAGAATATCAAGTTACATGCATGAGATGAATTTTTATGCATTGAACATGAAGAAAAAGTAATTAACTAGGCATTACAGCAATATTAATTTACATCTCTTAGGTATTACAACAAGCATCTATCATGCAATCATAACAATACTAACAGATTAAACAACATTAACATATAGCATGATTGAAGTATACATCTACATAACATTCACAATACAACAAGGTGACTAGGGGTGTTCACGGGTCGGGTCCCGACCCGACCCCGGACCCGACCCGACCCGTCCGATTTTGATCGAGTCGGGTCGGGTCAGCCCTCTTTGGAGGGATGGATCCGATCCAACCTAACCCGGTTTGGGTCGGATTGGATCGGGTCGGGCTACACGACCACCATTTTTTCTTTTTTTAAAATTTTTTTCTTACCTTTTCTATTATTTAATATAAAAATATGATATAATATTTATTTTAAAATCATAAAATAATTTTTTAAACATTTTTATATTATTTAAAATATTTTATTTTATTTTTTTAGTATAAAATAAAGGTTGAAAACTAAAAAAAATTAAAAAAATTCAGGTCTTTCAGGTCGGGTCGGGTTGAGATCGGGTCGGGTCATCGGGTTGTCGACCTGACCCGCGGAACACCCTAAAGGTGACGACGGACTCCTATCTTCTTGCAGGGCGCGGTCGAACAACAAGGCGACGGTTGAACATCAGGGCGATGGTCGGAGCAGTGGGCGGTGGCTGTCGGAGCAGTAGGGCGGTAGCCGGAGCAGCATGGCTTTTGGCCGGAGCAGTAGGGCGGAGGCCGCAGAGCAAGTGGAGGGTGGCTTACGACGACAGCTTACGATGGTAGAGCAAGTGTAGGGTGACGACGGCGGCAATGCGTCAGAGCAATTGTAGGGCGACAAAGCAATGGCCGGTATGAAGAAAGACATAGCAGAATATATTTCTTGATGTTTGGTATGTCAGCAGGTAAAGGCGGAACACAAAGCTCCAGTTGGAACTCTTCAATCAATTCCGATATCAGAATACAAGTGGGATGAAATCACTATGAATTTTGTGATGAATTTGCCAAGAACTAAGAGAAATCACGACACTATTTGGGTAATTGTTGATCATCTTACAAAGTCTACACATTACATAGCAGTTCGAAAAGATGACTCTTTAAATACTTTAGCCAAGTTATACATTGATGAAATTGTGAGACTACATGGTATTCCAACATCTATTATTTCAGATAGAGATCCTCGATTTACCTTTCGATTCTGGCATAGTTTGCAAAATGCCTTAGGTACAAAACTAAAGTTTAATACTTCATTTAATCCTCAATCAGATGGTCAATCAGAGAGAACAATCCAAACACTTAAAGAGATGCTTAGAGCTTGTATTCTATTATTTAAGGGATCTTGAGATGAACACTTGCCATTATCAGAGTTTGCATGTAATAATAGCTTTCATTCAAGTATCGAGATGGCTCCTTTTGAAGCATTATATGGTAGGAACTATAGGACACCGATATGTTGAGATGAAGAAGGTGCAAGAGTCCTTTTGGGACCACAAAAAGTGCAAGAGACTATCGTCAATCTAAAAATCATCAAACAAAAGTTAAAGGCAATACAAGATCGACAAAAGAGTTATGCAGATCAAAATCATCGAGAAATGGAGTATGAAGTGGGAAGTAAAGTTTTCTTAAAAGTTTCACCTTGGAAAGGTGTTATACGATTTGGGAAGAAAAGAAAATTAAGTCAGATATGTAGGACAGTATGAGGTTTTGGAGCATATTGGATCAGTTGCATATCGATTAGCACTACCACCGGAGTTATCACGTATTCATGATGTCTTTCATGTCTCTATGCTTAAATGATACCGATCAGACCCTTCTCATGTGTTGGAGCCTCAATATATTCAAATACAAGAGGATTTGTCATATGAAGAGAATCCAGTACAAATTATTGGAAGAAAGAAAAAAGAATTATAGAGTCGAAAGATTCCATAGTTTTCATTCTTTGGAGAAATCATTCAAGAGAAGAGGCAACTTGGGAGCGAGAGGATCAAATAAGAGAGAAATATCTGTTCTTATTCCCTGAAACAGGTAACCAAATTTCAAGGACAAATTTTTTTTTAAGGAGGGGAGAATTGTCACGGACATTCCCTACAAATATCATTTGTGCATAATCATGCATTTAATTAACATATTAAGTTAATTTGGATGTTCATTTAGTGATATTTGTATATCATAATTAATATTTCGATTAGAGAATAATGATTACTTAATTATCGATAAACTTTACAAAGTAATTACATAAGGTTATTAAGAATAAGTTATAAAATTTCTAAATATTATAATATATATGTTTAAATAAGATTAAGTAAGCTTAATTAGGGTTAAAACACTTAGTTATGACAAAACAATGTGATTGGCCATCACTTAAGTTCTAAGCAACTGAAGCAGGCAAGTGAACAGCTGCTTAAAGGGATATTTTTCCAAACCGGCTTATGTCGACAGAAAATTCTGAAAAAAATATATAAGCTACTTAACATTATCCTTTCACCATAGAACAAGTATCAGGGGTGAAACTCGAGCGAATTGGACTGGTGAAATTCGGAAATATAGGCTGTTCATGGTGAGTTTGATTCGAAAATTGTTCTTCTGATTGAGAGGATCATTCCTTCGTGATTACCAAATCATAAATTATGAAATTTCATATGGTTAATAGATTAGAAGTTAGATTTCCATGGCCTCTGGAATCACCTAAAAAGGAGTTTTATAGAGGAAGTTATGGACTTAGCTTCGCTGGTCACGCATCTTGTCCCAAGTATGATATAGGTTCAATTTGTAAATTAGGGCATGGTATATACACGTATTTATATGTCTATATGTGCCCAATTAAGCGAGGGATTAAAAGTCGGCTTAGGAGGCGCAATACAGACGCTATTGAGTCGCTAGATTCATTTAGCGACACCATGGCGACGAACTAGCGTCTAAAACTTCGTCGCGTCTCAAACCTACGACGCTAGAAAGACGCCAATAGTGTTACCATAGCGTCGACACCAACGACGGCTCTAGTTAGACGCTAGGGGGACGCTATTGAGTGTCCACTGTGACGCTAAAATGGTAGCAAATCACTCACTTAATCAACCATCGTAATCTCATGATTAAGTATAAAATAATAATATATGCATAATTAAGATATTATATATATTATATGTATAGATAACATAAATAATATAGGGAGCAAATTATATATTTATGAACACTCCTATCATGTAAAAATACATATATATATATAATCGTGTAATTAATACTAATATAATATTTAATGAATTTATTGATTAATATATAGTATATATAATATATATGGTTTAAATATAAAACAAATAGCGAGATAAATGTAAACAAGTTATGGGTAACACGATAGCATCCAAATAGCGTCGTCTATTACCGAGACGCCATATAGCGTCTCTTTAGCGCATCAAATCTTGCGACGCTAGATTCACGTCTAACGTCGTCGACGCGAGAATGGCGCAAAGTGCTGCCGCGCATTTCCGATTCATGGCACAAAATAATAGCGTCTACGTAGTGTCTCCATTGTGCTAGACATAGCATCTATTAGCTGAATAGCTAAGAAGACGCTATCGGGAGGCAAGTAGCATCTCATTATCATGACGCGAAGTAGATGCTATAAAGGCGCTAGTGGCGTCTATATAGCGTCACCGATTTTGGGTCGCTAAGTGCCCATTTTCTTATAGTGGATTTCCATGGCCTCTGGAATCACCTAAAAAGGAGTTTTATAGAGGAAGTTATGGACTTAGCTTCGCTGGTCACGCATCCTGTCCCAAGTCTGATATATGTTCAATTTGTAAATTAGGGCACAATCAAAATAAAGTGAATTAGGGTTTGATAGTTAGATATGCTTAACTAGACATTCTAAGGGTTCAGTGAGAAGTGGAATCGTCTTATTTGGACATGTATCTTGGGCGAAATGAATTTTTGATTTCATAGTGATTCTTCTGTCAGATTCTAGGACATGGACAGATGATGACCCGAATTAACTATTTTTGTTATAAGGTTATACAGGGAGTTAAATTCTATAATTTTTATGACTACCGAAGTCTAGTTTTCAGGAAAATTATGACCTAGTTAATTAGGCAAGTATGAAGAAAAATATAAATCAATATTTCAGTGACATATAGTCTGTCATGACACAAACCCTAGGTTAGTTTACTTTAGATATTATGATTTATTCACATGGAATTAGATAATGATATTTGGGTGTTGGAAATTCTAGTAAGTCTAGTTTCTAATTAGTCCAGAATAATAAGATTTGGCTATGTGGTTAAGAAGTTATGGATTATTTATTGACTGACACTCAGTCTGAAATCTTGAGACAACACTTAGTTAAACTAAGGGGGATTATGAAGTTCTAATTGTGAAATAGCTTATGAATATAAATACCTAAAATTATAAATTAGTATTAGAGGAGATTATATGCATTTTAGGGTGCATAAGCATTCATGTATCATGAGCATGCATAGCACATTACCTTATTAGTGATTGGAAAGTAAAAAGACATTATTAATTGTAGGAAAACATCAATGTACAAGTGAAAAGGAGGAACTCTAGTAAACCTCCTTGAAGGGCACGTATTGACCCATGATATACTCTGCGTATCTGAGAATCATGATTTGGTGACATACAATCATGATTGAGATACGTATTGATCTATGATTTGCTCTGCGTATCTAAGACTCTTGATTGTAAAGCTCTGCTTAATTGTATGACACACAATCATAGAGGGATACGTATTGACCCATGATTTGCTCTACGTATCTGTGACTCTTCATTATGAAGCTCTGCTTAACTGTATGACACATTATCATAGAGGAATACGTATTGACCCATGATGAGTATGTGCAATGACACATGTATGGAGTTTAACTGTGAATGTGATGATATATTGGATTACTTTTATTTATGGAAACTTATGTGATATGAGTTATGTTTTAAAGGTTTTCTCATATGAAATAAATGTGATTATTTAAATATTATATGCACTCGTATTGTTCCCCTATGTTGTACTTTTATTCCACTCACTGAGCAAATGATTGTTGCTCACAGTTCCCATTAAACTTTTTAGATACTCGTAAGTTCTCGAGTTGAATCGACTCGGAGCTTGTTTTGCTGCATATAGAAGAGGTCGAGCCGCTGGAGCAATTTTATTTCCCCTCACATTTGTTTTTGGAAGCATGCATGTAACAGATAATCTTAGATGTTGTAATTAAGTTTGAGGAGAACTTTTTGTAAGGTCGTATATAACTTGATCCTATGGGGTGTTAGATGTGAAATGGTGTGTGAGACAATAATGATACTATGTGAATGCGATGCCTTATAACTTGTATTTAAACTTTGATGAATATACATATGCATCTTTTGTATGTATTGGCAAATAACATAAGAAAGTAAGGGAGGGAGTTGGGACATAATTAAGATTATGATAATTGAGATTTTATTTTGTCGATTTTATTTTTAGAATTGCTAAACATAATTAAGATTATGATAATTGAGATTTGAACTTAGTCACGGAGTTGGGTGTGACATATTGTGTGTCCCTGCCAGTATCAAAACTATTACGAAAAGTAGAGGCCATGAAGACCAACAAAGAACATGGACTTCTGAATGGAGGATGAAGGAGACAAGTGAGTACAAACTTGAAGATGGGAAGGTTTGACGGAGGAGCTCGCCATTGAAAATCCCAAATCTCACAATGAATTTGTCTCAAAATCCACCACCACAAAAGGAGGAGAGTATACCAATTGCACCATCGGATCGTCAACATCCAAAGCACTAACCACATCCAAGCAATGGCGACCGAAGTGCATAACATCAAATCAACATGTAGACAAAGCACCATTTGAAGTAAAAGTCAAAACTAAAATCACGGAAGAAGGTTACCAAAAGTTGGAGAAGGTTGGGTGTGTGTTCATGTTGAGCTCACCATGTTGGACGTTCACGAACACATCACTTTGTCGCAGTGAGATTTTTCCTTATTACATATCTTATTCAAGTTTATCATTTCATATCATGATATCACTTAGTTTATTTCAATGTGTTATCAAGTCATAGGCTAATTTATTTTTTCTTTTAGATCGAGTCTTAGTTTGAACTTTTTTTAGGTCGATTTTATTTCCTATTTAGATTTAGTCTAATTAAGTTAGTCATCTTTATGTCTTAGTTGAAATTTGTTAGTTACTCTATTTGATGATCATCTTCATTTCGTAAACAGTTCACATTAATATCACTTTTCTCCCACTAACAAAGTTTCTACACCAATGAACCTGACCCGCACTGTTACTAAACCCGGGCAAGTGTAACTTGTTTTCAATTTCTAGATAATTCAATTCGAATCCTGACCCGAGCTCAAAATAAAATGGTCCAGCGATATGTACCTCACCGAAATTGCATCTCCACCTCTAGAACCATGACATTTTCCTCATTGTCACACCAACACTGAGTGTCGGGACCAGCTACAACTCTATCCCGATGATAATTTGGTGTAGGAACGTTATGGATTCTAGTTGCCTTCGCTTCCGCCACCTCCATAGTGGGCTTAGTCAGTCATTTCTTTTCTTTCTTTTTCTTTTAAATCTTTGCATTTTTAAGGTTTTATACTCCCTACATTGTTTGATTAACACCGAGGATAGTGTTTAATTCAAGCTTGGGGGAGATTGCATTTCATGCATCATATTGGGTTTCTGTAGTTGCATTGCATATTTACTTAGTTTATTGCATATTTGCTTTGTGTCTTGCATCTTATAAAAATACATAAAAAATTAAAAATCACAAAAATACAATTCATCATCATATTTATGCATTGTTTGATCTTTTTAATTGCCTAAGTAATATTCAAGGACTTTATGTGTACTTATGAAATCCTATTCCCATAATTTTACTTGTTTTATCGCCTTAGTAGTGGGTAATTTGGAAAGTATTTATTGTCAAATAGAACTATGGATACTTAAACCACTAATTCTTGTTCATGCTCGCATTTCATTTCTTATTTTTTATTTTTTACCTTGATGGTAATTGTCTTTTTATTGAATGCATAAAGTACTTTGTGAACTTATGAAAAAATAATAAAAAAGGAGAAGAGGGTTAGTTGAACCCTGCAAAAAAGTTGAAAAAATAAAAAAAACATGCAAAAATAAATTTGAGACAATTATAAGTGTGTTATTCTGCACCTTGATGTGTTCAGACAACTAGATCCGTAGAGTATTTTTGCCTAGTGACCTGGGCCAACTACTTTGGGATCCATTGGTTGAAACTCTGTTACATGGACTACCTTGAGCAATATGAAGAAGCACATGAGCAGTCAAATCTGAAAAAAAAATATGTAAAAATAAGTTCACTCTATACTTTTGCTTTCAACATTAATGCTATTATTTGATAGACTGTATGTTTTTTGCACGAAGCTGAACTTGAATAAGTTTAAATTGTTTAAGATTTAGAACTTTTATGAGGCTGGGAAGTTCAAGGTGGATGTCCCTTGGGTGACTTCGAGGCCAAACACATCCAAGCGGTAGTGAATGGCAATTGGGGTGAACAACCCGCCGAAGATTATTGTGCCCTTGGAAAGCCGAGCGCTTCTCTCGATATGGGAAAGGAAGAGGCCGTCCAAGTTTATCTTCTCGCCGTACAAGAAGGCATGAATAGTCACAGTCTTGGACATGAGATTTAGTGTTCGTGCGATCAAAGAGAGTGTTGGCGAGGGCAAGGTGGAAGTAGAGGATCACCGAGTTTGAGATGGACGAATATCTAGCATACACGTCGAACCTTGTTGGCTTCCTCTAATCAGGCATTAAGGGGAGGTAGAGGACACGACCAAGCTTCTGGTAGGTCTAGGAGAAATTTCCTTTGAAGAAATGGAATGCCATCATTGTCAACTTGTCTTCTGCCATGTAGTTGTGAAACTCTACAATGAGCAAAGGATAGGTTGGGTAGGCAGTAAGGAAGAACTCCCTAGCACCAACTCAAAGTTGTTGACCATAACGAAAGTGGACAAGTCCTCGACTTCGACAATCTTCGTGGCCATAGACAAGACTTCATGACACCAATGCTGGGCGTTGCTTGTAAATTGGACCTTCGCAAAGGTTGGGTTAGTGGTGTGGAGTCTGATGGGGAAGATGGAGGAGATGGCAAGGGGGAATATCTAGGATTGTGCCAATCTCCAGATTGAAAATCGTTGGACGCAGACTAGGGGGAGATGGAGCAGATGAGCGGGCGGTGGCTGAGATGGCGAGGTATCTTCAAGTGGGGGCATGGAAGGGGAAGGAGATGGGATTTGCATGGCATTTAGGTCAAGAGTTGGATGGAGAACTAGGGTTTTGGTGGGGTGGGAGATGGTGCAGTTAGGAGAGTGGAAAGGGCTAGGAAAGAGAAAGGTTAGTTTGGTGGGTGGAGAGGATGTGGGATGTACCTCCGATGGGGAGGTCTCCTACTGAGGTGCATTGGGTGCAACCGACATTGGCTCACACTCAATTCTCGCAGTCAAGTGATGCGGATAATATTTAACAATAATATTATTAGCAAGTGCACTAGTCATATCAATAATAAAAGGTGAAGTAAAATGTCGATCCCACGGAGAACTACTTATGCATGACCATATGATATGTGGATACTCAAATGATAACAAATGACGACCATATAAATTTATGCACATTAATCTTATAACACAAGAGTTTGTTTGCCAAGACAAATATAAGTGAGGTATAAAATATTTATTTAAAAGTTTTCTAATTTTGAGTAAAGTTTCAAAACTTTAACTTTTTTCAATTGCAAACTTACAACACATCAAGAAGTAGTAAATGGACAAATAAATATATATACTTATAATTTTTAACGGGTAAGCATGATAAATAATATAGGCATTTCTAAAGTCAAATATACACCCAAAAATTGACTTTTCAATAAGCATATGTTAGTGCACAAATTATGATAATTAGTAGACAAATCTAAAGCACAAATAATCGTGACACAAAAATATATCCAAGTTTTTATTTATATGCTTAAAATAATACTTTTACCATAAAATTGGTGCCTTCACTCTTTCAAATTTATTTTTCCTATTCTTTCTTTGTTGTATGATAATAATCAAGATTAGTTGTTACAACTCCGAATTAAACCTTTGTTTAATCTGGAGCTCGCGACTCATTACAAATGATCACGTAAAATCGACAAAGATTGCAGAAACACAATGTAAATATTTTTTTTATAGAATAGGAAATAAAAATATATCATTAAACAAATTACACAATATGTGATGATCATTTCAAAGCAGACCATTACTCCTTAAGTTTTACAGTTTAGGAAATGACTTTGTCTTCTTTCAAGATACAAAATGATACATATACCGTGCACATAACAACCTATCTCGACATCCTGATAAAAGGATACGAGAGATACAAATCTTCTCATCTTACCACCAAGGATGTTATACAAACCTTCTAGACTATCATCTCGCATGATCCCCAAATGACTATGTTAATATGAAAAATATTAGAAACAACATTATGAGCAAAATAGCTCAGTAAGTTGACAACTCATAGCCTATGTGTTACTAACTAATCAATTTAGAGAGACATAAAAATAAATGCAATAATCATAATAACAAATTAAGTATTTTTATACATTTGATAATTACATATACAACATTCTAATCAAAAGCATCACTCTCAATTTGCAATCCTATTACTTAAACATATTGAACATATGAATGTGAATGCAACACTCATATGAATGCACATATCACCAACTGGCCATCGATGGACGGACTCTAGAGGTGGTTCCCATCATGATCAGTGATGTAGCACTTAGCTTCATTATACCTCATCCCTTTCGGAGAACATATCATATAGCAATAGGTGGACTCTAGAGATGGCCCCTACAAATTCTAGAGGTGGCTCCCACCATGATTTCTCATGATGTTGCACTTAGCTCTGCATGACACTTAACTCCAATATGTTTCATCCCATTTCTAGGGAACATAATGATGGATTGGACTCTAGAGGTGGCTCCCATCATGATTAGCGATGTAGCACTTAGCTCCAACAATCATGTATGCAGATGCAAATGCAGATGCAGACAGATGCAGTTCATGATTCATCATATAACAATTAAATCTCATATATAAGAAGATAACTCATATGAATAATTCATTTAAGCGAATCAAGATTGCACTTTACAATAGCAATTCATAGCACATCACACGTGCTTTTTCAATGTGAAGGGCAAATGCTCTTTTGGGCTACATAGTGGGCCACGTGCGCGGCCAACTCGGATGGAAGCGCGCGGATCACGCGCGCATATGCGTGATCATGCATGCACATCAGCGTGCGTTTCATGCACGCTGATTGCGTGGATCGCGCGCGTGAGGTGATCGCAGATCCTGCGTGATGACGTGCCCCGAGCGCGCACGTCCGTACGATCTCGCATGATGCATTCTGCCTAACTTCTCACCCAAGTTTTCCTCCCCTATAAAAGGAGACCCCAAACACGCTTTCGAGAGGTTCTTCCAGAGGTACTTGTGTTGTGGCAAAGAGTTCCGTTCCCAGAGGTTCAATTCCCGATCACGAGGTGCAAGTGCGTTCGTTAAGAGTTCGTGGAAAAGCCCCGACTATCCGCTTCCGCTGCAAGAGATATTCTGAACCTCTAGAATTTATATCTGTTATAAATTCCAACATTGATATTAGAGCTTTTTTAGTTTTTTCTCGAACTCATGATTACGCCAAAAAAAGTAATATTTGTTATTACTTTTTGGATATGCGATCCTCGATTGTATGAGCATAACCGAGGGACAAAGTGGGCTTTGTCATCACAAATATATTATGGATGAACTTAGACCATAATATATTTTTTTGGATTTATTTTAATACTTTTGGTGAATTTTTTGGATTTTTTTGCATGTGTTGCAGAAAAAAAAAGTGGAAAGGAAAAAACTATTGCTAGAAGGCCCAGTTTTGGGTGCAAAAGAGTTGCACACAAAAGAATTGGTAATTGGGCTGGCTAAGAGGCTCAATATGTAGTTTTTCTCTTTTCTGGTTTTTGCCAAAATTTAAAAATAATTCAAAAATATAAAGGGCACCCCTCGGGGAAGAGCTCTCGTTGCACTAGTCCTGATTGTCTTGGTCATATTAAAAATAATTTGATGCACCACATGAAATGAATTTCGATGATTTTGAATTATAAGTTGATTCAAAATATATAGAGTAGAAAATTTGAATTATGTGTTGATTCAAAATTATTGCATTATTTTGTTGCATTATTAAAATAATGAATGATAATATTTCTTGAAGATGGTGGGAGATGAATGGGAGTTTAACGACCTCTCAATGTCACTACTTCATGAATATTGTTATTTTAATATTTTATGTTGCTTGCGTACAAATTCGAACATGCATAACATGGATTTCTCCTATTTTTATGACCAAACTAGACCATGGGTTTCAAAATAATAATTGTTGACCTTAACAAGAATGAGAAGCTCAATGACGACAATTATGATATTTGGCATCGCAAGGTTCAATATCTCTTAGAAGAACAAGAGGTCTTGGAGACCATCAACCATGTAGTCAATGAACCTACACCTAGACATAATGCCCAACGCCAGAGGGATATGGAGATCAGGTCTGGACTAAAAAGAATCGCATTATGTTGTAGAGCACAATGAACAATTCCCTCTTGTGCGAATTTGAAGTCTATAAGACAACATTCGAAATGTGGACGACGCTCCGCAATAAGTATGGGGTCTCCACGACCACCAAGAGCCAGATGCTCACGGTCAAATTTGACTCTTATCGGAAGCGACCAAATCATATGATGAGGGAGCATATCCAGGAGATGTCTAACATGATCCGTGAACTCAAAAGTGCGGGACAAGTGCTCGATGACGAGCAACAGGTGCAAGCTCTAATTCGCTCTCGTCCAAAAAGTTGGGAACATATGCGTTGTAATTTGATGCACAACGAAAGTGTCAAAATTTTTGACCAAGTTGCTCGCCACATTGAAATGGAGGATGAGGCCCTTCAAGCTATGAATCAATCCTCTAAAGCATTAGTTGTTGACAATGGTGGACAAAGAGCTGGTTCCCAATCAAAGAGAAAAATGTCACATGAGTCGCAACCAAATAAAAAGAGCGGAGATGCTGGACAAAAGAAAGCACAAGGTCACCAGCGCAAACGTTGAAAACGTGGTGGCAAGGTAGACATGAATAAAGTAAAATGCTACAATTGTAGCAAACATGGTCACTTTGCTCATGATTGCACTGAGCCAAAGAAGGTTTGTCCTAACCACAATTCTTTTTCTTATGTTTCAAGTTGTGCCTTAATCGCTGAAACTCATTCTTCGTGGATTGTAGATTCAGGATCCACTTACCATGTAACAAGAGATCATGGGGTCTTCGTGGAATTTCGCCGACTAAGTGCGAGGAGCAAATGGATTTACATTGGAAACAATGAAAGAGTTGAAGTTAAAGGCATTGGATCGTGCAAGTTAGAACTTCACAATGACCAAATACTTTATCTTCACGACATTTTATATGCTCCAGCTTTTAGACGAAATTTACTTTCTGTGATAGCATTAGACAAACTTGGTTATGTAATAAGTTTCCATAGGAAACAAATGACAATATGTCTTGACAATGTTCTTCTATGCAATTGTTTTCTCAATAATGGTTTCTATGATTTAAATATAGCATCTGTTGCTAAGAGTTATTCTCTTATATCATCTGTTGATGTGAATGAAAGTGCCAACATTTGACATGCCAGACTCAGACATATTGGTCAAGATTGAATGAATAGATTTGCTAGAGAAGGTCTCTTGGGATCCCCCGCAAAAGTTGATCTTCCAACCTATGAGGAATGTCTAGCTGGCAAGAAAACAAGAACACCATTTGGAAAGGGAAAACACGTCGAGTATCCATTACGATTAATCCATTCGGACATATGTGGTCCGATGAAAGTTCACGCAAGACAGTTTTTCTTATTTCATCACATTTATAGATGATTATTCATGCTACGGTGTTGTATACTTGATTTCTTATAAGTCTGAAGCCTTGGATTATTTTGTACGATTCATGAACATGGCAGAGAATAAAGCGGATCGCAAGATTAAAGCCTTGCGAACCGATCATGGACGCGAATATCTTTTTGACTTATTCAAAAAGTTATGTGATGAAAAGGGTATAGTTAGGCAACTAATAGTACCAAGAACTCCACAACAAAATGGTGTTGTAGAAAGACGGAATCGTACCTTATTTGATATGATTCAATCCATGATGGCGCAAGCAAATCTTCCGATTTCATATTGGGGAGATGCACTATTGATTGGTGCCTACATTTTAAACCATGTACCATTGAAATCCATTCCTACGACACCTTATGAACTTTGGACAGGTCGAAAGCCTAATCTTAGTTATTTGCGCTCTTGGGATTGCACAGTCTATGTTCTAAACAACTCTCATAAGTATAAGAAGTTGGGTTCTAGAGGGCAGAAATATATCTTTATAAGATATTGTGAAACCTCCAAGTCCTATGTATTCATAGGAGAAATATAAGATGGTACGGTAACAGAAATTGAAAGTAGAGATGTGGCATTCATAGAGAATGAATTTCCTAAGCAAGGCGAGATAAACAAGGGACTTCTCCTAGATGAAGAAAAGGATCCCGAGTTGGCGGCACAAGCGGATCAACCCTTTGACAAGTTTGTCTTCTCCATCCCATAGCCTAATCCGAGTGGGATAGATTCGCAACCGCCAACTGACCAATCCGAAAGTTCTCTTCGACGGATTACTAGAAAACCTCTTCCATGCCGACGATTTGAAATCAAAGGACTACATGAACATGGACCACATGAGGTCAACATAGTAAGTCTGGAAGATGAACTTGAGCCCAAATCTATCAAAGAGGCTCTCTCGTCCTCTGCTAAGGAAGAATGGATTAAGGCAATGGAGGAAGAGCTAGGGTCCATGCAGAAAAATTAAGTCTGGGACTTGGTTGATCTCCCGCTAAGCTATAAGGCAATTGGGAACAAGTGAGTTCTCAAAATTAAATGTGGCATGGATAGATCAATTGAAAGATATAAAGCTCTCTTAGTGGCAAAAGGTTTCACCAAAACAACGGGTGTTGACTATGAAGAAACTTTTGCACATGTTGTAAGGTCTGGTTCAATTCACTTAATATTAGCTATAGTCGCACATATGGACTTAGAATTACATCAGATGGATGTAAAAACTGCATTTCTCAATGGAAAACTAGATGAAAAAATTTACACGGAGCAACCTCAAGGCTTCGTTGTAAAAGGAGAAGAGTGCAAAGTTTGCAGACTACGCCGATCTATTTATGGACTCAAACAATTATCTAGACAGTAGTATATCAAATTTCATCAGTCAATCGTTTCGTATGGTTTTAACATGATTGATGAAGACCATTGCTTTGTCACAGAAATCATATATAAATAAGGTTTTGGAATGATTCCGCATGGATGGCTGCAAACCCATTGACACTCCTATTATGAAAGGCGAAATTTTTAAGTGGACATGTGCCCTGAAACTCCAGAGGAACAAAAGGAAATGTCCAATGTTCCTTATGCGAGTGTGATCGGCAGCCTGATGTATGCTATGATGTGTACTCGGCCGGACATATGCTTTGTTGTGGGTCTAGTTAGTCGATATCAGGCAAATCAAGGCGGTGAAGAGAATCATGAGATACCTCAAGAATACTACAGATCTTGCACTGTGCTATCATGGAAGAAGTTTATGACTTACTGGATTCACCAATGCCGATTGGGCTGGTGACATTGATGAACGAAAATTCACCTCCGGATACACTTTCTTACTCAGGAACGGTGTTGTTACTTGGAGTAGCAAGAAACAAGATTGTGTGGCACTGTCAACAATGGAGGCAGAATTCATAGCTTGTTCATTGGCAGTACAAGAGGCCTTATGGCTTAAAAGATTTCTTTAAAACCTGAGGATTTCTAAGAATGCAATGAAGAAGATGATCCTTCATTGTGACAATCAATCAGCCATTGCTTATGTGAAGCACGAGAAATACTATTGCAAAGGAAAGCATATTGACAAGAATTATAAATTTGTATAAAATCAAGAAGTCAAAGATGAGATCTCAATTGAATACATATCAACGCACAATATGGTTGCTGATCCATTCATCAAACCATTGCCAAGAGAGGCATTCTTGAGACATGGAAATGCCTTAGGACTGCGTAGATTATAAATATAATGATGTATAAGTTTATTTTTCTTTGATAAATTCATTATTGTGAAGTCTTTTTATGCATGTGAAAAGTATGTCGATCAGGCCTAGATTTGTTCACTCGCACGAATAAATATTTCCGGCGCTCGGAATGAACCATGTGAGTCATGATATGATTGTTAAAACATGAGTTTTAGTAACTCAATGTCACCTGATTAAGAGAGAGAGGCCAAATACGAGATTCAAATTTGGTGCTACAAGATAGCGAGCAATTTGAAAACTCGGGTTAGGTGCTAAGATGTAGCAACTCGACTTAAGCCTGTACTGTGTATAATTTAAATAGAGCTAGACATACGCTCCTTTAGTTGAAGTCTCCACCGCAGTACTTGTGTTTAGTACCAAGTATGCAAAGTCGACCTAGAGAGACGTGATGAATTGATTAGTTCGATGATAATCATGGTATGAGTCTCTGAAAGATGATTCATCTGCACGTGCCCTTAGACTCTTGACTATGTCTTAAAAAAAGGAACTAGTGCTTGCTACTTTACTGGGTACTCAAAGCTGAAAAGTAAAGTAGCCTGTCAAGCCTCGTCTAGAAAAGCAGCTAGTTCACTACTAAAAGACATGAGGGCAAGAGAAAGAACTATTATGAGCTGCATAAAACTTTTACGTACAATTGACCAACTATTTTTCTTATGTTGAAAAATATAGTCTATGTGAAAGGTAGTTACCGCGGAGCAAGACATACATTGTCTTGGCTATGCTGTAAGACAGATCTAGGGCATAACGAGTCATTATTTGAGCATTTGTTGGCTCATGTGTGAGCTATCATGAATCCCTAATGGGCATGACATACGCTCTAGAGATAGTTAAACAATTGAACCTTAACAGGTATCTTTCTAGCTCCTATAAAGAAGCGTGCTTGTACTCGTGGGTCTCACGACACATTTATCAATTCCAGACGAATGAAAGTGTAACGCCCAATGTGGGCAAGTGGGAGATTGAAGGGCAAATGCCCAATGTGGCCAACTCGGATGGAAGCGCGCGGATCACGGGCAAGTATCGCGCGGGGATCCTGCGCGATCACGCACGCACCACGCGCGCTGACTACGTGGATCGCACGTGTGAGGTTCTCGCAGATCCCGCGTGATGACATGCCCGGACCGCGCACGTCCGTACGATCTCGCATGATGTGTTCTACCTAACTTTTCGACCAAGTTTTCCTCCCCTATAAAAGGAGACCCATAGCAGAGGTTCCAAACACGCTTTTGAGAGGTTTTTTCAGAGGTACTTGTGCTGTGGCAAAGAGTTCTGTTCCCACAAGTTCGGTTCCCGATCCCTCGATGAAAGTGCGTTCGTCAAGAGTTGGTGGAAAAGCCCTGATTATCCGCTTTCGCTGCAAAAGGTATTCCGCAACCTCTATAATTTGTATCTGTTCTAAATTCCAACACAATGTGCAATCAATTGGTCAATCACTCCAACATACTTCTCATAAAAACTTTCCAAAGATATATTAAATACATGTCACAATCAATGTCACACTAAATAAAAAGAGGTGAATACATAGAGTATGAGAAATCAACTTACCTATAAGGGCTAACAAAAAGTTTTCCTTACCTTTTTCACTACTTTACTCTTCCACTCCTATAACAATAATAATGAGAAATACATTACTACTATGATATGAACACAAGCCTATCACACATGAAACATAATTAATTGCAAAGGTACATGACCCTTAAGTATTTAATCTTATAACTTAAGTAACTATTTATCACAAGAGTTGTCCTACTATTATGACAAATTGCATATATAATAAAAGAAAATTCATATCTTCTTGCATTGATAACCAAAATTTTTCATTCTAATTTTTCTTACTTCCATATTACTAAGATCTTACCCAGTAAAAGATTCAAATTTTATTTCATTGTGGTTTGTTCTCAAGAAAATCAAGATTCAACCTAATTTCCATGGTGTTTTTGTGCTCTCACAGACTGAGTGACCTTAATTGTACTATTTATATATAATAAGAAACAACTCATATTCAAATACATTGAATTTTCTCTAAACGTAGACTTCTTCCTATGATGTAACTCATAAAATTTCTTGAATTATATCTATCTGGACTGAGCACAATAAATTTAACAAATACTAGCTTAATTTGCCTTGAGTTTCATTTTTACAAACTGAGTAGGGTTCGATAACACATTTATAACTTCCACTACACATATAATTTTCGAGTGATTCCAATTGTAAATAAAACCTAACATCTTTATCTTTAAGATGGGGATATGAATGTTAGGCAGAACAACTAAAGATTAGTGATACCATCTCAAATTGCATATATTCATTATTATCCATTTGAATCTTTGACTCCAACTTCTTTGAAAAATCTTAAATCCCAATGATAAATAGAACCTTAATTGAATTAGAATCTAATATTAAAAAATACAAAAAATAATTCAAATAAAAAATAAAATTCTACTCAAATAAAGACCACAAATCAAACTCAATAAGGAATTCTAGTCAAACACTAGTAGTTATTTACTTTGCAACCCAAGATAGTTCACATTCAATTAGCTTATGACAACTAGTTCAAAGATTTTTATCAACTTAACTACAAAGGCAACAATTTATCAAACAATGATTAGTGTTGCATACTTACAACTAAACTTAAGAGGATGCTTTGCTTTTATATATAATACTTCATCACAATGAACCTCTTGAGGTATGAAGTCCAGGACATAACAATACACAAATTTCAAGAACATAAAGACACGATGCATTAACTAAGTTTATTTGACATAGTTAGTTGACAAGAATGTGTCAAATTAGTAAAATATTAACAATATTGTACATTGATGAGTTTTCATTAACAAATAAAGATGATGCGTTATAAATAATTAATGCATTTTATGCAACAGAGTTGATGAAGATACTAAGATACGTAAATCATGTAGTGTGATTGCAAAAAGTGAAGCATTTCAAATAGGAACCAAAATTATGGCAATAGGACCAAGTTAATATAAATGGAAAAAAAACAACAAATTTCTTAAACACAATTAACTTGCAACATAGTAATAAATTGAGATTGTCGATAAAATTTGAAACCATCAGTTATATGCACCTTCTTAGGGTCATGATATGTTTACAAGCTAGAAGAATCTACAAATCAAAGTAACCATAACATTGGATGTTATCATGAATTCAGATTTTTGCCATCAAGTTTTTTCATATGGTTTATCTCTATTGATTCTAGTAAAATAAGTTAATAAAGATAACTGGTATGATAATCAATAATATGCTAAAGAAGTATATACATCTCAACCTTTCAAGCACATGTTTTGATAGTTTGATCTTTTATACATGAGCTTGTGAAGTATGAAGTTCATGTCATAAGGATCCACAAATTCAAGAACCTTGAAGACACAATTCGTTAGAAATATTAAATGCATTCCATGCAGCAAAGGTGATGAAGAAGATACTAAGATATCTAAATCATGTATCATGGTATAGATAATGAAACACGTCACTATGACAATTTGATATAGTTGACACAAGGACAAGTTTCTTTAAGAACTTGAAGGTAATAACAAATCAAAGTTTTCAATACAAATTTGAAACAATCAATTAGATGCAACATGTTGGAGTGATGATATATTTGCAATCTAGAAGAGTATGCAAATTAGAAAAAGGATAATATTGTATGTTGGCATGAATTCATATTTATACAATAATTTTTTTTTACATATAGTGTATCCTTACCACAGTGAGTTGAATATATGAATTTACAATGTCTTAAAGAAGAAAAATAATCTGTCTTTTTTATGACAAATTTGTACATAACTAAGAGTACTAACAAACATGACTACAAACAACATGCATGCATTACCAAATACTATGTCAATGGTAGTAAAGTAACTTTGATGTTTCAAGAATGATCCTTTTGGTTGGGCATTAAAAGGGCATGGATAACTTTGATGCTAAAGAAGTTGTCATGTGAAAAATAGTGAAAAAGGTTGGAAGTGCGCTGTCACATGATCGCCATGAAGGATTTTGTCACGACCGTGAAATAGTTCATAAAATAGTAGTAAGAGACCACTAAAATGCATTTTTTAGCTTCATAAAGCTCCCCGATGTATGACTGTGACCAGCCTTTCACGGGCCATTAAATCCATTATTTTACTCCAAATTGGACAGTATGAGAGTGTGAAATCACCATCACAGGTCATGATAACTCATTTCTAACCTGATTAGGAGACTATTTAGGCCGTGAAATCACTATTACAGGCTGTGACGAAGTCTGGATTCAACTTTTATACAAATTTTTGAAAGAATTTCAAGTACACAAGGATTCCTAATTACCTTATTTTGAATAGAAAAAGTTTTTTTCTTCTCAGACACATGGAAACTCAAAATACTCCCATCCTATGGACCTAGACATCAATAGTTTAGTTTAGATGTAGTATTTCATTTTTTTGTTGTTTTCTTTTCTGCAACTTTTTTTACCCAAACCATATTCTCTCTTAATAGTATCTGAAATTACTTTAGTTAAGTAAGTTGACCTCGTGGGTTTGACACTCTACTCTCTACTTTATTACTTGAGTGACTAGTGAACTTGCTAGCATTTAATTGTTATCAATTTTCGCATCATCGAGTTAATTGCTTTCCTCCAATTTAATAAATATGATTTTTTTCTAAATTTTCACATCAAATATGACAATAAAATCATTAATTGTTTTTTTATATATTTTTTTACAATTTTTGTAAGAATGTTTATCACACACAACTCATTTTGTCCTTGTGTTATAAGAAAGTGATCTATTGTCAACTTCTTAAATTGACCAAATATGATTTCCAAGAGGAAAAATTGTTATCTAATAGTTTGGAACTATATGATGTGGAGAGTTAAGGTATATATTTACACTACTATTTCGCATGCATTTAGCACTCATAACACGACTATTTCCTTCTACAAATGCATGTATAGCACCAATTCAATATATTTCAAACCTTCTCTGTATCAAACTTACTTGCGCATCATTCTTATTCATTTTTTACTGCTGAGCAAGCTCATTAAGGTAAGGCTCCTTGCAGGAAGCCGACAAGCTTCAGCGGATGGGGTAGAGCAGCCGAACACCACACACCAATCTCTGCATTCATGGGAGATGATTTGCTTCAAGGCTGTGACAAATGCCATCGAACAAACAACGGACACCTCCCTGCACTTGGGGACCAATCAGCTCCTTCACACACTGAAGCAAAGGAAGCTTCCAAGCCGGGGACCACTGCAACAAGAGGAGACAAAAGTTGCAGTGACAACAGGAGCTGCAAGAGTAGTAGAAGTGGAACAAGACAAAGCGGAGAGAAATATATAAGGAGTAGGCTAGCCAAAGGAGAGGAAGAGGCAGATTCCGGAGAAACCACCACGAATAGAGGAGAGAACTGAGAGTTAAGAAGAAACAAAGAGAAACAATGTCTGGTCTTATTCGAGGGGATATACGTTCGATCATTCCAAATGAACTGTAACTAACCGGCACTGCTGAGGCTGGGAGGTGCCTTATGTTTCTGGACTAATGGTCTTTCGTTTGCGCTTTTATTTTGATGCTTTCATCATTTGAACTGAATGTCGAGTTTCACTTTCATCTAAATGATTTCTATTTTTTTATCTTGACTTTACTGTTTATCTTTAACTCATGGATTTATGTATGAATTGAGCATTTTTGGATCATCCTCATCTTGCACCCTCGATCGTAGGGATATGTGAGGCTTTGCGCGATGGTATATAGAGAAATTAAGCTTTAATGAGATGATCTCCTGCATGATTTCTTCGTCTTCCTTGCAGTCGAAAGTTCAGGGGAAGTTCTTGAATCACTATCGCTTTGCATCCCCATTCATAGGGATATGTGAGGCTCTGCGCGATCGTATGTAGAGAAATCAAGCACCGTCGATAGTGATCCATAGCTCAAATTTGTGTCATTTTAGCAATGATTGTTTTCTGTTATTTGCTTTAGACATCGAGTGTCTTCCAACCCAAGACCCGTGAGGGTTATGCGTATTCTGAGGTTCCGACAATAAATGATCGTATTGAGCTAGGAACTCGAATCATCTTAGACGGGTTTGAAGCTCGCATGTGTGATTTTTTCCTTATCATTGCTATTTTCGATGCTTCCCTGATTCTGAGAGTTTCTGCCCGAGAGGAAACATTTCCAATCCTTTTCTGTTGCCGGCGACCCAAGTAGGGCGGGTGACAAATGAGTTTTTATCCGAAGAACTCTCAGTAATCCTGAATTGTATTTTCGAATCGATCATTCTTCCTCCTCCAAATAATCTAAACAGTCTCAGCATCATCTCAGTTTCTGGCATTCTACCGGGAGGGTTGTCCATATTCCGCTAAGGCAAGTGCAAGTAGATCGTATTTCTCTTGAATGTCCGGATACATAACTGTCATGAGACCTTGGCTCATTCCAAGAAAGGAAAGATCGAATTATAAACTGGAGCATCGTACGCGAGAGCAACAAACACCATCCTTATAAACCCCTTTATGCGTGCACGAGAGTGTCGCAGATGAGACGAGTGTCTTCCCCATCAGGTTAACCATACACACACGTGAAGGGGCATTTAGTCCTTGGCACGCATTTCTAATTGATTGTCTTTGCACTTTTTGGATCTAATCATCGCTTTTGCGCTACTCTTTTATCTCGAAAACAATAAAAATATTTAGTTTCTTTGATTTTATAGTGTTATCCTTTTTACTTTTGTCTTTAGCATTTCTTCTCGTCACCAAGTTAGTTTCGAAGAACTTTTTGAAAATTTCGTAAAACATTGCTCCCTATGGATCGAACCTCAGGCACTACAATGATGCATCGTACACTTGCGGATCACATTTTGATAGTGTAGAGAGATTATAAATTTTAAAAATTCATTCATCTTTTTTTGTATTCAAGAGAAACTTGCTAGAGTAAAGGGGTAGACATACGTTTCGAGGTCATTCACCTCTCACCTCTCATACGTATCCCTGTTACTACTTAGCACACTAGTTCCTTCTTTACACGACATTTTTCTGTATACACACTTTATGCGAGTCAAAGTTTTTGGCACCGTTCCCAGGGAGACTTAGTGTTTTTGTTCATTATTTTCAATAGTTCTTTGTGCACACTCGGGATATTAATGCTGAAAACCTTGTTTCACATGTTTATAATGCTCCTACACTTTTCACACTCTGTCGTATGTTTTCTTAGACTTGTATAGCTGCTATTTCTTTTACGCAATTTTCTTTTGGTTTTGGGGACCTATTTTAAATTTTCGCTTCACTAATCTACTAACCCATGCTTTATGTCAAGCACTGAACGAAATTTTGCAGAAATCTCTGGAGGAGAAATCTCTCAGCCTAGTTTAGAATCAAACTTTGGCCCTAGAACCTCGCGAATTTGTAAAGAAGACGTAGAGCTAGGAGGCGCGTTGTTCAACAAAGAGGAAGAAATCTGAATTAGAATATAAAAACTGAAGATCCGAGCGCACCTCGCCCTCTACAAGAGTTCTGTATACCATTAGTTGTGGGAATTGCAACTAGAATCAGAAGACTAGAGATTACTGTGAATCACTATCAGATCAATCCATCAATCATCTTAGTGCTGGGACAAAATGCCTTCGGTGGAATGACAAATGAAGACCCAAATCAACACTTGATCACCTTCCTAGAGCTTTTTGACACCATTAGATGTACTGATGTTACGCCTGATGCTGTGAGACTTCAACTATTTCTGTTCTCCTTAAGGGACAAAGAAAAATTATGGATCCGATTAGTAGCACTCGAAACGATAAGGACGTGGGTCCATCTGGTGTCAGCATTTCTAACTAGGTTCTTTCCACTAGAGAAGATTGTCGAAATGAGGAACAAGATTACTTCTGCCAATATGATAAGGAACCTCTGCATGAAGCTTGGGAGCGTTACACCAACATAATAAGATCCTACCCACACCATGGCTTTCAAAAGTGGATTATAGTGCAGACATTCTATACTGGCTTGACTGTAGAATCAAAAGTTAATATGGACTCAGTTGTAGGAGGAACATTCATGGCAAAGAATGCACACGAGGGTATGAGCTGATAAAAAAAGTGGCACAGAACTTGAGAAATTGGCTTCAGCAACGAAGGAAAAACAGAGCAAATCCAGAGGAACCAATGACAATCAGCAGTTGGGATACCATTACATTTTGAGTTGAAGAAATCAAGAGAAATGTCATGTAGAAAGTGAATCCATCAACTGACATTTTGCTTTGGAATCGGGAGTTCCAAACCCTTATCTGATACCTGGAACAATATGCACGCGGCGCCAATCATCTAACCACATGTGCTCTGATTGCCCAGAGTTAAATGGAGAAGTTGTCAATGGCTTGATGCAAAACCAAGCCAATGTAGTGTCTCCTTATTTTCCAAATGCAATGGGAGCCAATCAAAACCAAGTCAGCACGAGGCAGCCTTGGATGGGAACTCAGAATTATCCGAGTTTTTCGTATGGAGGAAACAATTATAATCGCCCTCCACAAAGTCAAGTACAACCAGGACAAGGTCTACAACCATATCAGTTCCTTAATAAGCAATCAAATCCGATAGTACAATTGTCTCCTCCTCCATAGCAAACAACAGTGCCATCCCCACCTGAACCATAAAGGATCACTACTTTAAAAACAATGATGCATAACATGCTCAAACGATAGGAGGTTCAAATGATAACATCAAACAATTATTTGAAAAGGTGGAAGGTCTAATCTCCCACAATAAGATTCTTGAGAATCAGATTGCTCAATAAGCTGCATCCACCTCTCGACCATCGGGCAAATTCCCTGGACAACCCGAGTAAAACCCTCGAGAACACTGCCAGGTTGTGTTTGTTGCGAAGTGGAACTCAGCTGCCAAAGAGAAAAGCTCCAGAATCTCCCATACAAATTGAACACCCAACGGAGGTAGTTGAACACATTCCCAAAGACAAAGAGGTAGCTACATAAACAAGCTATAAAAGTTCGAATGCTGCCAATGCCACTAAAAATCAGACTCTGAAACATAGAGACAAGGAAGAGAGGCCACCCCAGATACTTGTCTTTTCCTCAAAGATTAGTAAACAATCAGACTAACCAACAAATTTTGAGATCAACATCGCTTTTGTGGAAGCTATTCAACAAATGCCAACGTATGCCTAATTTCTAAAGGAGATTTAGTAAAAGAAAGATTGATGCTCAAGAAATAGTTGCTCTGACAGTAGAAGTTAGTGCAACCATTTTAAAGAAGCTACCGTCGAAATTGAAAGATCCTGAGAGCTTCTCCATTCCATGTGAGATATTGAAGGTTAACCGAACTCTATGTGAATTAGGAGTCAGCGTGAGCCTGATACCTCTATCAATGTGTCAGAAATTAGGACTGCTGAGATGAAGCCAACCAATGTAATCCTCCAACTTGTTGACCGATCAATTAAGCACTCCTAGGGAATCATTGAGGATATTCCAATAAGAGTGGGAAAATTCTTTATCCCCGACAAACACCCCCTTTATCTTAGGAAGACCGTTCCTTGCTACAACTGGAGCTATAATCGATGTTAGGAATGTGAAACTATCTTTCCAGCTCGGTGAGGAAACCATCGAATTCAATCTGACCTGAGCATGAAATGCCCAAGCCTGGCAGACGTAAATGAAGTTGAAGATATAGTGGACTCGACCATAGAAGAAGTGCTCAATCTCATGTTGATCGATGACCCACTAAGGAATTGTTTGACTGAAGAAGAAGAGCTAGCCATCGCCACTTCCAAAGAGTGTAGAGAGCTGCTAACAATAAAAAAAAGCGAATGCTGAAGAAGACAATAGCCCTAAATTCCATGATAACGAGATCAACTTCCTCTAGCAATGGATGTAAGGGCAGAGCCTTGACGGACACGCCTGAGCTGCACCTATTATAAAACACCGCAGGTAGAGATGAAACCACTTCTCTCTACCATAAAGTACGAATTCCTTGGACCAAATTCCGCATACCCTATTATTGTTAGTTCTACCCTCACTAAGAGTCTTTGTTGAACATCTTGCGAAAACAGAAAGGCCACATGTTACACAATGGAAGACATAAAAGGTCAATAGTCCTACCTTATGCATGCATAAGATCTCCTTAGAAGATGATGGTAAACCCACTAGAGAATTCCAAAGAAGATCGAACCCTATCCTCAAGAAGTAATGAAAAAGGAGGTTATAAAACTGTTAGATGTAGGCTTAATTTATGTTATCTCTGACAGCAAATGGGTGACCCCAATACAAGTTGTTCCAAAGAAAGGATGGATGACTATAATTCAAAATGAGAAGGGAGCAAAATGTAGCTAAACGCACCAACACAGGGTGGCGAATGTGTGTGGACATTAGAAAACTCAATAAAGTAATCAGGAAAGACCACTTCCCCTTTGCCTTCATAGACCAGACGCTTGAATGACTAGCAAAACACTCTTACTTTCGTTACTTGGGTGGTTTTTTCGATTTTCTTCAAATCCCCATATATCTTGATGTTCAAGAAAAGACTACAATTACTTGCCCTTAAGGCACATTCTCTTTCAGACGTATGCCATTTGTCCTTTGCAATGCTCCTGCAACCTTCCAAAGATGCATGATATCTATATTCTCTTATTTTATGGAAAATATTATGGAGGTATTCATGGATGACTTTTCTGTCCATGGATTCTCCTTTGATTGTTGTTTGATAAATTTATCTAAAATGTTGCAGAGGTGTGAAAAAGTCAGTTTGACTTTAAACTAGGAAAAATATCATTTCATGGTGTGGCAGGGAGTCGTTCCGGGGCATGTAATTTCCTAGAGGGGGATTGAAGTAATTTACAATTTTCTAGGGCACGCCGGTTTCTACCAAAGATTCACCAGTAATTTTTTGCAAATATCCAAGCCTCTCACAGATCTGTTGAACAAAGATGCTGAATTCGTTATGAGCCCGGAATGCGTCCAAGCATTTGAGAAGATTAAAAGAGCTCTCATATTAGCACCGATTATGCAATCATCTGATTGGTCTCTACCTTTCGAAGTAATGTGCGATGCTAGTGATTTTGTAGTAGGAGCAGCTCTAGGTCAGTAAAAAGATAAGGTCATTCATGTTATATAGAAAAATCTTGGATCCAGCTCAACAACATTACACAACCACTGAAAAGGAATTGCTCGCCGTAGTCTTTGCAATGGAGAAGTTTAGAACGTACTTAATAGGATCCAAGGTCATGATCCATACTGATCACTCAGCTCTGAAACACTACTTCTCCAAGAAGGACTCCAAACCTAGGTTGGTCAAGTGCATATTATCACTTCAGGAGTTCGACTTAGATATCAACGATAGGAATACCAGTTTAGGAGTTCGACTTAGAGTTCAAAGATGGGAGTGGATTAGAGAACTAGATGGCTGATCATCTATCCAGAATCGAGTACAAGAAAGATGAAGCAGAGATCAGGCAACCAATTCGAGCAGAACTGCCAAATGAAGCATTATTTTTCATCTCAGTCAGCACATACCCCTGGTTTACAGATATTGCAAATTTCAAGGCTGGGGGAATCCTACCTAGCCACCTGGATTATCGAAGAAAGAAGAGGTTCTTATCCGAAGAAAAGAAGTATTTTTGGGATGACTCTTATCTGTTTAAAGAATGTTCAGATGGCCAACTAAGAAGATGCATCCTAGAAGAATCTGTACAAGAAATCATCTAGGCATGGTTCACTTGGCCAACTTTGTTCAAAGATGTCCACCAATATGGTAGCTCCTGTGATAGGTGTTAGCAAATTGGAAATATCTCAAGAAGACAGGAGATGCCGCAAATTTGAATACAGGCGCTTGACCTTTTTGACGTTTGAGGAATCGACTATATGGAACCTTTTCCAGGTTTCGAGAAATACATATACATTCTAGTAGAAGTGGACTATTTTTTCAAATGGGTAGAAGCCATCCCCACTACCCATTGTGATTCCCACCACCTGACCAAGCTATTTTCGAAAGTAATATTCCCTAGATGGGGATGCTTAGGCTTATCATTAGCGATGGAGGGAAACACTTCTTAGAAAGACAATTCAACACTCTACTATCTAAGTATGGAATCACACACAGGGTCGCCACTCCCTATCACCCGCAAGCTTTAGGGCAAGTCGAGACATGAAACAAACAACTCAAGACAATCCTAGAGAAGACAATGGCAAGCTCCATAAGGGATTGGAGCTCCAAGCTCGACGATGCATTATGGGCGTACATAACGTCATTCAAAACATCTCTAGGAATGATGTCATACCAATTGGTATACGGGAAGGCATGTCATTTGCCAATCGAGCTGCAGCACAGAGCTTTTTGGGCGTTGCAATTTCTTAATTTCAAACTCAAAGCAGCTGGAGAGAAACGAAAACTCCAATTGGCTGAAGTGGAACAACTAAGGGATGTTGCTTTCGAGAACTCAGTCATCTTCAAGGATAAAACCAAGAAATGGCACGACAAGAGCATCCAACGGCGACAATTTAAAGAAGGAGACCTCATACTATTGTTCAATAACCAGATTATGACTCTTTCAGGGAAATTAAAGTCTTGTTGGATTGGCCCTTTCAAGCTTGTAAGAGTATTTCCTTCTGGAGCAGTAGAACTTGAAAAGAATGGAGGGGATACATTCAAAGTAAATGGCCACAGAGTGAAGCTATATCATGGGCTAGCCTCAAGGAACATCAAAGACACTCTTCTACTTCAACCCCCTCCTAACGGATGATTAACACTCCAACAACGTCGAGCCAACAACATTAAACAAAAGAGCTTCTTGGGAGGCAACCCAAGCTCAAATTAGAAAAAATATTTTTATGGTAGAAATATGAATTCGTGGCGACACACAATGTTATCTTTTCTAATTTGCACTTTCTAGTTTGCAAACCTAACATCAGTCCAACAAGTTGCATACAACTGATGGTTTCAATTTTTATCAAAAACCTCAATTTATTTATAATGTTGCATTTCAATATTGTGTAAGAAATTTGTTGTTTTTTCCATTTATATTAACTTGGTCCTATTACCATACTTTTCGTTCCAATTTTACATGCTTCACTGTCTGCAATCACACCACCTGATTTACGTATCATAGTATCCTCATCAACTCTGTTGCATGGAATTCATTAATTATTTATAACGCATCATGTCTTTATTTGTTAGCGCAACGTCATCAATGTACAAGGCTATTAATATTTGACTAATTCGATATTAAAATTTAACCAAATTGTTAACTCCAATAATTGATTTGGAGTTTGTCGCTCCCATCAATCCTGGGCGCTTTGTCGTGCAAGGTCACTGATGCCTTTTTCATTTAGGTCAATCAAGTGCGTTATTTTACATTCTTGCCAACTCACTATGTAAAACAAACTTAGTTAATGCACCATGTTTTTCTTGAAGTTTGCGTATTGTTATGACGTGGACTGTATACCTTAAGAGTTTCATTGTCATGAAGTATTATATATGGAAAAAAAACAAAAGAAGCAAAGCATGCTCTTAAGTTTTAATTGTAAATATGTAACACTAATCAATGTTTGATGAAATTGTTGTCTTTTTACTTAGGTTGATAAAAATCTTCCAACTAGTTGTCATAAGCTAATTGAATTTGAACTATCATCCATGGATGTGAAGAAGTTGAGGAATGGAATTGAATGTTGTACTAGATGTAGATTGAGGCAATTAGAGGTGTCATAACAAGAAGTGAAAAAAATTAATCTGAACTTCGGTTCAAATCCTAGACAATCTTACAAAAGTGTTAATTAGTGAACTATATCTAACACAACGATTTAGACTACATCATCAGGTAAAGAATATTAGTCAAAAGATAATTAAATTATTATATCTTACATAGCCAAAGCAAAATCAATTGCATTTCCAAAATAAAATTCCAAACTATTAGATAATGATTTTTCCTCTGGGAAATGATATTTAGTTAATTCAAGAAGTTGACAATAGATCATTGTGACGTATAAAGCAAGGACAAAATGAATTGTCTGTGATAAACATTCTAACAAAATTCATAAAAATACAAAAATAATGATTTTCTTGTCATAACTGAGGTCATAATTTAGACAAAAAAATCATATTTATTAAATGGGAGGTAAGTAGTTAGCTAGAATTAACTTAAAAATTAGGGAAAATTAATATTTTTAATTGTTTGGGTTGATAGAAGTCGTTGATTGTTACAGAAATACTAATAACAATTTCAAAATAAGAAAGAATCTAATAACATACAAATAACTCAAACACAAAAAAGACTAATCATATAAGGGATTACACAAATTTATTGCATAATTGATGTGGGCAGAAATATTTTATATGTGGTTACAAAATCAAATTTGAGGTTATTACTCTTTCACTTCTTATATCATATGTCCTTAGGTAATATAAGTTATCCATACCATTTTAATGCCCAAGCCAAAATTGTCATTCTTGAAACAACAAAGTTACTTTACTACAGTTGACATATTATTCGGTATATGCATGCGTATTGTTTGTAGTCATGTTTGTTAGTACTCTTAATTATGTACAAATTTGTCATAAAAAACTTAGAATGATATATTTTCTTAAGGTATTATAAATTGATATATTTAACTTGATGTGGTTTGTATCTACTATATGACAAATATTTTTGTGATAGAAATATGAATTCGTGGCAATTATCTTTTTATAATTTCCAGACTCTTCTAGCTAGCTTGCAAACCTATCATTAGTCCGAAAGTTGTTGTTGGAGTAAAGTTTTTATGCCCTATATAATTATGTTTTGATGATACAAATCTCGAAAGATTATAGATATATTTAAAATGCTGAAAAAGTTTAAATAGAAATGACACTACAAGAAAAATGGCGACTAACGATGCACAATAGCGTCTCCAAATACGGTGATGCTAAATCGACGCCACTAGTGTCGTCATGATGTATTCGTTGAGTCCCAAGTAGGAGACGCTACTTTCCTCTCAATAGCGTCTCATTAGCGTGTTCTTAGCGTTTCCGGAAATAAGCGCTAACGAAGGTGCGACGCTAGGTAGCCGCTATTATTGTGCGTCATGAAGCGAAAGTGCGCAGGAGAACCTAGTGCTATGGAGACGCTAGGTGGCGTCACATATTAAATGACGCTATGTAAACGTCAATATGATTACTTGGAAATAGATAACTATATATAGGCTATCTATATTTATATCGCTATATGTTTTATATTTTGATGTAACCCTATATATTATCTATACTATACATTAATCAATAAATAAATTAAATATTATATATGTATCTTCAACATATATATGTATTCCTATATGATTACTTATAATGTCTACATCATAGGAGTGTTCCTAAATATATCATTTGTTACCTATATTATATATGTGATTTATATAATCTATACTATAATTTGTTACCACGCGTCTTAATAACGTCGAGATAGCGTCAACAACTGGCTCTCGTAGCGTGTCCATTTTTGTGAGCTCTATTGTGACGCCATTAGCCAACGATATCCAGCGTCCCATAAGCACGGCGCTAGTTGGACGCTAATGTGACGCTCTATGTCATGGAGACGCAGCCTAGCGTCGTGATTCGTGGGTCGCTATTCCTCGATTTTCTTGTAGTGTGAGTTGCTTCATGCATTAAATTTTCGATTAATATTTTGTTTATGTTCCCACGAGATTTACATTAACGGATGATAAAAGTTATAGATAATTCTTTTATCTTTGTAGAAAACCAAGAAACACCTCATTAGGACAAACACATAAAAAGTTATGTTTACGTAAATCTCGAAAAGTTCAATTTGAAGCTTACTTTATGTGCTAGACTTGCACTTAATATTTGAGTATTCTATAATGAGATTTGGATAAAGAGATTAATGTAAAAGTTATATATAATCCTCTTATATTTTCATAGAATTAAGAATCACCTTATTTGGACAACTGTATAAAACGTTATGCCAAAAATAGTGAAGGTCGACAAGTTCTATTTGAAGTTGATACTTTTATGTGCTGAACTTGCATTTAATATTTGATTACTTTATCAACCAATTTGGGATAAGAGGTGAGCATGAAAGTTGTAAATAAAATTGTTAGATTTTCATAGAATCAAATATCATCTCATTCGGACTGGTATGAAAAGTTATGTATAAAAGAGTAAATGTCTAAAATGTTTCATTTGAAATGGACAACTTTGTGTATTGAAGTTTGAATTAATTTTGGAATATGATATCATTATATTTTGGATGAATGATGAATACTAAAGTTGTAGATAATTCTGTTATCCTTCCATAGAAAAAATAATCATCTCATTTGGATGCTAGTAAGAAATGTTATGCATAAAAAAGTAAGGTCTAAAAAGTTTAAATTGACAACTTTATGCACTGAACTTTGATTGAATATTTGACTATGATATCATTGGGTTTTCAATGAATGATTAATACCAAAGTTGTAGAATTTTGTTACCATAGAATAAAAAATTATCTCATTTCGATAATGGTGTAACAAGTTATGTATAAATGATTGCAGGTCTATCAGGCTATCAATGACAAACGGATAACCGAAACTATATCGGTCGACCATTATGGGTGAAAAAGTATGAACACTTTAAAACGGACCACTGAAGATGCAGTCGGAACAACCACTAATTATAGAGAACAAAGACATTTGTAAATCTGACGATCGAAACTATAACGGTCGACCATTATGGACAACAAAGAACAAAAATGTGGAAATCAGATGACCGAAGTCACTGCATGAACGACCGCAGATTACAGAGAGCGCGGACATTTCTAAAATGGACGACCGAATCACTTTAGGTCGATCATTATGGGAGCAAAGGCAACGGCAACGGCTAAATCCTTCTACGTACTATCATCAATGGATAACTACGCATAAAAGACAAATCAATGGCTAGTTTCGTTCATAAAATAGATAACCGAAATAGTAACGGTCGACCGTTACTATTCAAAACGGATGACCAAAACTAAAACGGTCGACCATTTTAGAGGTGACAGCACAACAGTTTTCAAATTGATTTACAACGGCCATATTTTCAAGAGAAGCCTATATAAGGGATTCAAAAGACTGAAGGAAGATGAACCAAGCAAGGCAAATCACTCTAGAGCTTCCTTCAAGTCCAAAGCATTTCTCTTGAGCTTAATCTTGCAAATCATCCCTTCCCTCTTCTAGTTTCTTAGTGTGAACATTCTTTGTAAGAAGAGAGAATTAGAGGGAATTCTTGTGTTCTTATTTAGAGAGTTTTGAGATCTCCTTATAAGAAGAGGCTTGCCTTACCTCTTGAGCAAATAAGAAGGCATTATGGTCTATCAGGCTATCATTGACAAACGGACGACCGAAACTATATCGGTCGACCATTATGGGTGAAAAAGGATGAACACTTTAAAACGGATGACTGAAGTTGCTATCGGAACATCCGCTAATTACAGCGAACAAAGACATTTGTAAATCGGACGATCGAAACTATAACGGTCGACCGTTTCTAGGCAACAAAGAACAAAAATGTGGAAATCGGACGACCGAAGTCACTGCATGAATGACCGCAGATTACAAGGAGCACGGACATTTCTAAAATGGACGACCGAATCACTTTCGGTCGCCCATTATGGGAGCAAAGGCAACGGCAACAACTAAATCCTTCTATGGACTATCATCAACGGATAACTGTGCATAAAAGACAAATCAACCGCTAGTTTCAGTAATGATCGATCGTTATGGTTCAAAATGGATGGCCGAAACTAAAATGGTCGACCGTTTTAGAGGTGACAGCACAACACTTTTCAAATTGATTTACAACGGCCATATTTTCAAGAGAAGCCTATAAAAGAGATTCAAAAGGCTGAAGGAAGATGAACCAAGCAAGGCAAATCACTCTAGAGCTTCCTTCAAGTCCAAAGCATTTTTCTTGAGCTTAATCTTACAAATCATCCCTTCCCCTCTTCTAGTTTCTTAGTGTGAAATTCTTTGTAAGAAGAGAGAATTAGAGGGAATTCTTGTGTTCTTATTTAAAGAGTTTTGAGAGCTTCTTGTAAGAAGAGGTGTGTCTTACCTCTTGAGCAAAGAAGAAGACATTGTGGTGTAAAAAGAGTTATTCTCTCCCTACAAGAAAAGGGAAAGCTAGTGAATCTCCGACGATCTCGAGGTCGGGAAGTCTGAGCGGGGACGTAGGCCAAGGTGTGGCCGAACTTCTTCAACAAACCATCGTGCATCTTGTGTTTATCTTTCTCTCTCCCTATCCTTCATACTCTATTATGCATGTGATTTGATTGCTATTGTGTTAGTTTAAATATTAACGAATCGATTTTAAGCTTTCGCGACAATTTTTGGAAAATTGGTATTTTCTATTTAAACACCAATTCACCTCCCCCCCGTTGGTGCCTTGTGATCCTACAGGTGCATATATTTGTTGGTTTCAAATTTTATCCAAAAGCTCAATTTGTTACTATGTTGCATTTTAATTTTGTGTAAGAAAATTGCTATTTTTTTCATTTTTATTAAATTTGGTCCTATTTCCACAATTTTGGTTCCAATTTGACATGCTTCACTGTCTCCAATCACACCACATGATTTACATATCTTACTATCCTCATCAACTCTATTGCGTGTAATGCACTAATTATTTATAATGCATCATGTCTTTAGTTGTTAACACAACATCATCAATGTACAAGGCTATTAATATTTGACTAATTCGATGTTAAACTCTAACCAAATTGTTAAGTTCAATAATTTATTTTGAGTTTGTAATTTTCACACATTCTTGCCAACTAAATATGTCAAATAATCTTAGTTAATGCATCATGTTTTTATGTTCTTGAAATTTGCGTATTGTTATGAGGTGGACTTCATACCTCAAGAGGTTCATTGTCATGAAGTATTATATATGAAAAAACTACAAAACTAGCTAATCATGCTCTTAAGCTTTAGTTGTAAGTATGTAACACTAATCGATGTTTGACGAAATTGTTGTCTTTTTAGTAAGGCTGATAAAAATCTTCCAACAAGTTGTCATATGTTAATTATTTTTTAACTATGATCCGTGGATGTGAAGAAGTTGAGGAATGGAATTGAATGTCGTACAAGATGTAGACTGCGACAACTAGAGGTGTCGAAATAAGAAAGGGAAAAATTAATTTGAACTTCGATTCAAATCCTAGGCAATCTTACAAAAATATTAGGTAGTGTACTATATCTAACACAATGATTTGGACAATAGCATCAGGGAAAGAATATTAGTCACAAGATAATCAAATTAGTATAGCTTACATAGCCAAAGCAAAATCAATTGCATGTCCGAAATAAAGTTCCAAACTATTAGATAACTATTCTTCCTCTAGGAAATCATATATATTTAGTTGATTCAAGAAGTTGACAATAGATCATTTTGTCGTATAAAGCAAGGACAAAATGAATTGTGTGTGATAAACATTTTGACAAAATTCATAAAAATATAAAAAAAACAATGATTTTCATGTCATATCTGAGGTGATAATTTAGACAAAAAAATCATATTTAGTAAATTGAAGGAAAGTAATTAGCTAGACTTAACTTAAAAACAAGGGAAAATTAATATTTTTAATTGTTTGGATTGATAGAAGGCACTGATTGTTACAGAAATACTAATAACAAATTCAAAATAAGAAAGAATCTAATAACATACAAATAAATCAAACACAAAAAGACTAATCATATAAGGGATTAAACAAATTTATTGCATAATTGATGTGGGCAGAAATATTTTATATGTGGTTACAAAATCAAATTTGAGGTTATTACTCCTTCACTTTTTATATCATATGTGCTTAGGTAACATAAGTTATCCATACCATTTTAATGCCAAAGCCAAAAGGGTCATTCTTGAAACATCAAAGTTACTTTACTATAGTTGACATATTATTTGGCATATGCATGCATGTTTTTTGTGGTCGTGTTTGTTAGTACTCTGAGTTATGTACAAATTTGTCATAAAAAGACTTAGATTGATATAATTATTTAAGGCATTATAAATTCATATATTTAACTTGATGTGGTTACGATACGTTATATGAAAAATATTTTTATGGTAGAAATATTAATTCTTGGAAACACACAATGTGATCTTTTTTTTTTAATTCACGAACACTTCTAGCTTGTAAACCTATCACCACTCCAACAAGTTGCATATATATTATGGTTTCAAATTTTATCAAAAAGTTCAATTTATTAATGTGTTGCATTTTTTGTGTGGGAAAATTGTTATTTTTTTCCATTTATATTAAATTTGGTCCTATTGCCACAATTTTCGTTCCAATTTGACATGCTTCACTGTCTCCAATCACACCACATGATTTATGTTTATTAATATCTTCATCAATTCTATTGCATGGAATGCATTAATTATTTATAATGCATGATGTCTTTATTTGTTACTGCAACATCATCAATGTAGATGACTATTAATATTTGACTAATTCATTGTTAAACTCTAACCAAATTATTAAGTTTGGTAATTGATTAGGAATTTGTAGTTCCCATCAATCCCCGAATACATTCTTGTCAACTAAATATGTCAAATAATCTTAGTTAATGCATCATGTTTTTATGTTCTTGAAATTTGCGTATTGCTATGACGTGGACTTCATACCTCAAGAGGTTCATCGTCATGAAGTATTATATATGAAAAAACAACAAAACTATCTAAGCATGCTCTTAAGTTTTAGAGTTAAGTATGTAACACTAATCAATGTTTGATGAATTTTTTGTCTTTTTAGTTAGATTGATAAAAATCTTCCAACTAGTTGTCATAAGCTAATTGAATTTGAACTATTTTGGGTGGCTAACTAGAATTTTTTACTCTCTTTGAGCAGAGTCAATTTTTTACTTATCCAACAACTAAATTCCACTTTTCAAGTGAGTTGGGTTTGTCTTGAAGCATCCATGAATGTGAAGAAGCTCACTGTTGCACGAGTTCAGAAATGGAATTGAATATCGTAATGGTTGTACGTTGAGGCAATTAGATGTGTTGAAATAAGAAGTGGAAAAATTAATTTGATGTTCAGTTCAAATCCTAGGCAATGTTACAAAAATATTAGGTAGAAGACCATCAGGGAAAGAATATTAGTCACAAGATAATAAATTTGTATATCTTACATAGCCATAGAAAAATCAATTGCGTGTCTAAAATATTGTTCCAAATTATTATGTTATGATTTTTCCTCTAGGAAATCATATTTAGTTGATATAAGAAGTTGACAAAAGATGATTTTGTCTTATAAAGCAAGGACAAAATGAATTGTGTGTGATAAACATTCTAACAAAATTAATAAAAAAAATAAAAAAATTAATGATTTTATTGTCATATCTGACGTGATAATTTTTTTTAAAAAAATCATATTTATTAAATTGAAGGAAAGCAATTAGCTTGACATAACTTTAAAACTGGGGAAAATTAATATTTTTAATTGTTTGAGTTGTTGGAAGGAGTAGACTATTGGAGAGTACTAATAAAAAATTCAAAATATAAAATATATCTAAACAAAGAATCTAAGAACATACAATCAATTGAAACACAACATTATTGATCATATAAGAGTTTAAACACGTTTAATGCATGATTGATGTGGGCAGAAATATCTAAAATTTCCTTACAATGTCACATTTAGGGAGATGATTATTCTTCCACTTCTTAAATCATATGTGCCTAGGTAATATAAGTTATTCATACCATTTTAATGCCCAAGACAAAAGGGTCATTCACATCAAAGTTACTTTACTGTCGTTGACATATTATTTGGTATATGCATGCATGTTGTTTGTAATCATGTTTGTTAGTACTTTTAGTTATGTACAGATTTGTCATAAAAAAGACTTTGATTGATATACTTCTTTAAGACATTACGAATTCATATATATTTTTTCAAATTTGCAAACACTTCTAGCTTGCAGACCTATCATTACTCCAACATGTTGCATCTAATTGATTGTTTCAAATTTGTATTGAAAATCTTGATTTCTTATTACCTTCACGTTCTAAAAGAAAATTGACCTTGTGTCAACTATATCAACTTTTCCTAGTGATATGCTTCATTATATATACTACGAGACATGATTTAGATATCTTAGTACCTTATTCATCAACTTTGTTGCATGCATTGCATTCAATATTTCTAACTAATTGTGTCTTCAAGGTTCTTGAAATTGTGGATCATTATGACATGGACTTCATACCTTCACAAGCTCACGATAATGAAATATCATGCATAAAAAGTCACGAGACTAGGAAAGAATGCGCTTGAAAAGATGTAGATGTATAAACTTCTTTAGCATATTATTGATTATCATACCACTAATGTTTGTTCACTTATTTTACAAGCATTAATAGGGATAAAATATATGAAAAAACTTTATGGCAAAACTCTAAATTCATGGTAACATCCCATGTTATGGTTACTCTAATTCGTAAATTCTTCTAGCTTGCAAACATATCATCGCTCGAACAAATTGCATATAACTGATGGTTTCAAATTTTATCAAAAATCACAATTTATTACTATGTTGCATTTCAACTTTGTGTAAGAAATTTGTTGTTTTTTCCATTTATATTAACTTTTGGTTTTATTGCCATAATTTTGGTTCCTAGTTGACATGCTTCACTGTCTGCAATCACACCACATGATTTACATATCTTAGTATCTTCATCAACTTGTTGCATGGAATGCATTAATTATTTTCAATGCATCATGTCTTTATTTGTTAGTGCAAACTCATCAATGTACAAGACTATTAATATTTGATTAATTTGTGTTAAACTCTAAGCAAACGGTTAAGTCCAATAATTGATAAGGTTTGTAGCTCCCACAAGACCTGAGGCACGTTCTTGCCAACTAATTATGTCAAATAAACTAATTAATCAATGCACCATGTCTTTATGTTCTTGAAATTTGCGTATTGTTATGACATGAACTTCATACCTCAAGAGGTTCATTGTCATGAAGTATTGTATATATAAAAAAACAAAAGTAGCAAAGCATGTTCTTAAGTTTTAATTCTAGAAATTGTTATCTTTGTAGCTATGATGGTAAAAATCTTTCAACTACTTGTCATAAGTTAATTCAATTTAAACTATATTGGGTATCTAAGTAGAATTTTTTACTCTTTGAGTAGAGTCAATTTTTTACTTATCCAACAATTGTCTGAAATTCCTCTTTTCAAGTGAGTTGGGTGTATGACAAAGCATCCATGGTTGTGAAGAGGTTTTGGGATGCTTAAATTTAGGAATGGAATTGAATGTTGTACTAGATGTACACTGAGGCAATTAACGGTGTCGAAACAAGAAGTGGAAAAATTAATTTGATCTTCATTTCAAATCCTAGGCAATGTTACAAAAATGTTTAGTGAACTATATCTAACATCACGATTTGGACAATGACATCAGGGAAAGAATATTAGTCACTAGATAATTAAATTTGTATTATCTTACATAGCTGTAGCAAAATCAATTGCATGTGCAAAGTATAGTGACTCGCATAAAGTGTGTATACAGACAAATGTCGTGTAAAGAAGGAACTGGCATGTTCATGTATGAGAGGTGAGAGGTGAATGACCTCGAAACGTATGTCTGCCCCTTTACTCTAGCTAGTTGCTCTTGAATATAGAAAAATATATCGAATGAAGTTTTAAAATTTATAATTTGTGTACACTATCAAAATGCGATCCGCAAGCGTACGGTGCATCATTGTAGTGCTTGAGGTTCGATCTACAGGGAGCAATGTTTTACGAAATCTTCATAAAGTTCTTCAGAACTAACTCGGTGACGAGAAGAAATGCTGAAGAAAAGAGTAAAAAGGAAACACTACAAAATCAAGGAAACTAAATATTTTTGTTATTTTCGAGATAAAAGAGTAATGCGAAAGTGATGATTAGATCCGAAAAGTGCAAAGACAATCAATTAGAAACGTGTGCTGAGAACTTACAGGAGGTGCTTCTGTTATAGGACTTAAGTTTCTTTAGTTCAACATAATATGAGTAAAAACGATTGAATGCCCCTTCACGTGTGTATATAGTTAACCCGATGGGGGAAGACACTCGACTCATCTGCGACACTCTCGTGCTCATAAGGAGTCTGTGTTGCACACGTAAAGGGGTTTACAAGGATGGTACAATCGTCGCTCTCACGTACGATGCTCCGATTTATAACTCGAGCTTTCCTTTCCTATAATGAGCCAAGGACTCGTGACAGCTGAGTATCCGGATATTCAAGAGAAATACACTAAAGGTGAATCGGCTTGCACTTGTCTTAACGGAATATGGACAATCCTCCCGGGTAGAACAGAGATGACACCGAGACTGATTAGACGATTTGGAGGAGGAACAAGGATCGATTTGGAAATACAATTCAGGATTACTGAGAGTTCTTCTGATAAAAACTCATTTGTCACCGCCCTACTCGGGTCGCCGCCAACAAAAAAGGATTGGAAATGTTCCCTCTCAGGCAAAAACTCCCAAAATTAGGGAAGAATAAAAAATAGCAATGATAAGGAAAAAAATCACACATGCGTGCATCGAACCCGTCTAAGATGATCCGAATCCCAGCTCAATACGATCGTTTATTGTTGGAACCTCAGAATACGCGTAACCCTCGCGGGTCTCAGGTTGGAAGACACTCGACGTCTAAATCAAATAACAAAAATTAACCATTGCTAACTTGACAAAATCTGAGCTATGAATCACTATCATCGGTGCTTGATTTCTCTGCGTACGATCGCGTAGAGCCCCTCACATATCCCTATGATCGGGGGTGCAAAGTGATATGGTTCAAGAACTTCCCCCGAACTTTCAACTGCAAGGAAGATGAAGAAACCATGCAGGGTATCATCTCATCAAAGCTTGATTTCTCTACGTACGATCGCGCAGAGCCTCACATATTCCCATGATCAGGGGTGCAAGATGAGGACTATCTGAAAAGGCTCAATCCATACATAATCCATGAGGTAAAGAAAAACAGTAAAGCCAAGATAAAAAAATAGAAATCATTTAGATGGAAGAGGAACTCGAGATTTAGTTCAGACGATGAAAGCATCAAAATAAAAGTCCGAACGAAAGACCATTAGTCCGAAAACATAAGGCACCTCCCGGCCTCAACATGATTAGTTACAGTTCAATTGGAATGAACAGATATCCCCTCGAATAAGACCAGAGATTGTTTCTCTTTGTTTCTTCTCAACTCTCAGTTCTCTCCTCTATTCATGTGGTTTCTCCAGAATCTGCCTCTTCCATTCCTCTGGCCAGCCTACTCCTTATATATTCCTCTCCTCTTTGTCTTGTTCCGCTTCTGCCACTCTTGTAGTTCCTGTTTTCGCCGCAACTTTTGTCTGCTCTTGTTACAGTGGTCCCCGGCTAGGAAGCTTCCTTTGCTTCAGTGTGTGAGGGAGATGGCTGGTCCCCAAGACGCTATTTGTTCGATGGCCTTTGTCGCAGCCTTGAAGTAGATCATATCCCATGAATGCAGAAACTAGTGCGTGGTGTCTAGCCGTTCAACCCCATCCATTGAAGCTTGTCGGCTTTCTGCAAGGACACAAAAAATGAATAAGAATGATATGTAAGGAAGTTTGATGTAGAGAAGGTTTGAAACATATTGAATTCGTGCTATGCATGTATTTACAGAAGGGAATAGTCATGCTATGAGTGCTAAATGCATGTGAAATAGTAGTGTAAATATATACCTTAACTCTGCACATCAACTACCCTCAGAATTAAAGTTTTTCTTGTCCTCAAGCAATCAACTAAGAACTTAGGTTTGAAACACATCATGAACATGCATCATAATCCCTCACCCCTTTTCTTCAACCTCGCCTGTTCGTTGTTAGTTTTTTTATAACCTATTTTTAAGTTGCCCTGACAGTGCCATCACCGAAACTCCTATACTAATGACACCTATAGTACGGCAATTCTTGTCCTCAAACGAGATTGACCAACTTATTTTGTTTCAACATTGATTAGGTTTGAATGCAATAACTATTTAGTTGCATGATGGGACAAAATAGAACTTTAGCACAAAAGATTCCACTCAATAGTCCCTAGCTTTTCTTCTTGGAATACTAGGCATAGGATGCTAGTGGTGCCCTGTGGGCATACTTTTGTCTTGCCCTAAGGGGAAAACAGCGGAGCAGTTATTGGTGCTTTATTTATTCATATTTTTTTAGATGATCCCACAGCATTCTCCACCGGTTCTTCCTAGAATACTAGGATGGGGCACCTGGTTTTTATTGAAAAGAAAATAAAATTCCCATTATGAAAAAGAAGAGCTATGTAGAGCATCATAGATATCTTTTAACAATTTAAATTGTTGATCAATAGGATTCAAGCAAGTGACAAGTCATTGAATGCATGAATGAGCATAGGCAATAACATGTACAAGGCTATCCCGGGCTTTAATGTCATGTCATGGTGGAAAGTTTTAAGTTTGTCAAATCTTTCAAATATTGACATTCAGACAAATTAGATACTCAGTTCATGATGGTGGTGGGGTAGATAACGTAGTTCATGATGTTTTTTAACTAAAGGCTGGAGAATAGTTCAAGATTTTCTAGTAGGGTTTTGAAAGAAGCAAGTGTGGATATCATTAAGAGTTTGATCAAGAAAAATTTTTAAACTAAGATATTCAAAGAGCCATGATAACAATTCAAGTACAATGTTATGTTAAAGATATATGAAGATATGGGTAGAAAGCATACCATTGTACTCCCCCAGACTTAAACACAACAATGTTCTCAGTGTGTTCAAGCTGGGGCAGGAGCACAATTCAAGAGGAAGTCGAGTGTGTGGGGGAACTAGCAGGCTCCCCCAGACTTGCTTCAATGCGTGAAAGAGTGATAGTCTGGTTCTATAGCAGGTGCTTGATGTGGAGGTTGCTACGTCGAAGCTTGTCCACCTACAAGGAAAGGTCAGAGATAGTTTATTGGAGGTATGAGAGGCTAGGATTGGGGATTTCTTCTGTTGCAGGTTCCAGTTCAGGGAACTTCCTCTTTCTTGTGTCAGCATTAGATGAAATGGTGCCTGAAGATCTATCGTGGCAAGGTTCTGGCAATCCATATGCTCAAGAGTGAACTTTGATCACTTGCTGATCACTATATGATTTTAACCCATTTTAGATGAAATTCATACATATCGAGTCCCACTTTTGCCTATTTTTGGGCCAATTATACTTGGAATGCAAATATTGTGATAACTATTTGATATTCCTCATTTCATACTTATTTCCATGTGCATAGAGGTTCTGAAATGCCAAAATCCATTAATATTTAAATTCTATGCCAAGTTATCATTTTGAGGACAAGTTATCATTCCTAAGTGTCAAGTTATCATTATTTTGAATGAACTGATTTTCAATGGTTTTCTTGCCCTAAATCCATCATTATCATGTATAAATCGTATTTGGATAGTCACATCTCAACTTGTGCAAAGTTTTAAGTCCATTTGAATAAGTTATCATTTTTCAAGTGCCAAGTTATCGTTAAAGGGCAATTCTGTCATTTCGACATGCAAAACCATTAATTCTGCACAAAGACCTTAAGCAATCATCTTATTATTGTTTTAACTCATTGCTGGTCAAATTTCATCACATTTGGATAATCAAAACTCAAGTTATCACAAGTTATCGTTTTTAAGTCATATAAGTTATCATTTTTGGGGCACTCAAGTTATCACTCCTTAGGAATCTCATTCATATTTGATTTCTGACCTCACTCACTTGTCACTCTAATCAAATTGATGCCTGAAATGCTTTGAACCACCCATATTAGGGCATTTCCCAAGATTTCCATAAAGTTATCATTCCGGGCCCTTGAATTCATTCATATCGATATCGGTTTTCATTCTTGCAACACACCAATTCCCTTTTTGCTATAGATCTGATTTTAACTACTGTCCTAATCCTTAATTGTTTAAATATTATTAGAAGACTTTCATGCTTGATGTTTTGGCCCTTGTAGCAAGTGGAAAAGGTGGCCAAAAAGAAGAAAAAAGGAGGGGGGACCACTAGCTTTTTGGCTGTCCAAAAAGCTGTCACTGCTGGAATTTCAGGGCCAGGAGACACATGGCTGCAATCAAAGCACAAAGAATGTTCTGATGCTGATCCAAAGGTGGGGAGAAGTGATATAAAAGCTGGATTTTTCTGGAGAAAGAAGGGGGCTGATCATTCAAGGGTTTGGAGCAAGGCAAGGCTGCAAAGGACTCTGCTGGAGGAGCTACTGCCGAGAGCTTGAAGGATCCATGAATTGTATCTGTTTCTCATCCTATTTGATGTCAAATCTTGTAAATATGAGGAGCTAAACTCCATTTCTTCTAGGATAGGGTAGTAGTTTAGATTAGTTTTGGATGGATATAGACTGTTTTATAATCCTGCACTGAATTCTATCCTGATTTTTAGATTTCAGATTTCAGAAATGTCCTATATTGATTTATGCTATGTTGTCATTAGACCCATTTGTAATTGATGCATGAGTGGTCTTATTTGATCTAAACATCCTTCAGGAATGATTTATGAGATAATATCAGATTTCTAGATTCAATTCTATTGCAAACTTGATTTCTGAATTCTGATTTCCTAGTTTCCTGAATTTTTTATTTCTGAATTCTGATTTCCTATGAATGTTGAATATGTTCTTCATTTCTAACCTGATTAATTGAGTCTTTGGGATGTTGGTATTGTCCCTATCTTGTTCAGAAATGAATCAAGATTGTTTGGGCAATCATTTGACTCAAACCAGATTTTCCACTGATTCCTGAACAGAAATCAGAATTCTGATTTTTCTGGTTTTACATTTCTGAAATCTGAAGTGTTATAAATCTGATCTTGTCATTTGTGGAGCCACAATTGTTTTGACAACTGAGAAGTTATCTTATGGTTCCATTCTAGTTCAGAGATGATCAAGATGCAATGACATTCCTATGATTCAAATCTTATTTGATTTTTCCTGATTTGAATGAGTTGAATGAGTTGCTGATTTCTGGTTTCCTGAAATTCCTGAAATCTGATTTTCTGGGTTTTTGGATCTGATTGTCATCAAGGATTGGATAATTGAATAGTTGAGAGGCTAATATATGCCATGATCTTATTCAGAAATGAATCAAGATCTTTGACAATTCAGAATTCAAATCTGATTTTTCCAAAATCTGATTTCTTAGTTTGATTCTAATTCTATTTTCTGATTGTTTGGAATCTGATTTGCCAAATGTTAATCCCTATTTTATTCAAATCACTAAGAGGTGTACTCTAGGAATCCCTTGCAGTCCAGAGATGGGTCAAGGGGCATTTGGCAAACTTGAATTCCATCAATCCACATTGCTGATTTTCCTGAAATGCTGATTTCTATTTTCTCATTTTTCTAACTTCTGATTTCCATTGTCAACCCTCATTTTAATCCACTACTGAGAGGTAGTCTTAAGGGCTTCCTTGAGATCCAGAGATGGGCCAAGGAGCAATGGAAATTGTAAACTCATGTGGCCATATGTTTTGCATTTTCAATTGAGTGTGTTTGTGTGGATTTCAATTTACTTTGCAACCGAGAGGTTGATTTTGAATCTCCCTTGAATTCAGAGATGAATCATGGAACACAAGCACCATTATTGAGTATATTTTATTCTGGTTTGGTTGATTGGAATGATTCCATCTTTTTATGATTGCAAATGCAAGTTATCATTCCAAACTTCCTTGAATTGCAAAAAATAAGCATTGAATCTTTCTTTTGAGCCCAATGATAACTTGATTTTCATTGAGGACCCTCTTTTGATTCAACCTAGCTAACAATTATATAATTATATATTGCTTAGTTAGAGGTCAATTGAGCTGTGGGAACAGCCATTTTCAAGTTGAATCAAAAGTTGGACATTTAATGATAACTTGTTCCATTCCATCCTTAATTAATTTAGATGAACCCCAAATCCTAGAAGAACTTTCCTCATTGATAGTTGAACCTTTTTAGACTTCATTCTAGCATTTATAATTCAGTTTTGATAAATTTCCAAAACCCAAAAATCTGTTATCATTTCACTTTTCATAAAAAAATCTGTTTTCATTTCCCTTTGAAAATCTGTTTTTAGCCATTAAAGTAGAACTAATTTAGATTGTTTTAGGGTGCCTTAGACTTCAAATTCTTGTGGATACGACAACCTGAGTCTACTACAACTTACTTGTGCACTTGCAGCTAGTGAGTTGGGAGAGAAAAAAAAATGAAAAATTGACATTTTTTTAAATTTCAGCAAGTTATCACTAGAAAACCCAAATATCGCTATCAAGTTTTTGGCGCCGTTGCCAGGGATTTGAGGTCAATTAGGCTAACTTAGATAGTTTAGATTACTTTTAGATTAGTTTTTAGTTTATTTGTTAGGCCAGTTTTCAGTTTTTTTGCAAGTTATCATTCTGAATTTTTTTTTTCTTTTCAATTCTGTACAGATTTCTTTCTTTTTATGAAATTGATACTTCTAAATTGATTTTATGCAGATTTGGAACTTCAAGGAGACCTCTACCTATCTGATCCTCAACTGAAAGAAGATTCAATAGGAGAAGGAGATTGCAAAGAGAAGAGGCTAGGAGAAGAACTTTTGAGAAGGAGGCTACCAATCAAAACAAGGTTGCTCCTAGGACATTTAGGGATCGTTATTCCCCCAGCAATTGCAGAAAATTATGAATTTGACTTCTGAGAGAGAAAGAAGAAAAGATGGATATGAGTTGGCAAACTTGGTCCTATGACTATTATCAATCAAGTGAAACACCCTTTAGCCAGGAGGAATTGGATTCTATAGTTGAAGAACCATCACAAATTCATTGCAATCAAGGATCACCACAATTTCAACAGCCCTCTAATGCTTACATGTATGCCTCATATGGTCATGAAAGTTCTAATTACTGGAATCAAGAGGAAGGTTTCTCAACTAGTAGTCATTATGTTTCAAATTATTGGAATCCTGAGCAAGACTTCTCAAGCAGCAATCCTTATGTTTATGACTCACAAAATCATTTATATTACCATCACAATCAAGGTCAAGAGTCAAATTTTCAGGTTGCTACCATGGATATTTCAGAAAATCAGCAATCACTTAATCAATCCATAGAGTCAGAAATGAAGATTATGTTAGAGAACTTCATGAGGCGGCAGGACGAGCAACTTGCAAACTTGGAAAAAATATGTATGAAAGTAGATGTTCTTGGAGCTGGATATCAAGCCTTGGAGGCCAAGCTTTCTTTGCAGTCCAGTCAAGAAGCCCTACAAATCCAATTTGCCCTTCTGAAAGAAGAAATTCAGGAAATGAAGATGGGAATTGAGAAAGAGATGAATGAAGAAAAAGTAGTCATGGAGGGTGAAATTGAAAAGGAGTCTATCACACTTATAGAACAGGCCAAGAAACAAGATGAAGTTGCTGAAGTTATTGAAAAAGCTACTCCAATGATACCAGCAATGAATCACATTGAAGACCCACTCATAAGGTTCCCATCCAATGAAGAATTAATTCTAGAAGACTCTGATTTTGATTCTTGGGAGAAACTATCAGATACACACCTTTATGATGAGGGCTGCAACTCAATTCACTTATTGTCTATCCCTAAAGATGAGTCACCTCCTGCATCCAACTGTCCAAAAGTTCTACTTGAAGCAATTTGCTCCACAAACCATCATGGATCAGTTGAAGAATGTCAACATCTTAGGGTTAAAGATGAAGAAACATCAAAAGAGAAGAACTGGCCTGAACTTGAATCAAGCACTAATTCATTTGAAGTCATTCAAAGTTCCAAAGTCTCACCCATCTCATTTTCCATTGGGCAACAGGTTATGACAGTAAAGCCACATGATGAGATTGAAATGGCCAAGGAGGATACAAAAGTAGAAGAAATTTCTTTCCAAATAGAGGCTATAGCAGAAGTCAGATTTGTAGAAGGAATTGAACATTCAATGAAGGAAGACCATTGCTTGCCTACTGAAAGATGGAATCAAGAGCTCAAAGATCTTCCAACAATGTTGCATTTAAAGAGGTCATTGAAGAAATGGTTGCTTAAACAAGATGGTGATCCAGGAGATTCAAATGTCATAGATGAAAAGTTATGGAATGAGAAGTTAGTATATTTCTGGTACAATGAAGGAGGGATACATCCAACTGAAAAACGAAGATCAAATACTGTGAAACTAAGAGATCCATACTTGATTAGTGAAGCTATCCACATATTGAGATCTCTACTTGATCATATCACACTATTTAAACCTCCTTGACATCAAGAGTTGTAACAATGTCTAGCCAAAGACATTAAAGAAAGGCACTTCTTGGGAGGTAACCTAAGTCATTATCAACCTAATCTTTCTGTTTTTGCAGGAATAAATGGTGAGGAACAGGTTCAATTCACAAGTCTCAAATTCAGGGAGTACCCATACCCCCTTAACCTTAATTTCTCCACTGAAAACTTAATGATAACTGATAATATCTTTTCATTATGCTACATTGATCATATCATTATCTGAATTACCATTCTTATCAGTTATCCAAATCTATTATAGCCTAATTTCAGTGCATTTCAGAAATTCCCAATGCATTGTTGAAATCTGCACTAAAAAAATCTGATTAGTTGCAAATCTACCATTCCACTGATATCCTTTGTTTCTCTGCAGAATTAGTTGCAACTAATGAAGATTAGATCACCCAAAGCTTCTGGTTGAAGTGCCAAGAAGATTCAAGTGCCCAATTCCATGCATTTCAATCCCACCCACCCCTCTCCCTTGCCTTTATTTCAACCCTGAGGACAGTGTTGAGAATAAGCTTGGGGGAGGAAACTTGGTGCTTTTCTAACCTTTACACCATGTTTTCAATTGATTTTAATGTTCATATCATAATTCATACAAGGTTATCATTGGTTTTCACAATTTATCACTAGTTATCACTCGGTTATCAATTTTTGGACTCAATTCAATTCTGAATTCATTTTGACTCTGAAATGGGTAGAATACTTTATTTTGACAGTGGGTGCACTCCAATACCAAGTGGCCAACTTGGCCATTAGCCTTCTTGCTTTAATTGGCATTATGAATTCAGATGCATTTGAATAAAATTTTTAGCTGAAAATTTTTCCTTTTTGTGGGTCACACTAGTTGATACTTATGGATTGAATTAGTAATATCAGATATCTAGAAGGGAGTCAAGGCTCTTGCTGCCATGCTAAATAGGAAAACTTGACTTTTTGGATAAAGGGATCTAAACTGTACTTGAGTTTGAACTATTGCTCACTTCATGAACAGGATAGAAAAATGAAAAAAGGAAAAGTAAAAAGTCATATGCATGCATAGAAAAAAGGAAGAGAGCAAAACTTCCAAAGGAATCTCTCTTCAATGCAAAAAGAAAAAAAATTTAGGAGAGCAAAACTTCCAAAGGAATCTCTCCTAAAGAAAGCATGAATAAAAATCAGGTGCTAAACCTGTTTATATGCATTTCATGAATAAAAGTCAGGTGTTAAACCTGTTTAATCAATTGAAAATCTGTTCATGAAGAGATTTGTAGCTCAACCCCTTTGTAAAGTTGACAATTCCTACAATTCAAACATGTTATTGTTAGTACTTCTTCCATGGCTTAAATTTGCTTTAGCCTCTGTGATTCCCTAGCTAGAAATTGAGTTTTTGGAAAGAATGAAGTGTTGGCAAAGTGGGAAACTCATTGGATTCAATTCCGCTAATCTTTACTTCATTTGTGGACTTTTAATTCAAGTTTGTCCTTAATTTCTGAATGTTTTGCTTGAGGACAAACAAAAGGCTAAGCTTGGGGGAGTTTGATCACTTGCTGATCACTATATGATTTTAACCCATTTTAGATGAAATTTATACATATCGAGTCCCACTTTTGCCTATTTTTGGGCCAATTATACTTGGAATGCAAACATTGTGATAACTATTTGATATTCCTCATTTCATACTTATTTCCATGTGCATAGAGGTTCTGAAATGCCAAAATCCATTAATATTTAAATTCTATGCCAAGTTATCATTTTGAGGACAAGTTATCATTCCTAAGTGTCAAGTTATCATTATTTTGAATGAACTGATTTTCAATGGTTTTCTTGCCCTAAATCCATCATTATCATGTATAAATCGTATTTGGATAGTCACATCTCAACTTGTGCAAAGTTTTAAGTCCATTTGAATAAGTTATCATTTTTCAAGTGCCAAGTTATCGTTAAAGGGCAATTCTGTCATTTCGACATGCAAAACCATTAATTCTGCACAAGGACCTTAAGCAATCATCTTATTATTGTTTTAACTCATTGCTGGTCAAATTTCATCACATTTGGATAATCAAAACTCAAGTTATCACAAGTTATCGTTTTTAAGTCATATAAGTTATCATTTTTGGGGCACTCAAGTTATCACTCCTTAGGAATCTCATTCATATTTGATTTCTAACCTCACTCACTTGTTACTCTAATCAAATTGATGCATGAAATGCTTTGAACCACCCATATTAGGACATTTCCCAAGATTTCCATAAAGTTATCATTCCGGGCCCTTGAATTCATTCATATCGATATCGGTTTTCATTCTTGCAACACACCAATTCCCTTTTTGCTATAGATCTGATTTTAACTACTGTCCTAATCCTTAGTTGTTTAAATATTATTAGAAGACTTTCATGCTTGATGTTTTGGCCCTTGTAGCAAGTGGAAAAGGTGGCCAAAAGGAAGAAAAAAGGAGGGGGGACCACTAGCTTTTTTGCTGTCCAAAAAGCTGTCACTGCTGGAATTTCAGGGCCAGGGGACACATGGCTGCAATCAAAGCACAAAGAATGTTCTGATGCTGATCCAAAGGTGGGGAGAAGTGATATAAAAGCTGGATTTTTCTGGAGAAAGAAGGGGGCTGATCATTCAAGGGTTTGGAGCAAGGCAAGGCTGCAAAGGACTCTGCTGGAGGAGCTACTGCTGAGAGCTTGAAGGATCCATGAATTGTATCTGTTTCTCATCCTATTTGATGTCAAATCTTGTAAATATGAGGAGCTAAACTCCATTTCTTCTAGGATAGGGTAGTAGTTTAGATTAGTTTTGGATGGATATGGACTGTTTTATAATCCTGCACTGAATTCTATCCTGATTTTTAGATTTCAGATTTCAGAAATGTCCTATATTGATTTATGCTATGTTGTCATTAGACCCATTTGTAATTGATGCCTGAGTGGTCTTATTTGATCTAAACATCCTTCAGGAATGATTTATGAGATAATATCATATTTCTAGATTCAATTCTATTGCAAACTTGATTTCTGAATTCTGATTTCCTAGTTTCCTGAATTTCTGATTTCTGAATTATGATTTCCTATGAATGTTGAATATGTTCTTCATTTCTAACCTGATTAATTGAGTCTTTGGAATGTTGGTATTGTCCCTATCTTGTTCAGAAATGAATCAAGATTGTTTGGGCAATCATTTGACTCAAACCAGATTTTCCACTGATTCCTGAACAGAAATCAGAATTCTGATTTTTCTGGTTTTACATTTCTGAAATCTGAAGTGTTATAAATCTGATCTTGTCATTTGTGGAGCCACAATTGTTTTGACAACTGAGAAGTTATCTTATGGTTCCATTCTAGTTCAGAGATGATCAAGATGCAATGACATTCCTATGATTCAAATCTGATTTGGTTTTTCCTGATTTGAATGAGTTGAATGAGTTGTTGATTTCTGGTTTCCTGAAATTCCTGAAATCTGATTTTCTGGGTTTTTGGATCTGATTGTCATCAAGGATTGGATAATTGAATAGTTGAGAGGCTAATATATGCCATGATCTTATTCAGAAATGAATCAAGATCTTTGACAATTCAGAATTCAAATCTGATTTTTCCAAAATCTGATTTCTTAGTTTGATTCTAATTCTATTTTCTGATTGTTTGGAATCTGATTTGCCAAATGTTAATCCCTATTTTATTCAAATCACTAAGAGGTGTACTCTAGGAATCCCTTGCAGTCCAGAGATGGGTCAAGGGGCATTTGGCAAACTTGAATTCCATCAATCCACATTGCTGATTTTCCTGAAATGCTGATTTCTATTTTCTCATTTTTCTAACTTCTGATTTCCATTGTCAACCCTCATTTTAATCCACTACTGAGAGGTAGTCTTAAGGGCTTCCTTGAGATCCAGAGATGGGCCAAGGAGCAATGGAAATTGTAAACTCATGTGGCCATATGTTTTGCATTTTCAATTGAGTGTGTTTGTGTGGATTTCAATTTACTTTGCAACCGAGAGGTTGATTTTGAATCTCCCTTGAATTCAGAGATGAATCATGGAACACAAGCACAATTATTGAGTATATTTTATCCTGGTTTGGTTGATTGGAATGATTCCATCTTTTTATGATTGCAAATGCAAGTTATCATTCCAAACTTCCTTGAATTGCAAAAAATCAGCATTGAATCTTTCTTTTGAGCCCAATGATAACTTGATTTTCAGTGAGGACCCTCTTTTGATTCAACCTAGCTAACAATTATATAATCATATATTGCTTATTTAGAGGCCAATTGAGTTGTGGGAACAGCCATTTTCAAGTTGAATCAAAAGTTGGACATTTAATGATAACTTGTTCCATTCCATCCTTAATTAATTTAGATGAATCCCAAATCCTAGAAGAACTTTCCTCATTGATAGTTGAACCTTTTTAGACTTCATTCTAGCATTTATAATTCAGTTTTGATAAATTTCCAAAACCCAAAAATCTGTTATCATTTCACTTTTCATAAAAAAAAATCTGTTTTCACTTCCCTTTGAAAATATGTTTTTAGCCATTAAAGTAGAACTAATTTAGATTGTTTTAGGGTGCCTTAGACTTCAAATTCTTGTGGATACGACAACCTGAGTCTACTACAACTTACCTGTGCACTTGCAGCTAGTGAGTTGGGAGACAAAAAAAAATGAAAAATTGACATTTTCTTAAATTTCAGCAAGTTATCACTAGAAAACCCAAATATCGCTATCAAACTTCTAGTTGGATTCAAATTTGATAGAGACTTTTGGAATATTGCAAAGGTGCAGCTTTCAATTAGTCTCTTTGAGAAGCAGAAACTTGTGATGTCCTCGTACTTCAATCAAATTCCATTTGCGAAGCATTTTCATGTCTATGGTCATTGCTCCATGTGTTGTTTCTAGGGAGCCGAGGTACAGGTCACAATGAATGCCAATTGTTGCAATAATCCCCCCAAATGTGATGGGACCTGACTTTATCCGGATGCACTTCTTCTAGTTTGATATTAGATATCCTAAGAAGTTGACTCGACGTCTATAGAGGAAGGCATCGATGATGAAAGGTCGGAGTCAATGATGTGGGATTCCGTGTTAGCACGTCCTAGGACATTTGTGATCTTTCCTAGGACGCCTTGGGTGTTAAAGCGCTGGGGCATTAGACTTCCAGGGAGATAGGGTAGAGCAATGACTTGGCTGAGTTTTTGTTAGGACCATTCGAAGTCATGGTTAAAGAGGCGGAATGATATTTTCTCATGATGCTTGTCATCCTCTTAAGAGCTTAGAAACTCAATAACAAGGTAGGGATATGTAGGGTAAACAGACAAAAAAAGGTCCCGAGCACCCATTTTATGGGTGGCACGCACAATGTCGGCAAGGAAGCCAAGAGAGTATAAAACTTCATGGTCTGTGAGGTTTGGAGAATAGGGCGGCCATCAGAGAATGATAAAAGTGACGCTGCTTGGAGGAGGAGAAGACAATTTCTTTGGGAGGGTAAATGAGATCGGGATTTTGTTCATTGGAAGTAACAGATTTGTTGGAGGAAGACTGCTGAGGTGACTAGGGTTGCGAGTGTTTACCCTGTGACAAGTGTTCATAGGAGCAGGAAGATGGTCGACTAGCATATGTCATGGAAGGGGAAGGTGAGCATTCACCATGCATCCAATGAAATGAAGAACTTGGATAAGCAGGACCAGGAGAAAGTTCAGCATGAGGGGATGGGGAATGCGAATGTTCAGATGAAGAATGTGGTTCGGGGATAGGCGTTGGTGATTTCGGTGGTGAAGGTGGTCTATATGGGGAAGATGAATGAGTGATGTTGAGATCCGACGGTGGGCGACGGGTGTATGTCCTGGTGAAGGGGGAAGGCAGATGGGCGAAAGTAGGTGGAGAAGGGACTGACCCTGCTTCTTTTGTCGGCGATTTAGAAGGTGGTTCTGTAGGCCTCGTTTGATGCAGGTTGGCTCTCATCTTGCTCCGCCTTTCATGGACGGAGTGCGGGGGCGGACTAGAATGCACTCGGTGGTGTCGAGCAGATGGTGGTGGTTCAACGACAACAGGCTCCTAGGGTACTTGATTCATCTCTGGACGTTCTTCGGCTTTTGTGCTCTGCACTTCCTTGCTATTGGAAGTATCTTCTCTTGCTACGCTCAACGACTGTGTCCGCGGTGGCTTTCTTGCTACCGTTTTGACCCTCCTAGTTGGTAGTTGAGGTGGTGTCTTGTCTGCTGCTTGAATCCTCGCATTGGTGGGTCGTCTGCCTTCTGTAGTCGGCTAGGGATGTGTAGACTTTTTTGGCCCAGTTTGGTTACTTTAGGCGTTGGGGTACTCTTTTTTCTCCGCTGCTGTGTCGGGTGAGGATCTACTGGAGTGACCGTGATACATAGGTCGAAGATGAGGCACATGTGCTCATTGCAGGGGTTCTATATGTACGGGTAACTCCTGAGGGCCTTCTTCCCTGGTGGACTTGTCGTCATCATCGCTTAGGTTGATTTGTCGATGGCCTAAGTGTCTGGGTGTCCAACCCACGCCTTTAGATCGATTTTTAGTCAGCACCATGATGGCCGACGAAGAGATAAGAGAAGGTTTTTAGAGAGGGTTTTTGCAAAGTGGAGTGTAGAAGTGGGGTTTGGTGGTGGAGGAGATGAAGGGTTCTATCTTTCAGAGGGTTTTGGAGCGGCAAAGGTGATGGCATGATGGCTGGCGAAGAGATAAGAGAAGGTTTTCGGGGAGGGTTTTTGCAAAGTGGAGTGGATAAGTGGGGTTTGGTGGTGGAGGAGATGAAGGGTTCTATCTTTCAGAGGGTTTTGGAGCGGCGAAGGTGATGGATTGTATGAAAGGTAATGTGCCTTGTACGTGGTGCAGTAACTTTATGTGGTGGTTTGGCAAAGAAAGGAAGTGGAGAGAGAGAAGGGATGGGGTGAGGCCGCATGGCAACGAAATCATTCAAGTGTTGGTGGGACGTGACGGTGGGCCCCTAAAGATGATTTGTCAATTAGATTTTTGAAAATCTGGCTCCATTACACAACAACTTCCTTCTCTCTTCTTGGCGGTCTGCAGCGTTTTCCAATATCCCTATTACGGAATAGGTCTTCCACTCTTCATAATGGATGGACTTTCGATTCCCGCCATTCCCTTTTAGAATTTGATGTCTTTCCTTCCTCCTTCAGTGTTCTATGTTCCTTCAAGGCATACATTCTGTGAGATGGCATTATTATTTCTTGTAGAAAGAAAGAAAACTAAAAATCATTAGAGCTTGGGTTGCCTCCCAAGAAGCTCTTTTGTTTAATGTCGTTGGCTCGACGTTGCTGGAGTGATAATCATCCGTTAGGAGGGGGTTGAAGTAGAAGAGTGTCTTTGATGTTCCTTGAGGCTAGCCCATGATATAGCTTCACTCTGTGGCCATTTACTTTGAATGCATCCCCTCCATTCTTTTCAAGTTCAACTGCTCCAGAAGGAAATACTCTTACGAGCTTGAAAGGGCCAATCCACCAAGACTTTAATTTCCCTGAAAGAGTCATAATCTGGTTATTGAACGATAGTATGAGGTCTCCTTCTTTAAATTGTCGCCGTTGGATGCTCTTGTCATGCCATTTCTTGGTTTATCCTTGAAGATGACTGAGTTCTCGAAAGCAACATCCCTTAGTTGTTCCACTTCAACCAATTGGAGTTTTCGTTTCTCTCCGACTGCTTTGAGTTTGAAATTAAGAAATTGCAATGCCAAAAAAGCTCTGTGTTGTAGCTCGATTGGCAAATGACATGCCTTCCCGTATACCAATTGGTATGGCATCATTCCTAGTGATGTTTTGAATGACGTTATCTACGCCCATAATGCATCGTCGAGCTTGGAGCTCCAATCCCTTATGGAGTTTGCCACTGTCTTCTCTAGGATTGTCTTGAGTTGTTTGTTTCATGTCTCGACTTGCCCTAAAGCTTGCGGGTGATAGGGAGTGGCGACTCTGTGTGTGATTCCATACTTAGATAGTAGAGTGTTGAATTGTCTTTTGATCACTAGCTGATCAATGTAGGTTTTTATCCCATTTTGGATGCATTTCACCCATATCGAGCCCCTAAATTGCCCAACTTTTGGCCAATTATGTTTGGAATGCATGGATTGTGATAACTAGTTGATCTTCCTCATTTTATACCTAATTCCATGTGCATAGAGGTTCTGAAATGCCAAAATCCATAAATATTTCAATTCTATGCCAAGTTATCATTTTTAGGACAGGTTATCACTCCTATATGTCAAGTTATCATTATTTTGAGTGAACAAATTTTCAATGATTTTCTTGCCCTAAATCCATTGTTATCATGAATGAATCATATTTGGATGGTCATATCTCAACTTGTGCAAATTTTAAGTCCATTTGAACAAGTTATCATTTTTCCAATGCCAAGTTATCGTTAAAGGGTAAAACTGTCATTTCGATATGCAAAACCATCAATTTTGCACAGAGGCCTTAGGCAATTATTATATTATTGTCCTAACTAATTGCTGTTCAAATTTGATCACATTTAGATAACCACAGCAAAAGTTATGACAAGTTATCATTTTTAAGGCAATCAAGTTATCGTTTTGGCACCCAAGTTATCATTCCTATAAAATTTTATTCATATTTGATTTATGACTTCAATCACTTGCCACCTTAATCCATTTGATGCCTTCAATGCTCTGAACCATCCATATTTAATCGTTTTCCAAGATTTATGCAAAGTTATCATTCCGGGCATTGATAAGTTATCATTTTTTAACCTCCATCGCTAATGATAAGCCTCAGCATCCCCATCTAGGGAATATTACTTTCGAAAATAGCTTGGTCTGACTACAAACAATATGCATGCATATACCAAATAATACGTCAACTGTAGTAAAGTAACTTTGTTGTTTCAAGAATGACCACTTTGGCTTGGGCATTAAAATGGTATGGATAACTTATATTACCTAAGCACATATGATATAAGAAGTGAAAGAGTAATAACCTCAAATTTGATTTTGTAACCACATATAAAATATTTCTGCCCACATCAATTATGCAATAAATTTGTTTAATCCCTTATATGATTAGTCTTTTTCATGTTTGAGTTATTTGTATGTTATTAGATTCTTTCTTATTTTGAAATTGTTATTAGTATTTCTGTAACAATCAACGCCTTCTATCAACCCAAACAATTAAAAATATTAATTTTCCCTAATTTTTAAGTTAATTCTAGCTAACTACTTACCTTCCATTTAATAAATATGATTTTTTTGTCTAAATTATGACCTCAGTTATGACAAGAAAATCATTATTTTTGTATTTTTATGAAATTTGTTAGAATGTTTATCACAGACAATTCATTTTGTCCTTGCTTTATACGACAAAATGATCTATTGTCAACTTCTTGAATTAACTAAATATCATTTCCCAGAGGAAAAATCATTATCTAATAGTTTGGAATTTTATTTTGGAAATGCAATTGATTTTGCTTTGGCTATGTAAGATATAATAATTTAATTATCTTGTGACTAATATTCTTTACCTGATGATGTAGTCTAAATCGTTGTGTTAGATATAGTTCACTAATTAACACTTTTGTAAGATTGTCTAGGATTTGAACCGAAGTTCAGATTAATTTTTTTCACTTCTTGTTATGACATCTCTAATTGCCTCAATCTACATCTAGTACAACATTCAATTCCATTCCTCAACTTCTTCACATCCATGGATGATAGTTCAAATTCAATTAGCTTATGACAACTAGTTGGAAGATTTTTATCAACCTAAGTAAAAAGACAACAATTTCATAAAACATTGATTAGTGTTACATATTTACAATTAAAACTTAAGAGCATGCTTTGCTTCTTTTGTTGTTTTTTTTCCATATATAATACTTCATGATAATGAAACTCTTAAGGTATACAGTCCACGTCATAACAATACGCAAACTTGAAGAACATAAAAACATGGTGCATTAACTAAGTTTGTTTTACATAGTGAGTTGGCAAGAATGTAAAATAACGCACTTGACTGAGCTAAATGAAAAAGGCATCAGTGACCTTGCACGACAAAGCGCTCAGGATTGATGGGAGCGACAAACTCCAAATCAATTATTGGAGTTAACAATTTGGTTAGAGTTTAATATCGAATTAGTCAAATATTAATAGCCTTGTACATTGATGACGCTGCACTAACAAATAAAGACATGATGCGTTATAAATAATTAATGCATTCCATGCAACAAAGTTGATGAGGATACTATGATACGTAAATCATGTGGTGTGATTGCAGACAGTGAAGCATGTAAAATTGGAACGAAAAGTATGGTAATAGGACCAAGTTAACATAAATGGAAAAAAAACAACAAATTTCTTACACAATATTGAAATGCAACATTGTAAATAAATTGAGGTTTTTGATAAAAATTGAAACCATCAGTTGTATGCAACTTGTTGGAGTGATGTTAGGTTTGCAAACTAGAAAGTGCAAATTAGAAAAGATAACATTGTGTGTCGCCACGAATTCATATTTCTACCATAAAAATATATTTCATATAGCATATCCTAACCACATCAAGTTAAATATATGAATTTATAATGTCTTAAAGAAGTATATCAATCTCTGTCTTTTTTATGACAAATTTGTACATAACTAAGAGTACTAGCAAACATGACTACAAACAACATGCAAGTATATACCAAATAATAAAACTTTGATGTTTCAAGAATGATCCTTTTGACTTGGGCATTAAAAGGGTAAGCATAACTTATATAACCTAAGCACATATAACATAAGAAGTGGAAGAATAATTACCTCCTTAAATGTGACTTTGTAAGGACATGTTACATTTATGCCCACATCAATCATTCATTAAACTTGTTTAAACTCTTATATGACCAGTCTCGTTGTGTTTGAATTAACTATATGTTCTTAGATTCTTTGTTCAGATATTTTATATATTTTGACTTTTTTATTATTATTTCTCCAACAATCAACGCATTACAACATCCCAAATAATTAAAATATCATCTTCCCCTATTTTTTAAGACGAGTCGATCTAATTACTGTCCTTCAACCTAATCAATATGATTTCTTTTGTCTAAACTATCACCTCAAATATGTCAATGAAGACATTAATTCAACTTTTCTTATATATTTTTTTTTATGAAGCTTAATTGTTAGAATGTTTATCAGACACGATTCAATTTGTCCTTGTTTTATAAGACAAAAATGATCTGTAGCTAATTTCTTGAATTGACTAAATATGGTTTCCTAGATGAAAAAAACAATTACTATAAACCTAGTGGGTTATATAATTCCAAAGTGAATCATTACATGATATAGACCAAAGAAAACAATTTAACAGTACGTGACAAGTTCAACAAAAGCTATTCAATTGTCCTCGATCGGGTGCTTGAGGCCGGTGACCAAGAAACCGAGCAAGTACTCCAACGTACGGCTATATCTAAAGTTGATAAATTAAGCAAAACCTTTTTTTTTTTTCTCAACCCAAGATGGATGGATCCTTATTCCTTGCGGAGGAATCGAACAACATGCATGGATTACCTGACCTCACCATCAAATGAAATATGCTGGAAATCCTTCTGCAAACAAATTACAATTCGTTAATAACTGGGTATGGAAAGTACAACGTGTATATATATATATATATATATATTATATATATAGAGAGAGAGAGAGAGGAAAGCAAGAACACAACACATCCGGATTACCTGACCATGCATGGCTTCCAGAGGAGGAGAGCCCCCCCTCCTGGAGCTGTTCGATTTGCACCATTGTTCAGGAAAAAAAAAATCGAGAGGAGAGAATTAAGAGAACTAACTGATCAATTGGACTATTTCATTTTCTCATAAGTAGAACTAATTTGAAACTTAGGAGCGAAGTATTAGGCGTCGACGTGGGGTGGTTGGTGAAATGCTCTTTCCTATTTCTTTTCTTTTCTTTTCTTTTCTTTTCTTTTTTCCTCCCATATATATTAATATTAATGCGAAGAAGTTAAAAGAGGCAATTAAGTCATCCTCATCCTCTAGAAGAGACAATCATTACGCAGTTAAAGAAGCGCTTTTTTCTTTCATTAATTTCTGTTTCTCAGTGACATTAATTTCCCTACTGTCAGTTTGTTTTTTTTTTTGTCAGGAGGCGTTACCATGTTTTACTTAAAATTAATCTCTCTTTCTTTTTCGATTAAGATAATTAATATCGAATTTACATTTTACAAGTAAGCGAAACCATGTTTTGCTTGCTCGGTTTAAAATTGAAAACTTTTCACCCTTCTTCGTTAGCATCTTGGAAATTTCATTTTTAATTTTTTCATATGAGAGAGCATTAGTAATTAAGTCTACACATATAACAATTATCTAGATTTCTAGAATTAAAAAAAAATGTGACGCTGAATATACAATGGTTTTATTGTATACGTTTCTTTTTTTCAGATAAACTATGAATTGACTATTTTAGGGAAAAGATGGAGAAAAATATGTTGCACGAAGCAGGAAAAAACTAATGATCGATCGTGGGAATTAAATACGTTACAATAAAAAAAAGGAAATAAAAAAAGGTTGTGACCAAAGTTTTTATGACAACCTAATAACGCAATTTCCCTTAAGAAGAAAAGAAGGCCGTAATCCTCCTCACGTGAATGGCACCTGTTTTCTTTTTTTTTTTTTTGGTTTTTTTTTTAATCTTTAATATTCTCCACGTTGAAACGACGCGTTTTATTTTTTTTCCCTCCATGCATGCACAGATATCTTCCGCCATTACTCACTCACTCTAAATCGCGGCCAAGTTTTTGAATTTTCTATCTCCATTCATCCGCTAGATAATCCCCTCTCTCTCTCTCTCTCTCTCTCTCTCTCTCTCTCTCTCTCTCTCTCTCTCTCTCTCTCTCTCTCTCTCTCTCTCTTTCTGTCAGCCACGGCGGCCGCCGGGTTCCTCAGGGGCAAGCGCGGGCGACGTCATAGATATCGTCGGTAATAAATGACCTTGATTTTATCTCCATCTCCTTGTAATTAAATGACCAGCTTCCTCGTTTGCTCCTCCCCTCCCCTCCCCTCCCCTCTCAGGCTCTCACTATATATTCGCCCCATTCCCCCCCTCTTCTTCCACTCATCCCAAACATACGAGTCCTGGTTAATTACAGGCTTTAACTAATCCTCCTCTTCTTCCACCCTGTCGCTGCAGTCTTCGCCCATGGCTGACAATGCCCCCCCTCCTGCCGCCGACTGGGCGAACCTTGGCGACGATCTCCTCCGGCTTGTTGCCGGAAAGGTGAATAATGGCCTTGATTATACGGCGTTCCGTTCGGTTTGCACCACCTTCCGCGCTGCCGCCCCCCGCCGCAAGTTGCCCCCGCTCCTTATGTTCCCATATGATAACAATTACAACTCGATTGCCTTCTACGATCCCTCAAGCAGGGACATCCGGACCGTCTTGGCCCCGGAGTGCGAGGGCACCGTGTTCTGTGGAGCGTCCCACGGTTGGATGGTCCGGATGGACGCCTCCGCACGTGTTTTTCTGTACAACCCCATCACCCGCGTCCGCTTCAATCTCCCTAGGGCGACGAGGGAGCTGGCGGAGGCGTCCGGCTTTCCGGTCGTCATGACCGAGGACGAGGTCCTGATGCGCAACCAGGCCGGGCTACTGGTCCCTTTGGGACTGGCATTCATGCGCTTCGTATTCATTCACGAAGCCTTGCTGTCGGCGCCGCTGGGGGCGGAGGGCGCAGACTGCGTCGTCATGGCTATCCTTTCGGCCTCGCAGAAGGTGGCCTACTGCAGGCCAGGTGATGCATACTGGACGATCGTGGATACCGGTCTCCACTCCCACGTCTGGTCGGCGGCCTACTGCCACCAGAGGTTCTACTTAGCAGACAACCAAGACGTGGCAGTCCTGGATGTGGCCGGGAGGTCAAGGGTGGTTCGCTACCACAGCCTGCCGTTTCCCCAGAGGTCAGACAATTTTCGCCTGCTGGAGTCGGAGGGGGAACTGTTGATGCTCTCTCCTGTCTTAATGTTAATAGAGGATGAAGACTGGCATGATCATGTAAATGGCGCGGCGTGGCCGCAGGATCTGCCAGTCGCCGAAGGAGACGGCCAAGACGAAGGCGCAGAAGAAGACGAAGGGGAGGAGGAAGAAGGAGAAGGAGAACAAGGCGGAGGAGAAGACGACGAAGGGGAGGAGGAAGAAGGAGAAGGAGAACAAGGCGGAGGAGAAGACGACGAAGGGGAGGAGGAAGAAGGAGAAGGAGAAGGAGAACAAGGCGGAGGAGAAGAAGACGAAGGGGAGGAGGAAGACGTAGAAGGAGGAGAAGAAGAAGAAGAAGAAAGTGATGAAGACCAAGTGCCATCGGAAGATGAATTTGAAGTATTTGGGCTAGTGGAACGCTTCGACATTGTCAAGCTGGATGCATTGGCAAGTACCTGGACTCTACTGCATAACCTGGGAGAGGACAGTACCGTCTTCTGGTCTCAGCATCACTGCTGGACCATGATCAAAAGGAACCTCCAGGGCTGTAACGTCGGCTGTGTTTACGGTTCCACCATGAACCCTGGGATTCCTGAGGTGTGGAACGACGAGCGACACTGCATCAGGGTGGTGAACCTAGAGGATGGCCGGGCCGAACGCATATGCTGCAACTGGATCCCACGGGACACATATAACATCGCATGGTTCATGCCACGGTTTCAGTAGCCAACCCAGCCGTCTGCAATGCATGCCTCTTCAGCTATATATATATATGCATATACATATAGCAAAAAGATTGGTCAAATTTGATTTTCATCTGATTACATCGATCTGCATGTGCATGATGTTTGCCATGATTTTTAATCTCTTGTAAGTTTTACCTGGTCTGGTCTCGAAAACTGAAACTCTAATAGTTTAGCAAACTTTTTGCTCCAAGCAAGTGCCTTTCATTCATTCACTACAAGATGATTAATTAATTTAATATCGAACATCTTCATCAGCACATTAATTGGTTCAATGACCTTCAAATATGCTCAAATGCTGATGGCGCAAATGAAATTCATATTATCGTCATCTCGACCAATCCCAAGTCATTAATATAAGTTACAGTTCATCTGGCTGCTATGATGGATATAAGGTCTTCCAAGCTCCCATTTGGTAATGGAATGCTAGCAATCAACACTTCAAGAACATCCAAGGTACAATGAATTAGAAATATAAGAATGCTGTCTGTGCTGAAAGAATGATGACAATATATAAGTAAATCACAAGTTGTGATGTAGTCAACAAAATAGGCCAAATAGAAATAGAAATTATGGCGACAAAAGAAAGTGTTAGGAGAATACAAAAAGATAAGATTTTCTCATACAATATATATTATTGAATATTATACAAAATTATGCTTTCCAATGTAAATTTTAAGCTACAGTTTATTGTTTTTTTAGAGGATGCATCCCATTTTATTTAGAAAAAGGTCAACTGTACATACATAATTTACAATAGTATAAAAAACTTAAATATTTGTCCAATCCTTCATCAACTTAGTCGTCGTGGATAAAATATTTTTACTGTAACATCTTTCTCCTCTAAACAGGCGGTCATTTCTTTGTGTCCATATAGATTACAATATAGCAAAAGGTACATTTCATCGTCGTCGGGGTACATATGTTTGAATGGTGAAATTTGGCCCACCATGCCTAAATGATCTCCAGAAGTTGTTCGTAAAAGTCACATTAAGCCACAAGCATCGGAACCCACCCTGCATACTAGTCTTGATATTGGGCATTCGAAAAATAAGTGGTTTAAGTCTTCCATTGCATGATTACGTAGTACACAAATTGTACTCATAGCTAGATCCCATTTTGCCTGTAACACCGTGTAGGAAGTCGGCCACGCCTTAACCGCCACCCAAAAGTTTTATCCTTAGTGGTATACGAAGTACCCAAATCAGGCGACAATCTATATATAGCAAACGGTCACTAGTTGTATTTGTGTTGTCCATGATCTTGAAGACTCTATTGACTGAAAAGTCTCCAATTGCCCATGTCCAAGAATCTTGTCTATAGTTGTTTGGCTTCACCCCTTCAAGTTTTCCCAAAATTAAGAGGAGGTCACTCATCCAATGTTTAGAAAGATGAGAAACAAAATGTGGCATCCAAACTCCATTGTCTAGAAGATCTCCAGACCAACGGTCAAAGTTAGTTGCTTGTTTATTTTGAGCTAGAGCATATAATCTTGGAAACATCCTTGAAAAATTCTCGTTCTAGATCCATGGATCTTTCCAAAAATGGGAGCTCATTCCTGAACCCAAGGAAGCGACAAAAAAAGGGTGTGCATGTTTATTGTTGCTAAGTTAACATGTCCTCCAATTCATAATGGCATATTATGCAAAGACAAACATGGCTGCATTTTGCATATATGTAATTAACTTGCCAAATGTCTTCAAAAGTAAATTTATTGCTTCCATAATGACTGTTTTGTCTTGAGCACCGGATGTACGGATAATATACGTAGAATTGGCACGTACGACATAAAAAGTGGAGCAATAATTACCACATAAATGTATTATTGGTCAAATAATTGTGTATAAAATAAAAGCAAAGTTAATCGCTAGCAAGTGCAATAATCGCTCAAGTAATATAATAAATATAGATTATTGAACCCATGAGAAAAAGTATAAATTAATTATCTAATATCATAAGCTAATAAGATAGAAAAATAGTTTTTTTAAAAAAAAAAATAGGTTTCATAAAATAAAAATATATAAAATTGTGACATCAAGCTTTGGATAAGATGATAGATATTCAAGAGACAACTTTATAAACCAGCATACTAGTTTGAATCACAATTAAGGTAAGATTAATTTCTTTAAATGGATAAGGACTACCCAAAAGATTATTTTCTCTAAAAAATGAATAAACTATTTTCATTTAAAATATATTAAATCTCGACAGTAATATTATCCATCAGATCGAGTACGTTACTATACCATTGATTATTTTTTTGTAGTATGATAATCAATGGATAACCAAAATTCCTATATAGGATTACCCTCGATCATGACATGAAAAATTTGAACTCTAAGGTTCTATTTGGCATTACTAGCAGTTTGACGAGCGGATAGTGGTTTAACTAGCGGATAGCGGGTAATGGATGATTATTAGCGGTTAGAGGTTATAACAAATAAGTGTTTGATAAATTTAGCATTAGAATTAGCTGATGAATATAAAATGACATAATTAGACATATGATAAATTATTTAATTTAAGCACTATACAAATTATACTATAATACAAATAAATTAAATATTTATATCTTAATTAAATAAAATAAAATTTCACAACTAAATTTTTTGTTAAAATATATTTTAAATTTATATTGACAATAATTTTTATATAGTGCACCCATGATATAAAAGTATTAATTGTGAAATTATTTTTTATTCATTGTTAACATATAAATAATCTGTAATTAATTAAGCATGAATATAAAAAGAAATGTAGTTAAATGATTAGAAAATAAAAATGAGAAAATAATAAGATAAGTTAAAAAGAAATAATGTATTTGAATAAGGGTAAAATTGGTAAAGATTATAAAACGCTAACCTCTAAACGCTAAAAGCTAGTAGAAGTAGCTTTTCAATATTTTCATATGAAACGTTAAACACTACTTATTTTTGTCATTTACCAAATAAAAGAATTAGCGTTTGAACCGCTAAACGCTACTTGAAACGCTACTTTTGGTGTTGCCAAACATAGTCTAAGTTAAAATTTTTCATCGACAAAAATAATAACTAACTAAGAAATTCAATAAACCAAAGAAAAGATATTAAAAATAACATTCTTTTCTAGTTCAAAAGAAAATTGAATAAAATGAATAATTAAAATTAAAATATATGGTCGAAATGTAACATCCGGCAAAAATTAAAAAATAATAATAAAATAAAATTGTCAAACGATATCCGCGGACATCCATTTTTGTCGAAATCCAAAATGGGCGTGACATTATTTTTATTATTCTGGCATTATAATAAAATCAATATGATTATTTTATGCCATTTCTTTTCCTCCCTTCCATTTGACCGAAGTGCATGGCAGCTAGGGCACAACCGAAACCAAACGTCTAGAAGAGAACGAGAAGCAAAGTACACAAGAGGAAGGACCGCCATGGAATCCTAAATCTTAGATTTTTCCCCTTTTTCCTTATTGTTCAGCAACAGAAACCCCCTTTCCTCACTCATCAAGGCACAGATGTTAAAGGGCAATGTGATTCTCATGGTATCATTACTGTTCATGACTGCTAACGTAGTGTGATGCTCATTGGTAATGCTTTGATGTACTAGGATGTGTGAATTGATGTTAAATGTTGATTTTGTGTTTGTATCTTTGTGACTGCACTCTAACAACATCCATTGCTTAAGAGACAAATTGGGCATACTAACAACATCCATTGCTTGTGATAAAGTCCATATCACTAACCATGTGCTGAAATTAATCACTAGGCCTACAAGCTTAATTAGTCTCTCACCTTATTACTGCTGTCCACTCTTGAAATAATCGTATCTTGATGTTGTCGTCCACTCTTGGACTTCATGTTAATTAGTTCCATTTTGTGATTATTATCCACTATTGAGCCTCAAGTTTATTAATCTCTTATTTTACTGCTTCTACCCACTCTTGAATAGCACCTACTTAAGTGACAGGACACACAATGATTATAAGCATTTTTGTCTAAAGGATTTTAAACATATCAGATGAATGGAAATGCCAAATTCATGCATTTCCTCTGCACTTGGGACACACAAGTTATTAAGATGTATGATGAATGAAACTTCATGAGTCATATGACATTATTCGAAATCATGTTCTTGAATTCTTATGGAAATGCTAAAATGTATAATATAGGATCCTTTAATCTCATCCAGTCCTGTATGATTTTGTTTAGGCAATGATACTACTGATCACTATAATGCAACAAGACTGAATTAGCCATATGAACCAACTCAGGCCAGATTAGTCAATTTCTGTCCATTCTTGTTGAAGTGTTAGCATATTATAAAGAAATGGCATAGTTAACAGGGGGTTAAATAGATATGGTTGCACATAAATTAGTAAACTTCTAAGAGGTTTATTGGTATTATCTTGTTGTCCAAGAAACAAGAAACCATTTCCCTATAACTAGTAGATATATAGTGTTTTAGTCTTAAGAGGTTTATTGTATAAACCACATAGAAATTATATTGTGTATTCATGGGCCACTACGTGCTATGTATGAAGTGTTCTACCATAAAGTATATTATGTTTTAGTCTTAGATTTCTACCATAAAGTGTTCCTTATAGATACTCTTATGTGGGTCCGACAACAAATAGATCTTGAAGAAGTATATCCATATATATGTCTTTTCATGACAACTTTTTTACAATTTGGTATACTAAAATAGATTGAGTAATGAAGTTCACATATCCTCCAATTTATAATTAACATATTATGCCTAGAAAACATGCTTGCATTTACTTATACTAAGGAATTATCTTGCCAATTGTCTTCAAAAGTAAACTTGGTTCTTCCATAATGATTTTTTGGCTTGAGTATTGGAATAGTATATATAACATACATCAAATTGGCATGCACGACATGAAAAATGAAGCAATAATCGTCATGAGAAATGTGTTACCAATAATATAATTTAGATCTTACCAATGCAAAATAAACATTATAACTTCGTTAAGCATCTACGCAAGTCCTTAAATGTTGAACATTTATATGTGCTAAGTTTGTTCAAAGACATTATTATCTATATGTTTTGTATTTTTTCTTTGTATTTCTTTAGCATTAATGACTTCACACTTATCTTAATTAAGATTTATACATGACATTCTTCCCTTGCTTTGTAAGACACGCATCTTATTATATTATTAATTAGTTAATTATACTTTTCCATATTTCGTGAACTAAATTAATGTGCCTTGGATTAAAAAAATTGTTATCTAATATTTATCAAATTTCTGGATTTATATAGTTCATGTTGCCCTTATTTTGTAGTACAAGTTGATTTAATTACCTTCCATATGATTAAGTGATTTCCATGAGCTTATGCACGAAATCATGACAACAAATATAGACATGACAAAAAGTCATTATCAAACATTTTTTATAAACAATAATTAAACAACTTTGATGCTCATACATTTTCACATACTTCATTTTGCATGTTAGCCCTTGCCGAACTCTGTCAATTACCTAGATAGGTGTTGCTTGTAGCAGAAGAAAGTATAGAATAAGACCTTATTCTATATTCCACCATACATCAGTTTAGCCTCAAGTAATGACTAGGGGTAAAGCTAGGGTTAAAAATTTATCCCTATTGTAATGAATTTTAAGAGAGAAGCCTAAAAATTTCCTTATTCCTGGTTCCAATAATAAAAAATATAATTATTATTCAGAATAAGTTATTTTTGTTCCATTAATAGTAGTATAAGTCAAACAACACCTTCAACATCCAATTCATTGCTAAGGTAATTTACCATTAATTTCTCCACATTCACATAAAGTCAAAATTAGCTTGAAAAGTTAATTTCATATTGGGGTATGGATCAACAGAAGATTATCTCTATTTGTGTAAAATGTTATGCATCAAGAATAAAGATATCTAAGCTATTATATGGAATATTTTTAGAGAGCAATGGATGAGAGGCGGTGCTCTTATATGTCTTTGTTCATGCAAGACATACAAATATATGTCATCTTCCCTTCCAATCTGTTATTTTCAACATAACATCTTTTCCCTTTAAAAATGCATTTGCAGCAATGAACCCTACGAGACTACATGAAAAGCAGCCTTTAAGCAAAATGGAAAAAAAAGACATAACATGTATTCGTCATGAGAAAATTCTCAAGAAAGAAATAAAGAATGTGTATATCAATCTAAACCACATGGAGTCTTGCAATTGATTCTCAACAATATATTTCACCTGAATTATTTATCCTTCAGTTATGGGGCATACGATACCACATGTGTATAAATTAAAGTCCATATCATGAAACTTGATAGAAAGCAAACAAAATCCACTAAGCATCCAATATTCAAGACACAACAACATTTCAACATCCTAACTGCTCCTTCAGTTAACAAAACGACAAAAGGATTATTCACTATGCCATAAATGACATGAATCTTTAAGAAATTAAGAAGAATTAGGGCAAAATTACAATTTTGTGAATGAGTAAAGAAGAAAAGGAAGACAACATAAAAAGACAGTCAGATATATTGAAATCATCATTAGGAATGTAACACCTGGACATATTTAAAAAAAAATCTCAAATCAAATTAAAACAAATCATATTCCTATTGAGAATCCAAAACTTACCAACTTAAGGGGAGATAAAAAACTTTAACCTCCTTATATAAACCACTTCTTATCTACCTTAACTATGTTTACCCTAGCCGTCAAACACCTTTCACATCCTCCCTTTTGTACCCACGTCCAGGAATCCAAGAACGCGATGTCGGATGTCGGAGAGATCATCGGAGACGAGCCCAAGCGAACCAAGTGGACGAACAAGAAGAGGGGAGAAGGATCTACAAGGTTGGGGTCCATTTGGGATTGCCGGAGATGAGGACGGACAGGACAAGCCTAGAGAAATCGATCAAAACCACAAGAAAAGCGAACAGAGGTAGGTGGATCATTGGATCAACCTTTGGATCAATTTTAATAATAGATTTGCATGTTTAAGGACTCACTTAAAGTCATAGTATCTTCTCCTATCTACCCCGCGTCGTTCCATGTGTTTATGCTTATTCTTAAGAGGTTTATTCCGACGTGGAAAATCATGAAGTTGCGACCACGATTTTGCTAGAATCACAGAACCCGATCCAGGATTGGAGAACCTGGCCCGAGTATGAATGCCATCGGGCAGACCTGGCGTAGAGCCCGACCTGGGCTCTCCATCCCCCAAATCGCGCTATCACTGACGTGCGTGCAACCACCGAAACTTGACCCGAGTTTCGGCATCGACATGCCTGACTCTTACTCGGCCCCGGTTGGGCCAAGGAAAGACCATTGAAGAACCTGGACCGGATTCCACCGAGATTATATAATATGATGTGAATTTATGTTATTATTATTTTAATGTTGATTCATGATATCTGTTGTGCCTGATTTCATCGATATATTGATCTATAGGATAGCATTGCAATGCATGATCAGAAGTTTCAATCTAGGCGAAGATGATAACCTAAATAATTAATACAGATAAAAGCTTGAATGTCCTTGTTATATAGATTGATGTGAGCTCATGGCATTGTTACCTTCATTGCATTGTTAGGGCATCGTCTTTGCCTTGTCCCCATCCATGACTCTCTCCATCATGTGACGAAAGAGGATACCCTCCCCTATAGTGAGGATGGCTTGCCGTGATGTGCACAATTACTGGTCTCATGAAGTATATAGCACCTGATTGCAACCTAAACACTCATTGATAACATTACATAGATAACATTGATCTAGAGCATTGATTAGCCTTGATGGCACATTGATCTCACTCATATCATTGTATTGATTGATTCTTATCTAGAGCATAGCATTGATCTACCTTTATTGATCCTTACATAGCATAGCATTTTATTTCATTGCTACCTATGCCTATTTGACCAATGCTTACATATTGTTAATGTTTATCCACTAGTTTATTATCCACCTATTGGACTGTGAAGCTCACGGGTTATTATTTCTCTTGCATTGATTCTGCAGGTAATGATGATAATCAAGGATGAGTTCAAGCAACTGACGACGTTCGTGATAATCTAGTGCACATGGGTGTCGCAATGTTATTTTCTATTCACTTTGTTTTAGATACTTCGAGTCCATGTTATTAGGCTTCCGCACTATTTTGATGTCCAGTTATTTCATAGCTATTTTTTAATTATATTAAAGACTATTATTTGAATCTCTATTTTCATTATTACTAGTATGTGTCCCGCACGATGTAAAAAGAATATATATACATTTTTATATTATCATTAAGTAAATTATTAAATTTTAGTTTCTAAAAAATGAATAAACTTTCTTATACATAATTCTTCTTAACTTTTATTATAATCTTTACATGCTAAAATTATAATCTTGTACCATCATTGTAGGAGGGTCTTGATATGCCAAAGTTTGACACAACCTAATACACATTTTAAAATTTCAGTAATAAATTCACATAAATAAAAGTCATATATGCATTTGCATGAAAAGTGCTAAAAATATCCAAACAAAATTACTCATAAAATTATACTTGAGAATATTGCATCTTTTGTAAAAAAAACACATTAAAAGATAAAAGACATACAAAAAACACATCGATAGAAAGTGATCTATCCATGCAATTAACGTTTCCTAGCTGCTGGGTTGCTATGAATAAAGGATTGTTAATTTCAGACCCAAAAATATTAGAATTTCTGATCTAAAAATAAGAAAATGAATAAAGTAATTCGAGATACCTTTCATTGACTCATGGAAGAAGTACGTTCATATTCTAATTTATAGTGAGTTATGTACTGAGTTTTATCTCTCTTATAACCGTCCAATGCTATTATACAGTTACAAATTAATTAACTGACAATTTGAAGGTTCAAATCTCAGATGTCTATTAGAATAACTACCCAATTTCACATAGATAACATATTTTTTTCTAATAACTAATTAATATTAATAAATATTATATCATTATATTCATTAATAAATTTAAGTTATAACTACACTTTTTATTTTTTTTATCTTGATTATTATTATAATTAAAAAAAATTAATTAATAAAAATGAGGATTTTACTATCAAATATTTTTTACTATAAATCATGATATCTTATAACTATTACTCAAAATTAATCATTTGAAAATTTTTAATTATTAATAAATTGTCCAATCAACTCATAGATTATTTTATCATGGACATGTGTGTCATTTTATAGGAATATGCCTATTTGAAGCGAGCTTCTCACAACATACAATTTCAATCATCAAAACAAAATTGCCGATTCATATCGACATTTGTTGGAGCTTGTGATACGATGTAAACACAAAGCTTGTGATATGATGTAAACAAAGATATTTCACTATTTGTAATCATCTTGAAATTAATTAGTAACGACCTCAAACGGAATCAAATTAGGAACTTGGAGCAATATAGTTATATGTTTTTCGTCATCAGCCGATCCCTTATGCTGGTCATCTCCGTGTGATCCATTGGAGCACTGGGATTAGAGGAATAGGTGCTGCATAGAGTTGCGGAGGATGCCAATGGGGTTGAGTGGAGCAATATTATGGATCATTAGATTTTGGAACTCGTCTTTTAAGAATGTTCCGATGAGAAATACACTCTTGACGTGACTCTTGAGATTCATATCATCCCCAGCTTCCTCAACGATGGCGACCACCTAGTCTTTGATGGAGAGATAGCGTGCAACGATATCAAGAGAGACCCAAATGAAGAAATCAGGATATGAAGGTTCCTAGTTGAGGATGACCCTTTTGTCCTTCTCGAGTCAGATCTCCTCCTCTGATGGCACTGCATCATGAACGGTGGTGACCACCTGGTCCACAACAAAGATGGGCACAATTTTTTTTAGTAAATACACAATTTTATTCTTTTAATAATAAAAAATAGTGGAATATGACAAATCAAGTTTATTTTTGTTAAAATTAACCATGATTTTAATAAATTAATGCATATTAGTTAAGCATATGTTTATTTATGACAATAATAGTTCACTAAAAAATAATTTAAAATAAAAAAATGTGAAAAGGGTAGCAAAGGTACTAAAAGTAGAAGAAAATCTTTCTGCAATGCCGTACCCTTTATATTTACTTACAAATAAAATTGTAAATATAAATAATATGATCTAATGTTCATTAGCATACGCATTTTCTTTTTATTAAATCTAAAAAAAATTATTATGAAAATATAATAGTATTGAAAATTTAACATATAATTTGTAAAATTTAACACATATTAATTAAGGGTGCATTTATCTAATTTTATATTTTTATTAATGGAATAGAAAGAGTCAACGCATAATTTATATATAGATTCATTTATATATGATTATTTTTTATATGAATAAAAATATATGTAATGTATAAAAAATAATAATTAAATTTTTAATACACAAATTAATAATAAAAATATCAATTGTTTGTGCTCAAAATTAAATGATGTAGGAACTTAATAAAATGTTGAAACAATAATTAACAATAAACCTAAGGATGCAAAAAGTTGAGAGAATGTGAAAGATAATAATTCAAAAGTTGAGCTTTAGTGTTTAACAACAACAACAACAACAACAACAACAACAACAACAACAACAATAATAATAATAATAATAATAATAATAATAATAATAATAATAATAATAATAATAATAATAAATTAAAATAAAGAGGATGTCAAAATAATTATAAATAATACTTTATTATTTAAAATAGTAGATCATTTAGTAAAATAATGGAATATTTCAATCCATAGCCCCTAAGAGCGATCGATGTTGCAAATAATATAAATACTTCAATACTAAAAGAGAATCATTAGCAAGTATCAACTTGTTCAATTACAGTAGTATCACACTTGCTCCTCTAGGTCTCAAAGACGATTCAATTAGTTTTCCATGAATATGATGTATAAACAGAAGTAAAGGAATCAAAGGTGCAAAATGGATTTTTTTAGAAGCTGAAGATTGACCTTATAAATGGAGCTGAAGCTGCCTTGACAAAGATGAGAAGATTGGCATGCGAGAAGTAATCGGTGGCTAGCTCCAACCTTAAGGTCGATGAAGAGACTTGAAGACGACTGACGTTTGTCATCATCTCGGGCAGCTTCTCGTCCTCCTCCAGCAAGCACAAAACAGGGACGGAATCAGAATTGTAGACAGTGTGTCTCCTCCTCTTTCTCCCTCTCTTCAGCATTGTAGACACTTGTACAAACTCATTCGGGGGCTGTTCTTTGCCATGACCACCAAAGACTTGGGTGTGCCCTTCATGGTTGCAGAGTACGTTGGAGAGGAGATGGTGTCAGCTACATGTATGTTGAACACCTTCGCCGCTAGGAGGAAGTCTTCGACTCCAGCTAGCTATGGGACCTTGGTGTTCAAGGATCTCCAACAACCTGGCCAAGGCCGCGTCATTGTACGACCTCGGCCAGAACACGTAGTCCGGCTGCATCAACCTCCAGCCGAATGATCCCTACTCCCTGTACACCATTGACATTTCGACGCGCTTGGAGCACAAAGCATCGGATTCGTCGAGAGCTGAGAAACGGTCCTGCAACTGCCCATAGCATCGAGCATCGCCTTCTTCCTGCTGTTGTCCTTGAGAAGTGATAGGTCACGGCGGGAAGCAGCATCAGACTCGCAACGATCAGACTCCTCTTGGGACTGGAGGGTGGCGAGCGAGATTAGTAGCCGCGTGATGGTCCACTGCTTCTTCCTCTTCTTTCCGCTCTCGCTTGCTCCGCCTTCGGCACCATGGGCATCATCCCCGTCTCTGCAGATGGGGCATGTCGGCAATGCCGAAAGTGTGGATGGATCAGTAGCCTCCGCCGGACGTAGATGTCGGTTGATATTTGCTGTGGGGATTGATCGTAGCTTCCGCCGGACGTAGCTATGGTTCAATGTTGTGCTGAGGAGAGGCAAATTGTTGTTTCTCTTTTTAAACTATTACCAAAAAAACTGACGTCTTTTGGAATGTGGCACCTCTCGAGTTCAATTAACCTCGAAGAAAATAACGACGACGTCATTTGGAATGCGACACCACTCAAGGTCAATTAACTTTTATTTATTTAAGAAAATAACTGTAACGCCCCCAAATCGACCAACGCCACGTGGCGAGGATCTATTCGAAGGCGCTACGAAAACACTATGACATCGACTTAAACTTGATAAAATCTCTGAAATGAAAACAATGGCATGCCAATTATAAAAGCAAAAAGGAAAGATAGGAATATCATAAAAATGAAAGTCCCAAAATATTACAAAGTCCATGATATCCATAATGTTTGGATTACATCAAGCTCAAAATGCGGAAATAAAGATAAGATAACTAGGCCCTCTCTCTTGGTTCATGTGCTTAGCATCGCTGGTCGCGCACACCATCTCAACACCATCACTAACCTGGCCCTGTGAAAATCAACACAGGGGAGGAGATCCTCCCGTAAGCTATACAGCCTAATGGGGATCTATAAGTGCACAATGCATAACAATATATAGCAATTGACAGAATTAGTAATCACTTGCAATAAGATCATAAGACCATTCAATTCGGATATTGATGGATATGAGAGATAAAGATCATGGTCAATCATATAATCATGAGAGATTTCAGAGATCATACTGAATCAATAATCATGCTTCCTTCATCATGTTCATGTTCTTGTTCATGCTTCTTGTGCTCTTACTTTTACTTAACATTAGGTGCCTTTGGGTGTTTTTATATCCTGGGAGATTTTACGTCAGAGCAAGAGCCAATGGGAGATCAAACCATGGCTAAGGGAGCGACCTTAACATGAAGCACATAACATAAGCTCTGACCACCACTTCCATAAACATATTCATATCTTTCTTACTTATTCACTTTAGCACTTTGACATACTTGCATACCATGATAGGATTGGATCATAGGACAGAGCAAAACAAGATCAAGGATACAATCACATAACATGCCAGACAGTAAGGAGTGACACAACACAAGCATAGAATGAATCTCAATCAAAATAGAAATCAATGTGCAATCTGGACAAATATCGGTCGACCGATCCTCACTGGTTGGTCGACCGTTCTTCGGACACCGGTCGATCGATATCTCTGGATCGGTCGACCGATTGGTCTGCATGCAATACAATCAGTTTCTACTACACCGATCGACCGATATCTTTGGATCGGTCGACCGATGGTACTTAAACAAAAAGAGCTTCATTTGATCGATCGGCTGAATGATATAAGGCTCGGAAAAGGTTGATCAGTCGATCGGTCTATAAGTATCGGTCGACCAATAAACTCATCACCGGTCGACCGATATACAGGATCGGTCGATCGGTCTGTATGAAAATAGACTCGGACAGAATTGTGATAAACAATCATCTAAGCCTAGGGGATTAATACAGAGCATATCTAGATCAAAAGGAAAACATGAAGCAAAATATGATAATACAATCAATCAATCATCCTTCCATGTCATTTCCATCATCAAGAACACAACATACATTAAGAACTTAATTCTAATCAATTTCTATCATGTTATACAAGGGGATTTCGGTATCACCCACCTTTTTTGTGATTGATCCTAGCTTGTAGCCCTTCCAATCACAATCATCACCTTCCCCTTATTGTTCTCCACCTAAGAAGCAATCCAAATGGAAAGGGATGTAAGGGAATGATGTTGAACATTAGAGACATTGCAAAATGGAGATGAACTTTGTAGAAATCTTGCTGTAGCAACTCCTTTCCCTTGCTGGATGAAGTGTCTTAGGGAGGAAGAGAGAGAAGTGAGGAAGAGGAAAAGGGTTTACTCAAGGGAAGGGCTCTTTATATAGGGGTTTGGGTAGGAGGAGATGACTACAATACCCTTTTTGATCTTATCCATAACCTTATCCATTCAAGGTTGTCCTCTCTTGATCTTATCCACATACTAATTCATTTAATTATTTATTTATATATTTTATTTTACATTCCTATTATATCCAGGTGTTACATCATTATCCCCTTAAAAGAAAATTCGTCCTCGAATTTTGCACTACGTAGAGGTCTTACCGAATATATGCGAAAACTCCTGGCCCATCTCGGACTCGAGTTCCCAAGTGGCCTCATCATCCTGATGGAAACGCCAGGCTACTCTGACCATGGGCACATCCTTATCCTTCTGGCGTTGTACCTTCCGCCCCACTATCTACGTCGGATACTCACCGAAGGTCAAATCCGTAGCTAGATTTGGCTCTTCGATCCGTAATACATTAGCAGCATCGTGCTTGTACTTCTTCAGCATGGAGACATGGAACACATTATGCACACGCCCGTAAGAAGGTGGCAATGCTAGCCTGCAAGCTGCTTCACCTACTAACTCTAGTACCTCAAAGGGTCCCACATACCGAGGGTTGAGCTTCCCTCGCTTAGTAAACCTCATCACTCCCTTCATAGGGGACACCTTCAGCAGAGCTTGATCACCAGCCTGAAAGATCTGCTCACATCTGCTCTTATCCGCATAGCTCTTCTGCCTGTCCTGAGCTGTCTTCATCCTCTACTTGATCAGCTCCACCTTCTCAGCATACTCTATGGCCTCCTTCCCCTCTTCCTTGCTCATGATCTTCTCTTCACCTACTTCACCCCAGTGGGCGGGTGAATGACAAGGTCGGCCATACAAAGCCTCAAAGGGTGTCATGCCGATACTGGAATGATAGTTGTTATTATAGGCGAACTCAATCAGATGAATATGCTCATCCCAGCTGCCAATCCAGTGCACAAGCTCGCAACATGTCCTCCAGTGCCTGTATAGTCCTCTCAGACTGTCCATCAATCTGAGGGTGGAAAGCAGTGCTGAAATTCAGCCTAGTGCCAAATGCCTCATGCATACTCTTTCAGAATCTAGCAGTGAATCTGGAATCTTGGTCTGAAATAATCGATGCTAGAATGCCATATAGTCTAATCACCTCCCTAACATACAAGTCCAACAAACTCTCTACCGACTGCTTCCATTGGATGGGGATGAAGTGCGCTGCCTTAATGAATCTATCAACCACCACCCATATGGCATCATGACCCTTCTTGGTCCTGGACAGGTTGGATACAAAATCCATAGTGATATTATCCCACTTCCACTGTGGGACATCTAGAGACTTCAACTTCCCGTAGGGCCTCTGATGCTCAATCTTCACCTATTGGCACATAGACATCTGGACACGTATCAGCTATCTCCCTCTTCATGTCCGGCCACCAGTAGCTGCACTGCACATCTTTGTACATCTTCGTGCTGCCAGGATGAATAGCAAACTCGGACTTATGACACTCGTCCATCATCTCCCGTCTAATGGTGGCATCTGTGGGAACCCATAACCTGTCCCTATACCGTATCCCTCCATCCGCAGATAACTAGAAGTCCTTCGGTTCCTGGTGACATCTCTTCATCATCTTCTGATACTCCGGATCCTCCTTCTGAGCGACTATGATTCTGTCAATCATGCTAGGCCTCATCTTATGCATCATCCATATCGCTTCATTACTGCCAAGTCTGGGACACCACTGATCTAACTCTTGTAACATCTCGTACTCCCGTACCCTGATGTAAGCCAGTGAGCCTTCCCACTTCCTGCTCAGTGCATCCGCCACTGAATTTGCTTTATCGGGATAGTAATTAATAGCAAATTCATAATCCTTCAAGAGCTCCAACCAACGGCGCTGCCTCATATTAAGATCTCTCTGATCAAAAATATACTTGAGACTCTTATGATCTGTGAAGATCTCAAAAGTCTCCCCATAAATATAGTGCCTCCAGATCTTCAAAACAAAAACTATAGCAGATAACTCCAGGTCATGTGTGGGGTAGTTAACCTCATGCTTCTTCAACTGGCGTGAAGCATAGGCCACTACTTTACCATGCTGCATCAGCACACACCCTAAGCCTGTCCCACATGCATCACTGTAGACTACATATCCTCCACTGCCAGTCGGAATAGTGAGGACATGTGCTGATGTCAGACGATCCTTCAAGGTCTGGAAGCTCTGCTCACACTTGTCAGACCAGATGAACTTCTCCGCTTTCCTCGTGAGATTTGTGAGCGGTGCTGCAATCTTGGAGAAGTCTCTGATGAACCTCCTGTAATAACCTGCTAACCCCAGAAAACTGTAGATCTCGGAAGCATTCTTCGACCTCGCCCAATTGGTCACTGCTTCCACTTTTGCGGGGTCCACTGAGATGCCCTTCTTGGAAACTATGTGTCCAAGAAACATGATCTCCTTCAGTCAAAACTCACACTTAGAGAGCTTGCCGTACAACTTGTGTTAGCACAGAGTCTCCAACACTATCCTGAGATGCTCCCAATGCTGCTCTGGGCTGGACGAGTAAATCAGGATATCATCCACGAACACTATGACAAACTGGTCAAAGTAGGGTCTGAAGACCCTATTCATCATATCCATAAATGTTGCAGGTGCATTCGTTAGTCCAAACGACATCACTACAAACTCATAGTGACCATACCTAGACCGGAAGGTTGTCTTCGGTATGTCCTCCTCAGCAACCCTCAACTGATGATAACCGCTCCGCAGATCAATCTTCGGAAGGTTGTCTTCGGAATGTACCTGGCCGTGTGAAGGTCTCCCATGGGGGTGCTCACCCTCATGGCATGAGGCATCTGCTGCAAAGACAAGCTAAGAGCTTGGGCGCATGACTCCGAAATAAACGAGTGTGTGGCCCCTGAATCAAACAAAACAATGGCAGACACACTAGCAATAGGAAGAGTACCTCTGATAACATCGTTATCATTCAGCTCAGCATTTGCCTCCATGTGATGCACCCTGCCCTAGGCTCCGGGGTTTGCGCCTCCTGCGCCCCTGTTATCATGACCTCTCCTAGCAGGCTGGGGGCAGTTTCGGGCGAAATGCCCGAAGTGTCCGCATAGGATGCATGCACCAGTCCTCTTGCGGCATTCGCCATCATGATATCGCTCGCAATGTGGGCAACGAGGCCTCGGTGGAACTACTGGCGCTGGTGGCTGAGGCTGACGTGGAGGAGGTGGCAGCTGTCTCAGAGGCTATTACATGAGACGCGAGTTAATTTTCATTTTTTTACATATTCTTAGTTTATACTTTGAAATCTTTATACCTGATGTCGTGCTGGTGCTGGGCGATGAGGGGGTGGAGCATAGCGATGGGCCTCTCTCTGATGATAAGGCCTGTAGCGGCGATCGCGACGATCATCCCTCCTGAATGATCGACGATCCTCGATCCGAAATCGCTGTGGCTGCTGTGGCTCCGCTGGCCTGGCTGGTGCTCTAGCCCTGCGCTCAGCCTGGTCCTTCTCCATGCGGGTGGCTAGTCTCACCGCCTTTTCCAAGGTATCGCTGTCCCTAGTCAGAACTTCAGTCTTCAGATCCGGTCGTAGACCATTGATGAACTTGTTTGCCCTTATGCGCCTCTCAAAAGGCATAGGGCAATATTGCTCCAGTGTGACAAACTGTGCATGGTACTCTCTCACTGTCATAGTTCCCTGGACAAGCTCTAAAAAGTCCTCATGCTTACTTTCCCTATCGTGATCAGGAGTGTATCGCTCTGCAAAGACCAACTTAAACTCCTCCCATGATATCTCGTCTTCCTCCAGTCCCCTGAACCCGGTGGCTCTAGTAGTCTTCCACCAACCCATGGCAGAGTCGGTGATCAGATGAGCAGCATATAGCACCTTTCGTCCTTCAGTACACCTCATCAGCTTAAAGATTCAGTCCAGGGACTCTATCCACTATTCAGCTTTGAAGAAATCTGGCTTGTCCTCAAACTGAGATGGTTTAAACCTCAGAAATGCCTCCAACGTATCCTCGGGGTCCTCTTGTCGTGGTTCCCGCGTGCGACGTATGGTCGCAGGCTAGCTACCTCCAATTTGATTGCCCCCAATGGGTCAGTCTCATCCACATACTCATCATGTGCTTGCGCTTTCGCGTTGCGACCTCGTCCTCGGCCGCGGGTGGGGGTGCGGCCTCGACCACGACTCTGTCCCCGGCCTCGCTGAGCTACGATCTATGAATCAGTGATTGGGCCCTCCGGGCCCTCTGGCGCCTCAAGAGCAATACGGGCCGATCCGGCCTCTCACTCCTGGATCCTCTCTGATCGTCTCGACATCCTTATCCTTTAATCATGAAAGAACAACACATTCAAAACCAATACTACATATTAAACATGAATTTGACTTACAATCCTCTTTTGGTGGAGAATGTGACGACAGCTCAGTGATAGCACATGAACCCCTCTTATACCATACCATACAATAGGACATCAAAAGAGTCCGAACAGCGACTCTGATACCATAAATGTAACGCCTCAAATCGACCAACGCCACGTGGCGAGGATCTATTCGAAGGCGCTACGAAAATACTATGACATTGACTTAAACTTGATAAAATCTCTGAAATGAAAACAATGGCATGCCAATTATAAAAGCAAAAAGGAAAGATAGGAATATCATAAAAATGAAAGTCCCAAAATATTACAAAGTCCATGATATCCATAATGTTTGGATTACATCAAGCTCAAAATGCGGAAATAAAGATAAGATAACTAGGCCCTCTCTCTTAGTTCATGTGGCCCTCTCTCTTAGTTCATGTGCTTAGCATCGCTGGTCGCGCACACCATCTCAGATCTGGCCCTATGGAAATCAACACAGGGGAGGAGATCCTCCCGTAAGCTATACAGCCTAGTGGGGATCCATAAGTGCACAATGCATAACAATATATAGCAACTGACAGAATTAGTAATCACTTGCAATAAGATCATAAGACCATTCAATTCGGATATTGATGGATATGAGAGATAAAGATCATGGTCAATCATATTCAGAGATCATACTGAATTAATAATCATGCTTCCTTCATCATGTTCATGCTTCTTGTGCTCTTACTTTTACTTAACATTAGGTGCCTTTGGGTGTTTTCATATCCTGGGGGATTTTACGTCAGAGCAAGAGCCAATGGGAGATCAAACCATGGCTAAGGGAGAGACCCTAACATGAAGCACATAACATAAGCTCTTACCACCACTCCCATAAACATATTCATATCTTTCTTACTTATTCACTTTAGCACTTTGACATACTTGCATACCATTATAGGATTGGATCATAGGACAGAGCAAAACAAGATCAAGGATACAATCACATAACATGCCAAACAGTAAGGAGTGACACAACACAAGCATAGAATGAATCTCAATCAAAATAGAAATCAATGTGCAATCTGGACAAATATCGGTCGACCGGTCCTCACTGGTCGGTCGATCGTTCTTCGGACACCGGTCGACCGATATCTCTGGATTGGTCGACCGATTGGTCTGCATGCAATACAATTAGTTTCTACTACACCGGTCGACCGATATCTCTAGATCGGTCGACCGATGGTACTTAAACAAAAAGAGCTTCGTCCGACCGATCGGCTGAACGATACAAGGCTCGGAAAAGGTTGATCGGTCGACCGGTCTACAAGTATCGGTCGACAGATATACAGGATCGGTCGACCAGTCTGTATGAAAATATACTCGGATAGAATTGCGATAAACATGATTTTTAACCCAAAACTGCAATCAAAGCATGAAATCAATCATCTAAGCCTAGGGGATTAATACAGAGCATATCTAGATCAAAAGGAATCACAAACATGGAGCAAAACATGATAATACAATCAATCAATCATCCTTCCATGTCATTTCCATCATCAAGAACACAAAATACAATAAGAACCTAATTCTAATCAATTTCTATCATGTTATACAAGGGGATTTCGGTATCACCCACCTTTTTCGTGATTGATCCTAGCTTGTAGCCCTTTCAATCACAATCATCACCTTCCCCTTATTGTTCTCCACCTAAGAAGCAATCCAAATGGAAAGGGATGCAAGGGAATGATGTTGAACATTAGAGACATTGCAAAATGGAGATGAACCTTGTAGAAATCTTGCTGTAGCAACCCCTTTCCCTTGCTGGATGAAGTGTCTTAGGGAGGAAGAGAGAGAAGTGAGGAAGAGGAAAAGGGTTTACTCAAGGGAAGGGCTCTTTATATAGGGGTTTGGGTAGGAGGAGATGACTACAATACCCTTTTTGATCTTATCCATAACCTTATCCATTCAAGATTGTCCTCTCTTGATCTTATCCACATACTAAATCATTTAATTATTTAATTATATATTTTATTTTATATTCCTATTATTTCCAGGTGTTACAATAACTGTGACGTCATTTGGAATGTGACATCTCTGTCAATTAAACTGGAAGAAAATAACTTCTTTGCATATTATGACACCTCTTCACATTCTAAAAAAAATTAAGAAAATAAGATGAATTGAAAAATTGAGAGAAACGATATATAGCTGCCAATGCTGAAAGGAGAGTAATTTGAAACCACCGCTTAAGCATTGGCTTTATATAAGTATAAGAAGAAGAAGAAGATAAGAAGATAAGATAAGATAAGAAGAAAACATCATTAAAGCATGCCTAAAATTAACATGATATTCAGTTAATTAGTAAAATAAGGGAGTAAATTAAGTTAATATAACATATGAAAATGGATTGATTTCTCCCTTATATTAATAAATGTGGTAATACCTAAGAAATGGTGAGGTTACACATTAATCATTCAAATTACTAACTAACCATAAACTAAAAAAATTGATTATCGATTACATATAATATTTTTAATTAGTTATAAACTTTAGAGGACACATGTTGCCAAATGTCATCTTCTCATTAAAAGTACTCTCCTTTTAATATAGCATAAATTTTTATTGATTTTATGTTAAGTCTTCCGCTTTTATTGTATTTGGTTAAAGGGATCGTTCAAAGACAAGATTTTGATCAAGGTATAATATTATTAGTAACGACCCTCGGATTAGGACTTGCCAATGACAAAGAAGATTCGAAGGCATTAGGAGGAATGAAGAATGCACACACATTCGGGCTTCTCGGATTGAAGATGTGAAGCACCACCGCTACTGCCAACCAATGTTGTTAGGACTGGACCGGACGACGACTCGGAAAAGTGTCTGTTTTAGGTCGAATCGGTCGGACCGATTGGACTGGTCGGTCGGACCGGATAGTAATAAAATATTATATTTAATATGATAATAGTAAATTAAGCTATGATATTTCAATTATATAAGTATATATATGATATCAAAATGTATTATACAAAAGAAAAAATAACAATCATAAATAATAAATAATAAGTTTATAATTAATTTTAAGATTTGATTTTAAAATTATACTCTTAATAAATTAAAATATTATGAATTTGATTATTATATACAAATTTTCTATTGATTATTTTTTATGTTAGAAGCAAAAATTACATATTTTTTTCAAAATATTAAGACAAGATTGTATATTCTATAAATAAATACATGGTATAATGAGTGGTTAACTATTTAATTTGACTTATTATATACTAAATTAAAGAAATTTAAAGTTGTGTATATATAATATTATACTATACTAAGTACATTATAGCATTGTTGTGTATTATACATATAAGAAAGAAGTGTGCACTATTCATTCATAATTAATTTATCTAATATGATAAATATTATATTAATATAATAAATATATAATTGATTTATATTATAATATACATTGATGATATTAAAAAATAAAATAAGATCATGAATTAAAGCTCAAAGTAAATTCAAAACTAAATGAAGAGAGAAAGAACTAAGTGATTGCACAAAGATAGTCCCACGTTGCTAATAGTAGCAAAGTGAGAGTCAATGGACATCTATAAATAAAGGAGGAGACTAATAGGCCAATATGAATGTTTATGGAGAAAATTCATTTTTGGATATTTTCTAAATTTATAATAATAATTCTTATCAAATCATCTCATAATAAAAAAATAAAAAAATTTTGACTAGTCCAAAAATGCGGTTCAACCCGGTTCAATCCGGTTTTGACCGGTTTTAATTGGTTTTGACCGATTTGATCCGATTCAATCCGGTCCAAATGGAGGTCCGATTTTGAAGCTCCAAATGGACCGGATTGGTGACCGGTCGGCGGTTGGACCGGTCCGACCGGCCGGTCCGGTCCGGCCCTGACAACACTGCTGCCAACAAGGACGATGAGGCTCCCTTCAAGTTCATAACCATGACTGATTCTTGTGATGGAAGAGGAAAAAGGGACATAGAACAATTTGTATTTAATTTGGGACATAGAAGGAAGGAAGGGTACTGGAAAAGTTTTGTAACGATAAGTTTTCATTAATGAACACGTAGATCATTACAATTCAATCGCCTGCAATGTTTGTTTAATGTAATTGTTGCTTTCTTTTCTCCATTTTATCTTGTGCCAACAACGAATTTTTCTATCTCAATTCATTCACCAAATCCTCATGAGTTACTGCCTGTCTGCCTGTCACCCTGCCTGTCCAGGTCTCTTTCCTTCTTATCTTCATCAGTAAATGACCTTTCTCTTTTCTTCTGCTAATTCAATTAAATGGTCATTTTTTTCTAATTAAATGGCATTCATTGCTTCCTCATCCATTGTAAGACCCCCAATTTTTCTGAATTAAAAATTAATTTTCGTAATTAAAATAAATTCAAATTTTAGGATTTGTTAAAGAAAGATAACGTTTAAACAGAAATAAACGTATAGTTAAGAGGAAAGATAAAAGATAAAATAAGAAAAATTTGAGTGAGAATGAAATTGTTATTAGATAAGAGATAGGAAAATATATTCCAAATAAATTAAGAGTTGAAGTTATAAAAAGATTAGGGATTCCAAATTGAATTTGAATCTACCTAGAAGTTTAAGATATAAAGGATTTGTAATGAGAGTTAAAATTAAAAGTTTTATGTCAAAAAATATATGAAAGAGAAAATAATAATATTATTATTATTTTATTCTGAAACTAAAAGATAAGAATAATATCTATTTATTTAATTCTGAAGATTCAGAAATAATTATATTTAGGAAAGATATAATAAAGAAAAGATAATTAAAGAGGATTAGAGATAAAGTTTGTTGAAGGATTGAATTAGAACTCCTAAGTAGGTTGAAATTAGGAGTTTTAAAGATATAATTATTCAGGAAATAAAATAATATTAAATTATTATTTTAATTCAAAAATTAAGAAATAGTGATATTAATTATTTATTTAAATTTAAAAACTCATGAAAAATAAAAGATGAATTATGAATAAAAAGTGTGAATAGGAGTTCTAATTAGATTAGAACTTGGAAGACTTCTTCCTATAAAAGGGTCTCTTCCAAGTCATCTTTCTCCCTTCCACATGAATTTTTACTCCATCTTTTTGCTATGTTTTCTCTCTCCTCAGTGCACGTATGTGGCTAAAATTTTCGGTCATCTTTTCGTGGCACATCACTCTGTCAAAGAACATCAGAGTTATCATCGAAAAGAAAGCATGGGTATCGAAAAACTTGCCTAAAGTTTTGGGTTTCAGCATACACAGGTACGTGTTAATGTTGGATTCACTTTTGGTACCCATATGTTCTCTGATGATTCAAGAATAGTTTCCCTTTGATTTCATGTCGAAAGAATGATGGTTTGATAGAAAAGTTAGGGCAAAGTTTCGATAAATCAGCATCGGAATTCCTTTGTACAAAAATTGGCCTGAGCTAAAAGAATCTAGCCCAAGTTCTTCAGCAAATTGGCAAACTAAGTGCAGCGCTCTCCGAGTCCAACCCGAATTTGGTCAGAACCTGGTCCGGGCTCTTTCCTGACGAAAGACGTGTGTTTGATTTTCAATCGAACAACCCAGCCTAAGTTAATGTCATACCCTGCCCGAGTTTCCACTTCAAAATATGTAAAGAAGATGATTCGACCATACCCGGCCCGAGCCACCTCGAACCCGGCCCAGGTTCCCATTGAAAATATGTTTGAGTTTATGTTTTGATATTACTTGGCCCGAGTTTGTAGTATACCCAACCCGAGTTATGTTAAAACTGGCCAGGATTTAGTTTAGCCCGGCTAGGATTATGTTCATTTTTTAGATGTGATTTCTATATGGATTTATTATGATGTTTAATGACCTTTTTGACCCTGAATTGATGCATGATTAATTGAACAGAAAAGGTAGTAATCAGGTAATAAGATAACAGTTAAAAAAGGTGGGAAACCGTGGATACCGATTGCACACACAGAAGCTTTCCAAATTGCAGCATAAAATCCTAGCATGAGGGTCAAATAAAATACCCTTAACCATAGGGAATTGGAACTAAGTGCCAACTAGTGCTACATTGTATGATGAAATGATGCGGGCCACCTATAAAATTCATAGGAGCCACCTCTAGAATCCAATCCTAACCAAAGAAGAAGAAAGAAATGAACATGAAAAGTAATGAAGAATATGAAAAGAAACATGAACAAAGTATATGAACATGAACATGGAAATAAAACATGGACATGGATATGAATATGAATATGAATAAGTATATGAACAAGAACAAGAGCATGAATAAGAAATATGAATATGAATATGAATATGAATAAGTATAAGAATAGGAAAAGTAAAGACAATGTTTGTTAAAGTGCATGATTATTGACTAATGACCTTATAATTATTTCATGATTAAGTTTGATTCATTTCTATCATGATTTTATATCCCTTCGTATTATTTCATGTATTGAGCATTCATTACTCATGTAAATCTTATTTCCTTATGTTTGAATCCCACGGGTAAATAAACTCATAAGTAAGGATGGAGGCATGGGCAGCAACAATATTCATGGTGATGTAAAATGGACATGGGTATTGAGTGATTAGAGCTCTTCATTGTAAAGTGATTTGAAAGTTAGTCAGCTTTTGGAGGACTATTAGGAAAGAATAATTATAAAGAATATTCGCTTTAAAGAATAATTTAATATTATTTTTGCTTCCACATTCCATGTAAAGAAAATCCCAAGAAGAAAAGATTGTAGATAACGCCAACCCAAATAAACCCAATTGCCACATGTGAAGAGGGTGAAATTTCAGAGCATTACATCCATTCCCGCTATATATTCACGCATCCTCCCTCCTCTATTCACCCTAGTTAAACCTAACACTTCCTATTATTACCTCAAGCGAAAGCTTTAATCCTCTTCCCTTCCTTGCCTCAGGTCGCGCGACATGAATCACCCATGGTTCCAGTCCCCCCCACCCCCCACCCACCCACCCCCCACCCCACCCCGTCGTTCTCCTAGCATACCCGAATAGGGCCAACCTTCCAGGCAATATCCTCGAGAATGTTGCCAGCAAACTGGAACATGAAATCGATTAAGACTTTCCGCCTAGTTTGCACCACCTTCCACGCCGTGGCCCCGCGCCGCAAGTTGCCTCCACTCCTCGTGTTCCTCTATGATAGTGACAACCAATCAGAGGCCTTGTTCTGCAGTGCGTTGATGCGAGAATTGACAACAATTAAATGCTAGCAAGTGCATTAGTCGCTCAAGTAATAAATTGTAATAGTAGAGTATCGAACCCACGAGAAATTAACTTACTTAACTAAACTAATTTCAGAGGCTAATAGGAGACAACATAGATTTGGGTAAAAAAGAAATTACAAAAAAGTAAAGAAAAAATAAACTAATCTATTGATGCTTAGGGTCTTAGGATGAGTTAAAATAATTAAGAACAAACTTGTTTTAACTTCTGTAGTGATTAATATAATCAAAGATAATCAGGTTCAACTTTTAGATGGATTAGGAACACCTAAAGTATGATCTCCCTAACCGGGTAAACCAACTATTTTTAATCCTAATAAGATGAGAATACTCCGCTCGGCTCTACTCTCAATTCTAATGACATTAGAATGCTATGAGTTGTGATTCCTACGCTACCAAACCGCTCATGAGTCAACTTGGTAGACCACACAATCTAATACTCCGCATGACTCTATTAGATTACGACATGAATTGTATAACAGAAATTATGAATTAAGAGATTGATCACACTACACAGTCAATAATCAACTAATAATACAATTAAAAATAATGATTAAACAGAGCAATCATGTTTTGAAAAGCTAAACGAACTATAATCAATCCTAAAGAAAGGTTCACAAGTTTTTCCTAACAATAATTCTCTTGCAGAAATAAAACTAAAACTTAAAACTAAACTAAATTATCCGGATTCCAGAGATTAAAAAGATAAAACTTTAAAGCATAACGATGCATCCCAACTTGAATTAAAATTGGAAGTACTCACTAGTATGAATGATCAATCACTGCACGATTCTCGCATGAGTCTACCACGCAGAAATCTTCTCGGTTGTTCTTCAAGTTGCTCCCACATTTTTATCTTCAAAGCACAGGTTGCAGGCCCTAGCTGCTCTCTCTAGGTGGTAGAAAGGCTCCATTTATAGGGATTTAGGATTGCATGTGATTGGAGAAGAAACGAAGATCTTTTCTATGTGAAATTTTGGCCTTATCAAACTTCGAAATTTGGGCCATAATATGTTTCCAAATCATCTTGGGATAATATAATATGAGTAGGAATCCTTGTGCAATTGAAATTTTTTCAAAAATAACTGCAAAATTCAAAATGGGCTTCATCACGCCTGTTCGAATCGAATTAAAAACAGGATTTCATGGCATGTGATTGCATTTTCACAGCTCTTATAGTGTGAAAAATATGAATTTCACAGCCCGTGAAAGCCTGGTCACGGCCGTGTCTCGGACCAATTTTTTGGAGTGAGAAAATGCATTTTAACGGCCCATTATTAAGTTTTACGGCCTTCTTCAAGGCCTGTGAAAAACTCTTCACGTCCTGTGATAGCACAATTTCAGCCTTGCGCATCTTCACTCTTTTTTACTTTCTAGCTTCGTTTTAATTCCGATTTGAATGTGGTTTTCTCTGTTGGCTTCGTAATTTAGTTTTCTTACTTCCTAGACAATAAAATACAACATTGGATAGATTTTCATTTTTATAGAATTAATGTAAATAAGATCATGCATGCTATTAGAAAATGATTCCAAATAAGATTAAATACATGACTAAATATATGTTATCTTTTGCATGCATCAAACTCCCCTAAGCTTAGATATTTGCTTGTACTCAAGCAATGTTCAAGGCAAAGCTCCAACCAAGAAGGTCAATCATCGCTTCCACCCTGTCAGTCAACTATTTTTCTTAGCACTAGATTTTATACATTGATCGCTAAAGTATCTCTCCATCATTCTGATGACCTAGTCTTGTAGAATTTCTGAATAGTGCACATATTTAAATTCATTCAAGTTCATCTCATATAAGAAAGGATACAGTCTATTAAATAAGAGTCTCAATGTTGAAAACATAAGTGTATACTGAGCTTATACCTTTTCACTTTAAAACTTCTGATATTTTCATTCATACTTTTTTATTTTGTTGATTTACTTATGTGCTTATCCATATTGCACAAGGTAGTCCATGTAACGGACTTTCGACGGATCCTAGAGCAGTTGCCTTTAGGTTGCCAGACAAGAATACCCTACGGATCTAATTAATCACCCGGACACACCAAGGTTCTGAATAACACTTTTGTACTTCTTTGTTTTATTTTGTTGGGGTTCAACTAACCCTTTTTATATTTTTGCACATTTTTTTAAGCTCAATAAACACTGAAACGTTCAACAAAGAGGAAATTATTATCAAGACTAAAGAAAAATTAAAAAAAAAAAGAGAGCATGAACAAGAATTTGTCGTCCAAATATTCATAGTTCTACTTAGCAACATTCACATTCCAAATACCCAATATTAAGGCGATAAAACATAAAATAATAGTGCTTCAAATTTTGTTAATTAGAAGGATGTCCTTGAATAATGCTTGAAAATAAGAAAATATTAAGGCATGAGAAAGAATGATATGGAATTTTAAATTTCTATAGATTTTCGAGATGATGCAAATCAAATATGCAAATAATAGATAAAACATGATAAGAATGTATGCATGTAATGCAATATAAGATGATAGGCATGATGCATGAAAATGCAAACTCTCCCAAGCTTGAACTCAACATTGTTCTTAATGTTGAAAAGCAAATCTGGAAAAGAGATTATAAAAATAATAAAGAAATTTTAAAGGGAGGAATTGAAAAGAAACAACCTGATATCTTCCAATGTGATGGATGTGGTAGCCATAGAGAGAAGCATGTATATATGTATAGGAGGTCAAGTGTAAAGTGAAGATGTCTAGTTTAAATTGCCTTCATAATAATTGCTTCCGATTGCTTGTGTGATGGGTCGTGAATGAGACATAACTGCTTTGTGATTTCATTCACGGCTGATGATATGGATGTAACAACTTGGTGATCCGTAATGAGTAGATAATGCCCTTGAATTATTGCTTTCGTAATGGGTCATGAGAGAGAACTCACGACCCTCACTGTTGAGCTCGTCAATGGTAATCGGCTGGGCGTGAACGTTCTTCAATGTACTCATAGGCTGGTATTTACTTGTAATGACCGTGATCTGCATCTTTGTTGCTCTTTGTTATGTGATTGCCGACGTTTGACAAAAATTTCTTGAAGCTATCGGCGTTGTATTGTAGACGTCGGTAAGAGAGATCGTTTGTGGTTGTCGCTTGATTCTTTATTTTTGTGGGCACAATGCTTGCCCGAGCTCTTGCCGAAATTAATGGTGAAGTCTAAGGGCAGAGGCCACCATCTCTGCTCATAGTTGCACGGGGTTGTTGGTTGAAGAAGGTGGCGCACTGATCTTCATCAGAGATCAAGTTCGTGGTGGTGGATGGAGAGTCGGGGCGAAGCCGGACTGTTCGATGCCGAAGATCAGGGATGATGCCTCTATGAGGGATACTTCGGCGGCGAGGAAGGAGATCGGAGCAGTTGAGGTACAACTGCCGACGTCGAATCAAAGATCGTGGTCGCGTAGAGGTTGTCGATTCCTTAGTCGTTGGTGGACATCACGATGGTCGTTCTGGTGATCAAAGAAGAAAATTGGGTCGCCGATGTATTCGAATGATGGTGCATGAAGAATTAGTGTCACGGACTTGCATATAAAATAAGTAACCAAAGGGGGCCGTGAAAAAAAAATTGGTCAGTGTGTTCTGTTGAGATCTAAGGCCTCTTACGGCACGTGAGTAAGTTATCACAATCTTGAAAAAAAGGTCGCGCTAAGTGAAATATTGAGTGGGTTTTGAATCAGGAAAAAAAATCTTTAGGTGGTGGTCTGACATACGGGGCGTGATACATTTGTAACAGCTGTTACGACCATTGTGTGACAATTAGAAGCCTACTGAGGAATCCATGAGGTGAGCATAATGACTTGTGAAATATGCAAAGGTTGAGATTAAGGCTACTATGAGACCCACTACTAGATGGTCACGACCCGTGATGAATGAAAAATGATGTGAAAGGACCGTGGGTAGACCCATAAATACCTACTAATACCCCGTGATCGAGCATGTGGATGGATCAACACCTACTATGAGGCATGTGATCATATGTTCATGTCTCGTGATATGTTTGATAAACCTTCTCAATGACCCGTAAAACATGGATAATGACCAGCAAAATTTGGACAATGATATATGAACTCTCTGTAAGACTCATGAAAGTCCGGTAACGACCCATGATGACCTAAAAATTTCAGAAAAATTCATTGATATGTTCGTGAATTGCTAGACATGAGTCGTGAGTTTAAAGATAATGCCCGTGAAGTAGTGATAACGGCCCGTGATATTCATCTCTTCTTCCTTTTTTTTAAAAAACAAATTGGACCTACAATGTTGGATGATTAGTTCAAAATAAAAAATAAAAACAACTAATAGAGATAAAACAAAAGAAGTTCAGAAACTAAATTAAGTAAAGAAGAACAAAAAATCTAATCTAATCAAATGAAAAATTAAAATCCAAACTAAGAGATAAAGGTAAGATAATAGTTCTAATTTAAAGTCTTTAGCTTGACTTTGATATATGTGTTATGCTGAGACTGATATGAGATAATCAATTAGAATAAACAAATGAATTTGCACTTAAGGAACAATCTCACCGGGATTTATTTGATGTGATCGTGAACGTTCGATGTGACGAGACTCAACACGTGTAGTGGTGGATGATGCCCAATGTCTCCACCCGTGTGTCATCGTCGGATGGTGGAGGTTCTTCAAGTATAGCAACTTTCTTAAGTTAAACTTGGAAGTTGTGCTGCTGATTATCATGAGTTTCCGAATGGTTCTTAGGCCTCCATTGAACTTTTGTAGTTGGTGTGTTTGAAGTCGGTGATGTGTTTTTTTGTTTTCCTTTGATTTTCCAATGTTGTGTATTAGTCGGAGAGGTCTCTATTCTTTCTCTCCTTGGTGATTCTTGAATTTGTAGAGATGTGGCTGACGACATTGGTGGTGGCGGTGTTGTTGATGGTGATGTCAATGTTGGAGAAGGCTTTTGTGTAATAAGGACCTCCGAAGGCCAGTTCCTCCTTCGTACTTGTCCATCTTCAATGAAGTATTCACTTGTCTCCTGTACACGCCATTGCGTAGTTGCTATCCTTACTAAATACTTTGTTTGTGGATGTCCTCTTCTTTGATATGAATGTTGATGGTGGCATGGGCACATGATGATAGTTGGACTCTCGTCGATGTGCTTTGGAGATTCAGCACTTAGAGAAGTTAATTGCGCAACTTGACTTTCTAATGCATGCAACTTTGCTTCCAGCGCATCAAACTTGAGCTCTTTGTCAAAGAGTTGAAGAGAGTCGTCTACTTCGAGTTGCTTCTGGATTTGTGTTAACTGAGCCTTCAAATTTTGAATGTGTTCATCTTGCATTTGAAGCTTCCTTTCAATTGTTGTAATAAGTTGACCCATCATCCCTTCAAGATCAACTTTTGGCTCAATAGAAGATTTCGATTTGAGAAAAGTTGTAACATGCTCCTACGTCTCCTCGCTTCGATGTGGTAGATTTGTCTCCAAATTGTCAATTTGATAGTTTTGTGTGGAGAGTTGCTTCAGTAAAGGACTCAATTTGCTTGTGATAATGCTTTTTGGGTCTATGAAGAAGTCTTCGTATGGACTCATTATTGTGACTCATTGTGGCCTCATTGTGAACTTTATGTTGCTGGATAGCAGCTTTATCTTCCTCAATTTGTGGATTGGTGGATGTTTTCTTCTTTCCCATTGAGGATGTATTGATATGAGCGTGATAGTTGAGTTGTGTAGGAAAGATGTAAATCTGAAAACTTACACAACTAAAAGAACAAGTGAAAGAAAAACAAAAATAAAGTCTCAAACAAGAATAAAATAAGCGTAGTAAGTAAAGAATAATTCCACGGCAACGGCGCCAAAAATTTGATGCGAGAATTGATAATAACTTTTACATGGATTAGGAACACCTAAAGTATGATCTCCCTAACCGGGTAAACAAACTATTCTTAATCCTAATAAGATGAGAATACTCCGCACGTCTCTACTCTCAATCCTACTCAGATTTGAATGCTATAAATTGTGATTCCTATGCTACCAAATCGCTCGCACGAGTCAACTTGGCAGACCATGCAATCTAATACTCCGCACAACTCTATTAGATTATGACATGAATTGCATAACAAAAATTATGAATTAAGAGATTGATCACACAGTCAATAATCAACTAATAATTCAAATAAAAATAATGTTTAAATAGAGAAATCATGTTCTTAAAAGCTAAACAAATTATAATCGATCCTAAAGAAAGGTTCACAAGTTTTTCCTAACAATAATTCTCTTGCGGGAATAAAACTAAACTAAATTATCCGAATTACAAAGATTAAAAAGATAAAACTTTAAAGCATAACAATGCATCCCAACATGAATTAAAACTGGAAGTGTAACGCCCGAGATTAATTGGGAAAAAAGAAATAAAAGAAAAAGAAAAGAAAGATAAAACAAAAAAGGAAAAAGATAAAATCTCGGATCAGATTTTAAAAGGAGTTGGTTTTCAACCAAACTCAAACTTTTCCCCTATTTGTGCGCCTTTCGCCCCTGATCCGCCGCTGCCTACAGGAGACATGCAGGAGGACATGGACACTGACGAACGCGCACCTGAACCGAGAGGGACCGGCAGAGGAAGAGGAAGAGGAAGAAGAAGACAATAGTAATAGTTTCTTGGACAGAAACTAAAAGGTATGGAACTATGATCGATTCGTGATAGAATCCTAATTTTAGACTTGAAGCATGCACTAGTCTATGCCTAGTGTATAATAATGTTCTATGATGATGATTGGTGCCGGCCATCGCCGGAAAAGTCAAACGGAATGCGAATTGCGCGTCTGTGCAGTTTCTGCGTAAGAAGAATCCGGCCCGTGTAGGTCCTTCGCCGGACCTGGATCCGCCATTGCTGCGCTCTCCGAGCTCTGCAACCGGACGAGCCCGGCCCAGGTTGAAGACGACTCGGACCGAGTTCCACGCACGACGAACAGTCAGGCATGATGGCAGTCCCGACAAGAAGACGATCCGATCCGGCCCTGGTGTAACCTGAACCCGGCCTTGGTACTTCCCCGATTTTATCGAGGATGACCATATATGAACCTGACCCAGGTTTTTTCCCCACTCGGCCTGGGTTCCGACATTGATTAAGTCGATTTTATATAAATCCTTGATTTATGTTCCTATTCCAGATCCTAATGATGCATATGATTATGTCAATAATGACCTTGATTACTCTCCATGATCTTGTCTTTTATCCTGATTTAAAGTTCTTATCAATTTAATTAAAAGATGCAAGATAAAAGATGTAAATCGTTAAATGGAGAGCTCTTTTATGATGGACTAGTGACGACTAGATTATGGGCTGACTTCGGTCAGTTATGGACTGACTACGGTCAATTATGGACTGGCTCTGCCAATAATGATGATGGATGGGTTGAGACAGGCCTCCCCGTGGGTTGAAATATACCCCAAATAAGTCAAAGATGAAAACTAAGATGATGAAGATGATGAACACATATGAATAAAGACTCTTTCTTATTATGTCCGGCTTTTGTCATTTTATGATGACTCTTTATGACCTTTTATTCATATGTCTCTTTACATGTTTCTATTTTATGATCATGATCCATTATCCTCTTATATGATGATGTTATCTTTATAATCATGTCTAGTATCATGATCTTATGATGATATTTATCTTACTTCCATACTGAGTTGTAAACTCATAGGGAGGAGGTTCTCCTCTGCATGTTCTTAAATGCAGGCCAAGGTCAGAATGATGAAGGTGACCAACGGTGACAGATCGAGCTCGTAGGTGGCTGCACATGGTTATCGAGTCCTTTAGATGATGGATAGCTTTTTCCGTTCTTTTATTACTTGTTGTATTAGTTTTCTTTTGGACTCCTATGAAGTCATTTATCAGTCTTCCGCATATTACGATGTTACTCTCTTTTATCCTTAATGATGATTTAGTTATTCGGCTTTTATCGATGTTGAGTTGACCAGTTAAAGTCTTCTTTTTTGTCAATATGATGTACACGTAAGGATGACCCGTAGCATTCTCGAAATGTATTCTGTCATGTGGCGGGGTGCGATTTGGGGGTGTTACAAGAAGTGCTCTCTAGAATGAATGATCAATCGTTGCACGATTATCGCATGAGTTTACCATGCAAAAATCTTCTCGATTGTTCTTCAAGTTGCTCCCACATTTTTATCTTCAAAGCACAAGGCCCTAGCATGCTCTCTCTAGATGGTAGAAAGACTCTATTTATAGGAATTCAGTTTTCATGTGATTGGAGAATAAACGGAAACCTTTTCTATGTGAAATAAGGAAAGTTCAGTTCTGAATTAGTTATGAAATTTTGACATTGTCAAACTCCGAAATTTGGCCCATAATATATTTTCAAATCATCTTGGGATCATATAATATGAGTAGGAATTCTTGCGCAATTGAAATTCTTCAAAAATAACTTCAAACTCAAAACTGGGCTTCATACGGCCTGTTACGTCGATTTAACAACCTAAACAAGGTCCGAATCGGATTAAAAATAGGATTTCACGGCTCTTGTATTATGAAAAATATGAATTTCACGGTCTGTCCACGGTCGTGTCTCGGGCCAATTTTCCAACATGAGAAAATGCATTTTAACGGCCCATTATTAAGTTTTACGTCCTTCTTCACGGCCGTGAAAAGCTCTTCACGGCCCGTGACAACACATTTTCAGCCATGCGCATCTTCAGTCTTTTTGACTTTTTGGCTCTGTTTTAACTCCAATTTGAGCGTGGTTTTCTCTGTTGTCTTAGTAATTCAGTTTTCTTACTTACTAGATAATAAAATACAACATTTGGGTAGATTTTCATTTTTTAGAATTAATATAAATAAGCTCATATAATGATGCATGCTATTAGAAAATGATTCCAAATAAGATTAAATGCATGACTAAATATATGTTATATTTTGCATGCATCACGTGTTCAATGGCTGGATGGTATGGATAGATGTTGTCTCATGCATCTTCTGGTTGAACCCATTCACCCGGGTCTACACTCAGCTCTCGAGAGCCTCGTTGGATCTTGTGGTTGCGTCCGGCCGTTCGGTCACAATGATCAACGATGATGATGCAATCTTTTTATGCAAATCAGATGTGCAACTCATTATCTTGGGACTGTAGTGCATGAAAATGGTATGTATTAGGGAAGCCGTGCTCTCGATGTCGTCGTTCCACGAGGGATGGAGTGCATAGAGCCAACAGTCCTCGTGTGCTCATCAAAGGTGGCCATATGTAGGCCAGGGGATGCACACTGGACGATCGTGCAGGCCGGCCTCAACAGTGTTGGCTTTTTCAATATTTTGGTCTCTATTTTTCTATATTCTCATTTTATTTACCAAGAATGTTCATCCATATTCTTGTTAACCAAAATGAGAACATGACCAAACATACCAAAATTTGATAACAAAATTGATCGATATTTGGTTTCAAGTTGAATCTAATCCAATATATATTTGAGGGATAATTATGAACAATATAGTTAGTTTGTTTATCTATTTTCAAGTCATGATGTTCATCTAAATTAAGGCATAATTAAGAACATGACCGAGCTCGATTCTTTTATACTATGTTTCAAGTTAAATTATATTGCTCTTTTCAAGTCATCAAATATCAAGCACAATCAACTAAGATAGGTTATGTTCATCATCTAGATGCTTTCAATTCGATCAAACTAGACATTTTTCAAGTAATCTAGTCAGTATTTTTTGTTTGGACAAATAAGGACTTACTGTAAACGTCGTGGTGGTGAGACGTTTGAGCAGCAACATTGGCGGCGCCTCCGGGTAGGGTGTTGGAGGTGATGGTGGCAGCGGCATCTAGGTACGATGTCAGAGGAAGGTGGCAGGGTCGAGGTTGATGGATGAGCAGGGCATCGAGGTCAGGGTCGAGGTCAGAGGAGTAGCAAGGTAGTGGTTGGGGAAGCAGTAGGAGCAGGGTGGCGGCGGTCAGGGTCAAAGGAGGAGGCGGTAGGGTTGGAGGAGGAGGCGAGGTCAGAGGAGGAGGCGGTGAGGTCAGAGGAGTCGGCAATGGTCGGGGTCAGAGGTGGAGGCGATCGGCGAAGTTGCAAGCATTGGAGTCGGAGGTTGCAGGCGTCATGGTCGGATGTTGTAGGGCGACAGTTGTAGGTGTCGGCAGGGTCAGAGGAGGAGCAGTAGGGTCGAAGGAGTCAGCAACGGTCAGGTTCAAAGGAGGAGGCGATTAGGGAAGTTGCGGGCGTTGGGGTCGGAGGTTGTAGGGCAATAGTTTTAGGCGTCGGCGGGGTTAGATGACTCGGTGATGTCAGAGGTTGTCGGCGATTACAGGCGTTGGCGTCATCAGCATCGGCATCAGTTGCAGGTGTCGAAGTCTTTGGCATCATTGGCGTCGTGGTTAAAGAAGATTTAAGGTAAGTTTTTAGCATTGCAATATTGTGCGATGCTAATTCCTCGCTAAAGAAGCGCCGAAGAATAAATTGAAAGAAATCGATAGAGACGCAACAGCGCTGTGACTCTAAATTAGCGTCATATAACTATGACGCTAAGTCGACTCTATAGAGACGCCATTTACATCAAGAAATTTTTTTCCTAATGAAAATATCAAGAAAATTATATCTCCTAATTCAACATAGGTTTATATTATAAGTTTATATCAACAAAAGTTTATAAGTTTATATTCTCTAATTATATCAACATATACATATTTACAAACATGTGTATATATATATATATATATATATATATATCTGTGTGTGTGTGCGCATTGAAATATGGCTTATTGTGCATTGTGTAAGCTTTGTGATCCATTAAATTTCTAAGTTGAATGCTATCAAATGATAAATCACATTCCTCAATTCAAAAAAGTGATAATTAAGTAAATTAACCACCATTAGGGATATTATTCAAAATCTTAAGTGATCCATTAAAGTTCTATAAATAGGGACTCAAAATTGCGATGCTAAAGAGGTGTTACATCGTTAGCGTCGATACGACAGACACTGAGTTAGCGTCAACATGCTGCAACGCTAAAGCGACACTATTGTGGATCTAAAGTAGTGTTGACGTATATTGCGGCGCTAAAGAAATGCCAAATTGCATCGATATAGCGTCGAGTGTCTTGCCAACGCTAATTTGACGCCATTGCATCCCTAGAGTGGCGCTAAATTGTATTAATTTTTACTATATAATTATATTTCATTTTTTGTAATAAAATCATGTCAAATAATTCAACCTTCATAATTCCATGGATTAAGAATACAAAAATATTATATCTATAATAAGTTACTATATACATATATATATATTGTATGTATAATATATTAACATATAGGTATATACATTAAATGTGCCATGTTGTACATACATACATACATACATACATACATACATACATACATACATACATACATACATACATACATACATACATATATATATATATACACTAGATTGTTAACATTCTTTATTTCTATATATAAAGTACACACATGTATGTATGTATCTAGGTAATCATATATAGATGTGTGTGTGTGTGTGTTTATATTCATCTATAATTACTATATATGTATATTTGTATCTATGTACATACATATGTATTTATATTTATATATAGTTAGGAATACATATGCAGGTCACATATATAATATAAGTAACATATATATTTCTAAATACATGTGTAGTTAACATATATAGTATAGGTAACATATAATACATATGTAGGTAAATATTGTAGGATCAAAAGCACCAAGAGGGGGGGTGAATTGGTGTATAAAAATCTTTTCAAAAATTCACTTTCGGAAAAATCAATAAAGCCGATCACAAGCAAATAAAATAAGATGTAAGTGAAAGATAAAGAACAAACGCAAGGAGACACAATATGATGACGAGGTTCAGGCTCAACTCCTTGGCCTACGTCCCCACTCTGATTTCTCGACCTTGAGACCGCCAGAGATTCACTATCTTTCTCTTTTCTTGTAAGGAGAGAACAACCCTCTTTATACAATAAGCCTTATTCTCCGCTCAAGAGGCAAGGCACACCTCTTTTACAAAGAGCTCTCAATCTTACTAGATCAGAAGGAAAATGTTTCCCTCTAACTATTTTTTTTTACAACATTTCTCACACTCAAAGCTAAGAAAAGAAAGGGAAGAAATTTGCAATTTTGTGCTCAAAAACTTAAGAGGAGCTATAGGATGTTCTTGCTTGCTTGGATAATTTTTCTTCATGCTTTGGCACTCCTTTTATATGCTCCTAGAGGTGAGAATTCGTTCAAAAAGTCTTCCACAATTTTCTCCTCAAAACAATAGCCGTTATTATTCATTTGACCGAGAGGCCGATCGACCGCTGCGATGGGTCGGTCGACCAGTCATTGTGACCGTTGCTGTGTTTTCTGCATTTTGATGCTATCCGGTCGACCGGTCCTTCGACCGATATATCGATCGGTAATGTCTTGACGTCGACCGGTACATATCATTGTCGACCGGTCTATCGACCGGTATTGTCTTGACGTCGATCGATATAATCTCATCTTTTCTTTCACTGAATATCAATATGCCATGGCCGGTCTACCGATGGGTCGACCGATCGTGTGCTGAAATTTTTCTTTTGATTTTGATTTGACGATTTCTTCTACGAATGAGGTCATATCAATCCTACACCTGCATTACGAGCATAGATTAGTAAATTTTATGTCCTTTTTAATTTGTTATCAACAAAATATAGGATTCAACAATCTCCCCCTTTTTGATGATGGCAAATTAATTGGACGATAAGGGGAAAGAAAAAGAAAGAAAAATGAAACGTAAGTTTAGATAGAAAGTAGTGAACAAGCTCCCCCTACATTCATGCATATTTCACATTTTCTCCCCCTAAATAGGTGGCATAATAACTTGGGACAAAAAAATAGATATGAAATCAAAAGGCGCTTCATCACATTACATTCATAGTTAATAATACATCATGGGTTCATGCACTAACAAATGTCAAAATGGTGCACGACACTAGTACAAATGTAAACGCATAACATCAAGACACATAGCATCATAACATCGTCCTAAACTTCTCCCCCTTTTGACATCATCAAAGAGGGAGACAACTCAACTATTCCTCATCGGGACTATCATCCTCACGAGCCACGGGCGGAATAAAATCCAACAAGGTATCGGGAGTCACGCTCCATCCGTCGAACACGACGATCCATCTGAGTCACATGATGATTTATGGCAACCACCTACTGTGAAAGAGCTGGGAAATCATATGTGCCATAGGAATCCGAGGTAGCGTGCTGGGAAGGTCCAATATGCTCAGCAGGCGCCGAAGGCGGAGGGAAGCTGGGGCCAGCCTCCGGTGCGTCCTGAGTGTCCATCGGCGCTGGCTCTCCATCTGTGACATCATCTCTATCGTCAGAATCTATCGATGCATGATCACCAAATGTAAGACCTTTCCAGTGCAAAGTCCCAGAACCAATGATGTCAGTGGGGCGAGGTTGAATGTACTCCTCGTCGTAGGGATCTCGACACCAAAATGGAGTAAAACTTCATGATCCAAGCACCAAAATATAAGTGGTACCGACCACCAGCAGCAAAGGAGATCTTCTGGAAGGTGTAGTCCATGTGATAGAAAACGAAATGGACAAAATGAAGAAATGAGGCATCATGGGTGTAGAGACAATGAAGAAAGAAGAGATCAAAGTGAGTGACCTCTGTATAGTGCCTGGCTCGAGGTCATGCGACTAAGAATGTGATGAGCCATTTTTATGATTGGACGATGATGTCGATGGGCTATTTCTACGGTATAATGGATGTCTTATCCTGCAAAAATCGTACGAATGCCATTTGTGATCGAAAGATAATCGGAAGGCTAGCCATGAGTGACAAATGAATAAAAACCAGGTAAGGGGCACGCAACGCCAAAGATGTGACAGAGATGGTCGAGATCAAGGCGAATGGGTACACCAAGGACATAGGTGATGATGGCCTCTCGAGTGATTGTCATGTTTGAATAAAAGTGATGAACAAGACGGGGATACACACGCTATGTGAGAGAGAGAAGTGGCAGCCGACTGATGGTTGTAAACAGAGCGTCCCAATCAATGGTATAGGGACGCCGGACTTCGCGAGAGACGTACAAGGCTTAGAAAGTAACAGAGACGTCCCTAGTGACAAAAAAATGACTATCAAAATCAGTAGGGCTAGTGGAAGATGTCTGACGAGCACATCCATGGGATCGTCCTCGTCCACGGCCTCATCCACGTTGAACAGGTGTGGGTTCGGGTTCCAGTTCCGGGTCAGGCTCATTCGGGGACTTTAGTAACGTGACCATCTGAGCCATAGAAATGACGGCGATGGCGCTGAAAGACTAACCGAAGAGGGAGAATCCCTTCGTCGTCGGCCATGGATTCAACAATGATGGACGGAAGTGATCGGAAGAGGTGCCCGAAGGAAACTGCTCCGGTGACAAAGTCTGGGTGGACGAGAGTGAGATGGAGACGATGGCCAAAAAGAGAGAGCTGTGAGGAATGGTCGGAGAGAGGAGGGCGGCCGGAGATAAGAAGGGCGGCTGGAGAGAGGAGGGCAGTTGGAGAGATGGTAACAATGATAGTACAGGCAGGCAGAAGGTTAGTCGAAGGAAAGGGCGAGGACAAGGCGAGCGACGGCAAGAATGGCGGCAGGTAAGAGAGAGAGAGTGGCCGGCCGGTGGACGATTGACGAGAGAAGAGTGAGAGAGGACGGCCGGTGGATAGGGGTTGCGGAGAGCAGAGGGACGAACGGTGATGGAGATAAGAGAGGGGGAGAGAGGGCAACAGGCGGAGGAGGCGGTCGAGACGGCTGGCGTCGGTCGTCGAAGGAAGAGGCAGCCGATGAAAGGAGAAAGAGGTGCGGCGGTCGTCTTAGGAAGTACAGGAGGGTGGTCAGACGATCATCGGCGCCGGACAGAAGGAAGGCGACGGTGATGGCTGGGCGGTCGCCGGACTTGCGAGTGAAGGTTTAGGGCAGTGGTCGAGTTTTTATATAAATGGGTCGACCGATTCACCCGGTTGAACTATATATGTGCTCAATTTTCGCATATATCGATCGACCGATCTTGTCCAGCGGTCGACCGGATAGATGTTTTCCAAACAAATGATCCATCGGTCGATAGATGTTAGCCAGACGCATTCATATACCGGTCGACCATTGTATCATATCGGTCGACTGATCCTAGTATGACGATTGGACTTATTTTCAAATTTCACAGCGGTCAATCAGTCCTTCCAGTCGGTCGACCATTCCCTGTCTTTTTCAAAAAAATTAAAACCATTAAAATCATGTTCCAAAGATATATATCATACAAATGTAAGTGTTGTGCAACACTTATAATGTTCAATTCATGTCAAAAGTGATATTGCATAACCAAGACACTTTTACTTAGAATTGATATGCAATTTAAGATTTAATCATTCCTAATAAGCATGCAAAACCGTTCTTCACTCAAGGGTTTTGTAAATATGTCTGCAAGTTGGACTTCAGTGGACATATGTTCAATGGCAATGTCCTTAAGGGTCACGTGTTCTCTAATAAAATGATATCGCAAGTCAATGTGTTTAGTCCTAGAGTGTTGAATTGGATTTTTGATCATTTTTATAGCACTTGTGTTATCGCACTTCATGGGTACATTGGAACAATTTACACCATAATCAAGCAATTGTTATTTTACCCATAGTATTTGTGCACAACAACTACCAGCGGCTATATATTCGGCTTCGACGGTAGAAAGTGCGATGGAGTTTTATTTCTTACTAGCCCATGAAATGAGAGAGCTACCAAGAAAGCAACACATCCCACTAGTGCTTTTTCTATCAACTTTGTACCCGGCAAAATCTGCATCGGTGTAGGTATGCAATTCAAATGAGAAATTTCTATCGTACCAAATGCCTAATTCACATGTATGTTTTAAATAGCGCATTATCTTTTTTACGGCGATTAAATGTGATTCTTTGGGAGTGAATTGAAACATAGCACACAAACACGCACTAAACATTATATCTGGTCTATATGTCATTAAATAGAGCAAACTACCATTCAAGAAAGCCAATTTAACATCCATTTGAAAAAGTTTAAAACCTTTATAACATCCGAAAGACAAAAGCATTCGAATTGCCTCAAGTCTAGCACCGGGAGCAAAAGTTTCATCAAAATCAATTCCTTCAATTTGTGAGTAACTTTGACCACTAATCTAGCCTTTTTCCTCACAATGACACTATTTTCATCTAACTTATTTCGAAAGACCCATTTAGTTCCAATGATAGGATGGTCCTTGGGTCTTTCCACAAGTTTCCACACTTGATTTCTTTCAAAATTATTTAATTCCTCATGCATTGTATTTATCCAATTTGAATCTTCAAGTGCTTCATCTAGATTGTTGGACTCAAAATTTGCAAAGAAAGCCGAAAAAGCATATAGATTTTTTAAAGAATTTCTAGTTTTTATACCTTGATTTATATCATTTATGACTTGATCAAGTGGGTGTGATGAGGCATGTCTCCAATTTCTTGGGATGATTTGATTCTCCTCTTTTTGAGGTTCTTCCATTTCTTCCACCTTTGGGGTGTAAGCTTTTGCTTCCTCTATGTCCACAACTTCAAGTTGTCGTTGTACTTCAACTATTTCTTCATCATCATGTATTTTCTTGCTCAAAAAATTGTTAGTTTCATCGAATTTAACATTAATAGATTCTTCAACAACTAATGTTCTTTTATTACACACTCTATAAGCTTTACTTGTACTAGAATAACCAAGAAAAATATCATCATCGCATTTATCATCAAATTTGCTTAGTTTATCTTTGACATTCAAAATATAGCATTTACACCCAAAAACTTTGAAATAAGAGATATTTGGTTTCTTACCAAATAACATTTCAAAACAAGTTTTCTTCTCAAGAGATTTAAGTAGAATCCTATTGAGAACATAGCATGATGTGTTTACGGCTTTCGCCCAAAAATATTTTGGTGCCCTATTTTTTCTTTCTACTACTCCAATTTGTTGAGGTGTTTTAGGAGTGGAAAAATTATGAGTACTTCCATTTTCTTCGCAAAATAACTCAAATTTATGATTTTCAAATTCTCCTCCATGGTCACTTATAATTTTTGAAATCTTTTGTTCAAATTCATTTTAAATTCTTTTTGCAAATTTAAAAAACATATTTAGCATTTCATCTTTACTTGCGAGAAAAATAGTCCAAGTGAAACGAGAAAAATTATCAACAATCACAAATACATATCTTTTTCCTCCTAAACTTGCCACATCAATAGGTCCAAACAAGTCAAGATGTAAAAGTTCCAAAGCCCTGTGTGTACTAATAACTCCTTTTAATTTAAAAGAACTTTTTATTTGTTTACCTTTTAGACATGAATCACAAACATTATTTTTTCTCAAATTTGATCTTAGGCAAGCCTCTAACCAATTCATGATTTGAAAGTTTATTTAGCAATTTATAATTTGCATTTCCTAATCTTCTATGCCACAAGTTTAAGTCATCATGCATGACACTAAGACATTTTTTCATTTTTCAAGTTATCAAAATCAATTTTGTATACATTATTGTACCTAAGACCCATGTGTAAATCTTTGTTGTTTTCATCTAGTACCAAACATTTGTCCTTTTCAAATTTGACTAAGTAATTTTTATCGCATAGTTGACTTGTGCTAATTAGATTATGTTTTAGATTTTCAACAAGCCAAACATTTTCCAAATACACTTTGTCATTCTTATCAATATTACCTTATATCAATTACTCTTCCTTTGCTATTGTCTCCAAAAGTGACTTTTCCTCCATTTTTCTTTTCCAAATTGATGAAATTTGAGGCATCGTCAGTCGAGCATCCACTATCCAAATACCATTTACCTTCATTGTACTTAGAAGTTTCCTACAAGAAAGAAATTAGGAGCTTCATCTTTTTGGTACCCAAACTTTCTTGGGTCCATCTTGGTTAGTAATGGTCCTTTTCGAAACCTAAATTTTCTTCATCCCTTTATTTATTCCTTTCCTAATTCTGCAATCATAAGAATAATGCCCTTCATATCCACAATAAAAACAAATAATATGTGATCTTGTGTAATCATACGATGCTTTAACAAATAAAATCCTTTTGTAATTCTTCTTTTCAAAAGAATTAAAACCAAGTCCCTTTTTGCTTGAAGATATTATAGATCCACTAAGCATGGCATCTAATATTTTACTTCCATTTGAGAATTTTTCAAGTTTAACTTTCAATTTATTAATTTCTTTGTTCAAGCGTACACTTTCCACATTTTGTTTTTCACATAATTATTTTAGTGCACTATTTTCCATTTTTAATTCTTCAATTAAGAATTCTAAGCTAGAGTTTTCTTCATTCAATATATCACACTTTTCACATGCTTTCACATTCTTATTTTTCTTTTGCAAATTTTTAAGCTATATTTTTATATCATCATATTTCTTTTTTAGGCATCCATATTTATTAATAATAATTCTAAACTCTTTATGCACATTAAAGGATTCACTATCACTAGAGTTAAATGATACCTCATGGTTATTAGCTATTAGACATATGTAAGCTTCTTCATCATCACTAGAGGAGGTGTTGGAGTCATTCTCTTCATCATCGCTTTCATCTCAAGTGGCTTGAAGAGTCTTTTTCTTCCTTCTTGAGCTTTCTCTATCTTTCTTCTTTTTGACCAAATTTGGACATTCATTCTTGTAATGTCCAATCTTTTTGCATTCAAAGCAAGTTATTTGGCTTTTGCGTAATGACTATCTTCTCTTGGTGAAGCTTTTCTTCTTCTTTTGCTTAGCAAACTTGAGATATTTGTCAAACTTCTTTGAATATAGAAAAAGCTTCTTTTCATCAAGATCCTCATCCTCTTCACTTGTATCTTCCTCATCTTTATTTGCCTTCAATACCAATGTTTTCCTTTTTGGAGTATTTACTTCTTTATCCTCCTTGATCCTGATCTCATAGGTTAAGAGTGAACCTATAAGATCATCAAAGTCTAACTTGTTTAAGTCTTTTTCTTCGATTACTGTTCTCTTTCACTTTTTTAGGGTTAGTCCTTGGCTTGCTGATCACTAGTTGATCACAATAGGTTTTTATCCCATTTTCTAGCCAATTCACCCATATTGAGCCCCCATTTTATTTAACTTTTGGCCAAATATGCTTGGAATACAAAGGATTGTGATAACTAGCTGAACTTTCTCATTTTACTCTTAATTCCATGTGCATAGAGGTTCTGAATTGCTAAAATTCATAAATATGTCAATTCTATGCCAAGTTATCATTTTTTTGGGCAAGTTATCACTCCAATGTGCAAAGTTATCATTTTTCTAGTTTAGCTGATTTCTAGTAATTATCTTTCCCTAAAGCTCATGCCATCATGAAGTAATCATATTTGGATGATCATATTTCAACTTCTGCAAAGTTATCATTCCATTTCACAAGTTATCGTTTTTTAGTGTCAAGTTATCATTTTAGGGCAAAATTGTCATTTTGATATGCAAAGTTATCAATTCTGCATAAAAGCATTAGGCAATCATTATATTATTGTCCTAACTCCTTGCTGTTCTGATTTGATCACATTTGGACAACCACAACAAAAGTTATTAAAGTTATCATTTTTATGGCAACAAGTTATCGTTTTTGGCACCAAAGTTATCATTCCTATGAAATCTTATCCACATTTGATTTCTGACCTCATTTACTTGCCATCCTAATCCTTTTGATGCCTTCAATGCTTTGAACTACTCATATTTGGACATTTTCCATGATATATGCAAAGTTATCAGTCCGGGCCTTCAAAGTTATCATTTTTTATTTATGGTTTTCATTCTTGCACAACACCAAACCCCATTTGATATTTGAGCTAATAATTATCATTGTCCTAATCCTTATTCGTTAAAATCCTATTTAAGGACTTTGATGCTTGCTGTTTTGGCCCTTCTAGCAGGGAAAAGAGGGCGGCACAAGGATGAAAAAGTAGGAGGGACCACTTGCTTTTTGGTTGTCCAAAAAGCTGACACCTGCAGATATTTTTGGACCAGGACACTTGGCATAATCAAGGCACAAGGAAACCTTTTTATCTGCATCCAAGAGTGTAGGAAGGTCATATAGAAACTGAGAAACCAGAGGGAAGAAGGGTGGCTGGCCATTACAGGGTTTTAAGCAGGAAGGAAGCAAGGATTTGGAGCTGAAGTGAAGCTGCATTTCTGATTTCTTTCGACAGCCCTTGATTACAGGATGTTTTATATCAATCCTTCCTCCATTTGTGTATCAAACTTTTGTAACTATGAGGAGCTAAACTCCATTTCTCCTAGGATAGGGTAGTAGTCTAGTTTAATTGTGGATGGATATGGATAAATCTGATTTCCTGCACTGATTTCTGAATTCTGAATTTCTGATTTTTTGATTCTGTGGATTCTGAACTCATATGAATTTGTTCTTTTCATTGTAAGATCCTACTTGTAATTACAACTGAGAGGTTGTCCCTTGATCTATTCTTTGTTCAGAAATAAATCATGAAACAATGCCAAGTTTCTAGATTCAATCCTAATTAGGAATCTGATTTATTGTTTCTTGAAATCTGAGTTCTAATTATGCCTTTCTGATTTCTGAATTCTTGTTCAGAAATGATCAAGATGCAATGACATTTCTAGGATTCTAATATGTAATTGCTGCTGATTTCATTTCCTGAATTGGTATTTCAGAAATCTGTTTCCTGAATTCTGTGAGATTCTTCTTGTTATTGTAACCTCTGATTTCATTTAATCACTGAGAGATAAATTTGAGGTTATCTTGATGTTCAGAGATGGACCAAGAGACAATAACAATTGCTGAGTTCCTATGTGCTGATTTTATCCAATTGATTAGTATTAATATGGATTTCATTTTAATTTGCAGCTGATAGGCTGATTTAAAATCCTCTTGTAGTTTAGAGATAAACCAAGAAGCATTAGCACTAATGTTGGATTAATTTCATTCCTGTTTAGTTGATTGAAGTAATTCCCTCATATTTAAAGTGCAATTGATTGTTATCATTTCAGATTTCACTAAATTGCCAAAAATTAGCAAGGAACTTGAGTTTGAACCTAATGATAACTTGATATTCAGTGGGGATCCTCCTCTGATTCAATCTAGCTAACATTTATATGAGAATATAATGATTAGTTTTGGACAAATTAAGCTGTGAGAGCAGCCATGTTAAGGTTGAATCAGATTTGACTAAAAATTGATAACTTGTTCCATTTCATCCCTAATTAAATTAGATGGACCCCAAATCCTAGGAGAACTTTCCTCATTGATAGATAAATCATTTTAGCCCTTAGTTTAGCATTTATAATTAAGTTTTGATAAACTTTCAAAAGTCCAAAAATAGTTATCATTTTGCCACAATTAAAAAATCTATTTTCTATTCTTTTTAATTTCCTATTTTTGCCACTTAAAGTAGGGTTAGTCTAGATTGACTTATGGAGTCTTTGGCTTCAAATCACTATGGATACAACATTTAGGATTTACTACAATTGACCTATGCACTGCAGTAAAGAGTGAGTTAGAGAGTTTAAACAAAAATTAAAAAATCTCACTTTTGACCCAAAAATTAGCAAGTTATCACTATACTTCTCAATTTCACTACCACTCGCCCAAAGAGGCTAAGCAATTTATAATATCATTAAAGCGAACGACATCTCATTTATAGATTCATTTTCAAGCATTTTGAAAAAGTCATATTGATTATTTAAAATATTTAATCTAGACTCCTTAACTTTATCCGTTCCTTCATGAGTAATAATAAGTTTCTTCCAAATCTCATTAGCACTTTCACAACTAGAAATCCGATTAAACTCTGTTGGATCCAAAGCACAATAAAAAATATTTTTAGCTTTCCAATCTAATTTTACTAAAAGTCTTTCTCCTTCGGTATATTCTGAAGATTTTTTCCTACTTAAATCAAAACCATTTTGAATAATATCCCACATATCAATATCAATAGAACAACATAGGCTTGCATCCTAATTTTTCAATATGCAAAATTTGAGGCATTAAAAAGTGGAGGACGATTAATAGATTGACCTTCACAAAAAACTGAAACCACTTGATGCCATAGCTCTAAAGCTGTTTTAAATCCTAAAACTAGAATAACCCGCTCTGATACCAATTGTAGGATCAAAAGCACCAAGAGGGGGGTGAATTGGTGTATAAATTTTTTTTCAAAAATTCACTTTTGAAAAAAAATCAATAAAGTCGTTCACAAGCAAATAAAATAAGATGTAAGTGAAAGATAAAGAACAAACGCAAGCAGACACAATATGATGACGAGGTTCGGCCTCAACTCCCTGACCTACGTCCCTGCTCCGACTTCTCGACCTCGAGACCGCCTGAGATTTACTATTTTTCTCTTTTCTTGTAGGGAGAGAACAACCTCTTTACACAATAAGCCTTCTTCTCCGCTCAAGAAGCAAGGCACACCTCTTTTACAAAGAGCTCTCAATCTTACTATATCAGAAAGAAAATGTTTCCCTCCAACTCTTTTCTTTTACAAAATTTCTCACACTCAAAGCTAAGAAAAGAAAGGGAAGAAATTTGCAAATTTGTGCTCAAAAACTTAAGAGGAGATCTATGATGTTCTTGCTTGCTTGGATGATTTTTCTTTAGGCTTTGGCACTCCTTTTATAGGCTCCTAGAGGTGAGAATTCATTCAAAAAGTCTTCCACAATTTTCTCCTCAAAATAATAGCCATTATTATTCATTTGACCGAGAGGCCGGTCGACCGCTGTGATGGGTTGGTCGACCGTTGTTGTGTTTTCTACGTTTTGACACTATCCGATTGACCGGTCCTTCGATCGATATATCGACTGATAATGTCTCGATGTCGACTGGTACATATCATTGTCGACTGGTATTGTCTCGACGTCGACCAGTATAATCTCGTCTTTTCTTTCACTGAATATCAATCAACCGGTGTCATGGCCGGTCGACCGATGGGTCGACCGGTCGTGTGCTAAAATTTTTCTTTTGATTTTGATTTGGCAATTTCTTCTACGAATGAGGTCATATCAATCCTACACCTGCATTATTATCACTTGATCATAGATTAGTAACTTTTATGTCCATTTTAATTTGTTATTATCAAAACATAGGATTCAACAAATATATATTGTATAAGTAAGATATATAGTACAATATCTAATCTATTTATTAGTTAAAATATTGTATAAGTAAGATATATAGTTATACAAATTAACATTGCCTACTTAACAAATCAACATAGATATATATATATATATATATATATATATATATATATATATATATATATATATGAATATCTATTGAAATATATATATGTGTGTTCTTCTAACAAGTTTGCGTCACATGCGACGCAATACTATAGAGTCACTTCGGTGATGTAGTAGTGACGTAATTCGCGTGACGCTAATTTAGCATTGCACGTTGTCGACGCCAGTATAGCACACATCACTGATGCCAAAATCGTCTCTTGAATTCGCGTCGAATTAGCGTCACAAGTATGGTGACGCTAACTTGGCATCTCATACCGCTGATGCCAATTAAGCGTTATAATCTACAGCGCATTTTCCAGCTTTGGCACATGATAATAGTGGCGAAGTAGCGTCGGGATGGCATCGAGTTAGCGTCGATGTTGGGTAACACTAATATGACGCTACGGGGAGGCACTTAGCGTCACTTTCTTTCGGCCCAAAGGCATCGCTATTGAGAAGCTATTGGTGTCGAATTAGCGTCACTAGTTTTGAGTCACTAATATGCGTCGCTATTTGGCAGCATTCTTGTAGTGTCCCATTTGTTGTATGTAAAGGCCATAAATAAAATAATAACTTGTATTAAGGCAATAAAATTAATCATATATGTCTTCAATAGAACATATTAAAAATAATCAATCTCAAATTACATTTCCATAACATCAATCCATTTGCATTAACTTTATTAGTGCTCAATATCCATAAGATTAGTGGATTAGAACTGTGTTTAGAATTAGAGGTATCCATCGCAAATCCCCCTGTCACTAACTGGCTAGTTAAGCTCAAAAACAAAAAAAAAGAGGAAAAGAAGAAATGGAAAAAGAAAGAAAAGAAGAAGAAGAAGGGATCGTAGCCTCCTCCTCCAGACTCCTACAGTAGCAGAAACATAGTGCCTCCAAGCTTTTGATCCATAAGGTCCCCTTCCATGGGTAGCATCTATTCCCATTTATAGACTTATAGTTTGGTGCCACATGTCCCCTCCTCCACCTGCTCCTTTGACTTTATCTGCTCACTTTTTCAGTCAAAGGAATCTTGTGGTCTCCCTCCCTCTTAGCTGTCACATTTCCAGCATTTTTCAATTGGTCCTCTGTCTTTATCTGTCCATAAAGGTGTAGAGGAATCTTCCTTCCTCTAGTGGAAGGGAATCTGCAAGCATGACGTGGAAAGACATCTTTATCTTGTTGTTTACTGATTTGGGCAGGTTGCTTGGTGAATCACGCTGCAATTCTCTTGAATTCGTCTAAGTGTCCGGTGGGGTATTCGCTTGTATGCCCCTATGTGGTCCGTAGTTGGGAGTATCTATTTGCATGCCTCCATGTGTTGTCGGTTGTGGTTTCTACATGGAAAATAATCAAAACAAGTAATATTTCAAAAATGCATATTGTCATAAGATTGATATGGAGAAATAATAGAAGTTGCAATCTAGTCATAAAGTATATGTTCGAACATGAAAATGTGACAAAACATAAAAGGAACATATGTTGAACATAAATTGAAGGTAAATATAACTTCTCCACATCAAAATCCCCCAAATTTAAACCTTTGCTTGTCCTCGAGCAAAACTAGGAACTTAGGGTGAAAAGTTTTCAATTCCTTTGACCACATTATGCATGACACTCTATCTCCTCGGCCTCAAACTTATTCTACTTGAACATCATTTACACATGTAAGGTCCTTTAACCCCTAAGTTAGTAATCACTGAACCAAGTGCTCTATGGGTGTCAAATGAGACCACCCTACGGGGTGAACATTCACATAACCTCCTCCAAGAACGTGCACATTTTTTTACTTGAATTAACACTAAAAGATTATCTGCACATGTAGGGAACACTTACTAGTTCCTTATTTAAACTAATTTTCTTTTCATTCGCCCTTTTTTTCTTTTTATTTTCTTGTTGTTGATGTCTCCTCTTCAATTGTATATTAGGAAACTAAAAAGAAAAAGAAATTTTCCACACAACATTTTTCTGACCTTTCTTTCGAGAATACTTGGTTTGGACGCTAGTGGTGCCATGCATGTCATACTCTTATCTCTCTCAAATGAGGGAAAAGAGGAGTAGTCATTCAAGAGAAAGAGAAATTGCACACAGCATTCCCCACCTTTTCTTCCTAAAATACTCGTGTGAGGCGCTTGGGACTTTTATTAAAGAAAGAGTTAAAACATTTTTCACTACACAAAAAAAAGAGAGGTGCCAACATGGGGACATGTAAATTATGCAACTTGTTATTATTACATTGTAGCAAATCATAGTTTAATGTCATACAAATAGGTGCAAGTGCAAGATCTTAAGTGAGGTCATGTGGAGGGTTAGCCGACACGTCATATGCTTTGATTTCATGCCAAATCATTCATGTTATTATGTTTTACTTCAGAAATGTTCAATATAGATTAGTCATGAAAGCTAAAGTTTCAATAATGTCATGCATAATATTTCCTAATATGTGATTGAATACATGCAAAAGTGGGATTTTTCGAAATCTATAGTGACAAAACTTCATAAAAAGATAGATAAAAAATTCAGGATTAAATCACAATGTTATGATCTATGAAAATTAATTGTAGTTAAGTTCAGAGAATCATGCTATTGGGTCCCCCGAACTTAAGCTTAACACCGTCCTCAGTGTTGGTTAAGCTAGGAGAGACTGAATTTTCAAATGGGGAGAGACGAGTGGGTGTAGGTAGGTGTATGTTCTTTTAGTTATTTTTTCATGATTTCAGCACATCTTTAGTGAAAATTACTTCTCCTTGTATGCACAATAAAATATTATATCATTTGTCAGGTTTGCATAAGAAGTAAAAGCAATTAAAAATGAAAAGCACAAGAGTGTGCAGTCAAAAGCATAGATGGGGCAGGTTCAGTGGTAGTTTTAGCAGAAGTGTCATGCTCCCTAACAAATGATTGAGGCTGCCTGACTCCTGCAAGAACAAAGAGAAACAAAATGAACTTATTAGGTTCTATTGCTTTTCAACAAAGGTCATTGTTTATAGTTCTAAGCTAGACTGGGTGTCTTAAACTCATGTCTTCATCTTGGTGAGTCTTTTCTCTATCAAATATAAAATTTCTTGGTCCATGTTTCACCCTAAACAGGTTGGACCACGTAATCTTCAATTTTTTTGGAAAACAGCTTGAGCCTTATCTTGAGTAGTTGAGTCTCAGTTTCATCTTGGTTCTCATTCTTCAAGGTGTTGTATCTATAGTTGGGAGTATGTGTCCACATGACCCCATATGTTGTCAACTGAGGTTTCGACATGTAAAGTAATCAAACAAGTAATAATATCCCAAGAATGTAGATTACTATAAGATATATGTGGAGGAATAATAAAAGTCACAATCCAATCATAAAGCATGTGTTCGATTTTAGCTGTCGGTTCAATATGGATTTTTGACATTTCAATTTTAAATGAAAATTGAATCGGACTAGCGGGCGATTTGTGATCGAACCGGTTGAATTGGTCTGTCCAGTCCAATTTTCAAAACATAGGTTTTTTATATTTAAACCTTTGTACTTCTATTTTATCTTGATCTTTGAATGAAATATTCAATTTTGAACCCCTAATCGCTTGAACGGAAATTAATATCTTACAAATAACTAGTTTCTTTATTTATGATAATTTTTTTATGCATAGGTTGATTTTTGTATTTATTACGATTTTTGTACGAGAATAATTATGCACCAACAAACACACCAAAAATTAAAGGCGACATGAAATTAATTGTTTTCTATTCGGATCAATTTATATAGGCACCATTTTGTAGATGATAGTAAATATTAGAACTTTGCATTAATTCTTTAAAAATAGGAACATCTATCTCACAATAAAAAAATAAATTAATTTCGAATCACAAATAAAATAAATCTAATATATTGAATCGCCCTTGACCCCATAAGCTGGTTGATCTAGCAGCTAGTGCAAATATGTCTTTTATTTTAGAGCATCTTGAAATCAGATGAATTTTTAATTGGGATAATATTGAAGACAGTATTAACTGTGTAACGATATGGTGTCCTGCCTATTCCTATATAGAAAAAAGAACAACATACAACTTGCATGTGACAGGTTTTGTATTTCTATTTTTTTATTTCTCTTGAAAAAACATCTCATCAATGTATTTCTGTTACTTTATATGGAAATTACGATTATGATAAATTTGTTATACATTATCATTTGACATGTGCGAAGCTCTTTTTCGATTCATTGGTGGCAGTTTCTTTTGGTTTAATTCAAAAATTCAGAAAAAAAAAATAATAGTAGTCTAATTTGAAGTAACGAGATAGAAATGTTAAATGATGAATAATGACCGGTCAAAAACAATTTTTCTTTTCCTGGCATGAAAATAAAATATGTTTTACTTGCTTAAATATGATTTTGACCAACATCCAAAAACACTTAAATATACTTTTGCAATGGTTTAGGAACTAGAAGGAACAAGTGCGACAAGGATTATGATATGTTTGGCATGTACAAAAATTAGAGTATTGACTAACCGTTATGTCATTATAAGTGTTTGATAAATATTTTTTTAAAGTACTATTTGAATGGTTGAATACAAAATGTTATAAACTATTCTCACTAGCTTATAAAGTATAAAAATAGGGGTTTCATATTTTATTTCTATTATACTATCATTCTTTTTAAAATAAAAACATAATTATTAAAAACTTTAACAAGAGAAGAGCTGACGGAGAAATGATGGAGAAGACAAAGACCGGTTGAAGGACCGATTTACCGGACAAACGAGTGAAGAAGACAGAAGCTTAAAAATCGTTGAAGTTATGAGATCGGTCACAAGACCGATCGACCAGACGAACGATCGAAGAAGATAGAAACTTAAAACCATTGAAGTTATGAGATCAGTCACGAAACCGCTCGACTAAATGAACAACCGAAGAGAACAAAAACATAAAACTACTGAAGTTATGAGACTGGTCACAAGACCGATCAACCGAATGCACGACCGATCAAAAGATGCCGACCATAGGACTAGTCGACTGACTATGGATCCGAATTTAACAGGGAGTTAAAAAAATGAGGAACCGGTCATAGGACCGATCGACCGATCAAGCGACCAAAACTAACAGTAAGATGGAACGCTATGGAAAACTTCTAGCCGGTCGACTGCCCTTGTCAATCGGTTGACTGTCTCGGCACGATCTATTACAGTAATGGCCATATTTCATATCAAATCTTTTGATTACCTTCCAAATATGAAAGAGCTCGTCAAGTATGCTATAAAAGAAGTCCAGAACGTATGAGAAGGCATTGAATTGAGCACAAGCAATCAAGGAAGATCATGTTTTCCTCCTAAAAAATCCCTAGATCCCTTTCTTCTCACTACTCTCTATTGTAATCCTTCTTATGATCATTTGTGAAAAAGAGAGATTGAGAGATCTGTAAAGTTGTATTCCTGAAAGCTCCTGTGTGAAAAGAGGATTGTCTTTCCTCTTGTGCGAAGAAGAAGGTGGTGCATGTGTAAAAGGGTTTCCTTCTCCCTTTTAGAAAGGAGGATGATAGTGGATCTATGACGTTCTAGAGGTCGAGGAGTCATAGCGGGGACATAGGCCAAGGAGTTGGGCTTTGGGCTGAACTTCGTCAACAAATCTTGTATTTTATCTCTATCTTATTTCCATTATCTTTTTGCATTAATTGTATTACATTTAGCATTCTCACGAAAAAATTCTAAAAAATAAGTTTGAAATTTCAAGATTAAAAAAGGTTATACACCAATTCACACACCCTCCCCCCCCCCCCACCCCCCCCCCCCCCCCCCCCTCTTGGTGCCCTGCGATCCTACAAGATCGCAACAAATAAAAGCTAAGTAACTTATTTTGAATGTAAAAAAGTTGGACATTATAAGAATGAGTGTTCAAATCTAGCTAAAAAGGAAAAGGAGGGAGAACATTCAAAGAAGAAAAAGAAAGCTTTTCAAACCACTTGGGATGGAAGTGAAGATGAAGAGAATGACTCCAACACCTCCTCAAGTGATTATGAAGAAGTCTACATATGTCAAACGACAAATAGCCATGAGGTATCATCTAACTCATCCGAATCTAATGATAGCAAATCTTTTGATATGCATGATGAGTTTAGAATTCTTATAGATAAATATAGATACCTTAAAAAGAAATATGATGGTTTGAAAGTAGAATTTGAAAAGTTGAAAAATGAACATGATTCTACAGTATGTAAAAATTGCAACTTACTAGATGATGAGAAATCTAGTTTAAAATTCATGATTGAAGTTTTGAAAATGAAAAATAATACTTTGCAATTATCTTGTGAGAACAAACTTGTAGTGTTGAATCTTTGAAAAATGAGAATCATATTTTAAAAAGTGAACTTGAAAAGTTTGCAAATGGTGAAAAAATGCAAGATGCGAATGCTATCAACACAAAGAAGATATTTTAATAAAAATTGACTTAGTTTTAACTCATTTGATACTAATAAGGATAAAATGATTCTATTTATTAAAGCATCACAAAATCTTCATGCAAAATCATATATCACTTGCTTTCATTATGGATATGAAAGACATTATTCTTATAAATGAAAAATTAGAAAGGAATAAATAATGGTATGAAGAAGATTTGGGTTCCCAAAAGGACCATCTCTAACCAAAATATACCCAAGAAAATTTGGGTACCAAAAGGATGAGAATTTTAATGTCTTTCTCGTAGGGAGCTCCAAAGGACAATAAAGGTAAATGTTATTTGGATAGTGGATGCCCAAGACATATGACCAGTGATCCATCAAATTTCATTACCTTGAAAAAGAAAAATGAAGGAAAAGTCACATTTGGAGATAATAGCAAAGGAAGAGCAATTGGTATAGGTAATGTTGGTAAGTGAGAATGTTTGACTAGTTGAAAACTTAAAACATAACTTAATTACCATAAGTCAATTATATGATAAAAACGTAAAATTTGAAAAGGACAAATGCTTGATTCTAGATGAAAACAAGGAGCTTATATATATGGGCTTTAGATACAATAATGTATATAAAATTGATTTTGAAAACTTGAAAAGTGAAAAATATCTTAGTGTTATGCATGATGATATAAATATTTGACATAGAAGATTAGGACATGTAAATTTTAAGTTATTAAATAAACTTTTAAGTCACGTTAGAGGTTTACTAAAATTAAATTTGTAAAAAGTAATATTTATTACTCATGTCTTAAAGGTAAACAAATCAAAAGCTCTTTCGAATTAAAAAGTGTTATTAGTACACATAGGTCTCTAGAACTTTTGCATCTTGACTTATTTGAAGGAAATAAATATGTATTTGTGATTGTTGATGACTTCTCTCATTTTACTTTGACTATCTTTTTCACAAGTAAGGATGAAACTATAAGCATGTTTTCTAAATTTGCAAAAAGAATACAAAATGAACTTGAACTAAAAATTGCAAAAATTAGAACTAACCATGGAGGTGAATTTGGAAATTACAATTTGAATTATTTTGTGAAGAAAATAAAATTACACACAATTTTTCTACTCCTAGGACACCTCAACAAAATGTAGTGGTAGAAAAAAAATAGAACTATTTAAGAAATGGTTACAAGAATGAGAGTAATTTGCTTGAATATTTTTTGGGTGGAAGCCGTGATCACATCACATTATGCTTTAAATAGAATTTTACTTAGACCTATTGAAAATAAAACATGATTTGAAGTTTTATATGGAAAAAGACTATATATTTCATATTTCAATGTGTTTGATTGTAAATGTTATATCTTGAATATCAAAGATAAATTAGTCAAATTTAATACAAAATGTGATGATGATGTGTTTCTTGGATACTCTAGTACAAGTAGAGCATACAAAGTGTATAACAAAAGAACATTAGTTATTGAAGAATTTATCAATGTTAAATTCAATGAAGCTAATGACTTTTTGATGAGCAAGCAAGTGAATGATGATAAGGAAGCAATAGTTGAAGTGGAAAGATATCTTGAAAATGTGCAAATTCAAAATGAAGGTTTGGAAGAAGTGAATGGATACTTCAAACATGGAACAAATGAAAAAATCACAAGTGGAAGATAATCAAATTATTTCAAGGAATTGGAAGCGTGCATCATCACATCCACTTGATCAAGTTATAAGTAATATAAATGAAGGTATAAAGACTAGACATTCCTTGAAAAATTTGTGTGCATTTTCGACATTTCTTGCACAATTTGAATCTAGTAATATTGATGAAGTTTTGAATGATTCAAATTGGATAAATGTTATGCATGAAGAATTAAATAATTTTGAAAGAAATCAAGTTTGGAAGTTTGTAGAAAGACCAAAAGATTATCTCATAATTGGTACTAAATGGATTTTTAGAAATAAATTAGATGAAAATGGCATCATAATAAGAAATAAGGCAAGACTTATAGCAAAAGGTTATTCACAAATAGAAGGAATTGATTTTGAAGAAACTTTTGCTCTCGTTGCTAGACTTGATGCTATTAGAATGCTTTTAGCTTTTACATATTTTAGGGGATTTAAACTTTTTCAAATGGATGTAAAATCGGCTTTTCTATATAGTTTTATAAATGAAGAAGTTTATGTTGAGTAACCTCAAGGCTTTGAAATTTTAGATTTTCCTAATCATGTATTCAAACTTTCTAAAGCTCCTTATGGACTTAAACAAGCTTCTAGAGTTTGGTATGAAAGACTAAATACTTTTTTATTAAAAATGATTTTGAAAAAGAGAAAGTTGATACCACATTATTTTTTAAACATTTGAAAAGTAATATTTAATAGTTCATATTTATATTGATGATATTATTTATGGTGCCACTAATGAATGCTTGTGCAAAGAGTTTGAATCTCTTATGCAAAAAGAGTTTGATATGAGTTTTGTAGGTGAGCTCACATTCTTCTTACGATTACAAGTCAAGCAAAACAAGGATGTAATTTTTTTCAATCAAGAGAAATATACAAGAGAGTTGCTCAAAAGATTTGGAATGGATGAACGTAAGCCAAGTTTTAACTCCCATGAGTACTACAACAAAATTGGATAAATACAAGAAAGGCAAATCCATTGATCAAAAGAGGCATAGAGGTATGATTGATAGTTTGCTTTATTTGATGACATTTAGGCCGGATATCATGTTTAGTGTATGCTTATGTGCAAGATTTCAATCCGCGCCTAAAGAATCACACTTAGTTGCCGTTAAGAGAATATTACGTTATTTAAAATATACTTGTAATTTAAGCATTTGGTATGATAGGAGCTCATCTTTTAACTTACATGCCTACACCGATGCGAGTTTTGCCAGATGTAAAGTTGATAAAAAAAAGTACTAGTGGGATGTGTTGCTTTCTTGGTATCTCTCTTATCTCATAAGTTAGCAAAAAGCAAAACTCCATCGCACTCTCTACCATCGAAGTCGAATATATAGTAATCGATAGGTGTGCACAAATATTATGGGTAAAACAACAATTACTTGATTATGGTAGAAGTTGTTCAAGTTTACCCATGAAGTGTGATAACCCAAGTGCAATAGAAATGACCAAAAACCTAATTCAACATTCTAGGACAAAGCATATTGATTTGCATTATCATTTCAATAGAGAATATGTGACAGGATATTTCTATTGAAATGTGCTTATCGAAATTCAACTTGCGGGTATTTTTACAAAATCCTTAAGTGAGGAAAATTTTCGTATGCTTAAACGTGAACTTGAGATGTTAGAAACTTGATTGTCTCTCAATTCACCTCATGAGTGACTTGGTTATGCAAGTATCATTTGTGAATCGAATTAAATATAAAATCGTGTTGCACAACACACACATCCAGACCGATCGACTACTATTATATCGGTCGACCATTTTAGATATGACCGGGCACCCGTTAGGTTATCAAACGTCCGATATTGTTTAACAAGATATGCATTTCCGGATCGGGCGCCCGAAAGTGTTTCGAACGTCCGTCAGAGTTATACGATTCCTATTTTGAAAATGGAAGGTCGATCGTAATGTGTAGATGTGATAATGGTCACCTCCAATGATATCGTCGACCATTTCAACGCGATATAAAAGACGACGACCGAAAAATTTCCCAATTTTTTGAAACCCTCGATGTCAGATGATCGGTCTCGCGTTTGTGCCCGCCGTCATCGCGCTCAACCCTCTGGTATCATCTGCAGTCTTCTTTGTGTCTAGCGATCTTTCTCATGTCATTCATCCTCCGCAACGAGCAACCGGCTCTCTAGTCGCTCGATTCCTCCGGTCACCTCTGGCGCAGCGATGAGATGCAGCAAAGCTCGTCACGACACAACCAAAACAGCCCGATTCCATCCGGTTGACTCTCCAGCAAGCTCTCCGGTCACCGTGGCCAGCGAACTTGATTTGATCTCCCAGTGGGTAGCGAACACGAGTTTCTCTTGGTTTGTTACAATGCTTGATTCTCTCTCAGTTTCTGTTTCTTCGATCTTTCCATCTCGAGCCCTAATTTTTTATGCACCGCCACTCACCATTGCAGGGGCATATGTTTCAAATCTCGTGATGACCATCTCTCACGATCTTTTTCCCTTCATCTCTCATCAATTTCTCTTTCTCAAGATTGATTCGCCCATTAGGTCTCTGATCATTCATCTTCTCTCCGGCGACCCTGGCTGCCACAGCCTCACAATCATCCTCACCATCATCACAATTGTCGTCCTTGCTGTCATCATCATCGTCCTCGTTGTCGCCCATGTCTTCTCCTTTTGTCCCCATCGCCCCAATGCCATTGCTTTGTCTCCTCCTGCTCCCGCCAAAGTCTCCTTTTTTTCTCCTCTTGCTTTCACCGGTCAACCGTTTGTTGTCATGGTCGACCTTTTTTCTCAGTCGATTTTCTCAACCACTGATTCTAAAGATCTATGAAACATGCCACCAAAGAAAAAGCTAATTACTAGTCCCAAAAAAAGAAAGGAACTAGGGTCCTCTTTCTCGTCCACCTTCATCAACATCGACTCCATTAGACGAGTTTGATTCCTTCCTATTTGTCGATATCCCTACTTCCTTGAATTTCGAACAACTCTTCATGTCAAGAGAGATAGCATGAGGACTTTGAGTTGATTGGAATTCTCTTAATATGAAGTTTTTTTGTGATCTTTTTATGGCATTGGGTGGCTCCCACTTCTTGATGTAAAAGAACCTGTGTATCCGAGGTTGGTTAGACTTTTCTATGCCAACCTCACATTTCCCAAATCTCGATCTTAAGCGACCTCTAAGATCCTCGATTATGACATCAAAATCACTGCATCTTTGATTTGTAAGACTTTCGACATTCCCAATGGGGGACTCACAAATATTGTGACTCATAAGTGGCCCTATGACATCTCCATCACCGAGGCTTTCAAGGTTGTCTTTTGTGATGAAGTAGAGAACTTTCTGATGAAACGGATTCTAAAGAAATTGACACCCTCACTTCTTGTCGCTCACCATATTGTTAGTCATATTCTATTCCCTCGATCCGGGCATTACACTGATATTATCTTTTATGACCTATGTCTCCTCTATTGTCTTCTTCACAATGACCTTCCTCCGGTAAACTTTCAAGCCTACATGATTCACCATTTCATATCCATCAAAGAGAAAATAGGTTCTAAGCGCTCTCACAATCTTATTCTTCACTTTGGCTCTTTTCTTACTCGGATCTTTCGTGAGAATGGTCTCATTATTTCTGGGACAGAGCCATGCTATACTGAGCGCCCCACTGATATTATTGGGAAGGTCACTTTGACACATAAAGGACTTGTCTTTGATGGCAACGACTAGGTCTTTGCAAAAAAATGGGATAGAGGCACCACAAGATTCTTATTCTGATGATGCTGCCAGTACAGAGATTCCTGTAAGTGCTACTACTATGGAGGATACAGGACCTTCATGAGAGCCAAATATACGTCCACCACCTGCACTAACTAGTACTTGGGGATTTGCCCCATCACGTGTCAAGTGGAATGGAATGATCACACGCATGGACAGCATCGATATGCGTATAGAGGACATGATCGCACATATGATGCGCTTGGAGATCGATCATCGTCGCACTCAGGATTGCTTATTCACATATTTTCGCTCTCAAATCTTTGACACTTCATCTTATGAGTGAGTTGCACCTCCATCACCCAATGATGCTTCGGATGCTTAGTTTTATTCATTTGTTTTTTATGTTTTGTTCCCTATTTTGATGATGTCAAAAGGAAGAGATTTGTATTGTGACTAAGACTATGATGTATGGATGTTGTTATATTTTATGACTTTTATGTATGACGATGTTATGTTTATGGATGTTATAGGATGGATGGTTTGATGGTTTGATATGATATTACTCTTTTGATATTATCTTGTGAGATATATATATATATATATATATATATATATATATGCATGTTATACTTAGCTTTTGATATTATCTTGTGATATGTATATGCATGGTATGCTTATCTTTTGATATTATCATAATTTATATTATGAGATTATTGTATCATAGCAATGATTGAGGGGGAGTAAATTACATTTATTTGATATCATATTAGAAGATAAGCATTGATTAAAGGAGAGTAATTTACATCTCGTCATTTATTTATCTTCTCGTCACTTTATTTGTCATCATCAAAAAGGGAGAGATTGTTAGTCCAAAGACCATATTCTAGGTATTTTGATGATAATAAATAAGGAAGATGATGACTAATGGTGCTCAAAGTGTTAGTGTGAACAGGTTAAATATTTTTCAAAAAAGAAAAAGGTTGTCGTAAGATTTTTGTAGGTAAAACGGACAATCAAAATATTATCGGGCGTCCGCTTTGACATATAATGGACAACCGAAACAGATGTTGAACGATCGCTAATTACAAAGAGAACATACATTTTTAAATCGGACGATCGAATCGCTTTCGATTGACCGTTCTGGGCATCAAATGAAAGAAAAAGTACAAAACGAACGAACGAAGTCGTTGTCGGAACGACTGCTAATTATAGAAAGCACTGACATTTTTAAATCAGACGATCGAATCACTTTTAGTCGACTATTCTAGGCGTCAAATGAAAGAATGTATAAAAATGGACGACCAAAATAACTGCCAGAACGATCGCTTGTTACAAAGAACTCGGACATTTCTAAAACGAACGACCAAAATAGTTTCGGACGACCATTTTGGGCAGCAAGGGCAACGACAACGGCTAATCCTTCTACGAACTACCATCAATGGACGACTACACAAAAAAGACAAACGGCAATGGCTATCTTTCTATACAAAACGAACGCCTGATACTATAACGACGACCGCTGAGCATACGACAAAAAGGCGCAATGGCTAGTTCCTGTGCAAAACGGACGTTCGAAACTAAAAATGGGCGACCATTTCAAAAGTGACAGCACAACTCTTTTAAAAAGTTTTACGACGGCCATATTTTCAAGAGACGCCTATAAAAGGGATTTAAAAGACTGAAGAAAAACTATCCAAGGAAGGCAAATCACTCTATAACATCTTTCAAGTCCAAACCAATTTTCTAGATCTCAATCTTGCAATTCATCACTTCCCACTTCTAATTCCTAAGTATGAGCATTTTTGTAAAAAGAGAGAATTTGAGGGAATTCTTATGTTCTTGTTTAACGAGTTTGAGAACTCCTTATAATAAGATGTGTGTCTTACCTCTTGAGGGAAGAAGAATACATTGTAGCGTAGAAATGATTATTCTCTCCCTATAAAAAAAGAGAAAAATAGTTAATCTTCAATGGAGTGGAGACGTATGCCAAGGAGTTGAGCTGAACCTCGTCAACATATTGTGTCTTCCTGAATTTTTATTCTTCTTACTTGTCTTTTAGCTCGTGATCGTATTCTCTAAAAATTGACTTTTACGATTTTTCGATTATAATTTTTTATACACCAATTCACACCTCCCCTCTTGATGCATTTGATTCTATATAATTTTTATTATATCTGAATTATTTTTTTAAATATATTATCTTTAAACTCATCCCTTTCAATCCAAAACAAAGTTTTGTTCTCCTTGTAATTTTTCTAGCATTATTTTATTTTCTTAGGTGCTTTCGTTTTTTTTTCTTTTTCATTGTTATGCAAAAAGAAAACTGCATTGAACCTGTTTGAGTCGGATCAATCCAATTTAGTTTAGAAACTGATCAACAATTCTCCATTGAACATCCAGTTTCGAAAGCAAAATAATTTTATTCTACTCAAAACGAAAAGCCATTCAACAGAACTCCTCGTCCACCCCCACCTCCAAGCTCAAAATACGTTCCACGTCACCGTTTTAAGTTTTCAAATGGCAGTTATCTTCCCACCTCAACGTCTCTCTCTCTCTCTCTCTCTCTCTCTCTCTCTCTCTCTCTCTCTCTCTCTCGCCATCAGATGTTCCCCCATGTAAGCAACGCCATTGATGAGTCCAAAACCTCACAACTCCAACTCTCTCCGCTCTGCTCCATTCGTTGCCGCACCAACCCAAATATCTTAGCCTTAAACCAGCCATATGGGCCGCTTCTTCTGAGCCATAAACTCTTTATCATAATTTCGCCTCCTCAATCCTCACTCGCGCGCGCCTCCGGGAGCTGAGCCATGGCCATGGTGGACTCCTCCGAGCTCAGGGAAGACTCCAACGCGAAGCTTCTCCAGGAGCTCGACGCCCTCAGTCACTCCCTCTACCAGTCCCACACCGCCCGCCGCCATGCCTCCCTCGCTCTCCCCCGCACAGAAGGCTCCCCTGCTGCGGCCGCTGCTCCGGGGACCAAGGGGGACGACCCCTCACGCTCGCAGAGCCGGCCGCGCTCCCGCCGCATGTCCATGTCTCCCTGGCGGTCCCGTCCCAAGAATCCCAGTGAGCTGGAGGACGAGGACGCCGATGACCGCCACCACCGCCGTCCGGTCAATAAGCAGCAGAGCATGCCGGGCGTCGCGGCCGCTTCCGAGGTGGCCGAGAAGAAGGGGATATGGAGCTGGAAGCCCATACGCGCGCTGTCCCACATCGGGATGCACAAGATGGGATGCCTCTTCTCCATCGAGGTCGTCGCCGTCCAGGGCCTCCCGCCGACCATGAACGGGCTCCGCCTCTCGGTGGCGGTCCGCAAGAAGGAGACCAAGGAAGGAACCGTGCAGACTATGCCCGCGAGGGTATTGCAGGGTTCTGCCGACTTCGAGGAGACGCTCTTCATCCGGAGCCATGTCTACTGCACCGGCGGCAGCGGCACCGGGAAGCCGTTAAAGTTCGAGCCCAGGCCTTTCATCATCACCACCCTGGCCATTGACGCACCCGAGCTCGACTTCGGGAGGAGCTCCGTGGACCTGAGCACACTCGTTAAGGATTCCATGGAGAAGAGCTTAGAGGGGACGCGCCTCCGACAATGGGACACGAGCTTCCCGCTCACCGGGAAGGCCAAAGGAGGAGAGCTGGTCACCAAGCTGGGCTTTCAGATCATGGAGGACGGAGGTATCGGCATATACAACCAGGGAGAGGGCGCCATGGCCGGCAGCAAAACCTCATCCTTCTCTTTCGCCCGTAAGCAATCCAAGTCTTCTTTCAGCGTTACCAGCCCCAAGGTTACAAGATCAGAACCGTCATCAACGCCCATGAAGGAGCTCTCCGCAGATGACCTAAAGGGGATCGAAGACTTCAGTCTCGACGAGCCAGCGCCGCCGCCGCCGGCGAACCCGTCGAGGTCACCGCCCTCCGCTAAACCCGAGGAGCTTAAAGATGACCTCGACCTCCCGGATTTTGAGGTCGTTGAGAAGGGAATCGAGATGCAAACGGAGACATCGAAAACTACAGAGTCCATGGAAGTTGCAGACGACGCGGCCTCCGCTTCGAGCGAGGTCGTGAAAGAAGTGGTGCATGACAGTGGTGCGCATCTCACTCGGTTGACGGAGCTCGACGCCATAGCCAAGCAAATCAAAGCTCTGGAATCCTTGATGGCCGGGGACGAGCAGAGGCCCGCAAATATGTTGCAGGAGGAAGAAGAAGGGCAGCGCCTGGACGCCGAAGAGGACGCGGTGACAAGGGAGTTCCTTCAGATGCTGGAGGTCGAAGACGCGAAGGAAAAAATGTTCCGTGTCCCTGATTACGTCGCAGCGGCTGGGGCAGATAAGGATGGAAACATGGACGGTGACAAGAAAGTTTACCTCTCAGACCTCGGCAAGGGTCTGGGATCAGTGGTGCAGACCCGAGACGGCGGCTACTTGGCCGCCACAAACCCGTTCGACGTCGAGGTGACGAGGAAAGAGACCCCAAAGATCTCCATGCAGGTCTCCAAGCCATTAATACTCCGGGACCAGAAGCTTACGAGCGGCTTCGAGGTGTTCCAGAGGATGGCGGCAGCCGGGTCGGAAGAGCTGGGCAACAAGTTACAGTCGCTGACTGCCATGGACGAGCTCATGGGGAAGACGGCTGAGCAGATAGCATTCGAAGGCATGGCGTCGGCAATCATTAGCGGCAGGAACAAAGAGGGGGCGAGCTCCAGCGCGGCCAAGACGGTGGCGACCCTCAAGATGATGGCCACTGCCATGGCCGAAGGAAGAAAGGAGCGCATCGCGACAGGGCTTTGGAACGTGAGGGAGGAGCCATTGACGATTGAGGAGATCTTAGCATTCTCGTTGCAGAGGATTGAGGGCATGGCCGTGGAGGGACTCAAGGTCCAAGCAGGGATGGCCGAGGAGGAAGCTCCCTTCGATGTCTCGCCCCTCGTGGACAAAGCAGACGCCAATCACCCATTGGACTCGGCGGTGCCGCCAGAGGACTGGGACGCAGCATGCGCTAGGGCGAACTCTATCACAATGCTAGTAGTGATCCAGCTGAGGGATCCGATGCGCCGGTACGAGACCGTGGGAGCTCCTTCCATCGCCATAATCCAAGCAGCAGCGGCCGGGGGTGACGAAAGAGACGAGGAAGGGAAGTTCAAGGTCGCAAGCCTGCACGTCGGAGGGCTACGGCTGCGGGCGGGAGGGCGGCGGAGCATTTGGGACGGGGAGAAGCAGCGGCTGACGGCCATGCAGTGGTTGGTGGCTTACGGGCCTGGGAAAGCAGCGGGGAAGAAGCGGCCGCCCCAGGGCAAGAGCGGGCAGGACGTGCTCTGGAGCATGTCGTCGCGAGTTATGGCGGACATGTGGCTCAAGTCCTTGCGGAATCCAGATGTGAAGGTACCTCCTGAGAAGTGAGTAGCAGTAGAGCCCTGAAGACATTTGGGAGTTGCTTTGGATTCACTTTGTAAAATATGTTTTTGGCTCAAGAACACAACTTTCTCTCAACGAGGAAGGCTTAGGAATTCAGATGCCGCAGTTTCTTGACCGCCAGAAGAGGAGTAAAAAATAAAGTTTACGCCAGTGCATTTCAATTTTTCTCCCATCCTTATATATTGTACCATTCAAGAACATTTGTTACTAGGAGGAATGAACTTATCAAATTCGAATCACACTCTGAGAGGGCGTCTAGAGGAAAGCATAAAAATGAGCGGACAAAAGGATCAATCAAATTACAAATTCCTCACAGGCAATGTAAAACTTGACACATCCTGTACTAAGCCAAATGCCAGAAAGCATTATATCCATTTACAGAGAATATATGAACATCTGTCAACCATACAAAATTTGATCATTCCATAATCATGATAAGATTTGTGATATCTGTTCCAGTGATTTATTTCAATATATTGGCAAATGTGTGATATGTACAGTGATGTCCAAAAAGAAAGATGGGAGAGGCCCAAAAGCATTTCCCATTTGAACTGCACAAAATGGTGGGGCAGAGTTCCTGTGATGTGGAATACCAAGAAATGAAGTTGATGTGCTGGTTATAGCCCTGAAGAAACCAAGTTCACTTCGAATAAAATTGAGAAAATATTCAAAATTCCGTGATTTGTAACTCAGTCAAAATAAACGATTCTCCTAACTTATCAACCTACCTTTATTACGGGCCATGGATCAGTTAATGTTGTTAAGTTCATCAGAATCACGGGCATTGCCTCCACTTGTTGGCCTGCATCATTTACACGGGAAAATGTAATGTTGTTTCCTTTCCACAGAAATTGAACAATTCTTTTACAAACCAACTCCAAGAGAATGATCGCAACAACAGGACCAAAGAATTTATGTCAAAAGATTTAAGTAATAGCATAATACTTACAATCCAGTCAAAACTTTAATAGTATCATAGAAGAACCATTGCAAAGTTATAACTGGTCCAACAAGCATGATTCGGATGGGAAGACTTCTTGTAAACAAGTTGGGTAATCCTATGCTTTTTACAGCCTGCAAATGTGGTGCAATGCAGCAAAAGGATATTGAACTCACAAATATTACCTGAAATATCAACTAGTTTGTGCAGGCAATTGAACAGAAAATATCAACGTTAACAAATATTACCTGAAATACATTGGAGGAACTTTTATTATAAAGAGATGCAACAATATTATCTGCCGGAGTCGAGATAATAGTACCAATGGTGCCAGATGCATAACCCGCTATACAAGTCACCCCAAGTTGTAGACCTCTTGAGCATTCCTCTCTTTTCTTTTGTATTACATTGTGATACAAGATGTCCACAGAATGCTCAAAACTGGAGAACATAAGAATAGAGACTGCAAAAAAATTCATTAGTCAAAACATTAGAAAGCAGAATAAACTTGGTTCTTGGTAGCACTCAGGCACAAATCTCAAGTGCTATAAGCAAACTTTTCTCTTGCAAGGATGAGAAAGAATAAACTAACATGCACCAGTAATTGCCTAATGTCAGTTCATGCGCTCGAACAATTCAAGCCAAAGATGCATGCAAGTTCTCAAGGTTCCACTAATTTGAATCAGTATCTTGTGCCTAGATCTCAAAGTTGCTAACTTGAAAAATAAAGGTAACAGCCCCATTGGAAATAATTATGAAAACCAAAAGTACATTCTAATTCTTTTTCTTTTCTTTTCTTTTCTTTTCTTTTCTTTTCTTTTCTTTTTTTTTTCTTTTTTGAGAAGGTAAAGGATGGCTGTCATGTGCAACCATCCAGGAGATTTATTTTGCTCCCTAACTTGATCATAGACAACAAGTTGACTGAATGTTCGAACAAAGTTAAGCTTCTAGATCTGCCATTGCTTCATCATTTATCATTTCATCTTTCAGCAAGTAATATGAGGCTAATAAAGCAGCAGTACATTACTAATTAGTTTAAAATATCCGCATTTGAACTTATATTTAGCCATATGAAATAGTATGGTTGAGATGGCACAATAGGAATGAACTTATACTTTGGAATAAACGATTCTATATAGAAAGAATGGTTGTGGAAACAACGAGAGGCAAGATAAATCATTGGCTGAATTTTAGTTTATATACTTTCCATGCACACTTGTGCATGTCTAATTAGATGATAATTGAGCCATCCTTCTTGCCTTCAGGAAAAAAAAACTGCATCTGGAACCATTTCTTTAAAGACTAATAACTAAGAAGCCTGCAGAGACAAATTAATCAAATTAAATGAGAGGGAATGGTGGACAGTTACATGGTAGGTTACGACCCCAAAGTGGCAAAAGTCCCTTGTAGAAGCTGCAAATTCAATAACATGAGTAAAAAAATGTCAGTATAAGAGTAATCATTTATAAAAGAACCATCCCTGATTCTTAAAGGACAAAATTTTGAACAAACAAATTAAACCAAAAGAAGGGTGATTCACATAAAATTCCTACCCAGACAGGCCCTCAGATGCATATAACTTTGGGAAACCATCAATCAGACCTCTAGCAAACTTCGGCTGTGTCTGAACACGAACCTTAACAGCTTCGAATGGGCAGAGGGCAACATCTGCTATTACTTGAGCAGATGCACTGCTGAGGAAGTAGATCATGTTTCTATTGCAGCCCACCAATAAATCAGAGTAAACATTTTTGAAATATTCATAGAATCCAAATTTGCAGCCACCTTGAGCTCCATATCCAAATAGCTTTCCAGCCCAGCCTCTCCAAAGGGATGACATTCCTTGTTCTTTCACGAGGATATGCAAACCCGAGAAAATGCTATTATATTTAAGGGGATTCACCTGGAATGAAAGACAATCAGCATTCATTCCAGTCAAGGAATAAAGGTCAAAACCAAGATCTTAGTTAGATAAGTGACAGTCTAAACAACTCGTAAAGTGATTAGTACCTTAATTACAGAAATCCAACAACAAATACAATATATGCAAAGGATCCATAAGAAAGAATACTTTGAAGCAAGTACATAACTTTCATTTACTCAAATTGCATAAAGATGAATAAAAATGCAATAGACATTCTATCAATTAGATAAGTGAGCAAATGATTTTAGATTTTTCTGAAGAATCAAGATTAAGGATCTTAAAATTCTAAGACAAAAACAAAACTTCTGGTTGCACTATAAAAACTCCTTTCACACCGTTCATGAGGAAGTTTCTTGACCTGAAAAGGTGGATGGATATCCCAATGAGAGGTATGGGAATGAAACCCTAGGAACGAAAGGAAAAAGGAGAGCACCTTTGAAGGAGGAGCCATTTTTGGACAAGGGGTCATCTCCTTCCTCCCGAGCAAGTCACGGAAGAGCTGCAATTTTGTATTCTTCATTTTTTTTTGTTTTAAACATTTTATCACTATTTTCTGATCTTTTTTTTTAACAGAAAAAGGATGACTGCCAAAGTTGTGGTTGTCATCCAGCAATGTATATATATGAAAGTATGAGAAGATGTACAGGTGAGAGCTCTCGGAGAGAGCAGCAAAAGGTGACCAAGGTCACAACAGAAAAGCTAGCCAAAACCCCACTCTCTAATAAGAAATGAGATGTGGTGTACAACACGCTCAGGCTGACATCGCTCCCCATAAAAAATAATCCGGTTGCGCTGAAGCCAAATGGCTCAGGCACCGGCCAATAAGGTCATCAATGGCGCACGCCAACTCTGTCTCTGATGCAACATGCTCCAGAAGATCTGCCATATAGACTCTGGATCTGACAGAGAAAACGTCGCAATGGAAGTTGCCATATGCCCCGAGATGTGGGGCAATCGAAAAAGAGGTAAATGATGTCCTCGGCTGAGTTGATGCAAAAGACGCAAGAAATATCGTTGTGCGGAGCCCAACGCGCCCTGTAGGTCGACATTTAGAGTGCGGTCACGGAGCCCGTGGACTCGTTTTCTCTCTCATATTGAAGTTTCGGGATCAGTATATTATTCCTACAAGTGATCCGACCGGAAGAAGTATATAAATTGACATGATCCGCTACTCATGGAAATGAACGAAATGGTTTTGTTGTCGATCTATGTGATTTCTTGGGCTGAAAATGCTGAGGATTGGATTTTTGTCATTTTTTTTTCTTTTTTCCTTTTTTTTAGGAGAAAAAGGATGACTACCAGGTTATGTGATTGTCATCCATGTGTATATATAACTGAGAAATGAGAGTCATGAACAAGTGTGGGCTCTCGAACAAAGAGCAACAAAGAAACAGAAAAGTATCTCATCTAGCCAAAACCCCACTCCCGAAGCAAAAATGAGATGTGGTGTACAATACGCTCTATCTGACATCGCTCCCCATAAAAAATCACCCGGTTACTGTCCAGGAACGGCAGTCCAAAATTTTAAATAAGATAAGAGCTAACCCTAGGCACAATGAACGATGCTCTATTACATCGTGCAAGCGTTTGTTACGCTTGAAAGATCTGCAGAAAACAAACGACGAACGGATGATAATCAACAAATAAACTAGCAGAAATCCACTAGCGCCTTAGAAGAAAACGAAGGTCAAGATCGTGCGCACACGAATTCAGAAATTCAGAAAAACTTTGAACTGAAATTTTAATTAAAGAGATAAAGATGTTGTTAACTCTTACAAGTCAGGCCAATATATAGGGATTCACAACTTGCAATACTATTAGCACTATGACTCCTATAACAAAAAGAAAATACAATCCCATCAACATTAAGACTCAGCATTAGGACTCCTAACAGAAATAAACTAAAAAGAAAATAAAATCCTAACAATATTAGGACTCCCAACATATTCTTCAAATCTGAAACTAGATCAAACTAGATCCTTGACCACCATAATTCTGTACAGAATTCTTGTGAACAAGATCTACATCAGGAACCGACTAAAAATGACGCCATTGTTGTTCTGTGAAGTCATATAGTTGAATGGCTATTTGGCTTTGCTTTAGTCGAATGTTTAATGAAATGCATTGTCGAGTTCAAGTGGGTGGAAGTTCCTACTCTTGAACTTTTACATTTCTGATTTCTAGTGGTTATTTCTTGCCACAAGAATTTCTTGATAAAGAGTTAATGTTGTGTCAGCATCGCAGTGAACCGAGAGGTTACTCGAGGAACATATCTCTTTTAGGTTCTGAGTTGGAATTTTAGTTGAGAGAGTGTAGAACAATTGGTTGTTTATCTAGGGGTAGTTGAGAAGATACTGAGAGCAATTTAGTGACCATGCCAAGTTTGGAAAAAATCTTAATAGTTGTAAAGATTTCTTGTCCCACAGGAATTTTGATTTTATTCGTGTTACATTCTGAATCCCGTGTCATGAGAATGAGAGAGATTTAACATGCTAGAGTGGGCTATCTACACTGAGTTGACTTGTTCTGTGCTTAGGATCTAAAATCATTGCTTATGAGAGTGAGTGAGATTTAGGGTAGGACCTATGAGAGTAAGCTTATCAACATCTGAATATGATTTTGATTTTTTTTTTTTTTGAAAGAATATGATTTTGATTGATTAGACTATAGAAGTTCCTCCCAAAAGCATATGCCAAATCCTAGCTTTTCTTTCTTGTTAGACAACATCAATTTTCCCTTATTTCATTCTGTTTGTTTTTGCCAACTTTAAAAAGAAAATGTCAATATAATTTTTTTTCTGTCGCATAGTTTCCTATTCCATAATATTAGTAGATCTCATTTTGTAAAATTGGTTTGATTTAGTGCAACTTAGCTCTAGTATAGAATTTGTGTATGATTTTCTTTATGGATTCCTCCCTAAAGTACTATTATAAAAGCTTTATACTCGCAGCCAGGGTTGTGTAGCTAGGTGCATGAATTTTTAAAATTTGACAGCAAAAAATGTACCGTTGGGTGCGCTTCTCTTTGGGGATACCTGCCTACAGTTCATATACCCCCACCTCTTCGTATTTTTTTTTTGTTCTTTGATCGGAAACAGAGTCATTTCTATTTTAGATTTAATCTTTGAAATTTCAATTATTTATTCTTAAACTTTTTGTGAGGATTCCACATTTCATAACCCATGTTTTACACAATTTCCCACAATTCATAATTCTTTCACCGTCACCTATTTCTCGGTCTATCACAAAACTAAAGGAAAACAAAGGCAAATTATATGGTATCCTATCTCTGGGGGCAGCAATAGAGCATGTCAATTCGAGAAATGGGCACAATTTATTAGCTAAACAGAGCAAATGATCCAAAAAAAACTTCCTTTTGGCATCAACATTGCGAAGCCTAATGATTAGTGGAGATAGGACACGGACTAAAAACCAGCTTTGCGAATCACAATTCGCTCGGAGAAATATGTAAAAAAACTTTGCTAATTCTTTTTTGTGTAAGCGTAAAATCCTGTCGAATCTCATGAACATGGATCAACGAAAGCGGAATGGCGTCGTATGATCCATGTAGCCGACCCCACCTAGTGGGATAAGGCTTTGTTGTTGTTTGTTTGTTGTTAATTCTTTTTGGTCTAGAATATTTTTTTCTTTTTTGCTACGTTTAGAATATCGCTTACCACACCTCGCAAAAAAAAGGGCCCCGGACAGCATGAAATGATCGTGATCGCAGCTATTAACAACTAAAGGGTTTTCGATCCAGCTCTCGAACTCCACGCATATGAACTCTAACTGATTCTCGCATCGAAATCCTAATCCATTAGATAGTAATCATGCTCCTAGAAAGAACTCTAAAGTAGAAATCAAAACAATTGCCCGGTAGAAGGCGGTCCAGAGAAAGGGAAAGAAAGTAATAGCATCGATTCGTGGCCCCACCTGCATGTTCACCTTGAGGACATCGAGGGGTGTGATGGCGAAGTGGGTGGCGCCGGCACTGAGCATCCCGCCGGCGGCGCACACGGCGTAGTACTCCGGAGAGAACAGCCTCATCTCCACGCCACCCCACCGAGGACGCCGCCACCCTCCGTCCCCTTCCTCCTTCCTCGTCTCTCCGACGACTGCCATTGGATCACGGGCACGAGAGTGCTCCTTCCCACCCCCACGCTTTAACTCCTCATCGAGGGCCGGCAACTCCGCTTCGACCTAAACCACCAGCTGCGGCGCCAGGCGTTTGCATAACAGTTTATACGAGGTGGCAAAAGAGAGGAGCGCGGCGCGGACGTGGTCTTGCTTGCGAATTCCTGCTCGTAGCGTAGCACCCTTGGAAGGGAAATGCACCACGTTGCGGCGGCTAAAACCCTCCAGAACCCTCGGAGATCCAGAATTCCTAAAGCACCCCTTTGTTTCGTTACTATAATTATAATAAAGGAACAACTCTGTCTCTCTCTCTCCTATCTGTCGTATGGAGCAGGGTGTTTTGGAGATTTGACGTGGATGCAGTCGTTTCCATTCGCGTGGAACTGAAGGCCGCCACAAAACGTATAAATAGATCTGAGGTTGACAAAACACTTTTATATTTATATTTATATATATATATATATATTACGAATTTAATTTAGAATTATTTACGTAAATCTCTCCTAAATTATCGTAATTTTTCGCATCTAACTTCACGTTAGTAACTTATTTTTTTATCTCTAAACTATCACGACTTTTCTATTTTAATCATTTCGTCCACTCCCGTTATATTTGCTTTTTTCATTTATAAAATGACTAAATTACCCTTCACCACATAATACATCAAATAATAAATATGAAAAAGGAAAAAGGAAAAATTCAAGGTATTAATATTCAATTGTCGGTAGTCGAACATTTTTTTCTTTTTTCTTATTTTTATATTTATTATTTGATATATTATGTGATGAGGGGTAATTTAATTTTTTTATTAAAGAAAAAAAGCAAATGTAAAAGAACTGGACAGAAGGATTAAGGTGAAAAAGTCGCGATAGTTTAGGGATACTAAAAACTAAGTTTGAAGTTAGATGTGAAAAATCTTTATAAAAATAACCCTTTAATTTATCTGTCGTCCATTGAGTTATTCACATTTCAAATATGAGCGCACCTAAGTGAGAAATTATAATCAATTATAATCGTTCAATTGAGATTGACGATCTTCATCATCCCAAGAAAGATAGAGACAAGAAATTGAATTACTTTTTTTAATGTCAACTCTTAACAATATACGCATTATTCACAAGGTGAAGGTCGGTCCACCATCAAATCCAACTAATCCGATAAAATCATAGCTCGTTATGTGGCCAACAAGAAATTTTTGTATTCATAGAAACTCGAACTTGAGACTGCTTAAGTGAGGAGGAGCCACACTCATTTCACCCCAACCTTGTTAGCAAATATTGAACCACTTGATTGGAAGAGTTTTGATCTACTAACATGAAGGAAGGAATGAACCAAGTCCTGTTCAACTAATTGAACCGCTTGAATTCGATTTCTTTATTTGTGAATAAAAAATGCAAAATTGGAATGACATAATCAAAATAAAAAGAAGGAAAATAAATAATTTGGAAAGAAAAAAGGAAGGTAATGGTGCATAAATGAGGTGAGAAATTTAAGGAGGAAAAAAAGGGAGTGAGAGGAAAAGTAAAAATCAAAATAATTGAATGGGAAAAAGGAAGGAAAATGCTTCAATTCCGCTTCTTTATTTGGGAATTAAAAAAATGAAAAATTGGAATGACATAATCAAAATAAAAAGAAGGAAAATAAATAATTTGGAAAGAAAACAAAGGAAGGTAATGGTGCTATAAATGAGGTGAGAATTTTAAAGAGAACAATGAATGAGAAATTTAAGGAGGAAAAATAGGAAGTTAGTGGAAAATAAAAATGAAAATAATTGACATGTCCATTTGATGTCTAGTCCGATTTTAAAGACAATATTTTAATAAAAATCCGATCGAACCTAATTACCGTGACCTAATTGACATGTCGATTTGATGTCTAGTTCGATTTTAAAAATATTGCTTTTGACTACTATGGTGAGGGGTGGACTCGAAATCATACTCATCCCTAAATAGTTTGTCACAAGCCCAAAAATCAGACTTGCTATTAAATCAGATTATCAAAACCAATCAAAACCATCCAAATGTTCTAAAAATTGGGTTAAATCAAATTAAAATTAGTTTTTTACCCAAATATTTTTTTTAAAAAATAGTTTTATAAAAACTATGTTGACTCATTAGTCTTCTCAATTAATACTTATCTCTTTACTCTCATATTGCTACTATTATTATGGAACTATGTTTGTACACTTTTTTCATTAATTTAGTTTAGAATTTGTTAAAGTTCTAATTTTATCTTAGGGATTATGATCTTAGTAAAAATAATAATATCATATATATATATATATACACCTTTTAATATAACTTAAGTATATTTATTTATTATATTATATATAATATTCATTGTATTAGAAAAATTTGTTATGGATGAAGGGTGCAAACTTCTTAGTTATATGTATAATATACAATAATACTATATATATAGTTAGTATAGTATAATTTATATACATAATAATATGAGAATAGGGTTTAATGATTACACTACTCTTTTTTTAAAGAGTAGCATCATCAAATTCTCATCCATCACCAATTACAATTAGTTGAACATTTTTCCAATCAATCGTCCATAGATTCGACAATGATGATAGGTGGACATTTGATGGTGCTACACCTGAAGATGGATGGCACAATTACTTTTCCTAATAATATATATAGATAAATTTTAATTTTCTTTAATTAAGTAATAAGCTCAAATTAAATAATTAAGCACACTATATATTTATTTATAGAATTTATACTCTTATGATAAAGTTTCAATGTATTTGTTACTTAAACAAATATATGAAATAGAAAATTTTAACGAGAAAAGAATTTACATAAAAAATATAATTTGATAAGATTTTAAATTTTCAATCGTGTAATAACTATAGTATTAAATCTTAAAATTTAACTATATAAAATTATTATTTATTATTGTTATTTTTCTTTAATATAATTAAATTTTACATCATTCATATAAATACATAATTAAAATATGATAACATGATTAATATATCACATTGATTATAAAATCTTATTATTATTATTATTATTATTATTATTATTATTATTATTATTATTATTATTATTATCAACCTAACATACTTTTTGTTGTCAGTATATCTTTACTTTCCTTTTCTTAAAATTGCATACCCTGTGCATATATATATATACATATATATATATATATATATATTGAAGAGCAATGACAAAAATATAATAATTATGGGTCGATGAACAAATTGTAATCAACCTCGCTCAATTTATTTATGTGCCAGATTAATTTATATATCCTCTCAAATTAGATGATACAAAGCCACAGCCGGTAATATATATATCGATGTGTTGATCGATTAATTGTATTTTTTTTCTTTGTGATCTGGACTCAAAAGACAAGACCTCCGTCTCAATTTGTTTCAGCTGGTAATTAATTAATTCGAAAAGAAATTTGTGGCACTTTATCTACTTTTCGTTATCGAGAAATTAAATAATTAAAAAGTATATCGATATTGATATATTATGTGTGCAATATACCGATATTATATATATATATATATATATATATATATATATATATATATATAACAAGCACACAGCGGCGGCCTCCTCTTTAGCCAGCATTCGTTTGGCGTCCTCATATTTGAAGTCGACGAGACGGTTGGCCGCGTCCATGACGCCGGAGTTCACGTGGGAGAGTGTTTGTGCTAGTGCCTCCGAGAAGCCAGCAGGGAAGATGACGACAAAGGCAAACCTGATTGCGGCCACGAAGAGGACGGACGCGATGTGGAACGAGCAGAGGGTTCTTGTAACGCTCCCAAATCGAGTAACGTCACGTGGCGAGGATCTCTCTGAAGGCGCTACGAAACACTATAACATTTAATTAAAACTTGATCAAATCTCAATTAACACGATAACATGTCAATAATAGGATCAAAGAAAGAAAGATAGAAATACCATAAAAGCAAAAGTCTCAAAGTGTTACAAAATCTCTATGATAATCATAATATCTGAATTACATCAAAGCTCATAATGCAGAAAATAAAAATAACTACACCCTCTGTCAGTTCATGTACTTTAACATCACTCGAGCTGGTCGCGGCACACGATCTCAACACCATCATTGACCTGGCCCTGTGAAAATCAAATACAATGGAGGAGATCCTCCCGTAAGCTATACAGCTTAGTGGGGATTCATAAAGTACTCAATGCATAACAATAAATAGCAATAGACAGAATTAGTAACCATTTGTACAAGATCATATTTGAGAGCATAAGATCATTCGATTGAGATATAGATCATCAATGGATGAAAGAGATATAGATCATGAGTCAATCTTATAATCATGAAAGATTTCAGTAATCATACTGGATCAATAATCACACTTCATTCATCACATTTATGTTATTTGTCCATATTCTTTGTGCTCTTACTTTCTCTTAGCATTAGGTGCATTTGGGTGCCTTTAACATTGGGGGATTTACGCCGAGCGACCAATACAGTCTCGTGCAGTCAATAGGGGATCAAGCCATGGCTAAGGGAGCGACCATTCCGATAAGCACTTAGCATAAGCTCTGACCACAACTCCCATATACATTTTCCATCTTTCATACTTCATAACTTTATCACTTTATCACTTTATCATTCTTGTTTACTATAAGATGATTGGATCACTGAACAGATCAACACAATGTCAAGGATTTAGTCACATAGCATTTCAATCAGTAGGGATTAGCACATCACATTCATAGAAAGAATTTAGGACAAATCAACAATCAAAATACATTCTGGTCAGGATTCGATCGACCGGTCCTCACTGGTCGGTCGACTGATTTTTAGGCACCGGTCGACCGATATATTTGGATCGCTCGACCGATTGGTTTCTATACAATACAATAAGTTCTGAACAGCGGTCGACCGATATCTCTAGACCGATCGACCGATAATACTTGATCTAAAAAGGAGCTTCGGTCAGTCGCTCGGCCGACCTATAAGAGGCTCGGAATGCATGATCAGTCGATCGATCTCTACCGAGCGGTCGATCGATTTTTATATCACCGGTCGACCGATATTCTGGATCGGTCGTAGTGAAAACAGAATCGGCCAGAATTTGATTTTCAACGATTTTCAATTCAGAAATAAAATTAATGCATACAAACAATCATCTAAGCATGGAAGACTAATACAGAACACATCTATAGTCATAAGAATCACAAAACATGCATCAAACACAAGAAACACAATCAATCATTCATTTTCCATTCATTCTCATCAATCAAGAACACAATCCATAATAAGAACTCTAATTCTATACAATTGCTAATCAAGTTATGCAGGGAATTTCGGTATCACCCACCTTTTTCGTGATTGATCCTAGCTTGAAGCTCTTCCCATCACCAATAATCGCCCTCTCCTTATCGTTCTCCACCTACGAAGCATTTCGATTGGAAGGGAAGTAAGGGAATGATGTTGCACATTAAGAAAATTGTAAAAATGAAGAAGGAACCTAGAAGAACCTTGCTGGAATTTCCTTGCCTTTGCTGGATGAATTGCCTTAGGGAGGAAGAGAGAGAGGTGAGGGAGAAGACAATGGGTTATCCAAGAGAGGGTCTCTTTATATAGGTGTTTGGATGAGAGGAGATGTCTATATTATCCTTTTTTATCTTATCCATAACATTATTCATTCATGGTTGTCCTCTCTTGATCTTATCCACATATTGATCCATTTGATTATTTAATTATATATTTTATTTTATATATATTTTTTTATTTTCCAGGTGTTACAGTTCTCCTCCACCGCTCGGCACGACCGACGCGATCCTCCATCGCCCGCCGCCCTTGATCTCCATCTCCATCTCCGACGGCAATGACGACGACGTCGATCGCCTCAGCTTCCGGGTATCCATAACATGCAACTGCAACTGCAACGAACAACGAACAATGATGTTGATTGGAATAATAATAACAACAAACAACGACCGCATAATTTATACAGACGCTATGCCGTGGAAATTTAAGCGTAATTTTCATTCCGAATTATTATTATTATTATTATTGATTTATTTTCGATAAGGTTTCCGAATTATACAAACTTAATTAATTAGTCGATCAACTTGTCTGTATACGATCTGTATATATCTTATGTATGTATACACAGGAGATTAGATTGAGATGAGATTATATATATATATATATATATATATATATATAATATCATTTATCTTAATTTAATCTTTATCGATCGAGCCACACACAATGGCTGAAATTAAGCGAATAATAACAATAGTAATTAGAGACTTCACGGATCACGGCTTCACACATGGATCATTGTAGGTGTTTGCTAGCTTGCTAATTAATTAATTGGATTCTACCTTTCACCATATTATATTTCTGAATCAATATATATATATATATATATCGATAATGTTAAAACACACACACACCTATATATATATATTGTTTTACCATGGTACAAATTATATTGATGAGGAAACATTTTTATAATTATTCCACATATGAGAAAAAAGTAACCTAGATGAAAATATCTTCTCACATTTTCCCTCTAACTTGTGTGTGTGTGTTTTAATGATATATTAAATGAAATGCTCATTTATTATCATTGATTTTTTAATGAATGGTGATGTGTATTGATTGAACATTTTTTTAATCAATCGTTCATAATGGATCGAACGAACGATGAATGCATAGTGCTAATCCTCAAAAGGAGTTGATCACCAATTCATTCATAATCAAATTCTAGTTTCCTTCCATAACTCTCTCACCGTGATTTCCTCCATATATTACTCTCTCACCATTAATTATTTACTTCATTTATTTGTAATATTATTTTTCATTACAATTTCAAATTATTGATTGAAATCTTTCTTTTACTTTCCTTCTAGAATTTTTTTTCTTTCCTTCTTCAATAATTTTTATCTCAATCTTATCATGGTTTTCGCCTATTCATAGATTCACCAGTTTTTATTAATTGTTTTACTTATTCGAATGCAATGCCAGCTTTTACATTGAACCAAATTAGATTTTGGATAGATCTGAGTCCATGATCGGATTGGACACAACTTGAATAGAGGGGAATCTAACTATGAAGGGGTCAAGTACGGATTGAGATTTTTCACACTCGAGTAAAATCAATTTGATCGTGATAATTTTACCCTTGATTTGTATTGTAAGTTTTGAACATCGTATCTTTTTTTCTCATCTCTCTACCTCTTTTTTATTTTAGGCTTTAAATGTGAGATTGAAAACATATTAAATTAATATATTATATTGTAATATACATATAAAGCAGTTTTCAAAATTAAGAAAAAATAGCTCATAAAAAATTATGAAAAATTCCACTAATAATCAACATATGCAAAACTTTCACTTTCCTTTTTATATATAATAATTTATTTTCATTTTCACTATATTTATTTTCGGTTTATTTCATATACTTTTGAGCAATATATATATATATATATATTTGATGTAATTATAGTTTTCATATTAATTAATTTATATTCATGTATGATATCTCATATTATATATATATATATATTTGATGTAATTATAGTTTTCATAATAATTAATTTATATTCATGTATGATATCTCATATTATATATATTAGAGTTATATTTTTATCATGAAAAATTAAAATATAACATTCAGAAGAGAGACAATAGAGAAAAAAAAGTTTGGTGAACAAGTAGCAACTATAATTGAAGATAAATTAAAACTAAACAAAGAAGTTTGGAATGACATTAAGAGTTTGAAGAGTAGCATTAAGAGCATCCTTTAAGGTTCAATAAGGCACCCTTTATAGTTTTATTGTTATGTTTTTAATTTATTAGACTAATTTTAATTTAATGTAAATATTTTGCAATTAATTATGTTATTGAAAAAATACTTCAAAAAAAGGACATATCACTACTGAAAATGATGAAACACGTGAAGAGAGAAATTTGAGTGAGAATACTCTAAATGAAATATTATATTCTTTTGAACGAAATCGTATTAATTTAACCACTCTTCCATCTGATCTTGGAGAGAGAGAAAAGATTTCAAATTAACACACTAATGATCAAGATGAAATTCGAAGAACATATTTGTTAAGGATGTCATTCCAACCTCAACAAAAGTGGGAGATAAATTACGTGGTTGTATTTTAATTAGAACATATATAAATTTGCTAATTATTTTGTTACTAGAATATTAATCATTATCAGTGAATCTACTAAAAAAATTTCAAAAAATTTTCAGGCTCCGGAGCGCCACCCCCCTCCCTACTCTACTCCCATCCAACGCTCTCGGCGAATTGAACGGGCAACAACCTCACATCCTCTTGTTTAATATTTTTTTATTTTATTTTTGCATATTTATTAGGGCTTATTTGGATTTGAAATTTTGAGGAGTGAGGTAAAAAATGAGAATGTAAATTTTATTTGTATAATAATTTTATATTAGTTAAAAAAATGAGATAAAATAGTGAAACGCTCTTAATATCATATTTTTCATTTCACCAAATTAATAATTAGATCAAATTAATCAAAGAGATAAAATTATGGGATGCTCAAAGAAATAAAGTGTTTCCCACGTCAAGGAGAGCAACATAGTGAATTAGAAACAGGAGGCTTAATTGCTACAAGTAGGATCAAATATTTACGTTTTTTTTTTTTTGAGGAGATCAAATATTTACATTAAGCAAATAGGAGGAACTAAAGAATTATTTCTGGACATACAGCCGCCAGTAGCTCTATGCTGATACCTCTATTTTTCCTTAATTATATTAAGGAACCTGCTTGAGTTTAAAGCTAAAGATAATTGTATTTTTATAGGCAAGAAGAGCATGTTGCAACATTTTGATACCTGCATGCGTATCTAAATATTTTGCTAAGTAATAAGATGAATTGGTATATATCATCGGACTAATAAAAATATAGAGGATGAAAAGCTTGAAATAACATAATATTTTCAAATTCATAAAACTGCCACCAGCTTGATGCGGGGCAACTACAAAATGGGACAAAAGACAGAGCAAAGCTATGCCGAATGATGAATGAAGGAAACCACCAATAAAGATGGATCATATAAAGAAATATGAAATTTATTATCTCTCAGCATCACATCTTTCGCTTGCAAAATCAAGACAAGAGCAGGATCACAAATCAAATCTCACATTCCATTTGCCAGTCATGTCAGCATTAAGGGTCCAATTATTTTCCCTGACTTGGAAGTATGGCACCTGCTCATTAAGAAAAAAATTGGATGGATAATGAATCACATAAAACATTTAAAGGGTTAAAGAGACCATGACCAAAAATGTGGTCTGGCACATTTATATAAAAAAATCGCACCAAAAAAAGAAAATAGTTCTTTGTGATTGTGCTTAGATGTTGAAAAAAGTACCTTGTCAAAGATATCATAACCCACTTTAACCCTAACATCTTGGTCTTTCTGGAAATTGAAAATGCTCCAAGCTAACTCAAGTCCTCCTCTTGGCTTCTTCTGCAGAAGTTCAAATAATTGACCAAAAGCATAAAGAAAATTAGTATTCCGATAAAACAACCGTCAATTTTAAATTCAATGATAAAACATAAATAATGCGGAAAAAGTCAACGCTTTCACTTTCTTTAAAGAAAAAAATATGCCTTCTGCGTATACAAATTCCATTCAATATCCTCTGCAATAATTCAAATTAACACAGCACAATTGAACAAAGTTTGTCCTAGTTTTTCTTTTTTTTTTTCTGAGAGCATTAATGTCAGGTTTTTAACAAGGCAAACATCATTTAGCAGTGAGGTCATTTCTAAAAAGTAATGATGTCAGAAAGAAGGAAAAAAAAAGATAGGACGTGTATTCAAACACTAATGTTTTTTTTAACAGAGATGACAAGAACAAATGGAAAAGTTCAATTTTTTATGCAATCGTAAGCTACAATATTTAGAAAAACTGATCTAAGCAATTTTCCTTAACCAACGCCAATGGAGCCTACAGTAGTAAATGTAAAATAGCTTACCATCATAGGCTCAACAAAAAAAAAGAACTTAAATACAACATAAGCCTCAATCATTGGTTATTGAAGTGCATGCATGATGGACCATATTCTTGTTTCACTAGCATTTGCATTAAGATTAAAGAAGAACAAAATACCACATATATACATATTTAACCTTTGATGAAAACTGATCTTAGCTGAACCAACGAGACTAACCTTTTTTAACTCTTTGTCAACATCACACCTTCCTTTGACATTTATAGACAAGTTGCGATTTTCTGTGATGGAAAATGCTTTCTTCACACGCCCATGATAATTTAACTTATCATCTTTGTTGAGATAAACACCAACGCCCAAGCTTGTAGACAACTACAAAACGGCAAGAGAATAAGACTGAAACCTTTTTCTTTGGCAACAATATGATACATTGGGATTGTCGTAAAGGTGAATGCTTCAGATTGACCTCAGGATAGAAATGTCGAACCACCAGTGCAAGATAACTAGGAGAACCAGTAGCAGTATCTAACTCCCCATGTGCCTGCGGAAATACATTTTTTCTCCCTTTAGAAGGCACCATATAAACAAATGTCACTAGAGTGGCGGTGCAGCATAGCTCACTTAAAAAAAAAACCATTGTATGGACAAATGAAATAACTGAAGCATCGGTCAAACCTAGGAAATAAGAGTGAATTTTTTTTTCTCAATGAACTAAAATAATAGATCGCCACACTTTGAAACTGATGATACAGCAGAAACTCGATTATGGGTATCTGGGAGCACGGGGTACATCAAGAGCATCTTGAATCTAGACACCATAAGACGTGTCTGTTTAGTCCTACTAACCAATGGGGCAACAAAATGATGTTTTTCACAAAATCTACAGGTAAGCAGATGCAAAACAAAATGTCATTGCTACTCCAAACAATCCTGGGGCAATCACCACTAATTAAAGCACGCGCGACCAGCAATAAGTACACAAAGTAGACCCATTTCACAGGAATTCCATCGTTTTTTTCCCACTTTGCACAACGAAAAGGGATTCAATTTGTATCCAAAGTTCCGCCAACGCTTGGCCTTACGACAGTGATGAGGAAAACCAACCCTCACAAACAATCAAAAATGGGAAAGATCATATCGCTCGGCGGAGGGCGGAAGCATGAAATCGAATTGAATCAACGAGAAATTTGAAAAGCAAGAATTTACGAGAACAAAAGAAAAGAAGGAAAATTGACCTGAAGGAGGGTGTTGGATGCGAAGGGAATCTTCTCCTTGGCGTGGAGCTTGAGGGTTTTGGAATCGCGGCCAAACCGAAGAGACGACTCCATTTGTTGCGGCCGCGTTCGATCGAAACCCTAACGAAGGCGTCGAACAGGGAAGTGGAAGTGGAAGTGGAAGGGAGGCATACAAGATAGAGCTTGAAAGGACGGAGTTGCTCCCGCTCTCGCACAATTATATGGATGGATGCTACCAAGCGGCGGCTTCGGGGTATTCGCCCGGTCGCCTGAACCGGACCACCCCCCGTCGGCCCAGAGGTTGGGTCAGATCGGCTGTTTGATTTTTCAAACTCCACCACAAATATATATATATATATAACAACAACAAAACCTTATCCCACTAAGTGGGATCGGCTACATGGATCATACGACGCCATTCTATATTCGTTGATTCATGTTCATGAGATTCGACAGGGTTTTACGCTAACTGTCGGGGCCTAACACAATCCTCCTTCTTTATCCGGGCTTGAAACCGGCTATATATATATATATATATATATATTTCGTTTGATTAATTTGAAGTGGTTAATTGATTATTAAAATTGTATTTCCAACAAGAATCTTGATCTAACTAAAAGTAGGACCGTATTCCTATATATTATTTATCTATATGTTGAATTTTCAATTTTGGAGAGAATTGAATACTATAAATATTTAAAATTAAATATCATCATCATCGTCATCATGATGTAGTTTAGCAGCATTTTCATATGATGTTGCACCCAATTATTTGTTTTAACTTTCTTATTTGATTTTTTTTCGAATTTGAAAGAAGAATAATAGAATTCAATGATAGAATTACTTTGTATTTGGTAAGTATTTAATGACTTGCATGTTAACTCACAAAATAGAATTAGGAAGAAATATCATGTCACATGGGTTCTAATCTCTGCATATGGAAACAATAGGTTATAATATTTTTAAGAAAAAAGAAGAGAGAGAAATAAAATGTTAAGTGCAATCCTCATCTCTTTACTATGACATCCTATTAATAATCTTACAAACCCTAAGATGCAATGACTATTTTTTTTCTCTTCTCTCATCATCCTCGATGAAGCACCAGAGTATGAGAGGAATAAAGTCGGACCAAAAGGAATATGTTGTAATAACTAATAAGGGAATCGAGTCACAACATTAATGTACATTCTAGTCATATGGATCCATCAATTATGAAGTTATAATAGAATAAATCATGATAAAGTTTGATCGAATTCAAATTTTTTATTTAGTGATATGAGATTATCTGTAAGAAAGACTTTTCCCTCATTCTATTTTAAATTCAGAGTGACATCGTCAAATAATTTTGGATAAGATTTTATCCTTCAAAAAATATAACACTATGATAATAGTTCTTGAAGTCTAATTTTCATAAGATCAAGAATCATCTCAATTAGGCATAGATAAAAATTATGGACAAAATACTGACATGCTTTTAGATTGCCATGAACAACAATGAGTCAATGAGATGAAGCTTTAATTTTTGTCAAAAAAAATACTAATAAGTCAAAAGTTTGATATTTTATAAATAGATAGAAGATATTAATAGCTTTCTAAATCAAGTAGACCATGTAGACCAAGTTATAATTTTTCTAAGTCTCATATGTTAAGACATTAAAATAGAGTAGGATTAAGGTTATTATAGTAAGATTGTCTTAAAAATATTGAAAATAATGAATTATGATGTCGGATAATAAAGTTATAATTTATTGACTTACCACGAGTGTTCACACATATCCAACATTATCTCGTTAATTATTAATATTGAACATTTTGTCTTTCCTATTAATTATATATATCAACGATTAACAATCTAATTATAATTGTCAAGCTTATGATCCTCTTGAACTATTGCATAATTTTATGTCATATTATACTAATCAAATATATGTTGACTTGTGATTAAATGATATTATGGGCATCCTCAAATTTTTATAGGGCCACTTGAACCTTCAGACAAATTTCCAAACCTTTGATTTGATCACCGATATTTGATTTTTTTTATTTTGTTAGAGTTGGTCCTAACGAACCCTATGATGATTATTAATGATAGTGTATGCTAATGTAACATTGGTCATTCCTACTCATTGTATTGTACTTCACATTGTTCATCTTATTATTTTATCATGATTCTAACTATCTTGATGTTAGTATTACATGGATACTAATAATATGAAACCCAAAGATAAAAGACAAAAAAATATAAATATGATAAAAGACAAAAAAAATGAAATTCGTTTTTCTTAATCCAACACTTGTGTAATTCGTTTTTCTCTTTTGTTTGTCACTAGCAATGGAATCAAGAGGCGCCCTTTTTAACTAATCCTAGCCGATGTAGCGTGGATGACATTTTTTGGAAGATGACCCCTTCGGCCTCCATGATATTTTGTATCAATGGGCATATTAAGTAATAGATAATCAAGATCCTTTTTTGGAAAAAAACAAAAAAATGTTAAATGAAAAGTCTCATGGCTAGTTGATGATGGTCGGCCTTACCAAAAGGGAGTCAAAAGATTTTTACTGGCCAATGTTTTATTGAATTAAAAGACACTCCGCATTGACGTTGAGACACTCTTCCTTGGCCACGAGTCAAAAGGCACACTCCACAATAAATGCAACATAATGAGAATGAAATGATGATGATAGATTATGCCCAATAACATGATGATTTTAGATGATGACAGGTTATGCCCAATGTTGCTATTGACTCTTATATGATGGATCTTTAATTTTATGGTTGGGTTATGCCTTATGCCAGTATTGGTCTTTAATAATTCCAATGATAACTATTCCATTTCATGATGTCTATCTATGCTAGTGTTGATCCTAAAAACCATTAAGATAATTTATATCAGAATGCATTATATGATTAAAAGAATGATCCTATGATGTTAATGATCTTTTTATAATGTCAACATGTTCTAATAATCAATCTTCTTGATATTTCTTATGATGTCTCATATTTATAAATTAACTATGAATATTAATTACTATCTCAGGTTATCCCATTGTTATATACCTCGTGATATGATTTCTTTATCTCATATTTGTTGATTATGATGCACCATTCATCATGTTATGGACCACAATTTAAATCCATATGATTACTATGTATTAGAATAACTCGCACATAGCACAGGGAGTCGATGCTCCCCTTCTCTCATGTGCGTTCGCCAACGTGAGAGAGAGAAAGGGGGGCGTTGGCCCCCCTTTGCAACTCGTGAGCGCCGCAAGTCCCATAGTAATGAAAGCATTGGAGATCAGCATCGAAGCGGACAATGTTGGTGGCAACAAAGGAACACACCTAGACCTAAGAGATGCAATCGCGTATGCAAAGTGGGCTTCAATCTTGTACCGTAGGTCGACAAGAGGTAGATGGGAATCGTAGTGGAGGAGGTACTTGCTCCTTGAGTCGAACATGGATTGAAAGAGAGCGACGATCTCTCTGGAGCTTGGGAGGAAGGAATTAGAGGCCAGACTCCTCATCTTACCGGTGTGCGGCGAGCTCGCACAGGGGGCCGATGCCCCCTTCTCTCACATGTGCTTGCATAAAGGGGGTCCGACACACCCCTCTCTCATGTGAGGGGGCGTCGGCCCCCCTTGAGTGTGTGAGAGGGGGGGGGGGGGGGAGATGTCGGCCTGTGCGAGGTCGTCAGAGCTATGAGCTCACACAGAGGGGGCCAACACCCTTCTTTTCCTCTCACTTGTGTACTTGCCGGTGCATGAGAGAGGAAAATGTGAAGATCGACCCCTTGCCGGCTCGTGCGCGCTAGAGGGGGGGGGGGGGGGTCGACTCCCCTCGCATAGAGAGGGGCTGACACCCCTTGCCCTCTCCTACCCGGCAGGGAAGGGACATCAAACCCCCCTTACTCCGGCTTTGACGAGCGCTGGCAGACATTTATTAATTTTTAATATATATTTTTATTACTTTTTTGTGCCTCATCAATGAGATAATTCGGACTATGTGTGTGTAAAAAAAAATGAAGTTTGGGGATAATATAATTACAAATTGAACATCCAAAGTTGAGAAATGATATATATATATATATATATATATGATTTAATGGGGCCCCTACCCCCATCCGCGCCCGTCGGATGGGGCATGGCTTTGAATTTTATTTTTTTTAAAAATCCGTTTTCTTTTTTTTCGATTTTCTTTTATTTTTAATCCATTTTCGACCCGAGGTTTTTCTTCACCCTCTCCCTCTCTCTTCTCCCTCCCCTCTCGCTCTCCCTCTCTCTTCTCCCTCCCTCTCGCGCTCATCTCTCTTCTCCCTCCCTCTCTCCCTCTCTCTTCTCCCTCCCTCTCTCGCCCGGCTTCGGTGGCCGGATCTGACTGCGGGCAGCCAGATCTGGCCGCCCAGCGGCTGCCCGCGTCAGATCGGCCGCCTCCTCGGCGACCGGATCTGGCTGCCAGCGGCCAGATCTGGCCGCTCGATGGCCGATCTAGCGTGGGCGGCCGAATCTGGCCGCCCAGCCGCTCTCGCCGAGGCCGCCGCCGCTCTCGCCCCCTCTGCCGCTCTCGCCGAGGCCGCTGCCGCTCTCGCCCCCGTCCGCCGCTCTCGTCGAGGCCGCCGCCGTTCTTGCCACCCTCGGTCGCTCTCCGACCCCGCCTGGGATCTGCCCCGCCGCGCTCCGACCCCGCCCGGCTGCGCTCTGACCCCGCCTGGCCGCGCTCCGCCACCGCCCCGCCGCGCTCCGATCCCGCCGCCGCTCTCGCCCCCGTCCGTGGCTCTTGCCCCCCTCCTCCGCTCTCGCCGAGGCCACCGTCGCTCTCACCCGAGATCCTCGACCTCGCCCGATGACTGGCCCCGCCCCCTTCGCGATCCGCCTTCGACGGTCAATCTCGCCCTCGATGGTCGATCTCGCCCTCGAAGCCCCCGCCGCCCGCCGCCTACCCCACTCGCCGCCGTCACCGGCGTCGTACCGAGGGACGCCGAGCTCGCGACCCATCGCCGCCGATCTTGACCAACGACGCGAGGAGATCGCTCACTGCCTCGAGCTAATTTTTTGTTAATCCATGTTAATCCACATTAGTTCTTCATCCTGTAAATTTTTTGTATTAATCCATGTTGTAGATTAGTTAAGCTTGTTTGGATTTGGTACACTTTTACATGTTTTTTCGTCTGTCATTTGTATTACATTCTCGGAATGACGAGCTCATAACCTTATCACATTCTCGGAACGACGAGCTCATAACCCTCAGAACGACGTCGAGCTCATAAGAAGCTCGTCACATATTCTCTCGTTTTCTAACATTCTCACTTTCGAACATACTTAGCTTCGCTGAATCCTATCTCGCTTTCGAACATATAGCCAAATCCTCTTTAATTCTAATATAAAGGTGAATTTCGTTTTGAGAAAACCTCATGCAATAGTCTCAACGTTACACAATAAGAACATTTTGATCAAGCTGCACGAGAAAAACTCCTCGGTGGCGGAGGTGCGCAAGCTCAGCGCGAGGCTTTTCAAAAAGATTCTTAGTTCTTACACATAAAAAAAGTTCTTACACAAAGTTGTCAACATATCGTACATGATATTATAGCTAAAAATTACAATCAAGTTACAATTAATGTACATGTTACAACTCCAAATTGTAAATCAAATTAAAAATCCAGTAATCTCGATTACGATCTTCGATTATTTTGGTCGGCGAGGGTTGTCGGGTCGCGGCCGCACAATCCTCGTGCGGTGGCTGTGAGTGGGGCGAGGTGGTGGTGCGTGGGCGAGGCGGTGGTGCGTGGGCGAGGCGGCGGCGAGTGGGAGAGGCGGAGGTCACAGCGAATGGGAGAGGCGGCGACGGCTGCAAGTGGGCGAGACGGCAACAACTGCAAGTGGCCGAGAGCGGCGGCGGCCTCGGCGAGAGCGGCAGACGGGGGCGAGAGCGGCGGAGGGGGGCGAGAGCGGCGGTGGCCTCGGCGAGAGCGGCTAGGCAGTCAGATCCGGCCGACCTCGTCAGATCTGACGCGGGTAGCCAGATCCGGCCGCCGAGCGACCAGATCCGGAGGCCCTCGTCAGATTTGACGCGTGTAGCCAGATCCGGCCGCTGGCAGCTAGATCCGGCCGCTAAGGCGGTCGATCTGACGTGGGCAGCCGTTGGGTGGCCAGATCTGGCCGTCCGTAGTCAGATCCGACCGTCGAGCAGCCAGATCTGGCCGGCCGCAGTCAGATCCGACCGTCGAGCGGCCAGATCTGGCCGCCGACGTCGGGCGAGAGAGGGAGGGAGAAGAGAGATGAGCGCGAGAGGGAGGGAGAAGAGAGAGGGAGAGCGAGAGAGGGAGGGAGAAGAGAGAGGGAGAGGTTGAAGAAAAATCTCGGATTGAAAATGGATTAAAAAAAAGAAAATCGAAAAAAAGAAAACGGAATATTTAAAAAAAAAATAAAATTCAAAGCCGCGCCCGTCGGATCCCCATCCGACGAGCGCGGATGGGGGAGGGGGTCCCCCCTCTGTCCCCCTTACAAGGGGAGGACCCATTAAATCCATATATATATATATATATATATATATATATATAATCCAGACGACTAATAACAATCTTGTGATTTCTTATCGTTTCTTCTTCCTCCTCGGTTGCTATATATCTTTTTCTCCTTTTTTATTTAAATATTACACTTATATTATTTTCTTCTCTCATCCTATCTTAATTAATCTATATATATTATTATCAAGAAGAAAGTTAATCGTTTGCCTTTTTTAATTCTTAATAAACTTAGTACAACCAAGGAATAAATAATTATTAAAATAACCATAAATATTATATTCTGCTTTCTCTTCATTATCTTATATTAAATCTTCAATTTAATTATATTATAATTACCCATCAACTTATAACAAATATAACTAACTCCCCCACTACCTTATATTATAGTTTATAACTAAAACTATACATAATAGTAGCGCTAATAATATATTAATAATCATCCTCTTATATTAAGTATATATATTCTAATAGTTACATCTATTAAGTGTATATATATATATATTCAAATTTAATATAATTTTCATAATATTTAATTATAAAAATATTAAATTTATTTTAATCGCGCAAGAGCCTTCACTAGTTTCCTTTATAATTTCGTGTAGTGTGACATTATTCTTATATGTGATATTAATTAGCAATTACTTAATTTTTTGTATCAAAATACGTAAAATTTTCCATCGAGTGAGATTTTTAATTTTTCCTTTTTTTTATTTTCTTTGTAAAAACTACAAAAGAAATGATCGGTTCCCGTCGAGGTCGATGTCACCGAGGGAGCAACGCCGACTGCCCCTTCAAAACATTTTCACATCCTTCATTTTCTCCCCTGCTCCATCCAAAGAATCGCCATGGCAGCGCTCGCGAACTCGCTCGTCTCTGTCCAAGATCCCCGATTCATGGGGCTCTCAGGTATTTGAACGATCGCCTCCTCCGCTTTTCCGTTTCCAAGAGAACTCGAGATTTTGCTTGTCATCGGGATTCGCTTGATTCTCTGTGTAGATGCTGTGCTGCTTCATTTGTTATTATTCCATTGACTTAGTAAAATAATTCTCTTTCTGACTTTCTTTTCCCTCTTCGTGCGATAAGGTTGCCTGTCTAAGCAATCGGAGCAGTCTCTTGTGATGTACCATCCGAGGAGTTTGTCCCCCAAGCCCATTCGGCAAAGAAGAACGGGAGGAGCGCCGACCCACAAAACTTCGCTTAACGTTCGTGCTGGATTTGGGTAATGAACTGAGAGCTCCCAGAAACTTGCTAAATTATTTATCTTTCCACGTTTGCGATGCGCATGCTTGTTCAGACAGTATTTGTTATGTTCAGTACTTTTGTTTGCACATAACTGACTCTAGCTTTTAAGGTGTTGTTTGGATTGCATGGGTGCATTAACATTTGTATTGTCATAAGAACACATCTGATTTCCTGCATATATAACTTGGTGATTCTGACTGCGGAGGACCTTGTATTGCCTGAAGTGTTCATGGCTGGTTGAAGACAAAGTGCAATCTGACATTTGAAATTAGTTTTTGCTCTCCTTCAACTAATGCATGAAGTGTTACTGTTTCTTCATTATTTATTGAATGAAAACCAAACAAAAGTTTGCATGGTTGATTTCATGCATTAGAGAACACAAATGCAAACCCATGTGGCCATCCTTTTCCCCCTCAAAGAAAAAAAAAGCAAACTCATGTTTTTCATCGAGCTTCTCCATATATTGCATTTCTAATGAAGATGGGGAAATTGGATCTTCTGTGTAGTTATTATTGTATCATTTTGCAAATAATATGGGAGGGAATAAGCCAGGTGAAGGGTGAAAATTTGTTCCTTTGAATGTGATATAATCTCTGATCAATGAAACTGAATGTTCCTTGACAACTATCCTCTAGTATCTCTCCAAAAAAAGTGTCTCATTTGTTACTGCCCACACAAAAAGACTTCTCATTTATTTGCGTACATTACTCTAATACTGCAGATAACAAATTTGTTTTTGAAGGATGCAATCATTATTTATTATATTTGTTCTTCTGTACCCAATATTAGGGATAGTGGAAGGCCAAGCAGTGGTCAAGTTTTCATTGGTGGATTTGTACTCGGAGGGTTTGTGATGGGAGCCCTTGCTTATGTATTTGCACCCCAGGTACTGAGATGATATTGTTTCTTGAAGTACATGACTATTTTCAGCATGCTATATCTATGTTTCCTTCTATCTTCTAAAAGAAAAGTTTCCTTCTAGACACTACATGTTAGCTGTGATACTTGATGCTAATAAGAACTCTCAACTGTATGATATTATGTTAACTATTGTTGTGATGCAATAAGGACTGCTAGTCATGTTGTTTTTATTTTGCTTAAGAACTTTAAAGTGGAAGAAGCATGCTGGAAGATGTGAGTTGACTAAACTGTTTTTTTGGGCATATTTTCATTTAGGATTATTATTAATCTGCATTCTCTCTCTCTCTCTCTCTCTCGCGTGCATCAAAGCCCCATTCTTTCTCATGATATGACATGTCCCAAAAAAACATGTGCGCCTCATTCATACACATTTAGGGACATCGGACAAGGTATTAGTGGATTATGGAACTGTTTAGTTTTTATGAGTTCTTTTTCACGAGTGGACCATTATTGAACACCACATCATTCTTTTTTATAATTTCTGTCTATTTTCAGATCAGCAAAGCAGTGACCGAGACTGACAAAAAAGATCTAATGAGGAAGTTACCAAAATTTTTGTACGATGAGGAGAAGGCTCTGGAGGTCAGCCTTGTACTCTCATACGACTTTGATATTACAGATATTTATCCAACTTAATTTACTCCATGATGTATATGAAATTCTGTGCAACCATTCTTTATCCCCTTTTGAAAAAAATGGAAATTTGCATCAGTATAAGAATTTGTTTGGCATGTTTGTCTGTATTTAGGAATCTTCTGCATGTAATTTTTGTCTGATTTGGCAGTCAATGTTAGTTAATTGTGATGCCTGATTACAGATGTAACAAGTTGATTGTTGACATATCCTACATGTTTATCATCCAAAAATTTCCTTATATGCTGTCAGGAACACACTCCTGAACATGCCTCCAAGCTAGAATAGCCTTTCCTTGATTAGCAATTTAGAATATGAATGTGCTTGAGTTAACAAAGCCTAAAAAGACTGTTACTGTCAACAAAACCAAAAAGAAATGTTCCAGCTACAACTGGTTCAAACAGGCAAAACACGGACAGAATCTTAAAACTTGATAATCGGGTGTTGATGTTAATCTTCCTTTTTTTTTCACTGGATCTGACCTTGTACTCTCACTCCAATCATGTGACTTATGATGAATAGTATTTGGTGGGATGATTAGCATCATCCTTTTTCTCCTCTGAGAAAAAGGAATCTAAAAGCTTGAAAGATAACAATAAGGGACTAAGCTACTGTTTTCAGATAACAAAATCAAATCGTATCGCAGGTGAGTTACACAGTAAACACACAATTGACTCACCTGCGATACGATTTGATTTTGTTATCTGAAAACACACAATTGACTCACCTGCGATACGATTTGATTTTGTTATCTGAAAACAGTAGCCTAGTCCCTTATTGTTATCTTTCAAGCTTTTAGATTCCTTTTTCTCCTAAGGATGATGTTAATCATCCCACCAAATACCAAAGAGACTAAAAGCAGCAGCAATAAGAGAGAGAACACAAAAAGCAGTGGGCACAAGTTGCTGCTGGTAATAGGGAAATGAAAGAAAGCTGGTCAACTGAAATTTCTGATGATTTGGTACTCGACTTTTGCCAAAGTACCCATACTGGGTACATTCCCAATATGCATCAAGGTATGTTTAGGAGGAATGAAGCGGATTTATACATTTTCTGTGAGCTTGATGTGGGTGTCCCTTCACAGGCACCATGTTGGTTGCTCCAGCATGCATTGAATTCAAGGAGAGATCTTGACGTGATCAAATTTTTGACATGAAAGAGTAGCCTTATTTGATTTGGTCAATGCGGGTTGTAAATTTTTTATCCCTACTTTTAAAAGTAACATTTATTTGTTTGTTGAGCTATGTTTTTTTAATTTTTCTTATTGTTTTACTATAATTTTTTGTTACCTATGTTTTTTATATGATATATATATATATATATATATGAGGCGTATTAGGGTGCATACACACTACAATCCCAAAATGTCAGACATTAATTTTAGTTAAATGGTAGTGATCTCGTCAACTAAAAAGCATCTGTTCAATTTTAGTCCAATAGTTTTAAGCTCGGTTCAATCCCAGAAAATTAAAGGTCGATTGATTCATTGCCACAAATCCTCTTTGCTCTTGTTCTCGTTCTCTCTCCCTCCACTCCTCTGTTCTTGTTCTCTTTCTCACCTGTCATCGCTCTTCCTCATCAAGCGCTGCAGGAAAGTGAGGACTGCAAGCCAGTGCATCCTCTTCCATATCAAAATGTTTCCCTCTTTGTCTCTGTTGGGAAGCAAGGAAATCGTGCCTGATCTTTCTCAGAAAACAAAAGCTCATTCTATGTTATATTTAATCGATGAAATGTACAAATGTACACATTTATGTCTTCTTTCTGAGCAAAAAAACAAGGTTCTCCGCAAATTATCATATTAATTCAGGTTGAGAAAAAAAGTTGTTATTGAAGAGATTTTACAAAGATGTTGCAGTTCCTGCATGTAACCATAGAATATCTATTTATTTTGTTGACACGTGCAAAGTTAAAAAGAAGTAATATGACCAATGAGACACTCTCTGCAGTCCATCTCCACAGGAATTGAAGAGGCCATTGTTCCAGTATTTGCAATTTGCCCCTGGTTCTTGCATTCCATCACTTCAATCTTCTCTTTCGTTATCCTAGATTCGAATGAAAAAGCACATCAAAATTAAGTAAAATCTAGGATGCAACCATGTAAATCACATAAAAATGTTTTTGGGCTGCAAAAAAATGACAAAGAAATCCAGTTAAATCTAGGAACAAGCAAATGCCGAAGAAATCTGAAAAAACAATATGCTGAGAAGAAACTTCGCTTCCTATCAGTGAGCGGCGTGGAGAGGGAAAGGATCCGGCATGATATCATCGCTTTTGGGCAGCGAATAGAGGAACATCTTTTTTTTGACAAGATAAAGGATGTGAGCTAGGTGCTCACATCTAGCTCACATCCATTTTTTATTCATTATAAAAACTTGTATCTATTACACAACATATCTTATAATTTCGCCCACTCACTCGCCAAGTTTCTAGCTGTTATTAGAATGTTATCAACATAACACTTTTCTCCCTTGAAAATGCAATCATTTTGTTGTCGCCATATCACCCATAAAATCGCAATTGTTTTGGTTAGTTGTCTTTTTGATACATATGCGTGTAAATTGTTACCATGTCCACCTTGTCTAAATGATCGTCAAAATGCTATCAGAGAGCTCACCTCCAGCCAATCACATCCAAAATCTTGATGTCCTTCGTGCTATTGGGCAACTGAAGAAAAGGTGATTTGTATCCTCCATGTTGTCATCGTAGAAGGCACAAGCGGTGTTCATTCTTGTGGCCCATTTCATTCTGTATTTTTGAGTAGGAAGACTGTATCTCTTCAATAGCCATGCAAATACCCGAATATGCATAGGAACTTTAATGCCCCAAAGGAGTAGACAATCTCTTTTCAGCTTTTCATCTATGGTGAAGCTCTCTAGATCCAGAGTTTTATAAACTGTTTGAATAGAGAAATGACCAGCTCTCCAAATCCAAGAGTCTTCCATTGTGTCATTGATCCTATGTCCCTGGAGATGTTCCATTAGTGCAAGAAGAACTTGAAGCCGGTTATCAGATAGGTGGGCTGCTAACCGTGGGGTCCATACACTGTGGTTGAGGAAGTTGCCTGACCAATATTGAGCGACTACTGCCTATTTAGCCTCAACTATCGCATAAAGCCTTGGAAAAGAGATTGATAGTGATTCCCCGGATGGCCAAGGATCCAGCCAAAATCGAAAATCGAAAATCCTTTCCATCTCCTAGTGTCGCCTCAAAGAATGGTCTAACTCTTGGCATAACTGTCATAATGCTTCTCCAAAACGCCGAAGCCCCTTGGGTAATTTCCTGCCTCTGATCCCATGAAAGCATTCTGCCATAACATGCATTAATAACTTATAGCCAAATATCTTGCCTTGACCCCATTATTCGAGCCACCCACTTTGTCATTAGAGCAGTGTTCATTGCCCGAATGACGCAGCGAGGGATCGCAAAGTGGAGGAGATTACAACTTTTGGACGAATCCCGAAAGAGGTTGACAGTTCAAAGCACCATCGATAGCTTGATGAACTTGGAATCCACCGAGGCTCGAATTCTACCACCGAGAAACAAAATCACATAGGTTTAATGAATAATTGGATAATAATTGAACTGTCAATGATAAAAGAGTTCATGCCTATTTATAGGCATTTTACAATCAAATCTAAACTAATTTAAAAGATAACAATACTAACTAATAGATTCTAACTAGTCTAAAAAAGATAAATATAACATCAATAACTACTAAAATATTCTCCCTTTCTTCAAAAGAGTTTGACCTCGAACTCTGAACAATTGAATCTGGAGGTTCACGTTTGATATCCCGCAACGGTCTAATATTCTTTCTCAACTCATCGCAAGCAATACCAAATATGTTGTTCTCAAAACTTGGCGTGAAAATGTAATATGCAAAAAGTTAAAATCTTTGGTGCTAACAAAAAACTTTGACACATCTCATATCAACTTGAAGAATTTGAAGCAAATCTTTCTTGTTAGTTGATGAATTTAATTCCAACTTTTCATCCACCCCCTGAATAAATTTATCTTCATTTGCCTTAGAAAGAAAATCCAAAATAATCAACTTTTCAGTATTTGGATAGATTCTCATATCTTGAGTAGTTTCTTGTAATTCTTCAATTGGATCAGACACAACTTGATCTTCACAAGATTGCACCAATTCTGCAAGAAAATTCAAAATAACCAACTCTTTAGTATTTGGATAGATTTTAATATCTTGAGTAGTTTCTTGTAATTCTTTAATGGGAGAAGATATAACTTCCAAAGATACTTGATCTTCATAAGATTGCATAGAAACTCCGCCTATATTTTATAGCCGGTCCCAAGCCTGGATAAAGGAGGAGGGTTGTGTTAGGCCCCGCCAGCCAGCATAAAATCATGTCGAATCTTATGAACATGGATCAACGAAGAGCGGAATGGCGTCGTACGACCCCACCTAGTGGGATAAGGCTTTGTTGTTGTTGTTTGTTGTAATTGTTTTGAAGTTTCTCAATTGAATTCTTGATATTCTCCAAATGAATTTGAACTTCTTGCATTAAATTTTGCTTATCTTGTTGAGGCTTGCTTAGACTGCTGAAAAATAAGATAATGATACGATGAAGGCAAAAAATGTTGGATAAGTAATTTCTTCAATTTTTGCCATATCCGGATAGATGATTTTTCATGATAAGCTCGAAGGCGCTTATTATCTTTCCACCATGATAAAACCCTATTAAAATTTGTTGACCACTAATTTGACTTGTTGAGATTTTGGAATATCCCTATAATCAAAGAAGTGATCAACTTTAGAAATCCAGTGTAAAAATTCATCAACATGAAAATAATCATTAAATGATGGTGGTTCTATCCTCATGTTGTTAGTTAAAATAACAAAATAAAATAAAATAAGATAAACTAACAAATCATGGGAGAGAGAAAAAGAATGATAAGGATGTAACAAATTGGAGATAACAAAAATAAAGGATGAATAAGTTATAAATACAACAACAACAACAACAAAGCCTTATCCCACTAGGTGGGGTCGGCTACATGGATCATACGACGCCAATATATTCGTTGATCCATGTTCATAAGATTCGACAGGATTTTATGCTGGCTGTCGGGGCCTAACACAACCCTCCTTTATCCGGGCTTGGGACCGGCTATAAAATATAGGCGGAGTTGATGAATAAGTTATAAATGATAAGACAAAAATAAAACAAAAAAAAATAAATGGATGATGGCTCTGATACCACTTGACGTAGCGAGGGATCGCAAAGTGGTGGGGATTACAACTTTCGGACGAATTCCGAAAGAGGTTGACAGTTAAGCTTGACAAACTCGGAATCCATCGAGAAACAAAACCACACAGGTTTAATGAATAATTGGATAATAATTGAACTATCAATAACAAAAGAGTTCATGCCTATTTATCGGCATTTTACAATCAAATCTAAACTAATTTAGAAGATAACAATACTAACTAATAGATTCTAACTAATCTAAAAAAGATAAATATAACAACAACAACAACAAAGCCTTATCCCACTAGATGGGGTCGGCTACATGGATCATACGACGCCATTCCGCTCTATTCGTTGATCCATGTTCATGAGATTATCTTATTCCTCCTACATCACCGAAGATCTTGAATCCCTGAGCCTCCTTCTGACGTCGACATATTTCTGACCAGGCCACCAAATGCATCCCTCTGCCTGCAGTACCTTTGTTTTTCCAAAAGTCTCAACGAAGTGAATCGATTCGTTGGATGACGTATCCAAAAAACTGACATATAGTAAATAGGGATGGACAATAGGACTGACCGCACTAATGTTAGTATTCCTCCACGTGATAATAGTCGTGAGCACCATCCTTCAAGTCTTCTTTCTACTCTGTCAACCACTGGATTCCAATCTCGAGAGAGTAGCCGCCATCAGTGAGTGGTAGGCCCAAATATGTGATGGGAAGTGAGCAGATGGCTGTCATGAGTTCCATTGAGCATCTTCGAGCCTCTCCATCCATCATGCCGAAAGGAATGAAAGATAATTTGGAGTGATTTATTTGGAGCCCGGAGAAATCACCAAAGATGTTAATGAGCATTGCAAGCCTCCTTGTCGCGGTGATCGATCCTTTATAAAAAATAATGTATCATTAGCATACTGCAATACAGGTATGATTGTACCTTGCTCTGGGCTCGAAGAAAAGCCTTTGAAGATGTTGGTTTCTCATGCCGAAAATGTGCATCTTGCTAGTGCACCTGCTGCGAGAACAAAGAGCATAGGTGCTAGGGGGCATCCCTGGCGAACCCCTCATTGTGGTTGGATCCATCCCCCAATCGGGCCACCATTAATTAGGACTGAGAACAAGATGATGCAGACGCATCGTTTCATCCAAGCTATCCATGTATGTGGGAAACCTCAAAGGTGAAGGGATCTCTACAAAGAAGATGAATCTAACGAGTCATACGCCTTGGAAAAATCAACTTTCCAGAGGAAGCCACTTGTATTTGTCCTTCTCCAATGTGCTATAATTTCAGACGCCATAGTGAAGCCATCCATAATTGATCGCCCTGCTAAGAATGCAGTTTGTATCGGGATGCATGAGAGAACCCAGCACCACTCGAAGGCGATTCGCTAGGGCCCTTGCCACAAGCAAGTAAAAAGCATTTGATAGTGCGATAGGTCTGAAATTCTCCGCCCGCTCTGCTGCTGGTTTTCCTGGGGATGAGAAAGAGGAAGAATTTATTGATTCTCTCAAACCCCATGTTTGCTGCTGCAAATTCCTGCATTCTTTCTATAACGTCCGAGCCTACTACATTCCAGAATTCTTTGAAGAAAAAAAAAATGAAAATCCATATGCACCCGGCGCCTCATCACTATTAAGGTCCTTCAACGCTTGAGTGATTTCTTCCTCACTGAAATCTTGCTCCAAGGCTGCTTGGTCAGCTGAAACTCGAGGCAACAGCCCGCCATCCCACATCCACTCCCCCGGGGCCCTCCTATGTGTGAACTCTTTGAAGTAATCTGCCATGGCAGCGCCAACATTGTATCTCCCTACGACTTCATTCTCTCCCACTATGGGTCGATCTATATAGTTACTTCTGCGACGACCACTTGCGTACATGTGGAAGAACCGTGTGTTTAAGTCTCCTTCCCTTAGCCAATTTTGCCTTGACCTCTGACTCCATTCCATTTTTGTTTTGCGATCTTTTGCTGCCACCTCTTCCCGGAGACTTCTTCGTCGTGCAAGTTCCATGGTTGTGAGTTAGCTGTTATCTTCAATCTGATCTAGTTGTGAGATGCCATTAAGTGATGCAGCCCGTTTTTGTTCTTTTTTTTCTTTCAGTTGTTTTTTAAACTCTCGAAGCCTAGCTCTCAATTTATTTAACCGATCATATAACGTCCTTGACTTCCTCCATAACGTCCTTGACTTCCTCCATAAGCCAGGCCCTCTCAAACTTGAAATAAGAACCAAAAGCTCCTCCTTCATTGGATTGCCATAAGATTGGTGTGTGGTATGAGAAAGGCCTGTCCATGGACTTGGCATTCGCCAAGGGAAATTCTTCTAGCATTTCTACAGATTTGAGGAACCTATCCAATTTAGATCTTGCGTTTGTTGTAGGGGATGAGGCCGAGTTTCTCCAAGTGTATCTGCAATTAGGAGTCAGGTAATCGACTAATCCATGTTCATTCATAAAGTCCTTAAACCCCTAAGAGCCTCTATTTGGTCTGTCTGTTACTTCCATGGTGACATTAAAATCCCCTCCCAATAGCCATGGGATATCCACAACCAAAGATCGCAGCTGGCGCAATTCTTCCAACATCTCCTGACGTCGAACTTCTGTTTGTGGGCCAAGATGCAAGACACAAGGAAGCTCTTTCCATCTGTCCTTCTTGATAGAACCACTGAGATTGTTGCTGTTCCAATATGTTCTTCTTTCAACTTAAACTTCTCGTCCCTCCAGTCAATCATGCATCCTCCTGATCTCCCCTCTGCATTCAAGGTGCTGAAACCAGTCAACATGTCCCACCTATCTACTGCCACATAGTGGAGTCAGAGACTCACAGTGCGTCAGCTTTGTTTCCTGCAAACATACCACATCAACTCCCCACTTCACCAAGTATCTTCCGAGTGTTGCTCGCCTGCCACCATCATTCAGCCCTCGCACATTCCATGTGAGAATTTTCATTTGTGAACTATTTGGGCGCCAGCTAACATGGACCTTGTAATAAACCCCAACGTTCCTTGCGCTCTCGTCTTGGACTTCCTGGGCGCTACATTGCATGAATTGCTTCTGCAACCGGGTCCATCTCTTGTAAAATGATGGCGTCCCTTGTTCTCAAGGTGTCACAAGGCTCCTGCGACTTTGTCAATTGTAGGGTTGCAGATGGTGATTCTTTCTGAACTGCTCCCTCTTCAAAGTTGGGTCCCTCTACCTCGTCATCAGATGAACAAATCCTTGCTCTCACTTCTGAAGCGTCCCAGATGCTGCTCGTGGTGAGTGTGTTGAGTCTGTACTCACCCTCCATACACTGGTTCGAGTGCGGTGTGGCTAGCCCAATTCCACCTTTAGGTGTGTCTGAAATGCCCCCATACCTGTCAATCACCGCCAGCACCTCCTTTCTTTTTTTATTTTCTTCTTGTATCACCTGAGGCAGATCCTCCTTTCCCTTTTTATTTTTGTGATGCAGATCCTCCTTTCCTTTTTGATTTTATGTTTGTATCACCTGAGGCAAATCCTCCTTTACCTTTTGATTTTTGTGATGCAGATCCTCCTTTCCTTTTTTGTTTTCCTCTTCTTGTATCAGCAAATCCATCATGATATCCTCCACTGTAGCCTCTTCTTTTGATATCAGACTTGGCTTCGGGAGGGTGATGTCAACACTCGTTTTTTCCACCTATATGCGAGCTCGCGGCAGCGGGCGAACCGGATTGACCAGCTGGAGGTGATGGGGTAGAGGATCGCGGGACACTACCGCATCGGGACTGCCATCGCCTCCTTCCATCGGGACTTCTCCAAACGGCATCCTCCGCCGGCGTGGAGATGGTCCCCCTGGGTTGTTACTTGTCTTACTGATGACCAGTCTTCGATGTTAGTGCAGGCCATCACCGAGGGAGAGGTCACGGATGCGCTCCACGACCTCAACGGCGAGGGATCCCCCGGCCCCGACGGCTTCCCGATTTTCTTTTACTGGGAGTTCTGGACTGTGGTCAAGGAGGATGTTATGGCGGTGATCCAGGAGTTCTCTAGTGGGAACCGGGATTTCGAGCGCATGAACCGGTTCCTGCCCTTCATGCTGCCCAAGTGCACGCCAGCGGACAGAATCGAGGACTTCCGGCCGATCACCCTATCCAAAATATCTGCTTATGGTTCGGGTGTTGGGCTAATCGGCTTCGAGAGGTGCTTCCGGACCTCATCCATCCGGCGTAGTCGACTTTCATTCTCGGCAAATCTATCACGAACAGTTACTCCATGGCCTCGGAGATACTGGCGCAGTGGCGACGTAGCAGTCATCAGGCCTTTCTCTCCAAAGCTTATGATTCCCTCTCATGGTCCTTCCTTTTGTACTCTTTACAAGTGAGAGGCTTCCCGGCGACCTGGATTGCATGGATGAAGCGATGTATTACCACCGCTTCTTTCTCGGTCTTGGTCAACGGGTCGATGGCGGGGGCTGGGTGCAGCCACAATGCGGCGTTCGGCAGGGGTGTCCCCTCGCACCCATGCTATTCATGCTGGCGGTCGACGGCCTCGCCAGATGCACTCAGGAGGCATGCTTGGCCGGCCTTTTTCGAGGCTTTGCCGGCGGGCTGGTGCTTTTGTTACAGTATGCGGACGACACTGTTTTCTTCATCGAGGGGTCGGAGATGGAGGCCAGACGGGTGGCCATTTTGGTGGAGCTTTTTGGCATGACTTCAGGCCTTGAGATCAACCATGCCAAATCTTTTTTCATCCCTTTTGGCACGCGACTGAGTTGTGTACTCCTGTTGGGGACTTACCTATTACCTACCTAGGACTCCCTCTCTCAGACCGCCATATTTCATCTAGGAGGTGGACTCTTGTCATTGAGCGGCTAGAGCATTGCCTCCAGGGCTGGAGTTCTCGCCTCCTATCCAGCGAAGGTCGCTTGGTTCTTCTCCGATCCGTTCTTTCATCTCTCCCGACGTACTTTATGTCAGTGCTACGCATGCTTGCACAAGTATTATCACGGATTGACTCTTTGAGATGCAGTTCTGACAGGGATGCAGCCTTGCGCGTCGGGTTCACATGGTGGCCTGGTCTTCCATTTGCAGGCCCACCTCACATGGCGGTTTGGGCGTTCGAGACCTCCGATGCACCAACTGGGCACTCCTTGCCCGGTGGGTGGGTCGGATTACGGTGCCCGAGGACAATTTATGAAGGGAGGTGTTCTTCACATGCTACGGCCGGGATCTATCATGGGTTTCTGGGCCCACCGTACCCCGTGGCGCTTCGTCCTTATGGAAGGGAGTGGCGGCTCTCTTCCCACAGGTGCGGCCTTTTATGACTCCATCGCTCGGTTCTGGGGAGGTATTCTCATTTTGGCGACACGAGTGGCTACCCGGGGGCCCTCTCGCGAACTCCTTTCCGCGGTTACATGCCTTGGCAGCTCATCCTGACGCATTTGTGGCTGAGTGTTGGTCTCAGATGGGGGACTGGCTCATGGACTGCCCTTTTCGGGTCTCTCCTCTCTGATAAGTAGATTTCTGACTTACTAGCGCTTCATCAGAGGATCGCTCCTTTTCGTCCACATCCGACGCAGACGAATGGCTGGAGATGGGTACCTGACTCCTTCTCGACACACAACATTTACCTCCGTTTTCTTCCACCCACCACCGACTCAGAGGACTTTCGAGCTGATTGCGGACTCATCTGGCGCTCCCATATGCCGCTGAAAGTCAAGGTCTTTGCCTGGCTTCTGTGGCGGGAGCAGATTCTCACTAGAGTGTACAGGGCACGATGGGCGTCGCAGGCGGATACCTCTTGTGTTTTATGTGGAGAGTTGGAGGAGGATGTCACCCACCTTTTCTTAAGTTGCCGAGTTTCGCGAGAAGTCTGGTCCAGGACGAGCAGCATGGCCGGCGTGCCCTTGTCGGCGGAGGACTTTTGGCATACTATGAGGGGACTTTGTAGACAGAGACTGGATTGGAGATCTCCGGTGGCGACCTTTCTGGCTGGTGCCTGGGCCATTTGGATAAGATTTTACATCACATGTTTTCTCTTTTTCGGGATTGGGGCTTTGATCTACTTTTGCTGCTCTCTACTGGAGAGCTTCTCTCTTGTACATGATGTTTTCTCCTTGATGATATATATACATGGATGACAACCAAACTGGTGGTCATCCTTTCCCTTCTCAAAAAAAAAAAAAAAGAGACTGACACATTTTGTCCTCCAGCTGTTGGATAAAATGTTTCATATCATTATGATAGAGGCTGACTGATGGAAAGGAGATGATATAAGATGAAAGATAAGAAAATGGAAATGAGGACGGGAAATATACTAAGTTAAGGTGGAAAATACAACTAATATGGAATATGCTTATGAAGTGGACACAACTCCCAACTATCAAGCAAATGACAATTACAGCATATCTTACAACAATTATACACACATTTAAATTAAACAAGCCATAGTATAAGTGACTAACAAATAATTAAAGCATATCATGGTAGTGAGGTCATGGGTAAATGATCTCATGCATTCAGTTGTTAGAAAAGTGACTTGACTTCATGGTCGCAATGGGCGGAATTAATGACCCATTTCTGAATATTGTACCGGTTTCTTGGCACCCAATGCTGCCACATTGTTAGTGCATAATAGGATGGCCAGACTTTGTCAATGCGTCCTCTTGAAAAAATCTTCAAGATGGAAGGTAGGAAATCACTAATTCCTTGTTCTGACAAAATTATATAGGTTATTTGTTAGCATGTTCTTTGGAACACCTTGCAATTTGCATTGCTAAACATTCAAATGGAAGATTAAGGACGTCTTGTTCCAATACGCTTGGATAATGTTGGGGAGGCTAGCCATTTGATACCCATCAAAAGATGAACTCCTTCATTGGAAAAGGGAAGAGCAATGTTGTCAAACACCTAAAATAGACCCACCATGGAGCAGCTGGGAAAACACGAGAACGTATACATGTAACATGACACCGCCGATTCTATAACATAGACCCAAATAATATATGGCGTTTTTTTAAAATGATGCAGAATTTTCAACTTCAAATCATCAAACCATTGACCAAGAAAGAGGGAGGGACCAAGGGAGGTTCCTCTATTCCGCAAACACTCAGAGAAAGAGGGGGGACACAAAGAGTCTCTGACAGAGAGGAGGAATAGGGCGCAAACAGTCATAAACATGTCGAGAAGAAAGGGAGGGCGGACGTACTGGCAGCAGAAGAAAGGGAGGGCGGACGACCGCAGGAGGTCAGTGATGGCTATAGGGGTGAATGATGTGATCAGTTGCTGCACGGGCGTCTGTAGGCGGCGAACAGTTTGATTGCAAGCAGGAGCACATAGAAGAGAGAGGGCACAATGAGCAGAAGAAAGCAAATGAGTCACAAGAGGACGGTGGCAGGAGGTTAACGGTGGCTGCAGGGGCGATGGCAATCACAACTTTTGGTAGCCATCCTTTTTCTCCTCAAAAAAAAAAAAAAGAGTATCCACTTTGTTGTAAGAAGTCCCATGCTACAAGTATCACATTTCTGCCGACAAGACAAATTGCAACTTAGTGATTTAATATGGAGGATCTCTTCCCCAAAGTTGTCAAAAATGCGAGTCTACTCGTAGAATCATAACATCCTAAGAGTCCACCCCACTTGGAATCGTGTTCCGTCAGCATGTGGTAGAATCGCATTCCAGCACGTAAAAACAGTGGAATCATGAGTAAGCCGATCCACTTTTTTCCTCCCGCTCGTTCACCCATGTGAATGACCTTTTTCTCCCAGATCCCAAAATCCCTAGCCTTTTTCATCCACTGCTCCAACTCTCACCATGACACTGCTGCTCCATCTCTCGCCGTTCATCGACTACTACCAGCCTTTGCTTCCGCAGCCACCCCTTTCCTGCTCTGTTCCCGCCTTCAGCGCCCTTGCTCGTGCTGCTACTGCTCGCACTGTGATGAGAGTGACGAAACAAAAGAGACGTACATCAGCTATCCAAAACCCCACTCCCGAAGAAGAAAAGAAGCATGATGAACAATACTCTCCACCTGAAATCGCTCCCACAAAAAATAGTCCGGTTGCTAATATGACAAGGTACCGGCCAAAAAGGATGCTAATACTGCCCTCCAGCTTGAATGCCAGAAAGTCTCTGCGGCTGTAGGAAAAGTAGCCAAAATGCCCATCCACGACCAGAACTTCTGGGCAACCTCACACTCAAAAAACAGGTGCTCGACTGTCTCCTCCGCCTGACGGCACAAGGGGCAAGAAGTATAGGGACCCATCTCGCCCTGTAAACTCTGGTGAGAAGCCTGCCACGCTGCATGAGCCAAGCAAAGATTTTGACCTTCAGCGGCGCTCGAGAACGCCAAATGACTCTGAAGCTGTCCGAGGACGAAGTGGATGGAAGAAAATGAAGATAGAGGCTGCGAGTTGAGAAGGTCCCCGATACTTAACCACCTGTCTAGACAGGTAGTTTGAGCTCAACAAGAGCCAATTTTTCAGAAATGAAATTTTGAGTAGATTCTGATTCAATTAATTAATAAATAATTAAATATATTTTCTTTGCTAGATTCTTAAGGTTCATAGTTTTGTTAGACTTGTCCAAAAATTGGAATACTAATTCTGCACACATTACAGATGGATCAATTGGCAATTGGTCAGCCTCTTGGTTAATGATGTTCTCCATCATCATTAACCACCAAGAGCTTAGATTAGTAAAAACAACTTAAAATGTAGAAGAAAAGGTTCAGAATATACCCATCCTAAGAAATGCTTTAGCATAAATTTTTTTTTTGAGGAGATGCTTTAGCATAATTTACAATGTTATCTACATAAAGGTTACCCCAAAAATACTGCTATTGCATTACAGCTATATAGCCCAAATAGGCAAATGTCTCACCACGCCGTTTCAATCTGTAGGTGCAACATTGCTGTTTTCTTCCACCAAAACTTCTTCATTGGTCTGCTCAAAAAAAAATAAAATAAAAATCTTCATTGGCATTGCTCAAAGCCATTCTGAGTAATGTGAGGTGCCATGTCTTGCAAACCAAGTGCAGAAGAGCTTCTCTCTCTTTTGTCTAGCTAGTGCACTAAATGTTCCCATTATCATTATGAATGTACATTTCTATATTGGCCAAGACGAACATCCTAGGCTGACGATTTAGCTTCAGCTGTTTCCTCCAAGTCCAGCCATAATCTGCAGTGATTTCTGATCTATAAAAGTGACATCTCTTTTCCTATAAAACAGGTTAAGGTTTCTTCTGTCTACCTTATATCCCTTCATTCAGGCTATTCAAATGGTTCCAAATTTAGAAACGGGCATTCAGTATCATACGAAGCTTATTCCAAACACCCTTACCTCATGCATTTTGATCAATTCCAGCCTATTTTGGTTTCTTATTTGACAATGTTCTTTCCTTTTTCAAAATTTTTTTATCAGAACTTTTCTCTCTCTTTTGTGACTTCATTTAGAATTTACCAACACATTGCACGTGAGATTTGTAGTTATATAGAAAGCATCATTCACTAGCTACAATCTACTAGCAACGTAGGATTCTCAATGACCCATTTTCATCAGTACTGCCATGCATATGCTATCATTAATGGACTTGTAATGACAGATGTCATTTGTAATTTATATATTGTTGATGCGACACTTATAACTAACTGATGCTCAGATAGAGTCAGGGAAATGTCTCTAACCTGAAAAATGTTTATGGATCCTACAAGTGACAAATAGAAGCATAAAATTGTGTTTGATTATAGCTCAAGGCGTATTGGTTCAACGATCAGGAGCACGCAGATTGAGATATCCTAGCTGAACCCGTTCATATGGAAAAAAGATCAGGTTCATTGCCTCCCTCAGCCGATTATGAGAACCAGCTAAGAAACCTGATGGTGACACCCCATTATATAAGCATGAGCAAAGACGAACCTCAACATAATCGCATGCCGGCGATTGCGGGCAATGGGAAACAGGAAGGCCACGTTCATCAGGTACGCATGGCGCATGCTGCGCATGGCTCTGTTATGAGTGAGGAAAGGTGGCGCCCTGAGGTGGAGGCTGATGCTCGACCTCCACCAGGCTGCCGGCCACCTCAAGCGGCTTTGTGACATCAGTCGCGGCGGTCTACGGCTGCAGCACTACAGGGAGATCTACCACCGTGGTGAGTACGAGCTCTCGTTCAAGGAGACATCGATCTTTCAGTTTGGCTTCAAAGTGCGCGGGCCTTCCTTCTTCCCGTGCGTCAATTCCCCGGCCGACTTGGATGATGAATACGATTGCTATGTCGTGGATGCTGGTAAAAGGAGCTGCAGCACTGTTCAGAATGACCGTGGATCAGAAGCTGATGGGGGATCAAAATGTGAGGCAGATGATTAACAGGCTGCGGAGAGGACGTGCAGCAGATGGGAACAAGATGATCAGGAAGGAGCGACCGATGCGAAGACAGAGGAGTTAATAGAGGTGAACCTGGTTTTTTAACATATGAGCCGGTTCAGCTAGGATGTCTCAATTGGCCGATCCTGGCCATTGAACCAATGCACCTTGAGTTATAACGACCAGGATTAAAAGATTTCAGGGTGAATCAATTCTTTGATCTCACCCTAATGTTCCTCTATATATATATACATACATGAGAGGGTAAAGGATGCATGCCTTTTGCATTTATCCAATTTTATTTAAAAAAGGTCGCGTTATTCGTAAACAATTTACAAGGATAAAAAAAGATTAAATATTAGTCCAATCCTTCATCAACTTAGCCACTGTAGATAAGATATTTTCAATGTTTGATTATATATGTATATATATACATACACATGCGAAATCTGAATGTCATGTTGCATTCTTTTTCTTTTTGAAAGAGAGCATGACTACCAAGGGTTGTTGACATCAAATATTATTGGAATAAAACATAGAACAGAAGAATCTTTAAATTAGTATAGAACAGAAGAACCTTTAAATTTGAACCAAAAAAACCATTGAACACAATTTGGATCAACCCACAGTACTAGTTCTAAAGCTTTTCTCCAACATTCTTTTTCTTTTCACATATGATACGATCATCTGAAATTTGCCAACCAAATTTATTGATACCTTTTTTTATCATTCATGTACCCAAAAATCATGCGAAAACTCACTTGACTTTGGCATATTGTTTATTCCTGAGTCAGACTAAAGTTCCTATCAGTCTTCTCTTTTAGTGTGGCCAAAGGGAATGTCTTCTACTGTCCCTTTAAGCTAAAGTGATAAATTTGCACATACCTACTCTTCTCTTTCAAAGTGTTAGAATGTGTTACACTCAAGTAATTCGCTCATTTTATTTTGTCTTGGAAGTTTCTGTGTCCCTTAATATTGTTTTTGCTTTCCCAAGCATGTCTACAAACTCTCCCAGATAATGTTTGTCATGTTAGTGCCATTGTTCTTCAATTCTTTGCTTTGCAAACTTCAAGCTTGTTTAATTTTCATCTTAATACGATTCAATAAGTTTGTTACTGGTTTAAGAAGATAATATTTACTGCTTTCTCTTCTTGGTTACTTATTGTATATACCTAAGTTTTGATAGTTGAGGGCATCTGTAACTGAGCCTGGACCCCCTCCTATTTGCTACGCCTCATTGTTCTTAACAGAGTCCATGTTCCTAGTCATCATACTTCATGGTAGTTGATTATTCCCCTCAACTTCATTGTTTTCAGATCCTCAGATTCTTTATGACATGGTATCTTGGTGGACATTGCAGGATAAATTTAGTGTCTCCTGATATAAGAATCTACCATTTCTAGTTTACTGTACTCATGCTACATGGCGCGAACTGTGACTTTGCAAGAATTTATAGTGCACCACTCAAAATAGGAGTTTTCATGAATAGGGGATGGTCCTCTTTCTATTGTTGCCATGACTCTCATGATGAAGTAACTCTGGTATATCTTTCTGATGCTTGACAGAAAACCCGGAGGATACTGGCCCAGAAAATTGAACAGCTGAACTCTGCAATTGATGACGTCTCTTCCCAGCTGCACACGGATGATGTTCCTAATGGTGCTGTTGTGGCATCCGATGAGGTTGAAGCTGCAGCGTAAGACCCGTGGTTGAAGCTGCAGCATAAGACCCGTGGTTGAAGCTGCAGTGTTGGACCCATCAACCTCTTAAATCCAAATGGAAGTCATAAATTTTTTTTCCAGTAATGAAAGTTCAGTCTGTGGTTGTCACACCCACTGTTCCCATTCCTCCTGCACAGTGAAAATAAATTTTGGCCTTAATAGAATTCCTTGTGTTTCTGTCCTCAACAGGCAAAGTTTGAGAGTTAATTTGTTCTACGTTGCAAACACTTTCACCTGATAAAATCTACTGGCAAAACTTAGGATTCATAAGGACCCACCCATTAATACAGCATCTTGACTTTAGCATATAATTTTATTCCTGAATCAAACTAAAGTTCCTCTTTCAGTTCCCTGTTAAAGCTGCAAAAGTGGGATGCCCTCATACAGTTCTATGTCCTATCAGGCTAAAAAGGTAAGAAGCCTACAGGCCCGGCCGGCCTCTTATATTACTGCAAGTCTTGTCTTCGTAAATCTCTGATCCCTTTTTATTTTATTATATTTACCTAATTCCCCTCCAATTCAATCACTATAGGATTTGATTTGCAACAAGCATATGCTATCTGTACGATATATTTATATAGATCTAAGTTTCTTAGTCGAGGGCATCATAATGCTTATGTGCATGCTTGGATCTACCTTTTTTTTTTTTACGGTAGAAGATTAATTAGTCACTTGTCTCCTCAACTTCATGGACCCACTTCTCTGTCATAAAACATAAACCCATGTGAATGACAATCAAATGTCATGGGCCCTTTGTTTCCCACTTGTTAACATATATGTTATTTTGTTGGTTCATTAAAAAGAGGCTGGCTGTTTACAATGTCTATTTTTTGAACAAATTTTGAAATGCTTATCAAGATTAACTAAACTTATGGTACCCAGCATAGTTGTCAAACCCGGACTGGACCGGATCGGCTGATGGACCCGGCATCTAATCTAATTGATCCATAGGTTATGTCAAACCCTATCACCCGAATGGGTTTGTGAAAGAAATTGTGTGGAACCAAATATTTGAATCTTTAACCATTTGAATCAACTAATGTGTACTGCTGCACTTCATCTTTTGAGTAATAAGATATTATATATTACAATTCTTATCATAACACATTTATCAAATCATTTTCTTTAATAAATTTTTATATTTGTTTTGAATGTCAAAACTTAAATATGAGATATTATTTCACTAATTATTTTTTTTTAAAAAATAGATACTATAATGATTTTTCTAGTTTAAATAAATATTAATAGCCACATTTGGAAAATATTAATTTATAAATTATAATTGAATATATTAAAATTATAGGCTTATTCACATTTAATTTCTTAATTTTAATTAAACGTACTCTGATATAAAAAATATATTAGTTATTGATAAACTTATATCAATAAGTATCATAGTTTATATTTTTATTTTGTTTTATTATCAATCAGTCCGATCGTTAGATTAACCAGTTTGATCTGTCCAACTTGAATTGAAGATTTATCTCAAATCAACAATTTATCTCTTACAGCATTTGTACTTTGTAGAATACAAAAATACCTTATCCTAAACTTTATTATTCAATCCAATATTGTTAATATCTGGATCAATTTTGTAAGATCATACCAGCATTTGATCAAATTTATTTTTATTTTCTTAATTTACCCCGGTGCAACATTTTTGGGAAAAAAATACAAAATAAGTGAAAGATGACTAGTTATAATATAACAATGTTAATAAATATTAAAAGTTATTTAGATAATGACACTTCCATATTCATCATATTATTGACAATTTTTTGTTGTATATTATTCACAAAATCTCATCATGCAATTAAGTTTTCTTCCAGGCATATCATTTGACATACAAAGGCCTGCTGTGAGCTTGGTTAATGCAATGCATATATGGCCCGACTAATGGTGGTGTGTGGTGGAGACTCCACTACATGCATTATGTCTCCAAGCTAGACAATACAAGTCTCTCTCTCTCTCTCTCTCTCTCTCCATGTGCAATTTCTTGTTGTTTCGACTACTTGGCCCTGCATCACCATTGCTCTCTCTCTCTCTCTCTCTCTCTTCATGTGCAATTTCTTGTTGTTTCCACTACTTGGCCATGCATCGCCATTGGCATTAGGACGCATTTAGACACCATCCAAATGTTGGGGCTCCCACCAAACCCTAATAATTCAAGGTGTCAAGTTCATGACATATATATTTATAGTGGATTTAATAGGCATACCACGCCCATTAATGGTAGCTATGCAGTTAAGCTTAATTGCTTATTGATGCAAATTTATTAATTAACTAATCTATTAGTAAATTCAAATAATTAGGATTAGTGGTGATAATAATGTCTGCAGGTATTTAAAACATGAACAGTAATTTATATTTGTTATACACAGTGTCCATACCGAGCGATTAAATATATATATGGGATTAATGGAGGTATAACCCCCTAATGTAACCTTGTGTAGCCCCTAATTTAATCAAACGATTTTCACGCTTTCTCTCTTCACTCACTCCCGCTCTCTCTTCATTCACGCTATGTCGCCGTCCTCCCCTCCGGTCGACGTCACCGATCGCCCTCCTCCTCTCCAATCGTTGTTGCCGGTCGTCGATCGCCCTCCTCCTCTTTGGTCGACGACGCCAATCGCCCTCCTCCGAGAGCTGTCGGCCACTGCGATCACCATCCCCAACAAACGGCGCGCCGACACCCTCTTCCCTACGATCGCCACCCCGATCGACCTCCTCTCCTCTTCCCTCCGTCGTCATCCTCGAGCTCGCGTCTACGTGCCTTCTCTCCAGATTTGCGCCACCATCCTCGATCAACAGCCCGCTATCCTCGATCCACGGTCCTCTCCAGATTTCAGCTGCTGCCATCCCTGATCCGTCAGCTGTCACCCGCCATCCACCTTCGTGCCTCCGCCCCCTGCAAGTCGCTGCTGCATGCACCCCGATCGAGCCCTCCTGCGAGCACTTGAGCCCTCCCACGAGCACTTGAGCCCTCCTGCGAGCACTCGAGCCCTCGAGTCCGCCCCTCTCTCCTACACCCTCTGTTCGTCGCCTCACATCCTCGATGGCTACAAGCTCCACCGACTACCGCCGACCCTCTCTACCCGCTCGACCGCCGCCAGTTGCAAGCATGGAGAGATTGTAGAGAGTGGGTGTGAGATCACAGAGAGCGCACGTGAGAATAGAGAGAAAGGGAAAATTTATGAAATGATATGGACGGTTGATCTAAAATGGGCCGACTGAGATGAACCATTCGATTTTTCTTTTTAATCTCCATTGAACTGTGATCACTTTCCTAGCCATCCGATCTAATCGGATGGCTGGAATGCTAGGTACGTGTGTGTGTGTGTTTCATTTTTATACATAACACACTCGCGTGCGAAAGTCGACTGGAATTTAAAATTAACCATGTGAAAATTAGTTATGATGCCAATTAAATATTAAATACTATAATTAATAATTTAATAAAATTGTAGACATTGAGAATCCACGAGAGGGAAAAAATGTGGCCACATGAACTCACTCTTAGTTAACTAAATTGTCAATATTAATTCCCATAAACATGCCTAATTAATATATAAAAGTTTATAAAAATTAAAAAAAGACATAGACTCGTGTTTCTCCTTCCCCTGATATGCTTAAAAGGTTCGTTGTGTTTGTCATATATCAGTAAATTAATTTTTCAAATTAGATAGAATCATTCTCATTTTTCTGATGTAAGAGAAATCTATGGAAGGGAAAAATTACAAAGATTTTATGATAAGGTCAAATATCACAATGATATTTGAATCTATGTTGATACACAATGAGGTCAAAACTTATAACACACAGGAGGAAGAAGAGAGGATCAAGGTGAAGTGAAAGGATCATCCGAGTTCCTCACAACTTTTCTTCTTCTCCTCATCGAGTAGCCCTAACAGGGACATGAGTCTAGGATCGTCTGATTCTTACACTGCTAGTCCACTAAGAACGATCAGAGAGGGCTTTTGCCATGGTGTACACAACCACAAGCCAATCATGAACGTACATAGCACATTATTGCAACAAGCCAATCATGAACGTACATATCACATTACAAAGAAGTATCAAAGACTAAGAAGTTAAAATGCAACTTTCATCATAACAATGAAAGTCAAGTATTTACACAGAACATTGATCATTGATACAAAGCATTGAAAGATAAAGTACGAAATGAGAACATTGTATTGATTCATCCAATGATTTTGATTTAGTATTCATTTTTTGATTAATATCCTCATGCAGAGTGTTTTTATCAAAGTATCTAAACCACCATTCTCGTCCACTACAATTGATCAAATATCATTGCTTTATCTTCATTGCTGATTTAATATTAAGTTGACATTGATTCTGTAACACCTACAGAGACAATGGAGAAAGAACAAATCAAAATGGGTAATCTCTATATAGTGCCCAGCTCAAGGGGTGATCATACGACTCAGAATGTGGTGAGCCATTTTCATGGATGAATGAAGATGCCTATAGGATGATTCGACGGTGTAATGGATATCTTGTCCACTAAACAACGTACTAATGCCATTTGCCATCGATAGATAATCGAAAGGCCAACCATGAGTGACAAATGAGTAGAGACCGGGTAAAGGGGATGGGACACCAAAGATATGACAAAGTTGGTCAGGATCAAAATGAATGGGTACGCCAAGAACATAAGTGATGATAGCCTTCCGAGTGATCGTCATGTTCGCATAGAAATAACGAAAAAAACGGGGATACACATGATCTATGTAAGAGAGAAGTGGCATTCAATCGATGATTTTGAACATCTCCTGAACATCTAGAATGTTCAAAGCATCCCAATCAATGGTGTAAGTACGTCAAACATCGCGAGAGGCGTACAAGGCATCAAAAGAATAGAGATGGCCCTGGTGACAAAGAAATGACTATCAAAATCATTAGGGTCAGTGGAAGGGGGCTAACGAGGACGTCCACGGGATCGTCCTCATCCATGTTGGATGGGCACGGGTTCGGGTTTCGATTCGGGGTTAGGTTCGGACTCATTTGGAAGGACTTGAATGCTATGTGCTCCTGAGCCATAGAAATGACGACGAGGCTGAAAGACTAGCCGAATACGGGAATACCCTCCATCGTCGGCCATGAATTCAACAATGGTGGCTGGTGGCCGGAAAGAATGAAAGGGGTCTGGATAGCCGATGGTCAGAAGTGGCACCGGAACGGAAATGACAGTAACCGTGAAAGGGTAGACGGGGAGAGGGAAGCAGGGAGAGGGAGAAGGAGACAATGGAGGTGGTTGTAGTAGCTAAAGGGAGGTTGACGACTGGTGAAGAGAGAAGAGGGCGGCTGAGGGAGAGTCGAGGGCGGCCAGAAAGGAAGGAGCTAATGAAGGCGGCGGTGGTCGACGAAGAGAGAACGTCGGCGGAGGTTGAAAGGAGAGAGGGCGGCAGCAATGGCGATTGTCAAAAGAAATACAAAGATGGTGGCAGCAGGGATGGCGGTCAACGAAGGAGGGATTACTAGCAGACGGCTAGAGAATTTGGTCGGCCAGTGAGATGGGGTGACGACATCGATGGCTGGACTTCAGTGGTGAAGTCACGGATGGTCAGACAGACGGTCGCTAGGGCTGCGGTCGAGTGGAAGAAAAAAAAGGGTCAACCGATCGAGCGGTCAATTTCTTATATGCGTACGATTTTACCGGTCGACCGATCATGTCCAGCGGTCGACCGGATAGTTGTTTTTGCAGTAAACAATCCATCGGTCGATGGATGTCAGCCGAACGCAGTCATATACTGGTCGACCGATGAATCATATCGGTCGAGCGATCCTAGTCTGACAACCATATTTTCAACTAATTTTTGAAATTTTAATCATTGAGATTTAGTTCCAAGGATTTATTTCACATAAATGTAAGTGTTGTGCAATACTTTTAATGTTCAATTCATGTCAAAAGTATATTGCATAACCAGGTCACTTTTACTTAGAATTGATATGCACTCAAGATTCAATCATTCCTAATTCCCTTCTAAAGAGTGAGTAAGAGAGTGAGTAAGAGAACAAACACAGAGAGACACGATATGTTGACAAGGTTTGGCCTCAACTCTTTGGCCTACGTTCCCGCTCCGACTTCTCATCTTCGAGACCGCTAAAGATTCAATAGCTTTTTTTTCTTGTAGGGAGAGAATAACCCTCTTTACACCACACGCATTTTTCTCCGCTCAAGAGGCAAGGCACTTCTTTTTTATAACGAGCTCTCAATCTCACTAGATCGGAGAATAATGATTCCCTCTAACTCTCTTCTTTTACAAAAGTTTCTCACGTTCAAAGCGTAGAAGAGAAAGGGAAGAACTTGCAAATTTGGGCTCGAGAACTTGAAAGAAACTTTTGATTGATCTTGCTTTCTTGGATGAGTTTTCTTCATGCTTTAGCACTCCTTTTATAGGCTTTTACAGGTGAAAATTTTGTCCAAAACTTTTTCCACAATTTTCTACTTGAAAAATAGCTGTTACTGTTCATCTGACACTATGACCGATCAACCGCATTAATGGGTCGGTCGACCGGTCAATATGACCGTTGCGGCATATATGTGATTTATCCGCTGTCCGGTCGACCGGTCCTTCGATTGATACATCGATTGGTAACGTCTTGACGTCGACAGGTACATCTCGACATCGAACGGTACATCGACCGGTATAGTCTGGATGTCGACCGGTGTAGTGTCATCATTTCTTTCGCTTGATGTCAATCGACCTGTCTCCATGGCCGGTCGACCTAATCTTCATTTTTAAGATTTAATTTGGCGATTTCTTCTGCTAATGAGGTCATATCAATCCTACACCTACATTATCATCACTTGAGCATAGATTAGTCACTTTTATTCCAATTTAATTTTTTATCATCAAAACATAGGATTCCACACGTGGCACGGCCATGCCGAACCTCGAAACGACTGTGGCCGAGAGGTTGGAAATCGGCGGAACACCCAAGGCAATGGCATGACTGTGATAGATTTTGTCACTATCGTGATAGGCCAGGCACAGTCGTGACCACCCTGGTCATATGATCGTGAGCGCGAGGGTTGTAGGCATGAGTTCAAACTTGGAATCGCTAAAAGATGTGATCATGGAAACATGATCGTGACATGGATATGGCACAGTAGTGACACGTTGGTCACAACCATGACCAACACTTGGAAAATTTTCCAAGTTACGGGTCTCGGCCATGGGCGTGGCCAACACCAGTCACGACGTGACCGACCGAAAATGACTCATAAACTATTTTAAACATATTTTCGAAGTATTTATACTATATATTGATGCTTGATGGATGTATATGACACATAGTTATACGAAATGCATGCACGGTCGTAACTAGGTAAAATATGAAAATTGAGAGACGTAATATTGTTTGATGATTTGCAAACATAATGAACCCAATTGAAAATTGTTGTTACTTGTCGCCCCTTAACTCACTATCAGGAAATATTGTGCCATGTTCCTTGTGTGTTAGCATTTCCTTCGGGAAATAAATGTGCCCTGCACCTTGGAGTTATCATTTTCTTAAGCAATAATTGTATCTTACCAGCAATTATATGTATATTCCGAGTCGCCTTCGGGTGATGGGAGCCTCGACTACGAGGCCTAGCTAGCCTACGGTGAGGGCAAGGACTTTATTCTTCAACTACTAATAATATGATTATTACTGTATTGATTGAACTAAAAATACTGACGACCACGAAAGTGGGATCCAACATGTTATAAAGCAACGTCGAGTAAGTTACTAAGGCGTGATAATGATGAGTGCTACTCACTTAATATACCTACTAATGAACTGATTGATGATTGATGTTTCATGCTTTCTATGACCATGGTTACATGTTACCTTATGCTACTGATGATTGGCATGTAGATTACATGATTAGGTACATGTTTCTTTTCTCAAATGAAATTGTATACATAAAACATGTAGCATCCTGCTTAGGATGCATTTCATGACATAACCTTTACATACTCTACCTGAAAAACTCTACACTCTGGATCCGTGCTGGCAACTCATTTGCTTAAATGGATAGTGGCTCAGCTCATGATGGCAAAGCTGTACATGGTATAAGAATGAATAAAGTCATGAGTCCTTAAATGTCTTGTCTTAGGAGTTCTTTATGAAGAATGGATGTTTTCATGTTTTATGACATTAGCTTTCGAATGTTTTATTAAATCTTTCGCTGAAAAGATGATTTTCATATTATCTTAATGAGTAACTATTTTTGCTACAATTATATGCATTATTTTTATTATGGTGATGTGATGGCAAAAGGGCTAACATAGTCGGAGTCCCCTAATTGTCATTAGCTTTTAGGATGAATCTTTTCTCCATTTTGGTCATTTCATTTTCTATTACATGGATTCCACCTTCAAAAAGATTTCCGCTGGTACTCGTGGTTGACACCCCCTCTATTTTAGAGCTTGGATCACTAGGATTTTACTTCATCTTGGTGTCGACATTCCTGTGGACGAGGAGTACATCTAACCCCGCCCCACTGACATTATCGGTTCAGCAACCCTATACTAAAAACATCTTAGGATTGATGAGCCGACATCGATAGATTTTGACGATGGAGAAGATGCCACCGATGGATGGTGCCGATGGACACTCAGGCTGCACCGGAGGTTGGCCCCAGCTTACCTCCACCTTTGGCACCCACTGAGCATATTGGATCTTCCCACTCGGCTCCCTATGGCGCGTATAATTTCATGGCCCTATCACAGCAGGCGGGTGCCATAGACCATCGCGTGACCCAGATGGATTGTTGTATTCGATAGATGGAGCGTGACTTTCGATACCTTCTTAGCTCGCTACAGCCTACTATGCATCACAGGAATTTATTTCGTCTATAGCTCATGATGATGATAGTTCCGATGAGATGTAGATGACTTACCTCCCTCTTTGATGATGTCAAAAGGGAGAGAAGTTTAGTTAGGATAGGACGATGTTATGTGTTTTTAGTTATACTTAGCTACTATGTGTTTGCATTTGTACTAGTGCCGTGCATCATTTTATAGTGACTACAATTACATTTGTTAGTGCATGAACACATGATATATGTATTGACTATGGATATAATGTGATGACTTTTCCTTCATGATGGATGTGCTACACATTTGAGTTCATATTCATTTTGTGCCTTGTTGATGTTATATGCTCATATGGTTTCATATTATGAAAATATAAAAGCCACTTATTTAGGGGGAGAAAATGTGAAATATGCATGGATGTAGGGGGAGCTTGGTTACTACTTATTTTCTATATTTACAATCTTTTCTCTCTATCGTCTAATTAGTTTGTCATCATCAAAATGGGGAAATTGTTGAATCCTATGTTTTGACGATAACAAATTAAATTGGACATAAAAATACTAATCTATGCTGATAATACAGGTGTAGGATTGATATGACCTCATTAGCAGAAGAAATCGCCAAATTAAATATTAAAAATGAAGATTCAGCACACGATCGGTCGACCTACTCTGGCCATGGAGACTGGTCGATTGACATCAAGCGGAAGAAATGACGATACTGTACCGGTCGACGTTGAGACTATACTAGTCAATGACGAGACCATACCAGTTGATGTACCGGTCGATGCATCGGTCGAAGGACCGATTGATCGGACATCGGATAATATCGCAGATATGTCGCAACGGTCATATTGACCGGTTGACCGACCCATTAATGCGATTGACTGATCACAATTCTAGATGAACAGTAACGGCTATTTTTCAAGGAGAAAATTATGGAAGAATTTTTGGACGAAATTTTCACCTGTAAAAGCCTATAAAAGGAGTGCCAAAGCATGAAGAAAACTCATCCAAGCAAGCAAAATCATTCAAAAGTTTCTTTTAAGTTCTTGAGCCCAAATTTGCAAGTTCTTCCCTTTCTCTTCTAAGCTTTGAGTGTGAGAAACTTTTGTAAAAGAAGAGAGTTAGAGAGAATCATTATTATCTGATCTAATGAGATTGAGAGCTCATTGTAAAAGAGGAGTGCCTTGCCTCTTGAGCGGAGAAAAAGGCGTGTGTTTTAAAGAGGATTATTCTCTCCCTACAAGAAAAGAGAAAGCTAATGAATCTCTGGCGGTCTCGAGGACGAGAATTCGGAGCAGGGACGTAGGCCAAAGAGTTGAGGCCGAATCTCGTCAACATATCGTGTCTCTTTGTATTTGATCTCTTACTCACTTTTTGTTGTTACTTGTTTGTGATCAGTTTTATTGATTTTTCGAAAGTGGTTTTGCTAAAAGATTTTTATACATAAATTCACCCCCTCTCTTGGTGCTTTCGATCCTACACCACGTCCTGGAAGTCATCGCCTAGCCCGAAATTTTATGGATTTTGATATCTAATCTTTGGAGAAAATAATCCTTAATATCCTAAATCATTTTGGCATGATTTATAGACAGATAAGCATCAAAAGCAAATTAAAAACATGCCTAATCATTCATTCATCGAAATCTAGGGTTCATATCCAAAACATTAAGAACATGGATCATAAAGCATGGATCTCTAACACATAGATCTAACATATGAAAAGAGCAGATCTAATACATGCAAACCCTCGATCAAAATTTCTACAAAGAACCAAGATGTTCTTGGGGTTCTCAATCGAAACAAAACATCATTGAGAGCGGGAAAGAGGGACTGGATCCCCTTTACATACATTGATGTTCCCCTTCCTCTTTTTCTTCCTCCTCCTCCTTGTTCCTCAAGATCTCCTTCCTCATGTCTTAGCTGTCGAGTTCAGATGAAGAAAAAAGGTAAATAAGTGAGTTTTGGACCTTTATATAGGGAAGGTTAGGGCTTTGGACCAAATGACTCATTTACACCCGATAAAAAATCTAGTGTTATAGATTCAAAGTAAATTACAATAATCACAGGATCAAACTCCTATTACATTGATATCTACTATATTATCCTTTGGACTATGGTTATGCTATTTACTATTTGATTAAATCTTAATGATATAATTTTATTGATTTTCTCGTAGTTAAGATATTATTACATAATCAAATTTCATGCAACCCATTGTTGATTCATTCATTTATTTATTTATTACACTTATTGAATTACAAAATTCATAGGATATTGTTCTTTCTGTATTTATCTTGAAAATACAATAGGAATCAAAGATAAACGAAAGCAACTATTGTTATTTTTAAAGGTGATATGCACGTGATGTTATTCAGTTTCCTTTATTAGAATCACTTTGGAGCTTCTTTGATTTTGAGACAATTTAAAATGTGAAACTTCTTGTATCATTATTTAAATTTTATTTTCAAAATATTTCTCACTTATTCTATTATGATGAATAAACTAATTAAAGTTAAACTTCTAATCAAATTATTACATAGTCGATAATGTTTGTTGAATTGGATCTTACTATATAGTGAAGTTCAACACAAAAATGTTACACATTGAATATTTTTTTCCACAATATAATCCAATATAATCCCGTTTAAATGAATGTTTTTCCACAAATTCATTACTAAATATATTTTATTAGGCGTTCTTTTAGGAAAGCATATAATGAGGATCATATGCCTCAGATGGCTATAATGGTCCGTTAGATCTAATTTGATGGTGGGGGATCAAGCGCACATGAATCGGCCAGTTAACATAGTTCACATACATTCACTTTATTTTTTTCATACGCTCGTAATCGTCTATTTTGAGTTCTGTGAGGCGAGGCGACATTGATCCGGCGAATGATACGTGCATCTCTTTATGAAATGGACTGAGCTTCGAAAGGTCGATCCGGTGGAGGGAAGTTCGATTCGATGTCCAAGGCTTCGTCAATCCCTGATGACGGAAAGGAGGTTTGGTATACCCTGGTGAAGGGAAGGAGGCTTAGTCGATCCGCAGCGAAGGTCCATCCACGAAGTTCGATCTGACGAAGGGAAGGTCGAACCGACTTTCGAGGCTTGGTCGATCCGCGGTGAGGGTCATTCCGGCAAAAGGCGCACATTTGGGCGATTCTGTGGTAAATGTTGATGCCTACTGGGAAGGTGCCTGTAGGATCCCAAAGGGCACCAAGAGGGCCGGGGGTGGGGGGGATGTGAATTGGTGTTCAATTCGAAAATGTCGATTTCATAAAAATCATCGCGGAAGCTTAAAATTGATTCTTAAATCATTTACAATTCAGATAATAAATTCAATATTAGAGGGAGGGAGGGGGGGGGGGGAGAGAGAGAGAGAGAGAGAGAGAGAGAGAGATAGAGAGAGAAATCAAACGCAAACAAACGGTGGTTGTTGATGAGATTCGGCCACACCTTGGCCTACATCCCCCTCCGACTTCTCGACCTCGAGACCGTCGGAAATTCCACTAAAACTCTTCCTTAATTTCAAATGGGGCAAGGAAGAACGCCCTTTACATCAACCACCTTTTCTCCGCTTCGAGAGGCAAGGCTACCCTCCTCCTAGGAAGCTAATCTTTTCTCTCGCTTAAGAAGTAAGATTTTGAACATCTTTTACACAGGAGCTCTCTTAGTATTTTTCTAAATAAAAAGTTTCTCTCTTTTACAAAGCTAAGCTCACAAGATAAGAAGAGAGAAAGAAGAGAAAACTAAAAATGAAAACTTCAAGAAGAATGTCTTCTTTTGATAACTTGAAGATTTTCTTCAAGGCTTGGATGGGTGCACTTCCTTCTGACTTTGTCACTCTTTTATAGTGAGAAAGTCATCCAAAAATCATTCCATAATTTTCTCCTTCAAATTTGACTGTTATATTCATTTGACTCGGAGGCCAATCGATCGCACATATGGACCGGTCGACCGGTACACTTTCTTTTATAAAAAATGTGACCGTTGGTGAATTCTGCACTGTTCGACCTGTGTTTTGGACCGGTTGATCGGTACAGTCTCGACATTCTGCTGGTTGAAATTGGACATTTTCTCCACTGACCGATCGACTTGTGCTTCTGGACCGGTCGACCGATATTCTGGACTGGTCGACCTGTGTTCCTGATCGGTCGACCTATTTTCGAACCGACAGCTCGACCGTCCTGTACTATTTTAAGCATAACGTTTTGCACAGTTATTCAAATGAGATTATTTGTGATTCTATGGAAAGCTAACAAAATTCTCTACAACTTTAATATTTATGATTAATCCAAAATCTACTAGGATCATAGTTAATTATTTAATCAAAGTGTAGTGCATAAACTTTTTCAGCATTTTAACTTTAATCTTTCGAGGTTTGTATCATCAAAATATAATTTTATATATCACTAAGACTTAGATCAAACAATTTCGTCCTTTTTATGAAGACAAATCGAGAAATATGAAAAATATATAAGTTGCGAAAAAGTTATAAAATAAGTTGTAAAATCAATTTTACTCCTTCTAGCACTTAACTTTCCTTACAATGATAGATATTCACATAAGTATAAATTGTAAGGAACTCTTCATATAAAGTGATATTCAGATAATATTTCTCCCCCTTTTGTTTCATAAAGAATGTATATGAAGCATATAGGAAATCATATGCAACTCCCCCTTAATCATGCCATCTTTGAAAAAAAAAATTATTTCCCCCTTTTTCATATTAGAAATATGTAAAATATTGCATCATAAAGAGTTAGTATGTAAGAAGTAACTCCCCCTAAATTTATGACTATTTTATAATGGAGAAATGGAAACAATTTGATGAAGGCAAAAAATATTTATATATATATTAATAATCAAAATATGGCATAAAACTTTGATACAACAATGATATCTATGATATGTCAAAATAAAGTTTAGTATGCTCCACCTATCACTATTACCAATTTAGATGTTCTCTCTTTTAAAAGAAATAGTAATTTTGAATTTTTGAGTGAAATCAAAGATAGATGATACTTTTACCATAATCTCTGTGCCTTCACATTTCTAATTCCTCCTTTGCTTTACATGTGAGGCATACCTGAAAAACAGTCATTTAAACTTTGGTACCAAAACTTCTTTAGGTCCAATTTTGTTAGTCAAATTTCCTTTTGGAACCCATATCATCCTATGTTTTAAAGATTTTCTTACTTTGCAAAGTATAATGGCCATAAAATCCACATGCAAAACATGTAATATGTGATTTTCTATCGTAGGAATGATTAGACTTCCAATAAGAGTTTTCATGTCCAAAATAGTTTCTAGAATTATCTTTGTTTACATAAGAACTAGTTTTATCATTATTTTGTGAACTTTTCAAAAGATCTTTTTCCTTTTTTGCTTTTTCTAAAGAATATGCTAGTTTTACAATTTCACATGCATGTGTAATTTACAGAGTTTCAATTTCATTTTTTAGGTTTTTATTTTCCATAAAACATGTATTCTTTTCTTCTTTTAAATTTTCGATCTCATGTTGTAATTTCTCATTTTCCTCTATAAGTGAGTAATATCTTTTTATAAGAGAGGAAAATTCTTTATTTACATCTAAAAAAAGATTTTCTTCGGAAGAGCTCGATGAGTCATTATTTGAAGGATTAGAAGTTACCTCATCGTCGTGTGTCATTAATCATAAGTATGCTTCATCACTAGAAGAGCTTGACGAGTCACTTGTTTCACTTGACTCTTCATACTTTTTCTTTTTACCTTTTCAAGATGTCTCTTTTTTGTGATTTTTGTATGATCTTCGGATATGCTTCTCATTCGTTTCTTTCTTCTTCACTGATGCGTATAAATGATGTAGCAAAATAAAATCGCTTGCAAGTGCACTAGTCGCTCAAGTAATATAGAATATGAGTAAGAGTGTCGAACCCACGAGGAATATTATTAATTTAATATCTGAAATTATAAATTAATAAGAGAAGAAAAATATGGATTTTGGAAAAGGGTTTTGTAAAAATAAAGGAAATAAGATAAAGATAAGATAATGGTGTTGAAGTTAGGCCTTAGGATGAAAATAGATTAGGATAGATATTTGAACTATAAAAGATAAATTTAATCTTAAATGATGGACTAGAGTCCCCCAAAATTATTAAATTGACATAATTAAATTGCGGTCTCCACAAACTGGCATCCCCTCAATCTAAGTATGCAAATTAAACTATCTTAAATTAATAAGAATTGAAGTCTCCACAAACTGGCATCCCATCAAATCATATTAAAATTAAGACGCATTAAATTGGATTCCCTAGACTATTAATCACTTCACAAACTGGTATAGATAAATAGACCACACAAACTTGATTCTCCACACACTAGTTATCAAATTTATGCCAATTATTAATTTCAGATAAAATCAATTAATTTAATTAATGAATTCTGAAATCAAATAATCCATGGTAATTACTCAACTCAGAAATCCAAATAATTAAATCAAAAGCACTAAGCACAATTAACTAATTGATCAGAAAAGATTAAAATAAATAATATAAGGACCAAATAGTTTCCCTTCAATAATAATCTCCTAAAATGAAATAAATAAAAATATGGAGTTCATCCTAGAAATTCTGGAGAGATAATAACAAAATAACAACAATAATTGAAAGAATTACACCAAGAATAAAATAGGATCCTCAGATCTGGGCAGACAGTCGGGCAGCCTCTCGGACTTGATCAGAGTTGCGATCAACCTCCAGCCGTCGCACCTCTCTCCTCTTGGTCGTAGCCTGCAGAGCCCACGACTCAACTGTGGAAGAAACTTGAACTTCAGAGCACGCGTTGGGACGATGGCTTCTTCAAGTATTTATAGGGTGCGGACGGCTTTTAATTTGATCACGGTCGTAACATCGTACGACTGCATTTAAATTTATGAGATAAACTCTGCCAAAATGATAAATCCTTTTTAACTATTACGCCCAAAAGATAACATTTTATCTCTACCCCCTTCAAATCTCGGCCAAAACAAAAATTCTTTTATCTTTACGCCCAAAGAGATAAACCCTTTTACTCCATTCGAATCTCGGCCATAAGGAAGACTTCTTATTGTTACCCCCTCCAAATCTCTCCCAAAAATGAAGGAGTCATCCATCATTACGCCCAAAATGATAAGATGCAAATCTCGGCCAAAACGTCTTGGGGGTAAAGCCAACTCTCGGCCGTAAGGAATAAATTCTTTTGAATTTCGATCGATACGTTGGTGTTTTCGGATAGTCACGTGTTCGATTTTTCCTGCAAAATAATTATCAAAATTTAGTTAATCCATCTACAATTAAAATATTCATAGAATTAAAATTGATAAATCCGGAATTACGACTAAAAGTGACTAAAAATAATGCATGCCATGATCAAATTACAGAAAAATTAACTACAATAATAATCTAAAATATGTTGTATTTTGCATGCATCAAACTCCCCCAAGCTTAAAGTATTGCTTGTCCTCAAGCAAAAATTCATAGCAAAGCTCAAGAACAAGGGTTCAAACATAGCTTCCATATTATCAATTGACTAATTTTCTCACACAGTTCTCTGCACACCTACTACTCAGTATCTCACCACTTTCTATGCACTTAGCTTCATAGAGGTTCTGACTGCTACACAAATTTAAACAGTCTCAAATTCAGCCTTGTAGAAACATAAATTGTCTGTCAAATAATACCATTAATATTGAACACATAAGTATTAATTGAGGTTAAAAATTTTTTTTATTTTTCTTTTCACTTTTATTTTCAATCATTTTAAAAGTTCTAATCTTCAAGCAGGATTGCACAAGGAAGTCCATGTAGTGGGCTTTGGACTAATGACTCCCAGACCAGATGGCCTTAGGGCAACAGGTGATAAGGCACCCCTCGAGTTTACTTGCCCGAACAACCGAGGTTCTGGATGAAGAGTTTGAACTTAGTCATGATTAAGTACTCATGTGCTTCTCCATATTCCACAAGATGGTCCATGTAATAGGTTTTCGATCGACGGATCCCAAAGCAATTGCCCTTAGGTCGCCAGGCATGAACCCCTACGGATCTAATTACCCGAACACATCTTGGTTCCAGATAACACTTTTGTACCTACACATAACTTTATTCAACTTTTTTTTTCACTATTTTTTTACACATTTTCTTTTTTAAGCTCAAGGAGTACATAATATGGTCAATAAAAAGACTACTATTATCAAGACTTAAAAGAAATAAATAAAAAGGCATGAATATGATATTGTGGTCTAGTTATTCATAATTCTACTTAGCATAGGCACACAGTCCATAAGTTTGATACTAAAATAGCAAGCGATAAGAAAGAAAAGCATTTAAATTTCATCAGTTAACGACATGTCTTTGAACTTTTACTAAAAGATAATTAAAACAATAAGACGAAAGTTAGTAAGATGGTAGCAAAATTGAATGCATGCATTGGTATTTTTGGAAATTGTTTTTAGATAAATGCATACATAGACACATAAAAAGAAAGAAATATGCAATGCATGAAATGCAAACTCCCCCAAGCTTGAACCAGACACTGTCCTCAGTGTTAGGACAACAAGGGAAAGTGATACATACTCAATAAAAAGGAAAAAAGAAATGAAAATAAAGAAAAGGGAAAAGATACAACCGGATTTATTGTCTGTGGGGTGGCGATGGTGGATGGTAGCCGAGATGTCCTTGGCGCATATGATACTCATGGATGCGCCTCGTCATGCGCGCATGCTGATTCTGGAGGGATTCGAAGCGACCCTGATGATCATCCATATTTCTAAAATCAGCTCGAATGTTGGTCAACTCTTGGGCTTGTCGATGTTGCTCTTCTTGAATAGCGTGCAATTCTCTTGCTTGACAAAGTTGCTCCTCTTGAAAAGTGTGAAACTCCCCTGCCTGACAAAGTTGCTCATCATACATTGATTCCCATAAGTTTTGCATAGAAGCATAGTCAGGCTGAGGTGGCGGAGGTGAATAGTAAGTCTGCTCTGGGGCTGAAGTAAAAGTGGGCTCCGGTGCTATATAGTGATTCTGTCCAGGTTCCTGTAAAGGGGCAGATACTTCCATCGAGTCGCGTTCCTCATAAGGAGTAGCAGGTATGAACGAGGAATCAGAAGAGATCTCTTATGCTGGAGATGGAATCGGAGAAGGCACCGGCATATAAGGTGAATGGGCGGATGTGGCATATTGGGAAGCTGCCGGTGATGCAGCCTGAAATTCCTGTGGCTGTTGAATGTAGGGTTGGGCCGCCGCATAATTAGCAGAATCAAACCAGGAGAAAGGCTCATCCTTGTATGGTTGTCTGACAGAGGTAGATGGTCTTGCAGGTGGGATTACTGGAGCTACTACCTGCCTAAAAAGGAGCCAATTATTTGGATTAATCGGAGTAAAAGCATCTCGATCTGAGCAGGGCACCTCCTGATTGTGGCCTTTAAAAATAAATTTTGATCCCTGAGTTATTGTTCTTCACGGACCCATAGCATGAATGGTCCTACGAGAGAGGTGGGCGTTTCCTGGCACAGCTTCGAGATCATCCAAATCAAGTTGTAGGTGCTGAGCAATACGTGTGAGAAGGGCGCCCATATTAATGCTACCGCCACGATGAGTAGTGCGGCACTGGAATCGACGAATGATGAAGGCACCCACATTCACAGGGGTTCTGTGGAGCATGCTGTGGATGAGATATAGCTCTCCCTCTGCATCCACTTAAGATGTAGCTTAGCATGCGATGGATGTAGCACAGAACAGGATTTTGAATTGAGCTGTCTTTAGCTGTGTTCCAAACTAATCGGTCTTCTTCTGTTATCTGTTTCCAAAAAGTTTCAGCATCAAAGTCAGCAAGTACAGAAGGAGATCCATGGTTGGGAAATCCTTAAATATCATTAATCTCTCCTAGAGTGAGAGTAAAAGGTCGCCCATAAAGTTGAAATGAAATGCGGGGCTGATCATAATTCCTGCCATCTAAATTAAAAACCTCCAAGGACGAGAGAAATTCCATAATCAATACTTCATAAGTTGGCCACCAAGAATGCACAAAGTCAGAGAGTTCAATATGAGAAAATAATAGATGAATATCTGCAAGTAAATTATACTCCCTCAGCAATTTAGTATCTGAAAATCTGGTGGCATGAAATCGAATCTTAGACATCCGTTCATATCGAGCTTGATACTTTGGCTTGGTCCAATAATAATCTCCGGGGTAGGAGATTAGTTGTGAGGGCTATGGAGCCGGCTGAGCATTCGGATGTCGTCGTTCGCCACGTCTCCATATATTAGCAAATCGCCTCATGCTAGGGAATAGAGATCAACAAACAAGTAACGGCTCGGTCAAAAGAACGGTTGCGGCTCGGTCCCTGAAGTTTCGGCCGAAGTCGGAATGTCGACAGAGAGGGGATCTCGGCCGTAAAGTATCTATGCTAGAGTGTCGGCCGATTCAATGAAGAGCTCAGCTAGATGACTCGGTCGTAAAGAGATGTCGTCGGTGAAATTGGCAGTTGAATCTCAGCCATAAGGAGGTAAATGATGAAGAACTTCGGCCATAAGGATGAAGTTGATGAAGAACTTTGGCCGTAGTTGATGAAGCTCGGCCGTAGTGGTGGTGGTGCTTGATCTGCAAGGATGTGGAAGGGGTAAGAATTTAAAGACAAAAGTTGGGCGAAACCTTACCTGTTCTAACGTGATGGCATGCAGTGACGAGTCTTGTCGTTAGAGCTTGGCCGATTTTCAAGGCAATTCGTCCGTCCGTGGTCAGCTGGGACGATGTGACAGCTCGGCCGTAATGGGAATTGGTGGCATGGTGTAATAGTGTGGCAGTAATCGTCTCGCTTTGTCCGGGGTCATGTGGCGGCCGGTGTAGCATCTCGGCCGTAAGACGAACGGGGCTGGTGGTGGCAGGGCGTAATGAGGGTGGCAGCTCGTCTTGTCATGTCCGTTGAAATCTTTACGGTGTGGTCATCGAGGTGATGCTCGGCCGTAACGAGGTGGCAGCGTCTTCTCATTTCGTTGTCTCAGGTCTTATGCCCCTGCTTTTTTTTCAGAATGAGTGCGCATGCATGCCACGTAACATGATTCAAATTTCGATGCATGCATGTGAAATATTAATTAGATAACTCTCTAAATAACTAACAGATAAACTACTAAATTAATTAAAATGACAATCAACTAATTAATTAACTTAATTTAAAAACTAGCAGAACAGAATTGGTTGTGATAAAATTGTAAGATATTTTATGCAACAACCAAGTATCAGATAAAAAGAATTAAACATCTGATCAGAATGTGTGATATATATATCCAGAAGATTAAATTAGTTGTGATAAGATCCTCAATAATACTGCAACAACTAATTGTCAGTAAGATAAAAGAAAGAAAAATAAAAAAAATATATACAAAATAAACACAGATAATAGGTCACGAGTTGAAAATTTAAATCGATAAAAATAAATCTTTCGGTAAAAAAAAAGAGTTGGAAATTCATTAGGGTTTAAAATCAATGTCCGAAATCATTATCAAAACTTATCGGCCGCCAAACTTCAAAGACGATAAAAGTCTTTCAACATTATCTAATTCGGCGTAAAATACTCGGACACTATTCAAACAGATAGAAAGGCGCAAAAGAAACCAATTCAAATGCCAAATATTAACATCTCGGTCGAAAGTAAATCAAATAGAAAAATCATGCACTTGTTCGATCGTAAAACTTAAAATAAATTAACCATGATTCAACACGCTATCACAAAACGACTCAGAAGCCTAATTTGCAGCCGCAAAATCGATAATCAGACATTAGCAATAAATGTTTTCAGAGAGGGTAATAAGATTTTATCGGCAGCCACACATAAGATAGATTAGTTGGAAATAAAATAATCCGAGACTTGTTCGGCCGAAAAACCATGAAATAATGTCGAAAGGATTAATAAGGCGTAAAACTCGTTAAATTACGACCGAAATTAACATTCTGAACCAAATTACGAATTCATCAAATTCGACCGCAAACAGAATAAAGGAAACAATTCTCGACCGCAAACGCTCGTCAAAGTGAATCTCGACCGTAACATTCAGATAAAAATTGCCATTAAAGCCGTAACGAGGTCAAATCAAATTTATACGTTTAGCAAAACTTATACGTAATGAGGAGAATATTATGGACGAAATGGCAAAACGGGGTAAATAAAGATCGAATGAAACTTGAGAATATTACCCCAACTCTTACGTCGACAATTGAATCATTACGGCCGAGGAAGAATAAACCACATATATTTGGCCAAAACAAAGTCAAATCAATATGAAAAGTTCAAACAATTAAATCGTTACGGCCGAGAGACAAAAGTTTTCAGAAGATTTTGGCCACTAATTAAAGACGATTATCTTGACATAAGCAGGTGTATAAAGCGCATGGTCGTAAAATCCCAGAAAAATCCAATTAATAAGAAAAAATCTCGGTGTCAAAATGTTAAAATAGAGGAGAATATCGGCCAAAGGTCAGCAAATTTAATTCAAAATCAACTTATAATCCCATGACTTTTATCTGCAAAAAGAAAGATGTTAGTTTATTCACAAAAATAACAATAATTAAAACAAATAGTACATATTTACAGAAAATTATTTACAATTTATTTACATCTCTTAATAATTCATAAAAAACCAGAAATTAATTAATAAAATATTCCCCGGCAACGGCGCCAAAAACGCTAGCAAGTGCACTAGTCGCTAGCAAAATAAGATGATGTAGCAAAATAAAATGATGTAGCAAAATAAAATGATGCGTATAAATGAGTAAGATAGCAAGTGGACTCTTACTCATATTTTGCGTATAAATGATGTAGCAAAATAAAATCGCTAGCAAGTGCACTAGTCGCTCAAGTAATATAGAATATGAGTAAGAGTGTCGAACCCACGAGGAATATTATTAATTTAATATCTGAAATTATAAATTAATAAGAGAAGAAAATATGGATTTTGGAAAAGGGTTTTGTAAAAATAAAGGAAATAAGATAAAGATAAGATAATGGTGTTGAAGTTAGGCCTTAGGATGAAAATAGATTAGGATAGATATTTGAACTATAAAAGATAAATTTAATCTTAAATGATGGACTAGAGTCCCCCAAAATTATTAAATTGACATAATTAAATTGCGGTCTCCACAAACTGGCATCCCCTCAATCTAAGTATGCAAATTAAACTATCTTAAATTAATAAGAATTGAAGTCTCCACAAACTGGCATCCCATCAAATCATATTAAAATTAAGACGCATTAAATTGGATTCCCTAGACTATTAATCACTTCACAAACTGGTATAGATAAATAGACCACACAAACTTGATTCTCCACACACTAGTTATCAAATTTATGCCAATTATTAATTTCAGATAAAATCAATTAATTTAATTAATGAATTCTGAAATCAAATAATCCATGGTAATTACTCAACTCAGAAATCCAAATAATTAAATCAAAAGCACTAAGCACAATTAACTAATTGATCAGAAAAGATTAAAACAAGTAATATAAGGTCAAAATAGTTTCCCTTCAATAATAATCTCCTAAAATGAAATAAATAAAAATATGGAGTTCATCCTAGAAATTCTGGAGAGATAATAACAAAATAACAACAATAATTGAAAGAATTACACCAAGAATAAAATAGGATCCTCAGATCTGGGCAGACAGTCGGACAGCCTCTCGGACTTGATCAGAGTCACGATCAACCTCCAGCCATCGCACCTCTCTCCTCTTGGTCGTAGCCTGCAGAGCCCACGACTCAACTGTGGAAGAAACTTGAACTTCAGAGCACGCGTTGGGACGATGGCTTCTTCAAGTATTTATAGGGTGCGGACGGCTTTTAATTCGATCACGGTCGTAACATCGTACGACTGCATTTAAATTTACGAGATAAACTCCGCTAAAATGATAAATCCTTTTTAACTATTACGCCCAAAAGATAACTTTTTATCTCTACCCCCTTCAAATCTCGGCCAAAACAAAAATTCTTTTATCTTTACGCCCAAAGAGATAAACCCTTTTACTCCCTTCGAATCTCAGCCGTAAGGAAGACTTCTTATTGTTACCCCCTCCAAATCTCGGCCAAAACGTCTTGGGGGTAAAGCCAACTCTCGGCCGTAAGGAATAAATTCTTTTGAATTTCGGTCGATACGTTGGTGTTCTCGGATAGTCACGTGTTCGATTTTTCCTGCAAAATAATTATCAAAATTTAGTTAATCCATCTACAATTAAAATATTCCTAGAATTAAAATTGATAAATCCGGAATTACGACTAAAAGTGACTAAAAATGATGCATGCCATGATCAAATTACAGAAAAATTAACTATAATAATAATCTAAAATATGTTATATTTTGCATGCATCATTCACCAACTTGAGATACTTATTTAGTTTTCTTGTGTAGCAGGCGAATTTCTTTTCGTCCACTTCTTCTTCACTTGAGTCTTCTTCATTTGCATTTGCCTTTAATGCCAATGTTTTCTTCTTGGGAGCTTTTTCTTTTTGATCTTCTTGGATTGAGATCTCATATGTTAAAAGTGAACCAATAAGATAATCAAAATCTAATTTGTTCAGATCTTTTTCTTCAATTATGGTCCTCTTCGCATGCCATTTGGAGGAGAGGGACTTGAGAATCTTTTTCACTTTTTGGGAGTTAGTTTTTGGCTCGCCCAATGAGACTAAGCCATTCAAAATATCATTAAACCGAGCTACTATATCATTTATGAATTTATTATCATGCATTTTGAAAGAATATGGTTTAAAATATTCAATTTAGATTCTTTAACTTTGTCAATTTCTTCATAAGTAGTGATGATATTTTTCCAAATCTCGATTGCAGTTTCACAACTTGAAATTCGATTAAACTCCATTGAATCCAAAACACAATAAAATATATTTTTGGCTTTCCAATCAAGTTTTGAAAAAATCTTTTCTTTTTCTTTAGAATTAGTAGGTAACTTTTCATGAACATAATAACCTTTTTCAACTATGTGCCACATGTCGATATCATGGCTCTTGAAGATTGTTAAATCTTAAAATAAGATGATTGAATCTTAAAATGATTAGATCTAAAGACAATTAGATCTGAAAACAAGATGATTCAAAAAACCAAAACAAGAGCAACCTGCTCTGATATCAATTGTAGGATCCTAAAGGGCATCAAGAGGGGGGGGGGGAGGGGGTTGGGGGGTGAATTGCTGTTCAATTCGAAAATGTCGATTTCACAAAAATCATCACGAAAGTTTAAAATCGATTCTTAAATCCTTTACAATTCAGATTATAAATTCAATATTAGAGGGAGAGAGAGAGAAAATCAAATGCAAACACACGATGGTTGTTGACAAGGTTAGGCCACACCTTGTCCTACGTCCCCGCTCCGACTTCTCGACCTCGAGACCGCTAGAGATTCTACTAAAACTCTTCCTTAATTTCGAATGGGGCAAGGAGGAACGCCCTTTACATCAACCACTTTTTCTCTACTTCGAGAGGCAAGATAATCTCTCCTCCTAGGAAGCTAATCTTTTCTCTCGCTCAAGAGATAAAATTTTGAACCTCTTTTACATAGGACCTCTCTTAGTATTTTTCTAAATAAGATGTTTCTGTATTTTACAAAACTAAGCTCACAAGAGAAGAAGAGAGAAAGAAGAGAAAACTAAAAATGAAAACTTCAAGAAGAATGTCTTCTTTTGATAACTTGAAGTTTTTCTTCAAGGCTTGGATGAGTGCACTTCCTTCTGGCTTTGACACTCCTTTCATAGGCTTCTGCAAGTGAGAAAGTCGTCCAAAAATCATTCCATAATTTTCTCCTTCAAATTTGACCGTTACTGTTCATTTGACTCGGAAGTCGGTCGACCGCACATATGGACCGGTCGATCGGTACACTTTCTTTTATAAAAAATATAACCGTTGGCGAATTCTGCACTATCTGGTCGACTTATATTTTGGACTGGTCGACCGGTATCTTGACTGGTGCAATCTCGACATTCTGCTGGTTGAATTTGGGCATTTTTTGCACTGACCGGTCGACTTGTGCTTCTGGACCGGTCGACCATATTCTGGACCGGTCGACTTGTGTTCCTGACCGGTCGACCTATTTTTCAGTCGGCATCTCGACCGCTCTGCACTATATTTTAAGCATAACATTTTGCACAGTTATCCAAATGAGATGATTTTTAATTTTTATGGAAAGCTAACGAAATTCTCTACAACTTTGATATTTATGATTAATCCAAAATCTAATAGGATCATAGTGAATTATTTAATCAATGTGTAGTGCATAAAGTTATCCCTTTTTCTTTAAATGTTTTCAACATTTTAACATTAATCTTTCGATGTTTGTATCATCAAAATATAATTTTATATGTCATTAAAACTTAGATCCAAGAGTGCCGACTTTTTCCGTTGATATCCATTCAACCTTAGACATGGTGCTAGTCTTTTAGTTTTACTATATCAAGGGGAGCCTATGAAACTGTTTACAGAGAACTAGCTTGCCAATTTTATTATTGATCTTTAATGAATATGAGCACCAGAAATACTTTGGTTTTCTGTAACTATGAAGTGCAATTTATGTTTTTTCTAAGATATTCAAGGGTCCATGTGGTTTGTAGCTAGAAACTTACCTTGTCTCTATATGCTTTTGTTGTTGTAGTGCTAAGCAATCTTCATTGTAACTTGGCTTTTGGGTGCTCTCTATGTATTTGACTGTTTCTATCTATGCAGTACTGTCGTCAGCCCTAGATTTTGTCTGTGACATCCTCTCATTAGATTGGATAAGAAATACCCATTTTTCACAATGACTATATATGCTAGTTTGTTCTATCAATTTTAGATGCAACCAGTTACAAGTTCTATCAATTGTAGATGCTAGTTTGTTCTATCACTTCCATCATTTGCATGAGCCTAGTATGCATAGGTAGCTGTAGACATTCTAAATTTCGAGCCTTCAAATTCCTAATCACCATACTTTTCTTTGGAAGTTACAGGTTCAGCAAAGACTAACATGCACCTTCTCTTTTTTAGGACATCATGTGGTCGCTTCTTGATGTTTCTATAAGTTCTACTCCTTGTACCGAGGGGAGCCTGTGCTGTTTGACAGAGAATCAACTTGCCAATTTTATTATCGATCATTAATAGGAAATAAAGCATGAGATCTAAATGAAGAGCATTATCCACAATAGGATAAATGTGCACAAATAGACTCTAACTCAATATCATAAATCAAAAGCATTCACTTATACAACCAACCAAGTAAATCCACGATTAACACTCAAGCCAAGTACTCAAGTCACTTACACATTTTAATATAAGACCAACAAAGGTACATGTTATATAAAATTGACCATCACTACTATTACGACAAACAATATGATAACAAAATTACATACACAGTTCATTCCATTCCTATTAATTATAACTTTGTCTTCAAATAACTCATTTGCAGCTTGCATCCTGTTGACTCTTCATAATAAATCATTTATCACGTGTGTGAGTCGATCTTCGAAATATGAATCTAACCATTTGAAATATTGACATGCTCCACTTTGCTACAAGATAAGAACAATTAATAGACAATATGAATGTAAAGTTAAAACATTTATTTAAGAACTCACTCCATAGAATCAACATCCATAGGATCTTCATTCTGAATTTCATTCATTTCACAATGTTCTTATGACAGCCTCTTGTTTGCAATGGCACTTAGGCAATGCCATTTTACTAAAAAATGCTATGTAAAAAGTCATGACATTAGCTTTCACACGAATTAGATAGATGTGTTATTTCTATTCTAGAACTTTCATGAATAGGGCATGATTCAGCTAATAACAACATAGTGTTCACTAGGAAAGTGCTAAAACCTTGATTTTTGGCCTTTATGTGCAAAGGTAGGATAAGATTGTTCAAGAATATATTTTTTTAATAATTTTATAATCTTTCAATTGCATATAGTTTAGAAGGACAAATCACATAATCCAATTATAGTCAATTAAAAATGTTAGAAGAATTAAAACTGCAGAAAATACCAATCACTGCCTCCCAACTCCAATTCTTTAATTAGGGTTCCAATTCTATAAAATGCTGGAGAGCTCTTAGCTCAATTTCTATAAAAAAATATCATTCTCCCCTCTTCACAATGAGTGCATCATGGATTTTTATAGTCATTTAGAAATTTCTAATTTTTCCTTTCTTTATCTTATTGTGCGACCTTTCCAACCTCTTCACAACGAGTTCAGCAGAATATTTTTCCAACTCCACAAGATGCAGCCAACAACTAAACCAAATGATGATTAAATGAAACACCATGTAATGCCACACAAAATAATTAAACCCTTGTTTTTGTAGGTCTAATTGGACCTTAATCATGCTGCTACTTGAAAAAAAAGAGCCCATGATCTAGATCTCGTTAGTACCTTATCAATTTTTCAAAATTAGGGCATATGCAAACACACAACCAAATGAAAACTCTAGTCAAATGAATATTAGGGCATATGAAAAGTAGAGCAATCCTCATTAAAAGGTGTCAGGTCGAATGAAAAGTAGGGCAATCTGATCGGTTGTCAAAAGGGCAAACAAAAGCTAGGGCAACTAGAAGCTAGAACAAATGAAAGCTAGGCCAAGCCGTTGGGTCATTGAAAACTAGGGCAAAGAAAGCTTGGACAAATGAACACTCACCGTCGGGTGAAATCCCCGGATTGACCTTCGCCTCATGCCTTTGAAAATCACGGCTACACTGGATTGAAGGAAAAGGGGAAGACAAACTAGGACACGTTAAAAAAAGTATCAAACTAGGGCAAATGAAAAGGGAAAAAACACTCGCCCTCGGTGAAAACGGAAAGAACACTCACCATTGGAGCCTTCAAATCGATAAACCTTCACCCTCAAATTGTCTGATTTGTCTCCTTTCGAAATCACTAGGTCGTCCTTTGCTCAAGTCACCTTCAAAAGGAGATGTCGTCTCGTCTCACGGAGCTTGGAACATGTGATTACGAGTGTATGAAAAAAGTGAACGCACGTGTACAATGTAGACATGTCGATTCATGCGCGCTCGATCACCCACCGTCAAATCAGATCTAACGGTGGATGGCCAGAGGTATGATCCTCGTTATATCCTTTAAGAAATATATTGCCAATGATATGGAATCAATTTTGTCACTAAATTTTCAATTTTCTGAATGATTGATCCCCTTGAATAATAAAGACAGCTTGCAAGATCCACGTTAACGATTGATTCATTCATGCACGCACGCACCACAATTTTAACTGGACCTGCTTTCAAGAATTCGTCATCGCTGACACAAACACAAACTTCAACTTTTGGTGTTATTACCGACCCACATGATATCATATTATTATAAATTTAATTAGAGAGAAGAGAACACGTGATCATTCATTCATTAAACTACATTTGCTGAAAGAGAGTATATAATATCTTAGCACTTTAAAATATATATCTCCAATTCAAATCATGAACGGCGTGACAGAAAAGAAAAAAAACATATTTATTTTTAAGCTGATCCAGATTGTACACACTACATAAGTAAGTACACATATATATATAAAGTTAAGCCGGCTCTAGATCACACTTTAATTATGTCATTAGTTAAGCATTACGATAGAATAATATATATATATATATATATATATCGACTATAGTTAACTCAAGATATCCAAAAAAAAAAAAACAAATACTAAAAATGATAATACTATTTTACTTTTCTTTTTTTAAAAAAAAAATCTCATGAAAAACATATGTTTTTTTTCTAGATTTGAAATTAATCTAGTTTCTTTTTCATGTGTGCGCATAAATGTTTGAGATTCACTTATCAAATTCAACCTCGGAGAAAAGGGGCAAAAATGACAATAATTAATTGGCCAGCTGCCTCCGCTAGGAATTCTAGGTTTGCATGTGGTTCATCATCATCGTCGTCGTCATTGGCATGTGACAAGATCTCACCTCACCAACAGCTTTTATATTAGTACAAAAGTAGGTATGCCATCTCTGTTTGGCATTTCTTTTAATTTCTATTATTTTTTCGAACATATAACAGTTTTAAATTAATTAAGGTAGGCCAGTTTGTGTACTAATATTTTCCTCATAATGGACCGAAAGATCAATAATTGGAGTGAAAGACTAATTAGTTTTTATTTTATGTTATGCAATATAGAAAGCAGATTAATTATTGAGATGCCGATGCAGACGCATGAATAGAGGAGACACATTTGTCTTCTCTTATTTAAGATCTATATTGTCTTTGTACTACACATCTAATCATCTATATCTGACTCAAGGTGTTGAAGGTTCAAAGATGCACTCAATTAAATCCAATATATATATATATATATATATATATTAATGCTTAATTCATGCAAGGTCTTGTCGGTCGATTTAATTAATTACTCAGATGAAAAGGAAACGTGTATTATTATCATACGCTTATTAATTATTATTTTGTTCATGATAAAATAAATTCAATGATAATTAATAGACATTTGATAATACTAATATGTTAAAATAATATCACAGATATAAAATCTTTAATATTTCTGTGCAGTGACGGGTGGGCAGGGGAAAACAAATCTAAATTGAATTAATAATGAAGAAAATAATGAAAAAAATAGTTTATATATGTAATACCCCAAATTTTTCACCAAGGGTGATTTGTACTTTTTATCCAAATCCTCATGATCTCCCCTATATAAAGTCTCCTATTCCTATTGTTTAGCTCTTTTTTTCACGTCTTAATGGTTAGGACTTGAAGAAGGAGAAAGAGAATAACAAGGAGAAGGAAGAAGATGAAGAAAGAGGAGGAAGATATGAAATTATAAGTAGTAAAATGATCTAAACCCCTCTCTCATCTCTCAATGTTCTTCCCGTAATTGATTGAGAGTTTGAGGACTCATAGCTCTTATATTGGATTGTGATAGAGGCTGTTTTCATTGTAATCAATAGATTTATGTCATGAATAGAAATTTTGATTAGATCTATTGTATGGTTCACGTTCTTCATTGTTCATGATTTAGAGATGAACCATAGATTCTAGAAATTGCATGGACTATTATGTTTTTTAATGTTCTTTTGATCCCAGAATGCATATTATTGATTCTTATGGTTGTATATTATTTTCCCTAAAAATTGGATAAAAAATCGTGAAAAATTGGGCTGGACGGTGGAACTTGAGAGTTCTGTCACGACCGTAATAGAAGGGCAGAAATCGCCCAGAATTCGGACTTCTTTCACGCCCGTGACAGATGATGTCACAGCCATGACTATGTCAAGCACGATCGTGATAGAAGGGTAATTTTTTAAGGTTCTATCACGGTCGTGACGACCTATTTCATGGCTGTAACCGTTGAAACCTTATATGACATATTAAATGTTATTTTCAAGATATTAATAATATGTATTGATGCTTGTTGATTGTATAAGAACTTAGATATATGTGTATGCATATTTCCTACGTAACTAGGTTAAGACATGAAGATTGAGCGACGTAAATTGTTTATTGATTGTAAAACATAATGAATCCAATTGTGGATGATCCTCTATGGCCCTTTATTGGATATTTACTCGGAATGATCATTACACATCGGTAACGGTGTATCATTCCAATTTTGCCCTCGGGCGAGAGTACAGAATAATCGATACATACATCGTTAATGATGTATGCATTTTACAACATATAATTAGATTCACATTTAGGCTTATTTCATGTAATTTGCTCATAGCATGAATATATTTTTATACTTATTTCTTTAAATTTTTTGAAGTAGCCATCTACCTCTAGTTGGTATAATTTTGTAGAAATTATTAATGAAAATGATAGAGGAATGAAAGAAAAGAAGAATAACGTCAAACAAAGTCCAATTTGCTGCTGAAAATATAAAAGAACACAGCGTCACGGGCCGTTATAGATTTCTCACGGCCTTGAAAAGTACAACTCATGCTCCGCAATCCGATGATCACAACTCTCAAAGAACTATTTGGTAGATACATATACATTTCACGGGTCGTGAGTATCGTCTCACGGACCATGAAACATGCTTTAACGCTCAACCGCTCATCCTCACGACCTTGACATGAGCATTTGAATGAAGAAATCACGTTCTCATGGGCCGTTAGATATTTCTCATGATCACGAAGATCAAATCTCAAACCGATCATCGAGTTTCATGGACTGAGCAGCTCCTAGTTGATGCGAAGACAACTTACGATTCGTGACGGATTTTTCACGACCGTTATATCAAGATTTTCATTGATCGCAGAAGTTTCACGACTCCTACAATGAATCGGAACAAGTATCATCACCGGCCGTTACATTGTTCTCATGAACATAAGGCTTGAAACCGGCAATCATCAACTAATGGGCCGTGATAAACTTTTAACGGACCCTTACACGCTGAAGACACTTCAAGGCAAATTTTTAATGAGACCTCATAACTTCTTCACGAACATCACTGAACGATCAAGTGTTCCAGGTTCAAGTTTCATGGGCCATTAACAGTTTATTATGGGCCGTGAAAGCACACAAGTCGTGCGGCCAAAGAGGAATTGCCAGAATCATGGCCGTGAAGCTACTCTCACGCCCAGAAGGCAAGTGAAAATTCCAAATCCAACTCTAATTGAGCCATTAAATCTTCTACAGGGGGAGTGATAGACACCAAATTCGACACAAAAACATATTTTCGAAAGAATTCTCAACGCACAAGGACTCCAACTCCTACCGTATGTTCTAGGGATCAATTGGAAACTAATTAAACTAGAAATTTTGGAGTTTCACAAGGCAAAACTTTCAGAATCAATGGGACACCAAATTTATCTTATTTCACGGCCATTATATCAAGATTTTCATGGATCGCAGAAGTTTCACGGCTCCTACAGTGAATCGGAACAAGTATCATCACCGGCCATTACATTGTTCTCATGAACATAAGGTTTGAAACCGGAAATCATCAACTAATGGGCCGTGATCAACTTTTAACGGGCCCTTACACGCTGAAGACACTTCAAGGCAAATTTTTAACGAGACCTCATAACTTCTTCACAAATATCACTGAACGATCAAGTGTTCCAAGTTCAAGTTTCATGGGCCGTTAACAGTTTATTATGGGCTGTGAAAGCTCACAAGTCGCACGACCAAAGAGGAAATTGCCAGAATCATGGCCGTGAAGCTACTCTCACGCCCAGAAGGCAAGTGAAAATTCCAAATCCATCTCTAATTGAGCCGTTAAATCTTCTACAGGGGGAGTGATAGACACCAAATTCAACACAAAAACATATTTTCGAAAGAATTTTCAACGCACAAGGACTCCAACTCCTACCGTATGTTCTAGGGATCAATTGGTAACTAATTAAACTAGAAATTTTGGAGTTTCACAAGGCAAAACTTTCAGAATCAATGAGACACCAAATTTATCTTATTTCACGACCGTTATATCAAGATTTTCATGGATCGCAGAAGTCTCACAGCTCCTACAGTGAATCAGAACAAGTATCATCATCGGTCGTTACATTGTTCTCATGAACATAAGGTTTGAAACCAGCAATCATCAACTAATGGGCCGTGATCAACTTTTAACGGGCCATTACACGCTAAAGACACTTCAAGGCAAATCTTTAACGAGACCTCATAACTTCTTCACGGATATCACTGAACGATCAAGTGTTCCAGATTCAAGTTTCACAGACCGTTAATAGTTTTTTATGGGCCATGAAAGCACATAAGTCGCGTGACCAAAGAGAAAATCGCCATAATCACGGCCGTGAAGCTACTCTCATGCCCAAAAGGCAAGTGAAAATTCCAAATCCAACTCTAATTGAGCTGTTAAATCTTCTACAGGGGAGTGATAGACACCAAATTCGACACAAAAACATATTTTTGAAAGAATTCTCAACGCACAAGGACTCCAACTCCTACCATATGTTCTAGGGATCAATTGGAAACTAATTAAACTAGAAATTTTGGAGTTTCACAAGACAAAACTTTCATAATCAATGGGACACCAAATTTATCTTATGTCACAGCCGTTATATCAAGATTTTCATGGATTGCAGAAGTCTCACGGCTCCTACAGTGAATCAGAACAAGTATCATCATCGTTCGTTACATTGTTCTCATGAACATAAGGTTTGAAACCAGCAATCATCAACTAACGGGCCGTGATCAACTTTTAACGGGCCATTACACGCTGAAGACACTTCAAGGCAAATCTTTAACGAGACCTCATAAATTCTTCACGGATATCACTGAACGATCAAGTGTTCCAGGTTCAAGTTTCACGGGCCGTTAACAGTTTATTATGGGCCGTGAAAGCACACAAGTCGCGTGACCAAAGAGGAAATCACCATAATCACAGCCGTGAAGCTACTCTCACGCCCAAAAGGCAAGTGAAAATTCCAAATCCAACTCTAATTGAGCCGTTAAATCTTCTACAGGGGGAGTGATAGACACCAAATTCGACACAAAAACATATTTTCGAAAGAATTCTTAACACACAAGGACTCCAACTCTTACCGTATGTTCTAAGGATCAATTGGAAACTAATTAAACCAGAAATTTTGGAGTTTCACAAGGCAAAACTTTCAGAATCAATGAGACACCAAATTTATCTTATTTCACATGAAAAAGTTTTTCGTTTGTTCCCAAACCCCTTGGAAACCTGAGACCCTATAAAAAGAGATGTCTGACAGTAAGAGATAATCATGCTAGGACCTGCAAGTGAAGCTTTCAAGCCAAGGGCGAAGAATATATTTTGAAGAACGAAGGAGAAGACTTCCGGGTAGTAGACTCATGCGAGGATTGCGTAGCGATTCATCATTGTTTCTGCAGAGTACTTCTTGTTCTACATAATGTTGGGATGATAATTTAGATTTTCACGCTTTATCTATCTATTATATCTCTTTGGATTATTAGTTATAATTTTACCTTTTCGTTTTAGTTGCAAAAGTTTTATTGTACAAACAATTTCTGAGTTTTGGTTAATCAAATAATTAGTTTAATTTTTATGAACATGGTTGCTATGCGTAATGCTTTTCTTCATAATTCATGCAATGCAATTAATCTTTAATTCATAATTTTCTCTTCGAATTGATTCTTAACTCTTGAGTTGAAGGAATACATGTCATAATCTAATAGTATCTGTGTGGAATATTAGATTGTGCGGTCTACATAAATTGATCAATGCAGACGATTATGTAGTTTAGGGCTTACATCATATTGCATCTTAAATTCAATATAACTGAGAGCATATATGTGTGGAATACTTTTAGATTATTATTATATTAAGATAGTTGATGTGCCCGTGCAGGAGATCATATCTTTAGTGTCTTTAATCCGTCTAAAAACTAAATATGAGCTTCACACTTATACATGATTTTATAGAAATTACAGATTGTTCCCATCATTATAGATCATCCCAAGGACCTATGCATCGTTAATTTTAGATTTTACTTTTATGTTATTTTACTTTTTGCACATCTTTTATCCAGAATTTTATATCATCTTCTATTAGCCTCTGAGATTTGATAGATAAGTAAACTAGTTCCTCGTGAGATCGATAACCTATACTTTTCTCTTTATCACTTGAACGACTAGCGCACTTGCTAGCTTTACTATTATCAATTTTCACATTAGGCAATGGTGTGTACATTCTGATATCACATTCTGATGAAAGGGGTGCATTGTCTCCAAGGCCTAGCTAGTCTATTGAGAGGGCAATAACATAAATCTCAACTATCGAAAAATATAACGTTAATAAAAGGAACAATGATCGATCGAATGGAATGATGACGAAAATGAAGTTGAAAGGGTTATGAAGTTGTAGGATCTCAAATGACACCAAGAGGGGGGAGGGGTGAATGGGTATTCAAACCAAAAGTATCAATTTCACAAAAATTGTCGCGGAAGCTTAAAACCAATTCAACAATCTTTAAATCATCACAAAACATATCACATTACACAATATGAGAGGGAGGGAGAGAGAGAATTAAATCACAATGCACGCGGTGGTTGTTGACGAGGTTCGGCCACACCTTGGCCTACGTCCTCGCTCCGACTTCTCGACCTCGAGACCGTCAGAGATTCATAGTCAATTATTTAATCAAAGTTTATTGCATAAAGTTATCCCTTTTTTTTTAAACTTTTCTAGGATTTAACTTTAATTTTTTGAGGTTTGTATCATCAAAATATAATTTTATATGTCAATAAAACTTTGCTCTAACAATCTCCCCCTTTTTTATGAAGACAAATCGAGAAATATGAAAAATATATAAGTTGCGAAAAAGTTTTAAAATCTTGTAAAATCAATTTTACTCTCCGTAAAACTTAGCCTACCTTACAATGATAGATTATATTCATATCATATTTCTCTTATATTTCTCTCCCTTTTGTTTCATCAAAAAGTAGTTTGCACATGAAGGACAAAAAAATATGTAATTACCCCCCCTTTTTTTTAAAAAAAAATTATTCTTCCATTTTTGTCATGAATATGTAAAGTATCATAAAAGGTCACGAAATATAAAAAATAACTATCCATAAATTTATGGCTATTTTAAAATGATTTAAATTGATTTAGAGGTTATGAAATCCATGAGTCAAAAATTATATATAGGAATCAAAATATTACATAAAACTTTGACACGACAATGGTATGTGAATATAAGGTTAAAAACATGCTCCCCCTTTCATTATGACTAATTTTCTTTTTATATTTGATGTGTTCCCTTTTTCTAAAAAAATGATGATTTTGAGAAGAATAAAAAATACTTTTACCATAACTTTTGTGCCTTCACATTTCCTTTTGTCCTTTGCTTTACATGTGAGGCACATATGAAAAACAATTAAATAACGTTTGGTATCCAAACTTCTTTGGGTCCTGTTTTGTTAGACAATGTTCCTTTCGGAACCCAAATCATGCCATGTTATGATGTTTTTCTTATTCTACATTGATATGTGTAATGACCATAACGTCCACATGTAAAACATTTGAGATGTGATCTTCTACCTTAGGAATGATTGAATTTTCAAGAATTTTCATATTCAAAGTATTTCCTAAGAGTATTTTTCGTTAAATGAGAATTAGTCTTATTATTTTGTGTACTTTTCATAAGAGTATTTTCTTGCTTTAATTTTTCTAAGGAACATGCTAGTTTTACTATTTCACAAGCATGTGTAATTTTCAAAATATTAATTTCATTTTTCAAGTTTTCATTTTTCACAAAATATGCATCATTTTCTTTTTTTAATTTTTCAACCTCATGTATTAATTTTTCATTTTCCTCTTTAATTGAAATATCTTTTTTTAAGAGAAGAGAGTTCTTTATTTGCATATAAAGAAATATTTTCTTCGGAAAAGCTCGATGAGTCATTATTTAAGTTTGAAAAACTAGAACTTACCTCATCATTGTGTGCCATTAGGCATAGGTATGCTTCGTCATTATAAGAACTTGATGAGTCACTTGACTCTTCATATTTTTATTTTCCCTTTTTGAGATGTCTCTTCTTTGTGTTGTTTGTATGATATTCTTGTTGGCTTCCCATTCTTCTCTTTCTTCTTTACCAACTTGAGATACCTATTTAATTTTATTGTGTAGCGTGCGAGTTTCTTTTCGTCCAATTCCTCTTCACTTGAGTCTTCTTCTTTTCGATTTGCTTTCAGTGCCAATGTTTTTTCTTGGGGCCTTTTTTTTCTTGATCTTCTTGAATTGAGATCTCATAGGTTAGAAGTGACCCAATTACATCATCGAAATTCAATTTGTTCAAATCTTTTTCTTCGATCACTGTTCTCTTCGTGTTCCATTTGGAGGAAAGATACCTGAGAATCTTTTTCACTTTTTGAGGATTAGTTCTTGACTTGCCCAAGGAGGCTAAGCCATTCACAATATCATTAAATCGAACAACCATATCATTTATGAATTCATTCTCATGCATTTTGAAAGAATCGTATTGATGATTTAAAATATTCAATCTAAATTTTTTAACTTTATCGGTTTCTTCATAAGTAGTGATGAGCTTCTCCCAAATCTATGTTGCAGTTTCACAACTTGAAATCCGATTAACCTCCATTGAATCCAAAGCACAATAAAAAATATTTTTAGCTTTTCAATCAAGTTTTGCAAAAATCTTTTCTCTTTCGTTAGAATTTGTAGGTAATTTTTCATGAAGATAATAACTTTTTTCAACTATGTCCCACATGTCGATATCTATAGAACAAATATATGCTTGCGTTCTATTTCCATTATGTAAATTTTGATGCATTTAAAAAAGGAGGACGACTGATTGATTGTCCTTCGGCAAAAGTAAGTTCACTTGATGCCATAGATCTTAAGATGGTTAAATATTAAAATAAGATAATTAAATCTTAAAATGATTAGATCTAAAAAATGAGAGCAACCCGCTCTGATACCAATTGTAGGATCTCAAAGGGCACAAAGAGAGAGAGAGGATGAATTGGTGTTCAAACCAAAAGTATTAATTTCACAAAAATTATCGTGGAAGCTTAAAACCAATTCAACAATCTTTAAATCATCACAAAACAAATCACATCACACAATATGAGAGGGAGAGAGAGAGAGAATTTAATCACAATGCACGTGGTGGTTGTTGACAAGGTTCGGCCACACCTTAGCATACGTCCCCACTCTGACTTCTTAACCTCGAGACCGTCGAAGATTCCACTAGAACTCTTTCTTTGTTCCAAATGAGGAAATGAAGAAAAGTCCTTTACACCATCCCCTTTTCTCCACTTCGAGAGGTAAGACTCACCTCTCCTCTAATGAAGCTAATCTTTTTTCTCGCTCAAGAGGTAAGATTTTGAAGCTCTTTTACATAGGAGCTTTTTCAGTTTTTTCTGAACAAAATGTTTCTCTCTTTTACAATTCTATGCTCACAAGAAGAGAAGAAAGAAAGAAGAGAAACCTATAAAATAAAAACTTCAAGGAAAAATGTATTCTTTTGATAATTTGAAGTTTTTCTTCAATGAGTGAATGAGTGTCTTTGCCTCTGGCTTTGACACTCTTTTTATAGTCTTCAGTATGTGGAAAATTCATCCAAAATTTATTTCACAAATTTCTTCTTCAAAATTGACCGTTACTGATTATTTGACTAGGAGGCCGATCGATTGCACATCTGGACCAATCAATCGGTCTATGTGACCGTTGTGCGATTTGTTTAACTTCTACTCTTAATTGATCGATCGGAGTTTGGATCGGTTGACAGGCTTCTCCATTCGGTCGATCGGTATTGTCTCTACCGACCTTCTTTGCTTCGACCTACAGATTAACTGACCTGCACTATTTTGAGCATAACGTTTTGCACAGTTATCCAAACTAGTAGATTCTATGGATAGATAATAGAATTCTCTACAACTTTGATGTTTATTATTCATCCAAAATCTAATCATATCATAGTCAATTATTTAATCAAAGTTTAGTACATAGAGTTATCCCTTTTTTTAAAACTTTTTCAGCATTTAACTTTAATCTTACGAGATTTGTATCATTAAAATATAATTTTATATATCATTAAAACCTTGCTCCAACAGAAGTAACCCTGAGAAAAGTTATGAAGGCAATGGTTATGGTAAGTGTATTTCACTTATATGCCTATGAAATTGTATGATTGTTATGATTGTCCATACCTTCTGGTATGATGATATGGTTACATGTCTCCCATGCTATAGTTTATAAATGTATGATGATATATTTTTATTGATGATCGACATGTAGATTTCATGTTAGAGCATGACATGCATATTGTTCCTTCTTTTAATATGAAGATGATGATGCATATCATGTAGTATATTGATTAGGATCATGGTATCGCATTGCATGGCCTTTACATACTCTAGTCGAGGAAACCCCTGTATCTTGGATCCATGCAGGTGCATAATGATTGGATGGATGACGATTCAGTTCATGACAATAAAGATTGCACAATGATCTAGGATATTAAGAGTCAATGGTTTTAGAGTCTTTTGACTATGTTTTAAAGAGATGTTTTGACTATGGTTTTCAAATATTTTAATTGCTATTAGAGATGATGTTGAGATGTGTTTCAATTCTATAATCATATTTTTTATGTTTTATCGAAGTCTTCTGCTATGTTCCAAAAGAGTCATTTTATCTTATTTAATGACTTTGTGCTTCCGCTGAGTTAATAGAAAGTCATATTTTATTATGACTATGTGATGATGAATGGGCTAACACAATGGAATGATCTAATTGTCCTTGGAAATTGGGGATGAAATTTCGAAATGTTACAATATATTAAGCGAGAGATGCAATGATTGAGAAAAGAAAGGCACTACGAACACGTGGTAAAGAAGGTACATGCGTCATACAAAAACTGAAATGAGTTAACATGTGTAATATCCCGAAAGTTTGGGTCAAAGGTATTTGGGCCTTTTGACCAAAGCCCTAATATAAATTCTATATAAAGGACCCAAAACCTTATTAATTCCTAAAAAAAAAAATCCTAGCTGCCAACCTCTATTCTCTCTTTTCCTTCTTCACCAAGAAAGGCTAAGGTTAGGAGATCTTGAGTCCTCATGATAACTATGTTTTAAGATCAAGAAAGAGAAGATCAAAATTTCTAAGGAAAATGACAAGAAGACCTAGAGGCTTTTAGATGATGAAGAATGATACAAAATGATTAGGGAAAAAATGGGTTTTAGATCTAAAACCTAAAGGTGTGTAAAGGGGATCCAAACCCCTCTCTCCCCCCTCAATGATATTTTGTTTGGATTGAGAGATTCAAGAACACCCTATTTTTGATAGGGATTGTGATTGAGGGATTGCATGAATGAACGTTTCATGATTTATGTTGCATAATCTATTAAATTCATGACTGTCTTGTAATAATTATTTAGATAGGTTTTACTTATCCAAAAATTACAAATAATATATGAATGGAAAGCCGTCGAAGTCTAGTTTTCAAAAGAAATTGGTTTCATATGATTTGAAGATGTATACAAGTAGTTATGATCCAAATATCGGACTACTATCATGCTGTATCGGGTAATAGCGAGACTAAATTATAAAACGTATAATAAATTAGAAATACTGAATTAAGGTTTGAAATTTATTCATAAGTTAAAGGTTCGTGTTATCTTTTTATGAAAAATAGAATCATCTGAAAAAAAATAAGTATAAGTTATGTTATTAGTATTTTAGTGACTGTTGGAAGAAAACTGTGCAGAGAATAGATTCTATTAGTTGTATGAATTTCTAGGGGAAAAACCCTAAATCTTGTTAATGAATGAAAATTTCATGTTTTAATGTGTTCTATGATGCATAAATGCTAAGAGGTCATACCTGAAATATTTATGATGGTTTGGATTATTTTTATTGGAGTTTTAATCTCAAAAATCAAGAATTTCGGATGAAAAATCGAACTTCCAGGGCGCTGACACGGCCGTGCCAGGTCCCGGAATGCCCGTGACAGAGAGCTGGAATTAATCCAAAATCGGACTTTTGTCGCGCTCGTGATAGATGATGTTATAGCCATGATGGGTCCAGCACGGTCGTGATTGATATTTGGCATGGCCGTGACGGAAATTGGGATTGGTCAGGGTTCTATCACGGCCGTGACCAACCCATCACGATAGTGTCCGTATGAAAAATATGTTTTATGATATATTTAAATTATCTTTATGGTATCATTACTATGTATTGATGATTTTATATGACATGTACGCGTAATGCATGTTTGAGCAATAATTAGGCTAAAATATGAAGAATAATTGATATGAATGATTGTTGTATTGCAAAGCATAATACATTTAAAGTTGAAAAAGAATGTACTTGTCACTCATCGTGAGGAGCAAAGTTCTGCACATATGTATGTACTTCAAGTGGATCTAAGCCTACGAAGTGAAGTCCTACATTTGTGTATGTGCTTCTTAAGGAACAAAGTTCATCATGAGAAAGTGTGCGTATTCCCTGAAATAAAGTCGCTCACTATTATAGTGTGCGTATTCTTCGAAATAAAATGCATCACTATTATAATGTGCGTATTCTTTGAAATAAAATCTCTTCTTAAGGATGTGACCCAATTAGCCAATGTGCGTGTTCGCTATATAATTTTATTTATTGTATTATAATATTAATTAAATAAAATTAATTTAAAACCTTATGTATAATATTGTTTTTATTATAATAGAATTTTATTAATTGAAAATTTCAGTCATTATTAAGAAAATTAACTTAATAGTAGTGTGTATATACATACTGCAGGCGCAACTGAGAACGTTTCCGTGCTATAAAACGTCCTCTCTCCAACGTTTCCGTCCTCTCGCTCTCTTCCCTCCCTCACAGTTCCATCTCACCTCTCTCTCTCTCCTCCTCCTTTCTTTCTCCTCTCTTATAATTTGTTCTCCTCCTCCCATCATCATCTGAATTTCCATCCGGCTGCTCAACTCTTCAGGTGACTGATCTACCCCTCCCCTCCCCTCCCCTTCACTTTTCAATTCTTTTTCTTCCTTTTGGAGTCGAGTTAATGGATGAAGCATTTCTTATATATGTATTGTATCTTTTCCATTAAAATGTATGAAGCCATACAGAGTTTTCACAAACAGAAGATATGTTATGCACCAAATTGGATGCATTCTTCTCAGTTGTTTCTTCTTTTCCAAAACACTATCTAAAGAAGAATATGCCAAACTTAAACGCTCACCAAAATAATTGTTCAGCATTAATGGGCAGAAAGCAGTGAGGGGAACTTTTAATAATGTCAAGAGATTGGAGTTGTAGCCTAATAATATCAAGAGCAAGGTACTTTCCTAACTATGCTGTGCCTGTGCCTGTGCCAATTATCAACAGTTGCCTCGGTTGCTCTCAAATTAAGAGGCTGGTCGATCGGAGAGAACGCCGGAATCCGGAACTGGCAAGCCGGCCGGCCGCCGGCAGGGAGATCGTATCGCTGAGGAGGAAGGAAGAAGATGGGGTTCTGGTCGCTGTTCGTGGTGGCGTGCCCGCCCAACGTGCAGGTCCTTCTCATAGGTCTAGTGGGGGCACTCCTCGCGACGGAGTACGTCAACATACTCACCGCCACTGCTCGGAGGGACATGAACAAGGTCAGCTTTCGACGCAATGAACAGCGCAGTGCAGAGCTGCTCCGTCGACAAAGAAAGAAGCAAATTAATGCTCTCATCGGTATTCTCTGAATTATAACTCGTCATGTTCTGTTCTACAGATCGTCTATGTCGTGTTCACCCCGTCGTTGATGTTTGCTAGTCTCGCCAAGACGGTCACTCTCAATGAGATCATCTCTTGGTACGTAGAGCAGATCTCTTCAACTCTATCTCTCTCTCTCTATTATATATCTTTCCTGATTCATAAACTCTTGTTGTATAGTATAGTATAGAAGGGTGGATACAAGATCAGTTACTTGATTCTGACATGAAGCCTTGTGCTCTGTTCTGTCTTCTCAAGGTGGTATATGCCTGTAAATATTGGTGTTACCTTCTTAATTGGGTCCTTACTCGGATGGATAGTGGTGAAGATTCTGAAGCCTCCTCGCTATCTCCACGGCCTGGTGATAGCTTGCTGCTCTGCAGGTAACCAATCTATTCTAAACATTCCCGACTCGACTTTGTTCATGAATCTCTAGGCTCATTTGCCGCGGCCATGTTGCAGGCAATCTGGGCAATCTACTGCTGATAGTTGTTCCGGCAATTTGCGACGAGGACGGCAATCCATTCGGAGATCACGGCACTTGCCGAGTCACTGGACTCGCCTATGCATCCTTCTCCATGGCGGTAAATTAACAAAGTCCAGCTTTGAATTCTAGCACTTGGCTGGCTTTGTTTGCGTATGAATCGGAAGTCTTATTATTTTTCGACTGTGCAGCTTGGAGGTTTCTACATTTGGACTCATACGTTCAGTCTTATGAAAAACGCTGGTAAAATATATCACCATACGCGATTAGCAGGCAGTTCCGGAGCGCATAATGATAATTTGGACGGCAAGAGAATACTTTCAGCTTCCGCCCACCCAGAGGACGGAACTGCAGAGACGCAAATTGTAAGTTTCAGCATTGAAAGACCTCAAATTTCAAACAGCTCGTTACAGTACAGAACCTTTAGAGAATATAAAGAATTCGTAAGAATGAAGCCTCCTTTGCCATCTAATACCTGCCAAGAATGTAGATTGTTACTTCAATTAGAATAAAGTCAAGATTGAACTTGAGAGAAGGCCATTTGCTTATTCTGATAAACAAAAAACAATGAACTCCGAAGAGGAGATTATCCTATACCTCTTATTAAGAGAAGCATGCATGTTAATGATGGTAGTATGATTGATGCAGGAACTCCCATTGCTATCCAGTTCAAATCATCAACTTGATGAGAAGTTGACCTTCTGGGGAAGGTTTAAGAAAAGTGTGCACCAGATTGTTGAGGAACTGATGTCCCCCCCTACGGTTTCTGCGGTAAGGCCAACTCTGTCTGTCTGTCTATCCAAAATGAATAACAATGCTACTTCAACTATTAAAAGAAGAGCCTTTGGTGATTCTGTCTTTAAATTTCTTTCAGATCCTAGGATTTATTGTTGGTGCAACACCATGGCTGAAGTCCCTCATCATAGGAGACCAGGCCGTGCTTAAAGTCGTCCAGGACGCCATAAAATTGCTAGGGTAATTACCACTCAGTTCTGATCTTTCTTTGCATCTGTAAGGATGGATGGAACTTATCATTCAGTCTGTTCTTGTTAATGCAGTGATGGCACAATACCTTGTATTACCCTCATTCTTGGTGGCAACTTGACTCGAGGTAAATCTCAAAATGAAAGCATCTACTTGTGATGCAAGGGAGTAGCTATACATCTGATTGCTAAAAACCTAAAAATATTTGCAGGATTCCGCAAGTCGGAAATAAAAAAGGCTACAATTGTAATGATCATATGTGCCCGTTACTTGGTCCTTCCTGCTTGTGGGATCGCCGTAGTTAAAGCAGCTTACGTACTCGGATTCGTGCCTGAAGATCCTCTGTATCGTTACATTCTGATGATACAGTTTACCCTCCCTCCTGCCATGAACATTGGTAAAGCTCTTGCACAACTTTTGGTGAAACGATTAGGTCTACCTACATCCAATATTTTGTTTTTGATAATTACATTACAAACGAAGTCAAAGCATACATGATATAGACCAGAACATATCAAAGAACATCACATCAACAAATAAAATCAATGTAAAGCAATTTGGATAGTCAAATATCACTTTCTGAAATTTGTTTCCTGAACCCCCGAGAGGTTTCAGTCGTTGATGATCTGATTGGCGAGAGGAAAATTAGCAATGCAGTAATATGTTTCTTTCTTGTCTAATTTCTTGCAATGAAACTTTAGATGGACTTTTACTCTGCGACATTTCTTGAGGAAACTTATTGTATCATATGATTGTTGGCACAGGCACCATGTCTCAATTGTTTGATGTTGCTCAAGAGGAGTGCTCTGTCATCTTCCTATGGACATATTTGGTAGCCGCCATTGCACTTACAGTTTGGTCCACCATCTTCATGTGGATCTTGTCCTAGATTTTTCATTAAAATCACTTCAAAGTGGATGAATTAAGGATTACTGCATACATGGAACCTGCCATATTATTTTCCCACAGATCACCAAGAGAGGCATATGATTGCAATGGGCAAGCCACACAAATTTTACTTAAGAATGTATTTCGTATGTAAGTAGTGTGATATAGATGTGAGTTTTGGGAAGAAGATTCTTTTTTTTTGTCTATAACTGAGCAAAACCTTGGGATCTTAGGGCGCTAGACAAGTTTTCACCTGTCCGCTTCATCTGTTTCCATTATAATTCATATGTCATCTGCATTTCAGCTGGATGTGCCTGTATTTTGATATGCATCCTCTCAAGTGGGAGATGAAAATTTGATGCTCAGATTGTGTATCATGATGAGGATACAAACAACAAGCGTATCAAAACCAACATGAATGAGATGAGAGAGAGAGAGAGAGAGAGAGAGAGAGAGTTAAAAAAAAGAACCAACATGCAAAATGGAAAGGCCAGGGTATAATGTCCGAGAGTTTGGATTTTTTAAATAGATGACCGATTCTTTCGAACGCCTACTGGAGATAGAATGGTTGGCTTAAAGAATTGTCACTGTTAAATAATGCCTTGAATCATACTTTAACTGGAAATCTGTTTGGATCCAAAGAAGTAATAGAGAGACTTCGAGAGATGTTTGGACGAGAAGTGCAGGGTCGGAAGGATTCCTACTCCTAGTAGGAATAGGAGTCGGCCAATTTCCGATATCGAGAAGGATATGGCGGATTCTTGGAGGGCCGAGCTCCCTTCTGGATCGAGGAGCACTTGGATATGGAGTCTGGACGTGGAGGAAGACTTGAAGACAACAGGGGCGTCTGGAGAGTCCCAGTCCGAGTGGGACTCGGACTGGACAGCCAGGGCACGCATGGGCGTGGCGGGCGCCAGGTGGGCGCCCGGCCCAATTTGATTCCAAGAAGGAATTCAAGTTGGCCGAAATCTTCAAGGATCTTCAGGAAGTCAGATTTTTACTCCTAGTCCAAGGAGGTTTTTCTAGAGAAGGGACTTGCATGCCTAGTAGGATTAGGTCCTTAAGTTAGAGTAGGAGTTGTTTCTCCAAGGCCCTATAAAAGGACTTGTAATCAAGACTTGTAAGACCATCCTGGATAATCCTGGATCATCTGATCTTGTAATCCTCTTCTGTTTCTTCCATCTAATACAATTCTGCGTCGCCTTAAATTTTTCGGGTTTTCTCGCGATGCGTAATTTCTCTCGTGCAGAAATTCTAACAAACTGGTATCAGAGCGAGGCTTCATCATCGATCCTCCGTCAGGCGTAGAGATGACATCGCACAACGTCAACGTCGAGAAATTTACTGGACGAAATATAGATGTGAAGATTGAGGATGAAGATGCTGCCCTATTTCTGTTGGTGTCTCTTCCTCTGTTGTACGAAAATTTCGTATAATCTGTTATCATCGGAAGAGACATAATTACTCTGGAAGAAGTAAGATCGAGTCTACATACTCGTGAACTTTGTCATAGGGCGTCTGGCAAGGCTGTGAAAAATCAGAACAGAGATTGGCGGCGGTAGAGAGTGTTAGATATCTGATTGTAGGATTCAATTCAAGGTGGAGATTTGTTAAATAATGCCTTGAATCCTACTTTAACTGGAAATCTGTTTGGATCCAAAGAAGTAATAGAGAGACTTCGAGAGATGCTTGGACGAGAAGTGCAGGGTCGGAAGGATTCCTACTCCTAGTAGGAATAGGAGTCGGCCAATTTCCGATATCGAGAAGGATATGACGGATTCTTGGAGGGCCGAGCTCCCTTCTGGATCGAGGAGCACTTGGATATGGAGTCTGGACGTGGAGGAAGACTTGAAGACAACAGGGGCGTCTGGAGAGTCCCAGTCCGAGTGGGACTCGGACTGGACAGCCAGGGCACGCATGGGCGTGGCGGGCGCCAGGTGGGCGCCCGACCCAATTTGATTCCAAGAAGGAATTCAAGTTGGCCGAAATCTTCAAGGATCTTCAGGAAGTCAGATTTCTACTCCTAGTCCAAGGAGGTTTTTCTAGAGAAGGGACTTGCATGCCTAGTAGGATTAGGTCCTTAAGTTAGAGTAGGAGTTATTTCTCCAAGGCCCTATAAAAGGACTTGTAATCAAGGCTTGTAAGACCATCCTGGATAATCCTGGATCATCTGATCTTGTAATCCTCTTCTGTTTCTTCCATCTAATACAATTCTGCGTCGCCTTAAATTTTTCGGGTTTTCTCGCGATGCGTAATTTCTCTCGTGCAGAAATCATAACAGTCACAATAGTTGTTGATATTTGAGACTTAAAGATTTTTATAATGTACAATCGAAACAAGAATGGACGCCTGTTCTGGGCGACAAGAAAAAAACTATGTGGAAGGGACAATCAAAAGAATTGCCACAACAATCACTAATGTCTGACAGTATTTTTGGAACGGACGACCGAAATATTAACGGATGTCATTCTGGGCAACAAAAGTGAAACATCATATGGAACAAATGACCAAAAGAACCGCCATTACACCCATTAATGTCAGAGACTTCAGTATTTTTAGAACGGATGATTGAAACGGTAATAGACGTCCGTTCTCAGCATCAAAAGTAAACCACATGCCACAAAAGACCGAAAGCAAGAGGACAACGGACGACTGCACAAAAGAGACAAAAAATAGAAACGACTAGTTTTTTTATAACGGATGCCTGATTTAGAAATGGACGTTTGCTTTAGAAAAGACAAATGTGCAATGACCAGTTTCTGCATAAAACAGACAGCCGAATGTAAACGAGCATCCGCTTCAGAGTTGGCAGCAAAAGATCAGCTTTTCCAAAATGATTGCAATGGTCATATTGTCAAGAGATGCCTATAAAAGGAACGCCAAAGTTTGAAAGAAGATTATCTGGGCAACAAAAGTGAAACATCATATGGAACAAATGACCAAAAGAACCGCCATTACACCCACTAATGTCAGAGACTTCGGTAATTTTAGAACGGATGATTGAAACTGTAACAGACGTCCGTTCTCAGCATCAAAAGTAAACCACATGCTACAAAAGACTGAAAGCAAGAGGACAACGGACGGCTGCACAAAAGAGACAAAAAATAGAAACGACTAGTTTTTTTTATATCGGATGCCTGATTTAGAAATGGACGTTTGCTTAGAAAAGACAAATGTGCAATGACCAGTTTCTGCATAAAATAGACAGTCGAATGTAAACGAGCATCCGCTTCAGAGTTGGCAGCAAAAGATCAGCTTTTCCAAAATGATTGCAATGGTCATATTGTCCAGAGATGCTTATAAAAGGAACGCCAAAGTTTGAAAGAAGATTATCTAATCAAGGAAAATCACTCTATAGCTTCATTCAAGTTTAAAGCATTTTCTAGAATTCTAATTTGCAAATCATCCCTTTTCTCTTTTAGTTCTTAAGTGTGAACATTTTTTGTAAGAGGAGTTTGGAGAGAACTTGTTTGATGAATTTGAATGCTCCTTGTAAGAAATGTATCTTATCTCTTGAGCAAAGAAGAAGATAGTGTGGTGTAGAAAGAATTATTCTTTCCCTACAAGAAAAGAGAAAGTTACTAAATCGACAATCTCGAGGTCGAAAAGTCAAAACAAAAACGTAGGTCAAAGAGTTGGGCCAAATCTCGTCAATACATCGTATCTTTTTGAATTTGATTCTTCTTACTTGCACTTTACTACTATACACTTTCTTGGGATCATTGTTTTAAAATCGATTTAAAAATTTTCAATTGTAAAATTTTTATACACCAATTCACCTCCCTGGATCCTTTCGATCATAAAGGAGCATGGTCTTGATGCACTATAAAATCCTGGGTCACTTTGATAGTAATTGTGACACGAGCTAAATTCTACACGTTGCCTATAGAAATTCATAGGAGCCAAGGACAACTAATATCTTTCATAATCAAATATATTACACACATATGTGCATATTCTTTTTGCTTTATTGCATACACACATATATATATATATACATATATATATATATATATATATATATATATATTCGTGAGAATGAGATATCACATTAGACAAAAAGAACATATTACGCTTTTTTTTCACACGAATCAAAGAAAATACCAGGCTGCCAAAAAATTGGTACTCGATATCTAGGGGAAATAGCATATTGGTTACAACCAGCTTTACTGTTCAGTAAAAGTAGAAGTGATACATATGACTCTCATTGGTTATAGTGCTTACAGACTAACACTATCATTCAGTAAAATAAGAAAAAAAGGATACAAAAAAAAAACTCACTCACTAAGAAAACTCAGAACTCCTTATGGAAAAGAAAAACAAAAAAGAAGAAGAAAAAAAAAAAGAACTCCAAGTTTGCAGGTATGGTGGAATCTGTGTGTATACCTGATTGGGTACTTCGTGCAAGTTGTGGACTCACTTAATTACTGAAAACTTGTCAATGTACAAAATGCTGGTTTGGTGGGTATCAGAAACTTTCTTCCTTAACTTTCAATATCGAGAGTATCACTGCTGGTTGGCCTCTGAGTCTGTTTTTTCTTGGATTTGTTCTTAGATCCTTCATCCTTGTCATCGACGAAAGAAAGAAATCTCTGGATACTGCGGCGTGAACGTGATAGCTGGTGACTCGAAGGATCCGTTTCAACAGAGGAAGCATGGTGGGCATACTGCCGCAGGACCAAGAAAAAGTAGATGAAGAGAGCTAGGAAGCATGCGAGCCCACATATGAGGAACAACCCCCAGAAGCTGTTCAGTTGAAGGCGACTGGAGTCAATCTCATCGGTTTGGGAGCTGCAAGCACTTTGTGCCAACCATTTATCATGGATTCTCTGAAGATCTCCGTTCTCGGACAATGCAAGGATCGCAGTTGACATGTCCACAGCTAAGGGTGAATCCCTGGGGAAGATCTAAAACAGCAACCCAAAAAAAGAAAAAGAAATGTCTTTATGAAGAATAAATGGGTAACTTGTGTGTAATTGCATGGAAAGAAGAAAGTAGATGTGCAATTAGGTCTTGGATTAGGATTGAGGAACCAGAAATATGGCAATGGGCAATCTATGCACATCTTTTCCCAATTCAGAGATAAACTTCTGAAACTTCACCATTTACTTGTAGTTACATTTTAGTTTCTCACTTGCATTAGGATGCATCACAGTAAAAGTATGCCACATCTTAATAATGGTTAATGCCATATGGCTGGCAAAGCTCAGTAGCTCACATGAGGTTATAAGATTACATGTCAAATATAAAAATTATCATGCTAGACTAATTTGCTCTCCAAACATTGGCTAAAATACACTTCAGCCTGAAACTGCCGAAGAATATGGTTCCCAAGTTATCTGTGCCAGATAAGGAACTGTTGAATTCTACCACTATGGATAATGAGACTTTCTCAATCGAAGCATCAGTTAAGATATCCAAGTGGCTCTTAACCTAGCTGAAATAACAATTATGTGATACATTATGGCTCTTAACCAATCTTCATCTCAACAATTATTATTTTATTTCATAATCTATCTTTGAAGATAATAATAAGCAATTCAGATATGACTTCAACAACAACAACAATAAAGCCTTATCCCATTAGGTGGGGTCGGCTACATGGATCATACGACGCCATTCGTTGATCTATGTTCATGAGATTCGACAGGATTTTACGCTGACTGTTGGGGCCTAACACAACCCTTCTCTTTTATTCGGACTTGGGACCGGCTATAAAACATAGACGGAGTTTCATATATGACTTGAGTGACTAACAATAGGGAGCCCCCTGATATGTAGAAGAAACTTTGTTGCATATGTAGTTGATGCACCTGAAAATTATCAAAAAGAGAATCCTCTACTGCTAATGGCTGAAAGAGACTTACAAATCCCCAGCCGCCTTTTTTGAATTCTGAACCAACAATTGCAAATTTGCATTGAGTTGCAAGAAAGAGCTCAATGTATGGCCTTTCGTCCACCACAGCAGCAACACCCCCATTTTCAGGGCCCTGCTCCAGAGCTCTAGCATATTCTTCTGGGGAGCCCAGGGCCTTGAGTCTTGATCTTGAGATGCTTAGCTCTTCAACCATATAGTTCTCCGCAAACGATCCGACTTGAAATCCGATAGGTTCGTCGCCAGATATTAAGCTGTCAATTCCTTTTATGGGAGAAGAGAGTTGCTGCACCGTGAGGATAGATGTCAAGCTTGCTGTGTAGCTGGACTGAATAATTAAAACCACGAAAAGCCATATTATTAGCACTGCGCGTCCGAGAGTGCTCACAGTGTTCTCTCCTGTAAAGATATGCATGATGTTAGTACCATGATCAGGAAGAATAATATTAGCCGACTGTGTCTCGCAGTATTTAAGCAGAAGCAAATGGCTTTATAATTGGTGGTAATAATAATATATAGACTTACTATGAGAGAAAAATAAGGTTGAAAAGCTGAACCTGCAAGGAACAAACGAATTTTGTATTAGAAGCAAAAGAAGTAGGATTGAGAATTGGATTGTTCAATTACTGACCAATTTGAAGCATGCATGATCAATTTGTTCTGAAGAACTCAACTCACCAAAAGACTGTCGCCAGTTGTTTCGCCGGAGGGCCCCGGAATTCGTCATTCATTCTATGCTCGAGAATCCAAACTACTGCTCCGACAACTAGGAAGAAAAGGCCTGTTACCAACCACATCTCCACCGTGAACGGCCGCAGAAAAGCCCAGGCATTTGATTTTTGCCTCTTGACCGGAGCCAGCACCACAAGCCCAGATTCGATGTACGGTTGCGTGTAATCGACGAGCTTGGTACGATTCGTCACGATGGCGATGTCGCCGATAGCAGCATCAAAGTCCTACACAGTCACAAGGCAGAGGAGCGTAAGCATATATAATAATATGACGAAGCTCCAGAACGTAACGTAAAATTAGGCCAAAAGCATTCGCTTTGAAGTGTAAGTGTACTTACACCTGAAGCAACCATGTCTGCAAGCTGGTAATAATTTGGATTCTCAAGGCCATTACCAAACGGTATGAATCTGAAGGGCACCGCGTAGGGCAACAAGTTGACGGCCGCAATGAAGACGTCGACGCAGTAGCCCTTGGCCGTATCGGCGCCCGGCTGCTTCGATATGAATGCCCGGTAGCTGAATCTATTAGGGTACCCGATCTTAAGCTCCTTGCCGTTGTTGGGGAAAGCCCATCCTCGAGGCTTCGTGGTGGTTTCTCCGGGCCAGATGACGTTGTAGAGTCTGTCGTTCGCAGCAGAGCGATTGGGCGGCTTGGAGTAGAGTGCTTCGGGAGGGATGACCGACAACCCCGAATAGTTGGACCAGTAGCCGATGGTGCGGGAACCGGTTCCAATGACGTTGATGACGTCGTACGCAGGATGAATGAGGTTCCCGTCGGAATCGAACTGGACTGTGCCTGTCACTCCCGTGAAGTTGGACCTGCGAACCTCGTCCAGGAGAAGCTGCCCTTGATCGAATATGCTCAGAGCTTCCAGGTGCAGGCTTCCCCCTTCCAAATCATGCAGCCTCGAGTCGTTGGAGAACGAGATCGCCCCGCCGTCGCTGAAGAATGCATCTATGGCCCGCGCGACCATCCACACCGCATCGTAAGCATACAGCGCGTAAGCGTTGGGCCGATAGTTTCCGATGTTCTCCCTCCTGGAAAGGCTGCTCCACCTGGACGCGAACGCACTCTTCATCCTCGAATCGGCGGTGTGCTGGCGCAGCGTCAGAGCCCCCTGCATTGTGTTCATGGTGTCGGGCGCCAGAGGTGCCGACGAATCTAACAGAGAGGAGAGCCAGTCCGTGGCTATCCAGACGTAGCCACCTCTCACCATCTCAAGGTAATACGCGACGGAGAAGATCATGACGCCGTAGGTCGGATTGGCGTGGACGACGATCACGCGGGACTCCATTAGCGCGACCTTGACCAGCAAGTCGGTGACGTCGCTCCTGGAGGCGCCCGGTCTGAGCCGAGCTTTGTAAGATATCTTGCAGCGCCTCTCTGCGAGCTTGTCGCCCAAGGCGGAAATGCCGTTCCTTCCGTTCTCGTCGTCGACGTAGAGGGCGATGACCTGCTTCCACATGTAGTAATCCACAATCTCCGCTACCGCGGCCATTTGGAACTCATCGCTCTGGACATTCCGAACGAAGAAGGGGTACTCGAGCGAAGACAGTGTTGGGTCCGTCGCAGCGAAGGACACCAGAGGAACTTGGAGCTCGTTGGCCACATGAGATATGATGTGAGCGATTGTCGAGCACTGCGGGCCGACTATTGCGACGGTGTCTTTCTCCATAAACTGTAAGGCTGCGAGAAAAAAAGAGAGCAAACAAAACAGTGCTTTATATATGCTGTATACGAAAAAAAGAAAGAAAAGAAAAAGGAACCTGCATGAGCAGCAGACTGAGTTTGAAGCTCCACCTTCGATCATGCCGATGAACCCACTACAATTGGTGTCTTGCATGGTGATGTCGAGCTTCGTGCCCGGGAGGACGGTTGGATCGTTGTTGATGTCATCTTTTGCGGCATCGATTGCAACTTTGGAGACTCTTCCGATGGTGGAGTTGAATGTCAAAATAGCTCCAATGTGCACAACGGCGGGACGACTTGCGGAGACGTTGGCAGCCCCCGCCGCTTCGTTGCAACATGAGAAGATCGACAAGCATAAAACCAAAAGCAAAAGCAAATGCAATCTCATTATGGCCAGGTACTACCCTTCTCTCTCTCTATCTCTCATTCACTTTCTCTCTCTCTCTCTCTCTCTCTCTCTCTCTGTCTGTCTCAGATGCTGATCAAACATGATCACGCGCCTCTGCAAAAGGGGAGGCAATCTTTACAGAACACCAAAGAGTGTGCTATGTGCAATCTGACCACTGTGGGATCATGCGGGGACGCAAACTCTGCACGTCTGTCTTTTTAAGATTGATGTAATTTTATGTCATCACATAGCGGAATGAAGTGTCTCATCAGATTTGAAGAAGCATGGAAAAAGGAAACCATCGAGTGGAGGAGGAAGATATCAAAGTGAAACTAACGACGACAAATTGTGCTCGATCATAACTTGTCGGATCGAAAGTAGAAAAGATTGCTTCCAAATCAGTCGAAACAAGGGGAAAAAATAAAACTCTCTCTCTCTCTCTCTCTCACGCGCACTTCGGTCAGCAAATAAGTGGTAGTCGGCCAGGAAGAACTTCCTGCCGGTCAGTCAGCAAGTAGTGCACAGAGCAGGAAGATGGTTGTTGTTTTTTGACTTCGTCGTGAAGAAGAGAAGAAGAAACAAAACTTACTCGAGGAGGAGGAGGAGTGTTCGAACGCATTGGAGATCGTCAAATGCGCACTTCACAGGGGATCATATCTTCATTCGTCACTTACAGGTGCCCAAGGAAATCGAATCACATCAGTGGGGGAGGAAGGAAAAGAAGCAAAAAGTAGGAGTTCGATTTTATGCTGAGACAGTGGCAGGTCTCAATCACGACGACCACAGATGCTTACCCCTCTCTCTCTCTCTCTCTATATATATATATATACTACGCGTAATGGATTGGCGGCTATGTGGATTGAGGGATGAAGCGTTCAATACTTACAAATGATCCTTTTATACGAGGAAGAGCATGGGAACAAAATATATAAATGAAAAATCAGAACAGAATAAATACTTGTAAATAAATTACTTTTCTTTTCCAACGAACAGAATAACAATCAGAACAGCTATCATCTCAGTTAATGAAAATATTATTTATATCACTTGTTACCAAAAGAGAGATAATCACGAGAACACAGAAAATAGGTGAACATCTTTTTTATTATGGAATAATGATGATTATAAAAATAAATTTTTTTTGGACCTCTAAAAAATTTATATAGACATTCCTTTTACAAATGATAGAAATTATAGAACGATTCTGAATTAATCTTCAAAATAAGACATCTATCTAGAAAGATGACCTCATCAAATAAGAGAATTGATATCTTCTCTTTACCACATGGTGCCGAACTCCAAAGCAATTAAAAATGACCTCATCAAATTTAAGGAGCAGCATCAAGAAAAAGAAAAGAAAAGACATTTCAGAATAACAAGTACCTCGTGGAACAATTATCGTTGAGTAATTTAGTTACCATTCTTTTTCTATTTCGGAGTTGATTTAAACTATCGTTGAGTAATATTTTTTTTTTCTGAAAAGAAAGGAGAGAGAAAGAAAAAATGAGTAATGGCATATGTCCTTATGATTAACTTAACGGGAATCCGATACTGTGACATGGTTGGTTCATGTGAAGAAGAAAAGAAGAAAGTGAAGTAGTAGTAAAGTTGGAGTGGAGTCCGAAGAAGATGGAATGCGACTGGTGAGCGTTCGGTTGATGATTGGACCAAGCAAGGAATGTGGTGCCAATATTAGTGCTCCTTAAACTAGGGGTCAGAACCCGACTCCGGATTTATTCATCCGATTTTGATCAAGTCGGGTCGGATCAGTTCTCTTTGAAGGGTTCGAATCAGGTCGAGTTATCCGAGCATCATTTTTTCTTTTTAAATTTTTTTCTTAACTTTTATATTATTTAATATAAAAATATGATATAATATTTATTTTAAAAGTACAAAATAATTTGTTAAATATTTATATAGTATTTTACACATTTAAAATATTTTATTTTGATATATTTTATTTTTTAGTATAAAATATAGCCTGAAAACTAAAAAAATTAAAAAAAATCAAAAAGTCGGGTCTTTCGGGTCGGGACGGGTCGAAAAATTTCGACCCATACCTGACCCCGAGTCAGGTCGGATCCGTCCCGATCATGGATCCGATCTGACCTAAACTAATTTGGGTTGGGTCGAAACCCGACCGGTCTAACGCCCCTACCTTAAGCAGAAATTTAGCCACGGAGGCTTCATGAGCAGCACTTCTCTTATTCTTTAGCATATATAAATTCCTAAGCATGTATGCTCATTCTTCTTTGACTATTGTTTGTATTATTTATGCACAAAGGATCATAGCAACTCGTTACTTGCACCACTTGCTTCGCCCATTGTTAACACAGCAACCAGATAATATATGATGGTCCAAAAAGCATGCATAATTTATTTAAATCCGTTCCTCTTGTCCGGTGTAACAATCAGAAAAAAAAATCAATCAAAATCAAGATAAAATAAAAACAGCCAGCAGGAGAGATAAAGCAATGGGTTTATCTCTAATAAGAGATTAGGACCGAATATTAGGTGTAACGCCCTCAAATCGCACCTCGCCACATGGCAGAATACGCTTCGAAAATACTACGGGTCATTCTTATGTGTACATGTTATTGACCAAAATAAAGACTTTAACTGGTTGACTCAAACATAGATAAAAACAGAAGACTTAATCATCATTAATAATAAAAGAGAGTAACATCATGATAAGCGAAAGACTGATAAATAACTTCATAAGAGTCCAGAGGAAAACTAATACATCAAGTAATAAAAGAGAGGAAAAATCTATCATCATCTAAAGGACTCGATAACCATGTGCAGCCACCTACGAGCTCGACCTATCACCGTTAGCCACCTTCATCATTTTGACTTTGGTTTGCATTTAAGAACATGTAGGGGAGAACTCCCTATGAGTTTTACAATTCAGTATGCAAGTAAGATAAATATCATCATAAGATCATGATACTAGCCATGAATTATAAAGATAACATCATCATATAAGAGATGAAAGGATCATGATCATAACAAAATGATAGAAACATGTAAAGAGACATATGAATAAAAGGTCATAAGGAGTCATCATAAAATGGCAAAAGCTGATCATCATAAGAGAAATTCTTTATTCATATGTGTTCATCTTCTTCATAATCTTTTTATCATCTTTGACTTATTTAGAGTATATTTCAACCCACGGGGAGGCCTGCCTCAACCCGTCCATGATCATCATAACTAGCAGAGCCAACTCATAACTGACTGTAGTCAACCCATAACTATCCGAAAATAGCCCATAACCTGGTCGTCGTCAGTCCATCATAAAAGAGCTCTCCATTTAACGATTTACATTTTTTATCTTACATCTTTTAATTAATCAAATCACATCTTGATAAGAACTTTAAATCAGGATAAAAGACATGATCATGGAGAACAAATCAGGGGAATTATTGACATAATCATAGACATCATTAAGATCTGAATTAGAAATATAAATCAAGAATTTAAATATCATAAATTGACTAAATCAATATCGGAACTCGGGCCGAGTAGGCGGAAACCCGGGTCGGGTCATACATGGTCATCCTCGGTAAAAATCAGAGAACAGCTCGGGCGGGGTTCAGGTTACACTCGGGCCGGGTTGAGTCTTCTTCTTCTCGGAATCGTCGTCTTGCCCGACTGTTCGTCATGCAAGGAACTCGGTCCGGGTTCGTCCAGTTGCAGAGCTCGGCGAGCATGGCAATGGCGGATCCGGGCCGAGTTCCTACGAACTCAGTCCGATGAAGGACCTGCCGGGTCGGGTTCTAGTGAATCTCAACACATCAGCAGCATCTTTGTGGCTCAGATCCATCTAATTGTCCAGATAGTTCTGCACCTGGAATAATAAGGTCAGTCAAACAGAAGAAATGCATTACAACAAACACGATAGTTTTATGGGGAACTGAGATGGAACAAAAGAACCAGCAAACAATATATGTTTTACACACATGATAACTAAATGTGGACGCAAACGGTGCATAGTAAGAAAGAAAAAAAAACATAAAGTGGTTTATTTAATAAAGATATAAAAGGTTAATAAAAAAGAACATAGATCAATTGCATGGAAACTCATTCTGCTGTGTGCTACTGGAGATCTGAATCCAGAATTTCCTGCATAATATCAGAAAACAAACAAGAGCAAAATGTTGAAGGTCAATAAAGCAACACATTACGGAACTGCATAGTTCACGTGAACTCAGCTTAGACTAAGCTGCACTTAGTTGGATTGGCTAAATGGAGTCTTCATTTTCACTTCACTCAACCATTCGTTGATCTTTTATCAGTATCTTCTTACGCAGTTCCTGTTCCGTTCGACTTTTTCGACGATGGCTGCCACAAATTAACATCGTAGAACATTATACAATAACTAAGAACTACCTAGGACATGCTTCAAGTCTAAAATCAGGATTCTATCACGAATTTATCATAGTTCCATACCTTGTGAAGTTTCCGTTGAAACCTCACATCCTTTCTCTTCTTTTTCGTGTTCTTCCTCTTCTTCTTCCTCCTTCTCTTCTTCTTCTTCTTCTTCTTCTTCCTCTTTCTCGTCTTCTTTATTTTCTCCGTTCCTCTCTGTCCAGACTTGTAGCCCACGTTCGTCGGTGTCCAAATCCCCTAGTTGGCCTTCTATTGGGGTGTAGCAGCCCGACGTGGGAGAGGGGGAGAGAGACGCACAAAAATTAGGGCCGGTTTGTGGAGAAAAATAGAAGGGCTGATTTGTTTAAGTTGTCCTCATATTTATAGCGGAGGAATTTGAGAACAATTAGGAGTCCAAGATTTAATTTAATCCCCTCATATTTTAAAACTTTGTTTCCTATTTATCTTTTCCTCTATTTATTTTTTTATCTTCCTATTTGTTTTAATCATTTCCATCCTCTTCTTTTCCTTTTTCTATTTCAATTTTATCTCTTTTTTTTAAGTTGGCCGTCGGGCGTTACATTATAAACCCCTTAAAATAAAATTCGTCCTCGAATTTAGTCATCGGGTAGAAGCTTACTAACAAAAAGAAGGAAATTTCTTGATCATTCGTGTGATGGTCTATCACACAAATAGAAAAGCATTTGTTCATCATCGTTTTATCTTCATCATCTTAAGAACATAGTCCTTCCATTATCATATGCATTAGGACGATGAGTCTTTTATCATAATATACCTTGGGGCAAAGATCCTTTTATCATATAACATTTTCTTTCATCCTTTCTTCATGTTCATCTTTTCATTTTGCCTTTGCTATAATTGAGAAATAAAAATCTACTTCAGCCAACACAATAATGTGTTGCCATCTAAATAATCCATATGACAATTAGAAAATTGCCTCATATGAGGTTGTAAACCCTTCTTTACATAAGTCATGGCAATCCTCTTTTCATCTTGTATCTTCCTTAACTTAACATCCTAACTTTTGATCACAAGGGACCAATTAAGATTTTTAGGAGCAAAATCAACTTCAACCATCATGAGAAAACTTGATGTCATGTCATCATTTGGACATATTTCAATTTCAGATCAAATGGGTCATATGGGTCAAACACCTTAGTAGGAGGAACTTGGTTGAAGATATCTTTCATACAACTTTATCCTTAGGTTTGAAAAATCCGTCTACATCAGTCTTTCTTGGCATAAAATTTTTATCATGCTTAAGATGTCTTCATCTTCTTTATATTAATTCAACTTTCTTGACATGTTAATTTTGTTTGTGTCAGCTCTTTGGCATTTAGAAGTTTATTTTCACCTACCTCATTCCTCCATGTAGGTAAGAAGCATGGTATCCTATACAAGGTCTCGAAGAAAATCTTGAAAATGACATAATCCTCCTTGACAATAGAAGTCATCATGAACAATGACATAGAATCGATAAGCATCGATGGGTGGAAAATAAACCTTATCTCATGATTAATTCCACAAAAGTGATTATCATAATCATGAGCATACGGCATGATTATCGTTGATCTTAAGATTGAAGGTCATCAAGGTAGCATATGATATAGTTGATTATACAACCATGGGACATCATAAGAAAATCAAGAAAATTGATTATTTGGCATAAAAAAATACATCATCATCATAGGATCATTCCTTCATTATAGGATAGTCATCATGTGGATCATTAAGATTAACAATGGCATAACCTAGCATGGTGGGAGAAAATTATCATAAGGGTCATTAACAATCAAGTACATCGATTTACAAAATCAATGATCATTCACAAGGTGTCATTGAACATAATCCATCATAATTAGAAGGCATCATCTTAATGGAAACAATTGATTATAAATCATATAATCATTGTACATGATCATAAAGATCATTAGGATTAGCATTGGCATCATTAGATAGGTTTGTCCTCCTAGGTAAGGTCATCTTTATATAAAATTTTAACGTCATGCATCATCTTATTATAAGATTTCTGATCCTCTACTTTTTCTACATTGACATGCTGGGTACTTAGAACATATTTTTGTATCTTCATGTTTCATTCATTGCTATTTGTTAATCCTTATACATCTGTGTACTTCCCAAATGAATCGAAAACCTAAGCTTATGGTTACATCAACATACTTCTTTGTACTTTCCAACTGGATGGCAACCCAAACTTATAATATTCATCTAAAACTTTTCCTTCCAAGGCACAATCCCAAATGGACCACAACCCAGGCTTATATTATTCATCCAGTACTGCTCTTTTTAGGACTTTATCATTTGGGTTCCACATGCTTAATTCCTTTATCATTTTATATTCACGCAGTCTTATTGAAGCATAACGAGCCTTCCTTTTTGTGTTTGAGTGCATGTGGAATAGAATTCATCTTACCATGTTGGTAATTTATGGAGAACTCAGAATCTTTCAAAAACTTAATGTCATCTTCATTGTCACATATTAGGGTACTACTAAAAGAAAGCATACTTAAGATCGATGAACACTTCAATATTTTTTTACATAATTTAAGCATAGTTTGAACACAATGTTCATGAGGGCCTAAAAGTTTGAGGGGTGTTCTTTAGTCCAATGGCATCACTCAATTTATAGTGATAATTCATTGTGAGGAAAATTATCTTCATTACATCTTTTTCAGTAACTCGAAGCTGCTAGTACTGACTCCATAAATCAATCTAGAGAACACCTAACGTTAAATAGGTCATCTTTGCATGATAACATACATCATGTCTTGATGATTGTTTTATTTAATAATTTATTAATAAATCTCTAGATTCATAGTGTCTTCATTCTTCTTTACAAAAGAAGTGGAACATCTAGAAATGAGACCCTCGGTCTCATAAACCCCTTGTCTTAAAATTATTAAATTTGTCTCTTCAGTTCATGTGTCATGAGGCCATTGAAATTAGAGTCATGCTTGAAAGGAGGTCGATATGATACTCAACTTCTAACTATAGCTTTTAGTTCACTTGGGTGCTGATATCTATCTTCTTCCTCTTGCATAATACTTATACATCTTAGGAGAAAAGTCAATTGACACTAAGAATTCCATCATCATCCTCCTAAGAGTTTTTATAACCGATGTGAAGAAAAGATCTTATCTTCAATCGTCATTAGTACCCATAGTACATATTTTATGGTATGAAATTATTTTCATAGGGTCATGATCCTCAAAGTAGCTTGTCATATAAAGAACCAATAGGCTTACTAAGAGCGTTGTCCATTATTGTGGGTAGTGACATCATCATATGATTTTATAAGATTGATAGTGGAATCATATCAATTATCATCTTCATAAGATCAATTTAAATCAATAACTTTCACTATGACTTATGTTTAATGTGACCCTTCGCTAAACATCATCATAAAAAGAATACTTCTTTGAATGATAATCAGATGAATGATATAAAAGGGATCACACATGAGATCAAGTATAATAAATAATCAAAGAACCTACGGATCTCCCCTACATACCTCGCTCCATGTCTAATCGTTCGATGCCGAATCACACCTTGTTGTCACGGGACGTCATGCTTTCCTTTCCTTTCTTCCTGTCTCTAAGATATCACGCCGCTATGGCCGAACACCAATCAAAGAGAAAGAAAATCTTTGACGGCCGCCCCTAAGGATTTATTTATAGGACTCTTAGATTCTTGATTTTCAATGCATCTATAACTTCCAATCCCAATCAAATTTAATCTTTTTAATTAATCTCCTTTCACAAATTCTGATTTATTCCAATAATTAAATAATTATGAATTTAATTAAATAATCTCATAATACATCTTATCCTTAATTAATCTCCTCCCCTATTTTTCATTTATTTTTGGCTGATTTATTCCAATAATTAAATAATCTCGTAATATATCTTATCCTCAATTCATCTCCTCCCCTATTTTTCATTTATTTTTGGAATTATTAATTATAATAATATTAATGGCCATATTTTCCAAAATAAAAATAATAAAACATTCTTTTCTCAACTCTTAAAAATGGGGATCATTACAGTCTGAGTTTCCGGCATTGCCAATTCCTGCCCGAGAGAGTATGGGGATTTCTCAATTAGTTGCTGATGCGTAGAATTTGTAATAATAAAATTGCTAGTAAGTGCACTAGTCGTATCAAGTAATAAAGTAGAGAGTAGAGTGTCGAACCCACGAGGAACTAGTTAAATCTAATCTTTCTCAATAATCTACTAGGAAAAGAAAAGGTTGTTGTGATATCAACATAGAAAATAAATGTACATAAAATTAAATAATAGAAAGTAAGATAAATTGGTGTTGTGCCTAAGGATTCTGGATGATTAATAATGATGATTAACTGACATGAACAACTTTGAAGATTGAATTATATTAATGATAAATAGATTTAGTTCTTGAGACAGATTAGGATTACATAAATTATTGACATCTACGCTGAGTAAATCAAACTATCTTAAATCTTGCAAAACTTGTGATCACAAACGCTGAGTTAACCTTTAGTTAAGAAATATATTAAGATGCATTAAGTTGTAAGTCCTAAACTAACAGTTATCCTCACTGGGTAAAAACTGATAGACCGCCCAAAATCTAGCACAAACAATGAGTTACTAGTTTCGTGTTATGATTGTTTCAACTTTCAAGTTAAAGAACGATTCGCTGAAATTATTAAATCCTAAAACTAACCACCCCAAATCTGGTTTGTAGTCTTATCTCAGAATATAATAATATCAATAAAAAGAATTAAGCACAACAATCATAATCAAAAGAAACCGAAATACTATATTAATTCAATTCTAACAATGGTTCATGGAGTTTTCTCAATAAACTAAATATCTCTGTCACATAAAAGATAGAAATAATGAAATCTGAGTGAAGAGCATCCAAACAATAATTAGAAGACAGAATTCTTCGCCTTCCATGGTCTCTGGATCGTTGTAGAGTACACGACTGAGTTGCTCCGTAGTTTCTCCCGAACAAACACCGAAAAAACTCTAAAATTTGCCTCTGCAATGTAGCACGACTCCTAGGTCTCAAGCATACCCAAGCACCACAGGTACCACAAGAACACAAGCACACCTTTTTCTGTCTTCTATGGCCTTTATTTATAGCCTCCAGGGGTCCCAAGATTTTTCATAGAGTTTCGATTTAATTCGAAGTCTTTTTGTGTTAAAGCAAGTAAATTCGGAACAGACTTTGATAAGTCTTTAAAACTATCCAAAACTCCTTCAAATCTGAATAAATATGCTTCCTAATCATCCCCGAGATTTAGGATAAAGTTTGAGTTCGATATGGACTTGGAATCCTCAAGAAAAGTCAAAGAAATCTAAAAAATAACCTTCGTAACGGCCCATTATATGGATTTAACGGCCCTTACAGTGTCTAAATCAAATTCTGACTCCTTTTAACGGGCCGTAACGGTCTATTCACGCCCCTGTTGTTATGGCCGTTATGGTCATTAATGGCCCATTATAATCGATTCAGCCCTGGCAACATTCACTAATTTCCACTTTTTGGCTTTGTTTTAACTCCAATTTGAGTGCCGTTTGTTTCTGTGAATTTCTGACTCAATTCTCTTGCTTTTTCTGCAATAAAACATATAATTTGAGTAGATTTCTATTTTTATAAAATTAAAGCAAATAAGGTCAGAAAAATGATGCATGCTATATGAAAATGAATCGAAATGTGATTAAATGCATAGATAATTTTATGTTGTATTTTGCATGCATCAAACTCCCCCAAGCTTAGATACTTGCTTGTCCTCGAAGCAATGTTCAAAGCAAAGCTCTAACTAAAATGGTCAATCATCGCTTCCACCCTATCACTCAACTAGTCTTCTTACTACTAAATTTTATACATCCATCGCCCAAGTGTCTCACCACTTTCCATAATTACCCAACTTTATGAAATTTCTGAATGAAAGACATTTTTAAACTCCTCCAAATTCAGCTCTGAATAATAAGAAAATAATTCTTGAAAATAAAAATATCAATGTTGAAGATACAAGTGTAACAAGAGCTTTTATTCATTTATTAATTTCACTTAGAAACTTTTCATCATCATTCATGTTTTTTCACTTCTTCTTTCATTGATTTGGTACTCATGTGCTTCTCCATATTGTGCAAGGTGGTCCATGTAACGGGCTTTCGATCGACGGATCCCAGGGCAGTTGCCCTTAGGTCGTCAGACAAGAATCCCCTACGAATCTAATAACCCGAACACACCAAGATTCCGGATAACACCTTTTTGTACCTCCTCATACTTTTTGGGCTCCACTAGCCCTCTTTTATATATGATGACAATTTTACGTATATTTATTTATTAGTAAGCTCAGCTACACTTGAAAGTTCAATAGAGATATAATCATTATCAAGGTAATATACATAATATAAAAATAAGAGCATGAATAGGACTCGTCGTCAAACATCCATAGTTTCACTAAGCAACTTTCTTCAAACCAATTACCCAACCGAAGATGATAAATGATAAAATAATAATGCTTCGAATTTGGTTAATTAACAGGATGTCCTTGAATAGTGATTGAAAAATAAGTAAATACTAAGACATAAGAAAATAAGATGCAATTTTCCATTAAGCAAAACAAATTTTTTTCTGATGTTTTTTTATATGAGATGCAAGCAAATATGCAACTGAAACATTAAGAGAATATATCAATATAAAAAGATAGGCATGGTGCATGAAATTGCAAACTCCCCCAAGCTTGAACTCAACACTGTCCTCAGTGTTGGAAATGAAACTTTTAGGACTTCAAATATGTGATAATGAAAAATATATACGTAGAAGAGGAAACAAAACAACCTGATTTGAAAGCTGTAGGAAGAAGCCACAAAGAATCCATAGTCTCCTTGGCCGATAGAAATTTGGGCGTCTCTGTTTCCTACTTTTCTTCAATTTCGAAGAGGCAATTTTGTTGTTCTTTCTTTCTTCCTCTTCTTTTCTTCTTGCTGATTTATTTCATGCCATTGCGGGTCGTGAAGGTCTTGTAACGGTCCTTGAGGTATTATTATCGGGTCGTATTTAAGAGCTCACAGGCCTTCTGCATAGTTTAATGGGTCGTGAAGGGCATCTAACGGCCGTGAGATAATATTACCGGTACGTATTGAAGAGCTCACGGGTCTTCTGCGCAATTTAATGAGTCGTGATATGCAATGCGCAGATAGTGACGGGTCATGGTTGCGTGCTTACGGTCTCTAAAAGAGAAGCACGGCCCATGAGATGCAAATAATGGCTCTGGAAGAAATAGTTGACAATGCTCTTAAAATGACACGAGTCGTGATATGGAAGTCACAGCCCTTGCCGTGTGAAGGCGATGCGCATGGTCCTGCACTTATATAGAAACGTTAGAGAGGGTTGTTACCGAATAGTAATTTCCTGTAAAAAAATTGATAGAAAGAATTTAAGGGCCGTTAAATGGCATTTTGATCGGGGCGTTGCCATGTGGCCTTCACGGGCGTTGTTCGGAGGAAGAGGCGCGAAGGCTGCAACCTTTGACCGAATTTGACGGGCCACGTGTAGTTGATGTGCCGCAACTGGTTAGATGATTAAAGTCAGGGTACGTGTACTAGAGAGCATAACGGGTCGTGACCTAGCGATTACGACCCGTAATAAAAGTATGTGTTATGTAGACCTTATTGTGACTGCCGTAAGGGGTGTATGACGGCCCATAAGACGTAAAACTTACCTGTTAGGGATGTTCTCACATGGCGTGAGTATTGATCACTTGCTGATCACTATATGATTTTAACCCATTTTAGATGCAATTCATACATATCGAGTCCCACTTTTGCCTATTTTTGGGCCAATTATACTTGGAATGCAAACATTGTGATAACTAGTTGATATTCCTCATTTCATACTTAATTCCATGTGCATAGAGGTTCTGAAATGCCAAAATCCATTAATATTTAAATTCTATGCCAAGTTATCATTTTGAGGACAAGTTATCATTCCTAAGTGTCAAGTTATCATTATTTTGAATGAACTTATTTTCAATGGTTTTCTTGCCCTAAATCCATCATTATCATGTATAAATCATATTTGGATAGTCACATCTCAACTTGTGCAAAGTTTTAAGTCCATTTGAACAAGTTATCATTTTTCAAGTGCCAAGTTATCGTTAAAGGGCAATTCTATCATTTCGACATGAAAAACCATTAATTCTGCACAAGGACCTTAAGCAATCATCTTATTATTGTTCTAACTCATTGCTGGTCAAATTTCATCACATTTGGATAATCAAAACTCAAGTTATGACAAGTTATCGTTTTTAAGTCATATAAGTTATCGTTTTTGGGACACTCAAGTTATCACTTTTAGGAATCTCATTCATATTTGATTTCTGACCTCACTCACTTGTCACTCTAATCAATTTGATGCCTGAAATGCTTTGAACCACCCATATTAGGACATTTTCCAAGATTTTCATAAAGTTATCATTCCGGGCCCCTTAATTCATTAATTTTGATACAAGTTTTCATTCCTGCACAACACCTAATACCATTTGATATCTGAGCTAGCAACTATCATTATCCTAATCCTTATTTGTCAAAATACCATTCAAGGGCTTTGATGCTTGCTGTTTGGGGATTTGTAGCAGGGAGAAAGGTGGCCAAAAAGTGGAAAAAGTAGGGGGGGACCATCTACTTTTTCCTGCACCAAAAAGGAATCTGCAGCTGGAATTTCAGAGGGGTGGACAGGTGGCTGCAATCAGGAGGATTAGAACATTTAGATGCTGATCAAAGGGTGGAAAGGAGTGATATATAAGCTGGATTTTTCTGGAGGAGAAGGGAGGTTGGTCATTCAAGGGTTTGAAGGCAAGCAAGGCTGGATTGATTCTGGTGGAGGAGCTGCTGGCCAGGAAGCTTCAAAGAACCATGAATTGTATCTGTTTCTTATCCCATTTGATGCCAAATCTTGTAAATATGAGGAGCTAAACTCTATTTCTTCTAGGATAGGGTAGTAGTTTAGATTAGTTTTGGATGGATATGGACTGTTTTATAACTCATGCACTGAATCATTTGCTGATTTTTAGATTTCAGAATTTTCTAATGTTAGTTCTTGCCATTGTTGGATCCTATTGTAATCTATAGCTGAGAAGTTATCATTTGATCTATCCCTAGTTCAGAAATGGATTAGAAATCAATGTCAAGTTCTTTATTCCAATTTAATTGAAGTGCTGATTTCTGAAATTTAGATTTCTGGTTTCTGTTTTTCTGAATTTCCTGAACCAGAATTCCTGGACCTTTGAATCTGTTTGCCATTGTGGATTTGATTACTAGAAGGTTGATATTGTCCCAAATCTTGATCAGAAATGAATCAAGATTGTTTGGCATTCTTTATGATTCAAATCTGTTTATTGTTCATAATCTGATTTTTAAAAATTGAATTCTGATTTCCTGATTCCTGAATTTTCTGATTTCTATGGATATCAGAATCTGTTCTTCATTTCTAACTTGGTTAATTGAGTCCTTGGGATGTTGGTATTGTCCCTATCTTATTCAGAAATGAATCAAGATCGTTTGGGCAATCATTTGACTCAAAACCAGAATTTTCCATTGATTTTTGAATAGAAATCAGAATTCTAATTTTTTTTATTCCTAATTGGAATCTGATTTTATCAATTGAGTCCCCTGAATCATTCCCTTCACTGATAAGTGAACTTTAGGGATGTCTTGTAATCCAGAGATGGGTCAAGAATCAATTGGTAAGTCAGGTTTCCATTGGTTTAAAATTTTGATTTCTAAATTACTGAGTTGCTGATTTTTTTGGTTTCCTGAATTCCTGAAGTCTGAAAATCTGATTTCTTGGGCTTTGGATCTGATTGTCATCAAGGATCTGAGTTCTTGGGATGTTGCTATTGACCCTATCTTGTTCAAAAATGAATCAAGATTATTTGGACAATCATTTGACTCAAATCAGATTTTTTTTTCCACTGATTTCTAATTCTGATTTTCTGGTTATCTGATTTCTGAACTGTTTGAACCTATTTGACATTCTGAACTTGATTATTTGAGCAATTGGAAGGTTGGTCTTCATCCTAATCTTGTTCAGAATTGAGTTATGAATATTTGGGCATTCCATGATTCAAATCTATTCTCAACATTACCTTAAGTTTGATTTGGAACCTAAAATTCCTGAATTTCAGAATCTGGTTTCTTGAATTTAAAAATATGATTTCTTGGGCTTTTGAATCTGATTGTCATCAAGGATTGGATAATTGAATAGTTGAGAGGCTAATATATGCCATGATCTTATTCAGAAATGAATCAAGATCATTGACAATTCAGAATTCAAATCTGATTTTTTTCCAAAATCTGATTTCTTAGTTTGATTCTAAATTCTATTTTTTGATTGTTTGGAATCTGATTTGCCAATTGTTAATCCCTATTTTATTCAAATCACTGAGAGGTGTACTCTAGGAATCCCTTGTAATCCAGAGATGGGTCAAGGGGCATTTGGCAAACTTGAATTCCATCAATCCACATTGCTGATTTTTTCAGAAATGTTGATTTCTGTTTTCTCATTTTTCTAACTTCTGATTTCCATTGTCAACCCTCATATTAATCCACTACTGAGAGGTAGTCTTAAGGGCTTCTTTGAGATCCAGAGATGGGCCAAGGAGCAATGGAAATTGTGAACTCATGTGGCCATATGTTTTGCATTTCCAATTGAGTGTGTTTGTGTGGATTCCAATTTATTTTGCAACCGAGAGGTTGATTTTGAATCTCCCTTGAATTCAGAGATGAATCATGGAACACAAGCACCATTATTGAGTATATTTTATACTGGTTTGGTTGATTGGAATGATTCCATCTTTTTATGATTGTAATTGCAAGTTATCATTCCAAACTTCCTTGAATTGCAAAAAAAATCAGCATTGAATCTTTCTTTTGAGCCCAATGATAACTTGATTTTCAGTGAGGACCCTCTTTTGATTCAACCTAGCTAACAATTATATAATCATATATTGCTTAGTTAGAAGCCAATTGAGCTGTGGGAACACCCATTTTCAAGTTGAATCAAAAGTTGGACATTTAGTGATAACTTGTTCCATTCCATCCTTAATTAATTTAGATGAACCCCAAATCCTAGAAGAACCTTCCTCATAGATAGTTAAACCTTTTAAATTTCATTCTAGCATTTATAATTCAGTTTTGATAAATTTCCAAAACCCAAAAACCAGTTATCATTTCAATTTCCATAAAAAAATCTGTTTTCACTATTCATTAAAAATATGTTTTTAGCCACTTAAGTAGAACTAATCTAGATTGTTTTAGGGTGTTGATGCGTTTGATTTGTAACAATGAAATTTGCTAGCAAGTGCACTAGTCGCTCAAGTAATATAGTAAAAAGGAGTAAGAGTGTCGAACCCACGAGGAATATTATTAATTCAATATCTGGATTTATAAATTAATAAGAGAGGAAAAACATGGATTTTTGGAAAGAAGTTTTATGAAATAAAATAAAGAAAAATAAGATAATGATAAGATAATGGTGTTGAAGTTAGGCCTTAGGATGAAAATAGATTAGGATAAATATTTGAACCATAAAAGATAAATTTAATCTTTGAAGATGGATTAGAGTCTCCCTAAAGTAATCTACCATGATTAACTTGTGGTCTCCACGACTGGCATCCCTCAATTTAATCATATAGAACTATCTTAATTTAATAAGAATTGAAGTCTCCATGACTGGTACCCCCAAAATCATATTAAAATTAAGATGCATTAAATTGGATTCTCTAGACTATTAATCACTCCACAAACTGGTATAGATTAGTAGACCACACAAACTTGATTCTCCACACACTAGTTATCAAATTTATGTCAATTATTAATTTCAAATAAAATCAATTATAATTAGTATAATAAATTCTGAAATTAAACACTCCACAAACTGGTATAGCCTAATTCAGAAATTTAATTAACTAATATAAAAGCATTAAACACAATTAATAATTGATCAGAAAAGATTAAAACAAATAAAGTAGGATCCAAACATTTTCCTTCAATTAATAATCTCCTAAAATAATAATCTTAAAAACATGGAGTTCATCCTAGAAATTCTGGAGAGATAATAACAAAATAACAATAATAATCGAAAGAATTACACCCAAAATAGAAGTAGAGCTCTCGAATTGGGCAGACAATCGGACAGCCTCTCGGACTTGATCAGGGTCGCGATCAACTTCCAGCCGTCGCACCTCTCTCCTCTTGGTCGTAGCCTGCAGAGCTCACGACTCGCCGTGGAAGAAACCTGAACTTCAGAGCACCCCTGAAACTATGGATTCTTCACGTATTTATAGGGTGCGGACGACTTCAATTTGATCTCGGCCGTAACATCGTACGGTTAACTTTAAATTTATAAGATAAACTCGGCCAAAGATAAATTCTTTTATCATTACGCCCAAAGATAAATCTTTCTTATCTTTTTACGCCCAAAGAGTCTCGGCCGTAAGGAAATTATTTTATCTTTACTTCCATTACTCCCAAAAGATAAAAATCATTTTATCTTTACGCCTTCATATATCTTGTTACGCCCAAAGATAAACTCATTTTTATCTTGTTACGCCCTTCATCTTCATGCGATTACGCCCTCCGAATTTCGGCCGTAAGGAAGGACGAGACTTCGGCCGTAAGGAAGGACGAGACTTCGGCCGTAAGGAAGGACTTCTCCTGTTACGCCCAAAAGATAAAAACATTTTATCTTTACGCCTTCAAATGTTAGCCGTAACAAAGAATTAAATCTTGTTACTCCTTTTGAATCTCGGCCGTAACGACTTGGGTGTAAAGCCAAATCTCGGCCGTAAGGAATTTCTTTGAATTTCGGCCGAGATTTGAATTTTCCTGCAAATAATTATCAAAATATAGTTAATCCATCCACATTTAAAATATTCAGCGATTTTAATAATTAAAATTGATAAATCCGGAATTATGATTAAAAGTGACTAAAAATGATGCATGCAATGATCAAATTATAGAAAATTTAATTAAAATAATTAACTAAAATATGTTGTATTTTGCATGCATCAAACTCCCCCAAGCTTAAAGTCTTGCTTGTCCTCAAGTAAAAATTCAAAGCAAAGCTCAAGAAAGTTCCATCATAGCCGCCACATTGTCAACTGATTAATTTTCTCATACAATTCTTCTGCACACCTACTACTTAGTATCTTATCATTTTTCATGCACTTAGCTTCATAGAGGTTCTGAATGCTACACAAATTTAAACAATCTCAAATCCAGCCTTGTGAAAAAATAAATTGTCTATCAAATAATAGCATTAATATTGAACACATAAGTACTAATTGAGCTTAAAACTTCTTTTTCTTTTCATTTTTCAACTTTATTTTTAATCATTTAAAAGTTCTAATCTTCAAACAGGATTGCACAAGGAAGTCCATGTAGCGGGCTTTGGACTGATGACTCCCAAACCAGATGGCCTTAGGGCACCAGGTGATAAAGCACCCCTCGAGTTTACTTGCCCGAACAACCAAGGTTCTGAATGAAGAGTTCTAACTTAGCCATGGTTCAGTACTCCTGTGCTTCTCCATATTCCACAAGATGGTCCATGTAGCAGGTTTTCGATCGACGGATCCCAGAGCAGTTACCCTTAGGTCGCCAGGCATGAACCCCTACGGATCTAATTACCCGAACACACCTTGGTTCCGGATAACACTTTTGTACCTACACATAACTTTATTCAACTTCTTTTATTATTATTATTATTATTATTATTATTATTATTATTATTATTTGTTGGGGTTTAACTAACCCTTCTTTTTTATAAGCTCAAAAAGTACTTGATATGGTCAATAATAAGTCTACTATTATCAAGACTTAAAAGAAATAAAAAGGCATGAATATGATTTTGTCGTCTAGTCATTCATAATTCTACTTAGCATAGGCACATAGTCCATAAGTTTGATACTAAAATAGCAAGTGATAAGAAAGAAAAGTATTCAAATTTCATCAATTAACGACATGTCTTTGAACTTTTACTTAAAGATAATTAAAACAATAAGACAAAAGTTAGTAAGATGGTAGCAAAAATAAATGCATGCAATGGTATTTTTTTAGAAAATTTTCAAATTTTGCAATTTTTTTTTTATAGATGCAGACATAAGCAAATAAACAGAAAGATGCAATGCATGGAATGCAAACTCCCCCAAGCTTGAACTAGACACTGTCCTCAGTGTTAAGCCAGCAAGGGAAAGTGATACATACTCAATAAAAAGGAAAATTTAAAGAAACAAAAATAAAGAAAAGGGAAAAGACACAACCGGATTTATTGTCTGCGGGGTGGCGATGGTGGATAGTAGCTGAGATTTCCTTGGCGCATATGATACTCATGGATGCGTCTCGTCATGCGCGCATGTTGATTCTGAAGGGATTCGGAGCGACCCTGACGATCATCCATATTTCTAAATTCAGCTTGAATGTTGGTCAGCTCTTGTGCTTGTCGAAGTTGCTCTTCCTGAATAGCGTGCAACTGCCCTGACTGACGAAGTTGCTCTTCTTGAAAAGTGTGAAACTCCCCTGCTTGATGAAGTTGTTCATCATACATTGATTCCCATAAGTTTTGCATGGAAGCATAGTCAGACTGAGGTGGCGGAGGTGGATAGTAAGTCTGCTCTGGAGCTGAAGTAAAAGTGGGCTCTGGTGCTATATAGCGATTCTGCACAGGTTCTTGTAAAGGGGCAAATATTTCCATCGAATCGCGTTCCTCATAAGGAGTAGAAGGTATGAACGAGGAATCAGAAGAGCTCTCTTGTGCTGGAGATGGAATCGGAGAAGGTACCGGCATATAAGGCGAATGGACGGATGTGGCATATTGGGAAGCTGCCGGTGATATAGCCTGGAATCCTTGTTGCTGTTGAAGGTAGGGTTGGGCTGCCGCATAATCAGTAGAATCAAACCAGGAGAAAGGTTCATCCTGGTGTAGCTGTCCGACAGAGGTAGATGGTCCTGCAGGTGAAATTACTGGAGCTATGACCTGCCTTAAAAGGAGCCAATTATTTGGATTAATTGGCGTAAAAGCATCTCGATCTGAACAGGGCACCTCCTGATGGTGGCCTTTAAAAATAAAAACTTTGATCCCTGAGTTGTTGGTCTTCACGAGACCCATAGCTTGAATGGTCCTACGAGTGAGGTGAGTGTTTCCTGGCACAGCTTCGAGATCATCCAAGTCAAGTTGTAGGTGCTGAGCGATAGGTGTGAGAAGAGCACCCATATTAATGCTACCGCCACGATGAGTAGTGCGGCGCTGAAATCGACGAATGAGGAAGGCACCCACATTAACGGGAGTTCTGTGAAGCATGCTGTGGATGAGATATAACTCTCCTTCTGAGACGGCACCATCATTATCACTGCGTCCACTTATGGTGTTGCTTAGCATGCGATGGACATAGCGCAGAACAGGATTCTGAATTGAGCTATCTTTAGCGGTGTTCCAAACCAATCGTTCTTCTTCTGTTATCTGTTTCCAAAAAGTTTCAGCCTCAAAGTCAGCAGGTACAGAAAGAGATCCATGGTTGGGAAATCCATAGATATTATTAATCTCTCCTAGAGTGAGAGTAAATGGTCGTCCATAAAGTTGGAATGAAATGCGGGGCTGATCATAGTTCCTGCCATCTAAATTAAAGATTTCCAGAGATGAGAGGAATTCCATAATTAGTACTTCATAAGTTGGCCACCAAGAATGCACAAAGTCAGATAGTCCAATTTGAGAAAATAATAGATGAGTATCTGCAAGTAAATTATACTCCCTCAGCAATTCAGTATCTGAAAATCTGGTGGCATGAATTCGAATATCACACATCCGTTCATATCGAGCTTGATACTCCGGCTTAGTCCAATAATAATCTCCGGGGTAGGAGATTAATTGTGAGGGCTGTGGGGTCGGCTGAGCATTCGGATGTCGTCGTTCATGACGTCCCCTCCATATATTAGCAAATCGCCTCATCTTGATCTGGACAAAAATAAATAAAGAAAAGGTACCGGCTCGGTGGAAGCGACTGAGGTTCGACCGTAGTATTCGATGAAGAACCGACTGAAGGTCGGAGGTGACGAAGAACTTCGGCCGTCAGGATGAAGCTCGGCCGGAGATTGGAGTTTGGCCGTAAGAAGTTGGAGGCGTGACTCGGAACTCGGCCGTAAGGAGTTGATGAACCCGGAGCTTGGCCGTAAGAGAGCGGCGGAGATGGCGTGACTTTGGCCGTAATAAATGTCGGTGCGGTGGAAGACCGGCCGTAACGCTGGAACTTCGGCCGTAAGGAGTTGCTCGGCCGGAGTCGAGTGGAGTTTCACTTCGGCCGTAAGGTAGAAAGCTCGGCCGTAATGAAGTCTTGGTGCGCGGTGGAACTTCGGCCGTAAGAAGTTGGAGGCTTGGCACTTTGGGCGTAAGGGAGAAAGCTCGGTCGTAATGTACAGAGGGCGGCGCGGTGTTGAAGCTCCGGAACTTCGGCCGTAAGGAGTTTGAGCTTCGACCGTAAGAGATAGATGAAAGGGCGAGCGGTGATTGATCTGCATAACACGAGAAGGGGTAAGTATTTTATAGATGAATTGAAGGGGGGTAATACCTGTTCCGACAGCGCGCAGTGAAGGGTCAAATCTGGTCGTAAAAACATGCAAAATTTTTTTTTTTTCGATTGGACTTGTGCATGCAGATGTGCTGTCGTGTCATTGTCGTCTGTGCATAACATCTCGGCCGTAACGAAGGCATCTGGCATCCTCGGCCGTAACGAAGGCATCTGGCATCCTCGGCCGTAACGATGAATGGTGGCAGCTTGTCTTGTCATGTCCGAGCTTGATGCATGTGCGACAACTCGGCCGTAATGCACACGTTACGAGGGTGGCAGGGCGTAATGTCCGAGCTTGATGCATATGTGACAACTCGGCCGTAACGGAATGGTGGCAGGGCGTAACGACGGTCGCTTCGGCCGTAATGTCCGAGCTTGAGCATGTGTGACAACTCGGCCGTAATGCGCACGTAACGAGGGTGGCAGGGCGTAACGACGGTCGCTTCGGCCGTAGAGAGAATCAATTGTTGAAATTTACGCCCCTGAGTTTATCTCCCCTTACAAAACATTAAATATTAATTAAATTAAATGACTCCATAATAAAATAAATGTCTAATAAAACTATCACCGAAATTAAGATATTAACAACTAATTAGACTAATTAAAAAAAATAATAAAAAATAAAAATAAAAAGGATAGAAATAGTTCTGATTTATAGTCGTCAGCTTGACTTAGTTCTGATGAAAATCAAGGCCTATTTTGCTCTTCTCCTCTTGGATTTTTTTCTGTGTTACTTGGGAGAGAGCCCGGTGTACGTCCAGTTAGTTGTGCCGCCATCTGGCCCAGTTGTCTTTTCAGATTTCGAATTGATGCATCCTGACTCGTGGCTCTAGATTCCATATTCTTCTGCAATGCTTGCATTGTGTCTATGATCTGTGCCATCATTTCCTGCATATGATTTGATGATTGATGTTGGGGAGTGTCAGATTGCCTTTTCAGTATATAATCTTTTGATGGACCAGAAGATTGGCCTTGGTTCTGATTATAGGCAAACTTCGGATTATGTCTCCATCCATAATCGTTGTTCCTGTAAAATGGATTGGAAATAAAGTTAGCATTTTCAATTTGATTTGAATCTGAAGTGTTACCTGTAGGGCTATAATTGCTAGAATTTCCCATTAGTGACATCATCTGCTCGAATTTTTGATTAAGTGACTCCAGCTGAGCCACTATTTCTGAAGATTGTATTCCTTGTGTAGCATGTACATCATGAGTTCGGCGAGATGGTCTTCTTTCTTGGCTCGACTTGAGGGCTACAGCTTCAATTATATCTTGTATCTCACTAGGACGTTTAGATCCCAGTACTGTCCCTCCTGCTGATTGATCGAGTTTGTCTTGATCTGCAGGTCGTAATCCATGGTAAAAATCTTCCATTACTTGCCATTTTGGAATTCTATTATCAGGAACTCTGGCCAGCAGTTCCTTATATCGTTCCCAGGCTTCATATAACGTCTCGTTATCGTCTTGAACAAATGCCCTCAGCTCCCTTCGATATTTGCCTGCCTTTTGTGGTGGACAATATTTTCCAACAAACTTTTCTACCAGCTCCAACCAAGAATGAATCGATCCTGCAGGCAAAGTTTTAAACCAAGTGGAAGCTTTGTCACGTAAAGATTGAGGGAATAATAATAAACGAATAACTTCAGAAGAAACATTATTATTTCTAAAGGTGCTCAGAGTGGCAAGAAATTTATCAAGGTGATCGTGAGGGTCTTCATGAAATCCTCCTCCAAATTGGGATGCTTGTATCATCCTCACGATTGCGGGATTTATCTCAAAATTATTTGCGTTAATATCAGGCAGCACGATGCATGATTCTCGGTCACTGTATCTGGCCGAGACATATTCTCTCATAGAAAGTTCTGCTTCATCTTCTCGCCGATTATTATATGGTGGAACCAGTTCATTCTGTTGCTCCAGTCTCTGATTGTCGCGTGCTTGTTCCGCCATTTTTCTTATATTTCTTCGTAATCGACGATAGGTTCTTTCAATCTCAGGATCAAATTCCAACAGTGGATTTGAACTTCTAGTGCGCTTATCAGAAGATTCCAGGATTGGTTGTGATTTAATCTTCAATTAGCACCTGCAACAACCAATTTTCAGTAAGATAAAAGAATAAAATAAAATATATACAAAAAGAAAGAAATTCAGATAATTAGTCACGAAAAATAAGTTTTTTTTTTACTAATAAAGTCTTTCGGCACGATAGAATTTGAAAATTCGTCATTAAAATTAATTTTCGAGAGGAACTTTTCAGAAATTCTTCAAACCAATACGAATACCAAAAATTAATATCGACCGAAAGAATTTATGATGATGTAAGAAATCGCACAAAATAAGTCCGAACTAATTTGCGACCGTAAAGTTAATAATCAGAAATAATCAAAAATTATTTTCAGAGAAGAAATAAGATTGATCGGCCGTAATAAGGGTTTACGATCGTAATTAATCCGAGGCTCGTTCGTCCGTAAAAATCGTAAGACAGTGTTGAAAGGGATTCAACGTGAAGGCGTAAAAATTAGCATGGCGATGAATTATTTCGGCCGAAAAAAAATTGAATGAAATGTTGCCAAAAGAATCATTACGGCCGACAAAGATTATAGTTCATATCGGCCGTAAAACAATGAGAGGTAAAACATCAACACATATAAATCGGCCGAAAAGGAGTAAAATCCATGGATGATCCATTACGGCCGAGACAAACTAAATCGCTTCGGCCAAAACAAAGTCAAATCAACAGTTCAAACTATTATAATGTTACGGCCGAGAATGAAAAAATCACAAACACATTGGGTCGGAAGAAGGCGTAAAGATAAATGTTCAGAAATTTTACGGCCGTAAAACCATGAGATTAATTCCCGGCTGTAAAAATGAAACATGAGATCATTTCGGCCGTAAAAAGATTAAATCGTCAATGAGGTCACTTCGGCCGAGATAACACGAGGCCGTAAAGAAAAATAGGGTCTCGGCCGAAATAATTTCGAATAAAACTCAAATGTCGAAAATTGAATCATTACGGCCGAAAATGAATTAAGCAATTCCTTACGGTCGTAAAACTACGAAATCAGATCAATTCCATATGAGAAGTTCAAACAAAAAATGTTACGGCCGAGAATGAAAACTGATTCGAAAAGGCGTAAAAAATTTAAACCATCGATAAACCGGACGTAACAAGTCAAATCAATATCCATTGCGAGGCCGTAAAAACAACGTTCGGATAAAAATATTACGGCCGTAAAGATTGAAAGTTTAGAATTCAGAAATTATTTATTGGGAGGCCGTAAAATTAATAAAACCGACACATTAAATTAAAGTCGTAAATCCATAAATCGATAGTGTAATTCAAAAAATTCAATTTTTAAACCGAAAGCAGACAAATAAAAAAAAATTATCGTAACCTTTATCTGCAAAAGAAAAAATGTCAGTTTATTCACAAAAAATAATTAAAACAATTAATACATATGCACAGAGAATTATTTACAATTTATTTACATCTCCTAATAATTCATAAAAATCAGAAATTAATTAATAAGATATTCCCCGGCAACGGCGCCAAAAACTTGATGCGTTTGATTTGTAACAATGAAATTTGCTAGCAAGTGCACTAGTCGCTCAAGTAATATAGTAAAAAGGAGTAAGAGTGTCGAACCCACGAGGAATATTATTAATTCAATATCTGGATTTATAAATTAATAAGAGAGGAAAAACATGGATTTTTGGAAAGAAGTTTTATGAAATAAAATAAAGAAAAATAAGATAATGATAAGATAATGGTGTTGAAGTTAGGCCTTAGGATGAAAATAGATTAGGATAAATATTTGAACCATAAAAGATAAATTTAATCTTTGAAGATGGATTAGAGTCTCCCTAAAGTAATCTACCATGATTAACTTGTGGTCTCCACGACTGGCATCCCTCAATTTAATCATATAGAACTATCTTAATTTAATAAGAATTAAAGTCTCCACGACTGGTACCCCCAAAATCATATTAAAATTAAGATGCATTAAATTGGATTCTCTAGACTATTAATCACTCCACAAACTGGTATAGATTAATAGACCACACAAACTTGATTCTCCACACACTAGTTATCAAATTTATGTCAATTATTAATTTCAAATAAAATCAATTATAATTAGTATAATAAATTCTGAAATTAAACACTCCACAAACTGGTATAGCCTAATTCAGAAATTTAATTAACTAATATAAAAGCATTAAACACAATTAATAATTGATCAGAAAAGATTAAAACAAATAAAGTAGGATCCAAACATTTTCCTTCAATTAATAATCTCCTAAAATAATAATCTTAAAAACATGGAGTTCATCCTAGAAATTCTGGAGAGATAATAACAAAATAACAATAATAATCGAAAGAATTACACCCAAAATAGAAGTAGAGCTCTCGAATTGGGCAGACAGTCGGGCAGCCTCTCGGACTTGATCAGGGTCGCGATCAACTTCCAGCCGTCGCACCTCTCTCCTCTTGGTCGTAGCCTGCAGAGCTCACGACTCGCCGTGGAAGAAACCTGAACTTCAGAGCACCCCTGAAACTATGGATTCTTCACGTATTTATAGGGTGCGGACGACTTCAATTTGATCTCGGCCGTAACATCGTACGGTTAACTTTAAATTTATAAGATAAACTCGGCCAAAGATAAATTCTTTTATCATTACGCCCAAAGATAAATCTTTCTTATCTTTTTACGCCCAAAGAGTCTCGGCCGTAAGGAAATTATTTTATCTTTACTTCCATTACTCCCAAAAGATAAAAATAATTTTATCTTTACGCCTTCATATATCTTGTTACGCCCAAAGATAAACTCATTTTTATCTTGTTACGCCCTTCATCTTCATGCCATTACGCCCTCCGAATTTCGGCCGTAAGGAAGGACGAGACTTCGGCCGTAAGGAAGGACTTCTCCTGTTACGCCCAAAAGATAAAAACATTTTATCTTTACGCCTTCAAATGTTAGCCGTAACAAAGAATTAAATCTTGTTACTCCTTTTGAATCTCGGCCGTAACGACTTGGGTGTAAAGCCAAATCTCGGCCGTAAGGAATTTCTTTGAATTTCGGCCGAGATTTGAATTTTCCTGCAAATAATTATCAAAATATAGTTAATCCATCCACATTTAAAATATTCAGCGATTTTAATAATTAAAATTGATAAATCCGGAATTATGATTAAAAGTGACTAAAAATGATGCATGCAATGATCAAATTATAGAAAATTTAATTAAAATAATTAACTAAAATATGTTGTATTTTGCATGCATCAGGTGTCTTAGACTTCAAATTCTTGTGGATACGACAACCTGAGTCTACTACAACTTACCTGTGCACTTGCAGCTAGTGAGTTGGGAGACCAAAAAAAAAAAAGAAAAATTGACATTTTCTTTAATTTCAGCAAGTTATCACTAGAAAACCCAAATATCACTATCAAGTATGGAATGACGACCCGTAAAAATTAAAACTGTTGTTAGTGAGGCATTGTGATATGCGTTAGATTTTGGTGCCGACCCATGAGATGTGGGCATTTAACTTGTACTAGGATTTAACTGGGCGTGATGAGGTTTTAACGACTCGTGAGATGTTTGTAGATTTGGGCAATGGTGCATCACGGGTCGTGCTGAGATCAATCATGTTGTCAATCGGGATATTTAAGAGTATCGGCGTCATTATTCGACGATTACGATCCGTAAGATCAAAGTCCCTAAGTACCAGACCTACTGCGATATGCGTGATCAGTTATTAACGACCCATGACAAACTGACTTAATAGAACAACATTGAATATAACATCTGTTACGGGTTGTGAGATAGAGATTATGGCCCATGAAATGTGCAAAACTTAAAATTTCCCACTGTGAGACACGTGATATAAAAATTATCGTCTGTTAGAGAAGAATACATGGTGTTACGTGGGATGTCACAGGTCGTGACATTAAAGTAATGGTTCGTGAAGATCAAAAATTCAAAATGTATGCACTGTGAGATCCGTGGCAAAGCTACTATGACCCATAAATGTTGGTTGCTAGACATGGGGTGTAATGTTATGGGTTGTGAACTCGATGTTATGGCCCATGATATGCTGAGTAACACCCGTGAAGATTAAATAACGGTCTGTGAACAATAAAACAAATGTAAAATTTGACTTGTGACATGCAGAGACCTGTTAAAAAAATTAAAATTAAATAAAAATGATAGAAGGAAACTAAAGAGACTAAGCAACTAAGATAATCAAACTAATCTAACATGAACTAAATTAATCTAAATTGAATTGCGCAAAACATCTAAAAAGTTTAATGATTGAGAAAAAAATAGTTCTAAGTTTAAAGTCGCTAGCTCGACTTTGATATGGCATATATGCTGAGACTAAAAAGAAATTATCAACAAGAGTAATAATACAAGTAGATATGAAATTGAGGAACGATCTCACCGGGTTTAATTAATGTGATCAAGAACGCTTGTCGTGGTGAGGCTCAGCACATTCGATGTTGGATGACGCATATGTTATCAATTTGATGTCTTCATTATGCGGTGGTGTTGCTGCTGAACTTGGATTGTCGAGCGGTTCTTAGGTCGCCATTGTAATGTTGTAGTTGGAGAAGTTCATACTAGTGTAGGTGGAGAACTTTTCCCTTCAAAAGGTTTTGGCGACTGCACTAATGGATTTGAGGAGATGTGCATTGATGTGCAGGCAACAGTTGGTGATTTGTTCTCCTTCGGTGGTGGCTGAATTGGAGACGACGATGTCAGAGCGATAGGAATTTTCAAGGGCAGGCCTCTCCTTTGAAACTTCCCATCTTTAATGATATATTTGCTCGTCTCTTTGACATGCCATTGAGTGATCGTTGTCCTTGCTGAAAAATTTGCTTCTGGGTGCCATGAATATTGATAATGGCATGAGCATAAAATGACCTTCGAATTCTCTTCAATGTGCTTTGGGCGTTAAAAAATTAGAGAACTCAGTTTTGCAACTTCATTTTCCAGTGCATGAAATTTTGATTCCAAAGCCTCAAACTTGAGTTCGTTGTTGAATAGTCGAAGAGAATCGTCGACTTCAATTTGCTTCTGAAGTTTGGATAACTGAGACTCCAAATTCTGGATGTGTTGGGCTTGCATTGTTGATATTCTTTCAATTGTTGTTGCAAATTGACCAATCGTCTCTACGAAGTCAGAAGTTGATGATTTGAATTCGAGAATTGATGCCACATCCTCATCTGACTTCTTGTTGTGCTGCCTCATGTTGTGAATTTGTCTCTCCAAATTTTCGATTTGATAATTTTGTGTGGAGAGCTTCTTCAGCAAAGAATTCAATAATTCTTTGAGTGCAGCAAATGGGTCTCGAAATATATCTTCCTTCTTTTCTTGTTGAGGCTTCTTCTTTATGCTTTGTCTTGACGATAATGCCTCGATGTGAATCCCATCTTGTTGGATAGAATGATTAATTTTCTCAACTCGTTGATTTGTTGTCATTTTATTCTTCGTTATTGAGGTGTCAAGAAGTGCTCGTGATAATCTGGTGGTGTACAAGAGATATTACCTGGAAAGCTTACACAACACTAAAAGAAAAAAGTGAAACAAAATAGAAAATAAAAATTCTCAAAGTAGCTTATACAAGATAGAATAGGAGTTATGAATATAGTTCCCCGGCAATGGCGCCAAAAACTTGATGTGTAGAATTTGTAACAATAAAATTGCTAGTAAGTGCACTAGTCGTATCAAGTAATAAAGTAGAGAGTAGAGTGTCGAACTCACGAGGAACTAGTTAAATCTAATCTTTCTCAATAATCTACTAGGAAAAGAAAAGGTTGTTGTGATATCAACATAGAAAATAAATGTACAGAAAATTAAATAATAGAAAGTAAGATAAATTGGTGTTGAGCCTAAGGATTCTGGATGATTAATAATGATGATTAACTGACATGAACAACTATGAAGATTGAATTATATTAATGATAAATAGATTTAGTTCTTGAGACAAATTAGGATTACATAAATTATTGACATCTACGCTGAGTAAGTCAAACTATCTTAAATCTTGCAAAACTTGTGATCACAAACGCTGAGTTAACCTTTAGTTAAGAAATATATTAAGATGCATTAAGTTGTAAGTCCTAAACTAACAGTTATCCTCACTGGGTAAAAACTGATAGACCGCACAAAATCTAGCACAAACGATGAGTTACTAGTTTCGTGTTATGATTGTTTCAACTTTCAAGTTAAAGAACGATTCGCTGAAATTATTAAATCCTAAAACTAACCACCCCAAATCTGGTTTGTAGTCTTATCTCAGAATATAATAATATCAGTAAAAAGAATTAAGCACAACAATCATAATCAAAAGAAACCGAAATACTATATTAATTTAATTCTAACAATGGTTCATGGAGTTTTCTCAATAAACTAAATATCTCCATCACATAAAAGATAGAAATAATGAAATCTGAGTGAAGAGCATCCAAACAATAATTAGAAGACAGAATTCTTCGCCTTCCATGGTCTCTGGATCGTTGTAGAGTACACGACTGAGTTGCTCCGTAGTTTCTCTCGAACAAACACCAAAAAAACTTTGAAATTCGCCTCTGCAATGTAGCACGACTCTCAGGTCTCAAGCACACCCAAGCACCACAAGTACCACAAGTACCACAAGCACACCTTTTTGTGTCTTCTATGGCCTTTATTTATAACCTCCAAGGGTCCCAAGAGTTTTCGTAGAGTTTCGATTTAATTAGAAGTCTTTTTATGTTAAAACAAGTAAATTCGGAATAGACTTTAATAGGTCTTTAAAACTGTCCAAAACTCCTTCAAATCTGAATAAATATGCTTCATAATCGTCCCCGAGGCTTAGGATAAAGTTTGACTTCGATCTGAACTTGAAATCCTTAAGAAAAGTCGAAGAAATCTCAAAAACAACCTTCGTAATGACCCATAATATGGATTTAATGGCCCTTATAGTGTCCAAATCAAATTTTGACTCCTACCGACCGTAACGGTCTGTTCACGCCCCTGCTGTTATGGCCGTTACGGTCATATAACGGCCCGTTATGTTCGACTCAGCCCTGACATCATTCACTAATTTCCACTTTTTGACTCTATTTTAACTCCAATTTGAGTGTCATTTGTTTCTGTGAATTCCTGACTCAATTCTCTTGCTTTTTTTGCAATAAAACATATAATTTGGGTAGATTTTTATTTTTATAAAATAAAGAAAATAAGGTTAAAGAATAATGCATGCTATATGAAAATGAATCGAAATGTGATTAAATGCATGGACAATTTTATGTTGTATTTTGTATGCATCAGTTGTACTCACGTCGAGAGGTGGGGTGGTCATTCGACTACATTAAGGAATCATCAATGGCTAGTATCGAGTAAGTCTGAGAGAAAAGTTTGAGGCATTTCTTAGTTCATCTTTTGGTGGTTTTAGTTTGTCGACAAACTTCCTTTGTTCGAACTATTTTTTACTTCATACTGTCGGTAACTCCTGTCCGAGAGGATAATCTATCTCTCAACTGTCGCATGAGTGCCGAGAGGTGGGGAACCAATCGAGTTATGTTTAAGGCGTCACTGATGACTGGTGTTGTGCTGAGCTGAAAAGCGTGTTCGGAGTTTTCTTTGTCTTCTCTCTCGACCGGTCTTAAGAGCATCCACTCGAGAGGGATTACCACTTGTTGGGACATAGTGCAAGCCTTGTCCGAGTCCCAACTCAAGATTCCTCTTGTGTCTGGAGGTGAGGGTATACGAGCGCATACCCTCATCTAGGTGTTTGGCATGCTAGTGCATTAGTTTTACATCGAGTTGTGAAACAAAACTTCTGAAGCAGTCCCCTAAGACCAATGTTTATTCACTTCGATTTTGGTTCACACTTATAATAAAAACCTCTAAAAATTAGTGTAACTTCATTTGTTGCATTTTTTAGTTTAGTGTTATTTCATTTTCTCGGTTTGAACATTCATGAATTTGACTTTTCCTTCGAAACAATTTTCATCGAGTGTGAACTTTTCATCTTTGTCCCTAACGATCGACCCTTAAGTACTATACTGATTAGTGTGCGCTTGTATCCTCATCATGTGTGCTAAGGATTTATAAATTTTAAAGCTTAATTCAATATTTTCTTGTGAAGTAAAGGTATTTTCGTATGAGGGTAGTCACACGTTTAGGGGTAACTGCTCATAATAAGTGACTTCTTAATATAAAGCATATCATTTTTTGTCATTTCGTGTCCTTCACATCACATGATTTTTGGCCAGTCAAGTTTTGGCGCCGTTGTCGGGACAATGTATTTTTTATTTTGCACACTTAACTTGCTATTTTGGATGTAGCTGAATCTTGTTTATAATCATTATGTATACTTCATTATGCTGTGAGTATTTCTCTTACTTATAGTTTAGCTGATTTCTTATCTTTCCTTTTTCTAAAATTGTTTTAGTACTCTTCACTTAGATCATGTAATTGTCATCTTCAACATTATGTTCCTGCATTTTTATTTTTAGTTCTCAAAGTTCATATTCTACAATTATACTACAAAGTATCTCTTGAATTTTTATAGTGCAGAAACATTGTTGAATCCTGATTTTATATTCCAAATTTTGAATTCCATATTTTGCACCTATGCTACAAAGTGTCTATTATGTTTTCATAGTGTAGAAACCTTGCTGAACATGTAAACAATCATCAGATTTTTTATTTCTGATTGCTGAAATTACAAACAATTATACGGTGCTGAAATTCCCGAACTTGCATTCTTATTTCTTGAACATTGTTGAACCTGACAGTTTCAATTTTCAAATTTTCGAGTTTATTCTATAAACTGCATTCTAACTCTCCATTGAGCTGAAACATTTCAAATTTCTGATATTTGATTTGAGATTTGATATTTTAATATTCAGATTTCAATTCTCTTCACTTATTCTGTAATCTAAGCCTTTATTGTGTATAAACATTGATGAATATACTAGCTTCTTGATATTTGAATGTTTACATTAGGTTTTCAGATATCCAGACTTCATATTTCATATTTCAAATTTCAAAATTCAAATTTCAAGTTTCAAGTTTTTGAATTCAGACTTTCAGATTTTAAGTTCTAGGTTTCAAATTTCAAATTTCAGACAAATTTCTGCACTTATTCTATAATCTTGAACTTTCAGTTTGCAGAAACATCATTGAAAACATGCCTTCTTTAGATTCTTGATTGTTTATATCATATTTCATATTTCATTTCAATTTTCATATTTCTGCACTTACTTTATAAATTGTATCCTAAGTTTGTAATGTGCAGAAACATTTCAAATTTCAAATAGTGTTGTCTTTTAAGAATTCAACAATCATTTTTTTAAGATTGAAGTAGTGATGAATTTGAATTTTTCAAGTTGGATACATGATGTAGAATTCTTATCATTCAAGTGAAGTGCCAAAATTTGAAAATTGGGACAACTCTGTTTCTAAAGTTGAAACCATATTACTAAATGCAATTGCAAAATTCCAGCTGAAATTTCCTACAACTTCTCAACCCTATTGCAGCCAAGTGTACTCCTACACTCAACGCAAATGATATGTGCAACTCTAAACATGGATAATCATAGCATCCAATGGAGAAATTATTTTTCTGATCCATATGCCCAAGATATGATTTCATGGAGTTGTCAAAATAATTTATTTCACAATGGGCAACACTATCATCATGCAATTTGTGATCAAGGTCAAATTCTAGATGCACACCCTCAGTTGTACACTTAAGTGGAATAATTTCTAATATACAAATATCATTCCACTCGATTTTCCTGAAAGATCTAAAACTGAAGACTATGATGCAAAAACTGTAAACTAACAAATGAATCAATGCAAGATGATGGAGGAGCTGACTACCAATGTGGAATGACTTCAAACACAATCAATGATATTAGATATTCAATTTCAGCAAGCTACTTCTCAGAATCTCCCAACACAATCAGCAGTCCCACCTGAAGAAAAGTCCAATACGATGATGGAGAAGTTAATTAAGCAACATGACCTACATAATGAATTAATAAGAGAGTTGTTTGTTAAGATCGAAGGTCTAATAGCTGAAAGAAGAATTTTAGAGGAACAAATATTTCAGCAGTACACTTTTTCTAAACCAACTGAAGCTAGGCGTAAGGAGCAAAGTCAAATGATGTCATATGAAAGTGGAAGACAAATTGAAGGTCATGAATTCTCTATTGCTGAACATTTTGTTGAATTTCAGAACGAAGATGCAAAAAAGATCAACTTTAATGATCAAGTAAAAAAGGTTGAAAGAAAGGTTGCAACTCAACACATAGGGCCAATTCTAGAGGAAAAGTGTGTAGCTGAAGGAAGAAATTAGACATGCTCAGCGGTCGAGACCAACTCTTGAACTACCGCCATCTGTATAGAGGCTTAAAATATTTCTACAATAGTCAACAAAAGACCCCACAAGCTGACACACTACATTGAACAAATACAGAATTCAGAAACTAAAGGAAGTTATCATATAATTGAAGACACAATTCATAATCAAGTACTCCAAAAGATGACAACAACCACATTTCTAAAAAGAAAAATCAAGAAATGATTGCTAAATCAAATGGAGATCTTGGAGAATCTAAAAGTTCAAATCAAGCAGGAGAATTTTTGGATCAAAAGACTTGTTTAAGGCTGATACTTCACAGCAAAGTATAGTAGCCAAATTCTGCCATGCATACAACAACTTGCATGAAGAGATTCAAGCTAAAGATGGAAATCAATCATTCAACCAAAGGCTCAAGCTACTATTGAAGAAGTTGAAGGTTAATTGGCCCAATATCTTCAAATTCAAAACCATTGTATTTGATAGAAGAATGTTGTCCAAACCTATGGAACACCAACTAAAGACCCACCAAGTTGAAAACATGAGTTTAAAATAATCAAGTTTAGTCTAGAACTATAAATAATGATGCTTATTGGGTGTCAACACAACCTAATAAGTTCATTTTATTTTATTTTATTTTTTTGCAAGAATCAAGCAACCCCAAGTAATTGCTAGGGAATCCCCCAATTCTATTGAAACCACAATTACTGAACTTGCCTCCATCTATAAAGATGATACTGATTTCATGCCTTCTAGTCAATGTTAATGATTTTTACTTATTGTGCAAACCTGACAAGTGATCTAATATTTTTTTTGTGTAGACAAGGCGAGCAATTCACTGATCTACATTTCAAGAAGTTGTGTTGAAGCCACAAAAGAAGAAATGAAGGAACATAAGAGGAATTAACTTACTTAACTAAACTAATTTCAGAGGCTAATAGGAGACAACATGATTTTGGGTAAAAGATGTGCAAAAAATAAAATTACAGAAAAGAAAAGATTAAAACTAAATTAATCTAATCTAATCTACTAATGCACAGGGCTTTGAATGATAAACAAAATTGTATACAAATTGAATTGATGACCAAATATTACAAGTTATTTTCTAATGACAAATTAGAGTCTACTCAAATTACTAATTTTTGTCTAAGATCAGTCAACCTATCTTAATTCAAATTACATTATGACTACTCTATCATAAATCATAATCTAAAAAAACTTGAGATTAAGATGCACTAAAATGTAGACTCTAAACTATTATCACACATACCATGGTAATGATTAATAGACCGCACAACTAACATTCCATCAAGGATCATACGAGTTTGTAACATGTAATACTTAGACTTAAAAGTCAAAAATCAATTCCACAGAAATCATGTGATGCACGGAAAATCATGCATTAGTTTAGGACATTTGATTAGCATTTTAGAATGTTTCTATGTTTAGAAAAGAATAGTTTTGATTTGTTTTCATATAATTTCATTTAGATTTTATTTCTATCTAAATCTGGAAATTATTCATGGCAGGATATGAGAAAACGTCGAAGAAAAGGCTTAAAAATAGCTCAGAAAACTGTCACGGCCATGACAGTTATTTTCATGGCCGTGACAGAAGATTCTGCAGGTAAAAATTTGACTAAGGCACTGTCACGACCGTGACAGCTTCTATCATGGTCGTGACAGACAATTTCCAGCAGAAATTTGGCTAAGTATTTTTTCAGCCTTGACAGCCTTCTGTCATGGCCGTGCCGGAGCCTTGTACGGCCGTGACGGCAGTCTGTTAGGCCGTTTTAAAGCCATTTTTATTCACTTTTTGGATATATTTTCAGTTTTTTTCATTGGGGGACGAGAAAACCTATAAAAAGGAGGCAGAAGAGGCTTGGAAAAGCATCCCTGGAGCATACTTTTGAAGCCTAAAAAGAGGAGAAGTACGAGGACAACATCGAAGCTCTGCCGGAAACTTGAGAGAGGACGTGCTTAGCCTATGCTAGAGTTTTTATTTTCTTTTCCCAATCTTTTTTCATTAGATTTGATGTTATTATTCTCAGATTTATTCTTTCATTGGGGCCATCCTAGTTGAACCCTATTTATGTATTGGATTCTTCTTGATATTAATTTAGTTTGAATCTTTAATAGCATTGCAATTTCATGTTTAATGCTTTCCTTTGATTCCATGATTTATGATTTGGTTGCTATCTGAGAAGAAGTGATTATCTTCATAATAGTTTCTAGGATTGATCTTATTTATTGCATGCCGCAATTAGGAAAATCGAAAGAGACCTAATTTGTATAGTTATTAAGGTGACTTGAGAAAGCCCTTAATATTAATTCCGATTGAATGCATCTTATGATTTAATTAAGTAAATTAAAAACTGAAAGGATTGATTTATTTTAATTATTCATAAGATAGTAGTTAAAGCCTGAATCATTGGTTAACTAATTTTGGGAATTCACTTTGTTATTGATTCAACTAATTCTAAGGTAAGAAAATTCATTACATTCTAGTGGTGATAATTAGGTTCCTTAATCATCAAATCATTATTTCTCCAGGTGATCATTTCTTTTATTTTTGTTATTTTCCTTTTATTCATATCCAAAATCAACTATTTTCTTAATTTCTCAATTAACAAAGTCAAAATAAAATCTAAGTTATTAACCGTCCTCGTGGGAACGATAACTCTACTCATTCATTTTATTACTTGAGCGACTAGTGCACTTGCTATCAATTCTATATACATCATCATGCAATCAAAAGTAACTACCCATATAAGGATAATGGCTAACTATAGAAGTAAATTAATTAATGAAAAACATTAATAATAGCATGCATATTCGAAAGAAAAATGAACTATAATCGATTATAATATAAGGTTTAATAGTTTGCCTTTATCAATTAAAACTATTACAATTGTCTCAAACATAAAATAAACTAAAAGATCGAAATTATTAAAGATGAAAAGATGTATCAAGTAAGCATGATATAATCCCAACATGAAATAGAGCAGATAATACTCTCAGGAACGCGGATGAACTGTTGCCTGGTCCTCATCTAGAGTCAATCGTGCATAAATCTTCTCGGTAAGCCTTCTAAATTCTCTCACAATTTTTGCTTTAAAATTTTGGTTGTCGGCCCTAGCATCATCTCTCCTGGCTATAGAAAGCCTTTATTTATAGGGGTTCAAATTTTCATGTGATTGGAGAAGAAACGAAAATTTTTTCTATGTCAAAATAAAGAAAATTCAAAGTTGATTTAGTTCTGAAATTTTAGCCTTGTCAAACTCCAAAATTTGATTCATAATATGTTTCCAAATCATCATGGGATCATTTAGTAGTAGTATGAGTCATTGTGTACTTGAAATTCTTCCAAAATTCATTCAAATCTCGAATTTGCACTTCGTCACGGGCTGTTATAGGGATTTAATGGCTTCAATACTGTTTGAATCGAACTAGAAATGAGTTTTCACGGCTCGTGAAAGGTCTTTCACAGCCTTACAGCCTTACAGTGTCTAATTCGCATAAAAAGTGTGGATTTCACGTCCCATGATGGGCTGTCATGATCGTGCCTCGGGTAGGTTTGTGGCATGAAAAAAATGTAATTTAATAGTCTGTTCAGTGTTTTAACAGCCTTGTTTCATGGCATGTGAAGAGTCTTTCACGGCCCGTGATAGCGCATTTTCAACACTTAGCATCTTCAATGTTTTCCACTTTTTGTTTCCATTTTACTTCGATTTGAGCGTGGTTTTCTCCGTTGGCTTCATAATTCAATTTTCTTACTTCCTAGATGATAAAATACATTTGGGTAGATTTTTCTTTTTGTAAAATTAATGTAAATAAGTTCATAAAATGATGCATGTGATATAAAAATGAATTAAAGTAAGATTAATGCAATACTAAATATATGTTAGATTTTGCATGCATCAATTCTCTGAACCTAACTACCATTAATTTTCATAAAACATGCCATTGTGATTTAGTTCTAAAATTTTTTTTTCTGACCTTTCTTTTTCTGAAAATTAAGCTTTCGAAAAACTCCACTTAGATTTTTGCATGTAATCAATCACATATTAGGAAATATCATACATGACATTTTTTACCCTTTAGCCTTCATAACTAATCTGTCTTGAACATTTTTGAAGTAAAACATAATGACATAATGACCTTGGCCTAAAATCAAAGCATATGACATGTCGACTGATCCTCCACATGACCCCATCTAGGATCTTGCACATACACCTATTGTTATGATAGATCTGCTACAGTGTAATAATAATAAATTGTATTGTTCATATGCCTTCACACTTCTCTTCTGTTGTGTATTGGAAAATGCTTTTGCTCTTTCTTTAATAAAAGTACCAAGTGCCTCACACAATTATTATAGGAAGAAAATATCAGGAAGTATGTGGGTAGCTCCTATTTATCTTGAATAACTAGTCCTCAGTCCTCTCATTGGAGGAAGACAAGAATATGCCAAGCATGACACCACTAGCACCCGAGCCAAGTATTCTCGAAAGAAAGACAAGGAAAATGTTTAGTAGAAATTGCCTTTTTATTTTCAATTTCCCAATGTACAATTGAAGAGGAGGTTGCAGTAACAAGAAAAAGAAAAAAATGCGAATAAAAGAAAGTCAGTTTATCCAGGGACAATAAGTGTTTCCTACATGTGCAGATCATCTTTTAGTGTTAATTCAAGTTAGAAGAATGTCCACGTTCTTAGGTGTTATTATGTGTATGTTCAGCTAGCAGGGTGGTCTCGTTTAACACCCATGGAGCACTTGCTTTAGTGATTACTAAGCTAGGAGTAAAATAAAATCTTAAATGTGTAAATGATGTTAAGATTGAATGAGTCTAAGGTTAGGAGATGAAGTGTAATGCATAATGTAGCAATGAAAACCTGAAAACTTTGAACCCTAAGTTCCTAATTTTGCCTGAGGACAAGGAAACGCTTAAGTTTTGGGGAGCTTGATGTGGAGAAATTATATATACTTTCATTGCATTTATCTCATGTTTTAATATATTTTCATGCTCAAACATATGTTTTATTATTGTAATGCAACTTTTATGATTTCTTCACAACTATCTTATGATAATCTAAATTCTGAGATATTATTATTTGTTTTGATTATTTTTCATTTAGAAATCTCAACCGGGAAAACATGGGGGCATGCGGATATATGCCCCATATGTGCACGCATAGGGGTATACAGGTGTATACCCCATACTTCGACACTTAAACAAATTCGAGACCAGACAACATATTTCAAGAAGCCAATTTGTCCAAAGCAGCAAAAAGCGAGAGATAGATGTCTTTCCACATCATGCCTGCAGAATCTCTTGTACAAGAGGAAGCAAGCTTCCTCTACACCTTTATGGGTGGACAAAATACTTTCTGGAATAGTGGACAAGTAGTAGCTAAGAGGGAGAGGAACCACAAATAGATTCCTTTGTGCTGGAAAAGCTGGAGGAAGAAGACAAATGACCAGCTAAAAAAGCTAGATAGGAAAAGATGTTGACTTGTCTTCAATGTATTGGTTTGCGCAGCGAACATCATTACACTTGTAGAGGACTAGCCGACATATCCATTCTTGACAAGGAGGAAACTTCGTCTGAGGTGTATTGAGACGCAAAAAGGACAAAAACAAAGGGCAGGAGTAAACAAGGGGACTATAAAAAAGTAATGAGGCTGCTCATAAGAGGGGTTGTAATTCCCTTCAAATCTGAAAGTTAGAGGCCTTTTTCTATAGCTGCTGGAGGAGTTGAAAGGGAGGCTGCGGGTAGCAGCCTCCCTTCTCCTTCTCTTTTCTTTTTTTTCTTCTTTTCCACTTTTTTGGGTTCCTTTATGTGTAACTAACCACCCAGCTAGTGATTGGGTGATAGATTCTTATGTTTCTAAACACTTATTATTTTTTAAGTTAAGATATTATGCAGTAGTCAATTGCCTTTTTGTTCCTTGTTTACTATTCTATTCATTTTAGCATTCTCAATATTCTTTGTTGTTGTGGTTTTCGTGATGTCTCTTCGGCTTGCATGATGCACTCTATCAATTCCATGCATTGTGCTTAGAGTTATATTCTTTTCTAGCTCAAGCTCTAAGGCTGAGAGGTAAGTGAGCTTGAAGTTGGATTTCTTCAACAAGGCACAATGTCGGATGTTTCTTTCTCAATTTATTTCCTACTTCACTGTTCCATTGTTCTTATCATTTTCGTGATGAAGTTTTGATTGTCGAAACTATTTTGTTTGTCTGACCATCCATCGTGCCTTGACCCAAGAGGAAGTTATCTTCCTCAGCTCAAACTTCGAAGCCAGGAGCTTGAGCTGAGTTCATTCAATAAGGCAAAATGTGATTCAACCTATCTTCTTCTTGTTTCTTATTTTTAATTAAAACTTGGGGTTCAGTTCAGACAACCATGTTTTTTTTGCTTCACTTCCCTTATTTTTTTGGTTTTCAAGAGATGATATTATGTTTTCAAGACATCGATCAATACATTTTGATGCTAACATCTTTCACCCCAGAGGGTACCCTATTCCCCGATCATTGTATGTGTGCCAAGAGGTGGGGCAATGGTTGGATTATTTCTAAGGAGGTGCTGGTGGTCAGTTCCATGGTGAGGCCGAGAGGTGGACCCGAAGTACCCGAAAGGTCTTTTGTTTTTATTGAAGTTCCCATTTAATAAGGTTGATCATCAGAGCATTTATTTACTTGTTGGTTTGAGTTTCTGGCATTGTCGATTCCAGCCCGAGAGGGTATGGGTATTTTCCAATCGGTTGCGCTTGCACCGAGAGGCGGGGTGGTCATTGGGCTACATTAAGGAATCTTTAATGTCTAGTACCGAGCAAGTCCGAGAGGAAAGTTTGAGGCATTTCTTAGTTCGTCATTTTGTGGTTTTAGTTTGTTGATGTTCTTCCGTCTGAACTATTTTTGACTTCATAGTGTCAGTGACTCCCGTCCGAAAGGGTAATCTATCCCTCAATTGTCGCATGCGTGCTGAGAGGTGGGGCGGCAGATGAGTTATGTCTAAGGCATTACCGATGACTAGTGTCGAGCTAAGCTAAAAAGTTTGTCTAGAGTTTTTTTATCTTCTCTCTCGAATCGGACTTAAGGGCATCCACCCGAAAGGGCTTACCACTTGCTGGGACTCAGTGTGGGCCTTCATTGAGTCCTGATTTTGAGGATTCCTCTTAAGTGGAGGTGAGGGTATAGGCACATATCCCCATCTAGGTGTCTGATATCTACTACTACTTCATTAGTTTTACATTGAGTTTTGAAATAGAACTCTTGAAGCAATCCCTAAGCCTTAGTGTTTATTCACTTCGATTTAGTCCACGCTTATACTAAAAATCCTTAAAAATTAGTGTAACTTCATTTGCTGCATTTTCTAGTTTAGTGTTATTTTATTTTCTCGGTTTGAACATTCATGAACTTAGCTTTTCCTTAGAAATAGTTTTCATCGAGTGTGAACTTTTCATCTTTGTCCTTATGGATCGACTCTTAAGTAGTACACTGATTGTTGTGCGCTTGCAGCCTCATCGTGTGTGCTAAGTATTTATAAATTTTAAAATTTAATTTGATATTTTCTTGTGAAGTAAGAGTATCTGTTTGTGTGAGGGTAGTCACATGTCTAGGGGTAATTTCTCTTGATAAGTGACTCCTTAATACGAAGCATATTGTTTTATGTCATTTCGTGCCCTTCACATCACACTATATTTGATGAGTTAATGATGATACCGCTACTTGTCCCATCGACGACGTAGCAATTGTCACCATTAAAATAAGAAATGATTAATGTTGTTATATCATAGATATATATTAAATAATAATAAATATAACACATGACATAATATGTCGATCACTGTCGTGTGGTCGTGATTATCAAATGCTAGAATGTGGTGATGCATTTACATGCTCGGTGGCAGCGTAGCAACTATCTTTATAAAAAAAATATTTAAAATAATTGTATGTAAAAGATAAATTAAAGACACAAGAAATAACCTAGCGTGATATGAGGAGTATCTTGATCGTCGTCGTGTGGTCGAGACAACTTATCAATGGAATGTCTGCTATGTGACAATTTAGCTACATGTCTCATCGATGGTGTAACAACTACAACAATTAATAAATCAATACACAATAAATATATTACATTGTAGTCGATATGGCTCACTCTGCCTAGATCGAATGGTACCTGGAAAAAAAGAGCTTTCTATCACGATCATGTCTTGCAGTTTCACGGTTGTGACATGTGCTATCACAGGCATGACTAGTATCATGGTCTTGACTGCTGAAGGATTATGTCACATGCTATGTTAAACCTATTTTCAAAGTATAAAGCATGCTATGTTAAACATATTTTTAAAGTATAAATCTATGTATTGATGATTCATACTTGTGTAACACACCTAGATATATGAAATGCATGCTCAGCCATAAATTAGGATATAACTTGAAGAATGAGCGATGGAATAATGATTGTTATTTGCTAGAACATAATGTACCCAATTAAAAAAATATGTTCCTCTCATCCTTCAAATGAAAGTTCGAAAATAAATTTCTTATACATCGTGTGTATATTTTTTTTCAAGAATAAAGTTCTCATGTGTATTCCTAGTTCTCTCAGGTCCAAGCATTGTGTCTCCAAACCGCAAATATGATGGTAAAAAAGTAATGTCCAAAGAATTATAAATCAACCTTAAGGAAAGTCATAATGCAAAGAAAAATGTAGTATGGTAAGTGCAAGTCACTTAATGCCTATGTATGACTAATTACAAGAATGACAAACAATGTAAGCATGTTTTATGCATGATGTTTATGATGACATGTTATGATTGACATATGCTCATGTTATCTCATGTATCTATGCATTTTCTTTTCTATATATATATATGAAAATGCATAAGAAAATCATGTGTTGACGTTTATATATTCCAACTAAAAAATCCTATAGCCTAAATCCATGTAGGTAATCAAGGTTAAGGATGGATGATGACTCAACTCATGACGGCATGGGTGCACATAGCATAATAATGAATAAAGTCAAGATTGAATAATTGAGTCTGTTAAACTATTGATGCTAGAGATGCTTTTATGAACAATTGATAATAATTTATACTTTATGTTAGTGGTTGTTGTTAGATGATTATTTTGTTTAATTAGAAAGATAGTATGGTTTAATTAGTTTAATAAAGTTTTGCACTTAATTTGTGTTAAATGTTATTCAAATTCTTATGTTGTGTTACATATGCATTCCTTCATTATGATTATGCAATGGAGAATGGTTTAGCACTTCAGGAATTGTCATAATTGACCTCAATTTTTAAGATGAATTTATGCTTTATCTTAGTAGTTATTTCTAGATGATTATTTTGCTTAATTAGCATAATAGTATGGTTTAATTAGTTTAATAAAGTCTTCTGCTAAATTTGTATTAAATGCTATTCAAAATCTTCCGCCATATTATATACGCATTGCTCCATTATGATTATGCAATGGCAAACGATTTAGCACTTCAAGAATTCTCCTAATTGACCTCAATTTTTAAGATGAACTCTGGAGGTGTTACAATCAATTCATGCTGCTTCCAAGATCATTTATGTATACTGCGGAAGAATACGTTTCCTGCATGTCAGAATGAGATGATCTTATTTAATTATTTTACAACGGCCATGTACAAATGAATAAATGACACTCTACTCGATATAATGCGATGATGTCTGTTGGGCCTTGCAACCCAATCCAACTTAGCCTGCAACCCACCGACAATTCACAATATACGTCAGCCACCTAGATCTCTCCCTTTTATAATGCTCGAAAACCTCAAATACACCGGATCTAGGTTTCTTTGTTGCTGAAGAAGGTGATGCTCCTAGTTGAGATTATGGATGGAGGGAGGATGAGTCTTGATGGCCATAGCAGCATCACCAACACACGAAGACTCTGCACAAGCTTACAACAACATGGAGAGAAGAAAAAAGAAAAAATAGATGGTTTCGAGTACCATGAACTCCAAGCAGGAGGGAGAGATGACATTCTTGTTAGCCAAAAACCAACTAGGCATCTCCCGCCTCCTTTCCCTTTTTATTTCATTTCTCCTCTGTTAAAATGTTCCCCATAGTACATGTGACTAAATGTTGCTAAAATGTTCCCCACAGTATATGTAACTAACTAAATGTTGTCTATACTACAAGTGGCATCTATGTATGCCATTGCCTTACAATTGTATCTGGTCTCTTATTTAGTTTGCTACATAATCCTGCAAGTAGTGAGGCTTCTTCTTCTCTCTAGCTGGTAGCTTCTTCTTCTCTCTAGTTGGTAGCTTTCGAGACATAACATTTCCCTCCCTCATTAGAGAACCCACCTTGTCCTTTTGCAACCCAGAACAATCCTCCCAAGTAGCATCTTCTACTTTTTGCCCTTCCCATTGAATGAGAACTTGCTCAACAAAATTTCCTTGTCGCTGTATAACTCTGAAGATAATATGGCCGCTGTAACCATGATAGGACCATCAATGGTAGTTTTCTTGGGTAGATCCATAGATGGTTCCATAATACCATGACCCTTTTTCAACTTAGAAACGTGAGAAACAGGATGGAGTCTAGAAGAACGAGGCAAAGACAACTCATAAGCCACTGAACCTATGCGTTTAGAGACAGGAAATGGGCCATAAAATTTAGGAGAAAGCTTGTGAGAGCTCCTCTGTGCTAATGAACCCTTTTGTATGGTTGGGGTTTAACAAAAACAAATCTCCCACTTCAATTGTTTTATCAACTCTATGTTGATCAGCTAAAGTCTTTATCCTCCGTTGGGCTCGAATTAGATTTTTCTTTAGAAGTTTCAATACATCATCTCTTTCTCTCAGTTCCATATCCACAGCTTCCACATGAGCTTGATCTTTAACATAAGCAGGAATTGTAGGAGGTTGTCGACCATACACCACTTCAAAAGGTGTTTAACTTGGAACTTGTATGGTAAGAGGTATTAAATGATACTCTACCCATGGTAAAAAGGTAACCATGTATTAGGTTTGTCCATAGCAAAGTTCCTTAGGTACTCCTGCAAGCATCTATTAACCACCTCAGTCTATCCATCTGATCGGGGATGATAAGTAGAACTCATATTTAGTTTAGTGTTACTTAAATTAAATAATTCCTTCCAAAAAGCACTCATGAACACTGCATCTCTATCAGACACTATAATCCGTGGAAAACCATGTAACCTGACTATCAAAGTTACAAATAATCGTGCAATTTTTGCAGTAGCATAATGTGTTGGCAGAGAACCAAAATCACAATATTTAGACAGCCTATCCACCACAACTAGTACCAGAGTATTTCCATGAGAAATTGGTAGGAAAGTTACAAAGTCCATGGAAATATCTTCCCACACTCTGTCTAGAATAGGCAAAGACTATAACAATCTAGCGGATTGTGTTGTACGATATTTGACTTTCTGGCACACTACATTTCCTGATAAAATCTTCTACAAATTTCTTAATGCCAGCCCAATAAAATTCTGCGCATAATCTTTTATATGTCTTTAGTACCCCCAAATGTCCTCCAACAAAAGATTCATGAAACTCCTTTAATAATAGAGAAAATATTGGGGAACTAGAAAGAAAAAATATTTTTCCTTTTTTATATATAAGACCATATTTAGTCGTCCAATATGTTCCTTCCTTTTCTCCATTTTGTATTTGTTTGTAAAGTTGCTGCCTCTGAGGAGTGTCAATGCAATCCTTCTTGATTTGATCAATGACTTTAAATAGGTATAGTTAGGAAACAAAAGAGTCCCACAGGGACCTTGACAATGCACCTGCCACCCTATTGTCCACTCCAGGCTTATATACCACTGTATAGTCATATCCCAATAGCTTAGACGCATATTTTTTAATCACTTGAGTTAATAATTCCTTTAAGCTTCGATGGTCAGTTCTGATAGTGAAATGATGCCCCGACAAATATTGTCTCCATTTTTTAATAGCTTCTACAATGGCATACATACATAAACTAAAGCCATTTGCATAGTCTGAGATAGCTTCTTACTATAATAACAAATTTGATGATTATTTTGTAAAAGCACAGCACCGATTCCCATACCAAAGGCATCAGTTTCCACCATAAATTCCTGAGAAAAATTAGGTAACATTAAAGTAGGAACTACGACTAAAGATTCCTTGAGAGTGTTGAATGCTTTTGTAGCTGCTTCAGACCGACTAAAGGAGTCCTTCAACAAGTCAGTTAAAGGACTAGCTATACTTGCATAACCTTTTACGAATCTTCTATAGTATCCTACTAATCCCAAAAATGATCTTAACTGCTTTAAGTTGTTGGTTGAGGCCAATCTTGAACTACTGCTATTTTCTTCTCATCCGGCCCCACACCTCGATTAGATACTATATTAGAAAGGGTGCGAGCTGATAGAAAAAGTTGCCCAGAATTTTAGAAACTAGCTTCAGCAGCAAAGACAAAATAAGGCAACATCAAATGAGGCAGTGACACCAACAGCTAGCAGTTGGGACACCATCACTTTACGAGTCAAAAAAATTGTCAGAAAGGCCATGCAGAAAGAAAATCCATCAGCCGACATCTGCTATTTGGAATTGGGAGTTCCTAGCTCCTATTTGATGCCTAGAGCAACCTATGTACAATGCCAGTCGGTCGATCATACAAGTTTCGATTGCCCAGAGCTAAATGGAGAATCTATCAATGCGCTGATGCAAGAGCAAACCAATACAGTAGCCCCATACTTCCCAAATGTGATGGGGGCTAACTAGAACCAAGTCAATCCAAGGAAATCTTGGCTGAGAACTCAGAATCACTCCAGTTTTTCACCACATAATCAAGTACAACTAGGACAAGGCCCGCAGTTGTATCAATTCTTAAACAAGCAATCAAATTCGATAGTACAATTGCCTCCTCCTCAACAACAATTGGCGCTACTAGCTCCACTTGAACCGTCAGGAATAGCCATGCTAAAAAGGATGATGCAAAATATGCTTAAGTAATTAGAAAGTCAGAATGATAATGTCAAATAGCTGTTCGAGAAAGTAGAAGGCCTGGTCGCTCACAACAAGATTCATGAAAGTCAGATTGCCCAACAAGCCGCTTCTACTTCCCGACCATTGGGTAGATTTCTAGGACAACCTGAACAGTATCCTCGAGAGCACTGTCAAGACGCGGTGCTATGGAGTGGGACTCAACTCCCGAAAAGGAAGATTCTAAAGTCTCCCAAATAAGTTGAACAACCAACAGAGGCAATGGAACCACTTTCCAAGGGCAAAAAGACAGTTGCATAACTGAATTCCAATACTACAACTGATGCTAACGCCCATAAAGTTCAATTCAGAAGCAGAAAGATAAAGAAGGGAATTCAATCGATCCCAGATATTTGCCTTTTCTGCGGAGGTTAGTAAAAAGTCAAACCGACCAACAATTCCTGATGTTTATGGAAGTTCTAAAGAAGTTGCAGATCAACATCCCCTTCGTGGAAGCTATTCAACAGATGCCAACGTATGCTCAATTCCTAAAAGGCATCCTATCAAGGAAAAGAAAAATTGATGCTCAAGAAACAGTACCTCTGATGACAGAAGTCAGTGCAACCATTATGAACAAGCTACCACCAAAATTAAAAGACCCTGGAAGCTTCTCTAGCTCCTGTGAAATAGGAAATCTAAAAGTGAATAGAGCTTTATGCGACTTGGAGCCAGTGTGAGCATGATACCTTTATCGATGTGTCAACAATTGGGGACTGCAGAGATGAAGCCAACTAATATGATCTTCTAACTTGCCGACCGATCAATTAAACATCCCAAGGAACCATTGAAGATGTCCCAATAGAGTGGGAAAGTTCTTCATCCCTACTGATTTTGTTGTATTGGATATGGAGGAAGACATAAATACTCCCCTTATCCTAGGAAGGCCATCCTTCACAACGGTTGGAGCTATAATCGATGTTAGGATTGGAAAACTATCTTTCCAGCTGGAGATGAGACCATTGTATTAAATCTTACCCGAGTCATGAAGCACCCATGTCTAACCGACGTAAATGAAGTTCAAGATATAGTGGATTCGATGGTGAAAGATGTACTGAACCTTATGTTGATCGATGATCCGCTGAGGAATTGCTTGACCAAAGAGGAAAAAATAGCCGCTTCCACTTCGAAAGAATACAAAGAGTTGTTGACAATACTCGGGAAACTTTCAAGCATTGAAGAAAGAAGTGGCTCCGAAGCTCGAGATGATGCTCGTGTTTCTCGATGACAAACTTCAAGACAAAGCCATGACGAATGGACTAGAGCTTCATCCATCAAAGACGCCAAAGGTCGAGATGAAACTGTTTCCCTTGACCCTCAGGTATGAGTTCCTTGGACCAAATTCTACATACCATGTTATTGTTAGCTCTACTCTCACTAGGGACCAGACTGACTCATTGTTAAACATCTTGTGAAAATATAGAAAGACTATAGGTTACACAATGGAAGATATAAAAGGTCTTAGTCCTTCTTTGTGCATACATAGAATTCCCTTAGAAGATGATGCTAAACCCACTAGAGAATTTCAAAAAAGATTGAACCCCATCCTCCAAGAAGTAGCAAAGAAAGAGGCGATGAAACTACTTGATGCAGGGTTAATTTATACTATTTCTGATAGTAAATGGGTGAGCCCAATCAAAGTCGTTCCAAAGAAAGGAGGGATGACCGTAGTTGAAAATGAGAAAGGAGAAAATTTAGCTAAATGCACCATCACAGGGTGGTGCATGTGTGTTGACTTTAGAAAACTCAACAAAGTAATTAGGAAAGATCACTTCCCCTTACCATTCATAGATCAGATGCTTGAATGATTAGCTAAACATTCTTAATTTTGTTATTTGGATGGTTTTTCTGATTTTCTCCAAATACCCATACACCCTAACGACCAAGAAAAGACCACTTTTACTTGCCCATATGACACATTTTCTTACAAACGTATGCCATTGGCCTCTGTAATGCTCCTGCAGCTTTCCAAAGATGCATGATATCCATATTTTCTGACTTTGTGGAAAACATTATGGAGGTATTCATGGATGACTTTTCTATCCATGGATCCTCCTTTGATCGTTGCCTGATCAATTTGTCTAAATTATTGCAGAGATGTGAAGAAGTCAATTTGACTTTTAATTAGGAGAAATGCCATTTTATGGTACAACAAGGAGTCATCTTGGGACATGTAATTTCCCAGAGATGGATTGAGGTTGACCCCACAAAAATAGAGGTTATTGAGAAGCTACTGTCCCTATCAATGTAAAAGGAATTCAAAGTTTTTTAGGACACAGGCTTTTTTTATCGAAGATTTATCAATAACTTCTCACAAATAGCCAAGCCTCTAACTTCTACACAAAGATGTTGAATTAGTCGTGAGCCTAGATGATCCAAGCTTTTGAGAAGATTAAGAGAGCTCTTATCTTGGCCCCGATTATGCAATCACCTGACTAGTCTCTTGATGCGAGAATTGATAACAATTAAATGCTAGCAAGTGCACTAGTCGCTCGAGTAATAAAGTATAAGAGTAGAGTATCGAACCCATGAGGAATTAACTTACTTAACTAAACTAATTTCAAAGACTAATAAGAGATGACATAAAGTTTGGGTAAAAGTACGTAGAAAATGAAATAACAGAAAAGTAAATAAATATAAAGCTCAGATTTAGTTTTTAAATGGATTAAGGACATGAAAGATATGATCTCCCGCATGGGTAAATCAATTATCTTAAGACATTAATAATTTGAATGTATTTCACACGGATATGCCTTCAGTTATAGTGAACTTAAGATGCAATGTGATGTAATCCCTAAACTATAGAATCACCTGCACGGGACAATTCATGTAGACCGCATAATCTAATATGCCACATGGTTTCTTCTAGATTACGACATGGATTGCTTCAACAGAAAGTTAAGATTCGATTCAAACAGAAGATAATTAAGGATTGATCACACTACATAGTCAACAATCATCATAGAAATCATTAAATCCTAAAGAAAAGCATTACGCACAACAATCATGTTCATAAAAACTAAACTAATTATTTGATTAATCATAAATAAGAAATTGTTCATATAGTAAAAGTTTTGCAATTAAAACTAAACAATAAAATGGAAACTAATAATACTGGGTGCTAAGATAGATAAATTAAACATGAAAATCTAAAATATCATCCCAACATTATGTAGAAGAAAGAGTACTCTTCAGAAGTAATGATGAAATGGCTACGCAATCCTCGCACGAGTCTACCACGCAGAAGTCTTCTCTTTTGCTCTTCAGAAATTCTCCTTCGTCCTTGGCTTGAAAGATTCGATTGCAGCCCTAGCATGATCTCTTCTGGATCTAAAAGTCTCTATTTATAGGGGTTTGAGTTTTCATATCATCGGAGAAGAAACAAAAACCTTTTTTTATGTAAAATATGGTAAATTCGGAGTTCATTTAGTTTTGAAATTTTGGCCTTGTCAAATCCAAAATTTAATCCATAATATATTTCTAAATCATCTTGGGATCACGTAGTATGAGTAGGAATCCTTGTGGACTTAAAATTCTTCCAAAAATCTGTCTAACACTCGAATTGGGGCTTCATCACGGCCTGTTACGATGATTTAATGGACTAAACAGGGTCCGAATCGGATTAGAAATAGGATTTCACGTCCTATAACATGGTTTCACGACCCTTACAGTTTCACAACCTGTGAAAGCCTAGTCATGGCCGTGTCTCGGGCACTTTTTTGAATGTATTTTAACGGCCAGTCAAAGTGTTGCAAGGCCATTTTCATGGCCCATTAAGAAGCTTTCACGGCCCGTTTGAGTACATTTATGTCAACCTTGCTATTTTTTTTGTTGACTTCGTAATTCAGTTTTTTGCTTTTTAGACAATAAAATATAATATTTAGGTACATTTTCATTATTTAAAATTAATGTAAATATGCTCATAAAATGATGCATGCTATTAAAAAATGATTTGAAATAAGGTTCAATGAAGTACTAAATATATGTTGGATTTTGCATGAATCAAACTCTCCCAGGCTTATATATTTGCTTGTCCTCAAGCAATGTTCAAGGAAAAGTTCCAACCAAGAAGGTCAATCATCGCTTCCACCCTGTTAGTCAACTAATTGTTCTTAGCACTAGATTTTATACATCGATCGTCAGAGTATCTCTTCATCATTTCAATGACACAACCTTGTAGAATTTCTGAATATTAGACATATTTAAATTCATCCAAGTTCAGCTCATGCAAGAAAATATGCAGTCTATCAAATAAGAGTCTCAATGTTGAAAACATAAGTGCATACTGAACTTATGTATTTTTTTCTTTAAAACTTCTTCACTTTAAAACTTTTGATATTTTCATTCACTTTTTTTCTCTTTTGTTGATTTGATACTTATGTTCTTCTCCATATTGCACAAGGTCGCCAAGCAAGAATTTCCTACGAATCTGATCACCTGGACACACCAAGGTTCCGGATAACACTTTTATACTTCTGTATTTTGTTTTATTGGGTTTCAACTAACCCTCTTTTATCTTTTTGCATGTTTTTCTTTTCTTTTTACTATAAGCTCAATAAACACTTAAATGTTCAACAAGGAGACAATTATTATCAAGACAAAAGAAAAATAAAAAAGAGCATGAACAAGAATTTGTCGTCCAAATATTCATAGTTCTACTTAGCAACATTCACATTCCAAATACCCAATACTAAGGCAATAAAAGATAAAATAATAGTTCTTCGAATTTCATTACTTAGCAGGATGTTGATCACTTGCTGATCACTATATGTTTCTAACCCATTTTAGATGCAATTCATACATATCGAGTCCCACTTTTGCCTATTTTTGGACCAATTATACTTGGAATGGATACATTGTGATAACTAGTTGATATTCCTCATTTCATACTTAATTCCATGTGCATAGAGGTTCTGAAATGCCAAAATCCATTAATATTTAAATTCTATGCAAAGTTATCATTTTGAGGACAAGTTATCATTATTATATGTCAAATTATCATTATTTTGAATGAACTGATTTTCAATGGTTTTCTTGCCCTAAATCCATCATTATCATATATAAATCATATTTGGATAGTCACATCTCAACTTGTGCAAAGTTTTAAGCCCATTTGAACAAGTTATCATTTTTCAAGTGCCAAGTTATCGTTAAAGGGCAATTCTATCATTTTGACATGCAAAATCATTAATTCTGCACAGGGACCTTAAGCAATCATCTTACTATTATTCTAACTCATTGCTGGTAAAATTTCATCACATTTGGATAACCACAACTCAAGTTATCACAAGTTATCATTTTTAAGTCATATAAGTTATCGTTTTTGGGCACACAAGTTATCACTTCTTAGAAATCTCATTCATATTTGATTTCTGAATGCACTCACTTGTTACTCTAGTCCATTTGATGCTTCTAATGCTTTGAATCACTTGCATTTGGATAATCCTTATGATTTGTGACAAGTTATCATTCTGGGCCCCTAAATTCATTAATAACGATACAAGTTATCACTCCTGCACAACTTCTAATCTCATTTGATATCTGAGCTAGCAATTATCATCACCTTATTCTTTATTTGTCAAAACACCATTCAAGGGCTTTGATGCTTGCTGTTTGGGGATTTGTAGTAGGGAGAAAGGTGGCCAAAAAGTGGAAAAAGATAGGGGGGACCACTGATTTCCTACACCAAAAGCTGTCACTGCAGCAAGGAATCTTCAGGCCAGAAACAGGTGGCTGCAATCAGGAGGATTAGAACATTCTGATGCTGATCCAAAGGTGTAGAGGAGTCATATAAAAGGTGGAATTTCTGGAGGAGGAAAGGAGGCTGGTCATTCAGGGTTTGGAGAAAGGAAGGGTTTCTACTGGAGCTGCTGCTGCTTGGAGCTGCTGCAACTGCCGAGACACTTCAATCAATGATTTGTATATGTTTCTCCTTCCATTTGATGTCAAGTTCTGTAAATATGAGGAGCTAAACTCCATTTCTTCTAGGATAGGGTAGTAGTTTAGATTAGTTTTGGATGGATATGGACAGAATTATAATCCTGCACTGAAATCAATTCTGGTTTTCAGATTTCAGAACTATTCTGCATTGATTCATGTTATCATTAGATCCATTTGCAAACTATGACTGAGATGTATTATTTGATCTAATTATCTTTCAAAAATGCATTAAGAGATAATGTCAGATTTCTGGATTCCATATAGATGCAAATCTGATTTTTTATTTTGGTTTCCTGAAAATCTGATTTCCTGATTTTTTCTGAATTTGATTTCTTGGACTATTTGAGTCTATTTGTCATTGTGGACCTGGTTAATAGAGCAGCTGAGAAGTTGATATTGTCCCCAATCTTGTTCAGAAATGATTCAAGATGTTTGACATTCTTCATGATTCAAATATGTTATTGTTTCTAATCTGATTTTAAAATCTAATTTCTGTTTCCTGAATTCTTTGGAATCTGATTTGCCAATTGAACCCCTGATTCTATTCAATCACTGAGAGGTGAACCTTAGAGATTTCTTGCAGTCCAGAGATGGGACAAGAAGCATTTGGCAAGTCTGAATTTCAATGAATAATGTTGCTAATTTTCTGAATTGCAGATTTCTCTTTTCTGGTTTCTATTTGAATTCTGATTTCCATTGTCAAGCCTCAACTTAATCCACTGCCGAGAGGTAGTCATTAGGTCATCCTTGAGATCCAGAGATGGGCCAAGGAGCAATGACAATTGTGAATTCCTGTGGTCATATGCTTTGCATTTCCAATTGAGTTGTGTTTGTGTGGATTTCATTTTCCTTGCAACCGAGAGGTTGAATTCAAATCCCCCTGGAATTCAGAGATGAATCAAGGAGCACAAGCACCATTATTGGATAGATTTCATACTGGTTTGATTGTTTGGAGTGGTTCCATCTTTTTAAGATTGCAATTTCAAGTTATCATTTCAGAATTTCTTTGAATTGTAAAAATCAGCATTGAGCCTTCATTTGAATCCATTGATAACTTGATTTTCAGTGAGGACCCTCTTTTGATTCAACCTAGCTAACAGCTATATGATCATATATTGCTTAGTTAGAGGTCAATTGAGCTGTGGGAACAGCCATTTTCAGGTTGAATCAAAAGCTGGACATTTAATGATAACTTGATCCATTCCATCCTTAATTAATTTAGATGAACCCCAAATCCTAGAAGAACCTTCCTCATTGATAGTTAAACCTTTCTAGTCATTAATTTAGCATTTATAATTCATTTTTACAGAAGTTTTCAAAACCCCAAAACCTGTTATCATTCTGCACTAGTTAAAAATTTGGTTTCACTTTCAACTTAAAAATTTGTTTTTAGCCATTAGAGTAGAACTAATCTTGATTATTTTAGGGTGTCTTAGACTTCAAATTCTTGTGGATACGACAACCTGAGTCTACTACAACTTACCTATGCACTTGTAGCTAGTGAGTTGGGAGACCAAAAATTTAAAAAATTTGACCCTTTCTTTAATTTCAGCAAGTTATCACTACTCAATCCCAAATATCACCATCAGATGTCCTTGAATAATGTTTGAAAATAAGAAAATATCAAGACATGAGAAAGAATGATATAGAATTTTTAATTTCTATATATTTTTGAGATGAAATATGCAAATAATAGATAAAACCTCATAAGAACGTATGCATTTAATGCAATATAAGATGATAGGCATGATGCATGAAAATGCAAACTCCTCCAAACTTTAACTCAACACTCAGTGTTAAAAATCAAATCTGAAAATCAAAATAATAAAGAAATCATAAAGGGAGGAATTGAAAAGAGACAACCTGATGTATCCCAATGTGATGGATGTGGAAGCCATAGAGAGAAGCATATATATGTATCAGATGTCTGGAGTTGCCGAGTTTGAATAGTGCATGCGTTGCTCAAAGGTGTGACGGGCTTGGATTGTAAGGATTTCTTTCAGATCCTCTTTTGCATGTGTAATAGCCCATGAAAAATAGGTAACGGCCTAGTGATGAAGATGTTCCCTAGCCGATGAAAATTGCTTTTTTCTATCACCAATGTTCACTCCCTTTACAAAAAAAAAACATTGATAATAATGGGTCGTGACCTTCTCTTAACGACTTTGAGCTCATGTAATCACGGGTTGTTACTTTTTAGTAATGGCCGTGAAAACTCATCTTCTTCCCTTGCGTCGAGGCTTATCTGTGGATGTGTTCGGTCATGACACTCAGTCACCAGAGAAGATGGTCATCCATGCTGAAATAACTTGTAGAGGTATCAATTGCATCTGATTAGGTGGCTGCTGCGGGAGCTTGCTGGAGATAGTTTGCCGCGAAGGGGAGACAGTCGGAGAGGCAGCACGGTGCTGGTTCTCGTCGGAGATGCAGAGGGTGATCATTGTTGCCGATCTCTAGGGGAATCGCAATACGACAGTAGGGACATTGGAGTTTAATGTGGTCGTTTCGTCGCCGAAGATGTCAAAGAAGGTTGCTGAACTCGTTAGCCGAACGGACGAAATGAAACTATCATCACGAAGGAAGCCATCGGGGTCGAAGAGGTCTCCGGCAATTGGTGATGCCGGGATGTTGCTGCCGGCGTGAAGTAGGTCGCCGGGGTCCTTGCTATTGGTCAGATATCGTGCTGCTAGAAGGTCGTCGGCGGTGGACAGAGTGTCATCGCCTACTGAGCGAAGAGGCATGAAAGAGCAGCGTCACGGACCTGCGTCTAAATAACAAACATAGAGAGGGTTGTGAATGCTTTCTCACGGGGCGTGAGTGGTGAAAAAGGTAATCCTAAGATATGAAATGACTCACTTACGAGCCGTGAAAGCATAATAACGACCCGTGAAAATTTTTGTGTGCTTCTCGGGAGCCTTCTGTGAGACTCGTGAAATCTAACTAATGGCTCTTAATGAACCCCGTGAGAGCTGATAGACTCGTGAGATTTGTGTAACGACCCATGAATAGTAGCATACAATCGTAAAATATATTTAACGACGTGTGACGACTGGTTTGGGCAAAAACTACACACTGTGAAGACTCTCGTGATGATGCCTGTGAGACAAGTGATGATAAACAAATCAAAGACAATTACTGATATGTTCGTGAATTGCCCGACACGACCCATGAGTTTGAAAATAATACCCGTTAAATAGTGCTTACGACTCATGATATTCTCTTCTTTTTTTTTTAAATTGGACATGCAAAGGATGATCAGTTCAAATAGAAAAAAAAACTAATTGAGATAAAATGAAGTTAAGAAACTAAATTAAGTAACGAAAATAACTAATTTAATCAAATGGAAAATAAAATTTAAACTGAGAGTTTAGGTGAAAGAGTAGTTCTAATTTAGGATCATTAACTTGACTTTTGATATGCACATGCTGAGACTAATATACGATGGTTGATTAAGATAATGTAAGTAAATCTGCAATTAAGGAACAATCTCACCGGGGTTATTGGATGTGATCATGAATGCTTCAGACGTGATGTTCAGCAAATGCGGTGATGGATGATGCTCACCAAATGTAGTGGTGGAGGATGCCTAACATTTCCACCATTATGTCGTTGTCTGGTGGTGGAGGTTCTTCAAGTACAACAACTTTCTTAAGTTGGAGTTGTGTTTTAAGCTGCTGGTTATCGTGGGTGAATGATTTATTCTTTAACCTCCATTGTTTTGATGTGGTTGGTGCGTTTGAGATTAGTGATGTACTTCTTTTCCCTTTAATTTTCCACTGATGTGTATTAGTCGGAGGGGACTCTATTGATGACGATGAAGTTCCTTCTCTCCTTGGTGATTTTTTATTTTGTGAAAGTGTGTTCGCAGATGTTGATGATGCTGATGTTTGTAATGGAGATGAAGTTTGAATAGTGGGGACTTCTGAAGTCGAGCTCCTCCTTTGAACTTGTCCCTCTTCCATGATATATGCACTTGTCTCCTTAATACACCATTGCATAGTTGTCCTTGCTGAAGATTTTATCCTTGGATGCTCTCTTCTTTAACATGAATTCTGATAATGACATGGGGATTCAGATTTTAGAGAAGTCAATTGCACAATCTGACTCTCTAACATATGTAGCTTTGCTTCCAAAGCATCAAACTTGAGCTCCGTGTCGAAAAGTCGAATCATCTCATTTTCTTCGATTTGCTTCTGAATTTGTGTTAATTGAGCTGCCAAATTCTGAATGGGTTGATTTTGCATTTGGGGCTTCTTTTCAATTGTTGTAATAAGTTGACCCATCATCCCTTCGAGGTCAACTTTTGGCTCATCATAAGATTTCGATTTGTGAAGAGTTGTAACATACTCCTGTGTCTCCTCACTTCGATGTTGCAAATTTGAAAGTTGCCTCTCAAGATTATCAATTTGATAGCTTTGTGTGGAGAGAGTTGCTTCAATAAAGGGCTCAATTTGTTTGTGATAATGCTTTCAGGATCCATGGAGAAGTCTTCATAAGGAGGTGGTTGAAGCATCTTTGTGTTGTTGTTACTTGTTGAAGCTTTGATGTCAACTTTATCATGTTGGACAGCAACTTGTTTTTCCTCAATGTGTTGGTTGATGGACGTTTTCTTCTTTCCCATTGAGGATATAGTGATATGAGCGTAAAAGTTGAGTCATGTACGAAAGATGTAAACCTGAAAACTTACACAACTAAAAGAAAAAAGTGAAAGAAATAGAAAAGTAAAGTCTCAAAGTAGCACAAAATAAGCGTATTAAGTAAAGAATAATTTCTCAGCAACGGCGCCAAAAACTTGATGCGAGAATTGATAACAATTAAATACTAGCAAGTGCACTAGTTGCTCAAATAATAAAGTGTAAGAGTAGAGTATTGAACCTACGAGAAATTAACTTACATAAATAAACTAATTTTAAAGGCTAATAAGAGACGACATAAAGTTTGGGTAAAAGTATGTAGAAAATAAAAATAACAGAAAAGTAAAATCTAACACTAATGATGCGTAGGTCCTTAGGATGATATATAATGATAGGAACAATATGTAATTTCTGTAAAATCATAAATAAATATAAAGCTCATATTTAGTTTTTAGACGGATTTAGGACACGAAATATATGATCTCCCGCACGAGTAAATCGATTATCTTAAGACATTAATAATTTGAATGTATTCCGCACGGATATGCCTTCAGTTATATTGAACTTAAGATGCAATGTACTGTAATCCCTAAACTACAGAATCGCCTGCACAGTTAATTCATGCAGACCACATAATCTAATATGACACATGATTTCTACTAGATTACGACATGAATTTCTTCAACATAAAGTTAAGAATCGATTTGAACAAAAGATAATTAAGGATTGATCATACTAAACAGTCAATAATCATCCTAGAAATCATTAAATCCTAAGAAAAAAATGTTACGCACAACAATCATGTTCATAAAAACAAAACTAATTATTTGATTAATTTGAAATCAATTATTGTTCATATAGTAAATCTTTTGCAAAATAAACAATAAAATGGAAACTAATAATACTGGGTGCTAAGATAGATAGATTAAATATGTAAATATAAAATATCATCCCAATAATATGTAGAACAAAGAGTACTCTTCAAAAGCAATGATGAAATGACTACGCAATTCTTACACGAGTCTACCGCGCAGAAGTCTTCTCTTTTGCTCTTAAAAAATTCTCCTTTGTTCTTGGCTTGAAAGCTTTGATTGCAAGCCCTAGCATGATCCCTTCTGGTTGTAAAATGTCTCTATTTATAGGGGTTTGAGTTTTCATGTGATCGGAGAAGAAATGGGAACTTTTTCTATGTAACGTAAGGTAAATTCGGAGTTCATTTAGTTTTGAAATTTTGGTCTTGTCAAACTCAGAATATGTTTTCAAATCATCTTGGGATCATATAGTATGAGTAGGAATCCTTGTGAACTTGAAATTCTTCCAAAATTCCATCCAAAATTTGAATTTGTGCTTCGTCACGACCTGTTACGACGATTTAATAGCCTAAATAGGGTCCGAATCAAATTAAAGATAGGATTTCACAGCCTGTGACATGTTTTTCATAGTCCTTATAGTGCTAAAATAGTGAATTTGACTACCTGTGAAGGCTTGATCACCGCCGTCTCTTAGGTGCTTTTCTCAATGTGTTTTAACGGCCTGTCAAAGTATTGCAGGACCATTTTCACGGCTCGTTAGAGCACATTTCTGGCAACCTCACTATTTTCTACTTTTCGGCTCCGTTTGAAATCTGATTTGAGTGTGGTTTTCTTCGTTGGCTTCATAATTCAATTTTCTTACTTCTTAGATAATAAAATACAACATTTGGGTAGATTTCCATTTTTGTAAAATTAATGTAAATAAACCCATAAAACGATGCATGCTATTAAAAAATGTTTCGAAATGAGGTTAAATGCAATACTAAAGATATGTTGGATTTTGCATGCATCATCTATACCCTTCTGAAATGCTTTAAAATGATGCATGTTGGATTTTTCATGTATTAGTTTGGGTCATTTGATTAACACTTTAGAATGCTTTTATGTTTAGAAAAGAAGAGTTTTGATTTGTTTTCACATAATTTCATTTAGATTTGATTTCTACCTAAATCTGGAAATTATTCATGGCAGGATATGAGAAAACATTGAAGAGAAGGCTTAAAACAGTTCAGAAGACTGTCACGGCCGTGACAGTTATTTTCATGGCCGTGACAAAAGATTCTACAGGCAAAAATTTGACTAAGGCACTGTCATGGCCGTGACAGTTCTGTCATGGCCATGACAGACAATTTTCAGTAGAAATTTGGCTAAGTATTTTTTCAGCCTTGACAGCCTTCTGTCATGGCCGTGTCGGAGCCTTTCACGGCCTTGACAGCCTTCTGTCACGACCGTGACGACGGTCTGTTAGGCCGTTTTAAAACCGTTTTTATCCACTTTTTGGATATATTTTCAGTTTCTTTTCTTGGGAGATGAAAAAACCTATAAAAGGAGGCAGAAGAGGGCTTGGAAAAGGATCCCAGGAGCATACTTTTGAAGCCTACAAAGAGGAGAAGATCGAGAATAATAGCGAAGCTTTGCCGGAAACTCGCGAGAGCACGTGCAAAGTGGCTGCCAGAGTTCTTCATTTTCTTTTCCTAATCTTTTACATTAGATTTGATGTTGTTATTCTCAGATTTATTCTTTCATTAGGGTCATTCTAGTTGAACCCTATTATGTTTTGGAGTCTTTCTTAATATTAGTTTGATTTGAATCTTTAATAGCATTGCAATTTCATGTTTAATGCTTTCCTTTGATTCCATGATTTATGATTTGATTGTTATCTGAGAAGAAGTGATTATTTTCATAATAGTTTCTAAGGATTGATTTTAATTATTGCATGTCGCAATTAGGGAAATCGAAAGAGACCTAATTTGTGTAGTTATTAAGGTGACTTGAGAAAGCCCTTAATATTAATTTCGATTGAATGCATCTTATGATTTAATTAAGTAAATTAAAAATCGAAAGGATTGATTTATTTTAATTATTCATAAGATAATAGTTAAAGCCTGAAACATTGGTTAACTAATTTTGGGAATTCACTTTGTTATTGATTCAACTAATTCTAAGTTAAGAAAATTCATTACATTCTAGTGGTGATAATTAGGTGCTCTAATCATCAAATCATTATTTATCCATGTGATTATTTGCTTTATTTTTATTATTTTCTCTTTATTCACATCTGAAATCATATATTTTCTCAATTTCTCAATTAACAAAGTTAAAATAGAATCTAAGTTATTAACCGTCCTCATGGGAACGATAACTCTATTCATTTACTTTATTACTTGAGCGACTAGTGCACTTGCTAGCGTTTGCTATCAATTCTACACGCATCAAGTTTTTGGCATCGTTGCCGGGGATGTGTTTAATAATTTTTATTTTTATTTTACTTGTTATTTGAGATCTTTTATTTTCTATTAAATTCCACGTAGATTCTTATTAATTCACATACTTTCATATATTTTTTATTTTATGTGGCCAGGAAAAATTTTCGAAAGACAATTCAGAATGACAACAAAACCAAATACTATGGTAGATTATTATTTGGAAGCCCAAAGAAAGATGATTAAGGATCATGAAGTACAAATATCACAACTTGCAAATAACAGTATCCCACTCATTCTCGTGGTACAAGCAAATTCTTCAATTGAAGACAAGATGTTAAAGTTCATCACAATGGCTGAAGAAAAAATTCAACTTCAAGAAAGAGCCTTTATGAAGTTGTTGGGACAAGTAGAACAATTGAAGGCTAAGATTCAAGTAAAAAATGTTGTTCCTACATCCACCCAGTCAAAGTCAAATTCCAACATCGAAGAAAAGTTGTGCCAATTGATTGGAGTTATAGAGAAAAGATTTATCCTACAAGATCAACTCATAAGCAATCTACAATCACAGTTGGCACAGTTGAAGGATCAATAACCGGTTATTATTTCTTCTCCTCCTCAATCCCCAAATTTTAATGTTAAGTTTGATATGATGCAGGCAAAATTTCAAGCATTAGAGACGAAAGTGGAGTTGGCTTCTCAGATTGCTTATGCCTCGGGGGATAAAATTTTGGATAAATCTATACTTATTATATGCCCATGTCATTTGCAATATTTTAATCCAGGCAAAAGACGACCGAAAAAGAATTATTATCAGAAGACATGGACTACGCAATGGAGGGTCAAGGAGACAAGTGAATATATTATGGAAGATGGACAAGTGCGAAGAAGAGATCCGCCTTCGGAAACTCCAACAGCCATCCCAATGGTACCTTCAAATCATTCATTGGTAGAAGGGAACACATCATCATCACATCAGACAGCACAAAATTTGATGCATTGTAAACCCAAGGATCAAGCTCCACAAAAAGATTCAGGTACTTCTTTCAAAGTGGAGGGACAATACTTTGAACATTACATCAGAGGTAAGATGGAAAAAGGTCACTTCGAATCCCTTCTAGACACTTGAGGTAGCAGAAGGATAAAAGTCAAGCTAAAGACTATAACTTAAAACTATACTCTTAAACTTTTGCCCTCTTAGTTTTAGTTTAGCATTAGTATTGGATTCTTTAATTTAGATTAGTTAACATTAAAAATTGTTTAGATTGAGATTGCTCCAGGAGGCCAAGGCCGTGATAGTTCTGAAATGCAAAAGTCTAAATCATGCCGGAAGAAGCCTATGAACCGCCCAAGCACTGTGACCAAGATATTTTTAATTGCTCAGCAGAAGCTAGAAATCATCAGGTTGTCTCTACTCCTTTTGCATTTTATCATATATTATTTTTATTTCGTAGTTTTCATGTGCACGTGCCTAACACTAGGGCAGTGTCAGGTTTAAGCTTGGGGGTATTTATTTAGGGACTTGGTCTTGTTTCATTTGCATGGCATGTCTATTTTGAACATTTTGAATCGATCATCTTATTTTGTTTGGCATGCATCTAAATATGAAAATTTTAAAAATTTTGTGCCATCTCATTTTTCCTTGTTTATTATTTTATTGTTTTTAAGCTTACTTTTAGAACATCACATAATCTATGAAATTCAATCATTGTTTCTTTTTATCGGGTATCACTAGAGTATTGGGATTTGGATTGAGTTTGTTGCTAAGTAGAAGGACTAGCTTTTAAATGATGAATTTCTCTATTATTTACTATGATGTTAGTCTTGATTATAATTGCATCTTTATTGAAAGCATTAAGTCTTTTTGGAGCTTATAATTATGCTATTTAATTTTAATGTTAAAATGAAATGAAAAAGAGGGCTAGTTGAGCTCCAACAATTAAATGATAAGTATAAAGTATCCTCTGGAACCTTGGTGTGTCCGGGTAATTAGATCCGTAGCGGATACTTGCCTGGCGACCTAAGGGCATCTGCTCTGGGATCCGTTGGTTGAAAGCCCGTTACATGGACCACTTTGTTCAATACGGAGGATTACTAAATTCATAAAGTAAAAAAAAAATCTTAATGCTAGAATGTGAAATGATAATAGTATGAAAATAAGCTCCTTAAAGACTTGTGGTTCAATATTGATACTCTTATGAGATTGACTAATATTAGTTGTAGATATACAGACATGTTTGAATGCTAAGAATTCTGCAAGGCTGGGTATTGGTTGAGAATATATACTCTGGTGATGGTTGTGTAAAAGAACAGTGGGAGAAAAGTATTGGTTTTGTGATGGAGCCTGTACCTTATCTGAAATTTTCTTGAGGACAAGCAAAATATTAAGCTTGGGGGTATTTGATGCATGGAAAATCTTGTATAAGTTTGGGTCATTTGATTAACACTTTAGAATGCTTTTATGTTTAGAAAAGAAGAGTTTTGATTTGCTTTCACATAATTTCATTTAGATTTGATTTCTACCTAAATCTGGAAATTATTCATGGTAGGATATGAGAAAACGTTGAAGAAAAGGCTTAAAACAGTTCAGAAGACTGTCACGGTCGTGACAATTATTTTCATGGCCGCGACAAAAGATTCTACAGGCAAAAATTTGACTAAGGCACTGTCATGGCCGTGACAGCTTCTGTCATGGCCGTGACAGACAATTTTCAGTAGAAATTTGGCTAAGTATTTTTTCAGCCTTGACAGCCTTCTGTCACGACTGTGCCGGAGCCTTTCACGGCCGTGACGACGGTCTGTTAGGTCGTTTTAAAGCCATTTTTATCCACTTTTTGGATATATTTTCAGTTTCTTTTCTTGGGAGACGAAAAAACCTATAAAAGTAGGCAGAAGAGGGCTTGGAAAAGGATCCCGGGAGCATACTTTTGAAGCCTACAAAGAGGAGAAGATCGAGAATAATAGCGAAGCTTTGCCGGAAACTCGTGAGAGCACGTGCAAAGTGGCTGCCAGAGTTCTTCGTTTTCTTTTCCCAATCTTTTACATTAGATTTGATGTTGTTATTCTCAGATTTATTCTTTCATTAGGGTCATTCTAGTTGAACTCTATTATATTTTGTAGTCTTTCTTAATATTAGTTTGATTTGAATCTTTAATAGCATTGCAATTTCATGTTTAATGCTTTTCTTTGATTCCATGATTTATGATTTGATTGCTATCTGAGAAGAAGTGATTATTTTCATAATAGTTTCTAAGGATTGATTTTAATTATTGCATGCCGCAATTAGGGAAATCGAAAGAGACCTAATTTGTGCAGTTATTAAGGTGACTTGAGAAAGCCCTTAATATTAATTCCGATTGAATGCATCTTATTATTTAATTAAGTAAATTAAAAACCGAAAGGATTGATTTATTTTAATTATTCATAAGATAGCAGTTAAAGCCTGAAACATTGGTTAACTAATTTTGGGAATTCACTTTGTTATTGATTCAACTAATTCTAAGTTAAGAAAATTCATTACATTATAGTGGTGATAATTAGGTGCTCTAATCATCAAATCATTATTTCTCCAGGTGATCATTTCCTTTATTTTTATTCACATCTGAAATCATATATTTTCTCAATTTCTCAATTAACAAAGTTAAAATATAATCTAAGTTATTAACCGTCCTCGTGGGAACGATAACTCTACTCATTTACTTTATTACTCGAGCGACTAGTGCACTTGCTAGCGTTTGCTATCAATTCTACACGCATCACCTTCGAAGTGATGTGCGATACTAGTGACTTTGAAGTAAGAGCAACTCCGGGCTAGAAAAAAAATAGAGTTTATTAGTTTGGGGTTTGTTTGGATGTAATGAAACATAACGATAAGGAATTAAAAAGTTGATGTGTTATAAAAAAATTGATACAATAGATTAATTTTAGTGGGTGTTAGAATAAAAATAGGTATTATGATTATAAAATATAATTTTATGAATTGATAAAAAAATAGTAATAACATTTTTTATTAAAAATTATTTTAAAAATATATATTATTTAAATATAATAAATAATATTTAAAAAATATTATTTTTATGAAATGACAAGTAATGCATAATATAAATTAATCATTTTATAATAAATATATTATATTGAATAAATAAATTATTTAGTGAGAGAAATGTAAAAAAGACAAAATAAGAAAAGAAAAAATAAGAAAAATGATTTTAGAAAAGAGATTTGTCACGTAAAAATATTGAAAAAAAGAGCAAAAGTTGCTATAGTGCTCCGGTTGTGAAATCGGAGGGTGGGAACTAGGGTCACATATCCCTAACTCCCCAATTTCCACCTTGGGTTTTTGTTACGGTTTTGCCAAACGTACGTCATTTAGTGAAATCGACGACCGGATTGATTCTGATTGTCAAACACAATCTTAATGTTTTTGCTCTAATTATGAACCCACCAATATTAGGATGACAAATGAAAGTTAAAAAATAAATCTTATTGAATTATCTAAGCAAATTGATACTATTAATATTTTCTAGAAATCTAGTATATTACTATTAAATTTTATGATATTGAATCCTCACGTCTCCTAGCTCTAGGCATCTGAAACCAACTTTGGTACACTAACACTCTTTCTATAGAGATGTACTTGCAATGGAGGGATCATACACTCAACAACAACAACAACAAAGCCTTATCCCACTAGGTGGGATCGGCTACATGGATCATATTACGCCATTCTGTTCTATTAGTAACCAAACCTTTCGGTATATTATTCACCAATAGATCTTGCTCTATTAGTTCGCCAAGTGTCCGCCTTGGCCTCCCTCTCCCTCTTTTAATCGGACTCCAGATTATTTGATCTACTCTTCTTACTGGCGCATCTAATGGTCTACTCTGAACATGACCAAACCATCTCAAATGATTCTCTACCATTTTCTCACTAATAGGAGCCACTCCGACTCATTCACGTATATGGTCATTCCTAATCTTATCTAATTTTGTATGACCACACATCCATCTCAACATCCTCATTTCGACTACCCCCACTTTACGTTCATGTTGTTCCTTCATAGCCCAACATTCACTACCATATAACACTGCTGGCCTTATAGCAGTACGATAGAATTTTCCTTTAACTTTATTGGGTACTTTTCTATCACAAAGAACTCCAGTGGCTTTCCTCCACTTACACCAACCAGCTTGAATTCTATGATTAACATCGTCATTAATCTCACCATCTTGTCTTACAATTGATCCTAAATATTTAAACTTTGTCACTTGAGGAATTATATCCTCCCCTAGCCTAACTTTCAAATCGTCTCTAAGTTGTTTATTTGTGAAATTGCTATGCATATATTCTGTTTTATTCCTACTTAAACGAAAACCCTTTGACTCCAACGTATTTCTCCATATTTCCAATTTTGTATTAATCTCTTCTCTTGAATCTGCTAAAAGTACTATATCATCCGCTAATAGCATGCACTTAGGTACCTCCTCTGTGATACTCTCGGTTATAGCATCGATAACTAAGTTAAATAGATACGGGCTTAAAGCTGATCCTTGATGTAGGCCAATTCCTATAGGAAATTTATTTGTCTCACCTCCGAGTGTCCTAACCCTAGTCAATGCCCCATCGTACATATCTTGTATTACCTTAATGTAGGCAACACTCACCCTCTTCTTTTGCAAGGCTTTCCAAAGTACATCCCTTGGTACCCGATCATACGCCTTCTCTAAGTCAATGAAAGCCATATGTAAGTCTCTTCTCCTACTTCGATACTTCTCCATCATCCCCCTTAGTAAATAAATCGCCTTTGTAGTGGATCTTCCTGGCATGAACCCAAATTGTCTCTTAGAAATACTAGTCTCCATTTTCAATCTATGCTCAATCACTTTTTTTCATAATTTCATTGTGTGACTCATAAGTTTAATCCCTCTATAATTTGCACAATTCTAAATATCCCCTTTATTTTTGTAAATAGGAACTAATGTACTTAATCTCCAATTATCAGGCATCTTTTTCGACCGTACACTCGATAAGACAAAAATCAAGGCAAGTCATGGTCGGACATTATAAAAGGCATGATGCCACAAGCGATGGTACAACTATCGCAGAGACAATGGAGAGAGATCCAAATGATGGTAATGGCAGAGATTGCATTCATGTCGGAGGAGGTGGAGACTATGGAGAAGCGAGCAGTGGTAAGCGGCTCGGATCTAGACTTGGCACCTTATGGAAGTTACAAGAAGCCCCAAAATCGGTACATCTCGGCAATACTTGTCCATTGTTCATTTTCTCTAACACAAATGACAAGATGTAGGTACTATTGGGGAGCCCATGGAATGTAGAACATTTGCTTCACTTGTCTCAAGCTATATCGTTCTTTAAGCCCATGGAATGTATGGTGTATTTGATAGTTTGGATCGGGCTGCCAAGATTAGTCTTCGAGTTGGGCAGTCAAAAGGCAATATTGAAGATAGCAAGCCACTTTGGGATACCGTTAAAGCTTGAGGTTGCAAACCACAAGGAGGTGCGAGCCCTTGTGAATGGATAGAGATATGAAGGACTACCATCGATTTGCTTCTGGTGTGTTCATGTGGGGCATAGGATGGAGATGTGTTCAAAAAAAGTTGTCGATGGAGGAAATGTTGATAGAGTGGCCTGGGATGTAGTTCATAAGGTACTGACCTTGATGAAGCCTCTTGTGCTTTTCATTGAGTGGGTAATGGCTTGTGTTAGATCCCTTTATTCCTATTGTTTACCTCATTTATCCACATCTTGGCAGCTAGGGCTTGAAGAACGAGAAAGAGAAGAACAAGGAGGAGGAAGAAGAGGATGAAAGAGGAGAATGATTCAAGGTTAAGGTATGTAAAAGGGATCCAAAATCCTCTCTCCTCTCTCAATGTTCTTCCTGTAATCGATTGAGAGCAAGAGGGACACCCTATTCTCTTATTAGATTGTGACGGAGGATTCTTAATGATGAAAATAATTAGATCTATGCATGTATATGCATGTATAAGTTTTTCATGATCAGATCTATGCATGTACAAGTTTCCATGATTAAATCCAATAGTTAGGATTCATATGTTCTTATTGTTCATGATATGGGGATGAACCCTAGATCTAGAAATTGGATGTTTTTGCATATTTTTCATATTCTTTTGATCCTATAATGTTTGAAAAATATGTCTTCAATGATTCATTTGATTATACATCATTTTCTCAAAGTTTTGAATTGAAAATCGTGTAAAATCGGGCTAGGCAGCGGGACTCTAGAGTTTTGTCACAGTCGTGATGCACACTATCACGCTCGTGACAGAACGGCTGGAAAACGGCCAAAAATCAGCTTCTGTCACACCCATGACAATACATGTCATGGCCGTGACAAAGTCGTCGCACAGCCGTGAGAGGGTGTTGGTACGGCCGTGACCAAAGTGTTTTTTTCAGGGTTTCTGTCACAGTCGTGACAAACTATTTCACAGCCGTGACTGATGCTGAAATCCTCTATGGTGTGTTAAAAGTTATTTTCAAAGTATTAATAGTATGTATTGATGCTTGTTAATTTTACATGAACCCATATACACGTATATGTATGTTTCCCACGTAACTAGGTTAAAATATGAAGATTGAGCGACGTAAATGTTTGTTGATTGTAGAGCATGATGAATCCAGTTGTGGATGATGTTACATGTCTCCCCTCTATGGCCCTTTATCGGATATTTACCTGGAATGATCGTTACACACATCAGCAACAGTGTGTGCATTCCGATGTCGCCCTTAGGCGAGAGTCTAGATTGATCGTTACATACATCGACAACGGTGTGTGCATTCTGATGTCACCTTCGGGTGAAAGGGGAGCATTGTCTCCTAGGCCTATCTAGTCTATTGAGAGGGCAACGTCATAAATCTCAACTATCGAAAGATATAATCTAATGAAAATGACCAATGATCGATCGAATGGAATGATGTCCCATGCAAGTGGAAGTTCGAAAGGGTTATAAAGCAACACCGAGAAAAGTTATGAAGGCGATGGTTATGGTAAGTGTACTTCACTTATGCTCCTATGAATTGAATTGATGATTGTTATGATTGTCCATACTATATGTTTGATGAATTGACTACATGTTTCCATGCTCTATATTATTGCATGATGATAGAAATGGTATGAATGAATGACATGTAGATCATATATTAAGACATGGCATGCATATTGTTTACTTCTTTTAAGATGATGATGCATATCATGTAGCATCCTGTTTAAGATTATGACATCGCATAACATGGCCTTTACATACTCTAACAAGGAAACCTCAACATCCTGGATCCGTACAGGTGCATAATGATTGGATGGATGACGGCTCAGCTCATGACGAGATGATTGCACACCAGTCTAGGAGGAGTCTTTATTTTGTAGTCTTTTTACTATGTTTTCTCAAGAGATGTTTTGACTATGGCTTTAAGATGTTTTAAATTGCTATTATTGATGATATTTAGATATTTTTTCAATTCTATAACATTACTTTTGATGTTTTAACGAAATTTTCCACATTTAATGAAAGATTCTTTTAACTTATTTAAATGGTTTTATGCTTCCGTGATAATCATATTTTATTATAATTATGTGATGACAAACAGGATAACACAGTCGAATGACTTAATTGTCCTTGACAATTTAGGAGTGAAATTCGGGGTGTTACAGTTTGGTATCAGAGCATGGTTAGGACCTATGCTTTATATAATTGTTAAGTGTCTAGGTCCATGTGCAATCGTCGTGAGCAGCCACCCAAAGTTGAATATGTAAGTATTGTGCCATTGATTGTATTGTTAAATTGACTAACTTATGTTGGCTAATTATTGTTATGTTAAGGATGGAAGGTCCCTCCAACGCTTCGGGAGACCAGAGAGAGCTCATTGAGAGCATGACTCACATGGCGCGGGCAATGGAAAGGAATGCGAACTCGAGCCACTCTAGCAGGTCGAGCTCAAGAATAAAAAAATTCCTAAAATTTCATCCCCCTACCTTCATTGGGGATAGAGATCCAAACAAAGTTGAAGCTTGGCTGGACATGATCACCGAGAAGTTCAAGGTAATGAATTGCTCCGAGAGGCATATGGTTAATCTTGCCATGTATCAATTGACTGACCAAGCTCGTCACTAGTGGAAGTCTGTCAACATGACTCAATTTAATGATAAGGAAGAGATCAATTGAAGGGAGTTTAGGAAAGCCTTCAAGAACCACTACCTTCCCCCACATGTACAAGGGAAGAAGGCAGCAGAGTTTATGAATCTGCAGCAAGGGAGCATGTCTGTTGAAGAGTACCTCAAAAATTTTTTGGACTTGAGAGGTATAGCCCACTAAAGGAGGATGAGAAGATCAGGGTCGACCACTTTCTAAAGGGACTGCATCCTCGCTTGAGGATAAATTTGAAGTGTGGAGACCCTGAGACCATGGCAAAGGTAACCTCTCTAACAACCAACCTGGCTAGGGAGATTGATGAACAAAAGAAGTATGAACAAGGAAAAAAGTCTAGAAAGGACTAGAAGAGAGACAAAGGCAAGAAGTACAAGGACCCCAAGCCTTACTCCAGAGGCGACGGTGGACAAGGATGCAAGCCCTGTTCCTTCTACCATATATTCCATCATGTTGAGTGCAGGATGAAGTCAGGAGCATGCCTGAACATGGCAAGATGGGCCACTTTACTAGAGACTACACTGAGAAGAAGCTCGAGTACCAAGACAAGGGCAAGGGAAAAGCTGAAGGCCAAGAGCCAAGAGAGAGCACCTAGAAGGGTCTACACCATGCAAGTTGATGAGGCCTAGAAGTCCAATGGTGTGATCCAAGGTAATCTTCTTATCACATATCACTATGTCCGGTGCTACTCACTCTTTCATATCATCTGCATTTGCTGATTTGTTGAATGTTGAGAGAGTAAATATGAGGTGACAGCTAGATATATCAACTTCACTTGGGAGAGTTTCCACCAGACAGTATCTCCTAGAGACACCAGTCATGATCGAAGGAGTAAACTATTTAAATAACCTTGTAGTACTACCTATGGTAGACTATAATGTTATTCTAGGCATGGATTGGTTATCTTACCATGATTCCTATTTGAGATGCCGAGAGAAGAAAGTGCAGATAGACAGGAAAGATGGGATTTTTGTGATCTTTCACAGAATTCCGTCAGAAGAGAAGAAGATGATTTTTTCAATGAAGGCAACCAAGCTGCTAAATAAGGGCTACGAAGGATTCCTACCAAGCATCATCAAAAGTGACTTTCAACCCAAGCCACTAGAACAAGTTGAAGTGGTTAAGGACTTTCTTGATGTATTTCCTGATGAGATCTCGGGATTACCTCCGGAAAGGAAGATTGATTTTCACATTGATCTAATGTCAGGGACGGCTCCCATCTCAAAACCTCCCTATAGAATGGCACTAGTAGAGATGAAAGAGGTGAAGACTCAACTATAAGAACTACTAGACAGAGGGTTCATCAGGCCAAGTGTGTCTCCATGGGGTGCGGTGCACGTGTCCTATTTGTGAAGAAGAAAGATGGTTCACTAAGGTTATGTATAGACTACAAAATGATAAATAAAGTGACCATCAAGAATAAGTACCCTTTGCCCAAGATTGATGACCTATTTGATCAGTTATCCACAGCGTCGGTCTTCTCAAATATTGATCTAAGGAGTGGGTATTATCAGCTCAGAGTAGCTGATGAAGACATTGCAAAGATGGCATTTAAATCAAGGTATGACCATTATGAATTTTTTGTTATGCCTATTAGACTAACAAATGCTCCTGCAGCATTTATCAATAGAATTTTCAAGCCTCATCTTGACAGTTTTGTCATAGTGTACGTGGATGATATCCTGATCTACTCATCAAGTCTATAAGAACACTAGAAGCACCTACAAATAGTTTTGGATAAACTGAGGCAACACCAATTATATGTCAAATTCTCTAAATGTGAATTCTGGTTGGAGCAAGTTATGTTTTTGGACCACATAGTGTCAAAGGAAGAATTCTCAATGGACCCAAGCAAGGTAGACGCTATCATCAATTGGGAAAGGCCAAATACGATGACAAATATGAGAAGTTTCCTTAGATTAGCCGGCTACTACAGAAGGTTCATCCAAGACTTCTCAAAGATTGCTGCCCCTATGATCAAGCTGACCAGGAAAGGAGAAAAGTTCAATTGGATATATAAATGTGAAGATCGCTTCCTGGAACCGAAGAAAAGATTGACCACAGCATCAGTGCTAACAATTCCCACATGAGTTGGAGGCTACGTAGTGTGTGTGTCAGTTGATTTGGATTGGGTTGTGTGTTGATGCAACACAACATGAAAGAGTGGTGGCTTATGTCTTAAGACAACTCAAACTACTAAGAAGAACTATCCTACTCATGACTTAGAGTTGGCGGCGGTAGTGTTTGCTTTGAAGATATGGATGCACTATTTACATGGGGAAGAATTTGAAGTGTTCACTGATCACAAGAGCCTCAAATATGCGTTCACTCAAAAATAGCTCAACATCATACAGAGGCGATGGCTAGAGTCTCTGAAGGACTATGAGTTTGACATTCTTTACCATCCAAGGAAGGCCAACTCAGTAACAGATGATCTAAGCAGAAGATGGGATGGGTGTGACGACCAACCTCGACCTGACTAAAGCGCATAGTCCTTAAAGTTCGATTATAACTAAAGCGTAGGAATTGTGATTCAAAAAGAAGCTGTCATAAATTGCATGACCTCTGTATACGGAGGATAATGGCCAAAATGGAAACATGTGCATACAGTGTATCCATCTCAAAATATAATTTGTCATATGATAAGAAGGGACAAAGTCCATAACATGGCAATAAAAATATAGGAACATTTCAGCTCAACCTCATGTAGAACAAAAAGATGCAAGTCTCCAACCAAAGGACACTATGATCACAAGATCCAAAATTCATTTGCCAAAAGTTTTCAAGACTGGAAATTGGCATACATTTAAAGTTTTTTTAAAGCCTTAGGTAGATAATAAGGACTAATTCCTTCCTCACACAGCCTACTCCCAACCATGAATTTTCTAAAATATACTTAGCAGTCATCACTTGCAAGGAATAGAAAATGAGAGGTAATCACTATGAGCTTAGTGAGTGGAGGGCACATGAATATAAGAAAAATCAAGAAAACCGATATCCCACATAAAAACTGAAATCCAAAAAAAAATGTATGAGATGATATGACAAAACAGTTACTCTCTTTAACTACAAAGGAAGTAGTGTAAAGAGAGGAATATTCCTCACCTTGGGCGTATGGCCAATACGATTCCTAAGTAAGCTGTTGTGCGGACTAGGAGTTGCCACCATCGATATCATCCTTGTGTAGGAAAGTGTAACTCATACTATGGATTTAATATTTTCCATCATGGAATGGTCTTAATCGTTGCCGCACCTACTCGTAGTTGATCAAGCTCCGATGAAATAAAAATCTCGCTACAAAGCGATTTTTTGTATGATATAATTAATATGATGTATGAATGCACATGCTCTGACAAATGAGCAAATCCATGGTTCAATTTCTACACATTCCGAAAATCCACATAAAGCATAGAATACGAGAAAGCACCATAAGTTCAAGAAAATAAATTAGATTTCAAATAATTTCCAGTTCTCATTCTCCAATGGCATAAAAGCACACATTACATATGATGCGAAGAATTCCCTTAAATGAATCAAAATCCAAATAGAAAACTTGTCTTACATCGGTGTAAGACTATGGAAGCTACTAGAGCTTTACTTAATATTATCATGTAATCCACTCACCTCGGGTAGATTCGTTCACATTCAATCGTTCGTCCGAGTCAAATCTAGCAACCTAACCAATATATTATATAAGTCAATCACTTGAAGTGTGTAGCAGGTTATAAGGACTTAATATTGCAATAATACTTAGTTGTCCCTAACTACCTTTATTTGCATAAATGATCACTTCCCTAATCATTATCATTAGCAACTAATAATAAAAAATATATTTTATTATGATATATTCTTATATTTATTTAATATTAATGATATCAGATTTCAATTTTTATACTTTTATAAAAGACCTTTGTAGTAACTCTTCTTAGACAATAGTACCTAGTCATCTAGATAACCCATCGGATTACCAATTCATTAAATGTAAATATACATTACTGTTGATATTATCATTGATACATGTTAATAATACATTAACTCATTCTGTTTAGGTAGTTTAGCATATATTATTATGTAATGGCTTGATTTTATAAATGCATAAACAACTTATTCATAATCCATCTAAGGATTCAAAGATTTCATGGCTGCTTTATCATGGATAGATTGTATTATTATACTTTAATTTACTAATCTACTCACAAATGCTGAATTTTAATCAAGTTAGTATCTTATTTACAGGTTAGTTATATGCAAAAATTTTGCAGTTTAATCTACTATTATCTTGGAACAACTTCTATATAAATGAATCCAACAATCCTTTCTCTCTCCCTTCCTTTACCAACCCAACAGTCACATTATAACATAATTAACAATCAACACAAATTTTAAGTTCAAACTTCAACCAGCAAATTAGATGCATACCCTTCTTATGTAAATTCACTCAATCGGTACATTTGTTTCCTCCAATAATGTGTTTTACTTTTGGAGCGAAGAAGGGCAGCATTAATATGTGAAAAAAATATAAATCAAGGCCTATTCACATCAAGTAATGCAAACTGATCCTAGTTACTCTCACCAGAACTTAGAATGGTTCTGGATTCAGGTTCCTGACGTGCTCCGATGGCTACGAGGGCTAGGCGTGAAAAGAAATAGAACAACAATGTCTTCAACACAAATGAAGAGAGAAAGAAGAAAAAAAAAGAAACAAAATTAGTCCACGGTCTGGAATAGCAACTTGATATGGGAAGATTCAAAGCACTTACAAATAAGAAATGTTCAAACAAAGGCTTCCACGATGGCCGATGACTCGATTTTAGAGGTGAAAAATGGAACCTTTGCACTAAGAAAGGAGAAGAGTTCAGAACAAACATCTATTGATCTCCCAAATTGATGAGCCAAAGATTTTAAGGAGGGTTTCATACCTACGAGATGAGAATCCAAATGCCTTTCCAATGATTTATTGGGCTTCAGATGATAACATTCCAGCATCAAGGAAAAGGGCACCAACTATAGTTTGCAGGAGACTCATTTGTGGGAGAAAAGGATATGGAGGAATAGGTGTAATATCCCAAATCTAATTCATATATCATTATATGTTTTAATATTATAACTTATTATTGATGAACAATATGATATATGTGTTCGTTGTAATGTCACTTATCAAGTTTTTAAAATTTTGTTCAATTTAAATAAAGTATTAAAATATAATTAATAGACATGCTATGCTATGCTAAAGCATATACTCATACCATTACGTATGCATATAGTTATTAACATGTAGATTAAATCTCAAGATCCAATCAAATGTTGCCAAGTAGCACCTTGAAAAAGTATGTGTAGAAATATTCAATATTGAAAATGTATGAATAAATTATTTGGGTTGTATTATCATAATATATACTTAATAATGAATAATTACTGTACATTAATAAGTTACTTTGGATGTCAAAATTCTATTGAATAAAGAGTTGCTCACATGCAAGCTGCCAGCAAGTTAGTAGCTTGCCACCTCATGCTTAGTTGATTTTTTCAACTATCTTTCTTAGGTGATTGATGCATGCAAAATATAACATATTTTAGATTATTACTTTAATTAATTTTTCTGTAATTTGATCATGACATGCATCATTTTAGACCACTTTTAGTCGTAATTCCGGATTTATTAATTTTAATTATTAATTCTCTAGATATTTTAATTGTGGATGAATTAATTAAATTTGGATAATTATTTTGCAGGAAAATTCGAACACGTGAATATCCGAGAACACCAACGTATCGGCCGAAATTCAAAGAATTTATTTCTTACGGCCGAGATTTGGCTTTACCCCCAAGTCGTTTTGGCCGAGATTTGGCTTTACCCCCAAGACGTTTTGGCCGTGATTCAAAGGGGGTAAAGATAAAAGGATTTTATCTTTTGGGCGTAATGGCAAGAAGACTTTTCATTTTGGCCGAGAATGTATCAACTTTTATCCACTAAATTTAATTCCAACAGTACGATGTTACGGTCGGGATCAAACTGAAGGCCGTCCGCACCTATAAATAGGTGAAGAATTCGTCATTCCAAAGGGTGCTCTGAAGTTCAGGTTTTCTTCCACGACGAGTCGTGAGTCTGCAGGCTACGACCAAGAGGAGAGAGGTGCGACGGCTGAAGGTTGATCGCGACCCTGATCAAGTCCGAGAGGCTGCCCGATTGTCTGCCCAATTCGAGAGCTCTACTTCTATTTTGGGTGTAATTCTTCCAATTATTATTGTTATTATGTTATTATCTCTCCAGAATTTCTAGGATGAACTCCATGTTTTTTTTTATATTATTATTTTAGGAGATTATTATTGAAGGGAAACTATTTGGACTCTACATTATTTGTTTTAATCTTTTCTGATCAATTAGTTAATTGTGCTTAGTGCTTTCGATTTAATTAATTGAATTTCTGAGTTGAGTAATTACTAGTTTGTGGACTATTTAATTTCAAAATCCATTAATTAATTTAATTGATTTCATATGAAATTAATAATTGACATAAATTTGATAACTAATGTGTGGAGAATCAAATTTGTGTGATCTATTAATCTATACCAGTTTGTGGAGTGATTAATAGTCTAGGGAATCCAATTTAATGCGTCTTAATTTTAATATGATTTGATGGGATGCCAGTTTATGGAGACTTCAATTCTTATTAAATTAAGATAGTTTAATTTGCATACTTAGATTGAGGGGATGACAGTTTGTGGAGACCGCAATTTAATTATGTCAAGTTAATAATTTAAGTGGACTCTAATCCATCATTAAAGATTAAATTTTTCTTTTATGGTTCAAATATTTATCCTGGTCTATTTTCATCCTAAGGCCTAACTTCAACACCACTATCTTATCTTTATTTTATTTTCTTTATTTTATAAAACTCATTTTCAAAATCCATGTTTTTCCTCTCTTATTAATTTAAAGATTCAGATATTGAATTAATAATATTCCTCGTGGGTTCGACACTCTTACTCCTTTTTACTATATTACTTGAGCGACTAGTACACTTGCTAGCGATTTTATTTTGCTACATCATTTCAACGCATCAAGTTTTTGGCGCCGTTGCCGGGGAATATTTTATTAATTACTTTCTAATTTTTATGAATTATTAGGAGATGTAAATAAATTGTAAATAATTCTTTGTAAATATGTACTATTTGTTTTAATTTTTTTTATTTTTTGTGTATAAACTAACATTTTTCTTTTGCAGATAAAGGTCACGACAACTTTAAATTTGTTGAACGCTGACTGGATTTTTCAGATTACGTGAACTTATGTTTTTACGATCGAGATCTAGTTTATCGGCTTTACTAGTTTTACGGTCTCGTTTCTAACCTCTAAACTTTCAATTTTGCGGCCGCAACATTGATTTCAGTGGCTTTACATTTTATATTGATTGTTACAGCCGAGAATTTATCTCATGGTTTTTTTTACGGCCGAGAATGAATCTTGTTTTTTTTTGCGGCCGTAAAATTCCTTTTAATATTGATTGGACCTTTTTCAGCTTTAATGATTTTGAAGTTTTTTTTTCTTGTGCCCGCAAGACAACTTTAATCCTTTACGGACTAAATTTCACTTATCAATGACATCGAATTGATTTTTCTTTGCGCATTAGATTGATTAAGAATTCGAGTAATGCTTGGTTTTGCGGTCGATATTTCTTGAACATTCGTTTTACGCCACCATACTGAAATGACTCATTTCGGCCAGTTTATATGTGTTGATGTTTTACCTCACGTTCGACTGAACTTTCATTGTTTTACGGTCGATATGAATTATACTCTTCCTCGGCCGTAATGAGTCATTTTGTCGATGTTTCGTTCGATTTTTATTTCGGCTGAAACCCTGTTTTGTTTTACAATCAAAGGTTGTAAACTTCGGTTCTTTACGCCTAGGATCTTATATGTGAGGAGTTGATTGCCGAGATGATTCATCGCCGTGTTAATTTTTACGCCATCTTATGACGTTGTTTCGGCCATAAGCCAACAAGTTTTACGCCTTCACGTTGATCAATCCCTTTCGACACTGTTCCATGGTTTTTGCAGCCGAACGAGCCTCGGATTACTAATCTAATTTCGGCCGTAAATCTATTTCTGTATTGCGGCCGATCATTCTTATTTCCTCTCTGAAAATAATTTTTGCTAATGTTTGATTATTAACTTTATGGCCACAAATTAGTTCTGATTCATTTTGTGCCGTTTGTTACATCATCGTTAATTCTTCCAAGTTTTACGGCCGAACGAGTGCTTGATTTTTACGACCATCTAAGTGATTTACTTTCGGTCGATATTAATGTTTGGCATTTGAATTGGTTTTCGAGTTTTGATTTTTCGCCGTATTTGATAATTTTTCTGTGAATTTTGGTGGAAGTAATTAGGTTAATTTCTCTCGGACATTAATTTTGACGACCTAATGAATTTTCGAGAATAGCAAAAGACTTTTTATATTTATCAATTTAAATCTTATTTCTTCGTGACTTATTATCTGCATTTCTTTCTTCTTGTATATATTTTTATTTTATTCTTTTATCTTACTGAAAATTGGTTTTTGTAGGTACTATTGAAAATTTAATCACAATCAATCGTGGAATCTTCTGATAAGCGCACTAGGAACAAATCCAATTTTGAAATTTGATCCTAAAATTGAAAGAACTGCTCGCCGATTAAGAAGAGATATAAGAAGAATGGCTGAACAAGCACGCAACAATCAGAGACTGGAACAACAAATTGAACTAGTTCCGCCACAAAATAATCGGCAAGAAGATGAAGAGGAATTCTCTATGAGAGAATATGTCTCGGCCAGATATAATGACCGAGAATCATGCATTGTGCTGCCTGAAATTAATGCCAATAATTTTGAGATCAATCCGACAATCGTGAGGATGATACAAGCATCTCAATTTGGAGGAGGATTTCATGAAGACCCTCACGATCACCTTGACAAATTTCTTGCCACTCTGAGCACTTTTAGAAATAATAATGTTTCTTCTGAAGTTATTCGTCTATTATTATTTCCTCAATCTTTACGTGACAAAGCTTCCACATGGTTTAAAACTTTACTTGCAGGATCGATTCACTCATGGTTGGAGCTGGTAGAAAAATTTGTTGGAAAATATTGCCCACCACAAAAAGCAGGCAAATATCGAAGGGAGCTGAGGGCATTTTTTCAAGATGATAACGAGACGTTATATGAAGCCTGGGAACGATATAAGGAACTGCTAGCCACAGTTCCTGATAATAGAATTCCAAAAGTGGCAAGTGATGGAAGATTTTTACCATGAATTGCGAGCTGCAGATCAAGATAAGCTCGACCAATCAGCAGGAGGGACCGTACTAGGATCTAAATGCCCTAGTGAGATACAAGATACAATTGAAGCTGTAGCCCTCAAGTCAAGCCAAGAAAGGAGACCATCTCGTCGAACTCATGATGTGCATGCTACAGAAAGTAGAAATTCGTCTGAAGTAGTGACTCAGCTGGAGTCACTTAATAATAAATTTGAGCAAATGATGTCATTAATGGTGTGCAACAACTGCGGAGGAGGACATGCGAGCAATTATTGCCCTCAAGGTAACATTTCTAATCCTGATCAAATTGAAAATGCTAATTTTATTTCCAACCCACTTTTCAAGAGCAACGATTATGGTTGGAGACACAATCCAAAGTTTGCCTATAATCAGAATCAAGGCCAACCTTCTGGTCCATCAAACTGAAAAGGCAACATGATGCTCCTCAATATCAATCATCAAATCACATGCAGGAGATGATGGCACAGATCATAGACACCATGCAAGCGTTGCAAAAGAATATGGAATCTAGAGTCACGAGTCAAGATGCATCAATTCGAAATTTGGAAAGACAACTAGGCCAGATGGCGGCACAACTGACTGGACATACACCGGGCTCTCTCCCAAGCAATACAGAGAAAAATCCAAGGGGAGAAGAGCAAAATAGGCCTTGATCTTCATCAGGACTAAGTCAAGCTGACGACTATAAATCAGAATTATTTCTACCTTTTTCTTTAAATTTTAATTAGTTGTTGATTAATGATGCGTTAAATTTGTAACAATAAAATTTGCTAGCAAGTGCACTAGTCGCTCAAGTAATATAGTAATAGGAGTAAGAGTGTCGAACCCACGAGGAATATTATTAATTCAACATCTGAATTTATAAATTTATAAGAGAGAAAAAACATGGATTTTGAAAATGAGTTTTAAAAGATAAATAAAATAAGATAAAGATAAGATAGTGGTGTTGAAGTTAGGCCTTAGGATGAAAATAGATTAGGATAAATATTTGAATCATAAAAGATAAATTTAATCTTTAAAGATGGATTAGAGTCTCCCTAAAGTAATCTAACATGATTAACTTGTGGTCTCCACAACTGGCATCCCTCAATCTAATCATATAGAACTATCTTAATTTAATAAGAATTAAAGTCTCCACGACTGGTACCCCAAAATCATATTAAAATTAAGATGCATTAAATTGAATTCTCTAAACTATTAATCACTCCACAAACTGGTATAGATTAATAGACCACACAAACTTGACTCTCCACGCACTAGTTATCAAATTTATGTCAATTATTAATTCCAAATAAAATCAATTATAATTAGTATAATAAATTCTGAAATTAAACACTCCACAAACTGGTATAGCATAATTCAGAGATTTAATTAACTAATATAAAAGCATTAAGCACAATTAATAATTGAGCAGAAAAGATTAAAGCAAATAAAATAGGGTCCAAATATTTCACTTCAATTAATAATCTCCTAAAATAATAATCCTAAAAATATGGAGTTCATCCTAAAAATTCTGAAGAGATAATAAAATACAAATCATAAAAATTGGAAGAATTACACCCAAAATAGAGATCTCGAATCTAGCAAACAGTCGGGCAGCCTCTCGGACTTGATCAGAGTCGGGATCAACCTCCAGCCGTCGCACATCTCTCCTCTTGGTCGTAGCCTGCAGAGCTCACGACTCGCCATGGAAGAAACCTGAACTTCCGAGCACACTTTGGAACGACAGATTCTTCACGTATTTATAGGGTGCGGACGGCCTTCAATTTGATCTCGGCCGTAACATCGTACGGTTGACTTTAAAATTATGAGATAAACTCGGCCAAAGATAAATCCTTTTATCATTACGCCCAAAGATAAATCTTTCTTATCTTTACTCCCTTTGAATCTCGACCGTAAGGAAAGAACTAAATCTTTACTCCCAAAGAGATAAAATTCCTTTTACTCCCTCTAAATCTCGGCCGTAAGGAAGGAATTTAATCTTGTTACGCCCAAAAGATAAAATCATTCAATTGTTACTCCTTTTGAATCTCGGCCAAAAAATCTTCATCTTCATGCCATTACGCCCAAAAGATAAAATTCTTTTATCTTTACCCCTTCAAATCTTAGCCGTAACAATGAAGATTCCATATCATTACCCCCTGGAAATCTCGCCCAAAACGACTTGGGTGTAAAGCCAAATCTCGGCCGTAATGAATAATTTCTTTGAATTTCGGCCGTGTTTTGAATTTTCCTGCAAAATAATTATTCAAGTTTAATTAATCCATCCACAATTAAAATATTCAGAGAATTAATAATTAAAATTAATAAATCTGGAATTACGATTAAAAGTGACTAAAAATGATGCATACCATGAACAAATTACAGAAAAATTAACTAAAATAATAATCTAAAATATGTTATATTTTGCATGCATCAAACTCCCCCAAGCTTAAAGTCTTGCTTGTCCTCAAGCAAAAATTCAAAGCAAGGCTCAAGAAAGTTCCATCATAGCCGCCACATTGTCAACTGACTAATTTTCTCACAAAATTCTTCTGCACACCTACTACTCAGCATCTTATCATTTTCCATGCACTTAGCTTCATAGAGGTTCTGAATGCTACACAAATTTAAATAATCTCAAATTCAGCCTTGTGAAAAAATAAATAGTCTATCAAATAATAGCATTAATATTGAACACATAAGTACTAATTGAGCTTAAAACTTTTTCTTTTTCTTTTCATTTTTCAACTTTATTTTTAATCATTTAAAAGTTCTAATCTTCAAGCAGGATTGCACAAGGAAGTCCATGTAGCAGGCTTTAGACTGATGACTCCCAGACCAGATGACCTTAGGGCACCAGGTGATAAAGCACCCCTCGAGTTTACTTGCCCGAATGACCAAGGTTCTGAATGAAGAGTTCGAACTTAGCCATGGTTCAGTACTCCTGTGCTTCTCCATATTTCACAAGATGGTCCATGTAGCAGGTTTTCGATCGACGGATCCCAGAGCAGTTGCCCTTAGGTCGCCAGGCATGAACTCCTACGGATCTAATTACCCGAACACACCTTGGTTCCGGATAACACTTTTGTACCTACACATAACTTTATTCAACTTTTTATTATTATTATTATTATTATTATTATTATTATTATTATTATTATTATTATTATTATTATTATTATTATTATTATTATTTGTTGGGGTTTAACTAACCCTTCTTTTTTATAAGCTCAAAAAGTACTTGATATGGTCAATAAGAAGGCTACTACTATCAAGACTTAAAAGAAATAAAAAGGCATGAATATGATTTTGTCGTCTAGTCATTCATAATTCTACTTAGCATAGGCACATAGTCCATAAGTTTGATACTAAAATAGCAAGTGATAAGAAAGAAAAGCATTCAAATTTCATCAATTAACGACATGTCTTTGAACTTCTACTAAAAGATAATTAAAACAATAAGTCGAGTTTGTAAGATGGAAGCAAAAATAAATGAATGCAATGGTATTTTTTAGAAAATTTTCAAAATTTTCAATTTTTTTGGATTTTTTTTATATACAAATAGATGCAAACATAAGCAAATAAAAAGAAAGAAACATGCAATGCATGAAATGCAAACTCCCCCAAGCTTGAACTAGACACTGTCCTCAGTGTTAAGCCAGTAAGGGAAAGTGATACATACTCAATAAAAAGGAAAATTAAAGAAACGAAAATAAAGAAAAGGGAAAAGACACAACCGGATTTACTGTCTGCGGGGTGGCGATGGTGGATGGTAGCCGAGATTTCCTTAGCGCATATGATACTCATGGATGCGCCTCATCATGCGTGCATGCTGATTCTGAAGGGATTCGAAGCGACCCTAACGATCATCCATATTTCTAAAATCGGCTCGGATGTTGGTCAACTCTTGTGCTTGTCGAAGTTGCTCTTCCTGAATAGCGTGCAACTGCCCTGACTGACAAAGTTGTTCTTCTTGAAAAGTGTGAAACTCCCCTGCTTGACGAAGTTGTTCATCATACATTGATTCCCATAAGTTTTGCATGGAAGCATAGTCAGGCTGAGGTGGCCGAGGTGGATAGTAAGTCTGCTCTGGGGCTGAAGTAAAAGTGGGCTCCGGTGCTATATAGCGATTCTGCACAGGTTCTTGTAAAGGGGCAGATACTTCCATCGAATCGCGTTCCTCATAAGGAGTAGAAGGTATGAACGAGGAATCAGAAGAGCTCTCTTGTGCTGGAGATGGAATCGGAGAAGGCACCGGCATATAAGGTGAATGGACGGATGTGGCATATTGGGAAGCTGCCGGTGATGCAGCCTGGAATCCTTGTTGCTGTTGAAGGTAGGGTTGGGCTGCCGCATAATCAGTAGAATCAAACCAGGAGAAAGGTTCATCCTGGTGTAGCTGTCCGACAGAGGTAGATGGTCCTGCAGGTGGGATTACTGGAGCTATGACCTGCCTAAAAAGGAGCCAATTATTTGGATTAATCGGCGTAAAAGCATCTCGATCTAAGCAGGGCACCTCCTGATGGTGGCCTTTAAAAATAAAAACTTTGATCCCTGAGTTGTTGGTCTTCACGAGGCCCATAGCTTGAATGGTCCTACGAGTGAGGTGAGTGTTTCCTGGCACAGCTTCAAGATCATCCAAGTCAAGTTGTAGGTGCTGAGCGATAGGTGTGAGAAGGACGCCCATATTAATGCTACCGCCACGATGAGTAGTGCGGTGCTGAAATCGACGAATGAGGAAGGCACCCACATTAACAGGAGTTCTGTGAAGTATGCTGTGGATGAGATATAACTCTCCCTCTGAGACGGCACCATCATTATCACTGCGCCCACTTATGGTGTTGCTTAGCATGCGATGGACGTAGCGCAGAACAGGATTCTGAATTGAGCTATCTTTAGCGGTGTTCCAAATCAATCGGTCTTCTTCTGTTATTTGTTTCCAAAAAGTTTCAGCATCAAAGTCAGCAGGTACAGAAAGAGATCCATGATTGGGGAATCCATAGATATTATTAATCTCTCCTAGAGTGAGAGTAAATGGCCGCCCATAAAGTTGGAATGAAATGCGGGGCTGATCATAGTTCCTGCCATCTAAATTAAAAACTTCCAGGGATGAGAGAAATTCCATAATCAACACTTCATAAGTTGGCCACCAAGAATGCACAAAGTCAGATAGTCCAATTTAAGAAAATAATAGATGAATATCTGCAAGTAAATTATACTTCCTCAGCAATTCAGTATCTAAAAATCTGGTGGCATGAATTCGAATCTCACACATCCGTTCATATCGAGCTTGATACTCTGGCTTAGTCCAATAATAATCTCCGGGGTAGGAGATTAATTGTGAGGGCTGTGGGGCTAGCTGAGCATTCGGATGTCGTCGTTCATGACGTCCCCTCCATATATTAGCAAATCGCCTCATTTTTATCTGGAAAAAATCAACAAAGAAAAGGTGCTGGCTCGGTGGAAGCTCGGCCGTAAGGTAGAGAGGATGAGGAACCTCGGCCGAGGTGATGATCTTGTAGATTTCGGCCGTAAGGAATGGTGATCCCCGGCAACGGCGCCAAAAACTTGATGTGTAAGATTTGTAACAATAAAATTTGCTAGCAAGTAATATAGTAATAGGAGTAAGAGTGTCGAACACACGAGGAATATTATTAATTCAATATCTGAATTTATAAATTAATAAGAGAGAAAAAACATGGATTTTGAAATGAGTTTTAAAAGATAAATAAAATAAGATAAAGATAAGATAGTGGTGTTGAAGTTAGGCCTTAGGATGAAAATAGATCAGGATAAATATTTGAATCATAAAAGATAAACTTAATCTTTAAAGATGGATTAGAGTCTCCCTAAAGTAATCTAATATGATTAACTTGTGGTCTCCACGACTGGCATCCCTCAATCTAATCATATAGAACTGTCTTAATTTAATAAGAATTGAAGTCTCCACGACTGGTACCCTCAAAATCGTATTAAAATTAAGATGCACTAAATTGAATTCTCTAAACTATTAATCACTCCACAAACTGGTATAGATTAATACACCACACAAACTTGATTCTCCACACACTAGTTATCAAATTTATGTCAATTATTAATTCCAAATAAAATCAATTATAATTAGTATAATAAATTCTGAAATTAAACACTTCACAAACTGGTATAGCATAATTCAGAGATTTAATTAACTAATATAAAAGCATTAAGCACAATTAATAATTGATCAGAAAAGATTAAAGCAAATAAAATAGGGTCAAAATATTTCCCTTCAATTAATAATCTCCTAAAATAATAATCCTAAAAATATGGAGTTCATCCTAGAAATTCTGGAGAGATAATAAAATACAAATCATAAAAATTGGAAGAATTACACCCAAAATAGAGATCTCGAATCTGGCAAACAGTCGGGCAGCCTCTCGGACTTGATCAGAGTCGCGATCAACCTCCAGCCGTCGCACCTCTCTCCTCTTGGTCGTAGCCTGCAGAGCTCACGACTCGCCATGGAAGAAACCTGAACTTCCGAGCACCCGTTGAAATGACGAATTCTTCACGTATTTATAGGGTGCGGACGGCCTTCAATTTGATCTCGGCCGTAACATCGTACGTTTGACTTTAAAATTATAAGATAAACTCGGCCAAAGATAAATCCTTTTATCATTACGCCCAAAGATAAATCCTTTTTATCTTTACTCCCTTAGAATCTCGGCCGTAATAAAGAATTAAATCTTTACTCCCAAAGAGATAAAATTCCTTTTACTCCCTCCAAATCTCGGCCGTAAGGAAGGAATTTAATCTTGTTACGCCCAAAAGATAAAATCATTCAATTGTTACTCCTTTTGAATCTCGGCCAAATTCATCTTCATGCCATTACGCCCAAAAGATAAAATTCTTTTATCTTTACCCCTTCAAATCTTAACCGTAACAACGAAGATTCCATATCATTACCCCCTAGAAATCTCGCCCAAAATGACTTGGGTGTAAAGCCAAATCTCGGCCAAAATGACTTGGGGGTAAAGCTGAATCTCGGCCGTAAGGAATAATTTCTTTGAATTTCGGCCGTGTTTTGAATTTTTCTGCAAAATAATTATTCAAATTTAATTAATCCATCCACAATCAGAGAATTAATAATAAATCCGGAATTATGATTAAAAATGACTAAAAATGATGCATGCCATGAACAAATTACAGAAAAATTAACTAAAATAATAATCTAAAATATGTTATATTTTGCATGCATCAATTAATATTTTAGTTACGTAGAATTTGTTTAGTTTTAGTGATAGTTTTATTTTAGCATTTTATTTTATTTTATTTTTATGGAGTCATCTAATTAATTTATGTGTGAGGGGAGAACTTCGGACGTCGGACTGACAAGGCGATATGACCTCGTCACTGCAACATTTACAACCTATCATCATCATCATTCTCGGCCGAGATCTCTTCCACCAAGATCATTTGCGGCCGAGAACTTCCCTTTGCAGCCGAGCTTCTCCAATTGCGACCGAGAAGTCACTGAATTTCAGCCGAAGTTCGCACAGTCGTTTCCTCTTGATGGCCGAAGTCTCACCACCGGGTCCACCCTGCTCCTTACGGCCGATGTCTCACCGACGCCGCTCCCTTATGCCCAAAAGCACCACGCCCAATTCCTTACGGCCGAAAATTTGTGGCCAAATTCTTCATCGAAAACACATTGCGGCCAGCATCTCCATGAATATCAACCGAGAACTTCCTCTTTGCGGCCGAGAAACCACATATGTCGGCCAGAGTCTCTTTATCGAATACCGACCGCCAAACCATCTATCTTCAGTTGCTGTCGAGAAGGTAGCCTTATGTAACAACTCCAATCTCGGCCGAGACCTTCATCCACATGATACTGCGGCCAAGCTTCTCCTTACTTATCGGCCGAGACTCTTAGTTACTGCGGTCGAGACGTTCATAACACTGCCACTACGAGAATCTCGGCGGAGTCTCTTCAAGCTTTTACAGCCGACACCAACATCGACATATCTTCATATAGGCCGAAGCCGAACATTTCGCCACCTCACCGACAATAAATCCGGTTGTGTCTTTTCCCTTTTCTTTATTTGTCATTTCTTTATTTTCTCTTTTTATTATATCTGTATCTCCTCCCTTGTTGGCCTAACACTGAGGACAGTGTCTGGTTCAAGTTTGGGGGAGTTTGCATTTCATGCATTGCATCTTTCTTTCTTTTTGCCTATGTATGCATATATTCCTAAAATTTAAAAAAATGATGAAAAATTGAAAATTTTCCCAAAAATACCATTGCATGCATTTATTTTGCTACCATCTTACAAACTCCTGTCTTACTGTTTTAATTATCTTTAAGTACAAGCTCAAAGACATGTCGTTAACTGATGAAATTTGAATGCTTTTCTTTCTTACCACTTGCTATTTTAGTATCAAACTTATGGACTGTGTGCCTATGCCAAATAGAATTATGAAAGTCTAGACGACAAAATCATATTCATGCCTTTTTATCCTTTTCTTTTATGTCTTGATAGGAGTAGCCTTTTTATTGACCATACTAAGTACTCTTGAGCTTAAAAAAAATAGTGAAAAAGGAAGAATAAAGTTATGTGTAGGTACAAAAGTGTTATTCGGAACCAAGGTGTGTTCGGGTAATTAGATCCGTAAGGGTTCATGCCTGGCGACATAAGGGCAACTGCTCTGGGATCCGCCGATCGAAAATCTGCTACATGGACCATCTTGTGGAATATGGAGAAGCACAGAGTACTGAATCATGACTAAGTTCGAACTCTTCGTTCAGAACCTTGGTTGTTCTGACAAGTAAACTCGAGGGGTGTCTTATCACCTGTTGCCCTAAGGCCATCTGGTCTGGGAGTCATCAGTCCAAAGCCTGCTACATGGACTTCCTTGTGCAATCCTGCTTGAAGATTAAAACTTTTAAAATGATTGAAAATAAAAGTAAAAAAAAGGAAAGAAAAGAAAAGAAAAGAAAAAGTTTTAAGCACAATTAGTACTTGTGTTCAATATTAATGCTATTATTTGACAGACAATGTATTTTTCTACAAGGCTGAATTTGAAATTGTTTAAATTTGTGTAGCATTCAGAACCTCTATGAAGCTAAGTGCATGGAAAGTGGTAAGATACTAAGTAGCAGGTGTGCAGAAGAATTGTGTGAGAAAATTAGTCAGTTGATGATATGGATGATATGGAGGCTATGATGGAACTTTCTTGAGCCTTACTTTTGAATTTTTGCTTGAGGACAAGCAAGACTTTAAGCTTGGGGGAGTTTGATGCATGCAAAATATAACATATTTTAAATTATTATTTTAGTTAATTTTTCTGTAATTTGATCATGGCATGCATCATTTTAGACCACTTTTAGTCGTAATTCTAGATTTATTAATTTTAATTATTAATTCTCTGGATATTTTAATTGTGGATGAATTAATTAAATTTGAATAATTATTTTGCAGGAAAAATCGAACACGTGAATATTCGAGAACACCAACATATCGGCCGAAATTCAAAGAATTTATTTCTTACGGCCGAGATTTGGCTTTACCCCCAAGACGTTTTGGCCGAGATTCAAAGGGGGTAAAGATAAAAGAATTTTATCTTTTGGGCGTAATGGCAAGAAGACTTTTCATTTTGGCCGAGATTTGGAGGGGGTAAAGATAAGAAATGACTCATCATTTTGAGCGTAATGATAAGGACTCCTCTTTGTTTTGGCCAAGATTTGGAGGGGGTAACGGAAAGAAAACTCATCGTTTTGGCCAAAATTAGAAGATGTTATCATTTTGGGCGTAATGGAAGGTGTAAAGATATGAATTGTTTATCATTTTGGTCAAGATATGAAGGGGGTAAAGATAAAATGATAGTTATCTTTTTGGGTGTAATGGCAAGGAAATCTCCGTTTTGGCCGAGATTTGAAGGGGGTAAAGATAAGAAGCCTATCGTTTTGGGCGAGATTCCAAGAAGGTGTAAAGATGAAAAGAGTTTATCCTTGGGCAAAATTATCATTTTGGCCGAGAACGTATCAACTTTTATCCACTAAATTTAATTCCAACCGTACGATGTTACGATCGGGATCAAACTGAAGGCCGTCCGCACCTATAAATACGTGAAGAATTCGTCATTCCAAAGGGTGCTCTGAAGTTCAGGTTTTCTTCCACGACGAGTCGTGAGTCTGCAGGCTACGACCAAGAGGAGAGAGGTGCGACGGCTGGAGGTTGATCGCGACCCTGATCAAGTCCGAGAGGCTGCCCAACTGTCTGCCCAATTCGAGAGCTCTACTTCTATTTTGGGTGTAATTCTTCCAATTATTAATGTTATTATGTTATTATCTCTCCAGAATTTCTAGGATGAACTCCATGTTTTTTTAGATTATTATTTTAGGAGATTATTATTGAAGGGAAATTATTTGGACTCTACATTATTTGTTTTAATCTTTTCTGATCAATTAGTTAATTGTGCTTAGTGCTTTTGATTTAATTAATTGAATTTCTGAGTTGAGTAATTACTAGTTTGTGGACTATTTAATTTTAAAATTCATTAATTAATTTAATTGATTTTATATGAAATTAATAATTGACATAAATTTGATAACTAATGTGTGGAGAATCAAATTTGTGTGGTCTATTAATCTATACCAGTTTGTGGAGTGATTAATAGTCTAGGGAATCCAATTTAATGCGTCTTAATTTTAATATGATTTGATGGGATGCCAGTTTGTGGAGACTTCAATTCTTATTAAATTAAGATAGTTTAATTTGCATACTTAGATTGAGGGGATGTCAGTTTGTGGAGACCGCAATTTAATTATGTCAAGTTAATAATTTAAGGGGACTCTAATCCATCATTAAAGATTAAAATTTTCTTTTATGGTTTAAATATTTATCCTGATCTATTTTCATCCTAAGGCCTAACTTCAACACCACTATCTTATCTTTATTTTATTTTATTTTATAAAACTCATTTTCAAAATCCATGTTTTTTCTCTCTTATTAATTTAAAGATTCAGATGTTGAATTAATAATATTCCTTGTGGGTTCGACACTCTTACTCCTTTTTACTATATTACTTGAGCGACTTGTGCACTTGCTAGCGATTTTATTTTGCTACATCATTTCAACGCATCAGTGATAAAAATATGAAAAACTTCCTCATATTCCACTACATGTTTAGAAACAGTACCTAAATTATCAGATCTTGATCCTTTATGTGGAGGGCGGAAGAAATTCTACAACACCGATCACTCATGGTGGCAATTCTAACCCTAAGCTAGTGGTCCTTTTCATGATCATCATTTATTCGTCAAGCCTTCTTCAACAATTATGAAATTTAATTAATTGATCCTCTCGAAGTCTACTTTTGTTGAGCTTTGGAATCAAGTTAATATGATATCTGTAGAGAACGATATGCTCTTATTATTAAGGTACTATCACTCTTTCCGCCGAAATTGTCACCTATATTTGTAAATTATGTATTAAATCCAATTTGTCTAGAATTATTTTATAATTTAGATCGTTATATAATTGATGTTAGGTTTCCTTGACAATTGAAATCACTCTAAAATGATATGTGTAGCAAATGTTATAAATGTTTTACCGAGCCTTACTCAGTCTGTCAGGATGGAACTTAGGACAAATTATGCTAATATTGGTTAAATTTAATGTGCTCAGTAAAAATAGATATAAATTCAAATAATTTTATTAGTTTCACCCCATGATATCTAATATTTGGTAAAATTAAAATTACCAGAACAGGATATAGTTATTATTTTATATAAATCATACAAGTAAGGTCACTCAGTCTGTCAGAAAATAGAAACAAGATAAACGTTAGGCTGAATGTTGATTTTTCTGTGAACAAACCACAACGAAATAAGATCTGAAAGTTTTGTAGATTAATATATTAGCAACCAAGAAGTAAGAAAAATTGGAATGAACAAATTTGGTTATCAATTCAAGTAGATACGAATATTCTTTTATTATGTATACAACCTATCTTAACAGTAGACCAACTCTTGTGATAAATAGTTACTTAAGTTATTAGAGTAAGTACTTAAGGGGAGTACTTAAGGGTCATGTACCTCTTCAAGTTTGTGTTTAGATCATAGAAGTGATGTGTTCTTATTATTATTGCATAGGAGTAGAAGAGTAAAGTAGTGAAAATGGTAAGGAAAAAAACCTTTTGATAGCTCTTATAGGTAAGTTGGTTTCTCCTACTCTATGTATTCACATCTTTTGAATTTGGTGTGGCATTGATTATGATATTATTGAATATTTTTTGGATATGTTATGAATTGATTTTGAGAAATGCAATTATGAAAACTGTTGTGAATAGAACACCGAGGATCGATGAATAATCAAAACAACGAAAGAATGAGAAGATGAACACAGAGATTTAACGTGGTAAAACTCTCTTGATCAATGTGAACAAGAGAGAAACATCCACGGGCAAAGGAGGCTGCCGCCAGAAATTTTCACTATGAGCCAAAAGAGAATGTACATCATATAAAACCCTAACGGCCCAAGTCCTCCGCTTCCGCCACAGATTCTCATTTTTCCTCCTTTTTCATTTTTTTTTCTTTCATAATTTTGGGTACAGGGTACATAATTCAAGGCACATCAACAAATCTCCACCTTGACTTTAATTTCACAAAACTCTCAAAAAATAAAATGCTCAACATGCTCTCCTTCGCCGAATGGCCCACGAGGGCCTAGCTTGATCTTTGCGTAACGCCCGCCAAGTCTGAACAATAGTCGAACTTGGCAACAGGTAAGCTCTTTGTCATCATATCTGCTGGACTGTCATGTGTGCTAATCTTCTGAACTTGAACATTTTGCTTTTTCACAATATCTCGAACAAAATAATATCTCACATCTATATGTTTTGTTCTTTCATGATGCATTTGATCTTTTGTAAGATGTATTGTACTCTGACTATCATAGTATATGACAGTAGCTTCCTCTTTCATAGTGAGCTCTCCAGCTAATCCTCTCAACCAGATAGCTTCTTTCAGAGCTTCAGTGATGGCCATGTATTCAGCTTCAGTAGTGGATAATGCTACTATATCTTGTAAAATAGCTTTCCAACTCACAACACAATCAGTAATAGTAAAGACATAACCAGTTAGGGACCTTCTTCTATCAAGTTCTCATCTGAATCAACATAGCCAACCAGTCCAGCTGAATTTCTACCAAATTCCAAGCACACATCAGAATTACCTCTTAAATATATCAGTATCCACTTAACAGCTTCCCAGTGCTTCTTTCCTGGATTAGACATATATCTACTAACAACACTGACAGCATGAGATATATCTGGACGAGTGCAAACCATTGCATACATAATGCTACCAACTGCACTACAGTAAGGAACTTTTGACATATACCTTTTGTCTTCATCAGATTGAGGTGAACATGAAGCTAAGAGCTTAAAGTGTGCTGCAATCGGTGTACTGACAGCCTTAGCATTCTGCATTCCAAAACGCTCCAAGACTTTTTTAATATATTTTTGCTGAGACAAAAATAGTCTTCCTGAACTTCTATCTCTAGAAATTTTCATTCCCAAAATCTTCTTTGCTGCTCCAAAATCCTTCATCTCAAATTCAGAACTTAACTTATTTTTCAAAATATTAATTTCAGATATATCTTTCGCTGCAATTAACATATCATCAACATAAAGCAACAAATATATGAATGAACCATCGGCAAGTTGATTCAAATAAACACAACTATCATATTTGCTTCAAGCAAAACCAATACTCAACATGAATGAATCAAACCTTTTATACCACTGCCGAGGGGATTGTTTAAGTCCATACAAGAACTTCTTCAGATGGAAAACTTGATCTTCTCTACCTTCAACATGAAAACCCTCTGGCTGCTCCATATATATATCTTCTTCTAAATCGCCATGTAAGAATGTAGTCTTAACATCTAGTTGCTTAAGTTCAAGATTCTGCAAAGCAACAATAGCAAACAAAGTACGAATAGAAGTATGTTTCACAACTGGAGAGAACACATTATGAAAATCAACACCCTCCACTTGACTGTACCCTTTTGCCATCAATCTTGCTTTGTACTTTGTCTCTTCATTATTGATTCCTTCTTTCTTCTTGAACACCCATTTGCAGCCAACAATCTTCTTATTCACGGGTTGTTTTACAAGACCCCAAGTGTCATTCTTCTGTAGAGATTCCATCTTCTCCTGCATTGCTATTAACCACTTATTACAATCAGGACTTCGAATAGCTTCAACATAGGAGGAAGGATCAGATAACTCAATATCTTCAGCAACACTTAATGCATAAGCGACCAGTTCTTCAAATCCGAGCCTTTGAGGTGCTTTTATTTCTCTCATCGGTCTATCACGAGCTAACATGTATTGCTGCTGAACTTGAGGTGATGTATGAACTTCAGGAGCATCAGGAGTATCATTCTTTTCATCAGAAGAATTTGACAGTTCTAACTCCACCTTCTCCAAAGTTTTCTGCTTTTCTGTATCACCAATAATAGACAAATCTTTTCTCGAGTGAAGCATCACAGATTCATCAAAAGTAACATCTCTACTGATAATAAATTTCTTGATTTCAGGACACCATAATATATAACCTTTAACACCAGATTTATAACCAAGAAATATACACTTCCTACCTCTAAGTTCAAGCTTTCCATCATTAACATGTGCATATGCAGGACAACCAAAAACTCTTAAATGTGAGTAATTAGGAGAATTACCTGACCACACTTCTTCAGGAATTTTTAAGTCTAAGGATTGGTGAGGAGACCGATTCACTAAGTGACATGCCAGGTTAACAGTCTTTGTCCAAAACTCCTTGCCAAGTCCTGCATTTGACAGCATACATCGTGCTCTTTCTAGTAGAGTTCTGTTCATTCTTTCTGCGACTCCATTCTGCTATGGAGTTCTCACAACTGTGATGCCTTGCAATACCTTCTTTGTCACAGAATTCATTGAACTTAGAATTATAGAATTCTAGTCCATTATCAGTCCTCGGTCTCTTCACAACTTTTCCAGATTGCTTCTCTAGCAAAGTCTTCCATGACTTGAATGTTTCGAATACATCATCTTTATGCTTTAGAAAATAGACCCAAACTTTTCTAGAGAAATCATCAATAAATGTCAGCAAATACCTATTTCCTCCTTTCGAAGGAACCTGAGAAGGACCCCATAAATCTGAATGGATGTAATCAAGGGTTCCCTTCGTCTTATGAATGGCTGAGCCGAAACTAACTCTCTTCTACTTTCCGAAAATACAATGCTCACACAGCTCTAACTTTCCAACTTTTGCACCAGGAAGAAGACCTCTGTTACTGAGAACTTGCATGCCCTTCTCACTCATATGGCCCAAACACATGTGCCATAACTTTGTGCAATCTTCCTCTGAGGTAGATGAGACTGCTGCTGAATCTATCACCGTCGAACCTTGGAGAACATACAAACTACCGATTTTGAGGCCTTTCATCAACACAAGAGCACCACGGGAAATTTTCATTCCATTAGACTCAATAACAACTTTGCAACCATTTGAGTCTAAGACACCGAGAGAGATAAGATTCTTCTTCAGATCAGGAACATGTCTGACTTCTGATAATGTCCTAATAATCCCATCATGCATCTTAATCTGGATGGACCCAATACCAATAGTCTTACAGGCAGCATTGTTTCCCATAAGAATGACTCCACCTTCAACAGATTTGTACGTGGAGAACCAATCTCGATTGGGACACATATGATATGAGCATCCAGAATCGAGAATCCATTCACTTGATGATCTAGATTTGTTTGACGCTGTTACCAACAGAACATCTTCATTATCACTTTCTGCTGCACCGGCATCTACAACTTCAGCCTTTTGATTTTCCTTCTCGTTGCCATCGTTAATCCTTTTATTCTTATTCTGTAATTTGTAACACTCTACTTTGATATGACCCTTCTTCTTGCAATAATTGCAGACTTTATCTCTATTATTCGACTTGGATCTAGATCTATCTTGATTTTGATTTCTCGTCTGATGTCTGCCTCTTGCGATCAGACCTGAGGCTTGATCATCAGATTTGCTGCTTGATCCCAATTCATTATCCAACTTTTCTTTGCTCAACAGTCTGCCCTTAACATCTTCAAACGTGAGTTTGTCCCTACCGTAGATCATCGTCTCCTTAAAGGTTTTATATGAAGATGGCAGAGAACAAAGAAGTAATAGGGCCTGATCTTCATCATCAACCTTTGCATCTACGTTCTTCAAATCATTGATTAGGGCAATAAACTCACTGATATGTGATTTGATCGACGTACCTTCGGCCATACGAAAGGTGTACAGTCGCTGCTTTAACACAAGTCGATTCGCTAGGGTTTTCGTCAGATACAGAGTTTCCAACTTCGTCCAAAGACCGGCCGTCGTCTTCTCTGCGAGAACTTCCTGAAGAACATCGTTCTCAGGCACAACTGAATCGCAGACATGGCCTTCTCATCGAGATCCTCCCAGGCGGACACCTCCATGGCGTCAGGCTTTTGACCCGACAGCGCCTTCTTCAACCCATTCTGAACCAGGATGGCATGCATCCGAACCTGCCACAAACTGAAATTTGTGTTCCCGTCGAACTTCTCGATGTCGAACTTCATTATAGTCATCTTCGCGGAAAGAAACTCGGCTCCGATACCAATTTGTTGCGAATAGAACACCGAGGATCGATGAATAATCAAAACAACGAAAGAAAGAGAAGATGAACACATAGATTTAACGTGGTAAAACTCTCTTGATCAATGTGAACAAGAGAGAAACATCCACGGGCAAAGGAGGCCGCCGCCAGAAATTTTCACTATGAGCCAAAAGAGAATGTACATCATATAAAATCCTAACGGCCCAAGCCCTCCGCTTCCACCACAGATTCTCATTTTTCCTCCTTTTTCATTTTTTTTCTTTCATAATTTTGGGTACAGGGTACATAATTCAAGGCACATCAACAAAAACTATATCTGAATAATTGTATGATTGCACATTTGAAAAGCATATGTGATATGAAATGATATGAATGCATTACGAGAAGTGCAATCTTGTTCTATTTGAATGGTATTTGATATGATTCATCTTTTGATATTGAGATATGAAATTGTTATATGATGAATCATGCATATGCATCTGCATATATGATGGTTGGAGCTTAGTGTTACATCACTGATCATGATGGAAGTCACCTCTAGAGTCCAATCCATCATTCTGTTTCCAAATAATGGGATGAGATAGGCTGGAGCTAAGTGTCATGCGGTGCTAAGTGCTACATTATGAGGGGTCGCGATGAGGGCCACCTCTAGAATCCGTAGGGGTCACCTCTAGAGTCCACCTATCACTATATGATTTGTTCCCCGAAAGGGATGAGGTAGAATGGAGCTAAGTGCTGCATCACTGATCACGTTGGGAGCCACCTCTAGAGTCCACCTACAGACCACTGGCCAGTTGGTGATTCATGCATATATATGAGATTGTTGCATTGCATTCACATGGTTGATATGTTTAAATGTCAATGATTATAAATTGAGTGTGATGGTTTTGATTGGAATGTTATATATGTGTTTATTAAATGTATGAAAATATTGATTTATCAACTTACTGAGCTATTTTTGCTCATAATGTTGTTTCTAATATTTTTCATATTAGTATAGCATCTTGGATCATGTGAGCTCATAATCTTAGCAGGGTTAACTCCTTCGATGTAAAGGTATTGAGGGGAGTTATTACTCTCGTGTAACTTTTGTTAGGATGTCGAGAGAATTGGTCCAGTTTATTATTTTTGTCAAAATAAGTTGTACAAAAAATAAAGTCATTTTGTGAATGTAAAACTTAAGGATTATTGGTCTGCTATGAATGATCATAATTGATATAATTTGTTTCGATTGTATTGGTAGAGACCCAAGATTCACAGCAATGCTCTGGAGAGGGTTGCAGCATGCATTTGGTACAAGGTTACACTACAACACTGCATGTCACCCTCACAGTAGTGGAAAAAGTGAAAGAACGATCCGAACCTTGGAAGACATGCTCAGAGATGTGCTATTGATTGGCAAGGTAGCTGAGATGACCATCTCATTCTAGCTGAGTTTGCCTACAACAATAGTTACCATTCCACCATCAAGATGGCTCCAATTTAGGCACTATATGGAAGATCTTGCAGGTCTTCCACAGGTTGGAGTGCAATTGGAGAAGGAAGGCTACTAGGATCAAAACTAATATAAAAATATGCAGAGAATGTAGATTTCATAAAGGAAAGAATCAGATCAAAGCTGCCAAAAGAGTTATACCGATAAGAAAAGAAGAAAATAAATCTACCAAGTTAGAGATCATGTATTGCTGAAGGTTTCTCCTATCAAAGGTGTGATGAGGTTCAGCAGAAAGAACAAGTTGACTCCTAGGTACATAGGCCTGTTTGAGATTCTGGAGAAGGTGGGAGAAGGAGCATACAAGTTGGCATTGCCTCCTTCATATGATAGAATCTACAATGTTTTTCATGTTTCCATGCTTCGCGAGTACACATATGACAGCTCCCATGTGGTGGTAATTGAAGAGCCAACCGTCAAGAAAGACCTCACCTATCAGGAGTATCCTACAGAGATACTAGAGTGTGGTGAACATCGACTAAAAAATAAAGTGATGAAAATGGTGAAAATTGCATGGAAGCACCACAACGGAACCGAAGCGACATGGAAATTAGAAGAAGAAATGAAAGAAAAATTTTCAAGATTATTTGGTAAGTATTCTATGTTATAGTTTAAAATTTGAGAATGAATTTTCTTTTAAGGGCGGGAGGATGTAATACCTCTGATTTTTCCATTAAGGGTAATTTGAAATTTTTGTCCAAATCCTCGTGGTCTCCTCTATATAAAGTCCTTTATTCCTATTGTTTACCTCTTTTCTCCACATCTTAGTGGCTAGAGCTTGAGGGAGGAGTAAGAGAAGAACAAAGGTATCCAAGATAAGAACAAGAGGAGAAGGATTCAAGATTAAGGTATGTAAAGGATATCCAAAACCCTCTCTCCTCTCTCTCAATGTTCTTCCTGTAGTGGATTGAGAGCAAGAGGACACCTTATTCTCTTATTGTATTGCTATTGAGGGTTCTTAATCATGAAAATCATTAGATCTATGCCTGTATAGGTTTTTAATGATCAGATCTATGCATGTATAGGTTTTTCATGATCAGATCTATGCATGTACAAGTTTTCATAATTAGATCCAGTAGTTAGGATTCATATGTTATTATTGTTCATGATTTGAGGATGAACTTTGATTCTAGAAATTGGATGTTTTGCATGTTTTTCATGTTCTTTTGATCCTATAATGTTTGGAAAATATGCCCGCAATGATTCATTTGATTATACATCATTTTCCCAAATTTTTGAATTGAAAATCATGTAAAATCGGGCTAGGCGATGGAACTCCAGAGTTCTGTCACGGTCATGATGCACACTGTCATGCCCCTGACAGAACGGCTAAAAACGATCGAAAATTGGCTTCTGTCATGCCCGTGACAATACATGTCATGGCCATGACAAAGCCATGGCACGTCCGTAACAGGGTTTTGGCACGGCGGTGATTGAAGGGGTTTTTTCAAGGTTTTTATCACGGGCGTGACAAACTATTTCATGGTCATGACTAATGCTGAAATCCTATATGGTGTATTGAAAGTTATTTTCAAGGTATTCATAGTATGTATTGATGCTTGTTGATTGTATAAGAACCTATATACACGTATATGCATGTTCCCCACATAACTAGGTTAAAAAATGAAGATTGAGCGACGTAAATGTTTGTTGATTGTAAAGCATAATGAATCCATTTGTGGATGACGTTTCATGTCTCTCCTCTATGGCCCTTTATTGGATATTTACCCGGAATGATAGTTACACATATCAGCAACGGTGTGTGCATTCCGATGTCGCCCTCAGGCGAGAGTCCTGAATGATCGTTACATATATCGGCAATGGTGTGTGCATTCTATTGTCACCATCGGGTGAGAGGGGAGCATTGTCTCCTAGGCCTAGATAGCCTATTGAGAGGGCAACGACATAAATTCCAACTAACAAAAGATATAACCTAATGGAAAGGGCCGATGATAGATCGAACTGAATGATGTCCCACACAAGTGGAAGTTCAAAAGGTTATTGACGTGAACTAAATGTAGTTTCAGAATTACGGATTTCGTATAAGAAATAAGTCCAGTCACAATTTAAATTTTACTCGAGTTCACGTAGCTGCAAGTGCACAGGTCGAGTAGAAAATCTGAGTGTCGTAACCCCGTTGATTTAGACTAATTACTTTTTTCTAATTATATCCGAAAATTGTCACAAAATTATAAAAGAAATAAGCATAAAGAGAAACGAACAAGAATTAAGAATAATAAAGGAACGTAAGAAAGGATTTTGAGCAATTGGAAGAAGAGATTCCCTTGGAATGAACTAGTTGATGCTATGACAATAATCCTATCTGATTTACTAAGTTCTGGATTCCCTTCTATTCTAACGATATATATAAATAGAGATAAAAAATAGCAGGAGTTCTAACCGATGATTAAGACTATCGATTAATAAGACTCTAGTCTTTAATCATGTCGAATGTAGTCTCTCGATCTTTTTATAATTAAGGCTCTTAATCTTAATCAAGCGATCAGAAATATAGGATTTGTTCCTCACACGATTGCAAGGATTCTCATCTCATAACAATCGGTATAATGGATCTCTCGATCCCTTTTAATAAATACAAATCAGCAATTTACGAAAAGCACAGCAATTGATATAACTAAGTTCCCCTCTCGGGTGGAATTAGCTTAAACCCAAAATAGTCGATCTCTCGATCCACTTAAAACCAATTAGAAATTCTTACGGCTATGCATCACGTAAATACAAAGCGAGGAATCAAAATAATAATGTTAGGAAATCAAGTAATAAGCATTAACAGAGTCTCATCCCAAGGGAATAAAAAAAATCTCCTTAGTTCTCCATCTTTTCCTTCCCGACCAAGTCCTTCCTCTCCCCTTCACGGCTCTCCATTCCCCCCTTTTCTCCCCTTTCTTGGCCTCCTTTTGTTTCTTTTCCCTGTCATCATTTGAATTTTGAAAAGTTGTTAGTTCTCCTTTTACTCATGCAACTTTTCTTCTGGAAAATGGTATAAAAACATTTAAATATATCTAATTCTTACATAAAATTCGTGGAAATTGTAGTGATTAAGGGTACAATAAAGAGATGATCAAATTCCCCCAAGCTTAGCTTTTTGCTTGTCCTCAAGCAAAACATTCAAAAATTAAGGATAAACTTTGAATTAGCAGTCCGCAAATGGATTAGAAATCAGCTAATTTAAGTTCAATGAGTTTCCCACTTTGCCAACACTTCAACTTTTTCAAAAACTTAAGTTTCTAGCTAGGGAATCACAGAGGCTAAAGCAAATTTAAGCCATGAAAGAAGTACTAGCAATAACAAGTTGAATTTTAGGGGATGTCAACTTTGCAAGAGGTTGAACTACAAATCTCTTCATGAACAGGTTTTCCATTGATTAAACAGGTTTAACACCTGACTTTTATTCATGAAATGCAAGTAAACAGGTCAAGGCCTGATTTTTATTCATGCTTTCTTTAGGAGAGATTTCTTTGGAAGTTTTGCTCTCCTAAATTTTTTTCTTTTCTCCTTTTTTTTTTTCTTTGCTTTCTTTTAAGAGAGATTCCAATGGAAGTTTTGCTCTCTTAAATTTTTTTCTATGCATGCATGCAATGCAAAATGCAACTTTTTACTTTTCCTTTTTCTCATTTGTCTATCATGTTCATGAAGTGAGCAATAGTTCAAACTAATGTAAGGTCTAGATCCCTTAGTCCAAAAAAGTTAAGTTTTCCTATTTAACATGGCAGCAAGAGCCTTGACTCCCCTCTAGACATAATATATTATCAATTAAATCTATAGATGTCGGCTAGTGTTACCCACAAAAGAATTTTTTAGCTGAATTTAATCCAAATGCATCTGAATGATTGATCAATTAAAGCAAGAAGATTGATAGCCAAGTTAGCTTGGTAATTGATGATATAACATTAAAATAGATTGAAATCAAAGTGTGGACACCAGGTTTCTTTGCTGTGTGGAGTTAACATATTTCCAAGCAAAATTGAAGCTAAGTAAAGGATAGTGAAGAGTAGAAATGTGCCCTCTCCCCCAAGCTTAAAAATCAACTCTGTCCTCAGTGTTGATCATGCCAGGAAGAGGGATCCGGAGTTGGTTGAAGCTGAAGGATTCGGTCAGTGACCTATTGGATGTCACTGAGGGTTGTTAGGACAGAATTTTGCACCTCCTCGATCCCTTGAATTTTCTGCTGGTGCACAAGTTTTGTTGCTCCAGTCGGTGGAAGTGATCCTTCAATGCTTGTATGTCCTGGTGATGGCGGGTTGAGGCGTCTGCTAGTTGTGTCACATGTTGCAAAATAAGATCTAATTTTTGGTTGGTGGTAAGTGGCATAGCTGGGGGAACATCCGGCACTGAGGAGAAGGAAGACGAAACAATTTGCCGTCGAGGGGTTCGAGGACCAGAGGGGTGTTGAGGGGCTATGTGATTGTCGAGAAGTAGCGGGGGTAGTGTAGAAATAGGCCTTGTGACTTGGATGAAATCGTTCATCCACCAGTTCCAGCCTTCAAGAATTGAGGTCCGTCTGGGGTTAGGCAGTTGGAGGAGGGCTAATGTATTAGATTGCCGCCAAAAGTGCTGGCCATTGACCATTAGAAGAACCCGCTCCTTAACCAAAAAAATCCAGGTCGATGAGTGTGGCAGGAATTGAAGTGGTGTTGGCTAAGAAGACATAATGTTCGGCTAAGGGAGTGATGAGGTTACCACAGAGGATTGGACTAAATTCACGGGCAGACTCCATATTAGACTTTGCAGAAGGAATGAAGCAAGGTTGATGTCTGTGTTAGCTAGCAAGCACCAGAGAATAAAAAGCTCATCAGCAGAAACAAGATCCCGCTCATACTCATTAGGCCGGATTAAGATAGTGTTGGTCAGAAGAATGTGAAGAAATTGGAGGACAGGGTTCTTCAGGTGGTGGCCAACGAGGTGGAGCATGTTATCAGCTCGTTGGCCAGTGAGTTGATACCAAACGTCATATGTAGGGAAAGAAGGTGGAGGAGTTCGATTACGAGTATTAGGCAGATTCAGTAGGCTGGCAAAGGTGTCCAGGCTCATAGCGAGTTCATGATTACATAGCCGAAACTCTATGTGGTCTAGGACTCCATCTTCGTCAAAACCAGTGGGATACAGAGTTCCTAAGAATTCTGTTGATACCTCTTCGTAGAGGTTCCAACATTTCATGAAGAAGGGGAGAAGGCGAGAGCGATGGAGTATAGTCCTGACATCCTCAAATAAACCGAGAGATTCAAGAGCAGAAAAATTAAGAAATCGGGTAGATGAAAAATCTCTGGACCTGGTATTCAAAAGACGCTGAGCCTCATTGTCGTCTGTCGGCAATCAGAGGTTAGTTGTAGGTTGCAAAAGGCCATTCGGACGAAGTCGTCGCCTGATGGACTCCGACGAACTATAATCGAGGAGTCGGCCGAGGTGTGTGTTCGCTTCATATGGTCGGCGTGAAAGTCTCGGCAATCGTAAGATGGGCGGCGGCGGAGTTTTCATGGAGGGTGACGGGGAGCTGCTAGGGATTTCGAAACAAAAAGGCAGATGAGAGATGGATGGGAGGCGATGAGTATTTCATGATCGGGTGGAAAACGAAGCGACGTGGGGGAGTTCATGTGAGACTTGGAAAAGTGGATATTTGGGTAGATATGGTGTTAGATTCTGTTGGGATTCTCAAATAAATCTGGGAATGTACTTTCAGGTGATTTTCTCACATTCCTGACCTTGCTAATGCTACATGGCTGCTGACCATTTATTCAGTTGGGTTGCCTCCCTATAGCACCTTTTTTTAACATCGTTGGCTCGACCCCTTTTTTTTCTAATGATCTGGTTGCAGATAGAGCACCTCTTCGAACTTTACTTCACCTGGATTGTAACGTTTCAACCTTTTCCCGTTGACCTTGAAGGTTTCTAAATTGCTATTTTTGATGTCCACCGCACCATGAGGGTAAATTTTTTCAATGATGAACGGTCCAGACCATCACATTCTTAACTTCCCGGGAAAAGTCGCAATCGGGAGTTAAATAACATAACATGGTCGCCTTCTTTAAAGTTCTTTCTCAATATGTGTGAATCATGCCATTTCTTTGTTCTTTCTTTATAGATGCGAGAGTTGTTGTAGGCTTCTAATCTCAATTCATCTAGCTCATTGAGCTGTAAAAGACATTTTCCAGAAGCTGCGTGGAGATCATAATTCAATGTTTTGATTGCCCAAAAAGCCTTATGTTCTAATTCAACCGGTAGGTGACAGTGTTTGCCATAGATCAACCTGAATGGTGTTGTTCCAATTGGTGTCTTATACGCAGTTCGATATGCCCACAATGCTTCGTTAAGTTTCAAGCTCCAATCCTTTCTAGTTATTGAAACAGTTTTCTCTAAGATTAGCTTGATTTCTCTATTCGAGACCTTCTTCTTGTCCATTGGTTTGAGGGTGATAGGCAGTGGATATCCTATGCTTGACCCCGTATTTGAACAGCAGCTTTTCAAAACTTCGTTCGATAATGTGTGATCCCCCATCACTAATAATTAATCTTATATCAAACCTTGGAAATATTATGTCTTTAAAAAATTTGACCACTGACTTCGAGTCTGCTAAGATTGTGGGAATAGCTTCAATCCATTTTGAGAAATAATCAACAGCTAGAAGTATGAACTTGTACCCGCATGAAAGAGGGAAAGGTCCCATGTAGTCCACTCCCCACACATCAAATATTTCTACCTCAAGTATAGGTTGCTGAGGTGCCTCATTTCTTCTACCTATATTTCCAGTTCTTTGGCAAGCATCGCAAGATTTAACAACATTAATTGCATCCTTTAATAGGGTTGGCCAATAAAAACCTGTTTGAAGAACCTTAGCGGTTGTTCTCTGATATCCTCCGTGGCCACCATAATGAGATGCATGACATTCCTGTAATATAGCAGATTGTTCTTCCTCTGGTACACATCTACGAAACATCCCATCCGCACATTTTTTGAACAGAAATGGCTCATTCCAAAAGTAGTATTTGATATCGGAGAAAAATTTCTTCTTTTGTTGGTAAGAATTATCCGGTCGTAAGACTCCAGAGGCTAAGTAGTTGGCATAATCATCAAACCAAGGAAGTTGTGTTCTCTGGATTAAAAATAATTGTTCATCTGGAAAAGAGTCATTGATTTCACCGCGAACTCCAGAGTTAACGTCTCCTTTTGATAGTTGAAGTCGGGAGAGATGGTCAGCTACCAAGTTTTCTGTCCCCCTACGATCTTTGATTTCTAAGTCAAATTCCTGTAACAGAAGGATCCATCTGATCAGTCTAGGTTTGGCATCTTTTTTAGTAATCAAGTATCGAACGGCTTGATGATCAGTATACACAGTGACTTTGGAGCCAACTAGATAGGACCTGAATTTATCTATTGCAAAAACTACTGCTAGAAACTCTTTTTCAGTTGTGGCATATTTGATTTGTGAGTCATCCAAAGTTTTGCTAGCGTAGTAGATTGCGTGTTGCCTTTTATCTTTCCTTTGTCCCAACACTGCTCCCACAGCTTGATCACTAGCATTACACATAATTTCAAACGGTAGAGACCAATCAGGTGGTTGGATGATTGGGGCTGTTGTGAGAGCCTTTTTCAGAGTGTTAAAGGCTTTTAAGTAGTGTTCATCGAAGATGAACTCCACGTCTTTGGATAGTAGTTTTGTCAAAGGTCTCGCAATGAGAGAAAAGTTCTTGATGAAACGTCGATAGAATCCAGCATGTCCAAGAAATCTTCTGATTCCTTTGATATTAGTAGGCGGAGGTAATCTTTCAATTACTTCTGTCTTAGCCTTGTCAACTTCAATACCTCGACCTGAAACAATATGGCCAAGGACTACACCTTCTTGTACCATGAAGTGACATTTCTCCCAGTTCAACACCAAGTTAGATTCAGCACATTTTTGTAACACTTTTCCTAAATTCTGAAGACAGACTTCAACGGAAGTGCCATACACGGAAAAGACGTTCATGAATACCTCCATTATTTCTTCAATATAATCAGAGAAAATTGACATCATGCACCTTTAAAAACTGGCTGGAGCATTGCATAATCCGAAAGGCATCCTTCTGTATGCAAAGGTTCCATAGGGACAAGTAAATGTAGTCTTTTCTTGATCTTCTGGATGAATGGGGATTTGATGAAATCTAGAAAATCCATCCAAGTAACAAAAATAGAAATGGTTTGCCAGTCTTTCTAACATCTGGTCAATAAAAGGTAATGAAAATGATCCTTCCTTGTGGCCTTATTAAGTTTCCTGAAGTCGATACACATCCTCCATCCGGTAACCGTTCACGTAGAAATGAATTTGTCCGACTCTATTTTCACTACAGTCATTCCACCTTGCATGGGACTTACCCACTGACTGTCTGATATAGGGTAGATAATTCCTGCATCCAATAGTTTAATCACTTCTTTTTTTTTAAGACAAAGCTCAAGCTATTTTCCATGAAGCTAAATTTTGTTTGGTTGAAACTATTTAGAGTGAAACATGGACCAAGGACTTTTGTTTTCGACAAAGGAAAGATGCCCAAATCTGCTGGACATCAATCGAAGACCCACCAAGCTAAAGATATGAGTTTAAAGTCATTGAGTATAGCCTAGGGCTATAAACAATGGCTGGGAGGCAACACAACCTAATAAGTTCATTTTATTCTTCTCTGTTTTGCAAGAATCAAGCAGCCCTAACAAATTAATAGGGAGTCCCACAACTCTGCTCAAACCACAAATTACTAACCTGCCTCCAAGTGTAGACATGTCACTGATTTCACACTCTCCTCCTTGTCAATTTTAATGACTATTACTTATTATGAAACCTGACGATGATCAAGTATTTTTCTGTGTAGGCAAAGAGAGTAATTCACTAATCCACATTTCATGGAGTGCTGAAACCACGAAAGAACAACTAAAGAAACAAACGTCTACCCCTACGCACTCGCCTTACCCCATCTGATAATTCAGTCTCTCCCAGCTTAACCAACACTGAGGACAATGTTGCTTAAGTTTGGGGGAGCCAATGGTATTTCCTATCAATTCAATTAAAATGACCTTGTTAAAATTGATCGACTGACTGATTATTCCAGTCGACCACCTGTACGAAAATTTAGCCGTTTAAAAACTAGGGCATATTCGATCGGACCACATTCATTTATTCAGCCGACCCTAGTGTGCTCTCATGACTGACCCTCCTATCTCCCCAACTGCTGCCCTACGACCTCGTCTCCAATCATCATCGTCGGTGAGGACATCTGATGATGACTTCGCACCTGATAGGTCACTTCATCATCTCTCAGGCGATCGATCTCTAGTACAAATACCTCTCTAACAGATCCTCATCTCCAAGTTTCTGTGTGAACACATGATCTTCTCTTTAACTGATTTCTACTTTAACAGATCGTGCACTCCTCCTTCTCGTCTCATAATGGCTCCACCTCGTACCAAAAATGCACATATCGGGCCATCACCCCTTTGCAGTCGTGCTCATGGTCGGGCAGGTTGAACCCCAATTGGTCATCATTCACCTTCTTCCGTATCGTCCTTCGAGTCCCCACCACCTACTGGCTATGACAAAAATCTTTTTTGCACTTCTGCATTTGGACTTATCCATGACACCTTTTACAGCATACGTGAAGTCAAGCGCATGATTACTATTGATTGGGACTCTCTTTACATGTCTTACGTCAAAAAAATATTCTCTAATATTGGTTGGTACCCTCTAGTATCCTTACGAGAGTGTATCTATCCGCATATGGTCCGTCTGTCTTATGCCAACCTAACCATTGAGAAAGATCGTCTCTTGACCTCTGTTCTTGGACGTCGCATCGCCACTGACCCAACTACTCTCTTGCACATCTTTGAGTTTCCTGTAACGCCAACTTGTTCGGGAATTGAAGCCTACGCCATTCACTCTTGGCCTCCTAGTTCTCCGACCATTCAGGCCGCGGTGGAGCTAGTGTTTGGCAGCCAAGCTTCCCAATACAAGACCGATGATGTCCACAAACATCCTCCTCCTGAACTTAAGGTAAGACATCACATCTTGACTCATATCATAACCCCCCGCTCTCATCATTTCAATGAAGTTCAGTATTTCGATCTCTTATTTCTTTATTGCCTCTGTATTCGTGATAATTCCCGTCTTAGCTTTCTACATTATTTTCTCTATCATCTCGAAAGCATGCAAATGAAAATTCTTTGTACTTTGGTTCCTAAATTACTAAGATCCTACACTTTGGAGTCATCATTCCTCCTGATGAGGAATTTATTCTCGCCTGGACTTGGAACACTATCACTTATGACACCCTGTGTAGGAAATGTATTCCACAAGGTCAGGGAGGTGTCCAAGACCCTAAGGGTGTCCCTTCGGATGCCATGGACACCGATCACACTCAAGCGGAGGAACCCCACCCATAGCCTCTTATCCAATAGCTGTTGAAGCTGAGTTGTCTTTAAATCTGCATTCACAATCACTGGATAAGTGGAGTCTTCTCCTAGAAATTCATACTTGAGATTTTGAGGAAGCTTCTTTAATTCTGGCTTTGTTAGCTTCCTTGAGCTAGGTTGTTGTATAATTTCTATTGGTTGGTCCTCCGGTGGAGCGTTAGGGTGTTTTGTTTCAGTTGAGATTATGTGGCTCGTGAGAATGCCCGCTTCTTCTTCTGTCCACAAAGATGATTTTTGGGCTTCAAGAGATACTTTCAGAGGGTCTGATATATGAATAACTGATGCCACCTTCCGTACAAGAGAATCCAGTTGCTCAGGTTGAAGACAGTGGTCTTCCATATCCGGGCAATTAATAAGGTGATTTAGTCGAAATTCAACCGTGTCATCACCTATTTGAAAGGTAAGACGACATTGTTTAACGTCAATTACTACTCCGGCTGTAGCTAAAAAGGGTCTCCCTAACAAAATGGGAGTTTGATTATCTTCGTCCATGTCCAGAACCACAAAGTCGGCTGGTATATAGAAGTTGCCTACTTTGATGGGTATGTCCTCCAGAATTTCCTGTGGGATTTTTATGGATCTATCTGCCAATTGGAGGGACATATTCGTGGGCTTAATATCACTCATTTCAAGTTTCTTACACAATGACAGAGGTATAACACTTACTGAAGCACCAAGATCACATAAGGCTCTTCGTATCTTTCGGTTTATTTCACAGGGTATGGAGAAACTCCCCGGATCTTTTAGCTTCGGAGGTAATCTATTTTGAATCACCGCACTTGCCTTAGCAGTTAGCGCGACAGTTTCATTTTCTTATATCCTCCTTTTCTTCGATAGAATATCTTTCAAGAATTTGGCATATGCTGGCATCTCTTGAATAGCTTCCACAAAAGGTACATTGATATAGAGTTTCTTTAGGATTTCTACAAACTTGCCGAATTGTTGGTCTTGTCGAGATTTCTCGAGGGCTTTAGGAAATGGTATCCACGAAGAATAGCTAGGTTGTCCCTCAGCAGTCTGTTGTTTGGATTTATTTGATCTATTCATTGTGTCTTCTGGTTGGACAATCTGATTTTGGTCACCAACTTCATTTGTTACTTCTGTCGAGACCTCCGCCCTTATTCTTTTAGTATTATTAGCTGTCTTTCCACTTCTTAAAGTCACAGCTTGGACTTGTTCTTTTGGATTCTTTTCTGGCTGTCCGGGTAAGATCCCTGGTAGTCTTGAAGATGACGCAGCTTGTTGAGCTATCTGATTTTCCAACATTTTGTTATGAATGGAGAGGCTTTCTATTTTCTCAAACATTTTCTACATTAGGGTATCCTGTTTTGACATATATTTCTCCATCATTGCTTCTAGCTTGTTGGTAGAAGATGACCCTTGTTCTGTCGAGGAATTTTGAGGTTGTGCTCTCTAATTGAATCTATTTTGCCAAACGGGAGCCTGGTTTTGTTGAGGATTATCTCTGTAGGAAAACTTTGGATTGTTTCTCCATAGATTGAAAGTGTTAGAGTATGAATCATTATTCGATGGATAAGGGCCTATAGCATTAGCTTGTTGTTGGTGTCCTTGCTGTTTTAGCAGCTCACAGTGCATAGAAATGTGATCAGATGAACCACATATTTCATAACATCTTGCTATCATATTGACAGTTGGTGTAGCTTCATTGAGCCCCAATCGACTAATTGCTTTTTGAACTATATACTCTACCTTGGAAGTAAAATCCTCACTGTCAAGTCGAGTTTGAGTTAATGCTGCGGACTCATTAGACCTTGAATGAGCCAAGAAATGTTGATTCTGAGCGATTTTTTCTATAAGTTGATAGGCTTCATCTACATTTTTCTTTATAAACACACCATCTGCAGCGTTGTCAAGCGCCATTTTTGAGGTGTAATTGAGTCCATTGTGGAATGATTGGACCAAAATCCATTTGCTCAAGCCGTGATGAGGGCTCGACCTCAGCAATGTCTTGAACCTTTACCAAGCGTCATACAACGTCTCCTGGTCTTTTTGCACAAAATCAATGACTTGATTTTTTATCTTCATAGTTTTGCTAGGAGGGAAATATTCTGACAGAAAGGCTTTTACTAGTTGCTCCCATGTAGTTAATTCCCGCGGTTCCAGAGATTGTAACCATTGTTTGGCCTTACCCCTTAGCGAGAAAGAGAAAACTCTCAGTCTCAATGCTTCTGGCGACACCCCATTCAACTTAGTTGTCTCGCATATTTTCAGGAAATCTTTAAGGTGTTGATTTGGATCTTCATCTGGGGTTCCTCCAAATTGATTTTGTTGGATTGTGGATATTAGAGATGATTTCAACTCAAAATTGGCTTGAATGGCAGGCTTTAAAATTGCAGACTCTAGTCCATCTACAGTAGGAGTATAGAGTTCTTCTAATGATGGGACCGGTGGTCGTGGTTGGAGTGGTTATTGTTGTTCAGCCATCATTTCGATCTCAGGATTAGAATTCTCTTCGAGTTCTATAGATTGAGTGCTACTTGTACCTTCAGGACGTGATGTTCTACACTTGTATTCTCGCACTCTTCTCTTAAAAGTTCGATCAATTTCGGGATCTAATTCGAGTAGTTGACTACGAATACCTTTGGGCATATACTATTCCCTGAAATCAAATGAGAAAATATAATCAGACGTGAATAGCGCTTTAACAAACTAAATAGGGATATAAATGAAAGGTAAATAATTAATCTAAATCCCCGGCAACGGCGGCAAAAACTTGACGTGAACTAAATGTAGTTGCAGAATTACGGATTTCATATAAGAAATAAGTCCAGTCCAATGTTTTAAGAACCGGACCGGCGACCGAACCGGACTCTCTACTGGGTCGCGGTTGGACCGGTCCGATCGAGTTCGACCGAATTGAATCGGATTTTATTAAAATAATATTATTTAGAAATATATAATATAAATTATATGATATAGTATATGAATATTGTACTAATAACCTATTAATAATGTTAAAAATTAATATAACATATTTTTATTTATTAAATTTTTTAATGATGATTAATATATAAATATAAATAGATCATTATTAATTTAATATCTATTATTTATTGATGATAGATGTTATATTAATAAATTTCATCTTAAATTATTGTTATTTATCTTTTTCTTTAAAACTTTCCTTTTTATTTCCTTTATTTATGCCCTTTATAATTTTCTATTTTAATGTATTTCAATTTTAAATACTTACCTTTTTTAATTCAATTTCTATTTAATTTTAGACATGTCATATTCCCTCCTTTTCTTAACTTTGTTATATTTCTTTCCTTATTCCTTTTTTAACTTTCCTTTTTTATCATTTTTTTAATTTTATTCTTCAAAATCTGCATTCAACCAGCCCGGTTCAACCGGTTTTTCCCGGTTCAATGGTAAAAATGGTTTTAACATCAAACCGAACCCGATTTTTGGCCGGTTCACGATTGACCCGGTTGAACCGGCCGGTCCTGTCCGATTTTGATAACATTGGTACAGTCACAATTTAAATTTTACTCAAGAGTTCACGTAGCTGCAAGTGCACAGGTCGAGTAGAAAACCTGAGTGTCGTAACCCCGTTGATTTAGACTAATTACTTTTTTCCAATTATATCCGAAAGTTGTCACGAAATTATAAAAGAAATAAGCATAAAGAGAAATGAACAAGAATTAAGAATAATAAAGGAACGTAAGAAAGGATTTTGAGCAATTGGAAGAAGAGATTCCCTTGGAATGAACTAGTTGATGCTATGATAATAATCCTATCTGATTTATTAAGTTCTGGATTCCCTTCTATTCTAACGATATATATAAATAGAGATCAAGAATAGAAGGGGTTCTAACCGATGATTAAGACTATCGATTAATAAGACTCTAGTCTTTAATCAGGTCGAATGTAGTCTCTCGATCTTTTTATAATTAAGGCTCTTAATCTTAATCAAGCGATCAGAAATATAGGATTTGTTCCTCACACGATTGCAAGGATTCTCATCTCATAACAATCGGTATAATGGATCTCTCGATCCCTTTTAATAAATACAAATCAGCAATTTATGAAAAGCACAGCAATTGATATAACTAAGTTCCCCTCTCGGGTGAAATTAGCTTAAACCAAAAACAGTCGATCTCTCGATCCACTTAAAACCACTTAGAAATTCTTACGGCTATGCATCACGTAAATACAAAGCGAGGAATCAAAATAATAATGTCAGGAAATCATAACAGTAATAAGCATTAACAGAGTCTCATCCCAAGGGAATAAAAAAAAATCTCTTTAGTTCTCCATCTTTTCCTTCCCGGCCAAGTCCTTCCTCTCCCCTTCACGGCTCTCCATTCCCCCCTTTTCTCCCCTTTCTCGGCCTCCTTTTGTTTCTTTTCCCTGTCATCATTTGAATTTTGAAAAGTTGTTAGTTCTCCTTTTACTCATTCAACTTTTCTCCTGGAAAATGGTATAAAAAACATTTAAATATATCTAATTCTTATATAAAATTCGTGGAAATTGTAATGATTAAGGGTACAATAAAGAGATGATCAGTTATAAAGCAACCCCGAGAAAAATTATGGAGGAGATGGTTATGGTAAGTGTACTTCACTTATGTGCCATGATTGTGCATTCTATATGTATGATGAATTGACTACATATTTCCATGCTCTATATTATTGCATGATGATAGAAATGGTATGAATGAATGACATGTAGATCATATATTAAGACATGGCATGCATATTGTTTACTTCTTTTAAGATGATGATGCATATCATGTAGCATCCTATTTAAGATTATGACATCGCATAACATGGCCTTTACATACTCTAACAAGGAAATTACCTTCAAAGTTAAGTGCCAGTAGGAAATTAACAATTGCTAGAGTTGGGAATTAAGGGGGGAAATGCGTGCCCCTTCTACTATATGAGAACATGGATTTTGTGCTGATATATACCAAAAGCCCAACAACAAGACTTAGTGGATAAGGTTAACAAAATAATTGTAGGAATGGAAAATGAAAGTTTTAAATATGGCAGGAAAGCTTGATACTCTAGAGAAGTTATCAAGGGATTTTGTTATAGGAGTGTTATATATATATGTATATATATATATATATTATAGGAGTGTTATATATATGTATATATTAGGGGGAAGCTTGATACTCTAGAGAAGTTATCAAGGGATTTTTTATGGTCTAAGGAAAATGGAAAGAGGGGTCAGCATCTCTTGAATTGGCATATAGTTCAACTTTCAAAACAGTGTGGGGGTTGGGTATTAGGAATCTCAAATTAATCAGATATTCATTTTTAGCTAAATAGGTAATGATGACGACAATCCACGAGTAAAATTAATCTTGAATAAATATGGTAGATGACACTCCTAGAATTGTAATAGATAGGAGAATGTATCAAATAGTGTTACTTGGTTTTGGAAAATATTATTAAACACACAACAAGATACAAAAAACATATAGGTAATGGATGTACTACTAAGGTAATGGAGGACCTTTATAAATGTGAATATGCCTTTGGATTCCTTGTTTGTTGCAGATCTTATACCAATGGAACAATAATTTTTATATAATTGTTTTGGTGCTGATTTGGTTTGTGTTGTTTTTGCTATTTATTTGGTTGCTCATGCCAAGGAGGATAAGTGAGTGTGGGTGAAGGATACTCATGGCTCATGGCTGTACAATGGGCTTGGTCTATTTATTACTCCCTCAGTAATCAAATGAGTCCAGTATAGGGATTTGGACGACCATCTTGGAGGGAGTTTGGGCCATTCACATTTCTTCCAAATTGTAATTTTTGTGGAAGTTCTTGCATCATAGGATTCCTACCAAAATGTATCTAGCTAACTTAGATAATGGAATTTATGTTACATGTACTTTGTGTGGCCTTGAATATGAAATCATTGCACACATGTTCTTTGCATGTAGGGAGTTGTGGTTTCTTTTTTAGGATTGTGTTTGAATGTCCGGGATGCTTGGCCAGCGGGGAATGAATAAGGAAGGTCGATCACTAATGTAATCCTTATTTTCATTCTCTATGTGAATATTTGGAAGATGCATAATGATAGATTGTTTTCCTCAAAGATGGAAACAATCTATTATTTGGGCAAGAGTACTGACCAACCATGTGGAGTACGGTGAATACCACATGTTTGAGGCTTCCCTATGACAGACGTGCTCCACAAACATCATTTTTATATAATCATGCATATAATTAGGATATTAAGTTAGTATATATGTTTATATAGTTATGGTTGCATGTAGCAATTAACTTTTAGATTGAAGCATAATGATAATTAAATTATTGATAAATGTTATAAACAAATTATATAAGATTATTAGGAATACATTTTAATATTTGTAAATATTATAATAAAAATATTTAACTAAGGTTAATTAGAGGTTTTGTACTAATTTTAATAAAATAATTAAGATTGGACCTTTATTTCAACCAATAGGGTTTCGACCAATTGCTTAGAAAATAATTTTTCCAAACAATCCTATAACGTGTTAAAATTTTGAAAAAAAATATATAAATTACATATTAGTATCCTTGGAGAGCAGAAAAATTTTTTAGGGAAAAAGACCTAACTGAATGGACGAAAGAAATTCGGAAACGTCACTGATTTATGGTGAATTTCTAGATCTTTCCAGTTCATGAGATCATATCTTCACGTTTCCTTCTCCGTAAAATTCTACAATTTTACATGGCCCATCCTTTTGAAGATAGTTTCCATGACCTCTAAAATCACTGAGAAAGGACTTTTATATAGGAAGTTATGAATCTACATTCAAAGGTCGCTCACTCTGTCTTGAGTCAGAGATAGGTCCGCCTTGTCAATTAGGACATGATTAGAGTAAGTAGAATTAGGATTGAAATTTAGATATGTTTGATTAGACTTCACAATAGTTCAGTGTAAAGTGGAGTCATCCAATTTATACTTGTATACATGGAGAAATTTATTTTTTCATTTCGTAGGGCCTCTTGTCACGCCCTTAGTTTCAGCGACTAGAAACCAAGGTGTGCGGCCTTGACTCCTTCCTTCACGAGGGATCAACAGCCTCTTCTCGGATGTTATGATGGACATCTCTACAACAGCACAACAAGAAACACTAGCAAGATAGAAGGAAGAGACTCTCAGATATGGGGGAATGCTTTCGACTTCATTGACTCGATCGCTACTACGATCGGTGATGTACAAGGTGGACCCTTAGGGTCTATTTGTACAAGAATGGGATGGTTACAACAATAACTCACTCCCAAATTCTAGCCAAGATCATAGGGATCCTCTCCCATCTCTTATGATTGCAAAAACCCCTTTAGGTGCTAGGATATAATTCTCCAAATCCCTTGATCTCCTCTGCAAGATCTGCATCAAGGATAATCCTCACGATCACCCTATCTGGTATCAAGGGATCCTCCTCGATTCCTTTGTTGGCGTTAAGATCTTCCCTGATCTTCTCCTCAGGATCCGCCTGGAATGATATCCAGCTGATCTCCTCGAGATCCTCCCTAATTTCTTGTAGTTAGTTGGCTGACCAGATTCTTCAAAGATCCTCCACGATCTTCGGCCGATATGATGCACCTCATCATATCCTTCTAGCTGCCATCTTGTTCCAGGGAGTAACCACATCTGATTACTCACGGCCAGCTATCCTCCTCGACACCTGCCAGCATAATAGTTAGTTTGGGACATGCCATTTTGGCTTGGGACGGAATCGCCCCTCCGCTGCCCGGGTGCGAGTTGCACTGCACTGCTGCCACTGCCAAACTGCGGGTTATGCCAAACTGCGCATTATGCCAAAATGCGCATTATGCCAAACCGGGCATAATGCCAAAGTGGGCATTCTGTCAAATCGGGCGCCGCTTGCGTCCCAGCTCTGCACGCCACTGCGTCCCAGCCCCATCCTGGGACATGGCAGAAGTGGGGCGTGACATCCTCCCCCACCCAAGCCATTGCCGTCCCGGCAATGCCTTGTCGCTGCCATCTTCCTTCGTCCAAGAAGCCTTCAGCTCGCATCTTGAACTGTCCGGAACGCCTCACGCCCTCCGAACTTGGCCATGCTCCTCCGCTTGAGTCTTTGGCCGTGTGCTGCTCCTCAGTGCCACCTTGCTGTCCGAAGGCGTCACTCTGCACCTATCTTCGGTCCGTTGAAGATCTTCGAGACATCGCTTCCTTGTTGTTGTCTCGGGATATGGTCATCATCCCACACCCTCAAGTAGGACCTCGCGCCTACTCGTGCGACCTTGCTGTCCGAAGGCGCACCGTCTTCACTCCGCTGAAGACTTCGGGACACAACTTCCTTGTTGCTGCCCCAGGACATGACCTGCATGCCATGTCACGAACTTCGATCTTGATGCCTCTGCGCACCCGCCTGCTCGCTTGAAGTCCTTGGCTGGTAGTCTACTGATAGTGAAATTGAGGGGTTTAGTGATAACTTGCTGATTTTGGGTCAAATTTCATATTTTTTAATTTTTGACTTAACTCCCTAATTCACTCTCTACTGCAAGTATACAAGACAATTGTGGTCTACCCAAATGTCGTATCCACAGTGATTTCAAACCAAAGACTCCCTAAAACAATCTAGACTAGCCCTAACTAAAGTTACAATTCCAAGAATTGAAGGAGAATGAAAACAAATTTCTATAAGTGACTAAAATGATAACTATTTTTGGGATTTTGAAAATTTATCAAAACTGAATTATAGATGCTAAACTAGAGGCTAAAATGGTTTAACTATCAATGAGAAAAGTTCTCCTAGAGTTGGGGTTCATCTTACTTAATTATAGATGGAATGGAACAAGTTATCAATATGTGTCAATTTTAACTCAACTTGAAATAACTTGTTTTCACAGCATAATTGAATCGAAACTAATTATCATATTTTCACATGATTGATTAGCCAAGTTGAATTAGAAAAGGCCCTTACTAAAATCAAGTTAACATTAAGCTCAAAATCAAATTCCTTGCTGATTTTTGGCAATTTAGTGAAATCTAAAATGATAACAATCAATTTCACTTTAAAAATGAGGGAATTGTTTCAATTAACTGAACAGGAATGAAATCAATCCAATATTAGTGCAAATACTCCTTGGTTTATCTCTAAACTACAAGAGGTTTTTAAATCAGCCTCTCAGCTACAAATTAAAATGAAATCCACATTTTCACTAATGAGTTGGATGAAATCACACATAATTGCATATGGAAACTCAGCAATGTCATCCATTGGAATTCAGCACCTGCCAAATGCTTCTTGGTCCATCTCTGGACAACAAGAAATCCTTAAGATTCACCTCTCAGTGATTAAATGAAATTAGGGGTTCAAATGGCAAAACATATTCCAAGAAAATTAGGAAATCAGATTTCAATTTATACTCAATGTCAGATTTGAAATCAGAAAAGTGTCATTGCATCTTAATTCATTTCTGAACAAAATTAAAACCATAGATCAACCTTTCAATTGTTAATTAAATCAGGATTTCAAACAATGACAACAGATTCCAATAACAGTTCAGGAAATTAGAAATCAGGAATGCAGATTTAGAAATCAGATTTGGAAAAACATATTCCAAAAAATGATAAATTAGACTTGGCATTGATTCTTGATTCATTTCTGAACAAGAATAGATCAAAAGACAACTTCTCAGTTGTAAATACAAATAGGACCTTACAATGACAAGAACAGATTCGTATCAATACAAATTTCAGAAATCAAAATTGAAATCAGTGCAGGAAATCAGACTTGTCCCTAATCCATCCACAATTAATTTAGACTACTACCTATCCTAGGAGACATGAAATTTAGCTCCTCATGAGTACAAAGATTAACACAGAACAGATTGAAAAGCTAATACAAATCATCCTGAATAATTGATGGCTCCACTAAAATCAGATTTGCAGCAACAGCCTCCAGCTCTTCTTCCTTGCTTCCCTGTCTTGAAACCCTTGCAATCTGACCAGCCGCCCTTCATTCCTCTCTCTTCTCAGCTTTTATATGGCCTTTCATTACCCTTAGATCAGCATCAGAATGTTCCATAGCCCCTGATGTGAGCCTCTTGTCCAGGTCCTAAAAATATCTGCATATGACAGCTTTTTGGACAGCAAAAAAGCAAGTGGTCCCCCTTCACTTTTTAGCTGAATTCATATTCATATTCCTTGCTGCAAAGGCCAAAACAACAAGTATCAAAGTCCTTGATTGGGATTTTAACACATAAGGATTAGGACAGTGGTTATTATTAGCTCAAACATCAAATGGGACTTGGTGTTGTGCAGAAATAAAATTCATAGTTAAAATTGATAACATTTGAGTTCGGAATGATAACTTTGCACCATATTATGAAAATTGTCCAATTATGAGTGGTTCAAGGCATTGAAAGCATCAAAGGGATTAGTATGGCAAGTGAATGAGGTCAGAAATCAAATGTAGATAGGATTTCATGGTATTGATAATTTGGTGACACGGAATGATAACTTGTAGCCATAAAAATGATAACTTGTCATAACTTTGATTGTGGTTATCCAAATGTGATCAAATTAAAACAGCAATAAGTTAAGACAGGAATTTAATGATTGCCTAATGCCTTTATTCAGAATTGATAGCTTTGCATATCGAAATGATAGTGCTCTTAAATGATAACTTGACACTAAAAAATTATAACTTATGAAATGGAGTGATAACTTTGCACAAGTTGAAATATGATCGTCCAAATATGATTAATTCATGATGGCATGAGATTTAGGGCAGGATTATCACTAGAAATCAACTGAACTAGAAAAATGATAACTTGCACTTTGGAATGATAACTTGCCCAAAAAATGATAACTTTGCATAGAATTGACATTTTTATGGATTTTAGCAATTCAGAAGCTCTATGCACATGGAATTAAGTATAAAATGAGAAAGGTCAGCTAGTTATCACAATCCATGCATTCCAAGCATATTTGGCCAAAAGCTAGGCAAAATGAGGGCTCGATATGGGTGAAATGAATCTAAAATGGAATAAAAACCTATTGTGATCAGTTAGTGATCATATGCTCCTACCAACCAGGATGTCTTGTGTTGACATCCAACGTCCTCTGTTCATCGGTGGCTCCATCCTGAGCCAACGACCTTGGGACAGTCGGGGCCAGCATTGCCGCCGCTCCCCTTTTCTGCGGCTTCATGAGGAATGACCCTATGATGGGTCAGACCAAGGACAACTCCTTGTCCTGCATGTCTCTTCGCCCAGAAAAGATCTTGTAGCTCCAGCATAAAGCCACCCGCTTTGATTCTCTGGACTACATCTTCTCCTTCTGCACGCCTCCTCAGATGATCCTTCCGACTCGATCAACCCGCAGGTGTTCTGCTGACATTCCCACAGACGATGTGACCCGCCACATCCGAAGCATTCGCGTAACTTGTGTTTGTGCTTCGCTGCTCTTCCATCCTGCGACCTGGCCCCTGATTGCCGAGAAGCCAAAGAACTTGGTGGGTTTTCTCCCTCACCAAACTCGCCGCCATGCACCGTCCAGCCCAGATGCACTCCTCGATGTAAGAGCGAAGTAGTGCCATCTCGGATTCCAGGAGCCCGAACTTATTGTGGAATCCCTTCTCTACTTGCACTACCTCCTTCGCAAGTGCAGCCTTGAACTTCATCTTCAAGGACAGCACCTCGCCCCTAAGACCTTCTTGTCTTAGCATACGAACCTCCAGTTCGTCGAGAGTCTTCTGGAACCGCCGGAAGTCTTCTCTATCTACCATGTCTTGCGCTGGATCCTCCTCATGACCCACCTCCGCAACCATGGCCGAGAGCATTCTGGGTCGGATGCTCTCCCTCTTCACGGGCACTTCATGATCAGCACCCTCTTGAGATAATAAATGTAACCCCTCCTGGGTCACCCTTACCTCCTGGAACCTGTCCATGAACTCCATTCCCAGGACAAACTTGTGGTCGTCCATGGTGATGATGATGATGTCGATTGCGCCCACCCATCCTCTCACTCGAACTGGGATGCCCTTGTCCTCTCCAAGGATTGGCTGGGTTGTGGTGTTCACCGCCTTCGTCAGCCCTGATGCCTCGACATAGCCGATGTTGTGACGCGCCGCCTCCTACCCCGTCATGAATTGTAAGTGGCCCCAGTATCGACCAGGGTGGTCGTGGCGTGGCCATTTGCCAAGACCTCTGCAAACACTAGGCCCTTCGTGGCCCTCTCCATGCCCTTCGGGAACCTCACAGTCGCCGTGCTCAAGGCCATGATCGACCCCATGTGGGCTGCGCCTTCATCATCTTCCAAGGGGGACGCCATGGTGGCCAGGCTCGTCTTCTGGTCGCACTCGCTCGCGTAGTGCAGCCCTTTGCAGACGTAGCACTTCACCCTCCTTCTGGCATTCCTCTTGGTCTTCATCACCTTCTGGTCGCCTCCCTTGCCATTAGAATTAGGCTCATCCTCCATCGACTCGCCCTTGTCCTTGACCTGCGCGCCAAGGCTTTTGTCGACCGAGTACTCCTGCAAAGCCTCCGCCGCAACCAGAGCTTCTTTCATGGTTGAGATCTTCTGCCTCTTCACCTCTAGAGCCGCCCAAGGCTTGAGGCCTCTCAGGAAGAAGAACAGCCATGTGGATTCCTCCATAGCTCCTGGTACTTCCAGCATAATTGACTGGAATTGCTCGATGAACTCTTTCACCGAGCTGGTTTGACGAAGCGCCATCAACTTCGTCATGGCAACCTCCTGGGCGTTGCGGGGTTAGAACTGCTTCTTCAGCTCCTTCTTGAAGTTGCCCTAAGTGTCGATGATGACCCTTCCCTTGGCAACCTCCTCCTCCATGCGCCGCCACCATAGGAGAGCGCCATCCACCAGATAGCGCACTGCCATATCGATCTGGTCCTTCTCGACCAAGATCTTGTTGGTCTTGAAGCCTTTCTCCAAGGACCAGATGAAGTCGTCAATGGTCGTTGCCTCTCGCACGCCATCGTACTTTTTTGGTTCGGGACCGGTGAACTTCGGGATCGTCGTCCTCGGTTGCAGCCCTCCTGCATCGACGAGGTGACGCTTGAGCAATAGGAGGTCGGCCTCCATCGCTTTGACTTTGGTCTCCATGGCTTCTTCCATGAACCGCAGTCTCGCCTCCATCTCCTGCAGTGCGGTCGTGCCTTCCTCCAAGGCCAGACCATGCTGTCCCGCCACCGCCTCCAGATCTCGGACCATCTCGTCCGTCTCCTGGAGCTTAAGCCCCAATGACTCTACTTGCTTCTCCAAGGGACTTGCAGGGTCCTTGGATCGTCCTCGAGTCGCCCGACGGTTTTCCCCACCGCCCGTGACCACCACCGCTAGTGGCAGCCTCGACCTCCATGGTGCGACCTCTCGCTGAGGGTCCTTCTCCCAACATCGTTGCTGGAAACCGAGCTCTGATACCACTTGTCACGCCCTTAGTTTCAGCGACCAGAAACCAAGGTGTGTGGCCTTGACTCCTTCCTTCATGAGGGATCAAGCAGCCTCTTCTCGGACGTTATGATGGAAGTCCCTGCACCAGCACAACAAGAAACACTAGCAAGATAGAAGGAAGAGACTCTCAGATATGGGGAAAAGCTTTCAACTTCATTGACTCGATCGCTACTCCGATTGGTTTATGTACAAGGTGTACCCTTAGGGTCTATTTATACAAGAATGGGGTGGTTACAACAATAACTCACTCCCTGATTCTAGCCAAGATCATAGGGATCCTCTCCGATCTCTTATGATTTCAAAACCCCCTTTAGGTGATAGGATATGATTCTCCAAATCCCTTGATCTCCTCCGCAAGATCTGCACCAAGGATAATCCTCACGATCACCCTGTTTGGTATCAAGGGATCCTCCTTGATTCCTTTGTTGGCGTTAAGATCTTCTTCTCAAGATCTTCCCTGATCTTCTCCTCAGGATTCGCCTGGAATGATATTCAGCTGATCTCCTCGAGATCCTCCCTGATTTCCTGGAGTTAGTTGGCTGACCAAGTTCTTCAAAGATCCTCCACGATCTTCAGCCGATATGATGCATCTCATCATATCCTTCTAGCTGCCATCTTGTTCCAGGGAGTAACCACTTCTGATTACTCACGGCCAGCTGTCCTCCTCGACACCTGCCAACATAATAGTTAGTTTGGGACATGCCATTTTGGCTTGGGACGGAATCGCCCCTCCGCTGTCCGGGTGTGAGCTGCACTGCACTGTTGTCGCCGCCAAACTGCGCGTTATGCCAAACTGTGCATTACGCCTGTCACGACCCCGATTTAACCCATGACTTAAATTAGAGTTCGCGACTCATTACGGACGATCAAAGAAAATTATAAAGAAATGCGAAAACGTGATGTAATTTACTCTTCCTTTTACAACACAAGAGTAAAAATATATATCATTAAAAAAATTACACAATATGTGATCATTTCAGAGCAAACTGATACTCCTTAAGTCGTACATTTTACAAAATAAATTTATTTTCGTTACAACTTATTTTGACAAAAATAATAAACTCGACCAACTCTCTCGACGTCCTAACAAAAGGACACAAGAATAACAACTCCCCTCAATACCTTTACATCGAAAGAGTTATTCCTGCTAAGATTATGAGCTCGCTCAATCCAAGAAGCTATACTGATCTGAAAAATATTATAAACAACATTGAGTAAAAATAGCTCAGTAAGTTGATAACTCATAACCTATGTGTTACCAACTAATCAATTCGTAGTGACATAGAAAAGCATGCAATAATCATAATAGCAAAATAGGCATTTTAATATATGTGATAATTACGTATATAACATACTAATAAGAAGCATCACACTCAACTTGCAATCAAAATCATATAAATCATATCGAACATATGCATACAAATGCAACACTCTTATATGAATGCACGGATCACCAACTGGCCAGTGGTCGGTAGGTGGATTCTAGAGGTGGCTCCCATCGTGATCTGCGATGTAGCACTTAGCTCCATTCTACCTCATTCCTTTCGGGGAACAATCATATAGCGATAGGTGGATTCTAGAGGTGGCCCCTACGGATTCTAGAGTGGCCCCCATCGCGACTACCCACGATGTGGCACTTAGCTCCGCATGACACTTAGCCCCAGTCTATCTCATCCCATATTTGGGGAACAAAAATGATGCATTGGATTCTAGAGGTGGCTCCCATCGTGATCAGCGATATAGCACTTAGCTCCAACCATCATACATGCAATGCAGGCAGATGCAGATGCATGATTTATCAGATAACAATTGTATCTCAATACCAGAAGATGAATCATATCAGCTATCATTTCAAACGGAACAATTTGCACTTCTCGTAATCCATTCATATCATATCACATATGCTTTTCAAATGTGCAATCCAATCATTCAAATATACTTTTCATGGTTGCATTTCTTGAAATCAATTTATAACTTATCCAAAATATATTCAATACATATAACAGTTGATGTCACACCGAATTCAAAAGAGGTGAATACATAGAGTAGGAGAAACCAACTTACCTATAAGAGCTAGCAAAAGGTTTTTCCTTTCCTTTTTCACTACTTTACTCTTCTACTCCTATACAATAATAATAAGAAACACATCACTTCTATGCTCTGAACAAAAGCCTATCACACATGAAACACAACTAATTGAAATGATATATGAACCTTAAACATTTACTCTTTTAACTATTAAACATAAGGATTGACCTAATATTGTGATAGATTGTACACATAGTAAAGAAAAATCCATATCTTCTGGTATATATAATCAAATGACATCATTCCAATTTTATTTACTTTTATATTACATAGGCAATAATCTGTAAAAGTTTCATATCCTATTTCATTATGGTTTGCTCTCATGAAAATCAACATTCAGCCTAACTTTTATATTATTTCTATGTTCTGACAAACTGAGTAACCTTACTTTTATGATTTATATAAAATAATAAACATTCCCTATTATGGTACTTTTAATCTTTCCAAATAGTTAGACATCCTAGGGTACAACATGTAAAATTACTTGAATTTATATCTATTTTTACTAAGCACAATAAATTTAACCAATACTAGCATAATCTGCCCTATGCTCCATCCTGACAGACTGAGTAAGGCTCGGTAAAATATTTATAACGTTTTCTACACATATCATTTTCTAGTGATTCCAATTTTCGATGATACCTAACATCAATATATATAATAACTTAAATTATCAAATAATTTCACGACATATTAGATTTAATACATAATTTAGAAATTCGGATAGCAATTTTGGCGGACAGAGTGATAGTACCTTAATCCTGATGGGATAACTTTCGTTTCATAACTCCTATTAACATGATTCCAAATCTCGTGTAAACTAGACTCGGAGATTATTCTGCATGTTAAATTTCATAATTGTTAAGGATGAATTGATATGAAATAAAATCTTAAGAAAAACACCATCAGTCTAGGGTTAGAATCTTCACCTTTAATGATCTTCCTTCTCGAATTTCCTTCAACGTCCATGAAAGGAGTCATCTCTGAAATTTTTTGTGTGTTGTCTATAGAGAAGGATAAGATCATACAATTTTTTTTCAGATTTTTATCACTTTAATAAGTCGGTTGGAAAAATAGTCTAAGCATGAGGTGGCAAGCTGCTAGCTTGCTGGCAGCTTGCATGTCAAGAGTTGAAATTCTTATCCAATTAAAATTTAACATTTAAAAATTATTAATTTAATCCCTAATTGATATTAATTAGTATAATATAGTCCATGTAATTTATTCACATATTTATATATTAATTTTTGTTACACTATTTTTATATGCCACTTGGCGACATTTGATTGGTCCACTAGACTTAAATCCAATCTTAACAAATCACATGCATAGTTAACCATAAGAGAATATGCTTTATCATAATTTGATTATTAATCATACTTTAGTACTTTAATTAAATTTTATAAATTCTTATTATATCACTACGTGACATGACAACATATACTACACCACATATATTCAATTGATTATAGCCATATAATATAGAATCCAATATGGATTAGCTCATGGATATTACATTCTACCCTCCTTAAAAAAATTTCATCCTTGAAATTTGAAATATCGTATTAATCACTTAAATATAAATTTTGATCATATATTCCGTATCCGATTTGCCTTGTAGCTTTTTGAATATCATAATACTTCCCACTTCAATGAAGAGTTTACCATAATTCATAGCACTTAAGCTTTTCCATTCAATTCATTATCATTTTGTTTTTTTATGTGACATTTGTTCTTATAGCTTCACATATTGAATCACATGTGATGGGTCATGATCATCTTTTCTTGACATGGATTCATAAAATGGACAATATACACTTCCACATCGTGTAGGACTAAATGGCAAACATCTATCCCGTGTCTAAATGTCCTTAAGAACATATCTTATTGTTATACTTTAGTATTCCCTTTTCTAATAGTCAATTTAGTTATAAGGGTTAGCTCACTACCTAACACTTTTGCTACTTTATTCACCTTTGTTGAAGGATATAAAATAAAGTTATTAGTCCTTTGGGAGGTTCATCCATTTTTTTTGTCTTGTATTCAACTCCTTACATATAAGTACATATTTAGGACTCCTAATATGTACTTAGTTCAACCTTACTTATGTGAATAGTGTCTCCAAATCTTGGGTTCTGTATAGCAGTGGAAAGCTTCAAATTATATATTTTGAGTATTTCCTGTCATAAGCCTCTACTTATCTTCATGTACATGCCACTACCCGACCATAAAAGAGAATTAATCCATCGAATAATCCCAAATGGACTTACGAAGCTTACAATACGCCCTTATTGTATTCGAAATTGATTTTTTTTTAATTACTTCTTACTATTAAGAAGGTAGTATCTAATCAACTTTTATAAACATATGCACCTTGCATTTGGGAAACCAAGCCATCTCTTATCGGTAAAGGATATTCATCACCACTCAATTTAGCTATTTATGGACAATGCATAGCCTATGAAATTCACCTCTGCACTTGAAAATTAAGATTGGAGTTATGCAGGGTGACAATATGGAATTGAATAAGGAGTTATCAAAGAGTCCTTGTACTTGTCTTTTCATTTCTTTTAAATTTATGTTGCCCTGTCATTGAAGTAACTTTAAGGATATGATCCATAGAGTCTCTATCATAGTAAACCGCTCCTCTAGGAACAACTTTATGATAAGGTAACAATTGCCAATAATCAGATAATCACTAGTTGTAGGCTATAAGTTATTGTCTCTTCTAATAAAGGCGAGGGTGTAAACATTTATAAGCTTATCGAGAACAATTATTTTTCGCCCTTACGAATTTGCAATGTTGAAATGTGGGTTCGAGTTCGCGATTGAGGACCAAAAAGGCGTCCCCCTTAAATCGCTCTTTCGCTAGGCTCTCAACCAACACTCCATGATAGTAAACTCTATGACTCCAATCAAGTTATCGAATGATGACCAGAGGCGATCACACTCCAATACATATTTCGATAAACTTTTTAACTCGCTTTTTAAACTCTCAAGATTGGTTGATATAATAAAGTTAGCAATGAAGAATCATTAATCACCCATAGAAGAGTTACAACATTGATTCCATCAATCAATTATTCTAAATGAGATGGAACAAGTAAGGATGAACTAAGGATCAACTGTAAATTGATGCTCAAAAATGGCAACTTTGGGTTAATAAAGATTATTCAAGGATCATTGATGATTCCAAAATTTGTATTTATATAAGATGATTCAATCAATCGAGCAATGTGAACTGTGACAAACAAAGAAGAACTAAAAATTCATACTTGAAGATTGAATTGCAATCAATAGTGATCAATCAGGAATCATCAGTGATTTCAAAATCAATATTTATGAGTGAGGGGTTAACAATGATTCTAATATCAACAATACTAATTCAAGAATTCAAAATACTTTGAAAATTATAAATAATGATTTATATCTACCAATGATAATTTACTGATCATCAATTGATTTGGATCCTACCAAGTAAATATCACTTGTAAATATTAAAGAAATTTGATAGTTGGTTTTCAACACTTTATACATGATTTAGTGGTGTTATCTTTTGTCTTTCGCACAAATGTTTACAATTCCTTAAAATATAGACACCACAGTGTCACAATAAAATTATTTCCCTTACTAATAGTTCCCACCAAATTCTCCTTAGCACACAACCTTATTCCTTTTCAAGTTCTCAGACCTTAAAATGACAATTCGTAATCATCCCTACACACATCTAACAATGATAAATCCAAATCTGTATTACACAAGTATTTACATATATGTAAGATTTTTATAAGTGCCATTCTAAAATTTAAGACACATTTCAAAAATTGATTTTTCATATTATTTAGGACACCATAACTACACTTTTAACCTTTCTTCCTATCTCCCAATCCATACATATGATTGGAATGTATTCCGACCTTGTAGAATACAAACTCTAAAGTCTATACATGTGGAGATCGTTCAAAATTTCATAAAACCAAAATGGCTTGGAAACATGTCAAAAGATAGGGTGCTCAAATTCATATTGCTTGTCTTTTCCTTTCTAATTTGAATATCAATGATATAAAATATATTTATTATCTGGTTGTCGTACATGTGAATATATCTCTTCATTTTAAGTATAATAGTATATATGATGGGTCATAAGTGCCTCTTCTATCTAAATGTATTAACCATGAAACACAATGTTTAATACCACTAGGGACTTTGCAGCATATCATTTTAAGCTATAAACCTTTCTTAACTTACATGTGTGTGATGATCTAAAAATATAGTGCCCTATATGGCAGGCCCCCATTCACAAGGGTTGGTTAATACATAGTCACATATAACTTATTTGATTCATGTGTTTTTAAGATGTATCCAAGAAGCATATCACACCAATTGGGGAGTTAAATGATAGCATTTGATTTTAATCATTCGTGTATCTCTAATGGCAACATGTATTGGGCATGATTTATCTTTCTCATGATCATCATGATCCATACTATATGGTTAGGCCAAAATGCACCCTAATTTGACACCCACTTTTTTTATAAGGATTTTACAGAATAGGATTCCAAGTTTGCATGACTCTATGAACAAATTAGGGTGACATTAATAAATTAATTACAATTCAATCAAAGAATGGTTTGAAATTTTGATTTGATCCATAATCCAATAACATTACAAAGAACTTATAATGATCATGTCATGTTCCAAGTGTACTCTTTGAAGTATACAACTTTCTTTTTAGTCAATGGTATTCAAATCTTAAGTCAAACTTCGGAAATAGAAGAGTACATCATAGTTAACCAAACAAATAAAATATTTTTTGCAAGGTATCCCTTGTAGTTAAGTGATTCAGATGCCTATAATCAAACTTGAGAACTCATCTGCATTCTTGATGTATAAGATTGATGTTCATGATTATGGGTCAACTAAACTCTCATATGAAGACTCGTATACTTATTTTTGTGTCGATTGACAAGGACTATTAAACATATGAATAATTCCATGAAGAAGGTCAATAAAGAACTCTTCCTATAAGGGTAGATCAAATCACTTCTATAAAATAGATTTACAACTACTTAAACATGATAACATTATTTGATAATAAATATTTTCCTTTCTACCCCAAGTAATTCAAGAACCTATGACATCATTTCAAAACAATTTATTGGCATACTATCATAGATTGGAGAACATGAAGTTACTTTCCTACGTCCTATAAAACACAAGTGATGATTGATTTGAAAATGAGAATATGCCTATCTTTCTATGTCAATTTAAATATACATACCACACAATTCATCCACATGCAAAATCATGTCAAATCCACACGAGTACCAAATAATCATACCAATAATCACATACTTGTCACATTTCTAACTATGCATTATTTGCATACTATATGTGAATACATGATAGTTCTCTTTTTTTTTCAAATAGTACGCCAAATTCACATATACAAATCAATGTAAAGGGATTGCGATGAATGGAGTTACAATTTAATCAAAAGAAAATATCACAATTACATTTCAAAATGTCATACATTAGCACTTATATAAACTCATACTAAAATCTCCAAATTGCCACAACCCAAGCTAAACACCGATAACCCACTATAAGCATAAAAATGACAAACCCACTATAAGCATGACCATGTCATCCTAGACATAGCTATGCAAACTTTCACCAAGGGAAGGACATATTGCTCTGATACCATAACTGTCACAACCCCGATTTAACCCACGAGTTAAACTAGAGTTCGCGACTCATTACGGATGATCAAATAAAATTATAAAGAAATGCAAAAACGTGATGTAATTTACTCTTCCTTTTACAACACAAGAGTAAAAATATATATCATTAAAAAATTACACAATATGTGATCATTTCAGAGCAAACTGATACTCCTTAAGTCGTACATTTTACAAAATAAATTTATTTTCGTTACAACTTATTTTGACAAAAATAATAAACTCGACCAACTCTCTCGACGTCCTAACAAAAGGACACAAGAATAACAACTCCCCTCAATACCTTTACATCGAAAGAGTTATTCCTGCTAAGATTATGAGCTCGCTCAATCCAAGAAGCTATACTGATCTGAAAAATATTATAAACAACATTGAGTAAAAATAGCTCAGTAAGTTGATAACTCATAACCTATGTGTTACCAACTAATCAATTCGTAGTGACATAGAAAAGCATGCAATAATCATAATAGCAAAATAGGCATTTTAATATATGTGATAATTACGTATATAACATACTAATAAGAAGCATCACACTCAACTTGCAATCAAAATCATATAAATCATATCGAACATATGCATGCAAATGCAACACTCTTATATGAATGCACGGATCACCAACTGGCCAATGGTCGGTAGGTGGATTCTAGAGGTGACTCCCATCGTGATCGGCGATGTAGCACTTAGCTCCATTCTACCTCATTCCTTTTGAGGAACAATTATATAGCGATAGGTGGATTCTAGAGGTGGCCTCTACGGATTCTAGAGGTGGCCCCCATCGCGACTACCTACGATGTGGCACTTAGCTCCGGTCTATCTCATCCCATATTTGGGGAACAAAAATGATGCATTGGATTCTAGAGGTGGCTCCCATCGTGATCAGCGATATAGCACTTAGCTCCAACCATCATACAAGCAATGCAGGCAGATGCAGATGCATGATTTATCAGATAACAATTGTATCTCAATACCAAAAGATGAATCATATCAGCTATCATTTCAAACGGAACAATATTGCACATCTCGTAATCCATTCATATCATATCACATATGCTTTTCAAATGTGCAATCCAATCATTCATATGTACTTTTCATGGTTGCATTTCTTGAAACCAATTCATAACTTATCCAAAATATATTCAATACATATAACAGTTAATGTCACACCGAATTCAAAAGAGGTGAATACATAGAGTAGGAGAAACCAACTTACCTATAAGAGCTACTAAAAGGTTTTTCCTTTCCTTTTTCACTACTTTACTCTTCTACTCCTATACAATAATAATAAGAAACACATCACTTCTATGCTCTGAACAGAAGCCTATCACACATGAAACACAACTAATTGAAATGATATATGAACCTTAAACATTTACTCTTTTAACTATTAAACATAAGGATTGACCTAATATTGTGATAGATTGTACACATAGTAAAGAAAAATCCATATCTTCTGGTATACATAATCAAATGACATCATTCCAATTTTATTTACTTTTATATTACATAGGCAATAATCTGTTTCATATCCTATTTCATTATGGTTTGCTCTCATGAAAATCAACATTCAGCCTAATTTTTATGTTGTTTCTATGTTCTGACAGACTGAGTAACCTTACTTTTATGATTTATATAAAATAATAAACAATCCCTATTCTGGTACTTTTAATTTTTCCAAATAGTAGACATCCTAGGGTACAACATATAAAATTACTTAAATTTATATCTATTTTTACTAAGCACAATATATTTAACCAATACTAGCATAATCTGCCCTAAGCTCCATCTTGACAGACTGAGTAAGGCTCGGTAACATATTTATAACTTTTTCTACAAATATCATTTTCTAGTGATTCCAATTGTCGATGAGACCTAACATCAATATATATAATACCCTAAATTATCAAATAATTGCACGACATATTGGATTTAATACATAATTTACAAATTCGGGTAGCAATTTTGGCGGATAAAGTGATAGTACCTTAATTCTGATGGGATAACTTTCGTTTCATAACTCCTATTAACATGATTCCAAATCTCATGTAATCTAGACTCGGAGATTATTCTGCATGTTAAATTTCATAATTTGTTAAGGACGAATTGATATGAAATAAAATCTTAGGAAGAACACCATTAGTCTAAGGTTAGAATCTTCACCTTTAATGATCTTCCTTCTCGAATTTCCTTCAACGTCCATGAAAGGAGTCATCTCTGAAATTTTTTGTGTGTTGTCTATAGAGAAGGATAAGATCATACAATTTTTTTTCAGATTTTTATCACTTTAATAAGTCGGTTGGAAAAATAGTCTAAGCATGAGGTGGCAAGCTGCTAGCTTGCTGGCAGCTTGCATGTCAAGGGTTGAAATTCTTATCCAATTAAAATTTAACATTTAAAAATTATTAATTTAATCCCTAATTGATATTAATTAGTATAATATAGTCCATGTAATTTATTCACATATTTATATATTAATTTTTGTTACACTATTTTTATATGCCACTTGGCGACATTTGATTGGTCCACTAGACTTAAATCCAATCTTAACAAATCACATGCATAGTTAACCATAAGAGAATATGCTTTATCATAATTTGATTATTAATCATACTTTAGTACTTTAATTAAATTTTATAAATTCTTATTATATCACTACGTGACATGACAACATATACTACACCACATATATTCAATTGATTATAGCCATATAATATAGAATCCAATATGGATTAGCTCATGGATATTACATTCTACCCTCCTTAAAAAAATTTCATCCTTGAAATTTGAAATATCGTATTAATCACTTAAATATAAATTTTGATCATATATTCCGTATCCGATTTGCCTTGTAGCTTTTTGAATATCATAATACTTCCCACTTCAATGAAGAGTTTACCATAATTCATAGCACTTAAGCTTTTCCATTCAATTCATTATCATTTTGTTTTTTTATGTGACATTTGTTCTTATAGCTTCACATATTGAATCACATGTGATGGGTCATGATCATCTTTTCTTGACATGGATTCATAAAATGGACAATATACACTTCCACATCGTGTAGGACTAAATGGCAAACATCTATCCCGTGTCTAAATGTCCTTAAGAACATATCTTATTGTTATACTTTAGTATTCCCTTTTCTAATAGTCAATTTAGTTATAAGGGTTAGCTCACTACCTAACACTTTTGCTACTTTATTCACCTTTGTTGAAGAATATAAAATAAAGTTATTAGTCCTTTGGGAGGTTCATCCATTTTTTTTGTCTTGTATTCAACTCCTTACATATAAGTACATATTTAGGACTCTTAATATGTACTTAGTTCAACCTTACTTATGTGAATAGTGTCTCCAAATCTTGGGTTCTGTATAGCAGTGGAAAGCTTCAAATTATATATTTTGAGTATTTCCTGTCATAAGCCTCTACTTATCTTCATGTACATGCCACTACCTGACCATAAAAGAGAATTAATCCATCGAATAATCCCAAATGGACTTACGAAGCTTACAATACGCCCTTATTGTATTCGAAATTGATTTTTTTTTAATTACTTCTTACTATTAAGAAGGTAGTATCTAATCAACTTTTATAAACATATGCACCTTGCATTTGGGCAACCAAGCCATCTCTTATCGGTAAAGGATATTCATCACCATTCAATTTAGCTATTTATGGACAATGCATAGCCTATGAAATTCACCTCTGCACTTGAAAATTAAGATTGGAGTTATGCAGGGTGACAATATGGAATTGAATAAGGAGTTAAATTCTACAATTTTTATTTTTAAACATAACTGAAGTCTAGTTTCTAAAAAAATTAGGATCTCATCAAATGGATAAGTATTCTTAAGACATAAATTAATCATTAAGTGATACGCAGTGTGCCAGTACACAAACCCTAGGTCAAATTGCCTTGAATTTTATTACTTACTTACTTAAAATTAGTTAATGATAGTTGGGAGTTGCAAACCTTAGTAAATCTAGTTTCTAATTTATCCAGAATCATATGATTTACACTTAGGGTTAAGAAGTATGAATTATTTATTGACAGTAACTAAGTTTGGAATCCTGAGATAACACCTAGCTAAGTTATGGAAGATTGAGAAGTTTCAAGTGTGAAATAGTATATGAATATAAATATCTGAAGTTAAATATTAGTACTAGAAGATATTATATGAATTTTAAAGTGCATAAAGATTCATGCATCATGAGCATGCATTGCATACTATTTTAATTGATTTGAAAGTGAAGTAGCATTATTACTTGTGGGAAACTATCAACGTACATGTGAAAGGGAGGAAATCTAATAAACCTCCTTGAAATAATAAAGTATCAAGTTGGATGGGTAAATTTACAACATAGCAAAATGTTATATGTTAGTTCTTTTATTTATGATATTATCTCAAGCAAAGATTATTATTGTTATATTATTATTATTGAAACATGTTTTGAGCTATGAAAAGTATTTATGATATATTTCAAGGATTTCCTATGAGATTGAATAACCTCTTACATGAAAATATTTTCAGGGAACAATGCTTGTAAACTTAAAATAAGTTTTACTTGATACTGATACGAAATTATGACGTGTATTTTGATATTATTAAATTTCATGTGTTCATTGATCATGCTAGTTGAAAAGTATCTTTGGGACCGCATTCGATATATATGAAGCCTTCGGAGTGTATATCGGGTGTTTTTACTCTTTGGGGCTGCTTTGCGTGCACATATTGACCCATGATATGCTATGCGTATCCGAGATGGAGGGATACGTATTGGCCTATGATTTGCTTTGCATATTCGAGACTCTTGATTGTGAAGCTCTGCTTAACTGCATGACACACAATCATTGAGGGATACGAATTGACCCAGGATTTATTCTGCGTATCTACGATTCTTGATTATGAATACTTAATTGTATGACACATGATCATGGAGGAATACTTATTGACCCATGATGGGGTAAACTACATGTCCCCCAACTTTGAGTCTTTTTTAAATCAGTCCCCCAACTTTAATTTGTAACTAGAATGTCCCTTATCTTTGATTTTTCTTGCATGATTAGCCCTCTTGACCGATGATCATAGGTTTCCTGGTTGTCTTGCGTACGTGACCTCCTTTCTCTCTCATCCATGTCATTTAAGTTGTCCACGTAAGTTCTAACAAAACCCTTTCCCCATTATAATATATTATAAAATTTTAAAAAAGTTGGGGTTGGCCTGAGGGGGCCGGCGCATCTACGAGTTCGCCACCGGCGAGGGGGGTCACCGCCCCCCTCTTCTCCCTCACGCCGCCCCCTCTTCTCTCGCGCGAGTGAGGGAGAACGAGGGGGGCAACGACCCCCCTCTTCTCTCTCGCGAGCGAGGGAGAACGAGGGGGCGGCGGACCCCCTTTGTGATTCTCGTTGGCGGGTGAGAATGGTAGAGGGGGCCGCCGCCCCCTCGTTCTCCCTCCCTCACGAGGGAGAAGAGGGAGACCGTCGCCCCCTCTTCTCCCTCACATTCTCCCTCACATGTGTGAGGGAGAAGGGGGGGCAGCGGCCCCCCTCTGCGAATCTCGCCGGCGTGCGAGACTCGTCGACGCGTGAGATTCGCTGACGGCGAACTCGCAGGGGCGCTGGACCCCTCGGGCCGGCCCCAACTTTTTTTATTTTTTTAATTTTATAATATATTTTAATGGGGAAAGGGTTTTGTTGAAACTGATGTGGACAATTTAAATGACATGGATGAGAGAAAAAGGCGACCATGTACGCAAGACAACCGGGAAACTTACGATCACCGGTCAAGAGGACTAATCGTGCAAGAAAATCAAAGATAAGGGATGATCTGGTTACAAATTGAAGTTGAGGGACCGATTTGAAAATGATTCAAAGTTGGGGAACCAATCGTGTAATGTTTCAAGGATTTCCTATGAGATGGAATAACCTCTTACATGAAAATATTTTCAAGAACAATGCTTGCGAACTTAAAATAAGTTTTACTTGATACTGATATGAAATTATGACATGTGTATTTTGATATTGTTAAATTCCATGTGTTTATCGGCCATGCTAGTTGAAAAATATCTTTGGGACCGCATTCGATATACATGAAGTCTTTTGGGTGTATATCGGTTGTCTTTATCCTTTAAGGCTTCTCTGCGTGCACATATTGACTCATGATATACTCTGTATATCCTAGATGAGGAGATACGTATTGGCCCATGATTCGCTTTGCATATCCGAGACTCTTGATTATGAAGCTCTGCTTAACTATATGACACACAATCATTGATGGATACAAATTAACTCATAATTTGCTTTGCGTATCTATGACTCTTGATTATGAAGCTCTGCTTAATTGTATGACACATGATAATGGAGGGATGCATATTGAGCCATGATGAGTATGTGTGGAGTTTAACTATGAATATGATGATATTTTGAAATACTTTTATTTATGTAAAAGTTCATATGATTTGGCAACTTATATGATATGAGTTATGCTTTAAATGTTTTCTTATGAAAGAATTTTAATTATTTAAATGTTATATGCACTCGTATTGTTCTCTTATGTTGTACTTTTATTTCACTCACTAAGCAAATGATTATTGTCACATTATCCTTGTTGAATTTTTCAGATAATTCTAAGTTCTCGAGTTGAGTCGACTCGAAGCTTGCTTTTGATACATATAGAAGAGGTCGAACCGTCGGAGCACTTTTATTTTTCCTTCACTTTTGTTTTTAAAAGCATGGATGTAATAGATAAACTTGAGAATTGTAATAGATAGGGGTGAGCAATCCTAGGTCCAGGACCGGATCTCGACCGACTCGATTTGCTCTGGGTTTTTGAAAATGGAGACCCGATCCCGATCGGATCAGGGACCGGACGTCCCGGTCAAAGCGGGACAAAAATCGAGAATTCCCGATTGTCCTGATTTGATCATAAAAAGTAAAATAATAAATACAATAGTAAAAGAAATTAATGTTATTTTATAAATATGATAATTATTAATTAAATTATATATATGATAATATAATATAATGTATATTTAATATATATACCAAATAAAATATAATTTTTATTTAAAATAATCATAACTATACTATTTAAAAATAATTTAATATTAATAATAACATATTTAATCGGGTTGGGATCGGGTTCGGGTTAATAACCCGGACCCGGTCCTGGTCCCGACCTAGTCTCGGCCGGGTCTCAAGGAAATGCGACCTGGTCCCGCCCCGGTTGATGCTTTTGTGTGTCATCACTATTATAGGCAAGAAATTGCGCAACATATTTCTTGGCTAATTTTGGTCTAGGAGTATGGACTGATATTTTTTGGAAGGTCAACCCCCTCCGGGCCGCCGTGAACTTATTAATTATGATGACGTTGGGCTTTTTATTAATAGATAACCTTTTATTCTAAAATAAAGCTACTCCAATAGGTTTCCTTCCTATTAGTCCTTTCCCTTTTTTTGTCTTTGCTGAGGTTCTTATGTAAAATTTTACTTAGGCCCATGAATGGAAGAAAAAAATATAGATATGATTGAATTTGAGTTATGAAAAAAATTAAAATTGATATTATTAAAGTTTTCTAGAAATCTATTGCACTAATATTAATTTTTGTGATATTGGATCCTCAATTCTCATCCAAACTCTTGGCATCATCGTGTAGACTCCTATCACTATTGGATCGGTAAGGTTGGTCTAGTACTATTAGTCAATTTCTCTCATTGTCACGATTTGACAACCCTCCCGACATGACACATTGAATGCCAAGTTGTCAACCTTCAGAGTAAATTATACGAACTATTCTCCAACTTTGAGTACGGTAACTATTCAATCCTCTAACTTTAATTTGTAATTAGACTATTGTTGAAGTTTTAATATTTTTTTTTTGCCTATGTTGTCCTCCTGACCGATGATAGTGGATTTTTCGATTGCGTCATTGATACAATAAAAAATATTAAAACAAATAAATAATAAAATAATATAAAAATTAATGTAACACCCATCAAGGGTAATATAGTAATTTTATAATTCAATTAGGGTGTTTGATGGATTGAAGGAAAATTAAATCCTATTGGGAGTAGGAATTATAATTAGATTGAGATTAGAGATTTCAATTGAATTTGAGATCCAAAAGAAAGTTTAATTGACCTAGGACTCCTAAATAGGAAAGGATTGAGAGTTTTATGGCTTTAAAAATATTTCAACCATTAAAATAATATTTATTATTATTTTAATCCAAAAATTAAGTGATAAAATATTATGGATTAAATAATTCCAAAAATTAGATGATAAAATCTTATCATATTAAATAATTAAGAAAATTAGAGAAAAGAAAGAAATATAAAGATAAAATAAAAGTAGAGTTTAATTGAAAGAAGTTATAGAAGAGATAAAAAAGAATTTGAGTAGATATTAATTTTTTATTAGTATGGTTATGGAATAATTAGTGAAATTCATATTTAATTAATCCTGAATATTTAACAAAGGTTTAATTAGTGATGGATGGCCAAGATTGTTCTAAAAGAGTTCAAGGTCCAATAGAAGAATTCTTGGCTACCTCTATAAATAGGGTCTAAAGAGTGGTTAGAAAGTATTATTTGCCTCCACAAAATTATGAACGATAGCCCCTCTTTTCTCCTTCATTTTCTCACAAATCGAGACACTTGAGAACATGGGCGATATCAAAGCCCCGACAAAGGAGAATAAGATCCAAGTGGTAGCCAAAGGTTTCTAAACATTAATAAGGAGTGATCGTCGATCAACATTGCGACATCCGTGCAGCCCACAGACAACAGGAACATAATTGGTTTTTCAACCAACTTAAGGTACGTAAGGGGATCCCTATATCGATAATTTTCATCGGTATAGACTCTCGTGACTCTTGTTCAATAATTGAAGTATAGTATGAATTCATTACTTATAGAAATGCATGGATTATGACATCGGAAACAGGGTTAGAAGTCGCGTTGAAGATGCATCTTCTCGACGGCGGCAGAACTCGGCTCAAGTTCTGCACTGCTCGACCCGAGTTCTTATGAACCCGATGTGAATAGTATTGAAACCGGACTGAGTTCCATAAACCTGGCCCATATTATGATTAGCGTGATCTGGGTTCTACAACCCGAGACTGAATAGAAGGTGAACAACGCCGACTCGGTACTAGTTTCCTCATATCCAGCCCGATCTCTAGCAGTCGTGTGTGGACAAAAGTGAATTGGGTCGACCTGGCCCGAGTTTATCCTTAGCCGAGGTTTGAATGCCGAACAATATAGAACCTGACCTGGGTTCTGCATAGCTTGGCCTGGTTCCTATGAATCTGGTGCCAATAAGATTGAAACCGGATCGAGTTCAATGAACTTGGCCCGAATTATGGACAACGCGGCCCGAGTTTTCTTTACTCGAGTGCGACACAAAAGTAGACGAATAGATTGGACTGGGTTTGGACCCGCCTGGCTCGAGTTATAGTATTGAGGGAATAACAAATTAGAAATGTAGCGACGCAGCCCGAATTTAGTTATAGAAAATATTATTGTTGAAGTATTGATAAGGATTAATTATGATCATGATTATATTAATAATTTTTGGACATAATAGTATCATAATTGATCATGGATTATTGGTTATTGATAATTGATTTATTTCTATGATTGAATTATTGATATGATAATAGATTGTCGTGAGTTGTTATATAAAATCATTGTTAAATTGATTATCGATAATTGACTTTATTGATAAGATTGAATTATGGGCATGATGATGATGGTTCCTCAAATTGAAAATGTGCCTACATTGATAAAGATAAAATATGAAAATTGTGGGTCTTCGTGCTTTGCGTATTACGACTTTTATGGTTGATTGGCCTCATGCGGCATGATGTTCTCTTAATAAAAGAGAGCTCTCGACACGACCTTATGGTTCATATGGTAACTCCAAAGATTAAATGGATAATTGAACAATTGTATTATGACCTCTATGGTATTGACAATTGTATTGCAATACTAGTGGTTAAAGAATAAATAATGGATAATTGATTGATTGACAAACGTATTATGACTTTGATGGTATTGACGATTGTATTACAAATTGATTAATTGACAATTGTATTTGACCTTTATGGTATTGATGATTATATTGCACCCTTTTTGGTTGATGAAAAGATAATTGCTAACTAACAATCATATGGTAACCGTTATGGTATGGACGATTGTATTGTAATCGATATGGTTGATAGATAAGTGAATTGCGCTCTAATAGCTTATAGATAATTGATTTCGTCGTCATGGTTCATGGATAGTAGATTGCGCCTTTGTGCCTTATCGATTGATAATTGCTAAGTAGAGCCTCCTTTGAGTTTGGCCAATTGAATAAATGATTAACGATAATTGATAATTGAAGTAATTGATATTGATTGATCAACATTAAATTGATGGTATTGATAATTGTATAATTGATCAATTACTTATTGTTAATAGATAATTATTATAACATAAATTGTTTATCGTTAATCATGACCTTATTTATAGATTATTGATTCTTCATAGAATTGGATAGTTATTATTAATATAGATATTGTTATGGGTGAATCTACGTACTGAGTTATCTCATTGGACTTTGCCCCTGTATTTGGATCCATATAGATAATGGCGATAACAATGGTGAGACGGTTGGTGACTCCTCTGATGAGTGATATGCACATGGATATATGGTCCATTATTGTGTAGATGTGGGCCCTAACCCACATGTTATTGGATATTGTGCAAATAGTTTTAGCATATTGTAAAGTTTATTGTAAAAATTATTCTTTCGCTTATGTAAGCCAATTTGTTGATTGATCAAAGTTAAGTCATAGAATAACGTGACATCACCGAAATAGTCTTCTGGATAAGCAAAGAAAAAAAATCTCGAAACGTTACAATTAATAAATTAATAAAAAAAGGAGGCAACCCTCCCCTTTTGTCGTGCGCATGATGCCCCCTTCACCTCTCCTCTATGAGATGGCAGAGGATAGGGGGTACATAGATGGGGAGGGCCGCAACGACCCCCTTCTCTTTTCCTCTTTGGCGTCGGAGGGGGTGGGGGGGAGGAGGGCAACCATCGCCCCTACCTCCCCCGCAGAGGAGGACTCATTTATGTTATTTTATTATTGGGTTAATTCCTAAAACCTCTCCTGAATTATAGTGATTTTTCTCGTCTATTCCTAATACATTACCGTAGCGCCCCCTAAACTATGTTGCATTTTTTACTTTAGTCCATACATCGTATTCCGTGAAATTTTTATTATTTTTTTATTTATTAAACAACTAAATTATCCTCAATGAAGAAACAAAGTTGACATTTGTTTCAAGTTGTAAGAGGATCGTTTAGTCATTTCATAAATTGAAAAAAATAATAGAAAATTTAATAAAGTACGATGAATGCTAAAGTGAAAATCGTGGCATAGTTTAGGGAGGCATTACGGTGAGTTTATATATTAGAGTCAGACATTAAAAATTGCTATAATTGATGGAGGTTTAATGAATTAAGCTTTTATTATTTTTTGATTGCGCCATGTTGGTAACGTAACGAGAAGATTCGATATTATGGATTAGGAGAACAACACGCGCAAGAAATCAAAATTTCTAGTATAATCTAATTATAAATTATATATATATATTATCAAGATCAAATGAATGATTTGTGTAATTTACCTCAACCTCAGTGCTATTGATTTACATCTACCTTTAGATTGTCAAAGACACAAATGATAGACAAGGATTTTCCATTTTATTTATTTTCCTTTAAGTTTTAGTATGGAAATAATATTGAAATATTTGAAAGATATTTTATACTTTCAAATAAATATATTAAATAATCTTTTTATATTAAATAAAAAAGTAAGAAAACAATTTTGGAAAAAGAAAAAAAATGAAATCTCATCAAATTCCATCCGACTAAAATTGATGGGTCCTTTTCCACCTCCCCAACAGCTTTCATCTTTTTACCATAACACCCCGCCTTTATTACTCCATCGCGGCCATACTTTAGCGTCGTTGCTCCCGTAAACGGGAAAAAAAGGAAGAGAGAAAAGAAAAAAAAAAAAGGTGGTCTCCGGCGTTACTGGTGAGGTTTATAGTTCCCGGTGAGGGCTTCTACCCCTTTATTCCGATCTCTTCTCCTCGAATCGTCTTGCAATCCCTCCCTTTGTCGCCGCCGCTCTGTTCTGCTTCGTCCTCTGTTTTCTGTATTTTTATGTTCTTCCTTTGCTTTGAAGTATTTGGTTTCATGATTTAGAGTTGCTGGAGAGGGGTGTGGAGTGCTTCTGAGGTGACCCGATCGTTTATTCGAACTCTTTGTAAGTTTATTCGCAGTAGATGGAAGTTTTTCTTGGAGAAGGATTTTGTGGTTTTTTTGGCCGACATTTTCCAGTGATTTTGTTGCGGAGTGAAGTATATCAATTGGTTATTCGAACGCTCTGTGAGTGTATCTATAATTGATGCTGGTTCCTGGAGAAGGATTTTAAGTTTTTTCCCCCTACATTTTCCAGTGATTTTGTTTCGGAGTAAAGTAGATCTGTAGTTCTGTCATCTTCTTCATGCATCAGATGTCTCTGAAACTTTTCGGGCTATTTGCTTCTTCTCTTTTGTTTTTTTAAAGTTTTGTATGGTTCTTCTTTGCCTGATATTATTTCTGTCAGGATTCTTCAGTGGTTATTCTTATTCGTGTATTTAATAGTTGATTAATACTCTCGGCGGTATCCTTCTTTTGACACCACTGTTAATTTGTTTGAGTTCTAGTTGGAACTTTTTCCTCCGCTCGATTTCCGAATGTTCGCGATTACCCTAACATACATCCGAATAGATCACAAAAAAAAAAATCTCTCCAAAAGTGGAGCAGAATGGTATGTTCAATACGTCGTTATTAAAAACATAGTGACACTGCAATATGGATCAAAGCCAAACTATAATCATGACAAGCTTAGGAACAACCAACTAAATTAGATACAGTGTGAGATGAATTGATGCTAAACCTATAAAAGTTTTCTATACTGATTGCTTATTTTTTAGTTCTTAAGCTTTTACATGTTTGTAATTTTCCTTTGGTTCATAATAGTTTCTTCATGCATGTTAATATCGTCATTTTTATTATTTTTATTAATAGCATATCAAGTAACATTCTGCTTCCTGTTGCAACATTTTTTTAGTGTTTACCACGCATGTTATTGTTTCCAATCCTTCAACTTTTCTAAATCAAGTTACTACAATTTGGGTGTTATAAGCATTATTGTTAAACTCGGTTGCGCGTTAAAGAAATGGTAATGATGTTTCACAAATTATTTACTTATGTTTGCAATGTATCCCGTAACTTCTGGTTATATTATGAAGTCCTTAAAAGAATTTTGAATTGACAATTAGTTTTGTTTCTTTTATGTTCGTGTCTTTCAAGGTTGATGTACAAAATTTTAACTGTCAACCTTCTCATTGTATATTTTCTGTACTTTGTAGGTATTAGAATTTAATTTTTCTACAATTTTCGAACTGGTTTCAATGGTCAGTTGAGTTTCATGGCATTCTTACAATGTTATCGTGTCTTTTACTTTTTAGGATTACCGTTATAATGTGAATATTCAGAAAGTCATCTTTTCATTTTGAAGGTTTTTATTTTCTTTTTTCCATTCTTGTTTAGTGTGTCTGTTATGTTGTGTGAATGTTCTAGAGGATGCATTGAACAATTCATGATATTCGTGCTATGATAACTATGTCCTGCAAAATCTTGTTTTTGTACCTTGTGGCAGGATGATATATTATAGGAAGAACACTGTTTACTATTCTCATTATTTCTTTCATATTTGCATATTGTTGCCTTAAATCATTTGTTGCTAGTTTTTTACATTTGGCTGTATATTCATGTGAGAGATTACTTTTTGGATAGTATCTCGCACTTTGGTGTTCACTTTAGTCTTGGACATGCCATCATTCTTTATTATAGAAACCATTGCCCATGAACTGTATATACACACAACTATATTGTTGGGGTCCCATTTCTTGATTGTTCACCAAGGCATTCATTTCAATAATGACTTATGATATTGAAATTTCATGTTGGTAGGAGTAAATTATGCCAGCGTGATCATGTGAATTATTGATTTGTGCTTTTGAATGTAGTCTAGATCTTGTACTTCTTTTGCAGGTAACAAGATGGCAAGGAAGCGCAGGACTGATCTTCCCAGTTCTGGTGAGGGCTCGGAATCTTTTGAGACTGGCAGTAGTGGTGGGCGATCTGTGTCCCAGCGTCCCAACCAGCAGCAGGGAAGTGGCTGGGGACGAGGTCAAACCCAACAACAAGGAGGTGGGGCAGGTCGTGGTTGGGGTTCATCCTTTCATCAACCCCCCCAGCAAGGAGGCCGTGGCAGAGGATACTATCAAGCCCGAGGGAGTGGACAACCCCAAGGAGGTCCTCCTCCATACCAGACAGGTGCAATGACACAATCCTATGAAGGCCGTGGTGGTTCCCAATCCACAGGGGGAAGGGCACCTCACCAGCAGTATGTTGGACAGCACAGTGGTGGTAGTGTGTCTGGGGGACGTGGGTATGGGACTGCAGCTGCTGGTCCATCAAGACCACCAGCTCCCGAGCTGCACCAAGCACCTACTCATCAAGCCATTAAGGCATCAACATCCCTGATGAGCTCATCGAGGCAGCCAGAAATGGCTGTGCAGGTTTCAGAACAATTTCAACATCTCTCTGTTGAGGGTGAATCTTCAAGCAGTCAGGCTAGACAAGCTGTGATTTCACCTGCTTCAAGCAAATCTCTGAGGTTTCCGTCGCGTCCTGGAAAAGGGATCGCTGGGGATAAATGCATCGTAAAGGCTAACCATTTCTTTGCTGAATTACCTGATAAGGACCTCCATCAGTATGATGTAAAGCCCATTTTTGCTCTCCTGTTATAGTTTTCTCCATTCCGAAGCAATTCATACTACCGTAGCTGGCTACGAGCTTTGCATATTATAATGGCGTTTTGTAAACCAGGTCTCCATCACACCGGAAGTTACCTCACGTGTTGTCAATCGCGCAGTGATGGAACAACTAGTTAAACTGCACCGAGAGTCTTATTTGGGAGGACGCCTTCCAGCTTATGATGGCAGGAAGAGTCTTTATACTGCAGGGCCTTTGCCCTTCACCTCAAGAGAGTTTCAAATAATTCTAACAGATGAAGATGATGGTTCAGGCACTGAAAGGTATTTTTTTAATCTGTGTCGCTAATAATATTCCAGTATCCTTGGTTTTCTACTAAATGTTTCATAATTCGTCTTCTACCTTGCAGAAGGCAGAGATCTTTCAAGGTTGTTATTAAGTTTGCTGCTCGTGCTGACCTTCACCACTTGGAAATGTTTCTGGCTGGGCGACAGGCCGATGCCCCTCAAGAAGCATTGCAAGTTTTAGACATTGTGCTAAGAGAACTGCCTACCAATAGGTGAGGTTATATAATGGTCCTGTGCCACATGTTTAATAATATCTATTTGAATAAATACTAATGTGCTACTGTTATTGTTCATTAGATACTGTCCTGTGGGTCGTTCTTTCTATTCTCCAAATCTTGGAAGAAGACAACAACTTGGTGAGGGTTTAGAGAGCTGGCGAGGCTTCTATCAGAGTATTCGTCCAACACAGATGGGACTCTCTTTGAACATCGGTAATAATTGTTTCGGTTGTTCATTACCAATTTGTTTGTTCTGTTACTATGATAGTGTATATGTGTTCTTTGGTAGAATATTATGATGCAACTCAGTTAATACTCGTTTCAAAAAAAAAAACTCAGTTAATACCTCTGATACAATCCAAAGATGAGAATTTGTTAAAACTTATCCATTGTTTCAATTTCTATCTTTGCCATTATAATTTTTTTGTTATGTTAGAAATTTGGATACAATCCATTCGTACAATTCAGTTTTTTTCATTATGATCTTTTTGTTATGATAGAAATTTTGGAACAATTCTTCTTTGGGAGAGTTAATTCAGGAACAACTAACATTTCCTTGAGTTACCTTAAAAAAACATTTCCTTCGAGTGAAGGATTAAGTAGGAACTGTTTCTTGATGCCAAGATGGTTTGCTTTTATTCTGTAGTCAAATGAAACTTACAAAACATTTGTACAACAACAACAACAACAAAGCCTTATCCCACTAGGTGGGGTCGGCTACATGGATCATACGACGCCATTCCGTTCTATTAGTAACCAAACCTTTCGGTATATTATTCACCAATAGATCTTGCTCTATTAGTTCGCCAAGTGTCCACCTTGGCCTCCCTCTCCCTCTTTTAATCGGACTCCAGATTATTTGATCTACTCTTCTTACTGGCGCATCTAATGGTCTTCTCTGAACATGACCAAACCATCTCAAACGATTCTCTACCATTTTCTCACTAATAGGAGCCACTCCGACTCGTTCACGTATATGGTCATTTCTAATCTTATCTAATCTTGTATGACCACACATCCATCTCAACATCCTCATTTCGGCTACCCCCACTTTACGTTCATGTTGTCCCTTCATAGCCCAACATTCACTACCATATAACACTGCTGGCCTTATAGCAGTACGATAGAATTTTCCTTTAACTTTATTGGGTACTTTTCTATCACAAAGAACTCCAGTGGCTTTCCTCCACTTACACCAACCAGCTTGAATTCTATGATTAACATCGTCATCAATCTCACCATCTTGTCTTACAATTGATCCTAAATATTTAAACTTTGTCACTTGAGGAATTATATCCTCCCCTAACCTAACTTTCAAATCGTCTCTAAGTTGTTTATTTGTGAAATTGCTATGCATATATTCTGTTTTATTCCTACTTAAACGAAAACCCTTTGACTCCAACGTATTTCTCCATATTTCCAATTTTGTATTAATCTCTTCTCTTGAATCCGCTAAAAGTACTATATCATCCGCAAATAGCATGCACTTAGGTATCTCCTCTGTGATACTCTCGGTTATAGCATCGATAACTAAGTTAAATAGATACGGGCTTAAAGCTGATCCTTGATGTAGGCCAATTCCTATAGGAAATTCATTTGTCTCACCTCCGGGTGTCCTAACCCTAGTCAATGCCCCATCGTACATATCTTGTATTACCTTAATGTAGGCAACATTCACCCTCTTCTTTTGCAAGGCTTTCCAAAGTACATCCCTTGGTACCCGATCATACGCCTTCTCTAAGTCAATGAAAGCCATATGTAAGTCTCTTCTCCTACTTCGATACTTCTCCATCATCCCCCTTAGTAAATAAATCGCCTCTGTAGTGGATCTTCCTGGCATGAACCCAAATTGTCTCTCAGAAATATTAGTCTCCATTCTCAATCTATGCTCAATCACTTTTTCCCATAATTTCATAGTGTGACTCATAAGTTTAATCCCTCTATAATTTGCACAATTCTGAATATCCCCTTTATTTTTGTAAATAGGAACTAATGTACTTAATCTCCAATCATCAGGCATTTTTTTCGACCGTAAAATCTCATCAAATAGTTTACATAACCACAACACACTTTTTTCTCCTAAACATTTCCAAACTTCAATCGGTATACCATCCGGTCCAACGGCTTTACCATTCTCCATTTTCTTAAGAGCTTCGCTAACCTCCGAGACTCTAATTCTACGATAAAATGACCTATTAAGCTCACATTCGCTAACTGTCAAGTCCTCCAAATCACAACGCGAACCTTCACATCCATCATTAAATAGCTTATAGAAATACTCTTCTCATCTGTTCTTAATATCTCCTTCAGTAACTAAAACCTTGCCAACTTCATTTTTTATGCATCTTACTTGATCCAAATCTCTCGACTCCTTCTCTTTGTTCCTTGCAATCTTGTAAATCCTTTGTTCACCCGCCTTTGTCCCTAACTCCTTATAAAACCCCTCGTATGCTTTAGCACGAGCATCACTAACTGCCTTCTTAGCCTCCCTTTTCGCCAAACGATACTTTTCCCAATTGTCAGAACTATTGTCCAAGTGTATCGCCTTGAAACAATTCTTCTTATTACGCACCTTTTCTTGGACCTCCTCATTCCACCACCAAGTCTCCTTATCTCGTGGTCCAAAACCTTTTGATTCTCCTAAAATGGCTTTAGCAACCATTTCAACCTTTTTTGCCACATTCTTCCACATGATACTAGCATCTCCTTCTAACTCCCACACACTTTCCTCTAATAACTTACTTCTAAAAGTCTCTCGCTTCTCCCCCTTTAACTGCCACCACTTGATCTTTCGATCAAAAACTGTTCGGGTTACAAAACATTTGTACGATGGATTTTTATTCTGTAGTCAAATGAAGCTTACAAAACATATCTTGGTTTATTCACTTCTCATCCAATCTTTTACTCACCCTTGTTCATTTAATGAAATATATTCTTTTCTTCAGTTAAGCTTAAAATTATATAGTTTACTAGCTGGAAACATATCTGGCTTATTTCATATTGCATTTGTGGTAGTTGTTTGAGTGTTGATTGATCATATTTTCTCTTATGCATAAAAAATTGCGCTTGCAGACATGTCATCTACAGCTTTCATTGAGCCACTGCCGGTTATTGAATTTGTTACCCAGCTCCTTATCAGAGATGTTAGAGCAAGGCCTTTATCTGATGCTGATCGTGTGAAGGTTTGCTTATTGATCCCTTTTCATATGGTCCCATTCTTTTAGTTGCATCATTCTCTCTGAGGGAATAATGAGATATCTATTTGCTTTAATTGTTTTGTCATTATCTGGTTTTGATAAAATCTTATTATTTTGTATTGAAACTTGCATTTAAAATACCTTTCCTTCATGTTACAAAATTTTAAAAAGCTGGATCTTATTATTTGACTTTTGTCCTCCTATCCCTAATATGCGATCCGTAATGCTTGTTAATTGAAATGGCAGTCAATTGGATAATGCCCTTCATAGATACTTGTTCATCTGTTTTGTTCATCTGAAAATTGCTCTTTTTCTTTGTCCAATCTAGATTAAAAAAGCTCTACGAGGTGTAAAGGTGGAGGTAACACACCGGGGAAACATGCGCAGAAAGTACCGGATTTCTGGTTTAACAACTCAGGCAACTAGGGAGTTGACGTAGGATTCTTCTCTTAGACCTTTTGTTTTTGTTGGATGTTTCTCGACTGTTAAATTTGATGTGTTCACCAGTTTTCCTAAAAGCTTAAACCTTTTTCTTAACATCGACAACATGATCCAACTAGTAGCATCTGACATGTATCTTTTACTATATGCTTGAATTCGGAAATATTAGTTTCCAGGTGGATGAAAGAGGTACTGTGAAGTCTGTTGTACAATATTTCCAGGAGACCTATGGTTTTACCATACAACACACAAATTTGCCTTGCCTACAAGTTGGAAACCAGCAAAGGCCCAATTATTTGCCAATGGAGGTGAGCATGAATTTGTAGAACATGCATTATTGTGCATCAGTTCCAGTATTCACTTATCGTTATAATCATAAGAAAGTTTGTTGTAAGAAGTGTGACGATTTCTCATTTTGTTCTCATATTTTAGGTTTGCAAGATTGTCGAGGGACAACGGTATTCAAAGAGATTAAATGAGAGACAAATTACTGCTCTTTTGAGAGTTACATGCCAACGCCCTCCTGATAGGGAACTTGATATTTTGCAGGTGAATCACTTTGTTTGGCCTATTTGTTTTCCTGATATTTTGCAGTAATTTCTAAGTTTTGACGTTTGAAACTTCTTTTCAGGTTTGTTTACATTTTTTTATTTCTTTCCATTTAGAGTAAACGTTCTGTATTGTGCATCAGTGGTAATCACTAAGAGGACCCTTTCCCCTTTTAGGCATCATTGGTTTGTCTCATCACTCTATTTTTCCTTATCTTTTAGAAAAATGTTCTTAATTTCCATGGTAATAGAACTATGGCTGTGATGGGGCCCTCAATTTTGAAGGAAACAACAAGTACTTAATGCACAATACTTTCATTGACAGGTTCATTTCTTTTGTTTCAAGGAAAGCAAGAAAAATAGTTTTGATTAACATATATTTTGCAGATAGCAGCAAAAATAAATCTCACTTAACACAAAGCCAGAAAAAGCAAGTCATGCTTTTCCAAAGAACATCTTTGAAAAGCTACTCTAGCTTATTACATTACGATGTATCCAATAATAGATTGGAAGCATTCGTCAGATTTTCATTTAACTAGAAGTTAAAGAACCATAATTTTTAAATAGAAGTGCTGGAAGCCCTTCTCAAAAAAAAAACAAAAAGTGCTGGAAGCATGATGCACATGTTATGATTGCTTTCTGTTTCATCCTAAATTATGATACTTATTTCAACTTTGTTTTTGAAAATATTATTTTTTTGAAAATATTATTGTTTGAAAATATTATTTATTTCAACTTTTTCATATTTAATGGAGCATGGACTAAATTACATTAGTTTAATTTTTTTTTTTAGCAGATTGTCTCATCGATATGCTTTTGTAACAGTATTTTTAGAGGAAAACTTGCAGTAAAATAAGTACTTATTGTATGTGATGTTCTGCAATTTTTCATCTTATGCATTAAAATGGCAATATTGTGCTGACACTATGTAATGGGCATTTGATAATAAAATCTGGATGGTTGCAAAGACAGCTATCCTTTTACCTTCTGATAATAAAGAGAAATGACATGATTGTATTCTCCTGTATTTTTTCAGACAGTTCATCATAATGCTTATCATGAAGATCCTTATGCCAAAGAATTTGGCATCAAAATCAGTCAGAAACTTGCTTCTGTTGAAGCACGCGTTTTACCTGCACCATGGGTAAGCTCTCCATTTAAAACTTTGATGCTATTATTTGTAGTGTTTGATTTTGTATAGCTCTCTTTGCATACAATTTTAAACCTTTTGACTCTGCAGCTAAAGTACCATGATACTGGTAGAGAAAAGAATTGCTTACCAAGAGTTGGGCAGTGGAATATGATGAATAAGGTATGTAATAGTTTATTTTCGAAGTAAGAAAAGGATGGTATCTAATAGTTTTTATCTTCAATTTTAAGAAATATTATCGTATTTGGTTCTGCTTTATAAGGCTTGCTTTTCCACTGTTTGGAATGACAGTAATTGTCATGTACACTCAGAAACTTACCTCACATTACTGACCTGTAGTGTTGATTGTATCGAGTTAAACAGCATGCATTGGAGAAGCTAACTTGGAGACATTGTAGTAGGCATGTCTTTATGAGATCCAATTGCTGATTCAGGAAATATATAATAATATAAAGCATCTCTTACTCATTATGTTGAACATGCTTTTCTGTTGAAAATTCATTTCAAAATGTTATTTTACCCTTGCAAAAAATATCCATTTATGGAATATTTTTTTGTTCTGTGCATATGCAATAGAGGTTAATGGCAATGTAGAGCGCTTATCTTATTACTTAATTAATTTAATGATTATATTTCATGATTAAAATGATTATATATTTCTTAGATGAAATAATATTTATTTATTTGGGTAATTTAATAATAAAAATGTATCATTTAAGGTTAAATAACATACAACCAATGAATTAGTCATATTTGTTAATATGGCTTGATCACTACCATCGGATAGTGTGATGATCTTGATTTTAATCACCTTTACTATTTAATATATATTTTAAATTAGAATAATTATTTTATTAATTTAATAAGTAAAATTAGTGCTCTACAACTGTTCTAAGTCAAATGCTCTACATATACATTTTCCTCCAATTCATACCTATTTTTTGTAGCACTTTGTAACCTTTATGCCTCAATTGGCTTTTTAATATATGGCTTTGAATGATTAACACCATGGTTAATCGTCCTTTTTCCTTTTAAAAAAAAAATATACATTTTCCTCTGTGCGGTATTGATTCTTTTCTTTCCGAGGGTGCTGCATCATTTTCATTTCTTTACTTGTTGTGTGGTATAGTTGAATATCAACTGTTGCGGACAACTTGTTTGGCAATTGTTTTCTATTTTTTGAGGAGAAACTGTTTTCTATTTTATTTTCTTTTATTGTAGAAAATGGTAAATGGTGGGAGGGTCGACCACTGGACATGTATCAATTTTTCTCGAAATGTTCAAGAAAATGTTGCACGCGGGTTTTGTCGTGAACTTGCTCTAATGTGCCATACATCTGGAATGGTGAGGGATATTATTTAGTTTTATTGTTAAGAAATTTTGATGCCTTTTCTATTAAGCTCTAATTCCAACTTTATTTAAACCCATGTAGAAATTTTCTTCAGAACCTGTGCTTCCTCCAATGGGTGCACGACCAGATCGTGTGGAGAGTGCCCTAAAAGCATGTTATCATGATGCAATGAATGCAATTCAGTCACAGCGCAAAGAACTTGATTTACTTATTGTTATTTTGCCTGATAACAATGGTTCTCTCTATGGTATGATTTACTAATGGAATTTGTTGATTGCCCCTCTCTGTCATCCATTGACTGACCTGCTTGCAGTCTTCCAATCGAGTATCTGTTGTGTGCATTTCAAGAATGTTCTGTTGATACGTTCATGATAAGATTTGCCATATTAATTATGACAGGCGACTTGAAAAGGATATGCGAGACAGATCTTGGTCTAGTTTCACAATGTTGCTTGACTAAGCATGTTTTCAAGATGAGCAGACAGTATTTAGCTAATGTTGCTTTGAAGATAAATGTTAAGGTTGGAACGAGGAATTATAAGCTGCAATCTGTTTCTTCCCTCTTTGCTCCCACCCTGATGAGATCTTTCTTATCTATAGGTTGGTGGTAGGAACACAGTTCTTGTTGATGCCTTGTCAAGGAGCATCCCTCTTGTTACTGACAGACCTACTATCATATTTGGTGCTGACGTTACTCATCCTCATCCTGGTGAAGACTCCAGTCCATCAATTGCAGCTGTAAGATAATGCCTTTATACTTGATGCAATGACATTAACTTGAGATTTTTCATAAGCTTGAGAGGTGTTCAGTTTATATGCTACCTGAAAGGTTATTTGTCTCTTTCTCAGGTTGTTGCTTCTCAAGACTGGCCAGAAGTTACAAAATATGCTGGACTAGTTTCTGCTCAGGCTCATCGCCAGGAATTGATTCAAGATCTTTTCAAAACATGGCAGGACCCTCAGAAAGGAACTCTCACTGGTGGCATGATTAAGTACTAATATGTTCTCCGCCTGTCATTGGTGACCCTCAGAAAGGAACCCTCAGAAAGGGATCTCATTGGGGTCTTCACCTATTTGTTATTTGTTTCATTGAACTCATTGAGCTCCATGAATTTTGCAGAGAACTCCTTGTCTCTTTCAAAAAAGCTACTGGACAGAAGCCACAACGAATTATTTTCTATAGGTACGTGTATCTAAGGTATTTTGTTCTTTCTGAAACTTAAATGTGCATATTAGTTATGATCATCCTCTCTCCAGGGATGGAGTCAGTGAGGGGCAATTCTACCAGGTTTTACTTTATGAGCTTGATGCTATCAGAAAGGTAGATTCTAAGATGGATACTCTTTACCATAATCTTGTTCTCCTTTTATTCACTTACTGACATCTCGATTATTTTATTAAAATGTACCAGGCATGTGCCTCTTTGGAGCCAAATTATCAGCCACCTGTAACTTTTGTCGTAGTTCAGAAACGTCATCACACAAGGCTGTTCGCGAATAACCACAGGGACCAGAACTCTGTTGACAGGAGTGGTAACATACTTCCTGGTATGTTCATTGAATATAATGAGATATCCGCCTGCTAACATTATTTTGACTGAACTAGCTGTTTCCATGCTTGGCTTACTCAGTAACGTGTAAAAACCATCTTTGTGCATGCTGGTTGTAGGTACGGTTGTTGATTCTAAGATTTGCCATCCAACCGAGTTTGACTTTTACTTGTGTAGTCATGCAGGGATTCAAGTAAGGTCTTCTTGGTTCTTAATTTCCTGATATCCTCTTTTGTGTAAATTTGGTTGTTCATTGGTAATATGATGGCTAAACAATATTTTACTATACTATGTTGATGTGAAGGGTACTAGCCGGCCTGCTCATTATCATGTCTTGTGGGATGAAAACAATTTTACTGCAGATGGTTTGCAACTTCTAACAAACAACCTCTGTTACACGTAAGATCCCTGCTCTTCAACCTGACACATGACTGGATACTGATTTCATGTTTTTTCTTTTTTCTTTTTTTGCAGCTATGCCAGATGCACTCGATCTGTCTCCATAGGTATGTTGATAACACTTTTTTTATGCATTTTATTTCTGAACTCATGTGGGATGTCTGCTTTTTGACAGTTCCTCCTGCATATTATGCGCATTTGGCTGCTTTCCGTGCACGATTCTACATGGAACCAGAGACTTCAGATAGTGGCTCTATGGCAAGTGGAGCTGGACGAGGAGTTCCCCTTGCTGGACAGCGCACTACTCGTGTCCCTGGAACTGGGGCTGTTAGACCTCTTCCGCCCCTCAAGGAAAACGTCAAGAGGGTGATGTTCTACTGTTGAGTATACCATTTCAGGTCTGGTGGAACACATCTTTGATGGGTGTCCTTGATAAAAAAATATCACATTTAAACTGGAATTGTGCTGTTATTTTCTGCTAGAGTGCCACTTTGACACATCTTTGTTACGGTCCTGAGAAAACTTGCACTTCTTGTTTTAAGTTATGCATTTTGATAAAGTTGGATTTGATATCATGTCAAGTGCAACTCGTAGCTGAGACATGATCTGAGCTGATTGCCTGTTGTCTTGTTTTCGTTTATCGTCGAGTACTTGGTATCTTGCGTGTGTTTGATTGCAGATTTATTATTAAGGGAATAGGAAGTGTTAATCTTATGGGTTTCCTAACTCGTGTTTTGTTAAATCTGGCTAGAAGAAAAAGATGGTATTCATGCTTATCAGGAGAAATTATGAAATCGAGTTAGTATAATTTTCTATGCTTGGACTGAACCAGTGAATGAAGTGGAGTCCACAACGAACTTAGTGTCACCTTACTGTTAGACGTTCCAAACAAGCATTGATACTTTGCATTTTGGAAGAACAAGTTCAACCCCACGTTTCCTTTTTTTCTTTCATTCTCTCTCTCTCGTCGCCTTCGTACGATTCTATCTCTTTTACAACTCATTCTTTTATCTTAAGTTTAAAATTTTATTTTAGTTTTTGCCTGCCACATTATTTTTTTTTTCTGTTTTCATTTGTTCAAGATTTAAATTTTATTTTATGTAGTAGTTGTTTCTAAATAAAATTGAAAGCTGAATTAACACCGTATTTATTAATTAACAGATCATTTATTATTCCCTCACACACTCACATTATTTTATATTATTTTTTGTTATTTATCTTATTAATTTTTATGAATTTTGCTAATTAACTCAACAAGCATATAATTTTAATAAATTCCTAATCAAATTATTAAAAATATTAACTTATTTGGTTGAGTAAATAATTTTAGACATAATAAATATTTCATATTTGATTAATTATTTATTATATATTATATACTTATATGATAAGTTTGATCTAGGATTTGATCAAACAACTATTGAGATAAGTTTTCGTTCCTTGCTCGAATTGGTGAGGCAAGTTAGCTCGAATAATAATGAAATATTATAACTTAATATAATGAAATGGATTTAATGTGCGTGCGATGTCGGCGTAGCATCGTGAGACGTCATCCTAGGAGTGTCGGATCATGATTTGACGCTCCCTTTTCCTCTTTCTTTTTGTGGTTCACTCCATTTGTTTTGTCGAACATGTGAGGCGATCCGGTCCTTGCCCCGCCCCACTTCCTCTTCTTCCTCTCCTCCAACCCTAACATTCATTGGATCGTGAGCTGTTGTTGCCCGACGCGACAAGTGCCCGCGATCGAGTTCAGGGGATCAGCGTTGTCAAGGACATCCAACATCGGGTGGCTGACCTCTTCCACGGCCTCCCCTCTATGCATTCAGAGAGACGGAGAGTTCCTGTTGATTTCTTGACTCTGATAGTTGTCGACGTGCTCATAGTGCATGGTCACCGACGGTGGAGTCCGACTTTGCCGGTTCAGCGTGATGAGAAGTATCGGCCTCCATCAGCTTTTGCAGCGATTCACATGCGCTCGTAGGATCCGCCATTGAGATCTGATCGGATGATAGGGGACATAGCATCTCACGGGACGTTGCACTGGCATTAAATTCTAAGTAAATTATTATATTTTAATAATACATAGTTACGGATGAAATCAAAATTTTGGGGCAATATAATAATATCAAATGGAAAATATATAAAAAATTAACTTTTAAGATTTATATTGAATTCACAACTATCACAATCATATATACGATAAACTAAAATACTATTAGATTTGTTTTTCATATAACCTTTTTTTCTTGGTATTTTTTGTGACATATGTTTGTCTTTTAGATTCATCTAGTAGTTTCATATTTAGGATTATTTTCATAAATCGCCTATAAACTATTGCAATTTTTCACATCTAACCCCAAACTACGAACTTATTTTTGTTGGCTCCTTAAACTATCGCGACTTTTTCAATTTAATCCTCCTGTCGACTTTCATCAAATTTTTCGTTAACTTCGATATGAACTTATCTTTCGTCAAACTATCACGACCTTTGTTGGTCGCAGCAGGGGGACGACCCCCCTTTCCCTCTGTGCATGTTGACGCTTTCCCTATGCTGGCCCCATGCTATGACCATCGTAGCAGGGGGATGGATGGGGTGGCCTCCCTTTCCCTTTGCGCGCACTGGCGCTCTCCCTACGCCGGCATGCGCATGCAAGAGGGTGGGGGTCGTCCTCCTCGCCGGCACACACAAGAGGTGGGTGGGGTAGTCAACGCCTGCTGAGACCTTCTGACACGAATGTCACAGAAGGGGGTGGGTGGGTGGGGGGCAACCCCCCTTTTCGACGAAGCGCTTGCCGACGACAGGAGAGTAGTGATTGAGAAAAAAATGGGAGTTAACAGAAAATTTGAGAAACAATTAAGAAAAAAAATCAAAAAAATGAAGTTAACAAAAAATTTGACAGTTCAGTAACTTTACTTTTCATAAATGAGAAAATATGAAGTTAACAGAAAATTTGACAAAGTTGACGGAATGATTAAATTGGAAAACTCAGAATAGTGTAGGGTTTCAAAAAAATAAGTTCGTAGTTTGGAGTTACATATGAAAAATAGTTTAGGGGTGGCTTGCAAAAATAACCTGGATATTTAAGATGACTTTCCCATTTTAAAATATTGTGACAAGATTATATTTTTTATAAGTTAATATAAAATACAATTAGTCAACTACCTAATTTGAACTTATTACTATATTATACATATATACACCGGACATCCACGCCGTCAACCATCACCATGAAGATTACATGCTTCTAATGCTGCCGAGTTCCGTATGTCATCAGAACTTGACATTCTTCTAATGTTGCCGAGTCAGGCACATTTGAGAACTGCAATTTCCCTAGACGATGTCTGGAGTGCAGTGGAGATGGCCATTGCCAGGTTGCGTACCCCCTTCGACTCCTCAGGAGGAGGCAAGATGCCGTTGGCAAAAGACCATCAACGTCAAAGTTCTATTGTCATCTCTCCCATCTACGTCGAAGTCTATTGATTCAGTACCTCGAGACTCACATGACTATCACGTGCTTAGAGTCATCCCAAACACACTCCACAATTTCCATAAAATAAAATTTTAAATATAAATCATATAATGCAAAAATATTTAAATAATAATAGATAATAATTCATAATATTCCAAATATCTAAACATATATAAGTTCATAATTCTAATAATGGGAAAACTCAACACTATGCCACGTACAATTAACTGCCTCTCACTGTACTGAGCCACATGCATGATCATCTTTTATAGCTCTCTCATCAGCACATATATGGGCATAAGAAAAATTCATGGAGTATAAAAATACTCACTAAGTAAGTTCTTACAATCAATAATCTCAATTGAAAAGAGGTATAATCAATGAGAGTTAATTGAGCAATCAATACAATAAGAAATTTAATAATATTGATAATTGAGCAATCAATACAACAAGCAATTTAATTATATTTAGAATATTAACAATAAGTGAGGCTAATGTCAATACACCACTCTATATCAATTGCAATTGCCAATTATCAATAGTCAATGTTCAATAGCCTCATCAATAGTGAAATATTCAATTAAAAATTTTTAATTAAATAATCAATGGTCATTGACCAATAACAATTTGATATAATAAAGTGATTGTCAATTCAATAATAATTATTCAAATGACCATGATCTATTTAATTCATTTCATTTCAATTCAATTTCAACGTTCAATCTTATCCAGCACAATAGGTAGTGCTCGGTCAATTTCATGCTACTTTCATGCAAGCCAATAGCTGATCAAGCCCATGACAATAACAATAACAATGGATTCATGAATGATGAAGGACTAAGGCCAAACGCAGGCCAATCATAGTTTATTTGGAGGCTAACACATCAATCCTCTAGGTACGCTATCCGTCCCATTCAATTCAATAACAATAAGTCCCGACTTGGAGGCAACTAGTAAGCATGGAGAAACAATAGATTTCAGTTTTTATCTTGTCTATCTTTGTCAATTTTATTTAGGTTAAACAAGACCCAATCAGAAAGACTACTAGATCAACACCATAATCAATAATAGAATCAATAATAATCAATAATATTAACAATTAAATTAACTATAAATTAATATACAAAAATGGGTTTTGAACTTTCAAAACTCAGCACATGTTAGTGGGAACTCATGTCGTGTTCTCCAGTTTGATTTTCACCTCATCCGAGAGAACCCGGGCTATGTGTGATGTGAACCTGAATCGAGTCATCCTAATTCATGTCCATTGGTCGTTTGTTCCAAAAATCATGCCAGGTTTGATAGGAACCTAGGTCAGATCGACCTATTCCCCCAACTATTCCATCTTGAATCTCAGAACCCAAGTTAGATAATCCTAAACCTAGTTTGGTTCTATCGGTTCACTCTGAGTCAAACTCGAGAAATAGAATCTTTGCTGCATTTCCTATAACCTGGGCCGAGTCCTATAGCAACATCACCGGACACTCTATCTCGCATCCAAATTCATCGAAACCCGGGCCGGGTTGGATAGAACCCTAGCCAGGTTCTGCCATTGTCGGGAAACCATGGCTCCAATGCAGCTCATAACAATTCCAATCAACATAATATCTATGCCAAACAAATCTCCATATAAAGGACTAGCGTCCAAGGTTGCATATTGATGTAAACTGTCGATATAGGGGTCCCCCTACATATCTTAAGTTGGTTGAAAAGTCAACAACATTTCCTTTAGTCTGCTGGCTGCATGAACATCGAACTTTGACTGGTGATTTCTTTGTAATGTGACTTTGAAGCCTGCATCGATCACCTGGATGTCGATCTCCTATGGAGGGCTTCAAAGATTGCCACTGATTGCTCTATGGAATGCCTTGATTCATATGAAAACGAGAGGAGAGCTATGGCTCGTGATGCAAAAATTTGGTTTGGCTGCTAAGAGTTTTCAACCACCTTTTACTTAGAGTTTTGACTTATATTGGACCTTGGACTAATCCTGAGTTAATCATGATCGCCCATCATTAATTAACCCTCTCATAATTATTTAAATTTAGTTAAATGTGACTTTAACTAATTATTCCACAACCATATTTATCAAAATCCACCTCTACTCAAACTCCTTATCTCTACCTACTTTTTCTCCATTTTGTCTTTAATTCTGGAATCAATTAATTCAATAAATTACCATCCATATTTTCTAGAATAAGATATCCTTATATTTATTTTCCAAAATTTGGGGTTTTTATATCATAACCTCCTTAAAAATAAATTCGTCGTCGAATTTGTATGGAAAGAATATTACAATATCTATTTGAACAATTATGAAAAATATTTTCTCATTTTTTTCTTTTGGAGTTCAACTAACCCTTTTTTCTATTTTCTATTTTGTTTTTTCAATAAACATAAGCATTCAACAAAGAGGCAATTGTTGTCAAGGCTAAAGAAAAATGAAATAAAAGAGAGCATGAACAAGAATTCATCATCCAAATATTCATAGTTGTACTTAGCAACATTCACATTTCAAAATACCCAATACTAATGCGATAAATGATAAAATAATAGTGCTTCAAATTTTGCTAATTAACATGATGTCCTTCAATAATGCTTGAAAAATAAAAAAAATATTAAGACATGAGAAAGTAACATGCAATTTTCAATTATGCAAAACAAAAAAAATTTCTTGATTTTTTTAATATGAGATGCAAGCAAATATGCAAATAAAACATGAAGAGAATTATGCTTGAAATGCAATATAAAATGATAGGCATGATGCATAAAATTGCAAACTCCCCTAAGCTTGAACTCAATATTGTCCTTAATAAGGAAATGATACAACTTGATTTATGAAAGTAGGTCTTCTTTTTACTTCTCTCATTTCTCTCTTTTTTTGAATGTTGTTAGTTGTTATGGGCAGTGAAGGGCAAGTAACGACCCTTTTGCACAACATAACAGGTCATGATATCATGACCCTTGTAGTGGCGATGAGAATTTGTAGACGGTCACGGGTCGTGATCTTGTGCTTAGGGCCTCTAAAAGAAGAGCACGGCCCATGAGATATAGATAACGGCCCTCATAGAAGTTGCCGATGATTCTTCACAAGAACACAAGTCTTGATATGGCAGTCATGTCCCGTAAGCGATCGTCTGCTTCATAGTCCATGGGTTTGCCGATGGTAAAAATCAATAGTAACAACTCCGGAGATGCGAATGGAGGTCGATGCTAGAAGGAGAACTCCAATGCGCTGGGCAGTGGCCGATGGAGATATTGTCGAGATTGGTTGGCGGTGGGGTGTCCACGATTGTCGTGAGTACAGATCACCAAAAAGAAGGTCGCTGGGAAAACCAAGTCGACAAGCACAGGTCGAAGGTTCACCGGTGATCACTAGCTGACCATGCTATGATTTCATTCATTTTATATTCAAATTCATGTGCACAGAAGTTCTGAATTGCTCATATTTGGATAATTATGATTCAATGTACATGAAATTATCATTTCTGTGTAATACTATTATTTCTATGCAATACTATGCTACACTTGATAATTGAGTTGATTGATATGCTGTTCTAACCCCTGTTTGTTTAATTTCTATTTAAGAAGTTTGATGCTTGTTGTTCTCTCCAATCCAGTAGCTAATTCAAGTGTGCATCTGGCTGGAAAAAGGGGGGGGGGAAGCTGTGAGGAATCTGCTAGAAAGTTGGGGACCAAGACAGGTGGCTTGAATCAAAAGAATGGAAGCTTCTAATTTGCATCCATGGGTGAAGAGAGGTCATATAAAAGGAAGGATTCTAGGAGGAAGGAAAGGGGGGGGGGGGGGGGAGGGGCACCATTTTCCAGGATTCTGCACCTTGGAGCTGAAGGAAGGAGAGGAAGGAACCAAGAGGAAACATCAAGCTGATTCTTCTACCTATTATTTTCAGAATATTTTTAATTGAGTTTCTCCTCTATTTTGCAATGATTTTAACATCTATGAGGAGATAAATCTTAGCTCTTCTAGGATAGGGTAGTAGTCTAATTTTAGTTATGGATGGATGATGAACATTTCTGATTTTTATTTCTGATGTTAGTATGATTCTGAAATCTTGGAATCTGTTCTTGTCATTGTGAATCCTGATTGTATTGGCAACTGAGAAGTTGATTTATGATTTCTTTCTTGTTCAGAAATGAATCAAGAGCAATGATAAGTTCCTTGATTCCAATATGTGGTTGTGAGTTTGATGCATCCAATTATCTTTTGTTAATGTGAACATCTCATTTCATTGGCAACCGAGAGGCCGATTATAGGTTCCCTTGCTGTTTAGAGATAAACCAAGAACATTAGCATTAGTGATTGGATCTGATTATATCTCTGTGTGATTAGTTGAATCAATTGTTCCATCATTGTAATTGACAATTAATTTTGATATCATTTCTAGACTTCACTGATTGTGCTACTTCCGAGAGGATTGTTAGCATATCAGTAAATGTCATGTGTTGTGCTTCATAATAACCTAACATCAGTAAAGATCCTTGCTAAATCAACATAGGTAATATTCATATGAGAATATGGTGTTTAGTTTTAATTCTAAAGCATTGTGAGAACAATTTCTTTCATAGGTTGAATCTGATTTGACTTGCATTGCTGAATTGTTCTAATCCATCCATAGCTGAATTAGATGAACCCCATTCTTAGGGGAAACTATCATTAATTGTTAATCCCCTTAAGGTTTTTAGTTAAGTAATTAGATTTCATTCCACCTTAATCATTTTAACACAAAAAAGAGTTAATTCTGTACCTACCTTTCCATTTCACTTAATTACTATTTTAGCTATCTTAGTTTAGGATTAGTCTAGTCTAGTTAGTGAGTCTTTAGCTCTCAAATCACTGTGGATACGACACTTGAGTCTACTACTCTGATCTGTGCACTTGCAGTGGAGTGAAGTGAGGAGTTCTGATCACAATTCAGCAAATTACATTTTTCTTGATTCTGAGCCATATATCAGTCAATTAATCACACTCCACACTATTCACATCAAGTTTTTGGCACCGTTGCCGGGGATTTGAGGCTAATTAAACTTACTTTAGGTAGTTTAGATTGGTTTTAGACTAGTTATCATACCCTTTTCTAGCTCAATTTTCATTTACATCAAGTTATCAGTCTGAATTTTCAATTCTATCTGATTTTCTTTCTTGTTTGAACTTGATACTTCTAATTTCAATTTATGTATGATTCAGATAGTCAAGAAGATCTATACTTATCTGATCCTGAACCTGAAATAAGATTCAATAGAAGAAGAAGATTGAAAAGAGAACAAAGAAGGAGAAGGATATTTGAAGAAGGGATAAACAATCAAGACATTGAAAACAATCAAGTCATGGCTGCTCCAAGGACATTGAAGGACTGCTATTCACCAAGCAATGTTAGAGGACAACTAGTGGATGGAGTCATTGCACCTGCTGTCACTTTTGAATTCAATCCAGCTCTAGTCACTATGATTATGCAACACCAATTTGCTGGATTGGGGACTGAAGATCCAGCCTTGCATATTGATAATTTCAAGGAGATGTGCCGTACAGTTCATTTTCATAACACTCCTATGATTGCTGTCTATATGAGGTTGTTCCCTTTTTCACTCAAGGATAGAGCCAAGATATGGTATAAGTCCCTCACTCCTAAAGAAATTGCAACTTGGGAATCAATTGTGCAATTATTCTTGTCTGAATTCTTTCCTCCTAACAAAATTGATAACTATAGAGATCAAATTGCTAGATTTTATCAATTAGATCAGGAGAACATTTGTGATGCTTGGCAAAGACTTCAAAGTTTGTTGAGGGCATGTCTACACCATTGATTTGAGAAATGGCAATTGGTGAACTACTTTCACAAGGGACTGAATTATCCTTCTAAAGTGGCTTTGGACACTACTGCTGGTGGAATATTTGCTTCCAAGAACATTGATGAGGCATATCAGTTGATAGAAAATATAGCCAAGAACCATCATTTCTTAACTCATGATAGAGCAAGGAGGCCACAATTTGAAAGTCAAGTTAACAATATCTCTATCCAAGTTGAGGAAGTTCTACAAAAAGCTTTGGAGAAGCTTAACCTATCATCCCTTGTGAAAACCACCACTGAAAGTAGGTGTGATGTTTGTGGAAACCAAGGACATGTAACAAAAAGTTGCAATTTGATTATGCAACAATATGAGCAAACTATTGATCAAGTCAATGTAGTGGTGAATTATGGTGTAAAGCCTCTTCCTGAATATTATACTCCTGAGAATAGAAATCATCCTTATCTTTCATACAAGGCAAATCACTATCAAGCTCCACCAATTCAGAATTCCAATTGGTAACCCAAGATTGTGCCCAAGAATCAACCACCTCCATATAATCAACCAACTGTCTAGCTGCAAAGGCCACCATATGAGCAACCCATTTAAGCTTCACAGATATCTAAGATGGAAGAGTTGCTGCAAGAAATGTGGAAGAAGCAAGAAAAGTATGATGAAGATAGACAAAGACAAATTGAAATGATGCTGAAATTATCTTCTCAAATAGAAAGTTTAAGTGCTCACAACAAGGTGCTTGAAAATCAAATAGCCCAACAAGCTAGTACTTCAAGTAGAACTATAGGGATTTTTCCAGGGCAACCAGAAATCAACCCCAAAGAGCAAGTGCAAACTATTCAACTCAGAAATGGCAGAATTATTGAAGAACCAATGAAGCCTATTGAAGACAATTCAACTAGAGTCAATCCAATGTCAACAACTCCATAAGAGGTTGTGGAAGAAATTGTAGTTGAGAACAAGAATAAAAACACTCAAGATGAAATCAAGGCAAGAATTTATGATCCTGTACCATTCCCACAGAGGCTACTCAAGGCTAGACAAGATCAACAATATAGTAGATTTCTAGAAATTCTGAAGAAGCTTTACATTAATGTGCTATTTGTAGAAGCCATTCAGGAAATGCCATCCTATGCCAAGTTTCTTAAAGAGATCTTGACTAAGAAAAGAAGGATTATGGAGAATGAAACTATAGCCTTAACTGAAGAAGCCTCAGCTATAATTCAGAACAAGCTCCCTCCCAAATTGAAGGATCCATGAAGCTTTTCAATTCCTTGTGAGATTGGAAATAGAAAAATTCAAAGATCCATGTGTGATTTAGGTGCTTCTGTTAGTGTGATTCCTTTATCACTATGCAGGAAGTTAGAAGTTGGAGATTTGAAGCCTACTAATATGTCCTTGCAGCTAGCTGATAGATCAATCAAGTATCCACATGGAATTCTTGAGGACATACCACTGAAGGTTGGAAAATTCTACATTCCTGTAGATTTTGTTGTTCTTGATATGGATGAAGATTTGAACGCTCCAATTCTGTTGGGTAGACCCTTCTTAGCTACTGTACGAGCTGTAATTGATGTCAAGGAGGGTAGATTGACATTTTAGATTGGAGAAGACAAGATAGTTCAATCTATCTCAAGTTATCAGTGGTCCTAATTTTCAACATGAAGTGTTTGAAGATGGGCAAATCAATAAGCTAGTAGAACAAGTTTCTGCAATAATTCCAATTGAAGATCCTTTACAAAGATGTCTTATGTTTGATCATTTGAAGGAATTAGATGATCCTGAAGCTAAGGCTTTCCATTCTATTATGGATTCAACTAGATCAATAGAGAAATCAGAAATTCAGAATGTAGTCCAAGAGGTTTTCACTACTGAAGTTAATATGGGCTCTACTAAGGAGAATTATCCCAAATTGAAATTGAAGCCTCTTCCTAGCAATCTGAAGTATGAGTTTCTAGGAGAGAATTTCACATATCCAGTGATAATTAACTCCAAGTTACCCCAAGATCAAGTTTAGGAGCTACTGAAAAGACTAAAGCTATAAAGGGAAGTAATTGGATGTTCAATTGAAGACATCAAAGGAATCAATCCCTCAATCTGCATGCACAGAATTCCCATGGAAGACAACTATAAGCCTACAATTGAATGTCAAAGAAGATTGAATCCAGTTATGAAGGAAGTTGTGAAGAAGGAAGTTCTAAAGCTCTTGAATGCTGGAATCATATATTCAATTTCAGATAGTGAATGGGTTAGTCCAGTCCAAGTGGTACCAAATGAAGGTGGAATCACAATTGTGAAATCTGATTCTAATGAGTTGATTTCTACTAGAACAGTGACTGGATGGAGAATGTGCATTGACTTCAGAAAATTAAACAAAGCAACTAGGAAGGATCATTTCCCACTTCCTTTCATTGATCAAATGCTAGAGAGATTGGCCAAGCATTCTCATTTTTGCTATTTAGATGGCTATTCAGGATTCCTTCAGATTCCAATTCACCCTCAAGATCAGGACAAGACCACCTTTACATGTCCATGTGAGACATTTTCCTATAGAAGAATGCCATTTGCTTTATGCAATGCCCTAGCTACATTTCAGAGGTGTATGATGTCAATCTTTTCAGATTTCATTGAGGATATTATGAAAGTATTCATGGATGATTTATCAGTATATGGAGACTCCTTTGAAGGCTGTTTGGATAATTTAACAAAGGTATTACAAAGATGCAGGGACTCCAATCTGATTCTCAATTGGGAGAAATGCCACTTTATGGTTCAAGAAGGAGTTGTTTTAGGGCACATTGTCTCTAGCAGGGGGATTGAAATGGATAAAGCCAAGATTGAAGCTATTGAGAAACTACCACCACCCAAAAATGTGAAGGCTGTGAGTAGTTTCCTAGGCCATGCTGGTTTCTACAGAAGATTCATAAAGAACTTCTCAATGATAGCTAGACCCCTCACAAAGCTATTAGCAAAGGATTCTGAATTCAACTTTGATGAAGATTGTTTGAAAGCTTTCAATCAACTGAAACAAGTTCTTACATCAGCCCCAATTGTGCAACCACCAGATTAGTCCTTGCCTTTTGAAGTGATGTGTGATGCCTTTGATCAAGCAGTGGGGGCAGTTTTAGGCCAAACCAAGGATAAAAGGCACCATGTAATCTGCTATGCTAGCAAAACTCTGGATGAAGCTCAAGTTAATTATGCTACTACTGAAAAAGAGCTATTGGTTGTGGTGTTTGCCTTTGATAAATTTAGATCATATCTTGTTGGAGCCAAGGTTATTGTATACACTGATCACCAAGTTGTGAGGCATCTTATCAACAAGGAGTCTGATCACTAGCTGATCAATATAGTTTTTTTATCCCATTTTAGATGCATTTCACCCCTATCGAATCCCTAAATTGCCCAACTTTTGGCCAATTATGTTTGAAATACATGAATTGTGATAACTAGTTGATCTTCCTCATTTTATACTTAATTCCATGTGCATAGAGGTTCTAAAATGTTAAAATCCATAAATATTTCAATTCTATGCCAAGTTATCATTTTTAGGACAAGTTATCACTCCAATAGGCCAAGTTATCATTATTTTGAGTAAACTGCTTTTCAATAATTTTCTTGTCCTAAATCCATTATTATCATGAATGAATCATATTTGGATGGTCATATCTCAACTTGTGCAAAATTTTAAATCCATTTGAATAAGTTATCATTTTTCCAATGCCAAGTTATCGTTAAAGGGAAAAACTATCATTTCGACAAGCAAAACTATCAATTCTGCACAAAGGCCTTAGGCAATCATTATATTATTGTCTTAACTCATTACTTTTCAAATTTGACCACATTTGGATAACCACAACCAAAGTTATGGCAAGTTATCGTTTTTAAGGCAATCAAGTTATCGTTTTGGTACCCAAGTTATCATTCCTATGAAATCCCATTCATATTTGATTTCTGACTTCACTCACTAGCCACCCTAATCCATTTGATGCCTTCAATGCTCTGAACCATCCATATTTGATCATTTTCCAAGATTTATGCAAAGTTATCATTCTAGGCATATATAAGTTATCATTTTTAACCTTGATTTGCAACTCTGCACAACACTTAATCATACTTGACATTTGAGCTGATCCTAGTTGCTTTCCCTACCCTTATTTGTTCATAAACTATTTGACGACTTTGATGTTTGGTGTTCTATCCTTTGTAGCAGGGAAAACAAAGTGTATAAAGGTGGAAAAAGGTGGGGGGACCACTCCAAAAAGCTGCTGATTTCTGCAGCTGGAATGTCAGGACTGGACAGGTGGCTCACATTAGAGGCTAAGGGGTATCTAGATGCTGATCTAAGGGTGATTAAATGCCATATATAAACTGAAGAAACCCTGGATCAAAGGGGGAGTCGGCCATAGCAAAGGAGAGGAGATTTGGTGCTGGATTGGAGCTGAAGTATGGAGGAAGGCTTGCTGATTTCTGCAAAATAGCCCTGATTCTAGGATGGATAGCTTCTACTCTTCTTTACCATATTTTATATCATGCTTTGTAACTATGAGGAGCTAAACTCCATGCCTCCTAGGATAGGGTAGTAGTCTAATACATATTGTGGATGGGTTAGGGATAAGTTTAAACTTCCTGCACTGATTTCTGAATTCTGAATTTCTGGTTTTACAATTCTGAATCTGAACTGTTATGAATCTGATCTTGTCATTTGAAGACCCTATTTGTAATTACAATTAAGAAGTTATCATTTGGTCTAACCCTTGTCCAGAAATGAATTAAGGATCAATGCCAAGTTCTGAATTCCAAATTTGTTGATAATCTGATTTCTGAATTTTCTGAACTTTGAACAATCTGATTTCTGAATTTTAACTCTGAACCATCTGAATTGGTTGTCATTGAGGGATTTGATTAATTGGGCAACTGAAAGGTTATCATGTGTCCCAATCTTGTTCAGGAATGAATTAAGAACCCTTAACATTCCTATGATTCAATTCTGAAATCACCTTTATTTTTTTTCTAATTTAAGTGCATTGTTGATTGCTGATTTCCCTGAATTCAGGAAATCTGATAGTCCATTGTTAAGCTCCACTTTAATCCACCATTGAGAGATGGTTTTAAGGCCTTCCTTGAGATTCAGAGATGAGCCAAGGAGCAATGATAATTTCTGATTTCCCAACTTGTTATTCTATGCATTTCATTCCCAATTAATTAGTGTGAAGTGTGGACCTCATTTTTAATTGCAACTGAGAGGTTGAATCAAGGTCCTCTTGTAGTTTAGAGATAAACCAATGGACACTAGCACTATTATTGGATAAGTTTCATTCCAACCAAGCTAATTGAAGTGATTTCATTATTTTGTGACCATACTTTGAAGTTATCATTTCAAATTTTATTGAAATTGCCAAAAAATCAGCAAGTGCTTTGAATTGAACCTAATGATGACTTGGTTTTCAGTGAGGATCCTTTTCTAATTCAACTTGGCTAACAATCATATGACAATATATTATTTAGTTCTGATCTAATTGAGCTGTGAAAACAGCTATATTAAAGGTTGAATTGGATTTGACTAAAAAGTGATAACTTATCCATTTCCATCCATAATTAAATTAGATGAACCCCAACTCCTAGGAGGACCTTCCTCATTGATAGATAAACCCTTTTAGACTCTAGATTAGCATTTATAACTCAGTTTAGTTAACTTTTTAGAAACTTCAAAACAGTTATCATTTTGCTTTCCTAAAAAAAAAATCTGTTTTCACCACCCTTTAAAAATATGTTTTTACCACTTTAAATAGGATTCGTCTAAATTATTTTTAGGTAGTCTAGGACTTCAAATCACTGTGGATACGACATTTAGGGTCACTACAATTGACCTGTGCACTGCAGTAGAGAGTGAGTTAGGGAGTTGAAACAAAAATTGAAAAAATTGACTTTTGACCCAAAAACAAGCAAGTTATCAATAAAACCCCTAAATATCAATATCAGAGTCAAAGCCAAGATTGATAATATGGATTCTATTACTTCAGGAATTTGATGTGGAGATCAGAGACAAGATGGGCATTGAAAACCTAGTAGCTGACCACTTGTCTAGATTGGAAAGAAATCAAGAATCTTCCACAATTCCTATGAATGATTCTTTCCCTGATGACTTCCTAATGGCTATCTCAGCCACTCAAGCTCCATGGTATGTTGATATTGTCAATTACTTAGCCTGTGGGATCATTCCAACTGACTACTCATACCAGCAAAAGAAAAAGTTCTTTCATGACATCAAGGATTACTTTTGGGATGATCCATTTCTGTTCAAGAAGTCCCCTGATGGAATGTTCAGGAGATGTGTGCCAGAATCTGAATTTTAGGACATCTTGCATCAATGCCACTCTTCACCTTATGGAGGACATGGAGCCACTTAGAAGACAACTGCCAAAGATAAGTTCCTTGATTCCAATTTGTGGTTGTGAGTTTGATGCATCCAATTATCTTTTCTTAATGTGAATCTCTCATTTCATTGGCAGCCGAGAGACTAATTATAGGTTCCCTTGCTGTTTAGAGATAAATCAAGAACATTAGCATTAGTGATTGGATCTGATTATATCTCTGTGTGGTTAGTTGAATCAATTGTTCCATCATTGTAATTGTCAATTAATTGTGATATCATTTCTAGACTTCACTGATTGTGCTACTTCTGAGAGGATTGTTAGCATATCAGTAAATGTCATGTGTTGTGCTTCATAATAACCTAACATCAGTAAAGATCCTTCCTAAATCAATCTAGCTAATATTCATATGAGAATATGATGTTTAGTTTTAATTCTAAAGCACTATGAGAACTATTTCTTTCATAGGTTGAATCTGATTTGACTTGCATTGATGAATTATTCTAATCCATCCATAGCTGAATTAGATGAACCCCATTCCTAGAAGAATCTATCATTAATTGTTAATCCCCTTAAGATTTCTAGTTAAGTAATTAGATTTCATTCCACCTTAATCATTTTAACACAAAAAGGAGTTAATTCTGTACCTACCTTTCCATTTCACTTAATTGCTATTTTAGCTATCTTAGTTTACTAGTCTAGTTAGTGAGTCTTTAGCTCTCAAATCACTGTGGATATGACACTTGAGTCTACTACTCTGATCTGTGCACTTGTAGTAGAGTGAAGTGAGGAGTTTTGATCACAATTCAGTAAATTATATTTTTCTTGATTTTGAGCCATAAATCAGTCAATTAATCACACTCCACACTATTCACATCAACCGGCGCGAGGGACAGTCAATGGATGTTCATCGGGGTCATCATAGGAGTAGTCACCAATGACATGAAAATGAAGGGCTTGCTAGAGTGGAAGAAGACTGGTCGGCATTAAAGATGGAGGACCATCATGGCCAGTGGTGTGAAGATCGTATCATGAACTAGGAGTCACGGACCTATAAAACAACTGTTAATAACTCTTGAAATCATGAAATAACGGCCTGTAAAATTTAATAACGACTCCTGAAAGAACCATTGAATGCTATGTATGCTTAACCCTAATCATTATAGGCTATGACAAGGTTGTTACGATCCGTTATGTTGACTCACGCATGGTATAAAACAATGTGAGACCCGTTATAATCCACCTACGACTCGTGAAGATGAGGTAGTTCCATTAATGATAACTAAATTATGACTCGTGAAATATGAAATACTTCATGTATAACACACTATGGTATTTGTTACATAAGAATTATGTTCTTTGAAATAAGTATGCAATGTGTTCTGTCAGACGTTATAGGTCGTGACATCAAAGTTTCAGCCCGTGATATTTTGATGAACAACCATGAATAATTAAGAACGATTCGTGAAAACTAAAATGAATGTAAAATTTGGCTTATGACCTACAGAGAGGTTAAACAACTAAGAAAAATCAAATAACTAATCTAACTAGAACTGAGTTATGAACAATATCTAAACTATAACTTTAAGAGTTGAGACTGACAATTCTAAGTTTGAAGTCCTTAGTTCGACTTTGATATGGCATATGCTGAGACTAATCATAAATTATCAATAAAAATAATATAAATAAATATGAAATTAAGAAGCAATCTCACTGGGATTTATTAGTATAATCATGAATGCTTGTAGTAGTGAGGCTCGACACATGCGATGATGGATGATGCCTATGTTTTCAATTTGATGTCATCTATTCAAGAAAATCGATGAATAGTGATTCAACAAGCGAGACGCTATTGTGGTGCTATTGCATCTCTGGAAAATATAGCACCTCTTTCGCGTCTATTTATTGCTGATAATATGAGATGCCTGCAATTGGTGGCTAATAGCGTCGCAATAGAACCAAATTATAGGGAGATGCTACTAGCGTCAACGGTCCACACTATGTTGACGTTAAGATGACACGTAATGTGTCATTGCAAGCAGTCGAGAGGCATCGCTAATGTGATGCGAACATGGCGCAAAAATTTGAGACGCTATTCTGGCGCTCAAGGGATGCTCAGATTATGCATTAGTTGATTCTAGGTTGGCGCTACTATGAGGCCAACATAATGAGACGCTTAGGTGATGCGAACGACCATATATTAAATTTAGCATCTACCATTCATGCGACACTATTGTGACGCTATAAAGGTGCTAATGTCAGATATTATTGCCCCATTACAACCATATTTTCTTCCCTTCCCACACCATACAATTATATAATGCATATAAATGCATTCATCATTCATCACAAGAACCATATCAAAGTTAAGAATATGAAAAGTAATAAACTGATGTAAGAAAAGTATAACTACTATACATATATATGTAATAACAAGTGTATAAGCAACAAAAGTATAGTTAGTATCATGCAAAAGTTTCTATCCTAAGTTTGGGAGTTGTTGTTGTCATTCCGAACATTCGAGCCCGACGTGCTCGGTCCTTGTCCTCGCCGCGAGGATTAATTCTGTGGCGGGATCAATCCTTGAATCGCCTGCAATAAAGTAGTCAACCACTACGATAGCTACTACGATATCTGCTGCGATAGCTACGTCACATCAAGTGCAGCGGATGAGCTTGGAGCAGATGGGTCGTTTGCATATCCTCCACTCCTCCTAGGTACTTGAGCGGCTGTGCCTAGGCCATATAGGTATCATCCTCGTGTCATGCCGGTCACCTCCTCCCAAACAGCAGGGTCCTCTATGAAATAGAAAAATTAACAATCATATAATCATTATATATTATATAAATTATATAGCATCAAATAATGCATAAATTAAAAACATGAATCGCTTTTGAGAAACGTTATCTGGTGGCTGAGTACTCGGATCATGTACGAACTTTCCAGCCATCTTCACATTAATATTCATCCTAAAAAGTTTAAACATTGCGCATTTCAAAAAATTGTTTGCACTAACATCACTAACAAAGTGAACATGTGATGAGACTTATCAGAAGCCTATGAGAAGTGGGCGTGACCAACTCGTTGGTCTTCTGATTCTTATGCATGACCTCGTAGACCATGAGAAAGTCCATAGGACCACCTTCTTTCTCCTCCTTCAATAAAGTTTCAAATTTTATAAAATAAGTATAAGATAAAAGTTTGATTATTCAATTTTGTATGTAAATTACCATGCACCGTCGATGCTCGTCAAATCGCATCAAACAGCCTGTGTGGATGTGGGCCTCGGGCTTCGAAAATTGGTTAACTCTTGCCTTTTTTGACTTTCTTTGCCATTGTTCATCCGTCTCGTATGAACATCAAATACTTAGACTTTCAAAAATTATAAATTTAATAAAAGTAATTTAAATGTAAACATACTTATCACTTCTTACATAATGATCCCAAACCGAGTGCCTAATATGGCTTGGACATCTTTGTATGCCCTCCTCCAAAGTGAGGCCGACAGACATCACGACCTTGCGAAACTTATATAATAGATTTGGGATGCGTTTCGTAGCCACCTCCTCAAAATCTCTCCGGATCATCTCCAAATTAAGATCCGGATGAAACTAATTTGCCTCCTAAATAATACTATAAAACTTAGTAATGTAAAAATAATATAAAACAAATTATGTAACCAAAAAAGAAGATCGTACCATAAAGGTCCGAAAGTTGTCATCCTGCACAAAAATTGGGACATCTTTCCACGATCCTGCCCCTTCTGACAAGTGGGAAAGAACAAGAGCATTAACATCCCACACGGTATTAGCGGGTATGAAAGTGATCCTGCAATTTACAAAGAAAAATTAATTTTCAATGATAAGCAAAACTATAATAAAATTTCTACAACTTATTTAACTTACGATCGAGTAATATTATTCACGGTGACCACCCCATTATCGTGTAATCATGTCCCTGTACGAATTGCTTGACTCACCCACATTGGTATCTACATTAGCATCATTTGTTGTCTCTTTTGCCCATCTTTCTTCTCCATGGAAGATAACTTACGACCGAGTAATATTATTCATGGTGACCACCCCATTATCGTGTAATCATGTCCCTGTACGGATTGCTCGACTCGCCCACATTGGTATCTACATTAGGATCATCTGTTGTCTCTTTTTCCCATCTTTCTTCTCTTTTGTGTATGTCAGTAAGAAGCTGTTGTGATATAAATTCTTCTGCACATCATATCTTACTTTCCACTAATAATATTTGAACTTCCGTCATGGACATAAGATTTTGGCATATGAAGAAACAACACCTTCATTTTCATATGCCACATTAATAAATTCATCAACACCATTCTTATATTCTTTTGTTATAACGCCATGTTTATCCTTCCAATGATGAATCCAACTATGATATGACTTTGTCATTTCTGTAATGGACAACATTAAGACACATGTCAATAAATCTTGTACTTGAAACATGTGATTTTGGAGTTATGAAGTCCAAATCACATGTTTGAAGTACAAGATCTTCATATTCATAATCATATTGATTATCATATTCTCATGATATTTTCCAAGAATGTGGATCTACATTCTTAGTCAATTTTATGAGAATATGACCACAAAAAAATCATTACAGCATAAGGATGAATTATTAGCGAATTAATTACCATTTTATAAATTGCCTTAATTCCTAGCATACGGATTATGTTTTAAATATCATTTCTCTAGTGGGCAATTAGTTATCGTCTATACATTTCTTAGGCATTACAAAAATCTATAATGCAATCATAACAATACTAAATATTAAACAACATGAACACGTAGCTCGACAATCATTAAAATCTATAATGCAATCGTTAAAATTAGGACTCACTATATCAATTGGAGGAGAGAGGCGATGATGCAGCTTGGTAAGACGAATTATGGTGGCTACTAAAAAGTCATTGCAAATATCAAGTGAAGAATCTGATCTCTCGAATTATTTTTCCATTTCAGTAAAGAAATTCAATAAATTAAGCATTTGATGATTTAGCGAGGACTTATGGCCGGTCGACGAAAGCGGGGCAACGGAGGCAGAGCAAGTCGGGAAGTGACGGAGAAAGTCGGGCAGTGGCGAAGCAAGTCGGGCAGCGGCGAAGCAAGTCAGGCAGTGGCGAAGCAAGTTGGGAGGCGGCGAAGCAAGTCGGGCAGTACCGGGGGGGGGGGGGGGGAGGGGGGAGGGGAGGGGTCTAGGGGGATCCCCCCTGTGGGGCTCAGGGGCGGGCTCGGGTTCCCTTTATAAACTCCATTATGGCCAGGTTATTTTGTATGCTTGTAATCATCATTATTCCATAACAAAGAGAGCCGCCGCCCGATTTTGTGTGAACCTCGTAAATATCTGTATTCTTTTGTGTTCGTGTAATTTCTCTCTCCCTCTTTACATAACAACTGGTATCAAAGCAGGGAGATGGCGTCGCCCAACGTGAACGCGGAGAAGTTTGTCGACAGAAATAATTTCGGGTTGTGGATCAAGATGCGGGCGCTTCTAAAGCAACAAGGAGTATGGGCGCCGCTCGCGAATGTGTCAAAGAACAAACCAAAGGAGGAAGACTCGAAGGGTAAAGAAAAGGAGATCGACCTCCCTACTTTGGCGGCACAGGAGGAGAAGGCGCACTCAATAATTCTGTTGTGCTTGGCGGATGAGGTGATAATTGAGGTCGCAGATGAAGAAAAGATGGCCGGTCTATGGTTGAGATCCAAGAGTTTATATATGATGAAGTCTCTCATCAACAAGTTGTTGTTGAAGCAATGTATGTTCGCCCTCCGCATGCAAGAAGGTACCCCTTTGAAGGAACTGAGAAATATTAATGTTAAGATCGAGGATGAAGATACTGCCCTAATTTTATTAGTTTCGCTTCCTCCATCATATGAGAGTTTTGTTCAGTCTATGATTATAAAAACTATAAGTCTGGAAGAAGTAAGATCGAGTCTCCATACTCGTGAACTTCGGCGTAGGGTGTCTGGAAATTCTGCATGTTTAGGAGGGAGACTAAACCAGCCGGATCAAGGTCGGATCCGGCCACTCAGGAGGGTGGACAGGAGGATGGACAGTCAGATCAGGCCGCTTGATGGTCGGATTGTGCCGCTAGCCACCGGGTCTGATAGCAAGCGGCCCGATCTAGAATCTAGAAAGGCTCATCCGGCCATGTCATCCTAAAGATGCGAGAGAGGGGGGGAGAAGCGGCCAGAGAAGAGGATGAGTCTGCACCTCATCTCCAAAATGGGTGATGTCACAAGTGGTGCAGTTCGTCAGAGTCGGGGGTTAGTTCGCTAGAACCAGGGGCGACAATGCCAAAGTCATGAGAGAGTGACTGGCGCAGGTGACATAGAGAAAATGAGTGAGGAAGAAAATCGATTAACGGGGCCGGTGAGGATTTTAATTTTGCCAACCAATGGCATATCGACGAATGAAACTATTGAAAGATTTAATATTAACATAAAAATATATATGTCGATATATTACATATAATATTATATTACACTTTTCTATAAATTGAGATACCCACAGTGGCGCCTTCGGTAGTACCGAGGAATGCTTTATCCATCAGTACCATCTACGGGGCTAGCCATCGAAAAGTTCAATATTAAAGCGCATAACACAACACCGATATATTACATATAATATTATAACATTTTTTCTATAAATAGAGAAGACAATGGACATCGACTTCAGTAGTACCGATGAATCTGTTGGTACTATTGATGGGTGATCACTAGCTGATCACTATATGTTTCGAGCCCATTTTTAGATGCATTTCATACATATCGAGTCCCACTTTTGCCTATATTTGGGCCAATTATACTTGGAATGCACACATTGTGATAACTAGTTGATATTCCTCATTTTATACTTAATTCCATGTGCATAGAGGTTCTGAAATGCCAAAATCCATTAATATTTAAATTCTATGCCAAGTTATCATTTTGAGGACAAGTTATCATTCCTAAGTGTCAAGTTATCATTATTTTGAATGAACTGATTTTCAATGGTTTTATTGCTCTAAATCCATCATTATCATGTATAAATCATATTTGGATAGTCATATCTCAACTTGTGCAAAGTTTTAAGTCTATTTGAACAAGTTATCATTTTTCAAGTGCCAAGTTATCGTTAAAGAGCAATTCTGTCATTTCGACATGCAAAATCATTAATTCTGCATAGGGACCTTAAGCAATCATCTTGTTATTGTTCTAACTCATTGCTGGTCAAATTTCATCACATTTGGATAACCACAACTCAAGTTATCACAAGTTATCGTTTTTAAGTCATATAAGTTATCATTTTTGGGCACACAAGTTATCACTCCTTAGAAATCTCATTCATATTTGATTTCTAGTCTCACCCACTTGTCACTCTAATCCATTTGATGCCTAAAATGCTTTGAACCACCCATATTTGGACATTTTTCAGGATTTACTCAAAGTTATCATTCCGGGCCCCTTAATTCATTAATTTTGATACGAGTTATCCCTCCTGCACAACACTTAATCTCTTTTGATATCTGAGCTAGCAACTATCATCATCCTAATCTTTATTTGTCAAAACACCATTCAAGGGCTTTGATGCTTGCTGTTTGGGGATTTGTAGAAGGGAGAAAGGTGGCCAAAAAGTAAAAAAAGGTAGGGGGGATCACTGATTTCCTGCACCAAAAGCTGTCACTGCAGCAAGGAATCTTCAGGCCAGAAATAGGTGGATGCAATTAGGAGGATTAGAACATTCTAATGCTGATCCAAAGGTGTAAGGAGTCATATAAAAGGGGGAATTTTTTGGAGGAGATAGGGAGGCTGGACATTGGGGGCTGGTCATTCAGGGTTTGGAGCAAGGAAGGGTTTCTGCTGGAGCTGCTGCTGTTGCTTGGAGCTACTGCTACTGCCGAGACACTTCAATCAATGATTTGTATCTGTTTCTCCTTCCATTTGATGTCAAGCTTTGTAAATATGAGGAGCCAAACTCCATTTCTTCTAGGATAGGGTAGTAGTTTAGATTAGTTTTGGATGGATATGGACAGAATTATAATCCTACACTGAAATCAATTTTGGTTTTCAGATTTCAGAACTATTCTGCAATGATTCATGTTATCATTAGATCCATTTGCAAACTATGATTGAGATGTATTATTTGATCTAATTATCATTCAAAAATGCATTAAGAGATAATGTCAGATTTCTGGATTCCTTATAGATGCAAATCTATTTTCTGATTTTGGTTTCCTGAAAATCTGATTTCCTGATTTTTTCTGAATCTGATTTCTTGGACTATTTAAGTCTATTTGTCATTGTGGACCTAGTTAATAGAGCAGCTGAGAAGTTGATATTCTCCCCAATCTTGTTAAAAAATGATTCAAGATGTTTGACATTCTTCATGATTCAAATTTGTTATTGTTTCTAATCTGATTTTAAAATCTGAATTCTGTTTCCTAAATTCTTTGGAATCTGAGTTGCCAATTGAACCCTAATTCTATTCAATCACTGAGAGGTGAACCTTTGGGATTTCTTGCAGTCCAGAGATGGGACAAAAAGCATTTGGTAAGTCTGAATTTCAATGAATAATGTTGCTGATTTCCTAAATTACAGATTTCTCTTTTCTGGTTTCTATTTGAATTCTGATTTCCATTGTCAAGCCTCAACTTAATCACTGCTGAGAGATAGTCATTAGGTAATCCTTGAGATTCAGAGATGGACCAAGGAGCAATGGCAATTGTGAATTCCTGTGGTCATATGCTTTGCATTTCCAATTGAGTTGTGTTTGTGTGGATTTCATTTTCCTTGCAACCGAGTGGTTGAATTCAAATTCCCCTGAAATTCAGAGATGAATCAAGGAGCACAAGCACCATTATTGAATAGATTTCATACTAGTTTGATTGTTTGGAGTGGTTCCATCTTTTTAAGATTGTAATTTCAAGTTATCATTTCAAAATTTCTTTGAATTGTAAAAATCAGCATTGAGCCTTCATTTGAATCATTGATAACTTGATTTTCAGTGAGGACCCTCTTTTGATTCAACCTAGCTAACAACTATATGATCATATATTGCTTAGTTAGAGGTCAATTGAGCTGTGGGAACAACCATTTTTAGGTTGAATCAAAAGTTGGACATTTAATGATAACTTGATCCATTCCATCCTTAATTAATTTAGATGAACCCCAAATCCTAGAAGAACCTTACTCATTGATAGTTAAACCTTTCTAGTAATTAATTTAGCATTTATAATTCATTTTTACAGTAGTTTTCAAAACCCCAAAACCTGTTATCATTCTGCACTAGTTAAAAATTTGTTTTCACTTTCAACTTAAAAATCTGTTTTTAGCCATTAGAGTTGAACTAATCTAGATTGTTTTAGGGTGTCTTAGACTTTAAATTCTTGTGGATACGACAACCTGAGTCTACTACAACTTATCTGTGCACTTGCAGCTAGTGAGTTGGGAGACCAAAAATTAAAAAAAATTGACTCTTTTCTTTAATTTCAGCAAGTTATCACTACTCAATCCCAAATATCACTATCAAGTTTTTGGCACCGTTGCCGGAGATTTGAGGTCAATTAGGCTAACTTAGATAGTTTAGATTAGTTTTAGATTAGTTTTTAGTTTATTTGTTAGGCTAATTATCAGTTTTTGCAAGTTATCATTTTTAACTTTTCACTTTTGTCTAGTTTTCATTTCTTTCTTGAATTTGATACTTCTGAATCTCTTTATGCAGGACTTGGACCATAAATAGGAACATTACTAATCAGATCCTGAGCCTGAAAGAAGATTTCTAAGAAGAAGGAGATTGCAAAGGCTTGAGGCAAGGAGAAGGATATTTGAAGAAGAAGAGGAAGAGGCACACAACCTTGAATTTGAAGAAGTTGTAAATCAGAATATGGCAGCTCCTAGAACTCTTAGGAACTGTTATTCACCAAGCAATGCAAGAAATCAACTAGGGGGAGGAGCCTTAGCACCTGTGGCAAACTTTGAAGTTAATCCAGCCTTGATTTCAATGATTAGGCAAAGTCAATTTTTTGGACTTGGGACTGAAGATCCAACTTGTCATTTGGACAATTTTAAGGAGATATGCAGCACTGTGAACTTCAATAATATCCCCATGAATGCAGTATTGATAGTGATATTTGGGGGTTTTATGATAACTTGCTGATTTTTGGTTCAAAAGTCAAATTTTTGAATTTTTGTTTCAATCCCCTAACTCACTCTCTACTGCAGTGCACAGATCAATTGTAGTAATCCTAAATGTCGTATCCATAGTGATTTGAAGTCCTAGACTACCTAAAAACAATTTAGATTAATCCTACTTGAAATGGCAAAAATAGATTTTTAAAGAGTTTGGAAAACAGATTTTTAATTGTGCAAAATGATAACTATTTTTGGGGTTTTGGAAATATTTCAAAACTGAATTATAAATGCTAGATTATATGCTAAAATGGTTTAACGATCGATGAGGAAAGTTCTCCTAGGAGTTGGGGTTCATCTAAATTAATTACGGAAGGATTGGATCAAGTTATTGTTAAAAGCTCAAATCTGATTCAACCTTTGATATAGCTGCTCTCACAGCTCAATTGGCCCTGAACTAATCAATATATTATCATATAATTGTTATTTAGGTTGAATTAGAAGAGAATCCCCACTGAAAATCAAGTTATCATTAGGCTCAACTCAATGCACTTGCTGATTTTTGGGCAATTTCAATAAAATCTGAAATGATGACTTCTAGATTGCACCTTGAAAATGAAAGGAATGCTTCAATTAACTAAACATGGATGAAATCAATCCAATATTAATGCAAATGCTCCTTGGTTTATATCTAAACTACAAGAGGATTTAAAATCAGCTTCTCAGCTGCAAATTCAAATGAAATCCACATTTCCATTAATGAATTGGATAGAAATCAGCACCTAATACAAGTTTGGGAAATCATAAATTGTCATTGCTCCTTGGCTCATCTCTGAATCTCAAGGAAGGCCTAAAAACCATCTCTCAATGGTGGCTTAACAATGACAATTAGATTCCCAAGAAATTAGAAATCAGAATTCAACAAAATAATTTCAGAAATCAGATTGGGAAAACAACAAGAAAATCAGCAATGTTTCTCATTGGAATTCTAGATTTGCCAAGTGCTTATTGATCCATCTCTGGACAACAAAAAATCCTTAGGGTTCACCTTTCAGTGATTGAATGAAATTGGAGATTCAATTAGCAAATCAGATTCCAATAAATTTCAGCAAACAAATTTCAAGAATATAATTTCAGAAATCAGAATTGGAGGACAGGTTTGAATCATAAAATGTCAAAGTATCTTGATCAATATCAACCTCTCAGTTACTCAATTAATCAAATCCCAATTGACAAACAGATTCAAAGAAATCAAATAAATCAGATTCAGGAAGTTCAGAAAATCAGAATGCAGAAATCAGATTTCAGAAATGGAATCCAGAAACTTATCACTGATTCTTAATTCATATCTGAACAAAGGTTAGATCAAATGACAACTTCTCGGTTGTAGATACAAGTAGGACCTAACAATGATAAGAACAGATTCATTTCAATGCAAAAATCTAAAAATCAGAATTGATAACAGTTTGGGATTAATTTCTGTCCATATCCATCCAAATTAACCTAGACTACTACCCTATCCTAGGAGACTTGGAGTTTAGCTCCTCATGATTACAAACTTAGATACAAGATAGAAGGAAAACAGAAGTAAATCATCCTTGAGTTAGTAGCTGTTGACATAAATCCCAACAGCACTTCAGCTCCTCCACCTTGCTCCTGGTCCAACAGCCCTCCAAATGGAGGCTCCCCTCTTTCCTCCAGGTTTTCCAACTTTTATATGACTCTTGTCCACCCTTGGATGCAGATGAGAAGGTTCCCTTGTGCCTTGATCATGCCAAGTGTCCTGGTCCAAAAAATATCTGCAGTGACAATTTTTTGGACAGCCAAAAAGCAAGTGGTCCCCCCTCTTTTTCCCTCTTTGTGCAGACCTCTTTTCCTTGCTACGAAATCTACAACAGCAAACATCAAGGTCCTCTAATAAGAAATAAACAAATAAGGATTAGGACAGTAAGTAAACTCAGCTCAATAATCAAAAGGAGTTTGGTGTTATGCAGTAGTGGAAATCAATATGAAAAACTAATGGTTTTGGAACCCGAAAATGATAACTTTGCACTAATCATGGAAATTATCCAAATACAAGTGATTCAAGGCATTAGAGGAATCGAATGGATTAGGGTGGCAAGTGAGTGAAGTCAGAAATCGAATATGAATAAGATTTCATAGAAATGATAACTTGGGTGTCAAAACGATAACTTGATTGCCTTAAAAACGATTACTTGTCATAACTTTTGTTGTGGTTATCCAAATGTGATCAAATTTGAACAGAAATGAGTTAGGACAATAATATAATGAATGCCTAAGGTCTTTGTGCAGAATTGATAGTTTTGCATATCGAAATGACAGTTTTGCCCTTTAACGATAACTTGACAATGGAAAAATGATAACTTGTTCAAATGGACTTAAAACTTTGCACAAGTTGAGATATGACCATCCAAATATGATTCATACATGATAATAATGGATTCAGGGCAAGAAAATCATTGAAAATTATTTCACTCAAAATAATGATAACTTGACATATAGGAGTAATAACTTGTCTAAAAAATAATAACTTGGTATAGAATTAAAATATTTATGGATTTTGGCATTTCAGAACCTCTATGCACATGGAATTAAGTATAAAATGAGGAATATCAACTAGTTATCACAATCTATGCATTCCAAGCATAATTGGCCAAAAGTTGGGCAATTTAGAGATTCGATAGGGGTGAAATGCATCTAAAATGGGATAAAAAACTATATTGATCAGCTAGTGATCAAGTATATATGAGATTGTTTCCCTTCTCACTCAAGGACAAGGCCAAGACATGGTATAAAGGATTGAATCCTGAAGAGGTAGTCACTTGAGAATCAATTGTTCAATTGTTCCTTTCAGAATTCTTTCCTCCTTCAAAAACTGATAACTTCAGGGATCAAATAGTCAGATTATACCAGTTGGATCAAGAAAACATTTGTGAGGCATGGTAAAGGCTTCAAGGGTTGTTAAGGGCATGTCCCCACCATGGATTTGAAAAGTGACAATTAGTCAACTATTTTCATAAGGGATTGAACTACCCCAGCAAGGTGGCATTGGACACTGCAGCAGGAGGTATCTTTGCATAAAAAAACATAGATGAGACCTACCAACTGATAGAGAATATTGCAAAGAAACATCACTTCCTTACACATGATAGAACCAGGAGGCCACCTATGGATAATTCAGTGAACCAATTGTCATCCCAATTTGAAGAGGTGCTGTACAGAACCTTGGAGAAGATGAATTTAACTCCAAATGTCAACAAAGCTTTCAACTCTCAATTCAGATGTGATGTGTGTGGTAACCATGGGCATGCCACAGAAAGTTGCAATTTGATTGTACAGCAAGGTGACCACTCAAGTGATTCAGTAAATGTAGTGGGCAATTATGGAGTTAAACCCCCTTCTGAACTCTACACTCTAGAGAACAGGAATCACCCATACCTGTCCTACAAAGCAAACCATTATCAACAAGCCCCACCCATGCAGAATCCTAGTTGGCAGCCAAGGATTTTGCCTAGAAACCAACCATTTCCATATCCAAATCAATCCCAAGGTGTTCAAGGGCAAAGACCTCCTTTTGAGCAACCACCACCAACTCAACCTTCTCAAATTTCAAAAATAGAGGAGATGCTGCAACAAATTCTAAAGAAGCAAGGCAATCAGTAGGAGGCAATTTTGAAAATGAATTCTAGACTTGATACCATTGAGAACCAAGTTGCTCAGCAACCTAGCACCTCAGCTAGACCTCCTTTATTTTTTCTTGGACAGCCAGAGGTGAACCCTAAAGAACAAGTCCATGCTTTCCCGCTCAGAAGTGGGAAGATTGTTGAAGAACCAATGAAAAAAGTAGAGGACAATCCAGCCCAAGTGAATCCAAAGTCCAAAGCTGCTGAAGAACCAGCTGAACTTGTGGGAGAAAATCAGAACAAAGGCCCTCAAAATGAAGTCAGGACCAGGGTCTTTGATAGGGTACCTTTCTCTCAAAGATTAATCAAGGCAAGGCAGGATCAGCAGTATGGAAGGTTTATTGAAATCCTGAAGAAGTTAAATATCAATGTGCCATTTGTGGAGGCAATTCAGGAGATGCCCTCCTATGCAAAGTTTTTGAAGGAAATCTTAACCAAGAAAAGGAGGATTATGGAGCATGAAACTATTATCTTGACTGAGGAAGCCTCTGCAATCATCCAAAACAAATTGCCACCCAAGTTGAAAGATCCAGGAAGCTTCTCCATACCTTATGAAATTGGAAATAAGAAGATTCAAAGGGCAATATGTGATTTGGGTGCATCAGTGAGTGTCATACCTCTTTCACTTTGTGGGAAGCTTGAAGTTGGAGATTTGAAGCCTACAAATATGTCTCTACAACTGGCAGACAAATCCATCAAGTACCCACATGAAATCATTGAGGACATACCCCTCAAAGTTGGCAAATTCTACATACCAGTAGATTTTGTGGTACTTGACATGGATGAGGACTTGAATACCCCCATTCTTCTTGGGAGACCCTTCTTAGCCACTGCTGGGGCTGTCATTGATGTCAAGGAGGGTAGAATGACTTTCCAAATTGGGGAGGAAAAGATAGAATTTAATTTGGCACAGATTATCAGTAGACCAAACTTTCAGGAAAATGATTTTGAGGAGGGACAGCTAGATCAAATTGTTTAGCAAGTTTTTGCCATAATTCCCATTGAAGATCCAGTGCAAAGGTGCCTAATGTTTGATCATTTGAATGAATTAGCGGATCCAGAGGCTGCAGCATTCCAAACAGCATTGAATCTATCCGAAACAGTGGAAAACTCAGGAAATCAGCACCAAGTTCAGGAAGTTATCACTGCTGAACTCCAAGGAACTCAAGCCAATTCTTCGAAATTGGAATTCAAGCCTCTCCCCAACAACTTGAAGTATGCATTCTTGGGAGAGAATTCAACATTCCCTGTTATTATCAATGCAAATTTGCCCAAGAATCAAGTTGAAGAGTTGCTGAAAAAACTAAGGTTGTACAAGGAGGTAATAGGCTATTCTATTGATGATATCAAGGGTATTAATCCCTCAACTTGCATGCATAGGATCTCTATGGAGGACAGCTACAAGCCCTCCATTGAATGTCAAAGGAAACTCAATCCAACCATGAAGGAAGTGGTCAAGAAGGAAGTATTAAAGTTGCTGAATGCTGGGATCATACATTCCATTTTAGATAGTGAATGGGTCAGCCCTGTTGAGCTGAAACCTCCTCCTAGTCCAGGGGATTCATATATCATACATGAGGATTTTTGGGATGAGAAGCTAGGGAATTTTTTGTACAATGGAGGAGAAAATCAAGCTGAGAAGCAAAGGTCAATTATTGGCAAATTAAGAGATCCATACTTGATTAGTGAAGCTGTCCACAAATTGAGACCTCTACTTGATGATATCATACTATTCAAAATTCCTTGACATGAAGAAGTGGAAAAATGTCCAGCCTAAGACATTAAAGTAGGGCACTTCTTGGGAGGTAACCCGAGTCATTATCAACCTAATCTTTCTATTTTTGTAGGAATAAGTGATGAGGAACAAGTTCAAATCAAAAGTCTCAAATTCAGGAAGTACCCTTACCCCTATTTCTAATTTTTACACTGAAAACTTAATGATAACTGATAATATCTTTCTCATTATGTTTCATTGATCATATCATCATCTGAACTTACATTCATATCAGTTATCCAAATCTTCTATAGCCCAATTTCAGAAATTCTACACTCCAAAATCTGATTAGTTGCAAATCTGCCATTCCACTGATATCTTTCGTTTCTCTGCAGGATAAGTTGCAACTAATGAAGATTAGACCACCCAAAGATGCCAGATGAAATGCCAAGAGAATTCAAGTGCCAAATTTCATGCATTTCACTCCCACCCACCCCTCTCCCTTGCCTATTATTTTCAACCATGAGGACAATGTTGAGAATAAGCTTGGGGGAGGAAACCTGGTGCTTTCTAACCTTTACACCATGTTTTCAATTGATTTTAATGTTCATATCATAATTCATACCAGGTTATCAGCAGGTTTTACAAGTTATCATAAGTTATCACTAGTTATCACTCGGTTATCAATTTTTGAGCTCAACTCAATTCTGAATTCATTTTAACTCTGAAATGGGTAGAATACTTCATTTTGACAGTGGGTGCACTCCAATACCAAGTGGCCAACATGAATAAACTTTAATTGACATTAGCCTTCTTGCTTTAATTGACATTATGAATTCAGATGCATTTGAATGAACTTTCAGCTGAAATTTTTCTTTTTGTGGATTAACACTAGCTACATTCATGGATTAATTGGAAAGTAGAAGATGTCTAGAAAGGAGTCAAGGATCTTGCTGCCATGTTAAATAGGAATTCTTGACTATTTGCATTTAAGGATCTAACCTATACTTGAGTTTGAACCATTGCTCACTTCATGAACAGAATGAAAAAGAAAGAAAAAAGGAAAATGAAAAGTTGCATTTTGCATTGCATGCATACATGAATAAAGAGAGTGAAAATTCCAAAAAGGAACCTCTCCTGAATAAAGCCAGGATTTTTTATCCTGTGATCAGCATGAATAAAAATTAGGTTCAAACCTGTTTATTGCATCCTCATGAATAAAAGTCAGGTTTTCAAACCTGTTTAAGCAAAGAAATTAAAAGTCTGTTCATGAAGAGATTAATGTTTCAAATTTTTTAGTAAAGATGAAAATCCTTGCAATCCAAATTAGTTAATGTTAGTACTTCTATCATGGCTTAAATTTGCATTAACCTTTGTGACTCCTCAGCTAGAATTTGGGATTGGAAAGAATGGGATGGAATGTTAGCCAAGTGGGAAACTCATTTAGGTCTTATTCAACTAATCTTTCTATTCATTTGTGGATGATAAATTCAAATTCATCCTTAATTTCTGAATGTTTTGCTTGAGGACAAGCAAAAGGCTAAGCTTGGGGGAGTTTGATCACTAGCTGATCACTATATGTTTCTAGCCCATTTTTAGATGCATTTCATACATATCGAGTCCCACTTTTGCCTATATTTGGGCCAATTATACTTGGAATGCACACATTGTCATAACTAGTTGATATTCCTCATTTCATATTTAATTCCATGTGCATAGAGGTTCTGAAATGCCAAAATCCATTAATATTTAAATTCGATGCCAAGTTATCATTTTGAGGACAAGTTATCATTCCTAAGTGTCAAGTTATCATTATTTTGAATGAACTAATTTTCAATGGTTTTCTTGCTCTAAATCCATCATTATCATGTATAAATCATATTTGGATAGTCACATATCAACTTGTGCAAAGTTTTAAGTCTATTTGAACAAGTTATCGTTTTTCAAGTGCCAAGTTATCGTTAAAGGGCAATTCTGTCATTTCGACATGCAAAATCATTAATTCTGCACAGGGACCTTAAGCAATCATCTTGTTATTGTTCTAACTCATTGCTGGTCAAATTTCATCACATTTGGATAACCACAACTCAAGTTATCACAAGTTATCATTTTTAAGTCATATATGTTATCGTTTTTGGGCACACAAGTTATCACTCCTTAAAAATCTCATTCATATTTGATTTCTGATCTCACCCACTTGTCACTCTAATCTATTTAATGCCTAAAATGCTTTGAACTACCCATATTTGGACATTTTCCAGGATTTACTCAAAGTTATCATTCCGGGCCCCTTAATTCATTAATTTTGATACAAGTTATCCCTCCTGCACAACACTTAATCTCTTTTGATATCTGAGCTAGCAACTATCATCATCCTAATCTTTATTTGTCAAAACACCATTCAAGGGCTTTGATGGTTGTTGTTTGGGGATTTGTAGCAGGGAGAAAGGTGGCCACAAAGTAGAAAAAGTAGGGGGGACCGTTGATTTCCTGCACCAAAAGCTATCACTGCAGCAAGGAATCTTCAGGCCAGAAATAGGTGGCTGCAATCAGGAGGATTAGAACATTCTAATGCTGATCCAAAGGTGGAGATGAGTCATATAAAAGGGGGAATTTCTGGAGGAGATAGGGAGGCTGGCCATTGGGGGCTGGTCATTCAGGGTTTGGAGCAAGGAAGGGTTTTTGCTAGAGCTGTTGCTGTTGCTTGGAGCTACTGCTACTGCCGAGACACTTCAATCAATGATTTGTATCTGTTTCTCCTTCCATTTGATGTTAAACTTTGTAAATATGAGGAGCTAAACTCCATTTCTTATAGGATAATTTAGATTAGTTTTGGATGGATATGGACAGAATTATAATCCTGCACTGAAATCAATTCTGGTTTTCAGATTTCAGAACTATTCTGCATTGATTCATGTTATCATTAGATCCATTTGCAAACTATGACTGAGATGTATTATTTGATCTAATTATCTTTTAGAAATGCATTAAGAGATAATGTCAAATTTCTGGATTCCATATAGATGCAAATCTGATTTCTGATTTTGGTTTCCTGAAAATCTGATTTCCTAATTTTTTCTGAATCTGATTTCTTGGACTATTTAAGTCTGTTTGTCATTGTGGACCTGGTTAATAGAGCAACTGAGAAGTTGATATTGTCCCTAATCTTGTTCAGAAATGATTCAACATGTTTGACATTCTTCATGATTCAAATCTGTTATTGTTTCTAATCTGATTTTAAAATCTGAATTTTGTTTCCTGAATTCTTTGGAATTTGATTTGCCAATTGAACCCCTGATTCTATTCAATCACTGAGAGATGAACCTTAGGGATTTCTTGCAGTCCAGAGATGGGACAAGAAGCATTTGGCAAGTCTGAATTTCAATGAATAATGTTGCTGATTTCCTGAATTGCAGATTTCTCTTTTCTGGTTTCTATTTGAATTCTGATTTCCATTGTCAAGCCTCAACTTAATCCACTACTGAGAGGTAGTCATTAGGTCATCCTTGAGATCTAGAGATGGGCTAAGGAGCAATGGCAATTGTGAATTCTTATGGTCATATGCTTTGCAATTCCAATTGAGTTGTGTTTGTGTGGATTTCATTTTCCTTGCAACCGAGAGGTTGAATTCAAATCCCCCTAGAATTCAGAGATGAATCAACGAGCACAAGCACCATTATTTGATAGATTTCATACTGGTTTGATTGTTTGGAGTGGTTCCATCTTTTTAAGATTGCAATTTCAAGTTATCATTTCAGGATTTCTTTGAATTGTAAAAATCAGCATTGAACCTTCATTTGAATCCATTGATAACTTGATTTTCAGTGAGGACCTTCTTTTGATTCAACCTAGCTAACAACTATATGATCATATATTGCTTAGTTAGAGGTCAATTGAGCTGTGGGAATAGCCATTTTCAGGTTGAATCAAAAGTTGGACATTTAATGATAACTTGATCCATTCCATCATTAATTAATTTAGATGAACCCCAAATCCTAGAAGAACCTTCCTCATTGATAGTTAAATCTTTCTAGTCATTAATTTAGCATTTATAATTCATTTTTACAGAAGTTTTCAAAACCCCAAAACCTATTATCATTCTGCACTAGTTAAAAATTTGTTTTCACTTTCAACTTAAAAATTTGTTTTTAGCCATTAGAGTAGAACTAATCTAGATTGTTTTAGGGTGTCTTAGACTTCAAATTCTTGTGGATACGACAACCTGAGTCTACTACAACTTACCTGTGCACTTGCAGCTAGTGAGTTGGGAGACTAAAAATTAAAAAAAATTGACTCTTTTCTTTAATTTCAGCAAGTTATCACTACTCAATCCCAAATATCACTATCAATAGGACTACCCTTATGAAAGATCAATATCAAAATGCACAATCCATGACGATAATATTACACATAATATTATACCATCTTTATTTATAACAAAAGGCCGTGGTGCCTTCATTACTGCTGACTCGCATAAAATGCGTATAGAGAATGCCACATGAAATGAAACTAGCGCGCTTAATATAACAAGGACATGTATGGAAAGCGAGAAGCTCCGATGACATATGTCTATCCCTTACACTAGCCTATTACTCTTGAACACAAGAGAAAATGTCGAATGAAGTCTTAAAATTTATAAATCTCTCTACACTATTGAAATGTGATCCACAAGTATACAAAACATCATTGTAGTGATTGAGGTTCGACAAGGAGTAACTTTGCAAGATTCTCAAAAGCGCTTCGGGACTAACTTTGTGTATAAAATGTTGAAAACATGAGTAAAGAAATATAGAGTGTCGCGAAGTAGTAAGACTGCAAGACAATCAATAGAAACTTATGATGTGGGTTTACGGGAGGTGCTTTTGCTATAAGACATAAGTTCTTCTGTTCTATTTGATATAGGTAAAGACAACTGAATGCCTCTTCATGCGTTTGTATGGTTAATTTCATGGGGAAAGACACTCTCGTGCTAGCGGGAAATCCAGGTTACACAGTGGAGAGGTTCATGTATCTGGCACGATCGTCACTCTTGTGCATGATGCTCATACGTATAAATCAAGCTTTCCTCTCTAGATTGAGTTGAGCCTTCGCGACAACCAAGTAACTAGATGTTCAAATAAAAATAAGCTAAGAACAAGACAGCTATCGTCAGCTTGCATCCGTCTTAGAGTAACAAGGATAACCCTCCCAGGAGGAACGCATGAAACCGGGATGTCGCAAAGAGTGCTTATACAATTTTGGGGAGAAACTGATTCGTAAACAAAGCTCAGGATTGCTAAGGGTTCTTTAGACGTAACTCATTTGTTGTATGCCCTCTCAGGTTGCCAAGACGAAGGAGGAGTAAGATTCTCCCTCTCTGGCAGAAGGTCTTAGAATCAAAAGAGAATCGGACATATAAGATGCTCTGAGAATCGGACAAAGCAATGGTGAAACAAGGCAGTGGATGAAAAGAATCCTACATGTACATCAAACCCATTTAAGATGCTCTGAGTTCCGATTCACTGCGGTCATATATTACCAGAGCTACAGAACACACACATCCCTCTCGGGATTCGAGCCTAGAAATGCGTGACATCTAAACTTAATAATAGGCAGCAACCATTATCGATGTAACACAAAAATCAAACAAGGAATCACTGCGCCGGTGCTCCATGTCTCTATGTTCGATCGTGTAGAACCTAAAACATCCTTTGGTCAGGGGGGAAGGTGAGAGTGATTTGAAACCTCAATCAAATCTCAACTGCAAGGAAACAAAAGAAATCGGTCACGTAGAATCTGATGTGGAGAATTTATGTATATATTTATATTATTATTTTGCATGTATTTTACTTTTATGCTTTCCTTATTTCTTTTACAAATGCATGCACAACACTAATTGAACATGTTTTCATGCTTTCTCCACATCATGCCTGTTTACACACCATTTTCATTCATTTGTTGCCAAAAAGACCCCTGAAATGAATGTCCATGCAGGAAGCCGATGAATGATCGGTGGATGAAGTAGAGCAGGCCGGATACCATGCTCTAGTCCCTGCATCACAAGAGATGATTTGCTTCAAGGTAGTGATATAGGTCATCAAACCAATAGCAAACATCAACCAATACTTGGGGACCAGCCAACTACTGCAGCCACTAGAGTGAGGAAGCCTCCTATGCCTGACGAAGGGGACCACTATGGCAACAGAGAAAAAGGATTTAGAAGCGGCAGCTGCAAAGGAGGACATAGGACGGTGAGGATATAAGAGGAGGTGTGGAGCTACAAAAAAGGGGGCAGGCCATCATTCGTATGAAGGGGGATTCCATCGTCTATTTGAGGAGAGAGCTGAGGGTTTTGAAAGGTTTTGTTTTCGAAACAATGTCTTGTTTAATGGTGATATCGAGGGATGTTTGCTCATCCTCAATGAACTGTAACTAATCGGCCAACTGAGGCCGGGAGGTGTCTTATGCGTTATGTTTTCATGTTCTCTGTTCCGACTTACATCGTTGCTTTTATTGATGAAGATGAATATGGGGCTTTTTCTTTATTTAATGAGATCTATCTTTGATCTCGGATGTGTTGCGACGCTTTAATATTCTGAATCTATGTTTGGATTGAGATTCTAAATCGTTCTCGCCTTGCAACCCCAACTATAGGGATGTTTTAGGCTCTGCGCGACAGAACGTAGATATATCGAGCATCGGCAAAGCGATTCTCTACTCGGTTTCTTTGGTTTCCTTGCAGCTAGATTTGATCGAGGTTTTGAATCAATGTCACCTTGCACTCCCGACCGTAGGGATGTTTTAGCCTATGCACGGCCAAACGTAGAGATATCGAGCACCGGCGATAGTGGTTCCTTATTTGGATTTTATGTTGCATCAGTAGTGGTCGTTTTTATATTTGTTTTAGACATCATGATTCTCAAGGTCAAACCCCGAGAAGGGCGCGCATTTTTTGAGACTTCGGCAATACACTACAAGAAAACTGTCGATTGATGATGCAAAATAGCGTCTCCATTGCAAGTGATGCTATGTCGACGCCATGAGCGTCGGTATAACATCTCAGTTGAGTCACAACAACACGATGCTACTGGCCTCCCAATAGCGTCACATTAGCATTTCGCGCATTAGAAGCTAATGCAGGCGCCATAGAGACACCAATTAGCCGCTATTTTTTCACGCGATGGGGCCAAAATGCACTGCAGAACTTAGCATTGTTGTAGTGTAGATTGCGTTCGACGCACACATAGCGTCGCAAGCCTTCTGACAAATGTAGACGCTAGCTTGGAATCAATATGGGCGCCATATATTTGCGCGGTTTTGGCGCCGGTGTATGCGATGCTAGAGGCGTCACAAATGATGTGACGCTATGTAGACGCCAATGTAAAAATATATTCCTATAGTTGCCTACACATGTAACACATACAATGCTTAATTGGCACTATTTGAACACTACTTTAATTAAGAAATAGATTAACTAGTCGCTATCTATATATGTTATATCTATTCGGACGCAACTCCATATACTTTAATATACATTATATGTGTACTTTCAACATATATATTTGTTATGTACCTATATTATATATATTACTTATATATGCATACAATATATATCATATCTTAATTATACATATATTAATTTTATATTCTTATAGTTGATAACACATACAACGCTTAATTGGCACCATATATATTCTTATATAATATTTATATTATACATATGTTAATTAAGAAATAGATTAACTATAAGCTATCTATATTTATATAACTATATGTTATATATTCTGATGCAACCCATATATGTTAATATATGTTATCTATACTATGCTATAATGAATAAATAAATTAAATATTATATGTGTTCCTTCAACATATATATGTATTCCTACATAATTACTTATATATGCCTACATCATAGGGGTGTTCCTAAATATATATTGGTTACAGACTTATATTATATATGTTACTTATGCATACAATATATACAATATACAATACATATATATTGAGTTAAATGACATGATTTGTTACAAAATATTCAATTTTAGCGCCGCCGTGGATACTCAATAACGTCGATATAGCGCCACAATAGAGTCGCAATATAGGTCGATGCTACAGAGGCACTATTTGCATCTATCTATCGTCACAACATGGAGACGCTAAAGTTATTGAGACGCTAGTGTGTCGCTAATTTACTTTAGTGACTCATTAGTGTCTCTATAGCACTGCGTTAGCTGACTTTAAATATAAATACACATATACATATTACTATCACTTAATCTTGTGCATATAAACATATACATACACATATATACTTTTAATACGTATACATATACACGTTATTTTCACTTAATCTTGCACACATATAGACATATACATACACGTATATACTTATAATATATATACATATATACATTGTTGTGACTTAATCTCGCACACGTAGACATATACATACACATATATTATTAGATATACAAAAATTTTTCATATACACATATACATATAGACTTACAATTTTATATATATACATATAATAGAAAATTCACATATATAGACATATACATACGTTATTTTGAATATATAGACCTAACATACAGATAATATAAAATTACAATATACAAATAATCTATAATCAAAAAGTAGAATATAGAAAACCTATTCGAATAGAATATTACATACATATAACAGAAAAATAGAATATAAAAACCTATTGGATTGTAAACTTATAATATAATATGAACAAAATAAGATAAACCTTGCCAATAAAAAAGATTATTTGGCACTTTAATGTAAACATAAAATTTATTTTTTCACGCCAGGTTAGCGTCTATGTAGCATCACACAATAATGCGACGCTAAAAACTTACCTTAAATCCCTAAGTCCTTCATTTACTTTTTACTTTTACTCTTTACTGCCCCCAACCCTCCGACCCCAACCCTGCCTCCGGTCTCCTCCTCTGATCCCGACCCCGCCGGCCGATCGTCGCTTCCTCCTCCGACCCCGACCCCGCCTGCCGACCACTGCCTCTCCTCCTCCTCCTCCGACCTTGACCCCTGCCTGCTGACTATCACCTCCTCCTCCTCCGCTTCCCCCTCTATCAGACACAACCCTCCTTCACTGCCCGCTATCACTCTTCCGCTCGCAGTTGGAGCCCTCCCGCCGGACACCACCATCCTCTGCAACCGGACACAGCCCTTGTCCGCTGCCCTCCTCAGCCACTTCATCATCGGACGCTGCCCTCCTCGGCCGCTCCTCTCTCTGCCGCAGTCGGACGCCGCCCTCATCAGCTGCCCCTCCTCCGCCGCCTCCACTCCTCCTCCGGACACTGCCTTCCTTCGCCGAAAAGTAAGTCCCTTTTTGTTAATTGATTTTTGTTATCATGAATCTGAATATGGTCATGTTCCTAATTATGCCTTAATTTAAATGAACGAACTTTATTGTTTATCAAATTTATGCCTCCAATTAGATGAACGTCGTGACTTTAAAAATAAATGAATAAATTAACTATATTAGTCCGAAGTATGCATCAAATCTATATTCGACGAGATTCAAGTTGAAATCAAACACTGATCAATTATAACTAAAATGATAACATGATCAAATTTTTTTCTTTTTGATCATGTTATCATTTTAGTTGACAAGAATGTGGATGAATATTATTGTTAATTAAAATGATAACATTGAAAAAAAAGAGACTAGAATATGATAATTCATTGATCAATAACGACGATCAAGTACTTGAAACATGTGATTTTGGACTTCATAACTTCAAAATCACATGTTTCAAGCACAAGAATTTATTGACATATGGCTTAATGTTGTCCGTTACAGAAATGACAAAGTCAGATCGTAGTTGGATTCGTCGTTAGAAGCATAAATGTGGCGTCATAATAGAAGAATATAAGGATGGTGTTGATGAAGTTATTAATGTGGGATATCAAAATGAAGGCGTTGCTTCTTCATATGGTGAAATCTTATGCCCATGCCAGAAGTGCAAATGTTATCAGTGGAAAATAATTTTATCTATTGTGTACGGTCCCCTAGGTTTCACTCAAATATGAAGATGATCAGCTTGTTGAAGTTAAAGGCATCTGTAGAGAAGTAATAGATAAGTTAAAACAAACATTTGACAGTGAACTAGGGAACAAGTATTTTGCGTACGACGGTAAGAAGAGTTAATTCACACTGGGTGCTCTTCCTCAAGTAATCTTGGTTACTAATAATAACACAAATTTCTTACTTTTTTCAGTCATGATTACTAGAGGTCGAGCTACTAGATCATCTCACTCTTCACTACAAGAAAACACATCATTAGCGAAGGGAAATATGATTGTTATTATTCAAATTTTTGTCGTTATTGGTAATTAGCGACCAACATTTCCCATTGTCACCTGCCGCCGTTAAAAGTCAATAACGCCATTAAAAGTTATCAATGACTAGAAATAATCTGGTCGCTAAAATCATATAAGGATCATTTAGTTGGTCGTCAGATACATTAATGGCTAGAAATATCTTTGTCGTTGATAATCTTCAACAACTAGTAATCCCGTCGTTAAAAGTCATTAACATCCAAAAATAATTCGGTCATTAAATTCATATAGTGACCATCTAGGTCATCGTTAAATGCATTAATGAACATCATAATCATTGTCATTGATAATCATCCGGTACCATTAATCCGACCATTAAAACTCAGTAACGACCATAAAAAAAATGGTCTTTAAAGTTATAAATGACCATTTAGTTAGTCATTAAACTCATTAATGATCACAATATCTTTGTCATTAATAATCTTCAACAACTTACGATCCGATCGTTATCACTTATACCAACTAATTAATCAATGGTCATTAATACTTTTTAAAGATGACAACTTTGGTCATTATATATATTTATGACTATCTATATTGAGATCATTAAAATTGCTATGCTGATCATTAATTATTATTTTAATGATTATCATTACTTGAAATTGGTCAATCAACATAGTATACTAATTAAATTGATTTACATGGACTTTATCACACATTGATTCAAATGACACATGAACTACAACACACTTTATCAGCAATCATTCAACTAAAAACAAACTCACAAACTATAATACAAAAGTGAAATTAATTTATCACAATGGATTGTTCATATAACTTCAAAAAAGAACAATTATCCAAGCAAACAAATGTTATCACTGCTTGAAGAGTCATTGCCTTGCTTGGAGATAGGTTTTGGAACTTCTAAGAGGATCTGAACAACTTCCCTCATTTTGGGTCATTCCACACTTTGTTCCTCCACACATAGTAAGGCAACATAAAACACATGCATTACTTCATGGATCGGCACCGAAGGAAGCCTTGGGTCTTTAACTTTAGCAACTTCTTCCTTCTTTGAATCAGTCATCTTTCTGACCCATTGGACAATGTCAACTCCATCACCAAATTCACCGACTGGCTTTCGGCTAGTATTCAATTGAGACAGCAAAGAATTGGGTGTGTGCAGAAAAATTGGTACCACAAAAATATCAAGATGGATCATAGCAACATATAATAGTTTAGTAGTGATAAAACTAAATAAACTAATATGTGCAAATTCTAAATAAAACTAAATATGCTAATAGTCTACTAGAAGGAAAGAAACTAAGACACCATGGAAGAAGAAGCATGGAAGAATAATAAGAGTCAGATATTGTTAGTGAAATTTGGGTTTTCTAGTGATAACTTGTTAGAATTAAAGAAAGGGTCAATTTTTCATTTTTTTTGGTCTCCCAACTCACTAGTTGCAAGTGCACAGATAAGTTCTAGTAGACTCAGGTTGTCGTATCTACAAGAATTTGAAGTCTAAGACACCCTAAAACAATCTAGATTAGTTCTAGTCAATTGCCTAAAAATAGATTTTTTTTATGGAAAGTGAAAACAGATTTTTAGTGGAAAATGAAGTCATAACTGGTTTTTGGATTTCAGAAACTTATCAAAACTAAGTTATAAATACTAGAATGAATGTCTAAAAAGGTTAAACTATCAATGAGGAAGGATCTTCTAGGAGTTGGGGTTCATCAAATTAATTAAGTATGAAATGGATAAAGTTATCATTAAATGTCCAATTTTGATTCAACCTGAAAATGGCTGCTCCCACAGCTTAATTGGCTTCTAACTAGCAACATATTATCATATAGTTGTTAGCTAGATTGAATCAATAGAGGGTCCTCACTGAAAATCAAGTTATCATTTAGCTCAATTGGAAGTTCATTGCTGATTTTTACAATTCAAAGAAATTTTGGAATGATAACTTGTAATTGCAATCATAAAAAAAATGAAATCATTCCAATCAATCAAACTAGGATGAAATCTACCCAAATATGGTGCTTGTGCTCTTTGATTCATCTCTGAATTCCAGGGGGATTTAAATTCAACCTCTCGGTTGCAAAATAAAATGAAATCCACACAAACACAATTCAATTGGAAGTGCAAAGCATATGACCACATGAATTCACAATTGTCATTGCTCCTTGGCCCATCTCTGGATCTCAAGGATGACCTAATGACTACCTCTCAGAAGTGGATTAAAATGAGGCCTAAGAATGGAAATTAGAAGTCGAATGAAATTTGAAAACAAAATTCTGCAATTCAGGAAAATCAGCAACAAAACCCTTAGAATTCAGACTTGCCAAATGCCTCTTGATCCATCTCTGGACTGCAAGGGGTTCCCAGAGTACACCTCTCGATGATTTGATGAAGTAAGGATACTCACTTGGCAAATCAGATTCCAATCCAAAAAAATCAGAAGAACAGATTTCTGAACAAATTCAGAAATCAGATTTGGGGAAAAACTGATTTGAATCTTAAGTTGTCAAACATCTTAATACATTTCTGAATAAGATTAGGGGAGGAATATTAGCCTCTCAGCTATTCAATTAATCCAATCCTTAATGACAAACAAATTCAACAGTTCAAAAATTAGGATCAAGAAATTTAGAAAACCAGAAATCATGAAATCAGAATTTCAGAAATCAGAACTTTCAATTAAATTGGAATTCAGAACTTGACATTGATTTCTAATCCATTTCTGAACTAGGGATAGATCAAATGATAACTTCTCAGTTATAGATTACAATGAGATCTATCAATGGCAAGAACTAATTATAAACAATTCTGAAATATGAAAATCAACAATGATTCAGTGCAGGAATCAATTCAATCCATTTCCATACATAACTAATCTAAACTACTACCCTATCTTAGAAGAAATGGAGTTTAGCTCCTCATATCTACAAAGCTTAACAGAAAATAGATTGAAGAACAGGTAAAATCCATCCTTCTTGAAGTTGTCTCGACCAGCAGCAGCAAGTCCAGCAGCAACAGCCCTCAACAGCAGCTCCTTCTTTGCTCCAAACCCTGAATGACCAGCCCTCCTCTCTCCTCCAGAAATTCCACCTTTTATATGACTCCTCTCCACCCTTGATCAGCATCAGAATGTTCTTTATCCTTTGATTGCAGCCATATGTCCTGGTCCTGGAAGAATCTGCAGTGACAGCTTTTTGGACAGCCAAAAAGCAAGTGGTCCCCCCTCCTTTTTCTCCCTTTTTCAGTCCTATTCCACCTGCTAGAAGACACATAACAACAAGCATCAATGTCTTCTAATAAGAAATAAACAAATAAGGGTAAGAACCACAAGTAGACTCAGCTCAGTGATCAAAAGTGATTTTGTGTTGTGCAGGATTGGAAATCTATATAAAAACTTGATGGTTTTGGACCCGAAAATGATAACTTGTCACAAATCATCGAAATTATCCAAATGAAAGTGATTCAAAGCATTAGAAGCAGGGTAACAAGTGAGTGCAGTTAGAAATCAAATATGGATGAGATTTCTAAGAAGTGATAACTTGGGTTCACAAAAGCGATAACTTATATGACTTAAAAACGATAACTTGTGATAACTTGAGTTGTGGTTATCCAAATGTGGTGAAATTTGACCAGCAATGAGTTAGAACAATAATAAGATGATTGCTTAAGGTCCCTGTGCAGAATTAATGGTTTTGCATGTCGAAATGATAGAATTGCCCTTTAACGATAACTTGGCAAAGGAAAAATGATAACTTGTTCAAATGGACTTAAAACTTTGCACAAGTTGAGATGTGACTATCCAAATATGATTTATACATGATAATGATGGATTTAGGGCAAGAAAACCATTGAAAATTAGTTCACTCAAAATAATGATAACTTGACACCTAGGAATGATAACTTGTCCTCAAAATGATAACTTGGCATAGAATTTAAATATTAATGGATTTTGGCATTTCAGAACCTCTATGCACATGGAAATAAGTATGAAATGAGGAATATCAACTAGTTATCACAATGTAAGCATTCCAAGTATAATTGGCCCAAAAATAGGCAAAAGTGGGACTCGATATGTATGAAAAGCATCTAAAATGGGTTAGAAACATATAGTGATCAGCAAGTGATCAAACTCCCCCAAGCTTAGTCTTTTGCTTGTCCTCAAGCAAAACATTCAGAAATTAAGGATGAATTTGAATTTACCATCCACAAATGAATAGAAAAATCAGCTAAATAAGATCTAAATGAGTTTCCCACTTGGCTAACATTCCATCCCATTCTTTCCAATCCCAAATTCTAGCTGAGGAGTCACAAAGGTTAATGCAAATTTAAGCCATGATAGAAGTACTAACATTAACTGAATTGGATTGTAAGGATTGTCAACTTTAATAAAAAGTTTAAAACACCAATCTCTTCATGAACAGACTTTTAATTTCTTTGCTTAAACAGGTTTGAAAACCTGACTTTTATTCATGAGATGCATATAAACAGGTTTAGCACTTGATTTTATTCTCTTTTTTCTTTAGGAGAGATTCCTTTGGAAGTTTTGCTCTCCTAAAAATTTTTCTTTCTTTTCCTTTTGCATTGAAGAGAGATTCCTTTGGAAGTTTTGCTCTCTTCCTTTTTTCCTATGCATGCAACTTTTCATTTTTCCTTTTTCTTTCTTTTTCATTCTGTTCATGAAATGAGCAATGGTTCAAACTCAAGTATAGGTTAGATCCTTAAATGCAAATAGTCAAGAATTCCTATTTAACATGGCAGCAAGATCCTTGACTCCATTCTAGACATTTTCTACTTTCCAATCAATCCATGAATGTAGCTAGTGTTAATCCACAAAAAAGAAAAAATTCAGCTGGAAATTTCATTCAAATGCATCTGAATTCATAATTCCAATTAAAGCAAGAAGGCTAATAGCCAAGTTGGCCACTTGGTATTGGAGTGCACCCACTGTCATAATGAAGTATTCTAACCATTTTAGAGTTAAAATGAATTCAAAATTGAGTTGAGTCCAAAAATTGATAACCGAGTGATAACTAGTAATAACTTGTGAAAACTAATGATAACTTGCAAAACCTACTGATAACCTGGTGATAACTGATATATGAACATTAAAATCAATTGAAAACATGATGTAAAGGTTAGAAAAGCACCAGGTTTCCTCCCCCAAGCTTAGTCTCAACACTGTCCCTAGTGTTGAAAATAAAAGGCAAGGGAGAGGGGTGGGTGGGATTGAAATGCATGGAATTGGCCACTAAAATCCTCTTGGGATTTCATCCAGAAGCCTAAGGTGATCCGATCTTCATTAGTTGCAACTGATCCTGCAGAGAAATCAAAGATATCAGTGGAATAGTAAATTTGCAACTAATCAGATTTTTGAGTGCAGAATTTAACATTGCATTGGTGATTTTTGAAATTCACTGAAATTAGGCTATAGCAGATTTGGATAACTGATATGAATGTAAATTCAGATGATGATATGATCAATGTAGCATAATGAAAAAGATATTATCAGTTATCATTAAGTTTTTAGTGTAAAAATCAAAAGTAAGAGGTAAGGTACTCCCTGAATTTTGGAATTGTGGTTTGAACTTGTTCCTCATCACTTATTCCTACAAAAATAGAAAGATTAGGTAGATAATGGCTTGGGTTACCTCCCAGGAAGTGCTTTTCTTTAATGTCTTTGGCTAGATATTGTTACAATGAGAAATCAGCTAGGTGGTTGTGGCAAATCCTTGAGAATCAGCTCCTCCTTGACTGAATCCATGGCTGTGGGGTTGTAAAGCTTCAACCTCTGTCCATTCACCTTGAATACATCATCCTTGTCATTCAGAAGGTCCACAGCACCATATGGATAGACTTTGTGAATTTTAAATGGTCTACTCCACCTTGACTTCAACTTTCCTGAAAAAATCTTTAGCCTTGAGTTGAAGAGTAGTACAAGGTCTCCAACCTTGAAATTCCTTTTCAGAATCCTGCCATCATGCCATATTTTGGTCCTCTCCTTGTAGAATTCTGAATTGTGGTAGGCATTTAGCCTAATTTCATCAAGTTCATCAATTTGCAAGAGCCTCTTTTGCCCACATGCATGCATATCATAGTTGAGTGCCTTGACTGCCCAATAGGTCTTATGTTTCAACTCAATTGGCAAATGGCATGTTTTTTCATAAACAAGCTTGTAGGGAGAGGTACCAATTGGGGTCTTATATGCTGTCCTATATGCCCAAAGAGCCTCATTCAACTTCAAACTCCAATCCTTTCTTGTCAATGAAACTGCTTTCTCCAATATGGCCTTTACCTACCTATTTGATACTTCTGCCTGGCCATTAGTTTGAGGGTGATATGCAGTGGAAACTTTGTGCCTCACTCCATACTTAATTAGGAGGTTCTCAAAACACTTTTCAATAAAATGGCTACCCCCATCACTTATGACCACTCTAGGAATTCCAAACCTTGGAAAGATAACCTCCTTGAACAACCTGATTACTGCCCTGGAATCAGCTATAATGGTGGGAATGGCTTCAATCCATTTGGACACATAGTCCACAACTAGAAGAATAAACTTGTAACCACATGAACTAGGAAATGGGCCCATGTAATTAATGCCCCAAACTTCAAATATTTCCACTTCTAGAATTCCCTGTTGTGGCATTTCATTCCTTGTTGAGATGGAACTAGCTCTTTGGCATTGATCACAGCCCTTCACAAATATGTGTGCATCCTTGAACAAACATGGCCAATAGAAGCCAGATTGGAGGACTTTGGCAACAGTTTTGTGTGTGGCTCCATGACCTCCATAAGGGAATGAGTGCCATGCCTCCAAGATTTCCTATAATTCAGATTGAGGTACACATCTCCTATAAATTCCATCAGGGGATTTTCTGAATTGAAGGGGATCATCCCAATAATAATCCTTCAGGTCATGAAAGAATTTTTTTCTTTGCTGATATGTGTAGTCAGGAGGGGTAATTCCACATGCAAGGTAATTGACAAAGTCAGCATGCCAGGGAACTTGATTAGTTGCCACAGACATCAAACTATCATCAGGAAATGCATCCTTGATAGGAAGTGTAGAGGATTCCTGGTATCCTTCCATTCTTGATAGATGATCAGCTACTAGATTCTCACTACCCCTTTTGTCTCTGATTTCAACATCAAATTCTTGAAGTAATAAGATCCACCTGATGAGCCTTGGCTTGGATTCCTTCTTGTTGATGAAATGCCTCACTGCTTGGTGATCTGTAAATACAATAACCTTGGATCCCACCAAGTAGGGCCTGAATTTGTCAAATGCATACACCACAACAAGAAGTTCTTTCTCAATAGTTGCATAATTGATTTGGGCTTCATCTAGAGTCTTGCTTGCATAGCATATGACATGATGCTTCTTCTCCTTGGTTTGTCCCAAGACTACTCCTACAGCCTGGTCTGAAGCATCACACATAATTTCAAAAGGAAGAGTCCAATCAGGTGGCTGCACTATAGGGGCTGAGGTGAGGGCTTCTTTCAATCTCTTGAATGCCTTCATACACTCTTCATCAAAATGAAACTCAACATCCTTGGCCAGCAACTTGGTGAAGGACCTAGTTATCATGGAGAAATCCTTTATAAACCTCCTATAGAAGCCTGCATGCCCCAAAAAACTCCTAACTGCCTTGACACTTGTGGGTGGTGGTAGCCTCTCAATCACCTCAATTTTTGCCTTGTCCACTTCAATGCCTTTGCTTGAGACCACATGTCCTAGGACAACCCCTTCTTGGACCATAAAATGGCATTTCTCCCAATTGAGGATCAAGTTGGACTCTCTACATCTTTGCAACACCTTAGTCAAATTTTCTAGGCAAGAATCAAATGAATCTCCATATACTGAAAAGTCATCCATGAAGACCTCCATAATTTCTTCAATAAAGTCTGAAAAGATAGACATCATACACCTTTGGAAGGTGGCAGGTGCATTGCATAAGCCAAAGGGCATTCTCCTATAGGCAAAGGTCCCATATGGACAAGTAAATGTAGTCTTGCGTTGATCTTGAGGGTGAATTGGAATTTGCAAGAAACCTGAGTACCCATCTAGATAACAGAAGTGTGAATGCCTAGCCAACCTCTCCAACATCTGATCAATGAATGGCAATGGGAAATGGTCTTTTCTTGTGGCCTTGTTTAACTTCCTGAAGTCAATGCACATTCTCCAACCTATAATGGTCCTCGTGGATGTCAATTCATCTGAATCTGACTTCACCACTGTGATTCCTCCCTTCTTTGGCACAATCTACACTAGACTGACCCATTCACTATCTGAAATGGAGTATATGATTCCTGCATTCAGCAACTTCAATACTTCCTTCTCGACCACTTCCTTCATGGTTGGGTTGAGTCTCCTTTGACATTCAATGGAGGGCATGTAGCTGTCCTCCATAGGGATTCTATGCATGCAAATGGAGGGATTAATACCCTTGATGTCTTCAATTGAGTAGCCTATCACTTCCCTATACAACTTCAACCTTTTCAGCAGCTCTTCAACTTGATCCTTGGGTAGATTAGCATTAATGATAACAGGAAAAATTGAATTCTCCCCCAAGAATTCATACTTCAGATTGCTAGGGAGAGGCTTGAGTTCCAAATTGGATTTGACTTGAGCTGATTTGCCTTGGATTTCAGTAGTGATAATCTGTTGCACCTCCCCCTGAATTCCATCATTTTCCACTGATATTGAATAATTCAGCACTGTTTTGTATGCCATAGCTCTGGATCCTCCAATTCTCTCAAATGGTCAAACATTAGACACCTTTGCAATGGATCTTCAATAGGAATTATAGCTGAAACTTGCTCCATCGCTTGATCTAGCTGCCCATCTTCAAAATCATTCTCTAGAAAACTTGGCCTATTGATAACTTATGCCAAATTGAATTCAATCTTCTCCTCTCCAATTTGTAAGATCAATCTCCCTTCCTTAACATTAATTACAACCCCTGCAGTGGCTAGAAAGGGCCTTCCAAGGAGAATGGGGGTGTTCACATCTTCATCCATATCCAATACTACAAAATCAACTCGAATATAGAATTTACCAACTTTGAGGGGTATGTCCTCAATAATCTCATGTGGATATTTGATGGATCTGTCTGCCAGCTGAAGGGACATATTTGTTGGCTTCAAATCTCCAACTTCAAGTTTCCTGCACAATGATAAGGTATGACACTCACAGAAGCTCCCAAGTCACACATGGCTCTTTGAATTTTCCTATTCCCTATCTCGCATGGAATTGAGAAGCTCCCTGGATCCTTTAGCTTAGGAGGCAACTTATTTTGGATAATTGCAGAAGCCTCTTCAGTCAATGCAATTGTCTCATGCTCCAACACTCTTCTCTTCTTGGTTAGAATTTCTTTGAAGAACTTGGCATATGAAGGCATCTCCTGAATGGCTTCAACAAAAGGCACATTAATGTATAGCTTCTTCAGAATTTCCAAAAACTTTCCATATTGCTAGTCTTGTCTTGCCTTGATTAGCCTTTGAGGAAGGGTATCTTGTCAAAAACCCTTATATTTGCTTCAATCTGAGGGCCTGGATTCCTGATTTCCTAATTTGGCTGCTCACTTGGCTTTTCAGCAACTCTTGAGTCTGAATTGACTGGATTGTCATCAACTTTCTTCATGGGTTCCTCCACCATTTTTCCACTTCTGAGCTGGATGGCCTTTGCTTGCTCCTTTGGATTCACTTCTGGCTGTCCAAGAAAGAATAAGGGAGGTCTAGTAGATGTACTAGACTGTTGAGCAATTTGGCTTTCCAACAATTTCTGATTTGCATTCATGGCATCCAATCTTGAATTGAACTTCAATATCTCCTCTCCTTGGCTGTCCTGCTTCTTCAGAATCTGTTGAAGCATCTCCTTCATTTCAGTTTCGAATTGAGGTGCTTGGAATTGAGGTGGTGGCTCATATGGGTTTCTTTGAATTAGGGCATTTTGAACTTGATTTCCATAGGGTGGTGGCTGATTCCTTGGCAGGATTTTATGCTGCCAATTTGAATTCTGCATAGGAGCCCCTTGATAGTTGTTGGCCTTGTAAGAAAAGTATGGATGATTCCTATTTTCGGGAGTATAGAACTCAGCATGAGGTTTAATTCCATAATTGCCCACAACATTGATTTAATCCACTATTTGCTCCACTTGTTGCATAATTAAGTTACAATTTTCGGATACATGACCTTGATTACCACACACACAGCACTTGGTTGTAGGATTAGAGGCCCTATTGCCATTGGGAGTCAAGTTCAACCTCTCCAAAGTCTTGTACAGCACCTCCTCAAGTTGGGTTGACAATTGGTTCACTGAATTATCCATAGGTGGCCTCCTGGTCCTATCATGTGTGAGGAAGTGATGGTTCTTTGCAATGTTCTCTATCAGTTGGTAGGCCTCATCTATATTCTTGGATGCAAAGATACCTCCTGCTGCAGTGTCCAATGCCACCTTACTAGGGTAATTCAATCCCTTATGAAAATAGTTGACTAATTGCCACTTTTCAAATTCATGGTGAGGACATGCCCTTAACAATCCCTGAAGACTTTGCCATGCCTCACAAATATTTTCTTGATCCAATTGATAGAATCTGACTATTTGATCCCTGAAGTTATCAGTCTTTGAAGGAGGAAAGAATTCTGAAAGAAACAATTGGACAATTGATTCCCAAGTGGCCACCTCTTCAGGATTCAATCCTTTATACCATGTCTTGGCCTTGTCTTTGAGTGAGAAGGGAAACAATCTCATATATACTGCATTCATGAGAATGTTATTCAAGTTCACAGTGCTGCACATCTCCTTGAAATTATCCAAATGACAAGCTGGATCTTTAGTCCCAAGTCCAGAAAATTGACTTTGCCTAATCATTGAAATCAAGGCTGGATTAACTTCAAAGTTTGCCACAGGTGCTAAGGCTCCTCCCCCTTGTTGATTCCTAGCATTACTTGGTGAATAACAGTCCCTAAGAGTCCTTGGAGCTGCCATATTCTGATTCACACCTTCTTCAAATTCAGGGTTGTATGCCTCTTCCTCTTCTTCTTCAAATATCCTTCTCCTTGCCTCAAGACTTTGCAATCTCCTTCTTCTTAGAAATCTTCTTTCAGGTTCAGGATCTGATTGGTAATGTTCCTCTTGATGGTCCAAGTCCTGCATAAAGAGATTCAGAAGTATCAAATTCAAGAAAAAAAATGAAAACTAGACAAAAGTGAAAAGTTAAAAATGATAATATGCAAAAACTGAAAATTGGCCTAACAAATAAACTAAAAACTAATCTAAAACAACTCTAAACTATCTAAGTTAGCCTAATTGACCTCAAATCCCCGGCAACGGCGCCAAAAACTTGTTAGTGAAATTTGGGTTTTCTAGTGATAACTTGCTGAAATTAAAGAAAGGGTCAATTTTTCATGTTTTTTTGGTCTCCCAACTCACGAGCTGCAAGTGCACAGGTAAGTTGTAGTAGACTCAGGTTGTCGTATCCACAAGAATTTGAAGTCTAGACACCCTAAAACAATCTAGATTAGTTCTAGTCAATTGCCTAAAAATAGATTTTTTTATGGAAAGTGAAAACAGATTTTTAGTGGAAAATGAAGTGATAACTGGTTTTTGGATTTTGGAAACTTATCAAAACTAAGTTATAAATGCTAGAATGAATGTCTAAAAAGGTTAAACTATCAATGAGGAAGTTGGGGTTCATCTAAATTAATTAAGTATGGAATGGATCAAGTTATCATTAAATGTCCAATTTTGATTCAACTTGAAAATGGCTGCTCTCACAGCTCAATTGGCTTCTAACTAACAACATATTATCATATAGTTGTTAGCTAGATTGAATAAATAGAGGGTCCTCACTGAAAATCAAGTTATCATTCAGCTCAATTGGAAGTTCATTGCTGATTTTTACAATTCAAAGAAATTTTGGAATGATAACTTGTAATTGCAATCATAAAAAAATGAAATCATTCCAATCAATCAAACTAGGATGAAATCTACCCAAATATGGTGCTTGTGCTCCTTGATTCATCTCTGAATTCTAGGGGGATTTAAATTCAACCTCTCGATTGCAAAATAAAATGAAATCCACACAAACACAATTCAATTGGAAATGCAAAGCATATGACCACAGGAATTCACAATTGCCATTGCTCCTTGGCCCATCTCTGGATCTCAAGGATGACCTAATGACTACCTCTCAGTAGTGGATTAAAATGAGGCCTAACAATGGAAATCATAAGTCAAATGAAATTTGAAAACAAAATTCTGCAATTCAGGAAAATCAGCAACAAAACCCTTAGAATTCAGACTTGCCAAATGCCTCTTGATCCATCTCTGGACTGCAAGGGGTTCCCAGAGTACACCTCTCGATGATTTGATGAAGTAAGGATACTCACTTGGCAAATCAGATTCCAATCCAAAAAAATCAGAAGAACAGATTTCTGAACAAATTCAGAAATCAGATTTGGGGAAAAACTGATTTGAATCTTAAGTTGACAAACATCTTAATACATTTCTGAATAATATTAGGGGAGGAATATTAGCCTCTCAGCTATTCAATTAATCCAATCCTTAATGACAAACAGATTCAACAGTTCAAAAATCAGGTTCAAGAAATTCAGAAAGCCAGAAATCATGAAATCAGAATTTTTGAAATCAGAACTTTCAATTAAATTGGAATTCAGAACTTGACATTGATTTCTAATCCATTTCTGAACTAGGGATAGATCAAATGATAACTTCTCAGTTATAGATTACAATGGGATCTAACAATGGCAAGAACTAATTATAAACAATTCTGAAATATGAAAATCAGCAATGATTCAGTGCAGGAATCAATTCAATCCATTTTCATCCATAACTAATCTAAACTACTACCCTATCCTAGAAGAAATGGAGTTTAGCTCCTAATATCTACAAAGCTTAACAGAAAATAGATTGAAGAACAAGTAAAATCCATCCTTCTTGAAGTTGTCTCGGCCAGCAGTAGCAAGTCTAGCAGCAACAACCCTCAGCAGCAGCTCCTTCCTTGCTCCAAACCCTGAATGACCAGCCCCCCTCTCTCCTCCAGAAATTCCACCTTTTATATGACTCCTCTCCACCCTTGGATCAGCATCAGAATGTTCTTTATCCTTTGATTGCAGCCATGTGTCCTGGTCCTTGAAGAATCTGCAGTGATAGCTTTTTGGACAGCCAAAAAGCAAGTGGTCCCCCCTCCTTTTTCTCCCTTTTTCAGTCCTATTCCACCTGCTAGAGGACACATAACAAGAAGTAGCAATGTCTTGTAATAAGAAATAAACAAATAAGGGTAAGAACCACAAGTAGACTCAGCTCAGTGATCAAAATGGATTTTGTGTTGTGCAGGATTGGAAATCTATATGAAAACGTGATGGTTTTGGACCCAAAAATGATAACTTGTCACAAATCATGGAAATTATCCAAATGAAAGTGATTCAAAGCATTAGAAGCAGGGTAACAAGTGAGTACAGTCAGAAATCAAATATGGATGAGATTTCTAAGAAGTGATAACTTTGGTTCCCAAAAACGATAACTTATATGACTTAAAAACGATAACTTGTGATAACTTGAGTTGTGGTTATCCAAATGTGATGAAATTTGACCAGCAATGAGTTAGAACAATAATAAGATGATTGCTTAAGGTCTCTGTGCAGAATTAATGGTTTTGCATGTCGAAATGCCAGAATTTCCCTTTAACGATAACTTGGCAAAGGAAAAATGATAACTTGTTCAAATGGTCTTAAAACTTTGCACAAGTTGAGATGTGACTATCCAAATATGATTTATACATGATAATGATGGATTTAGGGCAAGAAAACCATTGAAAAATAATGATAACTTGACACCTAGGAATGATAACTTGTCCTCAAAATGATAACTTGGCATAGAATTTAAATATTAATGGATTTTGGCATTTCAGAACCTCTATGCACATGGAAATAAGTATGAAATGAGGAATATCTACTAGTTATCACAATGTAAGCATTCCAAGTATAATTGACCCAAAAATAGGCAAAAGTGGGACTCGATATGTATGAAAAGCATCTAAAATGTGTTAGAAACATATAGTGATCAGATATCAGCAAGTTAGCTAACTTAACCTCATCTAAACAGCATACAAAGTTTACTTGAAGCTATGTAGCCATATAAGCCAGCAATAACAGACATGCATTCTGACTTGGTGGAATTTTGCAGGAACTTAGCAAGTCCAAAGTCAGCAACATGAGCCTCAAAATTGGAATCCAGTAGAATGTTGTTTGACTTCACATCTCGATGCAGGATAAGTGGCGAGCAATCATGGTGAAGATAACACAGACCTGTCGCTGCATCCATTGCAATTTTATGTCTTGTGTCCCAATGTAAATGTCTCTTTTAGCTAAGTAGTTTTGGTTAAGAAAAAAAGAATGCCATTGGTGTCATATCCAATAAGAAATTGAATCATATTTGAAAAATCAGAAAAGATCCTTTCTGACATGATTTTAATCAGAGGAGAGGGAAGAAGAAGTCGAAACCATTCTCAGAAAGATATATTCAACTCATAAAGTCGAGGGGGAGATGTGCGTTGAAAGAATCAGTAGAAGCAGACATCCAGTAGGCGGGATCATCCGAGAAGATCAACCTCATCATGCTGCTAAAAACTAATATATTGAGGAGCGGTCTGATTACAGTAGTTGGAAATTATGTTTTAGACCAAATTAGGAAAAGAAACTGGACTATCAAAAGTACTTTATGCACATTGGATAATTGTACTATGAGGCTTACTTGTTAGCCCAAATTGTGGATATTAATAAAATTGAACTTTAGAAGAGAACCTCTTTTACTTCTCCATGCAAGAAGAAACTAAAATATGAATGACGAATATACTGAATGATAAAAGGAGAAATAAAAATAAACAAATTCTTCATGAAATCTATCTACCTGTAGATAAATTAAGAGAGATTGATAAAACAAATCAACAGATAACTGAAACCAACAAGCCATTTAAATAGACTCAGATATATAAGTCAAGTATCTCAATCCTTTCAATTGCAAGGAGAATCGAAATTTTATCATTCGACTATCTCAATTATTTCAAATCTTCCAGCTGAGAAGGAGAATCAACTTGGCAGTCCATAAAAGAATGCTTTTACTACAATGTAAAAAACATTAAATGATAGGAATATATGCAATGCAAGTTTACCTTTATTGAAATATCTCTAATAACTGAATGAAGCCTTCTCAGCGAGATCAGACGAGTGTCTACTTTAGTGGGCACACGCCCAGGAACCAATCCAGCGAGGTCAGCGCCAACGATCACCAAAGCCTAACATTTCTAGAAGAGCAATTGTCATGGACATGCTTCACAAACATCATTTTTATGTAATTATGCATCTAATTAGCATATGAAGTTAGTATAGATGCGCATATAGTCATGATTGCATGTAGCAATTAACTTTTGGATTAAAGCATAATGATAATTAAATTATCAATAAGAGTTATAAAGAAATTATATAATATTATGAATATATTTTAATATTTGTAAATATTATAATAAACATGTTTAACTATGATTAATTAGAGGTTTAACATTAATTTTTAACACAATAATATTATTGGACCTCACCTTAACCAATAAGGTATCAAGCAGCTGAAGCAAGCAACTCACCAGTTACTTAATAAGATATTTTTCTGAACCGCCATATGATATTAAAAATCTGAAAAACAAATATAAATTAAATAATCTTATCTACGGATAGTAGAGAAATTTTCAAGCCTAGATCCCTCCTGGAGCGGCCGGAAAAAATTCGGCAACATCAACTATTTAAGGTGAATCCCTAGATCCGAAACTGATCCCCTACTCCATGGTTAGTTATCCATAAATTCTGAAATTTTACATGTTTCATCCTCTCGAATCCATGACCACAAGAAGCTTTCCATCCTCTCGAAGTGAACTTTAATAGAGAAAGTTATGAACCCAGCATCGTAGGTCGCTCACTCTGTCTTGAGTCAGAAATAAGTCCGCCTTTTCAATTAGGGCTGATTAGGATAAATAGAATTAGGGTTTGAAATTTAGATATGTTAAATTAGACTTGACAAGGGTTCGGTGAGAAGTGGAATCATCCAATTTAGACTTGTATACATGGAAAAATGAATTTTGCATTTCGTAGGGCCTCTTCTATCAGGTTTCAGGACATAGACAAAACATGACATGAATTGATTAATTTTGTTATAAGGGCATACGAGGAGTTAAATTCTACAATTTTTATGCGTAAACCCTACTGAAGTATAGATTATAGGGATATTAGGATCTCATCAAATGGATAAGTATTATTAAAGATATAAATTAATCATTAAGTGATACACAGTCTGCTAGAGCATAAACCCTAGGTCAGATTGCCTTGAATTTTATGGGAGTCGGAATCCTTAGTAATTCTAGTTTCTAATTTATCTAGAATCATAAGCTTTGCTCATGTGGTTAAGAAATTATGAATTATTTATTGAGAGTCGCTCAGTGTAAAATTTTGAGACAACACCTAGTTAAGCTATGAAAGATTGAAAAGTTCCATGTGTGAAGTAACATATGAATATAAACACTTGAAATTACACATTAGTATTAAAAGGGATTATATGCATTTTAAGGTGAACAAGTGTTCATGCATGAGCATGCATTGCATATTATTATTATTAGTAATTGAAAAGTGAAATAGCATTATTACTTGTAGGAAACTATCAAGCTACAAGTGAAATGAGGAAAATCTAGCTACCTCCTTTGAAAAGATAAAGTATAAGGTGAGTGGGTAAATTTACAACATAGAAAAATGTTATATGTTAGTTATTTTATTTATGATATTATCTCAAGCAAATATTATTACTATTATTATTATTGAAACATATCTTGAGCTATGAAAAGGATTCATGATATGTTTCAATGATTTTATATGAGATGGAGTATCCTTTTACATGAAAATATTTTCAGGGAACAATACTTGTGAAGTTAAAATAAGTTTTACTTGATAATGATATTGGATTATGACATGTGTATTTTGATATTTTTAAACTCCGTGTGTTGATTGACTATGCTGTTTGAAAAAGGTTTTTAGGACCGCATTCGATATACATGAAACCTTTGGGGCGTATATCAGGTGTCTTTGCCCTTTGGGGACTGCTTTGCGTGCACGTATTGACCTATGATTTATTCTGTGTATCTGAGACTCTTGATTGTGAAGCTCTGCTTAAATGTATGACACACAATCATGGAGGGATACGTATTGACCCATGATTTGCTATTTCACTTAGCCCTTCATTGGTCGGCAAACCCTTGTTATTATATCCACGCAAAATGGGTGCTAACTCATCTAGGTGGATGTAATAACTAGCTTTTCTCATCTCTTTGGGATATGATAATCCAGTAGTGCTATGCGTTAAGGCAAAAACCATAGAGAGCAGAACATAAAAAAAGAATAGTACATACAATTACCTTCTAATCAAAGATAATTAAAGATCGTACCATCAATAAATTTCAAAGTAGCCTTCTACACATAAAGAGCAGCTCAATCTATTCGAGTACAAGAGAATTGTTTTTGTGAAGAAAATATAATATAAACTATAAGAGTCAAGGAAAATGAAATTTGGAAATGAAAAAATCCTTTAGTGTTAGTGCTCTGGGTAAGTCATTCAACAAAGGAGGAAACTTGAAAGTAAGAATGATCAAATAACAAATAAGTATTAATTCTTATTTCTTAAAATAGGTATCCAAATTTCGAGGACAAAATTTTTTAAAAGGAGGGGAGAATTGTCACGGACATGCTCCACAAACATCATTTTATGCAATTATGCATCTAATTAGCATATTAAGTTAGTCTAGATGCTCATATAGTCATGATTGCATGTAGAAATTAACTTTTGGTTTAAAGCATAATGATAATTAAATTATCGATAAGCGTTATACAAAAATTATATAATATTATTAGGAATAAATTTTAATATTTGTAAATATTATAATAAACATGTTTAACAATTAAATAAGATTAATTAGAGATTTAACACTAATTTTTAACAATAATATGATTAGACCTTTGATCACTAGCTGATCAATATAGGTTTTTATCCCATTTTGGATGCATTTCACCCATTTCGAACTCCTTAATTGTCCAACTTTTAGTCAATTATGTTTGAAATGCATGGATTGTGATAACCAGTTGATCTTTCTCATTTTATACTTAATTCCATGTGCATAGAGGTTCTGAAATGCCAAAATCCATAAATATTTAAATTCTATGCCAAGTTATCAATTTTAGGACAAGTTATCACTCCTATATGTCAAGTTATCATTATTTTGAGTGAACTGATTTTCAATGATTTTCTGGCCCTAAATCCATTATTATCATGAATGAATCATATTTGTATGGTCATATCTCAATTTGTGCAAAAGTTTAAGTCCATTTGAACATGTTATCATTTTTCCAATGCCAAGTTATCGTTAAAGGGCAAAACCATCATTTCGACATGCAAAACTGTCAATTCTGCACAAAGGCCTTAGGCATTCATTATATTATTGTCCTAACTCATTGTTGTTCAAATTTGATCACATTTGGATAACCACAACTAAAGTTATGATAAGTTATCATTTTTAAGGCATTTAAGTTATCGTTTTGGCACCCAAGTTATCATTCCTATGAAATCTTATTCATATTTGATTTCTGATTTCACTCACTTGCCACCCTAATCCATTTGATGTCTTCAATGCTCTGAACCATCCATATTTGATCATTTTCCAAGATTTATGCAAAGTTATCATTCGGGCATTGATAAGTTATCATTTTAACCTTGATTTGCAATTCTGCACAACACTTAATCATACTTGATGTTTGAACTGATCATAGTGGTTTCCTTTATCCTTATTTGTTCAAATCCTATCCAAAGACTTTGATGCTTGCTGTTTTGGTCTTTGTAGCAAGGAAATCAAGGCTGCAAAACCTAAAAAGGTGTGGGGGGGGGGGGGACCACTGCACAGATGTCCAAAAAGCTGCTGATTTTTGCTGGAATTTCAGGGATGGACACATGGCACTATCAGGGAATGAAAGAACATTCTAACCTGCATCCAAGGGTGATTAAGGGTCATATATAAGCTGGAAAACCTGGGGAGAAAAGGGGGAGCCTCCATTTGGAGGGCTGCTGGACTAGGAGCAAGGGGGAGGAGCTGAAGGAGAGGAGCTGAAGTGCTGCATTCTAATTTCTGTCGACAGCCCTCAAGGATGATTTACTTCTATTTTTCTTCTATCTTGTATCTAAGTTTGTAATCATGAGGAGCTGAATCCTATGTCTCCTAGGATAGGGTAGTAGTCTAGATTAATTGTGGATGGATTAGGGACAAATCTAATTTCCTGCACTGAAATCTGATTTCTAGTTTTACAATTCTGATTTCTGAACTCATATGAATTTGATCTTGTCTTTGTAAGGTCCTGATTGTATCTACAACTGAGAAGTTGTCATTTCATCCATTCTTGTTCAGAAATGAATCAAGAATCAATGCCAAGTTTTTAGATTCAATTCGAATTAGAATCTAATTTTCCTGATTTCTGAAATCTGATTTTTCTGATTTCTGAATTGCCCAAATCTGTTTTCATCATTATGAAGCACTAATTGATTTATAACTGAGAGGTTACTTATGGTTTCCTTCTTGTTCAGAAATGAATCAAGAGATAATGGTGTTTGCAAAGTTTTAACCACTGAATCGTTGCAACTTTTCATTACTGATTTGCAAATATGATTTTCAAATCTGTTTTCCTATTTTTGTGGAATTTTCCATGTCATTGTTAAACCTATGCTTTAACCTACCACTGAGAGGTGGTCTTGTGGCTTCCTTGATGTTCAGAGATGAACCAAGGAGCAATTGCATGTGCTGAATTCCCTCATATGAATTAAGTGCTGATTTCTATCCAATCCATTAATGGAAATGTGGATTTCATTTGAATTTGCAGCTGAGAGGCTGATTTTAAATCCTCTTGTAGTTTAGAGATAAACCAAGGAGCATTTGCATTGATATTGGATTGATTTCATCCCTGTTTAGTTGATTGAAGCATTCCTTTCATTTTCAAAGTGCAATCTAGAAGTTATCATTCAGAATTTTATTGAATTGCCAAAAAAATCAGCAAAGTGACTTGGATTGAACATAATGATAACTTGATTTTCAGTGGGGATCCTCTTCTAATTCAACTTGGCTAACAATTATATGACAATATATTGTTTAGTTCTGATCTAATTGAGCTGTGAAAACAGCCATATTGAAGGTTGAATCAGATTTGACTAAAAAAGTGATACTTGTCCATTCCATCCATAATTAACTTAGATGAACCCCAACTTCTAGGAGAACCTTCCTCATTGATAGAAACCCTTTTAGACTCTAATTTAGCATTTACAATTCAGTTTAGATAACTTTTCAAAAATCCCAAATCAGTTATCATTTTTAGCCCTTTTTAGAAATCGGTTTTAACTTTCTTTCAAATTCTTGGATTTTTAACTTTAGATAAGGCTAATCTAGATTGCTTAGAGAGTCTTGGACTTCAAATCACTGTTGATACAATATTTGGGTAACTACAATTGACCCGTATACTTGCAGTAGAGAGTGAGTTAGGGAGTTGAAACAAAAATTGAAAAAATTGACTTTTGACCCAAAAATCAGCAAGTTATCACTAAACCTCCCAATTTCACTATCAACCTTCACCTTAACTAATAAGGTATCAAACAGCTGAAGCATGCAGCTCACCACTGGCTTAAAAAGATATTTTTCTGAACCGCCATATGACGTGTTAAAAATTTGAAAAAATATATAAATTCAATAATCTTATCTTTGGATAGCAGAAAAATTTTCAAGTCAAGATCCCTACTGGAGCGACCGAAAGAAAATTGGCAACGACGATTGTTTAAGGTGAATCCCTAGATTCAAAACCGACCCCCTACTTCATATGATCATATCTTCATAGTTAGTTATCCATAAATTTTGAAGTTTTACATGGTTCATCCTCTATAAGTCATATTTTAGAGAAAGTTATTAACTCAGCATCGTAGGTCGCTCACTCTATCCTGAGTCAGACACAGGTCCGCCTTGCCAATTAGGGCATGATTAGGGTAAGTAGAATTAGGGTTTAAAATTTCAATATGTTAAATGAGACTTCACAAGGGTTCGGTAAGAAGTGGAATCATCCAATTTAGACTTGTATACATGGAGAAATGAATTTTGCATTTCGTAGGGCCTCTTTTGTCAAGTTTCAGAACATAGACAAAACATGACAAGAATTGATTAATTTTGTTATAAGGGCATACAAGGAGTTAAATTCTACAATTTTTACGCCTAAACACTACTGAAGTCTAGATTCTAGGAAAAGTAGAATTTCATCAAAAGGATATTATTGTTAAAGATATGAATTAATCATTCAGTGATACACAATCTGTCAGAGCATAATCCCTAGGTCAGATTGCCTTCAATTTTATGGCTAACTCACTTGGAATTAGTTAATATTATTTTTGGGCGTTGGAAACCTTAATAAGTCTAGTTTCAAATTTATCTAGAATCATAAGATTTGCTCATGTGGTTAAGAAATTATGAATTATTTATTCAGAGTCTAGTTATGTTATGGAAGATTGAGAAGTTCCAAGTGTGAAATAACATATGATATAAACACCTGAAATTACACATTAGTATTAGATGGTATTATATGCATTTTAATGTGAACAAGTGTTCATGCATGAACATGCATTGCATATTATTATTATTAGTAATTGGAAAGTGAAATAGCATTATCACTTGTAGGAAACTATCAAGCTACAAGTGAAATGAGGAGAAACTAGACCTCCTTTGAAAAGATAAAGTATAAGGTGAGTGGATAAATTTACAACATAGAAAAATGCTATATGTTAGTTATTTTATTTACGATATTATCTCAAGCAAAGATTATTACTATTATTATTATTCAAATGTATCTTGAGCTATGAAAAGTTTTTATGATGTGTCTCAATGATTTTATATGAGATGGAGTAACCTTTTACACGAAAATGTTTTAAGGGAATGATGCTTGTGAAGTTAAAATAAGTTTTACTTGGTAATGATATGTGATTATGACATGTGTATTTTGATATTGCTAAACTCCATGTGTTCATTGGCCATGCTGTTTGAAAAAGGTCTTTGCCCTTTGAGGGCTGCTCTGCGTGCACGTATTGACCTATGATTTGCTTTGCATATCTGAGACTCTTGATTGTGAAACTCTACTTAACTGTATGACACACAATCATGGAGAGATACGTATTGACCCATGATTTGCTCTACGTATCCAAAACTCTTTGATTGTGAAGCTCTTCTTAACTATATGAGACACAATCATGGAGGGATACATATTGACCCACGATGAGTATATATATGTGCGATGACACATGTGTGGAGTTTAACTGTGAATATGATGATATCTTGGAATACTTTTATTTATGTAACAGTTCATATGATTTGGAAACTTATGTGATATGAGTTATGTTTTAAGTGTTTTCTCTCTCCCATGGAGAACATGATTATTTAAATGATATATGCACTTGTATCGTTCCCCTATGTTGTACTTCTATTCCACTCACTGAGCAAACGATTATTGCTCATATTACCCATTTTAAAATTTTTAGATTCTCGTAAGTTCTCGAGTTGAATCGACTCAGAGCTTGTTTTGCTGCATATAGAAGAGGTCGAGCCATTGGAGCAATTTTATTTTCCCCTTCACTTTTGTTTTTGGAAGCATGCATGTAATAGATAATTCTAGATGGTGTATTTAAGGTTGTGAAAAACTTTTGTAAGGTTGTGAAATGGTTTGTGAAACAATAATGATAATGTGCGAATGTGATGTCTTATAACTTTTATTTAAACTTTGATGAATGTATATATGCATCTTTTGTATGTATTGGCAAATAACACAAGATAAGTAAGGGAGAAGGTTTTGCTGATTTTATTTTAGAATTGCTAAATATAATTACGCAAGGTAATATTTAGAATTAGAACTTAGTCATGGAGTTGGGTGTGACAGCAATGCCATCAAAACCACAAAACTAAAGAAAATTGGGAGACAGGAACCGATCAAATTCCAAAAAAGGGAAGCACCACAAAACCTTATGGCGGAAGTAGGAGATCCTTTTCTCGGGACTATCCTGCTCGCAACATTCCTTGTCTGCCAGTGTTGTGTCTATAGTATTATGAAACCACACATTTGTAGATGTCAACACAATCTTTTCAAAAAAAGAACATACTTCTGAAGAACCTAGCATAGAAAAACAGTGTTAGTTGTAGCGCAACTCTCACCCTGGACTTTGTGTCCGGAAGTCCGGTAATGCCCAAGAGGAGCGCAAAACTGACAGTGGAAGCTATGGGCAGAAACCTGCACTCGGCACTGGAACGAGCTCTGAGAAAAAATGGCTAAGGAAAGAATAGAATTAAGCGAGGAGGCGATATTTGCCTCTCGAAATCGTTCAAGACGATGGTGTTCGGAAATCTGCAGAATCAGACAAGGAAACAAGGATATGGTCACAACTCTCGTCTGAGAGAGAAAGAAAGAGAGTGAAAGGTAACAGGATCTCGTACCAGTGTTGATGGCAGCTGCAGAAGCATTTTATAGATTTGTTTTAGCCTTTTGGTTAAATGACAATAACAGAACCATAAAACCAAATAATGTTAACTATCAAGGTTGGAGAATTATCTTTAGGGTCGAACATTAATTAGCTATGCCTAAGAAATTCAGTTTAGTTGGATGCAAAACAAATTAGCAAATGCAAATGGATCCTAGTACTCTCGCATTAAGGATTGCTTCAGCCTCTCCACTCCCGCTTCGAAGCCGTAGATTGCAGCACATATAGGACTACTCCCCTGAGATCTCCCCTCTCTGCTTGAGCTCAGTCTCTACTAACTTATTGGTTGATTCCCTAATATAGGTAGCTAACCTCTCGACTCACTGCTAAACTGTCTCACAACATCTGTCCTTCTAAGGATCTCATTGTAGAAAAAGGAAAAATCAGACAACAAGAAGAGAGATGGGATATTGCAAACAAATCGACAAACATCAACTATAGGTTTCCATCACTCTCGTTTTAGGAACATTCTAGTTTGTCCCCTGTCGCTTAAAAACTACAAGTTCAAACATTTAGAATGCACTCAGGTCAGTCCACCATGAGATTCACCTCTCGATTCATCTCACGTTTGGAACAACTTATGTACTCATTACTCCAACATGATCAGCTATCCTCTCGGCTCCTCACTAGAAAATTTACGACATATGCCCCCTCTCGGGAGTTTGTTGCATGGAGTAATAATCAATTGCTCGCCAAAGTAAACATGATTCAACAAATAAAATAAGTAGTGTAGACTTAGAAAATATGCATCCAAATCCATAAATGATATAACCAAAGAGTTCGATCCCATCAAAAAATCCTCCAGTCTTGATGGTTAATTAGTTATGCATAACTATGAGGATCACAACACAAAACATCATAATTCTAATACTATGCATTGTTCAGCTAGGAGTGTTCAGCGGGTCGGGTCGACCAGTGAACCCGATGACCCGACCCGACCCTAACCAATTTGGGTCGGGTACCGGTCGAAATTTTTCAACCCGAGTTGAACCGACCTGACCTCAACCCGACCTTGGGTCTGGTCAAGTACAGGTCGGAATTTTCTGACCCGAGTTGACCCAACTCGACCCAAAGACCCAACTTTTTTATTTTTTTAGTTTTCAACCTATATTTTATACAAAAAATTAAAAGAAAATATTTTAAATGTGTAAAACAATATATAAATGTTTAAGAGATTATGTTGTGCTTATATAATGAATATCATATTATATATTTTTATACAAGGTAAGAAAAAAAATGGTGGTCGGGTAACCCGACCACCCGACCCGAACCAAGTCGGGTTGGATCCATCCTTCCAAAGAGGGACCCGACCCGACCCGACCCAATCAGAATCGGACGGGTTGGGTCGGGTCCGGGGTCGGATCTGGTCCGGTCAGGTCAAACCCGACCTGTGAACACCCTTATAAATAAGGAAGAAAAAATTGTCAAAAAGTAAGATAAAACAATAGACAATAAATAACTACAACAGGTCCAACCCCCCAGCTTCCCCTCTCGGTTCAGCTGGGTTCCTCTCGTTCGAACACAACTTGCCTCATCTCCAGCAATGTCGTCTTCTAGTCCTCAGGCTACCTCCATATGTTGCCCCTCAATGCTACCTCCTAGTTGCGGCCACCTTTCTCAGCAACATTATTCCCTTTCTTATATCCCAGCACCCAACATCACTTTTGCCCACCATCATATCTTTGACACTTGTCCCTTATACAACATTTGTTTTTGTCCAGCCATCTGATGCACGACAATTGTCCATCCTAGTACACCACCTTTTCTCTTTGATTCTTCTTTTTTTCCTTCATCGGGCAGATGGATGTGTGACACGTATCCTAGTGCCTTCATCCCTTTATACAAAATCTATCTCGATTACCTACATGCGTCAGATGACAGTTGCCATTTTGTTTTTTTCTGCCAGATCAGCTTCTCCTTAACGACACTATGTACCCCCATGTCAAGCTCCTTCCATGGTAGCACTATCGGATACCCCATGCATGCAGAGGTGACAGTACCTATTGCAAAATAAAAGTTTATAAATTCAGAAGATTTTATTTATGTTTTCAGAAAAAGAACTAAGATGACATGAAGACTTTGTATAGTAAGTAAAAGATTAGAAATGCAGATTTTATGTTATTCAACTACAGTCTAAATTAAGAAATTCATGCTTCTATCCTAAAATAATGAGTAAGAAATCCAAGCCGCACAAACATACCAATATTTAGTTGTTGTATATATTGACCACATAGCAATACGACACCTCATGATGAAGATGGATGCTAAGTATAGGTTAAGTCGATGGATATTTTTGTTACAAGATTTTGATGTGGAAATCAAGGACAAGAAGGGGACAAAATATTTAGTTGCTAATCACATTTCACGCCTAGAGCTAGCCCCTGAGGCATATGGGAAAATTTACCCGATGAAAAGTCCTTGTTATATTTGCAATAAATAAATTTTTTTCACTAACATCGTGGTTCGCATATTTCGCGAATTACCTTGTGAGCAAGTGAATCCCCAAATGATGGTCTACTCATAAAAAAACAAATTTTTTTGAGACATTACACATTGTCATTGGAAAGATCCCTACTTGTTTAATGTGTGTGCATATTAGGTAATATGAAAATGTGTGCGAGAAGACGAAGTACAAAACATTCTTAAACATTGTCACGATGAAATCGCAAGAGGGCACTTGGGACCCAATCGAACAATGTCGAAAGTACTTGAATGTTGGCTTTATTTGCTCACACTTTATGAATTTGCTAATGCTATGCGTTATTAAAGGGTAGGTAACATCTCATGCCAAAATGAAATGTCTTTAAATAATATCCTGCAATGTGATATCTTTGACGTTTGGAGCATTAATTTCATATGCCCCATCCCTAAATCATATGGAAATGAGTATATTCTTGTAGATTATGTTTTTAAGTTGGTTGAAGCTATTGTTTCACCTACTAATGATGCCAAAGTAGCGGTAAATTTTTGCATATATTCAGTAGATATGGCACACCTAGAGTTGTCATTAGCAACAATGGCCACATTTCTATAACAAAACCCTAGTAAGTTTTTTGCAACGATTTAAGATAAGTCATAGGCTCAATACACCATATCACCCATACAATTGTAGTCAATTAGAGGTGTCTAAAAAAATTAAAATGCATGCTTGAGAAAACCATTAATGCATCTAGGAAATATTCATCACTTAAGCTTGACGATGCACTTTAGGCCCATAAAAGTGCATTTAAAACACCCTTTGGCACATCCCCTTATTGGTTAGCCTATGGTAAAGCAAGTTATCTTACTATCAAATAAGAGCATAAAGCTCATTGGGCAACTAAATGTCTGAATTATAAATGTTGCTAGGAATGAAAGATTGTAGAAATGAAATGAACTTGAGGAGTTAAGACAAAATGCTTATGAGAACAATAAAAAATAAAATGAACGAACCAAAAGGATGCATGATATGTAACATCTCAAAAATCCACGCTAAAAGCTGAGGGAAATTATGAAAATTTGGTAGTGCAAGCTCGTTCATCATCACATGGTCATACTAAATTGAATAATATAAATCCAGTGAAAAACCATTAATCGTTGAGATAAAATAAAACTTGTCTTTTCAGTGGAAGTCCTTAATAAAACACTTGAAGACTAATGTCATAGATATAATATAGAAATCCATTACTCAAAAACATCTCAAAGCATCATGAATGATCTAATGGACTCAACATCATAATGGCTCATCATTGCCTAAACCATGTGCAATATCATCGTCATGAGCTGAGCCGCCATCCATCCTAATGATCAGTTATACACGCGGATACAGAGTGCAGGGTTTTTCAATTAGGGTATATAAAGACCATGCCAAGAAATGCATCCTAACCAGGATACTACATGCTTCATATAACTAGTTCATATTGGACAAGGAACATTGTACCTAATCATGTGATCTACATGTCAGTCATCAATTTCATATCTTCAATAGCATAAGATAACATGTAATCATTAACATACAAAAGATGGTTTATTACTCATAGGTCAGTTCATCGGTAGGCACATTAAGTGACTAACAGTTATAATACATTGCCTCAGTAACTTTCTGATGTGGAGATTTATGGCTTACCGTAGGGACGTTATTGGCTCCATCGCGACCGGACGTGGAGAAATCAAGCCCAAAGCAAGCGGTGGTTCATGATGTTAGTTTTCGTAGAATCAACAATGCCAATCTTCATGGTGTGGGATGCCATTTGCCCTTTGATCCGCGACCTGAAAAGGTTGTGCACACTCCTGATTTCTGGCAATAAATGACCGAATTGAGTCAGTGATTTGGGATTTCCTTAAACGATTTTGAAGGATGTTCACATACATCTATTTCATCATTGCTGCGTTCGATTCTTTCTGAATTTTCTAGAAAGTTCGGCCCAAGGCAGGATACTCTTCAGTCCTCACTCAAGCTAGTGACCCGAGTAGGGTAGGCAAGAGATGAGTTACTCCTAAAGGACTTCCAGTAAATCTTAGTTCGTATTTCCTGAGTCAAAATTTTCTTCTCATTCAAAACCGTCTAAGCCGTCTCGGAGACACTAATATCTTACATTCTACCCGGGAGGGTGGTCCTTATTGCACTAAGGCAAGCATGAGCCGACCGTAGCCTCCTTGCCTTAGGCGTATTTCTTTTGAATGCCCGATACTCAGTGGACATTAAACTTAAACTCAAATCCTAAGGAAAGCTCAATTTGTACTTCGGCGTTAACATGCATTCTTTTTTACGAACTCTTTTCATGCACGCAAACATAGGCTTTCCACCAACACGAACGTGTAGGCGTAGAGTCGAGTGTCTTTATTATCAAGATCAACCAAACGTAAGCGTGAAAAGGGAACTCGGTTCCTTCACCCATAACATGTCAAACTAAAGAACCTTGAATCCTACAGTGGAAGCACCTCCCATAAGTCCTCAACATGTGTTTTTGATTTATTATCTTGCACCCTCCTTTAATATTAATCATCGCCTTCGCAATACTTACTCTTTTACATTCCAAAAAATACAAAAAACATTTAGTCTCTTTTTATGTTACGTCGCTATCCCTTTTATCTTGTTTTCAGCATTTACTTTTCTTATCGAGTTTGCTCCGAAGGATTTTTCGAAGATTTCGCAGACATCGCTCCCCTATGGATCGAACCTCAAGCACTTCATTGATGCACCGTACGCTTGCAGATCGTATTTCGATAGTGTAGAGAGATTATAAATTTTAAGACTTCATTTGTCATATTCCCCAGTATTCAAGGGTAATACGCCAGAATATTGGGTAGACCTATGTCAAAGAGGCCTTTGCCTCGCCTTTCGTGCGATATTCTCTATACACATTTGACGCAAGTCAATGTTTTCAGCGTTGTTGTTGGGGATCACGCTAGTGTTCTAGCTTGATTTATTTTGATGGAAGGAACAATTATGTATGGAGGGAACAATTATGTTCAACCACCTCAAAATCAAGCGCAATCTGGGCAAGGAATGCAACCGTATCAACTCCTGAACAAATAGTCCAACCCATCAATGCAATTACCCTCACACTACTTGCTCCACCAGAATCATCGAGGATTGCGTACTAGAGTAAATGATGCAAAGGGTGCTCAAGCAGCAAGAGGTCCAAAATGATAATGTCACGCAACTCTTTGAAAAGTCGAAGGCCTGGTTGCCCACAACAAGATCCTCGAAACTCAAATCACCCAACAAGTTGCATCCACTTCTCGACCACAACGGAGATTTCCAAGAGAACCTAAGTCTAATCCTCAAGAACACTGCCAAGCAGTGGTATTGAGAAGTGGAACACAATTGCCTGAAAGAAAAAGACCTGAGTTACCCATGCAAGTCAAACAACCAACAGAAGCAGTAGATCCAAAGCAACGAGGAAAAGATAAAGTTGTCGACTCAAGTCACTTCACCTCGAAAGTGGCTAACTCAACTAAAATTCAACTTCTTAAACAGGAGAATAGAGAAGACAAGTTTGTCGTCCCCAAATACCTACCTTTCCCACAAAGTGTTGGATCCCAAAGGGCACCAAGAGAGGGGGGGGATGAATTGGTGTTTAACCAAAAATATTGATTTAACAAAATTTGTAGCGGAAGCACAAAACCGATTCTGAAAACCTTTGCAATTCAAAGTATAAACACAATATGAACGGGGAGAGAGAGAGAGAGAGAGAAAAATCAAACACAAAGACACGGTGGTTGTTGACGAGGTTCGGCCACACCTTGGCCTACGTCCCCGCTCCGACTTCTCGACCTCGAGACCGCCGGAGATTCCACTAGCACTTTCTTTGTTCTAAATGGGGCAAGGAAGAAAGCCCTTTACACCACCGCCTTTTCCCCGCTTCGAGAGGCAAGGCAACCTCTCCTCCTAGGAAGCTAATCTATTTCTCTCGCTCAAGAGGTAAAATTTAGAACCTCTTTTACACAGGAGCTCTCTCTAATTTTTTTGAACAAAAATGTTTCTCTCTTTTACAAAACTAAGCTCACAAGAGAAGAAGAGAGAAAGAATGAGAAAGCTATAAAATGAAAACTTCAAGAAATGATCTCTCTTTGACAACTTGAAGCTTTTCTTCAATAAGTGAATGGGTGCCTTTGCCTCTGGCTTTGGCACTCCTTTTATAGCCTTCAATGTGTGGAAAATTCGTCCAGAAATCATTCCACAAATTTCTCCTTCAAATTTGACTCGAAGGTCGGTCGACCGCACTTCTAGACCGGTCCATGTGACCGTTGCGCGTTTTCTTCAACTTTTGCGCTTGATCGGTCGATCGGTCCGTCGATCAGTGTCTCGACCGGTACAGTCTCGCAGTTTTGACTTGTAACCATTGAGCTGATTGGTCGGCCACTGCATCAACCGGTTTGTCAACTAGTACAGTCTTGCAGTTTTCATTTGAGCAGCTTATGCCTTGATCAGTCGACCGATTTCTCATATCGGTCAACCGAACTATCTCGACCGGCCTTCTTTGCTTCGACCGACAGGTAGACTGACCTGCACTCTTTTGATCACAACTTTTTGCATGGTTATCCAATTTAGATGATATTGGAGTCAATGGAAAGCTAACAGAATTCTCTACAAAGACTTTCCACTTTTCTCCAAAAGTAATTTGATCAGTGATAATTATTTAATCAAAGCGTGGTGCATAAAGTTATCCATTTTTCTTTAAACTTTTTTTAGCATTTCAACTTTAATCTTTCGAGGTTTGTTTCATCAAAATATAATTTTATATGTCATTAAAACTTTGACCCAACACAAAGGTCGGTTAGTAATCAAACTGATCAACAATTTCTGAAATTCATGGAAGTCCTAAAAAAGCTTCACATCAACATTCCTTTTGTGGAGGCAATTTAGCAAATGCCAATATATGCCTGATTTCTAAAAGAGAAAAATTGATTCTCAGGAGATAGTTGCCCTCACAGCAGAAGTTAGTGTAGTCATCTTAAACAAATTGCCGCCAAATTTGAAGGGCCCTGGTAGTTTCTCAATCCCATGGGAGATAGGAAACCTGAAAGTTAACCAGTGTAAGCTTGATACCTTTATCAATGTGTCAACAACTAAGAACTGCTGAGATGAAGCCAACTAATATGATTCTTTAGCTTTCTAAATCAAACACCCACAAGGGATTATCGAAGATGTTCCAATTAGGGTGGGAAAATTCTTTATACCTGCTGACTTTGTAGATTTAGATATCGAAGAGGACACGAACACCCCACTTATCTTGGGAAGGCCATTCTTAGCTATAGTAGGAGCTATCATCAATGTTAGAAATGGAAAGCTATCCTTCGAGCTCAGAGAGGAAACTATAGAATTTAATCTGACCCGAGCACTAAAACACCCGAGTCTGGCAAACATTAATGAAGTTGAAGATATAGTGGATTCAAGTGTTAAAGAAGTACTTAACCTCATGTTGATCGATGATCCACTAAGGAACTGCTTGATTGAAGAAAAAGAGTTGGCCATTGCCACTTCGAAGGAATGCAGAGACTTGTTGAAGATACTCGAAGAAAGAGAGGGTGTTGGAGAAAGCAACAACCCCGAATTCCAAAATGATGAAATCTGCCAAACTTTCTCAACCAGCAAATGTGAGGTCAATACCCCAGGAGATGTGCCCGGTCCACATGACGAAGATACTATAGATAGAGATCTGATAGTGATATTTGAGATTGAGTAGTGATAACTTGCTGAAATTTAAGAAAATGTCAATTTTTTCATTTTTTGGTCTCCCAACTCACTAGCCGCAAGTGCACAGGTAAGTTGTAGTAGACTCAGATTGTCGTATCCACAAGAATTTGAAGTCTAAGACACCTAAAACAATCTAGATTAGTTCTACTTAAGTGGCTAAAAATAGATTTTTAATGAATAGTGAAAACAGATTTTTTTTATGGAAATTGAAATGATAACTGGTTTTTGGGTTTTGAAAATTCTTGCAAAACAGAATTATAAATGCTAAATTGAAGTCTAAAAAGGTTTAACTATCTATGAGGAAGGTTCTTCTAGGATTTGGGGTTCATCTAAATTAATTAAGGATGGAATGGAACAAGTTATCATTAAATGTCCAACTTTTGATTCAACTTGAAAATGGCTGTTCCCACAGCTCAATTAGCCTCTAACTAAGCAATATATGATTATATAGTTGTTAGCTAGGTTGAATCAAAAGAGGGTCCTCACTGAAAATCAAGTTATCATTGGGCACAAAATAAAGTTCAATGCTGATTTTTTTTGCAATTCAAGGAAGTTTGGAATGATAACTTGCATTTGCAATCATAAAAAGATGGAATCATTCCAATCAACCAAACCAGGATAAAATATACTCAATAATGGTGCTTGTGTTCCATGATTCATCTCTGAATTCAAGGGAGATTCAAAATCAACCTCTCGGTTGCAAGGTAAATTGAAATCCACACAAACACACTCAATTGGAAATGCAAAACATATGGCCACATGAGTTCACAATTTCCATTGCTCCTTGGCCCATCTTTGGATCTCAAAGAAGCCCTTAAGACTATCTCTCAGTAATGGATTAAAATGAGGGTTGACAATGGAAATCAGAAGTTAATTAAAATGAGAAAACAAAAATCAGCATTTCAGGAAAATCAGCAATGTGGATTGATGGAATTCAAGTTTGCCAAATGCCCCTTGACCCATCTCTGACTGCAAGGGATTCCTAGAGTACACCTCTCAGTGATTTGAATAAAATAGGGATTAACAATTGGCAATTCAGATTCCAAACAATCAGAAAATAGAATTTAGAATCAAACTAAAAAATCAGATTTTGGAAAAATCAGATTTGAATTTTGAATTGTCAAAGATCTTAATTCATTTCTGAATAAGATCAGGGCATATATTAGCCTCTCAACTATTCAATTATCCAATCCTTGATGACAATCAGATCCAAAAACCCAAGAAATCAGATTTCAGGAATTTCAGGAAACCAGAAATCAGCAACTCATTCAACTCATTCAAATCAGGAAAAACCAAATCAGATTTGAATCATAGGAATGTCAAAGCTTCTCAATTCATTTCTGAACAAGATTGGGATAGATGTTAACCTCTCAGTTGTTCAATTAATTCAATCCCCAATGACAATCAGATTCAAACAGCCCAAGAAAATCAGAATTCAGATTTCAGAAAAATCAGATTTCAGAAAGTAGAAATCAGAATTCTAATTGGGTTTGTATCTAGAACTTGGCATTGATTCTTGATTCATTTCTGAACAAGGGTTAGACCAAATGATAACTTCTCAGTTATAAATACAAATAGGGTCTTCAAATGACAAGATCAGATTTATAACAAATCAGATTTCAGAAATGTAAAACAAAAAAAATTAGATTTCTGATTTCTGTTCAGGAATCAGTGGAAAATCTGGTTTGAGTCAAATGATTGCCCAAACAATCTCGATTCATTTCTGAACAAGATAGGGACAATACCAACATTCCAAAGACTCAATTAATCAGGTTGAGAGTAACAAACAGATTCTGCAGTTCAGGAAATCAGATTCAGAAAAAATAAGAAATCAGATTTTCAGGAAACCAAATTCAGAAATCAGATTTGCAACTAAATGGAATCCAGAAATCTGATTTTATCTCTTAATACATTCTGAAGGGTGATTAGATCAAATAACACATCTCAATCATGGTTTACAATGGATCTAATGATAACATGAATCAGTGCAGAAAAGTTCTAAAATCTGAAAACCAGAATTGATTTCAGTGCAGGATTACAAATCAGTCCATATCCATCCAAAACTAATCTAAACTACTATCCTATCCTAGAAGAAATGGAGTTTAGCTCCTCATAATTACAAGATTTGACATGAAATGGGATAAGAAACATATACAATTCATGGTTCCTTCAAGCTCTCGACAGTAGCTCCCAAAATCCAGCAGCAACAGCCTCCTTCTTTTGCTCAAACCCTTGAATGACCAGCCTCCTTTCTCCTGCAGAAAAATCCAGCTTATATATCACTCCTTTCCACCCTTTGACCAGCATCTAAATGTCCTAATCCTCCTGATTAAGCCACCTGTCCATCTGCAGAAATTCCAACAGTGACAGCTTCCCTTTTGTGCAGGAAAAAGTAGTGGTCCCCCCTACTTTTTCCACCTTTTAGCCACTTTTTCTTCTTGCTACAAAAACCCAAACAGCAAGCATCAAAGCTCTTGAGTAGTATTTTGACAAATAAGGATTAGGATAATGCTAGTAACTAGTTCAATTATCATATGGGTTTATGTGTTGTGCAAGAATGAAAACTTATATCGATATGAATGAATTCAAGGGCCCGGAATGATAACTTTATAGAAATCTTGGAAAATGTCCTAATATGGGTGGTTCAAAGCATTTCAAGCATCAAATTTATTAGAGTGACAAGTGAGCGAGGTCATAAATCAAATATGAATGAGATTCCTAAAAGTGATAACTTGAGTGCCCCAAAAACGATAACTTATATGACTTAAAAACGATAACTTGTTATAACTTGAGTTTTGATTATCCAAATGTGATGAAATTTGACCAGCAATGAGTTAGAACAATAATAAGATGATTGCTTAAGGTCCTTGTGCAGAATTAATGATTTTGCATGTCGAAATGACAGAATTGCCCTTTAATGATAACTTGGCACTTGAAAAATGATAACTTGTTCAAATGGACTTAAAAATTTGCACAAGTTGAGATGTGACTATCCAAATATGATTTATACATGATAATGATGGATTTAGGGCAAGAAAACCATTGAAAATAAGTTCATTCAAAATAATGATAACTTGACACTTAGGAATGATAACTTGTCCTCAAAATGATAACTTGGCATAGAATTTAAATATTAATGGATTTTGGCATTTCAGAACCTCTATGCACATGGAATTAAGTATGAAATGAGGAATATCAACTAGCTATCACAATGTTTGCATTCCAAGTATAATTGGCCCAAAAATAGGTAAAAGTGAGACTCGATATGTATGAATTGCATCTAAAATGGGTTAAAATCATATAGTGACCAGCGAGTGATCAAACTCCCCCAAGCTTAGCCTTTTGCTTGTCATCAAGCAAAACATTCAGAAATTAAGGACAAACTTGAATTAAAAGTCCACAAATGAAGTAAAGATTAGCTGAATTGAATCCAATGAGTTTCCCACTTTGCCAACACTTCATTCTTTCCAAAAACTCAATTTCTAGCTAGGGAATCACAAAGGCTAAAGCAAATTTAAGCCATGGAAGAAGTACTAGAAATAACATGTTTGAATTGTAGGAATTGTCAACTTTACAAAGGTGTTGAACTACAAATCTCTTCATGAACAGATTTTCAATTGTTTAAACAGGTTTAACACCTGACTTTTATTCATGAAATGCATATAAACAGGTTTAGCACCTGATTTTTATTCATGCTTTCTTTAGGAGAGATTCCTTGGGAAGTTTTGCTCTCCTAAATTTTTTTTTTCTTTTTGCATTGAAGAGAGATTCCTTTGGAAGTTTTGCTCTCTTCCTTTTTTCTATGCATGCATATGACTTTTTACTTTTACTTTTCTCATTTTTCTATCCTGTTCATGAAGTGAGCAATAGTTCAAACTCAAGTATAGTTTAGATACTTTTATCCAAAAAGTCAAGTTTTCCTATTTAGCATGGCAGCAAGAGCCTTGACTCCCTTCTAGACATCTGATATTACTAATTCAATCCATAAGTATCAACTAGTGTGACCCACAAAAAGGAAAAATTTTCAGCTAAAAATTTTATTCAAATGCATCTGAATTCATAATGCCAATTAAAGCAAGAAGGCTAATGGCCAAGTTGGCCACTTGGTATTGGAGTGCACCCACTGTCAAAATAAAGTATTCTACCCATTTCAGATTCAAAATGAATTCAGAATTGAGTTGGGTCCAAAAATTGATAACCGAGTGATAACTAGTGATAACTTGTGAAAACCAATGACAACCTGGTATGAATTATGATATGAACATTAAAATCAATTGAAAACATGGTGTAAAGGTTAGAAAAGCACCAGGTTTCCTCCCCCAAGCTTATTCTCAACACTGTCCTCAGGGTTGAAAAATAGAAGCAAGGGAGAGGGGTGGGTGGGATTGAAATGCATTAAATTTGGAATTTGGATCCCCTTGGCATTTCATCCAGCATCTTTGGGTGGTCTAACCTTCATTAGTTGCAACTAATCCTGCATAGAAACAAAGGATATCAGTGGAATGGTAGATTAGCAACTAATCAGATTTTTGAGTGCAAATTTCAACATTGCATTGGGAATTTCTGAAATTCACTGAAATTAGGCTATAATAGATTGGGATAACTGAAATGAATGTTAATTCAGATGATAATATGATCAATGTAGCTTAATGAGAAAAATATTATCAGTTATCATTAAGTTTTCAGTAGAAAATCAAAAATAAGGGGTATGGGTACTCCCTGAATTTGAGACTTGTGAATTGAACTTGTTCCTCATCTCTTATTCCTGCAAAAACAGAAAGATTAAGTGTAAAGTGGCTTGGGTTACCTCCCAAGAAATGCCTTTCTTTAATGTCTTTGGCTAGACATTGTTACAACTCTTGATGTCAAGGAGGTTTAAATAGTGTGATATGATCAAGTAGAGATCTCAATCTATGGACAGCTTCACTAATCAAGTATGGATCTCTTGGTTTGCCAATGATTAACCTTTGTTTTTCAGTTTGATTCCCACCTCCATTGTACCAGAAATCTACCAACTTCTCATTCCAAAATTTCTCATCTATGACATCTGAATCTCCTGGATCACCATCTTGTTTAAGCAACCATTTCTTCAATGGCCTCTTTAAATGCAACATTGTTGGAAGATCTTTGAGCTCTTGGTTCCATCTTTCAGTAGGCAAGCAATGATCTTCCTTCATTGAATGTTCAATTCCTTCTACAAATCTGAATTCTGCTATAGCCTCTATTTGGAAAGAAATTTCTTCTACTTTTGTATCCTCCTTGGCCATTTCAATCTCATCATGTGGCTTTACTGTCATAACATGTTGCCCAATGGAAAATGAGATGGGTGAGACTTTGAAACTTTGAATGACTTCAAATGAATTAGTGCTTGCTTCAAGTTCAGGCCACTTCTTCTTTTTTGATGTTTCTTCATCTTTGACCCTAAGATGTTGACATTCTTCAATTGATCCATGATGGTTTGTGGAGCAAATTGCTTCAAGTAGAACTTTTGGACAGTTGGATGCAGTAGGTGACTCATCTTTAGGGATAGACAATAAGTGAATTGAGTTGCAGCCCTCATCACAAAGGTGTGTATATGATAGTTTCTCCAAAGAATCAAAATCAGAGTCTTCTAGAATTAATTCTTCATTGGATGGGAACCTTATGAGTGGGTCTTCAATGTGATTCATTGCTGGTATCATTGGAGTAGCTTTTTCAATAACTTCAACAACTTCATCTTGTTTCTTGTCCTGTTCTATAAGTGTGATAGACTCCTTTTCAATTTCAGCCTCCATGACTACTACTTTTTCTTCATTCATCTCTTTCTCAATTCCCATCTTCATTTCCTGAATTTCTTCTTTCAGAAGGGCAGATTGGATTTGTGGGGCTTCTTGACTGGACTGCAAACAAAGTTTGGCCTCCAAAGCTTGATATCCTGCTCCAAGAACATATACTTTCATACATATTTTTTCCAAGTTTGCAAGTTGCTCATCCTGCCGCCTCATTAAGTTCTCCAACATAATCTTCATTTCTGACTCTATGGATTGATTAAGTGATTGCTGATTTTCTGAAATATCCATGGTAGCAACTTGAAAATTTGACTCTTGACCTTGATTGTGATGGTAATACAAATGATTTTGTGAGTCATAAACATAAGGATTGCTGCTTGAGAAGTCTTGCTCAGGATTCCAATAATTTGAAACATAATGACTACTAGTTGAGAAACCTTCCTCTTGATTCCAGTAATTAGAACTTTCATGACCATATGAGGCATACATGTAAGCATTAGAGGGCTGTTGAAATTGTGGTGATCCTTGATTGCAATGAACTTGTGATGGTTCTTCAACTATAGAATCCAATTCCTCCTGGCTAAAGGGTGTTTCACTTGATTGATAATAGTCATAGGACCAAGTTTGCCAACTCATATCCATCTTTTCTTCTTTCTCTCTCAGAAGTCAAATTCATAATTTTCTGCAATTGCTGGGTGAATAACGATTCCTAAATGTCCTAGGAGCAGCCTTGTTTTGATTGGTAGCCTCCTTCTCAAAAGTTCTTCTCCTAGCCTCTTCTCTTTGCAATCTCCTTCTCCTATTGAATCTTCTTTCAGTTGAGGATCAGAAAGGTAGAGGTCTCCTTGAAGTTCCAAATCTGCATAAAATCAATTCAGAAGTATCAATTTCATAAAAAGAAAGAAATCTGTACAGAATTGAAAAGAAAGAAAAAAAAATTCAGAATGATAACTTGCAAAAACTGAAAATTGGCCTAACAAATAAACTAAAAACTAATCAAAAACTAATCTAAACTATCTAAGTTAGCCTAATTGACCTCAAATCCCCGGCAACGACGCCAAAAACTTGATAGTGATATTTGGGTTTTCTAGTGATAACTTGCTGAAAATTTAAGAAAATGTCAATTTTTCATTTTTTTGGTCTCCCAACTCACTAGCTGCAAGTGCACAGGTAAGTTGTACTAGACTCAGGTTGTCGTATCCACAAGAATTTGAAGTCTAAAACACCCTAAAACAATCTAGATTAGTTCTACTTAAGTGGCTAAAGATAGATTTTTAATGAATAGTGAAAACAAATTTTTTTATAGAAAGTGAAATGATAAAAGATTTTTGGGTTTTGGAAATTTATCAAAACTGAATTATAAATGCTAGAATGAAGTCTAAAAAGGTTTAACTATCTATGAGGAAGGTTCTTCTAGGATTTGGGGTTCATCTAAATTAATTAAGGATGGAATGGAACAAGTTATCACTAAATGTCCAACTTTTGATTCAACTTGAAAATGACTGTTCCCACAGCTCAATTGGCCTCTAACTAAGCAATATATGATTATATAATTGTTAGCTAGGTTGAATCAAAAGAGGGTCCTCACTGAAAATCAAGTTATCATTGGGCTCAAAAGAAAGATTCAATGCTGATTTTTTGCAATCCAAGGAAGTTTGGAATGATAACTTGCATTTGCAATCATAAAAAGATGGAATCATTCCAATCAACCAAACTAGGATAAAATATACTCAATAATGGTGCTTGTATTCCATGATTCATCTCTGAATTCAAGGGGGATTCAAAGTCAACCTCTCGGTTGCAAAATAAATTGGAATCCACACAAACACACTCAATTGGAAATGCAAACCATATGGCCACATGAGTTCATAATTCCCATTGCTCCTTGGCCCATCTCTGGATCTCAAAGAAGCCCTTAAGACTACCTCTCAGTAGTGGATTAAAATGAGGGTTGACAATGGAAATCAGAAGCTAATTAAATGAGAAAAAAAAATCAGCATTTCAGGAAAAAAAAAGCAATGTGGATTGATGGAATTCAAGTTTGCCAAATGCCCCTTGACCCATCTCTGGACTGCAAGGGATTCCTAGAGTACACCTCTTAGTGATTTGAATAAAATAGGGATTAACAATTGGCAAATCAGATTCCAAACAATCAGAAAATAGAATTAGAATCAAACTAAGAAATCAGATTTTGGAAAAATCAGATTTGAATTCTGAATTGTCAATGATCTTGATTCATTTCTGAATAAGATCAGGGCATATATTAGCCTCTCAACTATTCACTTATCCAATCCTTGATGACAATCAGATCCAAAAACCCAAGAAATCAGATTTCAGATTTCAGAAAAATCAGATTTCAGAAAGTAGAAATCAGAATTCTAATTGGGTTTGTATCTAGAACTTGGCATTGATTCTTGATTCATTTCTGAACAAGGGTTAGACCAAATGATAACTTCTCAATTATAAATACAAATAGGGTCTTCAAATGACAAGATCAGATTTATAACAAATCAGATTTCAGAAATGTAAAACAAAAAAAATCAGATTTCTGATTTCTGTTCAGGAATCAGTGGAAAATCTGGTTTGAGTCAAATGATTGCCCAAACAATCTCGATTCATTTCTGAACAAGATAGGGACAATACCAACATTCCAAAGACTCAATTAATCAGGTTGAGAGTAACAAACAGATTCTGCAGTTCAGGAAATCAGATTCAGAAAAAATAGGAAATCAGATTTTCAGGAAACCAAATTCAGAAATCAGATTTGCAACTAAATGGAATCCAGAAATCTGACTTTATCTCTTGATACATTCTGAAGGGTGATTAGATCAAATAACACATCTCAATCATGGTTTACAATGGATCTAATGATAACATGAATCAGTGCAGAAAAGTTCTAAAATCTGAAACCAGAATTGATTTCAGTGCAGGATTACAAATCAGTCCATATCCATCCAAAACTAATCTAAACTACTACCCTATCCTAGAAGAAATGGAGTTTAGCTCCTCATAATTACAAGATTTGACATGAAATGGGATAAGAAACATATACAATTCATGGTTCCTTCAAGCTCTCGGCAGTAGCTCCCAAAATCCAGCAGCAACAGCCTCCTTCTTTTGCTCAAACCCTTGAATGACCAGCCTCCTTTCTCCTGCAGAAAAATCCAGCTTATATATCACTCCTTTCCACCCTTTGATCAGCATCTAAATGTCCTAATCCTCTTGATTAAGTCACCTGTCCAACTGCAGAAATTCCAACAGTGATAGCTTCCCTTTTGTGCAGGAAAAAATAGTGGTCCCCCCTACTTTTTCCACCCTTTGGCCACCTTTTCTTCTTGCTACAAAAACCCAAACAGCAAGCATCAAAGCTCTTGAGTAGTATTTTGACAAATAAGGATTAGGATAATGCTAGTAACTAGTTCAATTATCAGATGGGTTTATGTGTTGTGCAAGAATGAAAACTTATATCGATATGAATGAATTCAAGGGCCTGGAATGATAACTTTATGGAAATCTTGGAAAATGTTCTAATATGGGTGGTTCAAAGCATTTCAGGCATCAAATTGATTAGAGTGACAAGTGAGCGAGGTCATAAATCAAATATGAATGAGATTCCTAAAAGTGATAACTTGAGTGCCCCAAAAACGATAACTTATATGACTTAAAAACGATAACTTGTCATAACTTGAGTTTTGATTATCCAAATGTGATGAAATTTGACCAGCAATGAGTTAGAACAATAATAAGATGATTGCTTAAGGTCCTTGTGCAGAATTAATGATTTTGCATGTCGAAATGACAGAATTGCCCTTTAACGATAACTTGGCACTTGAAAAATGATAACTTGTTCAAATGGACTTAAAACTTTGCACAAGTTGAGATGTGACTATCCAAATATGATTTATACATGATAATGATGGATTTAGGGCAAGAAAACCATTGAAAATAAGTTCATTCAAAATAATGATAACTTGACACTTAGGAATGATAACTTGTCCTCAAAATGATAACTTGGCATAGAATTTAAATATTAATGGATTTTGGCATTTCAGAACCTCTATGCACATGGAATTAAGTATGAAATGAGGAATATCAACTAGTTATCACAATGTTTGCATTCCAAGTATAATTGGCCCAAAAATAGGTAAAAGTGAGACTCGATATGTATGAATTGCATCTAAAATGGGTTAAAATCATATAGTGACCAGCGAGTGATCAAACTCCCCCAAGCTTAGCCTTTTGCTTGTCCTCAAGCAAAACATTCAAAAATTAAGGACAAACTTGAATTAAAAGTCCACAAATGAAGTAAAGATTAGCTGAATTGAATCCAATGAGTTTCCCACTTTGCCAACACTTCATTCTTTCCAAAAACTCAATTTCTAGCTAGTTATCTTATGGTTCCATTCTAGTTCAGAAATGATCAAGATGCAATGACATTCCTAAGGTTCTAATTTGTAATTGTTGCTGATTTTCTGTTTCCTGATTTTTGAACAATCTGATTTCTGATTTTCCTGGGCTGTTTGAATCTGATTGTCATTGGGGATTGAATTAATTGAACAACCGAGAGGTTAACATCTATCCCAATCTTGTTCAGAAATGAATTGAGAAGCTTTGACATTCCTATGATTCAAATTTGATTTTGTTTTTCCTGATTTGAATGAGTTGAATGGGTTGCTGATTTCTGGTTTCCTGAAATTTCTGAAATCTGATTTCCTGGGTTTTTGGATCTGATTGTCCTCAAGGATTGGATAATTGAATAGTTGAGAGGCTAATATATGCCATGATCTTATTCAGAAATGAATCAAGATCTTTGACAATTCAGAATTCAAATCTGATTTTTCCAAAATCTGATTTCTTAGTTTGATTCTAATTCTATTTTCTGATTGTTTGGAATCTGATTTGCCAATTGTTAATCCCTATTTTATTGAAATCACTGAGAGGTGTACTCTAGGAATCCCTTGCAGTCCAGAGATGGGTCAAGGGGCATTTGGCAAACTTGAATTCCATCAATCCACATTGCTGATTTTTCTGAAATGCTGATTCCTGTTTTCTTATTTTAATTAAATTCTGATTTCCATTGTCAACCCTTACTTTAATCCACTACTGTGAGGTAGTCTTAAGGGCTTCCTTGAGATCCAGAGATGGGCCAAGGAGCAATGGAAATTGTGAACTCATGTGGCCATATGTTTTGCATTTCCAATTGAGTGTGTTTGTGTGGATTTCAATTTACTTTGCAACCGAGAGGTTGATTTTGAATCTCCCTTGAATTCAGAGATGAATCATGGAACACAAACACTATTATTGAGTATATTTTATCCTGGTTTGGTTGATTGGAATGATTCCATCTTTTTATGATTGCAAATGCAAGTTATCATTCCAACTTCCTTGAATTGCAAAAATCAGCATTGAATCTTTCTTTTGAGTCCAATGATAACTTGATTTTCAGTGAGGACCCTCTTTTGATTCAACCTAGCTAACAATTATATAATCATATATTGCTTAGTTAGAGGCCAATTGAGCTGTGGGAACAGCCATTTTCAAGTTGAATCAAAAGTTGGACATTTAATGATAACTTGTTCCATTCCATCCTTAATTAATTTAGATGAACCCCAAATCCTAGAAGAACCTTCCTCATAGATAGTTAAACCTTTTTAGACTTCAATTTAGCATTTATAATTCTATTTTGCAAGAATTTTCAAAACCCAAAAACCAGTTATCATTTCAATTTCCATAAAAAAATCTGTTTTCACTATTCATTAAAAATCTGTTTTTAGCCACTTAAGTAGAACTAATCTAGATTGTTTTAGGGTGTCTTAGACTTCAATTTCTTGTGGATACGACAACCTGAGTCTACTACAACTTACCTGTGCACTTGCAGCTAGTGAGTTGGGGGACAAAAAAATGAAAAATTGACCTTTTCTTTAATTTCAGCAAGTTATCACTAGAAAACCCAAATATCACTATCAATGTAGGGATGATTTATGCCATCTCTGATAGTAAATGGGTGAGTCCCATTCAAGTTGTTCCAAAAAAGGAGGAACGACTGTGCTTAATAATGATAAAGGAGAGAACATAACTCAACATACCACCACAGGGTGGGGCATGTGTGTAGACTTCAGAAAACTGGATAAAGCCACTAGAAAAGATCACTTTCCCCTACCCTTCATAGATCAGATGTTAGAACATCTGGAAAAACATTCCTACTTGTACCACTTAGATGGTTTTTCTGGTTTTCTTCAAATCCTGATGCACCTTGTTGACCAGGAAAAGACCACATTCACTTGTCCATATGAAATGTTCGCATATAGACATATTCCAGTCGGCCTTTGCAATGCACCTGCCACTTTCCAACGATGCATTGTATCTATATTTTCTGATTTTGTAGAAAGTATCATGGAGGTATTCATGGATCATTTCTCTATCCATGGATCCTCTTTTGATTGTTGTCTAACAAATCTATCTAAGGTGTTGTAGAGGTACGAAGAGGTCAACTTCACTCTGAATTGGGAAAAATGCCATTTCATGGTCCATCAAGGAGCCGTGCTAGGTCAAGTAATTTCAAAACGAGGCATTGAAGTAGACCTTGCTAAGATAGAAATGATTGAAAAGTTGTCACCATCTGTTAATGTTAGAGGAGTTCGAAGTTTTCTGTGGCATGTAGGATTTTACAGACGGTTCATTAGCAACTTCTCCCAGATAGCCAAACCCCTCACCGACTTGCTACAAGGATACAAAATTTTTCATGAACATGCATTGCATTCAGGCTTTTGAAAGGATCAAATGAGCTCTCATCTCAGCACCAATAATGCAATCCCCTGACTGGTCTCTACCCTTTAAAGTAATGTGTGATGCAAGCGACTATGCAGTAAGAGTAGCCTTGGGTTAGAAGAAAGATAAAGTCATACATGTTATCTACTGTGCCGACAAAATTTTAGATCTAACTTAGCAGAATTACACGACAACTAAAAAAGAGCTGCTAGCAGTGGTATTTGCAATGGAAAAGTTTAGGTCGTATTTGGTGGGATCAAAAGTCATTATCCACACAGACCATTCAGCCCTTAAATACCTTTTCTCCAAAAAGGACTCTAAGCCAAGGCTAATCAGGTAGATACTATCGCTACAAGAATTCAACCTAGAGATCAAAGACAAAAGCGGATTAGAAAATCAGGTGGCTGATCATTTGTCCAGAATTGAGTACGAAAAGAATGAAACAGAAGTAGATTAACCAATCAGAGTGGAATTACCAGACGATGCCCTGTTCTATGTTTCAGTCAGCACATGTCCATGGTTTGCCGACATAGCAAATTTTAAAGCTAAAGGAATTCTGCTTAACAATCTAGACTACCGCAGAAGGAAGAGATTTTTATCTAAGTCAAAGAAATATTTTTGGGATTATCCTTATCTGTTCAAGGAATGTTCAAATGGCCAATTAAGGAGATGCATACCGGAAGATTCTGTACAGGAAATCATTTTTGTATGTCACACGCCCGTCTATGGGGGACACGAAGGTGTACAGCGAACCGCAAAAAAGATGTTTCAAGCAGGTTTCACTTGGTCGACACTATTCAAAGATGTATATGTTGGGTCAAAGTTTTAATATCATATAAAATTATATTTTGATGAAACAAATCTCGAATGATTAAAGTTGAAATATTAAAAAAGTTTAAAGAAAAATGGATAACTTTATGCACTACGCTTTGATTAAATAATTGTCACTAATCTCATTAGTTATAAATGTGGAACAGAGTTATAGAGAATTTTGTTAGCTTTTCATAGACTCCAAGATCATCTAATTTGGATAATCGTGCATAAAGTTATGATCAAAATAGAGCAGGTCGATCAACCTGCCGGTCAAAGCAAAGAAGGCCGGTCGAGATAGTTCGGTCGACCGATCTGAGAAACTGGTCGACCGATCAAGGCATAAGCTGCTCAATTGAAAACTACGAGACTGTACTGATCGACAGACCGGTCGATGCAGCGGCCGACCGATCAGCTCAACGGCTACAAATCAAAACTGCGAGATTGTACCGGTCGAGACACAGGTCGACGGACCGATCAACCGATCAAGCGCAGAAGTTGAAGAAAATGCACAACGGTTACATAGACCGGTCGACCGGTCCAGAAGTGCGGTCGACCAGCATCCGAGTCAAATGAACAGTAATGGTCAAATTTGAAAGAGGAATTTGTGGAATGATTTCTGGACGAATTTTTCATGCATTGAAGGCTATAAAAGGAGTGCCAAAACCAGAAGCAAAGGCACCCATTCACTCATTGAAGAAAAGCTTCAAGTTGTCAAAGAGAGATCATTTCTTGAAGTTTTCATTTTATAGCTTTCTTATTCTTTCTCTCTTCTTCTCTTGTGAGCTTAGATTTGTAAAAGAGAGAAACACTTTTGTTCAGAAAAATTAGAGAGAGCTTCTGTATAAAAGATGTTCAAAATCTTACCTCTTGAGCGAGAGAAATAGATTAGCTTCCTAGGAGGAGAGGTTGCCTTGCCTCTCGAAGCGGAGAAAAAGATGGTGGTGTAAAGGACTTTCTTCCTTGCCCCATTTGGAACAAAGGAAGTGCTAGTGGAATCTCTGACGGTCTCGAGGTCGAGAAGTCGGAGCGAGGACATAGGCCAAGGTGTGGCCGAACCTCGTCAACAACCACCAAGTCTTTGCATTTGATTTTCTCTCTCTCTCCCCCCGTTCATATTGTGTTTATAATCTGAATTGCAAAGGTTTTATGAATCATTTTTGTGCTTCCGCTACGAATTTCGTGGAATCGATATTTTTGGTTAAACACCAATTCATCCCCCCTCTTGGTGCTCTTTGGGATCCTACAATATATCAATTTGTTAACTCCAGTGATAGAAGTCAGGAACATTTCACAGAGGCACGAAATGCCATAGTTCAATATCAACCAGTAGAGCTATTCGATGTCTGGGGAATTAACTACATGGGGCCTTTTCCAGGGTCGGGAAAATACAAGTATATCTTGGTAGCAATTGATTATTTCTCCAAATGGGTAGAAGCTATACCCACCACCCATTGTGACTCCCACCACGTCACCAAGCCGTTCTCCAATGTTATTTTTCCCATATTCGGTATGTCATGACTTATCATAAGAGATGAAGCGAAACACTTCCATGAAAGACAATTCAACACTCTACTGTCAAAGTATCGTGTTACTCACAGGGTTGCTACCCCTTATCATCCACAGACATCTGGACAAGTGGAAACATCCAACAGACAGATCAAAGAAATCCTAGAAAAGATAGTAGCAAATTCTAGAAGAGACTGGAGCTCAAAGCTTGATGACGTGCTCTAGGCCTATAGAAATTCATTCCAGACCTATTTAGGAATGACTCCTTACAAACTGTTTATGGGAAGGCGTGTCACCTGCCAATTGAGTTGCAACATAAAGCCTTATGGCCAATAAAGTTCTTCAACTTTGATCTAAAGGGCACTAAAGAGAATAGAATGCTTTAGTTGGCGGAGCTAGAACAACTAAGAAACATCACATTTGAGAATTCAACCATCTTCAAATATAAGATCAAAAGATGGCATGATAAGAACATCCAACAGTGACAACTCAGAGAAGGGGATTTGGTTCTACTCTTTAATTCCATATTTCGATTGTTCCCTGATAAATTAAAGTTGAGATGGACTGGACCCAAAAACTTGATAGTGAAATTAAGGGGTTTAGTGATAACTTGCTGAATTTTGGGTCAAAAGTTCATTTTTCCAATTTTTGTTTCAACTCCCTAATTCACTCTCTACTACAATGCACAGAACAATTGTAGTAACCCTAAATGTCGTATCCATGATTTGAAGTCCTAGACTAGACTAATCCTATTTAAAGTGGCAAAAACATATTTTTTAAAGAAAGTGAAATAGATTTTTTTTTAGGAATGCAGAATGATAACTTGATGTGGATTGCTGCAAAGTTAATTAAACTGAATTGTAAATGTTAATCTAGAGTCTAAAAGGGTTTAACTATCAATGAGGAAGGTCATCCTAGGAGTTGGGGTTCATCTAATTTAATTATGGATGGAAATGGACAAGTTATCACTTTTTAGTCAAATCTAATTCAACTTTTAAAATGGCTGTTTTCACAGCTCAATTAAACCAGAACTAAACATTATATTGTCATATGATTGTTAGCCAAGATGAATTAGAAATGGATCCTCACTGAAAACCAAGTTATCATTAGGTACAAATCAAGGCACTTTTTGATTTTTTGGAAATTTCACTAAAATCTGAAATGATAACTTCAAGGTATGGTTACAAAATAATGAAATCACTTCAATTTGCTTGGAAGGAATGAAACTTATCCAATAATAGTGCTAGTGTTCCTTGGTTTATCTGTAAACTACAAGAGGACCTTGATTCAACTTCTCAGCTGCAATTAAAAATAAAGTCCACACTTAACACTAATTAGTTGGAACCAACATGCATAGATTCACGACTTGGGAAATTAGAAATTGTCATTGCTCCTTGGCTCATCTCTGAATCTCAAGGAAGGCCTTAAAACCATCTCTCAATGGTGGATTGAAGTGGGGCTTAACAATGGACAATCAGATTTCCTGAATTCAGGGAAATCAACAATCAGCAATGCATAAAAATCAGAAAACATAATGGTAAGTGCAGAATTGAATCATAGGATTGTCATAGTTTCTTAATTCAATCCTGAACAAGATTGGGATATATGACAACCTCTCAATTGCTCAATTAATTCAGTTCCCAAGTGACAAGCAGATTCAATAGTTCTGAAAAAAAAAATCAGAAATCAGAGTGGTTCAGAATTCAGAAATAAAAATTAGAAGTTCGATTATCAACTAGTTTGGAGTTCAGGACTTGTCAAGGTTTCTTAATTCATTTCTGAACAAAGATTAAAGCACATAATAACTTCTCAGTTGCAATACAAATAGGGTCTTCCAATGACAAGACCAGATTCATAACAGTTCAGATTCAGAAATCTCAGAAAATCAGAATTCAGGAAGTTGAGAAATCAGGAAAACAGAAATCAGATTTTCAATCAAAAAGGAATCCAGAAACTTGGCATGGGTTCTTTGCTCATTTCTAAACAAAGATTGGACCAAATGACAATTTATCAGTTGTAAATACAAGTAGGGTCTTCCAGTGACAAGATCATATTCATTACAATTCAGATTCAGAAATCAAATGATTCAGTGCAGGAAAATTGAACTTGTCCTTAATCCATCCACAATATACATTAGACTACTACCCTATCCTAGAAGGCATGGGATTTAGTTCCTCATATGTACAGAATCAGATACAAAATGTAGTAAAGAACAGAAGGAAGTCATCTGGATTAACGCTTGTCGAGAGATGTCCTTGCAGCCTTCAGCTCCCCCTCCAAAACCTTCTTGCCTTCCCTTTTTGCTCCTTGACTCCAATGGCCAGCCCCTCTCGCTTCTCCAGAAATTCCCTCTTATATATGAGTCATCTCCACCCTTTGATCAGCATCAGAAAGTTCTATTCCCTTGATTTCAGCCATCTGTCCAATGGTCCCTGCATTCCAGCTGACTGCAGCAGCTTTAGGACAGCAAAGGAGTGGTACCCCACATTTTCCACCTTTTTTCAACTTGTTTTCCCTGCTATAAAACCCAAAACAGCAAGCATCAAGATCCTTAAATGAGATTTTAACAAATAAGGATTAGGATAATGATAGTTGCCAGCTCAAACATCAAATGGGATTTGGTTTGTGCAAGATTGGAAATCTATATGAAAAATTGATAGTTTTGGAACCCGAAAATGATAACTTTGCACTAATCATGAAATTTATCCAACTACAAGTGGTTCAAGGCATTAGAAGCATCCAAGGGATTAATATAGCAAGTGAATAAGGTCAGAAATCAAATGTGGATAAGATTTCATAGGAATGATAACTTGGGTGCCAAAACGATAACTTAATTGCCTTAAAAACGATAACTTATCATAACTTTTGTTGTGGTTATCCAAATGAGGTCAAATTTGAACAGCAATGATTTAGGATAATAATATAATGATTGCTTAAGGCCTTTGTACAGAACTGATAGTTTTGCATATCGAAATGATAGTTTTGCTCTTTAACGATAACTTGGCAAAGGAAAAATGATAACTTGTTCAAATGGACTTAAAACTTTGCACAAGTTGAGATATGACCATCCAAATATGATTCATTCATGATAATAATGGATTTAGGGCAAGAAAATCATTGAAATCAGTTCAATCAAAATAATGATAACTTGGTCTATTGGAGTGATAACTTGTCCTAAAAATGATAACTTGACATAGAATTGAATTATTTATGGATCTTAGCATTTCAGAACCTCTATGCACATGGAATTAAGTATAAACTGAGGAATATCAACTAGTTATCACAATCCATGCATTTCAAACATAATTGACCAAAAGTTATGCAAAATAGGGGCTCGATATGTATGCAAAATTGAGTGCCTTTACTGCCCAATATGCCTTATGCTTCAACTCAATTGGTAAGTGACAAGTTTTCCCATAGATCAACTTATAAGGAGAAGTGCTTATAGGGGTCTTATAAGCTGTCCTATATGCCCAAAGTGCCTCATTTAGCCTTTGACTCCAATCCTTTCTTGTCAAGGATACTATTTTTTCTAATATGGCCTTGATTTCCCTATTTGAAATTTATGCTTGACCATTTGTTTGAGGGTGATATGTTGTTGAGACCTTGTGCTTAACTCCATATTTGTTTAGGAGGTTCTCAAAACGCTTTTCAATGAAGTGGCTGCCTCCATCACTTATAACCACCCTTGGAGTTCCAAATCTTGGGAAGATTACATCCTTGAACAACTTGATAACAGCCCTGGAATCAACAATTGTTGTGGGGATGGCTTCTATCCACTTGGACACATAATCAATAGCCAACAATATGAATTTGTATCCAAAGGAGCTAGGAAAGGGCCCCATGTAATCTATACCCCAAACATAAAAAATTTCAACTTCTAGGATTCCATTAGGTGGCATTTCATTCCTCCTAGAGATTGACCTTGTTCTTTGGCACACATCACAACTTTTACATATAAATGGGCATCTTTGAACAAAGAAGGCCAATAGAAACCAGATTGTATGATTCTTGCAGCTGTCTTTTGTGTTGCACCATGCCCACCAAATGGAGATGAGTGGCAAGCCTCCAAGATTTCCTAGAATTCAGATTGTGGTACACATCTCCTATATATGCCATCAGGGGACTTTTTGAACAAGAGGGGATCATCCCAATAGAAGTCCTTCAGGTCATGGAAGAATTTCTTCTTTTGTTGGTAGGTGTAATCAGATTGAATGATTCCACATGCCAAGTAATTGACAATATCAGCATACCAAGGGGTAGGGTCAGCTGATATGGCCATCAAAAAGTCATCAGGAAAGGAGTCGTTGATGGAGAGTGAGTCATTAGAATTTTGAACTCCTTCCATCCTTGATAGGTGGTCAGCAACTAAGTTTTTTGTCCCCCTTTTATCCCTGATTTCAACATCAAATTCTTGTAACAATAGGATCCACCTTATGAGCCTTGTCTTGGATTCCTTCTTGTTGATCAGGTGCCTTACTGCCTGGTGATCAGTGAAGACAATTACTCTAGATCCAATCAAATAAGATCTGAATTTGTCAAAGGCAAACACAACAACCAACAATTCCTTTTCAGTGGTGGCATAGTTGACTTGGGCTTCATCCAATGTCTTGCTAGCATAACATATAACATAGTGCTTCTTCTCCTTGGTTTGCCCCAACACTGCCCCTACTGCCTGATCTGATGCGTCACACATAATTTCAAAGCGCAATGCCCAATCTGGTGGCTGCACTATGGGGGCTGAAGTGAGGGCTTCCTTCAAGTGGTTGAAAGCCTTTAGGCATTCCTCATCAAAATTGAACTCCACATCTTTGGCCAGCAACCTTGTGAGGGGTTTGGTTATCATTGAAAAGTTTTTAATGAATCTTCTATAGAAGCATGCATGCCCCAAGAAACTCCTTATAGCCTTCACATTCTTTGGAGGTGGCAACTTCTCAATTGCTTCAATCTTTGCCTTGTCCATTTCAATCCCTCTACTAGATACAATGTGGCCCAATACCACTCCTTGAACCATGAAGTGGCACTTTTCCCAATTTAAAATTAGATTGGATTCCCTGCACCTTTGCAACACTTTTATCAAATTTTCCAAACAAGCCTCAAAGGAATCTCCATAAACCGAAAAATCATCCATAAACACCTCCATAACGTCCTCAATGAAATATGAAAAGATGGACATCATACACCTCTGAAATGTGGCAGGGGCATTGCACAATCCAAATGGCATCCTCCTATATGCAAATGTCCCATATGGACAAGTGAAGATTTCTTGTGTTGGTCTTGTGGATGGATAGGAATCTGGAGAAAACCTGAATAGCCATCCAAATAACAAAAGTGAGAGTGTTTTGACAATCTTTCAAATATTTGATCAATGAAAGGAAGTGGGAAGTGGTCCTTCCTAGTTGCCTTGTTCAATTTCTTAAAATTAATGCACATCCTCCATCCTGTGACTGTCCTGGTGGGTATGAGTTCATTAGAATCTGATTTGACTACTGTAATCCCTCCTTTCTTAGGCACCACTTGGATAAGGCTGGCCCATTCACTATCTGAAATGGAGTAAATAATCCCAGCATTCAGCAACTTCAACACTTCTTTCTTGACAACCTCCTTCATAATTGGGTTGAGTCTTCTTTGGCATTCAATGGAGGGCTTGTAGCTGTCCTCCATGGGGATCCTATGCATGCAAATTGAGGGATTAATACCCTTGATATCATCAATAAAGTAGCCAATCACCTCCTTGTACAGCCTTAGTTTTTTCAGTAACTCTTCAACTTGATTCTTGGGCAAGTTTGCATTGATGATAACTGGAAATGTTGAATTGTCCCCCAAGAATTCATACTTCAGGTTGTTGGGGAGAGGCTTGAGTTCCAATTTGGAAGAATTGTCTTGAGTTCCTTGGAGTTCAGCAGTGATAACTTCCTGAACTTGGTACTGATTTTCTGAATTTTCTAGTGATTTGGACAGATTCAATGCTGATTGGTATGCTGCAGCCTCTGGATCCTCCAATTCCTTCAAATAATCAAACGTAAGGTACCTTTGCAATGGATCTTCAATGGGTATTATTGCTGAGGTCTGCTTCACAATTTGATCAATTTGTCCATCCCCAAAATCATCTTGTTGACAAGCTGGCCTGCTGATAACTTGTGCAAGGTTGAACTCTATCTTGTCTTCACCAATTTGGAAGGTCAATCTTGTTGGTCTCAAGACCATATATCATGTATTTTGATGATAGCAAACAAGGAAGATGATGTACTAATTATGCTTAAAGTGATAGCATGAACAGGGTTAACATTTTTCGAAGAAAAATAGCCGAAGTTTTTATCTGCAGGAAAAACGGACGTTCGATTTGTAACCGATCGACCGTTACGACAGATAATGGTCGACCGAAACAAATGATGGAGCGTCCGCTAATCACAGAATAGAACAACCGTGGAAAAACGGACGACCGATTTATAATCGGTCGACCGTCATGAAGAAAATGGACGACCGAAATAGAAGACTGGATCGTCCGCTAATCACAGAATGGAACAATCGTGGAAAAACGGACGACTGATTTATAATCGGTCGACTGTCATGAAGAAAATGGACGACAGAAATAGAAGAATGGATCATCCGCTAATCACAGAATGGAATGAACTTCAGAATCGGGCGACCTATTCAATATTGGGCGACCGTTATGAAATCATGAACGGCTATAATTCTTCTACGACCTACTATCAACGATAAACTGCACAGAAAAGATAAAATAACGGATATAATTTTTTAATAAACGAACGACCGATTTGGTAATGGGCGACCGCTGAGAATCGACAGAGAGAATAACGACTAGTTACTGTGTAAAACGGACGACCGTTATAGAGCTGACAGCACAATCTTTTTGAATTACTTTACAACGGCCAAATTTTCAAGAGAAGCCTATAAAAGAGATCCAAAAGATTGAAGGAACATCAACTAAGCAAGGCAAATCATTCTAGAGATCCCTTCAAATCCAAAGCATTTTTCATGAGCCATAGTTGCAAATCATCCCTTCCCTCTTCTAGTTTCTTAGTGAGAATACTATTTGTAAGAAGAAGAGTCTTGGAGGGAATTCTTTCTTAGATAGTTTTTGAGTGCTCCTTGTAAGAAGAGGTGTGCCTTACCTCTTGAGCAAAGAAGAAGGCGTTGTGGTGTGGAAATGATTTATTCTCTCCCTATAAGAAAAGAGAAGGATAGTGAATCTCCGACGGTCTCAAGGTTGAGAAGTCGGAGCGGGAACGTAGGCCAAGGAGATGGGCCGAACCTCGTCAACATATCGCGTCTTTCTCTTCTCTTACTTATCTTGCTGTTATTACCTATCCTTTACTTGCTTGTGATCGTATTCACCTTGAATTTATTTCAACGTTGTTTTCGGTTCTAAATTTTTATACACCAATTCACCCCCCCTCTTGGTGCTTTCGATCCTACAATTGGTATCAGAGCCTTGTTGCTCTTGTTTTAAAGATTTAAAACATCTTTTGAGCTATGGCATCAAATGGTTTTACCTAGGGTGAAGGTCAATCCACAAATCGCCCTCCACTCTTTAATGCTTCAAATTTTGCCTATTGGAAAATTAGAATGCAAGCTTACGTTTGCTCTATTGATATTGATATTTGGGATATAATTGAAAATGGTTTTGACTTGCATGGAAAATCACCTTTGAAATATACCGAAGGTGAAAGGCTACTTGTGAAATTAGATTGGAAAGCAAAAAATCATTTTTTTTGCACTTTAGATGCAACGGAATTTAATCGTGTTTCAAATTGTCAAAGTGCTTATGAAATTTGGAGGAAACTTATTATTACGCATGAAGGTACCGATAAGGTTAAGGAGTCTAGACTTAATATTTTGAATCATCAATATGACTCTTTTAAGAATAATGAAAATGAGTCTATAAATAAAATGGTTGTGCGTTTCAATGATATTGTGAATGGCTTAGTCTCTTTGGGCAAGCCACGGACTAACTCTCAAAAAGTGAAGAAATTTCTCAGGTCCCTCTCCTACAAGTGGCATGCAAAATGAATCGTAATCGAAAAAAAGGACTTAAACAAGCTAGATTTTGATGATCTCATAGGATCACTGTTGACTTATGAGATTGGAGTCAAGGAAGATGAAGAAACAAGTATTTCCAAAAAGAAGACCTTGGCGTTGAAGGCAAAGATGGATGAAAGTGAAACAAGTGAAGAAGATAAAGATGAGAAGAAGCTAGCCTTGTACGCTAAGAAGCTTGACAAATATCTTAAATTTGTCAAGCAAAAGAAGAAAGGTGGCTTTTCAAAAAGAAGATCATCAAGTAAAAGTAAAGTGACTTGTTTTGAATGCAAGAAGGTTGGACATTATAAGAATGAGTGTCCAAATCTAGTCAAGAAGAAAAAGGACGGAGAAAATTTGAAGAAGAAAAAGAAAGCTCTTCAAGCCACGTGGTATGAAAGTGAAAATGAAGAAAATGACTCAAACATCTCCTCAAGTGATGATGAAGAAGCTTACATTTGTCTAATGGCAAATAGTTATGAGGTATTGTCTAACTCATTCGAATCTAGTGATAGTGAATCTTTCGATATGCATGGTGAGTTTAGAATTCTTATAGATAAATATAGATCTCTTAAAAAGAATCATGGTGATTTGAAAATAGAATTTGAAAATCTAAAAAATACACATGATACTAGAGTTTGTAAAAATTGTGATTTATTAGGTGATGAGAATTCTAGTTTGGAATTTATGATTGAAGTTTTAAAAATGGAAAACAATATCTTGAAACTATCTTGTGATAAACAAACATGTAGTGTTGAAACTTTGATAGAAGAGAATATAAGCTTAAAAGGTCAGCTTGAAAAATTTACAAATGGTGAAAAAATGCTAGATGCAATGCTATCAACACAAAGAAAACCTTTTAACAAAAATGGACTTGGTTTTAGCTCATTTGATACTAAGAAGGATAAAAGGATTCTATTTGTTAGAGCACCACAAAATCCTCATATGAAATCGCATATTACTTGCTTTCATTGTGGTTATCAAGGACATTACTCTTATGAATGCAAAGTAAGAATAGGATTAAAAAGTGGTATGAAGAAGATTTGGGTCCCTAAAAGGACCATCACTAACCAATCTGGACCCAAGCAAGTTTGGGTACCAAAAAGATGAGAATCTTAATGTCTTGCTTGTAGGGTGCTCCAAAGGAAATTGAAAGCAAATTGTATTTGGATAGGGGTGCTCAAGACACATGACGGGTGATCCATCAAACTTTGTTACATTGGAAAAGAAAAATGGAGGAAGAGTCACCTTTGGAGATAATAGCAAAGGTAGAGTAATTGGCATAGGTAACATTGGTAAGAATGACAAGATATATTTAGAAGATGTGTGGTTAATTGAAATTTTAAAACATAATTTAATTAGTATAAGTCAATTGTGTGATAAGAACTATTTAGTGAATTTTGAAAAGGACAAATGTTTGATTTTAGATGAAAGCAAAAATGTTTTGCATGTGGGTTTTAGGTATAATAATGTGTACAAAATTGTTTTTGAAAATTGGAAAAGTGAAAAATGTCTTAGTGTTATGCATGATGATATAAATCTTTGGCATAGAAGATTAGGACATGTAAACTTTAAGTTATTGAACAAACTTTCATATCATGAGTTAGTTAGAGGTTTACCTAGAATTAAATTTGAGAAAAATAATGTTTGTGATTCATGTCTTAAAGGTAAACAAATCAAAAGCTCTTTCAAATTAAAAATGTTATTAGTACACATAGGTCCTTAGAACTTTTACATCTTGACTTATTTGGACCTATTGATATTATAAGTTTAGGTGGAAAGAAATATGTATTCGTAATTGTTGATGACTTCTCTCGTTTTACTTGGACTATTTTTCTTAAAAGTAAAGATGAAACTATAAATATATTTTATAAATTTACAAAAAGAGTGCAAAATGAAGTTGAGTTGAAAATTGCAAAAATTAGAAGTGATCATGAAGGTGAATTTGAAAACTACAAATTTGAATTGTTTTGTGAGGAAAATGGAATTACACATAATTTCTCCACACCTAGAACACCTCAACAAAATGGAGTAGTGGAAATAAAAAATAGAACTATTCAAGAAATGGCTAGGACAATTTTAAATGTAAGTAATTTACCCAAGTATTTTTGGGCGGAAGCCGTAAACACATCACGTTATGTTTTAAATAGAGTCACGCCTAGACCCCTTGAAAAGAAAACTTGCTTTGAAATCTTATATGGAAAAGGCCAAATATTTCATATTTCAAGGTGTTTGGTTGTAAATGTTACATCTTGAATATTAAAGACAAATTAGGGAAATTTGATGCAAAATGTGATGATGGTGTATTTCTTGGATATTCTAGCACTAGTAAAGCATATAGAGTATATAATAAAAGAACATTAGTTGTTGAAGAATCTATCAATGTTAAATTCAATGAAACTAATGATTTTTTGATGAGCAAGCAAGTGAATGATGATGAGGAAGAAATAGTTGAAGTGGAACAACATCTTGAAGACATACAAATCCAAAATGAAGAATTGGAAGAAAATAGAATGAATAACTCAAATGTGGAACAAATGGAAGAACCACAAGTGGAGGACAATCAAATCATTCCAAGGAATTGGAAACATGCATCATCACATCCACTGGATCGAGTTATAGATAATATAAATGAAGGTATAAGGACTAGAAGCTCTTTGAAAAATTTATGTGCCTTTTCAGCTTTTCTTGCTCAATTTGAACCTAGCAATATTGATGAAACTTTGAGTGATTCAAATTGGATAAATGCTATGCATGAAGAATTAAATAATTTTGAAAGAAATCAAGTTTGGAAGCTAGTAGAAAGGACAAAATACTATCCAATAATTGGTACAAAATGTGTGTTTAGAAATAAGCTAGATGAAAATGGCATCATAATAAGAAATAAGGCAAGACTTGTGGCAAAAGGCTATTCACAAGTAGAAGGAATTGATTTTGAAGAAACTTTTGCTCCCGTTGCTAGACTTGAAGCTATTAGAATGCTCTTAGCTTTCGCTTGTTTTAAAAGATTTAAACTGTTTCAAATGGATGTAAAATCAGCGTTTTTAAATGGATTTATAAATGAGGAAGTCTATGTTGAGCAACCCCAAGGGTTTGAGAATCCAGATTTTCCTAATCATGTATTTAAACTTTCAAAGCTCTTTATGGACTAAAACAAGCTCCTAGAGCATGGTATGAAAGATTGAGCACTTTTTTGATTGAAAATGGTTTTCAAAAAGGAAAAGTTGATACTACATTATTTTTGAAACATTTAGAAGATGATATTTTAATAGTTCAGGATTAGAGGCTCTATTGCCATTGGGAGTCAAGTTCAATCTATCCAAAGTCTTGTACAACACCTCTTCAAATTGAGTTGACAATTGATTCACTGAATTGTCCATGGGTGGCCTCCTGGTTCTGTCATGGGTAAGGAAGTGGTGGTTCTTTGCAATATTCTCTATCAGTTGGTAAGCCTCATCTATATTTTTGGATGCAAAGATACCTCCTGCTGCAGTGTCCAAAGCCACCTTGCTAGGGTAGTTCAATCCCTTATGAAAATAGTTGACTAGCTGCCACTTCTCAAAACCATGATGGGGACATGCCCTTAATAATCCTTGAAGCCTTTGCCAAGCCTCACAAATGTTTTCTTGATCCTACTGGTAGAATCTAACTATTTGATCCCTAAAGTTATCAGTTTTTGAAGGAGGAAAAAATTCTGAAAGAAACAATTGGACAATTGATTCCCAAGTGGCTACCTCTTCAGGATTCAATCCTTTAAACCATGTCTTGGCCTTGTCCTTGAGTGAGAAGGGAAATAATCTCATATACACTGCATTCATGGGGATATTATTGAAGTTCACAGTGCTGCATATCTCCTTGAAATTGTCCAAATGAGATGCTGGATCTTCAATCCCAAGTCCAGAAAACTGACTTTGCCTAATCATAGAAATTAAGGCTGGATTAACTTCAAAGTTTGCCACAGGTGCTAAGGCTCCTCCCCCTTGCTAATTCCTTGTATTGCTTGGTGAATAACAGTCCCTAAGAGTCCTAGGAGCTGCCATATTCTGATTCACACCTCTTTCCATTTCAGGGTTGTGTGCCTCTTCCCCAAAAATCCTTCTTCTAGCTTCTTCTCTTTGGATTCTTCTTCTTCTGTTAAAGACTCTCTCTGGTTCAGGTTCTGATAGGTATAGATCCTCTTGATGGTCCAAGTCCTGCATAAATTCAATTCAGAAGTATCAAATTCAAGAAAGAAATGAAAACTAGACAAAAATGAAAAGAAAGAAATGATAACTTGCAAAAACTGAAAATTGGCCTAACAAATAAACTAAAAACTAATCTAAAACTAATCTAAACTATCTAAGTTAACCTAATTGACCTCAAATCCCCGGCAACAACGCCAAAAACTTGGTGGTGATGTTTGGGATTGAGTAGTGATAACTTGCTGAAATTAAAGAAAAGAGTCAATTTTTTCAATTTTTGGTCTCCCAACTCACTAGCTGCAAGTGCACAGGTAAGTTGTAATAGACTCAGGTTGTCGTATCCACAAAGATTTGAAGTCTAAGACACCCTAAAACAATCTAGACTAGTTCTACTTAAGTGGCTAAAAATAGATTTTTAATTAGTAATGAAAATAGATTTTTTTAATGAAAAGTCAAATGATAACAGATTTTTGGGTTTTGGAAATTTATCAAAACTGAATTATAAATGCTAGAATGAAATCTAAAAAGGTTCAACTATCAATGAGGAAGGTTCTTCTAGGATTTGGGGTTCATCTAAATTAATTAAGGATGGAATGGAACAAGTTATCATTAAATGTCCAACTTTTGATTCAACTTGAAAATGGCTATTCCCACAGCTCAATTGGCCTCTAACTAAGCAATATATGAATATATAGTTGTTAGCTATGTTGAATCAAAAGAGGGTCCTCACTGAAAATCAAGTTATCATTGGTCTCAAAAGAAAGTTCAATGCTGATTTTTGCAATTCAAGGAAGTTTGGAATGATAACTTGCAATTGCAATCATAAAAAGATGGAATCATTCTAATCAACCAAACCAGGATAAAATATACCCAATAATAGTACTTGTGTTCCATGATTCATCTCTGAATTCAAGGGAGATTTAAAATCAACCTCTCGGTTGCAAGGAAAAGTGAAATCCACACAAAGTTCTATTTGATTGGGGCTAAAAGACATTCAAACTTTAATGGGAAATTCAGTGATTATCCAATGCTCCTTGGGTCATCTCCGACTCTCAAGAATGTCCTTAAAACTACCTCTCAGTAGTGGATTAAAATGTGGCTTGACAATGGAAATCAGAATTCAAATGAAATTAGAAAACAAAAATCTGCAATTTGGGAAATCAACAATATTGATCAATGGAATTCAGCCCTGCCAATTGCTTCTTGACCCATCCCTGGACTGCAAGAAGTTCCTAAAGTACACCTCTCAGTGATTAGATGAAATAAGGATGTTCAATTGGCAAAATCAGATTCCAAAAGAAATTAGAAAACAGATTTCAGAATTAAAATTCAGAAATCAGATTTTGGAAAAAATCAGATTTGAATCCTGAATTGTCAAACATCTTGATTCATTTCTGAATAAGATCAGGGCATATATTAGCCTTTCAGCTGTTCAATTAATCCAATCCTTGATGACAATCAGATCCAAAGGCCTAGGAAACCAGATTCTGAAATTCAGGAATTTCAGATTCAAAAACAAACTTAAGGTAATGTTGAGAATATATTTGAATCATGGAATGCCCAAATATTCATAACTCATTTCTGAATAAGATTAGGATGAAGACAAATAGGTTCAAACAGTTCAGAAATCAGATAACCTGAAAAACAGAAACCAGAAATCAGTGGAAAAATCTGATTTGAGTCAAATGATTGTCCAAACAATCTTGATTCATTTCTGAACAAGATAGGGACAATAGCAACTCCCAAGAACTCAATAAATCAGGTTAGAAATAAAGAACAGATTCTACAGTCACAGGAATCAGATTCAGAAATTTTGAAAATCAGAAAACTGGGAATCAGAAATCAGATTGCAATAAAATGAAATCCAGGAATCTGATACTATCTCTTAATTCATTCTTGAAATATGATTAGATCAAACAGACTTCTCAGTCATCAATTACAAATGGATCTAATGATAGCACAACATACATCAATACAAGATATTTCTGAAATCTATAAACCAGGAATGAATTCAGTGCAGGTTTATAGTTCTGTCCATATCCATCCAAAACTAATCTAAACTAGTACCCTATCCTAGAAGAAATGGAGTTTAGCACCTCATATTTACAGAACTTGACATAAAAAGGAATGGGAAACATATACACATCATAATTCTTCAAGGCTCTCGGCAGTAGCTCTTCCAGCAACAGCAGCAGCTCCAGCAGGAAACCTCCTCCAAACCCTTGCACAAACCCCTTAATGTCCAGCCCCCTTTTTCCTCCAGAAATTCCACCTTTTATATCACTCCTTTCCACCCTTTGATCAGCATCAGAATGTTCTAATCCTCCTGATTAAGACACCTGTCCACTGCCTGGAAGAATCTGCACTGCTGCAGACAGCTTTTGGTGCAGGAATTCAATGGTCCCCCCCACCTTTTTCCACTTTTTGGCCACCTTTTCTCCCTGCTACAAAATCCAAACAGCAAGCACAAAGCCTTTGAATGCTATTTTGACAAATAAAGATTAGGATAATGCTGGTAACTAGTTCAAATATCAGATGGGATTATGTGTTGTGCAGGAATGAAAACTTATATCGATATGAATGAATTCAAGGGCCCGGAATGATAACTTTATGGAAATCTTGGAAAATGTTCTAATATGGGTGGTTCAAAGCATTTTAGGCATCAAATTGATTAGAGTGATAAGTGAGTGAGGTCAGAAATCAAATATGAATGAGATTCCTAAGGAGTGATAACTTGAGTGCCCCAAAAACGATAACTTATATGACTTAAAAATGATAACTTGTGATAACTTGAGTTTTGATTATCCAAATGTGATGAAATTTGACCAGCAATGAGTTAGAACAATAATAAGATGATTTCTTAAGGTCCCTGTGCAGAATTAATGGTTTTGCATGCTGAAATGACAGAATTGTCCTTTAACGATAACTTGGCACTTGAAAAATGATAACTTGTTCAAATGGACTTAAAACTTTGCACAAGTTGAGATGTAACTATCCAAATATGATTTATACATGATAATGATGGATTTAGGGCAAGAAAACCATTGAAAATCAGTTCATTCAAAATAATGATAACTTGTCCTCAAAATGATAACTTGGCATAGAATTTAAATATTAATGAATTTTGGCATTTCAGAACCTCTATGCATATGGAAATAAGTATGAAATGAGGAATATCAACTAGTTATCACAATGTTCGCATTCCATGTATAATTGGCCCAAAAATAGGCAAAAGTAGGACTCGATATGTATGAATTTCATCTAGAATGGGTTAGAAACATATAGTGATCAGCAAGTGATCAAACTCCCCCAAGCTTAGCCTTTTGCTTGTCCTCAAGCAAAACATTCAGTAATTAAGGACAAACTTGAATTAAAAGTCCACAATTGAAGCAAAGATTAGCTGAATGGAATCCAATGAGTTTCCCACTTTGCTAACACTTCATTCTTTTCAAAAACTATATTTCTAGCTAGGGAATCACAGAGGCTAAAACAAATTTAAGCCATGGAAGAAGTACTAGCAATAACATGTTTGAATTGTAGGAATTGTCAACTTTACAAAGGGGTTGAACTACAAATCTCTTCATGAACAGATTTTCAATTGATTAAACATGTTTAACACTTGACTTTTATTCATGAAATGCATATAAACAGGTTTAGCACCTGATTTTTATTCATGCTTTCTTTAGGAGAGATTCCTTGGGAAGTTTTGCTCTCCTAATTTTTTTTTCTTTTTGCATTGAAGAGAGATTCCTTTGGAAGTTTTGCTCTCTTCCTTTTTTCTATGCATGCATATGACTTTTTACTTTTCCTTTTCTCATTTTTCTATCCTGTTCATGAAGTGAGCAATAGTTCAAACTCAAGTATAGTTTAGATCCCTTTATCCAAAAAGTCAAGTTTTCCTATTTAGCATGGCAGCAAGAGCCTTGACTCCCTTCTAGACATCTGATATTACTAATTCAATTCATAAGTATCAGCTTGTGTGACCCACAAAAAGAAAAAATTTTTAGCTAAAAACTTCATTCAAATGCATCTGAATTCATAATGCCAATTAAAGCAAGAAGGCTAATGGCCAAGTTGGCCACTTGGTATTGGAGTGCACCCACAGTCATAATGAAGTATTCTACCCATTTTAGAGTCAAAATGAATTCAGAATTGAGTTGGGTCCAAAAAAATGATAACTGAGTGATAACTAATGATAACTTGTGAAAACCAATGATAACTTGCAAAATCTACTGATAACCTGGTATGATTTATGATATGAACATTAAAATCAATTGAAAACATGGTGTAAAGGTTAGAAAAGTACCAGGTTTCCTCCCCCATGCTTATTATCAACACTGTCCTCAGGGTTGAAAAATAAAGACAAGGGAGAGGGGCGGGTGGGATTGAAATGCATTAAATTGGGCATTTGAATTCTCTTGGCACTTCATCCAGAAACTTTGGGTGGTCTAACCTTCATTAGTTGCAACTGATCTTGCAGAGAAACAAAGGATATCAATTGGTATGGCAGATTTGCAACTAATCAGATTTTTTAGTGTAGAATTCAACATTGCATTGGGAATTTCTGAAATTCACTGAAATTGGGCTATAGCAGATTGGGATAATTGATATGGGTGTAAATTCAGATGATGATATGATCAATGAAGCATAATGAGAAAGATAATATCAGTTATCATTAAGTTTTCAGTGTAAAAATCAGAAATAGGGGTAAGGGTACTCCCTGAATTTGAGACGTGAATTGAACCAGTTCCTCATCACTTATTCCTGCAAAAATAGAAAGATTAGATTGATAATGGCTTGGGTTACCTCCCAAAAAGTGCCTTTCTTTAATGTCTTTGGCTAGACATTGATACAAGGTGAAATCAGCTAGGTGGTAGTGGCAAATCAGCTAGAATCAGCTCCTCCTTTGCAGAATCCATGGCTGTGGGATTGTAAAGCTTTAACCTTGATCACTTGCTGATCACTATATGATTCTAACCCATTTTAGATGAAATTCATACATATGGAGTCCCACTTTTACTTATTTTTGGGTCAATTACACTTGGAATGCAAACATTGTGATAACTAGTTGATATTCCTCATTTCATACTTAATTCCATGTGCATAGAGGTTCTGAAATGCCAAAATCCATTAATATTTAAATTCTATGCCAAGTTATCATTTTGAGGACAAGTTATCATTCCTAAGTGCCAAGTTATCATTATTTTGAATGAACTTATTTTCAATGGTTTTCATGCCCTAAATCCATCATTATCATGTATAAATCATATTTGGATAGTCACATCTCAACTTGTGCAAAGTTTTAAGTCCATTTGAACAAGTTATCATTTTTCAAGTGCCAAGTTATTGTTAAAGGGAAATTCTGTCATTTTGACATGCAAAACCATTAATTCTGCACAAGGACCTTAAGCAATCATCTTATTATTGTTCTAACTCATTGCTGGTCAAATTTCATCACATTTGGATAATCAAAACTCAAGTTATGACAAGTTATCGTTTTTAAGTCATATAAGTTATCATTTTTGGGGCACTCAAGTTATTACTTTTAGGAATCTCATTCATATTTGATTTCTGACCTCACTCACTTGTCACTCTAATCAATTTGATGCCTGAAATGCTTTGAACCATCCATATTAGGACATTTTCTAAGATTTCCATAAAGTTATCATTCCGGGCTCTTGAATTCATTCATATCGATATAAGTTTTCATTCTTGCACAACACATAAACCCATCTGATAATTGAACTAGTTACCAACATTATCCTAATCCTTATTTGTCAAAATACTACTCAAGAGCTTTGATGCTTGCTGTTTGGGTTTTTTGTACCAAGAAGAAAAGGTGGCCAAAAGGTGGAAAAAGTAGGGGGACCACTACTTTTCCTGCACAAAAGGGAAGCTGTCACTGCTGGAATTTCTGCAGATGGACAGGTGGCTTAATAAGGAGGATTAGGACATTTAGATGCTGATCAAAGGGTGGAAAGGAGTGATATATAAGCTGGATTTTTCTGGAGGAGAAGGGAGGCAGGTCATTCAAGGGTTTAGAGCAAGGCAAGGAAGGGGGCTACTGGATTTTGGGAGCTACTGCCGAGAGCTTGAAGGAACCATGAATTGTATCTGTTTCTTATCCCATTTCATGTCAAATATTGTAATTATGAGGAGCTAAACTCCATTTCTTCTAGGATAGGGTAGTAGTTTAGATTAGTTTTGGATGGATATGGACTGATTTGTAATCCTGCACTGAAATCAATTCTGGTTTTCAGATTTTAGAACTTTTCTGCACTGATTCATGTTATCATTAGATCCATTGTAAACCATGATTGAGATGTGTTATTTGATCTAATCACCCTTCAGAATGCATTAAGAGATAAAGTCAGATTTCTGGATTCCATTTAGTTGCAAATCTGATTTCTGAATTTGGTTTCCTGAAAATCTGATTTTCTATTTTTTCTGAATCTGTTCTTCATTTCTAACCTAATTAATTGAGTCTTTGGGATGTTGGTATTGTCTCTATCTTGTTCAGAAATGAATCAAGATTGTTTGGGCAATCATTTCACTCAAACCAGATTTTCCACTGATTCCTGAACAAAAATCAGAAATCTGATTTTTCTGGTTTTACATTTCTGAAATCTGATTTGTTATAAATCTGATCTTGTCATTTGAAGACCCTATTTGTATTTATAACTGAGAAGTTATTATTTGGTCTAACCCTTGTTCAGAAATGAATCAAGAATCAATGCCAAGTTCTAGATACAAACCCAATTAGAATTCTGATTTCTACTTTCTGAAATCTGATTTTTTTCTGAAATCTGAATTCTGATTTTCTTGGGCTGTTTGAATCTGATTCTCATTGGGGATTGAATTAATTGAACAACTGAGAGGTTAACATCTATCCCAATCTTGTTCAGAAATGAATTGAGAAGCTTTGACATTCCTATGATTCAAATCTGATTTGGTTTTTCCTGATTTGAATGAGTTGAATGAGTTGCTGATTTCTGGTTTCCTAAAATTCCTGAAATTTGATTTGCTGGGCTTGGGATATGATTGTCATCAAATATTGGATAATTGAATAGTTGAGAGGCTAATATATGCCATGATCTTATTCAGAAATGAATCAAGATCATAGACAATTCAGAATTCAAATCTGATTTTTCCAAAATCTGATTTCTTAGTTTGATTCTAAATTCTATTTTTTGATTGTTTGGAATCTGAATTGGCAATTGTTAATCCCTATTTTATTCAAATCACTGAGAGGTGTACTCTAGGAATCCCTTGCAGTCCAGAGATGGGTCAAGGGGCATTTGGCAAACTTGAATCCCATCAATCCACATTGCTGATTTTCCTGAAATGCTAATTTCTGTTTTCTCATTTTTCTAAGTTCTGATTTTCATTGTCAACCATCATTTTAATCCACTACTGAGAGGTAGTCTTAAGGGCTTCTTTGAGATCCAGAGATGGGCCAAGGAGCCATGGGAATTATGAACTCATGTGGCCATATGTTTGCATTTCCAATTGAGTGTGTTTGTGTGGATTCCAATTTATTTTGCAACCGAGAGGTTGACTTTGAATCCCCCTTGAATTCAGAGATGAATCATGACAAACACCATTATTGAGTATATTTTATCCTGGTTTGGTTTATTGGAATGATTCCATCTTTTTACGATTGCAAATGCAAGTTATCATTCCAAACTTCCTTGAATTGCAAAAAATCAGCATTGAATCTTTCTTTTGAGCCCAATGATAACTTGATTTTCAGTGAGGACCCTCTTTTGATTCAACCTAGCTAACAATTATATAATCATATATTGCTTAGTTAGAAGCCAATTGATCTGTGGGAACAGCCATTTTCAAGTTGAATCAAAAGTTGGACATTTAGTGATAACTTGTTCCATTCCATCCTTAATTAATTTAGATGAACCCAAAATCCTAGAAGAACCTTCCTCATAGATAGTTAAACCTTTTTAGACTTCATTCTTGCATTTATAATTCAGTTTTGATAAATTTCCAAAACCCAAAAATCTGTTATCATTTCACTTTCCATAAAAAAATCTGTTTTCACTATTCATTAAAAATCTGTTTTTAGCCACTTAAGTAGGACTAATATAGATTGTTTTAGGGTGTCTTAGACTTCAAATTCTTGTGGATACGACAACCTGAGTCTACTACAACTTACCTGTGCACTTGCAGCTAGTGAGTTGGGGGACCAAAAAAAATGAAAATTTGACCTTTTCTTTAATTTAGCAAGTTATCACTAGAAAACCCAAATATCACTATCAAACCTCTGTCCATTTACCTTAAATATGTCATCTTTGTCATTCAGAAGGTCCACAACACCAAATGGATATACTTTGTGAATTTTGAATGGTCCACTCCACCTTGACTTCAACTTTCCTGGAAAAATCTTTAATCTTGAGTTGAAGAGTAATACAAGGTCTTCAACCTTGAAATCCCTTTTCAGAATCCTTCCATCATGCCATCTTTTAGTCCTTTCCTTGTAGAATTCTGAATTATGGTAGGCATTTAGCCTAATTTCATCAAGTTCATCAATTTGGAGAAGCCTCTTTTGCCCACATGCATGCATATCATAATTGAGTGCCTTGACTGCCCAATATGCCTTATGCTTCAATTCAATTGGCAAATGGCAAGTTTTTCCATAAACAAGCTTGTAGGGAGAAGTACCAATTGGAGTCTTGTATGCTGTCCTATATGCCCAAAGAGCTTCATTCAACTTCAAACTCCAATCTTTTCTTGTCAATGAAATTGTTTTCTCCAATATAGCTTTTACCTCCCTATTTGATACTTCTGCTTGCCCGTTTGTTTGAGGGTGATATGAAGTGGAAACTTTGTGCCTCACTCCATATTTAATTAGGAGGTTCTCAAAACACCTTTCAATAAAGTGGCTACCCCCATCACTTATGACCACTCTAGGAATTCCAAACCTTGGAAAGATAACTTCCTTGAACAACTTGATTACTACCGTGGAATCAGCTGCAATGGTGGGAATGGTCTCAATCCATTTGGACACATAGTCCACAGTTAGAAGAATAAACTTGTAACCACATGAACTAGGGAAGGGCCCCATGTAGTCAATGTCCCATACATCAAATATTTCTACTTCTAAAATTCCTTGTTGTGGCATTTCATTCCTTCTTGAGATGGAACCAGCTCTTTGGCATTGATCACAACCCTTCACAAATATGTGTGCATCCTTGAACAAACTTGGCCAATAAAAACCAGATTGAAGGACTTTGGCAGCAGTCTTGTGTGTGGCTCCATGGCCTCCATAAGGGGATGAATGGCATGCCTCCAAGATTTCTTGAAATTCAGATTGTGGTACACATCTTCTACATATGCCATCAGGAGATTTTCTGAATAGAAAGGGGTCATCCCAATAATAATCTTTCAAGTCATGGAAGAATTTCTTTCTTTGCTGATATGAGTAGTCAGGAGGGGTAATTCCACATGCAAGATAATTGACCAAGTCAGCATACCAGGTAACTTGATTAATTGCCACAGCCATCAAACTATCATCAGGAAATGCATCATTCATAGGAAGTGTAGATGATTTATGTATTCCTTCCATTCTTGATAGGTGGTCAGCTACTAGATTTTCACTTCCCCTTTTGTCCCTTATTTCAACATCAAATTCTTGAAGCAATAAGATCCACCTGATTAGCCTTGGCTTGGATTCCTTCTTGTTGATTAAGTGCCTCACAGCTTGGTGATCAGTGAATACAGTGACTTTGGATCCCACCAGGTATGGCCTGAATTTGTCAAATGCATACATCACATCAAGAAGTTCTTTCTCAGTAGTTGCATAATTGATTTGTGCTTCATCTAGAGTCTTGCTTGCATAGCATATGACATGGTGCTTCTTCTCCTTGGTTTTCCCCAGCACAGCTCCTACTGCCTGGTCAGAAGCATCACACATAATCTCAAAAGGGAGAGTCCAATCAGGTGGCTGCACTATAGGGGCTGAGGTGAGGGCTTCCTTCAACTTCTTGAATTCCTTCATACACTCTTCATCAAAATGAAACTCAACATGCTTGGCCAGCAACTTGGTGAGGGACCTAGTTATCATGGAGAAATCTTTAATAAACCTCCTGTAGAAGCCTGCATGCCCCAAAAAACTCCTAATTGCCTTGACACTTGTGGGTGGTGGTAGCCTCTCAATCACTTCAATTTTTGCCTTGTCCACTTCAATACCTTTGCTTGAGACCACATGTCCTAAGACAACTCGTTCTTGGACCATAAAATGGCATTTCTCCCAATTGAGTATCAAGTTGGATTCCCTACATCTTTGTAGCACCTTTGTCAAATTGTCTAGGCAAGCATGAAATGAGTCTCCATATACTGAAAAGTCATCCATGAAGACCTCCATAATTTCTTCAATGAAGTTTGAGAATATAGACATCATACACCTTTGGAAAGTTGCAGGGGCATTGCATAAGCCAAAGGGCATTCTCCTATAGGCAAAAGTCCCATATGGATAAGTGAATGTAGTCTTGTGTTATCTTGGAGGTGAATTGGAATTTGCAAAAAACCTGAGTACCCATCAAGATAATAGAAATGGGAATGCCTAGCCAACCTCTCCAACATCTGATCAATGAATGGCAAAGGAAAATGGTCCTTTCTTGTGGCCTTGTTTAACTTCCTGAAGTCAATGCACATCCTCCAACCTGTAATGGTTCTTGTGGATATCAATTCATCAGAATCTGACTTCACCACTATAATTCCTCCCTTCTTTAGCACCACCTGCACTGGACTGACCCATTCACTATCTGAAATGGAATATATGATTCTTGCATTCAGCAACTTCAATACTTCTTTCTTTACCACTTCTTTCATGGTTGGGTTGAGTCTCCTTTGACATTCAATGGAGGGCTTGTAGCTGTCCTCCATAGGGATCCTATGCATGCAAATGGAGGGATTAATACCCTTGATGTCTTCAATTGAGTAGCCTATCACTTCCTTATACAGTTTCAACCTCTTCAGCAGCTCTTCCACCTGATCCTGAGGCAAATTAGCATTAATGATAACAGGAAAAGTTGAATTCTCCCCCAAGAATTCATACTTCAGATTGCTAGGAAGAGGCTTGAGTTCCAACTTGGAATTGGCTTGAACTGGATTGCCTTGGCATTCAGCAATGATAACCTGTTGTACCTCACCTTGAATTCCTGCATTTTCCACTGATATTGAAGAGTTCAGTACTGATTTATATGCCATAGCCTCTGGATCTTTCAATTCTCTCAAATGGTCAAAATTAGACACCTTTGCAATGGATCTTCAATAGGGATTATAGCTGAAACTTGCTCCACCACTTGATCCAATTGCCCATCTTCAAAATCATTTTCTAGAAAACTTGGCCTACTGATAACTTGGGCCAAATTGAATTCAATCTTCTCCTCTCTACTTTGGAAGGTCAATCTCCCTTCCTTAACATTAATTACTGCCCCTGCAGTGGCTAGAAAGGGCCTCCCAAGGAGAATGGGGGTGTTCACATCTTCATCCATATCCAATACAACAAAATCAACTGGAATATAGAATTTACCAACTTTGAGGGGTATGTCCTCAATAATCTCATGTGGATATTTGATGGATCTGTCTGCTAGCTGAAGGGACATATTTGTTGGCTTCAAATCTCCAACTTCAAGTTTCTTGCACAATGATAAGGGTATGACACTCACAGAAGCTCCCAAGTCACACATGGCTCTTTGAATTTTCCTATTGCCTATCTCACATGGAATTGAGAAGCTTCCTGGATCCTTGAGCTTTGGAGGCAATTTATTTTTGATAATTGCAGAAGCCTCTTCAGTCAATGCTATAGTCTCATGCTCCAAAACTCTTCTCTTCTTGGTTAGGATTTCCTTTAGGAATTTGGCATATGATGGCATTTCCTGGATGGATTCAACAAAAGGAACATTTATGTATAGCTTCTTCAGGATTTCCAAGAACTTTCCATATTGCTGGTCTTGTCTTGCCTTGATTAACCTTTGAGGGAAAGGTACTTTGTCAAAAACCCTTGGATTTGCTTCAATTTGTGGGCTTGAATTCCTGATTTCCTCACTTGGTTGTTCACTTGACTTTTTAGCAACTCTTGAGTCTGAATTGGCTTGATTATCATCAACTTTCTTCGTTGGTTCCTCCACCATTTTTCCACTTCTGAGCTGGATGTCCTTTGTTTGCTCCTTTGGATTCATCTCTAGCTGTCCAGGAAAGAATAAAGGAGGTCTAGCTGAAGTGTTAGATTGTTGAGCAACTTGGTTCCCAATGGTATCAAGTCTAGAATTCATTTTATGAATTGCCTCCTCCTGATTGCTTTGCTTCTTCAGTATTTGTTCTAGCATCTCCTCTATTTTTGAAAATTGAGAAGGTTGAGTTGGTGGTGGTTGCTCAAAAGGAGATCTTTGCACTTGACCACCTTGGGACTGATTTGGATATGAAAATTGTTGGTTTCTGGGCAAAATCCTTGGCTGCCAACTAGGATTCTGCATGGGTGGGGCTTGTTGACAATGATTTGCTTTGTAGGACAGGTATGGGTGATTCCTGTTCTCTGGAATGTAGAGTTCAGAAGGGGGATTAATTCCATAATTTCCCACAGCATTGATTTGGTCTACTGTTTGCTCCACTTGTTGCATAATCAAATTGCAATTTTCTGACACATGACCTTGATTCCCACATACACAGCACCTTGTCTCAGGATTAGAGGCCCTATTGCCATTGGGAGTCAAGTTCAATCTATCCAAAGTCTTGTACAACACCTCTTCAAATTGAGTTGACAATTGATTCACTAAATTGTCCATGGGTGGCCTCCTGGTTCTGTCATGGGTAAGGAAGTGGTGGTTCTTTGCAATATTCTCTATCAGTTGGTAAGCCTCATCTATATTTTTGGATGCAAAGATACCTCATGCTGCAGTGTCCAAAGCCACCTTGCTAGGGTAGTTCAATCCCTTATGAAAATAGTTGACTAGCTGCCACTTCTCAAAACCATGATGGGGACATGCCCTTAATAATCCTTGAAGCCTTTGCCAAGCCTCACAAATGTTTTCTTGATCCAACTGGTAGAATCTAACTATTTGATCCCTGAAGTTATCAGTTTTTGAAGGAGGAAAGAATTCTGAAAGAAACAATTGGACAATTGATTCCCAAGTGGCTACCTCTTCAGGATTCAATCCTTTAAACCATTTCTTGGCCTTGTCCTTGAGTGAGAAGGGAAATAATCTCATATACACTGCATTCATGGGGATATTATTGAAGTTCACAGTGCTGCATATCTCCTTGAAATTGTCCAAATGAGATGCTGGATCTTCAATCCCAAGTCCAGAAAATTGACTTTGCCTAATCATAGAAATTAAGGCTGGATTAACTTCAAAGTTTGCCACAGGTGCTAAGGCTCCTCCCCCTTGCTGATTCCTTGCATTGCTTGGTGAATAACAGTCCCTAAGAGTCCTAGGAGCTGCCATATTCTGATTCACACCTCTTTCCATTTCAGGGTTGTGTGCCTCTTCCCCAAAAACCCTTCTTCTAGCTTCTTCTCTTTGGATTCTTCTTCTTCTGTTAAAGACTCTCTCTGGTTCAGGTTCTGATAGGTATAGATCCTCTTGATGGTCCAAGTCCTGCATAAATTCAATTCAGAAGTATCAAATTCAAGAAAGAAATGAAAACTAGACAAAAATGAAAAGAAAGAAATGATAACTTGCAAAAACTGAAAATTGGCCTAACAAATAAACTAAAAACTAATCTAAAACTAATATAAACTATCTAAGTTAGCCTAATTGACCTCAAATCCCCGGCAACGGCGCCAAAAACTTGGTGGTGATGTTTGGGATTGAGTAGTGATAACTTGCTGAAATTAAAGAAAAGAGTCAATTTTTTCAATTTTTGGTCTCCCAACTCACTAGCTGCAAGTGCACAGGTAAGTTGTAATAGACTCAGGTTGTCGTATCCACAAAGATTTGAAGTATAAGACACCCTAAAACAATCTAGACTAGTTCTACTTAAGTGGCTAAAAATAGATTTTTAATTAGTAATGAAAACAGATTTTTTTAATGAAAAGTCAAATGATAACAGATTTTTGGGTTTTGGAAATTTATCAAAACTGAATTATAAATGCTAGAATGAAATCTAAAAAGGTTCAACTATCAATGAGGAAGGTTCTTCTAGGATTTGGGGTTCATCTAAATTAATTAAGGATGGAATGGAACAAGTTATCATTAAATGTCCAACTTTTGATTCAACTTGAAAATGGCTATTCCCACAGCTCAATTGGCCTCTAACTAAGCAATATATGAATATATAGTTGTTACCTATGTTGAATCAAAAGAGGGTCCTCACTGAAAATCAAGTTATCATTGGGCTCAAAAGAAAGTTCAATGCTGATTTTTGCAATTCAAGGAAGTTTGGAATGATAACTTGCAATTGTAATCATAAAAAGATGGAATCATTCCAATCAACCAAACCATGATAAATATACCCAATAATAGTACTTGTGTTCCATGATTCATCTCTGAATTCAAGGGAGATTTAAAATCAACCTCTCGGTTGCAAGGAAAAGTGAAATCCAACCAAAGTTCTATTTGATTGGGGTTAAAAGACATTCAAACTTTAATGGGAAATTCAGTGATTATCCAATGCTCCTTGGGTCATCTCTGACTCTCAAGAATGGCCTTAAAACTACCTCTCAGTAGTGGATTAAAATATGGCTTGATAATGGAAATCAGAATTCAAATGAAATTAGAAAACAAAAATCTGCAATTTGGGAAATCAACAATATTGATCAATGGAATTCAGCCCTGCCAATTGCTTCTTGACCCATCTCTGGACTGCAAGAAGTTCCTAAAGTACACCTCTCAGTGATTAGATAAAATAAGGATGTTAAATTGGCAAAATCAGATTCCAAAAGAAATTAGAAAACAGATTTCAGAATTAAAATTCAGAAATCAGATTTTGGAAAAAATCAGATTTGAATCCTGAATTGTCAAACATCTTGATTCATTTCTGAATAAGATCAGGGCATATATTAGCCTTTCAGTTGTTCAATTAATCCAATCCTTGATGACAATCAGATCCAAAGGCCTAGGAAACCAGATTCTGAAATTCAGAAATTTCAGATTCAAAATCAAACTTAAGGTAATGTTGAGAATAGATTTGAATCATGGAATGCCCAAATATTCATAACTCATTTCTGAATAAGATTAGGATGAAGACCAACCTTTCAATTGCTCAATTAATCAAGTCCAAAATGACAAATAGGTTCAAACAGTTCAGAAATCAGATAACCAGAAAAATAGAAACTAGAAATCAGTGGAAAAATCTGATTTGAGTCAAATGAATGTCCAAACAATCTTGATTCATTTCTGAACAAGATAGGGACAATAGCAACTTCCCAAGAACTCAATAAATCAGGTTAGAAATAAATAACAGATTCTACAGTCACAGGAATCAGATTCAGAAATTTTGAAAATCAGAAAATTGGGAATCAGAAATCAGATTGCAATAAAATGAAATCCAGGAATCTGATACTATCTCTTAATTCATTCTTGAAATATGATTAGATCAAACAGACTTCTCAGTCATCAATTACAAATGGATCTAATGATAGCACAGCATACATCGATACAAGATATTTCTGAAATCTGAAAACCAGGAATGAATTCAGTGCAGGTTTATAGTTCTGTCCATATCCATCCAAAACTAATCTAAACTAGTACCCTATCCTAGAAGAAATGGAGTTTAGCACCTCATATTTACAGAACTTGACATAAAAAGGAATGGGAAACATATACACATCATAATTCTTCAAGGCTCTCGGCAGCAGCTCTTCCAGCAATAGCAGCAGCTCCAGCAAGAAACCTCCTCCAAACCCTTGCTCAAACCCCTTAATGTCCAGCCCCCTTTTTCCTCCAAAAATTCCACCTTTTATATCACTCCTTTTCACCCTTTGATCGGCATCAGAATATTCTAATCCTCCTAATTAAGCCACCTGTCCACTGCCTGAAAGAATCTGCACTGCTGCAAACAGCTTTTGGTGCAGGAATTCAGTGGTCCCCCCCACCTTGTTCCACTTTTTGGCCACCTTTTCTCCCTGCTACAAAACCCAAACAGCAAGCATCAAAGCCTTTGAATGCTATTTTGACAAATAAAGATTAGGATAATGCTGGTAACTAGTTCAAATATCAGATGGGATTATGTGTTGTGCAGGAATGAAAACTTATATCGATATGAATGAATTCAAGGGCCCGGAATGATAACTTTATGGAAATCTTGGAAAATGTCCTAGTATTGGTGGTTCAAAGCAATTCAGGCATCACATTGATTAGAGTGACAAGTGAGTGAGGTCAGAAATCAAATATGAATGAGATTCCTAAGGAGTGATAACTTGAGTGCCCCAAAAACGATAACTTATATGACTTAAAAATGATAACTTGTGATAACTTGAGTTTTGATTATCCAAATGTGATGAAATTTGACCAGCAATGAGTTAGAACAATAGTAAGATGATTGCTTAAGGTCCATGTGCAGAATTAATGGTTTTGCATGCCGAGATGATAGAATTGCCCTTTAACGATAACTTGGCACTTGAAAAATTATAACTTGTTCAAATGGAATTAAAACTTTGCACAAGTTGAGATGTAACTATCCAAATATGATTTATACTTGATAATGATGGATTTAGGGCAAGAAAACCATTGAAATCAGTTCATTCAAAATAATGATAACTTGTCCTCAAAATGATAACTTGGCATAGAATTTAAATATTAATGGATTTTGGCATTTCAGAACCTCTATGCATATGGAAATAAGTATGAAATGAGGAATATCAACTAGTTATCACAATGTTTGCATTCCATGTATAATTGGCCCAAAAATAGGCAAAAGTGGGACTCGATATGTATGAATTTCATCTAGAATGGGTTAGAAATATGTAGTGATCAGCAAGTGATCAAGTTGTTGAAGAGATTTGGAATGGATGAATGCAAACCAAGTTCAACTCCCATGATCACTACAACAAAGTTAGATAAAGATGATAAAGGTAAATCTATTGATCAAAAGAAATATAGAGGTATGATTGGTAGTTTACTTTATTTGATGGCATCGAGGCCGGATATAATGTTTAGTGTATGCTTGTGTGCAAGATTTCAATCCGCACCTAAGGAATCACACTTAGTTGTTGTTAAAAGAATACTACGTTATTTGAAGCATACTTATGATCTAGGCATTTGGTATGATAGGAACTCATCTTTTGATTTACATGCATATACCGATGCGGATTTTGCCGGATGTAAAGTTGATAGGAAAAGCACTAGTGGGATGTGTTGCTTTCTTGGTAGCTCTCTCATTTCTTGGGCTAGCAAAAAGCAAAATTCCATCGCCCTCTCTACCGCTAAAGCCGATTATATTGCAGCCGGTAGTTATTGTGCACAAATATTATGGGTGAAACAACAACTTCTTGATTATGGTATAAGTTGTTCAAGTGTACCCATGAAGTGCGATAACACAAGTGCAATAGAAATGACTAAAAATCCAATCCAACACTCTAGAACTAAACATATTAATCTGCGTTACCATTTCATTAGAGAACATGTGACACTCAAAGACATTGCTATTGAACATGTGTCTACCGAAATTCAACTTGGGGATATATTCACGAAACCCTTAAGTGAGGAGAGATTTTGTATGCTTAGACGTGAACTTGGAATGTTAGGAACCTAATTGCCTATCAATTCAACTCATAAGTGACTTGGTTATGCAAGTATCATTTGTGAATCGAATTGAACATCAAAATTGTGTTGCACAACACATATATCTAAATCGGTCGTCCGTTTTTCATAACGGTCGATCGTTAATGCGCTGGTCGGACGACCGATAAGTCAGCAAATGACCGATTCTGTTTCAATTCCCGAACGGTCGCTCGAAACTGTTTCGGTCGACCGATAAAAATAAAATGTATTAAGCATAAATATCTTCGAGATAATGGTCGCCCGATATGAAATCGGTCGACCATTTTTAATGCGATATAAAAACTAGATCGAAAAATTTTTTCCCCAAATTCTCGAATCGGTCGACCTTGAATCCTCCGCCGCCCGATTCGTCGCCAACGATCCTCTGCATTCCGTCGGCGATCTCTCTCGCCGGTGAATCCTTCCGCCATCGCCGTCGCCGCAGTGCAGTCACCGTCCCCATCGCCGCTGCGGACACTATTTCCGCCACGCGCCGCCGCCATTTTCGCCGATCGGAACAAACTTCAATTTCGTCAATCACAACCGCCGCTGCTTCCGCTCAACACTGGCGAACCTGATTAAGGACGATTCATAGATCCCTCCACATTCAATGTGAGTTAGAAACTATTAACAAGGAATCGAATTTGATTCGAAATGTTCATGCCCTGATCTCGAATTTCTTGATCAATTGACAGGTGTTCCATTTTATATCGGATCAATCTTTGGTATCTCACACCTTCTTCAATTGTGTGTCAATTCTGTTGTCTAAAACTTTTGTTGTCGACGTGTTCCATATCGTAAGAAACAAACGATATATTGTTATATTCTGGACAAAAACTGTCGTCCGTTTCTCATATCGGATGACCGTTTCTCCACCTGCTAACAATATATTGCGTGTTCTGGACAAAACCGGTCGACCGTTTCTCATAAAGGTCGACCGTTTCTATCCTTCCGCATCATTTCTTATCATTCCTTACTCCCAAACATTTGATCTTGTCCAAATGCCACCACGGAAGAAGACATGTGCTGGTCCTCGCAAGAGGAAGAAACTAGCATCATCTTCTCGTTTATCATCGGACTCTCCACCAACACCTCCTCGCGATTTCAACTCTTCTCTCTTTGTTAACGCTTCCATTGCATCTTCTTTTGAGACCTTATATTCTACTAGGGAGGTAGCACATGGCATGCGAGTAGATTGGTCGTCCCTTAATATGTGCATGCTTCACGATCTCTTTGACGGGATCAGTTGGATTCCCCTCCTTGACGTCAAGGAACCAGTCTATCCTAGGTTGGTCCGACTTTTCTACGCCAACTTATCTTTCTCAGAGTCCAAATCTACTGTGACATCTCACGTACTAGGTCATACCATCAAACTTACTGATTCATTGATTTGTGAGATTTTTAATGTCCCAAATCGAGGACTCTTAAACATTGTATCCCATAGGTGGCCCACGGACATTTGTATAGATGACGCTCTTGAAGTTGTCTTTCGTGGTGAAGTGCATAGCTTTCCCATCAAAGGGCTTCTAAAGAAGTTGTCTCCTCCACTTCTTGTTGCCTACCATATCATTAGTCATATCATCTTCCCTCGCTCTGGCCATTTTACTGATATGACTTTCCATGACCTACGACTTCTTTATTGTCTTCTTCGACATGATTTTCCTCCAGTTAACTTTGGTGCGTATATGATTTATCATTTCATCTTCACCAAAGAAAGGATCGATTCCAGAAAATCCCATAACATGATCCTTCACTTTGGCTCTTTTCTCACTCGCATCTTTCGTCATAAACGCATTCCTATTCCTGAGGGTGAGTTGTCCCTTTCTGAGAGATCGACCGATATCATTGGAAAGGGTACATTGAAACGAAAGGGTCTTGCCTTTGTCAATGAAGAATGGTTCTTTTCCACTTAAGACCAAGATGATCAGGACTCGGATTCCGATAATGAGGCCGGCACCGAGGCTCCCACGCAGGCTCCTTCGCGGGCTCCCGGACCTTCTTCACGTGCGCCGATGAGAGGTTGGGGCTCAGTACCGACACGTAGTGAGTGGGATGAGATGGTAGCGCGCATTGACCGCATAGAGCTTGATCAGCGCCGCCAACAGGAGTGTATGTTTGCATTTTTTCGATCTCAGGGGTTCGACACTTCTCCCTATGAACAGGTTGCACCCCCGCCCGATGACGCTCCGGGTGTCTAGTTTCTCATTATGTTAGTGACGGATATCTAGTTTATCTTTATGTTAGCTTTTTGTTGTTTCCTCCTTTTTTTATGTTGTCAAAAGGGGGAGAAGGAATGTATGTGACGATGTATGACTTTATCATTATGTATGACATTAACATTATCATTATGTATAACATTATTGTTATGTTTATGAGATGTGTTCACTGCTCATGTTTATAATGTGGATTGTATTATGATATTTACAAAAAGAAGTTATGCTTTGATTAAGGGGGAGTAATGATATATGCAAGCATGAATTTAGGGGGAGGAATTTATAATTTTGATATTTTGATTACCTTCTCGTCACTTTGTTTGTCATCATAAAACAGGAGGAGATTGTTGGTCTCAAGACCATATATCATGTATTTTGATGATAGCAAACAAGGAAGATGATGTACTAATTATGCTTAAAGTGATAGCATGAACAGGGTTAACATTTTTCGAAGAAAAATAGCCGAAGTTTTTATCTGCAGAAAAAATGGACAACCGATTTGTAACCGGTCGACCGTTATGACAGATAATGGTCGACCGAAATAAATGATGGAGCATCGGCTAATCACAGAATAGAACAACCGTGGAAAAATGGACGACCAATTTATAATCGGTCGACCGTCATGAAGAAAATGGACGACCGAAATAAAAGACTGGATCGTCCGCTAATCACAGAATGGAACAATCGTGGAAAAATGGTCATGAAGAAAATGGATGACCGAAATAGAAGAATGTATCATCCGCTAATCACAGAATGGAATGAACTTCAGAATCGGGCGACCTATTCAATATCGGGCGACCGTTATGAAATCAGGAACGGTTATAATTCTTCTACGACCTACTATCAACAGTAAACTGCACAGAAAAGACAAAATAATGGATATAATTTTTTAATAAACGGACGACCAATTTGGTAATGGGCGACCGCTGGAGAATCGACAGAGAGAATAACGACTAGTTACTGTGTAAAACGGACAACCGATACCAAAACGGTCGATCGTTATAGAGCTGACAGCACAATCTTTTTGAATTATTTTACAACGGCCAAATTTTCAAGAGAAGCCTATAAAAGGGATCCAAAAGATTGAAGGAACATCAACTAAGCAAGGCAAATCATTCTAGAGATCCCTTCAAATCCAAAGCATTTTTCATGAGCCAAAGTTGCAAATCATCCCTTCCCTCTTCTAGTTTCTTAGTGAGAATACTATTTGTAAGAAGAAGAGTCTTGGAGGGTTTCTTAGATAGTTTTTGAGAGCTCCTTGTAAGAAGAGGTGTGCCTTACCTCTTGAGCGAAGAAGAAGGCGTTGTGGTGTATAAAGGGTTTATTCTCTCCCTATAAGAAAAGAGAAGGATAGTGAATCTCCGACGGTCTCAAGGTTGAGAAGTCGAAGCGGGGACGTAGGCCAAGGAGTTGGGTTGAACCTCGTCAACATATCACGTCTTTCTCTTCTCTTACTTATCTTGCTGTTATTACCTATCCTTTACTTGCGTGTGATCGTATTCACCTTGAATTTATTTCAACGTTGTTTTCGATTCTAAATTTTTATACACCAATTCACCCCCCCCCCCCCCTCTTGGTGCTTTCGATCCTACAAATCTCCCCTCCTTAACATCAATGACAGCTCCAGCAGTGGCAAGAAAAGGTCTTCCAAGCAAGATGGGTGTATTCAAATCCTCATCCATATCCAAAACCACAAAGTCCACTGGTATATAGAATTTTCCAACCTTTAGGGGTATGTTCTTAATGATTCCATGGGGATATTTGATGGAACTATCAGCCAGCTGAAGAGACATGTTGGTGGGCTTCATATCTCCTACTTCAAGTTTCCTGCATAGGGACAAGGGTATAACACTTACAGAAGCACCCAAGTCACACATGGTCCTTTGATTTTTTCTATTTCCTATCTCACATGGAATGGAGAAACTCCCTGGATCTTTTAACTTAAGAGGTAACTTATTTTGAATTATTGCAGAAGCCTCTTCAATTAGTGCAATAGTCTCACATTCCACAATTCTCCTCTTCTTGGTTAGGATTTCCTTCAAAAATTTTGCATATGAAGGCATCTCTTGAATGGCTTCAACAAATGGCACATTGATGTATAGCTTCTTCAAGATTTCTAAAAATCTTCCATATTGCTGATCCTTCTTGGCCTTCACTAATCTTTGAGGGAAAGGCACTTTGTCAAAAATCCTTCCATTGGCTTCATTTTGAAAGTTCCTTTTCTGATTCCTCACAGCAGCCTCTTCAATTCCCTTTTCTTTAGGTTCTGGACAGGAGCTTTCCTCAGCTGAATTGCCTTCCACATTCTTGGAGTTTGGACTCTCTTGAGCTAGATTGGCTTCTACATTTTGCATTGGCTCTTCCACTCCTGAGTTGGATTGCCTTGGCTTGATCTTTAGGGTTCACCTCTGGCTGTCCAGGAAAGAATAAAGGGGGTCTTGCTGAAGTGCTGGCCTACTGAGCAATCTGATTTTCCAGCATCTTTTGATTGGCACTCATGTTTTCAAGTCTCGAGTTGATCTTCAATATTTCTTCTCCTTGGCTGTCCTGCTTCTTCAAGATTTGTTGTAGCATCTCCTTCATTTCAGTTTGGAATTGGAAAGCTTGACTTTGAGGAGGCTGCTCATAGGGGGTCCTTTGCATTGGAACATTTGAATTCTGATTTCCATATGGAGGTGGCTGATTCCTTGGCAAAATCTTGGGCTGCCAACTAGAATTATGCATTGGTGCCCCTTGATAATGATTGGCCTTGTAGGAGAAGTAAGGATGGTTCCTATTCTCTGGAGTATAGAATTCAGAAGGGGGTTTTGCTCCATAATTTCCCACTGCATTGACTGGATCAATGGTTTGCTCATATTGTTGCATTATAAGGTTGCAACTTTCTGTGGCATGGCCTTGATTACCACACACATCACATCTGGATTCAAGGGTGGAAGCATTGCTAGCATTAGGGGTGAGATTCAGCTTTTCCAAGGTCTTGTATAGCACCTCTTCAAGTTGGGATGACAAGTTGTTCACTGAATCCTGGACAGGAGGTCTTCTTGTCCTGTCATGGGTAAGAAAGTGATGATTCTTTGCAATATTCTCTATCAATTGATAGGCTTCATCAATATTCTTTGATGCAAAGATGCCTCCAGCAGCTGTGTCGAGTGCAACCTTGGATGGATAATTCAGCCCCTTATGGAAGTAATTAACAAGTTGCCACTTCTTAAAATCAAGGTGTGGACATGCCCTCAACAGCCCCTGAAGTCTTTGCCATGCATCACAAATATTTTCCTGATCCAATTGATAGAACCAGACTATTTGATCCCTAAAGTTGTCAGTCTTGGAAGGAGGGAAGAATTCTGAAAGAAACAATTGCATAATTGATTCCCAAGTGGCCAGTTCTTCAAGTTTGAGGGTCTTATACCAAATTTTGGACTTGTCCTTGAGTGAAAAAGGGAATAGCCTCATGTAGACAGAATTCATTGGAGTGTTGTTGAAATGGACTGTGCTGCAAATCTCCTTGAAGTTGTCCAAATGTGAGGCTAGATTCTCAACCCCTAATCCAAAAAATTGGTACCGTCTAATCATAGTGATAAGTGCTGGATTGACTTCAAAGTTTGCCACAGGTGCTAAGCCTCCATCTCCCATTTGATTCCTGACATTGCTAGGTGAATAGCAATCCTTCAAAGTCCTTGGTGCAGCCATATTGCCTTGCTCCTCTTCTTCTTCTTCTTCAAATATTCTTCTCCTTGCTTCAAGCCTTTGCAATCTCCTTCTTCTTAGAAATCTTGTTTCAGGCTCAGGATCTGATTGGTAATATTCCTCTTGATTGTCCAAATCCTGCATAAATGAATTCAGAAGTATCAAATTGAGAAAAGAAAGAAAACTAGACAAAAATTGAAAATTGGGAATGATAACTTGCAAAAATTGAAAATTGGCCTAACAAATGGAGTAAAAACTAATCTAAACTATCTAAGTTAGTCTAATTGACCTCAAATCCCCGGCAACGGTGCCAAAAACTTGATAGTGAAATTGAGGGGTTTAGTGATAACTTGCTGAATTTTGGGTCAAAAGTTCATTTTTCCAATTTTTGTTTCAACTCCCTAACTCACTCTCTACTGCAGTGCACAGGTCAATTGTAGTAACCCTAAATGTTGTATCCACAGTGATTTGAAGTCCTACACTACCTAAAAATAATTTAGACCAATCCTATTTAAAGTGGCAAAAACAGATTTTTAAAGAAAGTGAAAACAGGTTTTTTTAGGAATGCAGAATGATAACTTGATGTGGATTGCTGCAAAGTTAATTAAACTGAATTGCAAATGTTAATCTAGAGTCTAAAAGGGTTTAACTATCAATGAGGAAGGTCCTCCTAGGATTTGGGGTTCATCTAATTTAATTATGGATGGAAATGGACAAGTTATCACTTTTTAGTCAAATCTAATTCAACTTTTAAAATGGTTGTTTTCACAGCTCAATTAAACTAGAACTAAACATTATATTGTCATGTGATTGTTAGCCAAGATGAATTAGAAATGGATCCTCATTGAAAACCAAGTTATCATTAGGTACAAATCAAGCCACTTGCTAATTTTTTGGAAATTTCACTAAAATCTGAAATGATAACTTCAAGGTATGGTTACAAAATAATGAAATCACTTCAATTTGCTTGGAAGGAATGAAACTTATCCAATAATAGTGCTAGTGTTCCTTGGTTTATCTCTAAACTACAAGAGGACCTTGATTCAACTTATCAGCTGCAATTAAAAATGAAGTCCACACTTAACACTAATTAGTTGGAACCAACATGCATAGATTCACAACTTGGGAAATCATAAATTGTCATTGCTCCTTGGCTCATCTATGAATTTCAAGGAAGGCCTCAAAACCATCTCTCAATGGTGGATTGAAGTGGGGCTTAACAATGGACGATTAGATTTCCTAAATTCAGGGAAATCAGCAATCAACAATGCATAAAAATTAGAAAACCTAATGATAAGTGCAGAATTGAATCATAGGATTGTCATAGTTTCTTAATTCAATCCTGAACAAGATTGGGATATATGACAACCTCTCAATTGCTCAATTAATTCAGTTCCCAAGTGACAAGCAGATTCAATAATTCTGAAAAAAAATCAAAAATCAGATTGGTTCAGAATTCAGAAATAAAAATCAGAAATCAGATTATCAACTAGTTTGGAGTTCAGGACTTGTCAAGGTTTCTTAATTCATTTCTGAACAAAGATTAAACCACATGATAACTTAGTTGCAATGCAAATAGGGTATTCCAATGACAAGACTAGATCCATAACAGTTCAGATTCAGAATCTTAGAAAATCAGAATTTAGGAAGTTCAGAAATCAAGAAAATAGAAATCAGATTTTCAATACAAAAAGGAATCCAGAAACTTGGCATGGGTTCTTTGCTCATTTCTAAATAAAGATTGGACCAAATGACAACTTCTCAGTTGTAAATACAAGTAGGGTCTTCCAGTGACAAGATCAGATTCATTACAATCAGCTTAAAAAATCAAATGATTCAGTGCAGGAAAATTGAACTTGTCTTTAATCCATCCACAATATACATTAGACTACTACCCTATCCTAGAAAGCATGGGATTTAGCTTCTCATATGTACAGAATCAGATACAAAATGTAATAAAGAACAAAAGGAAGTCATCTGGATTAACGCTTGTCGAGAGATGTCCTTGCAGCCTTCAGCTCCCCCTCCAAAACCTTCCTGCCTTCCCTTTTTGCTCCTTGACTCCAATGGCCAGCCCCTCTCGCTTCTCCAGAAATTCCCTCATATATATGAGTCATCTCCACCCTTTGATCAGCATTAGAAAGTTCTATTCTCTTGAGTTTAGCCATCTGTCCAATGGTCCTTGCATTCTAGCTGACTTCAGTAGCTTTAGGACAGCAAAGGAGTGGTCCCCCCACCTTTTTCCACCTTTTTTCAACTTGTTTTCCCTGCTATAAAGCCCAAAACAGCAAGCATCAAGATCCTAAAATGAGATTTTAACAAATAAGGATTATGATAATGATAGTTGCCAGCTCAAACATCAAATGGGATTTGGTTTGTGCAAGATTGGAAATCTATATGAAAAATTGATAGTTTTGGAACCCGGAAATAATAACTTTGCACTAATCATGAAATTTATCCAACTACAAGTGGTTCAAGGCATTAGAAGCATCCAAGGAATTAATATAGCAAGTGAATAAGGTCAGAAATCAAATGTGGATAAGATTTCATAGGAATGATAACTTGGGTGCCAAAACGATAAGTTAATTGTCGTAAAAATGATAACTTGTCATAACTTTGGTTGTGGTTATCCAAATGAGGTCAAATTTGAACAGCAATGAGTTAGGACAATAATATAATGATTGCTTAAGGCCTTTGTGCAGAATTAATGGTTTTGCATGTCGAAATGACAGAATAGCCCTTTAACGATAACTTGGCAAAGGAAAAATGATAACTTGTTCAAATGGACTTAAAACTTTGCACAAGCTGGGATATGACCATCCACATATGATTCATACATGATAATAGTGGATTTAGGGCAAGAAAATTATTAAAAATCAGTTCACTCAAAATAATGATAACTTGGCCATTGGAGTGATAACTTGTCCTAAAAATGATAACTTGGCATAGAATTGAATTATTTATGGATTTTGACAATTCAGAACATCTATGAACATGGAATTAAGTCTAAAATGAAGAATATCAACTAGTTATTACAATATATGGATTCCAAGCATAATTGATTAAAAGTTAGGCAATTTGAGGCTCGATATGAATGAAATGCATCTAAAATGGGATAGAAACTCATAGTGATCAGCTAGTGATATGCCTTCACCCTCTAAAAAAATTGCTAGTCAATCATCCATCCCGCCTGAAAAATTACCACAAGAAATGCACTCGACATCCCGTTCGACTCCTGCGTCTTCCCCCCATACATCTGTCCACTCTGAGGACAAAGATGCTAATCTCATTTATCCTCCTGAAGAAATTATTTTATCTTCTTCCCAACAGTGACGCCAGTACTGTTCTCTCTTGGCATGCCCTTTCCTCTCGACGAAATTTGCAGATTATGATGTTTTGTTCTCCCTTGGCTTCCTCGAAGACATAGAGGCGCTCCACCGAAATGATGGGCGCTCAAGACTTCTTTATGTCTGTCTATCCTACCTACCCTCGTCTCGTCCTAGAATTTCTCAACTCTTACAAGGATGACAAACAACTAGAGAACATCTCTTTTCACCTCTTTAACAAGACTTCTAGTGGTCATACCAAAAGCTCAGTCAAGTCCTCGCCTTGCCTCATTTCCCCGGACGCCTAACTCCCCAACATTTCAACACCCAAGGCATCCTGGTCGAGAGGGCAAGAGCACGAACTTCCGCGATCTCCAACCCAATCATCAGATATTTTCATCGCCTGATCTCATCCACTATCTTGGGGAGGGCAAACATAGAGTCTCATATCATAGATTCTGATATGTTCATCATTGACGCACTTTTTTATGGAAAGAAAGTGAACCTCTTGGAACATCTACTGTCAAATTGGAATAAATGCGTTAAAATGAAGTTCTGCTATTCAAATATTTCAGAAACCTTGTGTTGACATGAATCATATGAACCCCTACTGAAAATGTTTGAATTGCCCTCCAGCCCTTAGCTAGGAAACATCATGGAGTGCATTATTTACCCCTCATTCTGTCTACCTAATATGCCTGAATGTCAATATTTCAAAGATTTTACAAACTTTAATTTTGATACCTGGCATGACATCAAAGCCCATCACTAAATATTGGATAGTCCTTTACATGCTATTTCTTAAGCTCATTCATACATTCAATGATTTGTCACTTGCTCGAAAACTACTAATCAACATTTTGAAATACTAAAATACATTTAATGATGTGTAATATCTCTCCCTTTGCATGATGGGAACTTTTCCTTTGTTTTCAATAAAAGCCCAAGTACCCATCCTATTATTCTAGGAAGAACCGATGGGAAATGTTGTGGGACCATTATTTCAAAAAAAAGTGTTTCGAATAAATAAAGCTCCAATAACTACTCCACTGTCTACCCAGTTTAGGGAAGACAAGAGTATGCCCCCTGGGCACCACTAGGACCTTATGCTCATTATTCTCGGAAGAAAAGCTTGGGATTGTTGAGTGGAACCATCTGAGCTAAAATTTTACTTCATTCCATCATCCAACTGAAGAGCTATTGCACATGAAACCAAAGAATAATTGAAAATGAATAAGTCGGTTAGTGCCTTTTTAGAATGAGGACAAACATTGTTGTATGAATATTTCTAGGGAATTTATATGTAGATGACCATCCAATAGGGAGCTTGTGTATCCCATCAATAGGGAGCTATTGTGAATATTTATTTGGTGACATTATCAAGGCAGTCTTAAAAAAAACTAAAAAAGGGTTAATGGCAGACAGGCGATGTCAGGGAAAGGAATGAGGAATTATGATGCATGCTCATGATGTGCTCCAGGCCTAAATTTTTAGTTGAATTACTTGAGGACAAGCAAAACTTTAGATCTGGGGGGAGTTGATGTGGAGATTTATGGCTTATATTTTCACCATTATTTCGCATGCATGTAGTATCTATCATATGATTATTTTCTCATGTAGACATATGCATGGCACTAATTCAACACATTTCAAATATTCTCCACATGAACTCGCAATATTACAAATAAGTGTCTCTGCCAGCCTGAGAATTCACTTGGATAAATGCCCTTTTTTTGTAGGCGGGTGATGAGCCCAAGGAGATCAAGTAGAAGCGGCTGAACCATACACTATTTTCTGCCCTAAGGATTGGTGGATTGCTATCGGGCTAAAGAAGAGGCCTAATATTTTAAAATAGATTAGACTCCAAATTTACCATATTTTACATTGAAAATGTTTATGTTTCTTCTTCGATCACATGAAAATCCAAACTTCTATAAATAGAAATGTTTGACAGTCATAAACAACTTATGCTAGGGCCTATCATCAGAGCTTTGAAGCCATGAATGTGAGAGAAATTTAGGAGCACATCAAGGGAATTTTTCAGGGTACACTCCGAAGGAGGATCGCGTACCCATCAACGATCTTCAAATCATGAGTGAAGTAACTCTACTCATAATCTATTAATTATCTGGATGCATACGCCATGGTACATTCAATTTGCATTAAAGCACAAGCCAAGTCTTTTTAGGATGCATCGTTATATGTAACATCCCCATTAGCGTTAGAAGAATTCTGCACGATACTATTCTCACACACTCATTAAGCATATTACATATGATATCAGATTCATTTCACTTGCACCTTTGTATATGGTGGAGTGTGATCACATAGGATGTTAAGTCCCTTGATGTAGGAGGCATGCTTTAAATTAGTCCTACATATATAAGTCACGACAAAAATATTATATACATATTGGAACATAGCTTTGAGTATGTGTAACATGTTTTGGGCATGCCAATGTCCAAAACAGACAATATCATGTGTTACTTTGGGATATTACATTGATGCTTCACAGTGATTATAGGTAATCGCGACATTATGTCATGTGTTTTAATTGATTTCTCGTTCTACACATTATGTTATATATTCAAACTTTTCATGCCACTAGAAGACCCAAAAAGAATCATTGGGTTATTATTTGTCCATTATTAGTGATTTTGAGTATGGATTGGTTGTCATATTATCATTCTTATATACGTTAACAATATAAGGTAGTTACATCTTCACTTGAAAATGGACAACCTTTTCACTTTATCAGAGATCGGGAATAAAGTGATATTTTTAATATCCTATATGCATGCTAACAAGTTACATAGTAAAGGATGTGGGGGACTCTTAATCATTTTAGTTTGGATAAAAAAGAAGAAATAAGTTTGAATGATATTCCTATTACTAAGGAGTTTCTAGATATACTTTTAGAAGAGTTGCTTGGCTTCCACCCTACTAGAGAATTTGACTTCTCTATCGATATTCTCTTTGGAACATTCCTATTCCTAAAGTTTTTTGTTGTATGACACTTGAAAAACTAAAGGAATTGTAAAAGCTACTGCAAGAGCATTTAGATAAGGGATTTATTAGATCATTTGTATTACTATAGGGAGCTCCAATCTTACTCATCAAGAAGATTAATGATGAGTCTCTCATATTGTGCATTGATATACGACTAAATTGAGTGATTTTGGAGAATAAATATCCCTTCCCAAGAATTGATTATTTTTTTTATTAACTACAACGTGCCTATGTAGTTTTCATGATTGATATCATAGATTTGGATCCATGAATTAAAAATGAAAGAAGGTGATATTCATAAGATTTCTTTTAGAACATGATATGATCATTCTGAATTTTTTGTAATGTTATTTGGGTTAACTAATGCACCAACTACGTTTATAGATATAATGTATCGAATCTTAAGGGCGCTCTTAGATCAGTTTGTGATGATCTTTATCGATTATATTTAATATATTCCATGAGCCAAGTATAACATGAAGAACACTTTATTAGTGATTATCTTTATCGATGATACTTGATATATTCCAAGAACCAAGTAGAGTGTGAAGAACATTTGAAGACTATATTACAAAGGCTATGGGAACAATAATTACATGACAACTTCAGCGAATGTGAGTTTTGACTTGACCATGTAGTGTTCTTGGGTCACGTCATTTCCAAGAAAGGCATATCAATCGATTCATCTAAATTTGTCATTGCAGTCCATTGGGAGGGACTAACTACAATTATAGAAGTTGGAATATTTTTGGGTTTAGCTAAATATTATAAAAGATTTGTTGAATGATTTTCCCATTGTCACTACTCTCACAAAGTTAATAAGCAAGAATACCAAATTCATATAGTCTGCTTAATTAATGTGACAATAGTTTTCAAGAACTCAAGTGAAGAAAAATAACCTTCCTATTTTAATAATTTCCTCAAATACTAATGGGTTTGTTACATATAATGATGCATCCTCCAAGGACTTGGATTGTGTTTTAATGCAAATTAGATGTACGGTGGCTTATGCATCCAGATAATTAATAGATTATGAGTAGATTTACGTCATTCATGACCTGAAAATAGTTGTAATAATTTGTGTTGAAAATTTGAAGAATGTATGGAACAACATTTGAAGTATATATCAATACTTATTCTCACAAGAAATTAAATAGACAAAGAAAATGTATGGACCTCTCAAAATAATTTGATTGTTCAATGTTATTCTACTAATACGAACATGGTAGGAGATACTTGAAGAAGAAAATTAGTTAATATGATGGTAAGAGAATGACAACTTTGTGGAAGAATAAAAAGATTCATATTTTAAATTTACAGATATGACTCCTAATAAAGTTTTAGGTACAATAAAATTGGAATTCATACTTCTACATCTAATTAAAAAAGTTTGGCTAAATGATTCTAAATTGCTAGCACTTCTAACTACAAGAGAAAAACAAAAGAAATTTGAATTTTCAAGTACATGAGAAATTTGATTTCGGAGAACATACAAATAAATTGCTCATCAAAGTAATAAAATATAAAAAAGAACATGGAAAAGAATATTGTTAACATCTAAGCATTTATTAGGGGATATGGAGTTTTAAATATACCAAAAATGTTGTTTATAATGAGATTTAAAAGTTGAAGACCAGGGAGGAAAAAAGGAAATAATTTAAAATAAGAAAAAGAAAAGAAAAGTTATTAGTTGGAGGAAATGAATAAAAATGAAAACATAATATATTAATAAAATAATAAAATAGAAGAGAATTATAGATGAAAAAATTAAAATTTATTTAATAAAATAAATTACTTTTTAAACTAACATCTGCTAACAAATAAGAATTATTAAATTAATTTAATCATTTGTTGTAATAATTTATATATTACAATATTATTAAAAATACACAAGTAATATTATTATATAAAATTTTGGTTGGATTAGTTAAAATCTATTTAAATTGTGACCGGATTGACATCGAATTTTTTTTTTGTAGATATCCCTATGATTTCCAATGTTCAAGACTACTGGAACCTAATTAATCCGGAGTCAAAGTGTAACAACCCAAAATTTTGGACCAAGGGTATTTGAGCACGTTTACTAAAACCCTATTGTTATCCTATATAAAGGTCTAACAACCTTGAAATCTTATTTTTATCTTCCCTCCTAAGGTAGCGGTCATGCCCGTTGTTCTTCATAAAAGAATATTAATGTTATATGAAGATTAATATCATTAGGGCAAGAACAAGAAGATCTGGAGGTTTATAAATGATGAAAAATGATGCAAGATGATTAGGGAATGGGGTTTATATTTAAAACTTAAAGGTATGTAAAGGGAATTCAACCCCTTTCTCCCCTTGAATGATGCTTTTGTTTGGATTGTGCGTTTCAAGAACACCCTATTCTTGATAGAAATTTTGATTGAAAGTTACATGATTGATGTTGCATCTTAATCTATTTAAATTTGTGTGTATCTTTTTGCAAAAAGTATGTGAATAGGTTTAACTGATCCAAAAACTAAAAATAATAAATTGATAGAAAGCCCTCAAAGTCTAGCTTTCATAGAAATTTGAATCATCTGATTTGAAGATGTATAAAATAGTTATGATTAGAAAAGCAGACTACTATCATGATATCTTGGGTAACACCGAGATCAAATTGTATAACCTATCATAATTTAGAAATATTGAATTATGTTTGAAATTTATGAACAAGTTAAAGTTTGTTCTTTTTGGCTGTGTTTGGATGAAACTTTTCGCGAGAACATCACGAAATGTTTCCTAATGCCTTACGTGAAAAGTTTTCGTCATGTGACTTTGGCCAGAACATTTTGCAAAATGTTTTGGCCAAAAGTTCTTGCCGAAGGCAAGAACTTTTTTTTCTTCTTCTTTATGTCTTTTTAGCCGCAACTTTTGACCTTTCTTTTTTTTTTTCTTTCATCCATTTTTTAATTATTATGTAATATAAGTATATATAATTTAGTTATTTATTAATACAATTAGTCATATTATTAAATAAATTATTAAATGTAATTAATTAAAAGTTTACGCTCTAAATAATTCTAAATTATTTTATAATAAAAATGTTCAATTATTTTAATAAAAAATTATATTCTATTTGGATATTTGGATTTACTATAATATTTAAAATTATAATATTAATAATATTTAAAATATTTAATCAAATAATATAATAATTATCCAAACACCTACTAAAACTTATCCAAATAAATAATAATATAATAATAATAAAATAATAAATTATATTCTTAATTCTTACTTTTTATCCAAACACCTACTAAAACTTATCTATCAAATCAACTTTTTAAATCCCCATCATTACACTTTTTCATCCAAATACCAACCCAATTTTTTCTATCACATCAATTAGTTCTCGAGAACTAAAGTTTTCTCAATATTCCGTACCAAACACAGCCTTGGTGGCATTTGGAATCTTTTGAAGACAACAAGTATCAATGAAATTACTAATATTTTAGTGCCTCCTACGAGAATGCTATATAGAGAACAAATCTAGATAGTTGTATGAGTTTCTAGGATTAAATTCCAAAAGATAAAATTCATGATTTTTTTAAGTGATTCCTATGAAAGTCTATGTTCCAAGAAAATTAGAATCAATCAAATTCAACGTCTACACATTGAGTTATAGTTTTTTTGTTGAAGAGGTGTCAGAATTATTATAGAAGGAAAGTGATATATTATATTATTTATGTAAAGATTTGCTATGTTAATATTATGCATTTTTTGTAAATGTTTATGTTAATTCCAAATGCATTTATCTGATGATGTTTATGCTTAATGTTTATGACGAGTCTTGGGGAAAGCCCTAAAACTATGTTAGAACTTGGATCATGCCATACTTCATGATTTCCTTCTACATGTCCTTTATCTACGATAGATTCCCTAAATTTTATGTTTCAAGATGCCCAGATAATCTGTTAATGTTTTACAACTTGTTTCCAATGTTATGTATGATTGCTCCATGATATTTCCTCCAAAAGTATGTATTTTCGAAAGTCCCCAGAATGTGGAATGACCGTGCCAACATTAGGAATGACCATGGTCGAACGGGAAAGAAATAAGACAATGAAACGGCTCTATAACACACATGATGACACGGTCATAGTCGTTACAGGACAAAGTACAGTTGTGACCAACCTGGTCATGATTGAGCGAGAGGACTATGAAGGTGGCCAAGTGCCAACCCTCTATAACACTCGAAGCAGGATTGAACATGATCATGACCAACCAAGGCACGATTGTGAGCTAGAGGCTGAAGGGTATCAATTACTATAATGAGTAGGAATCCCAAGGATCACGATAGTGACCAAGCATTAGAATGGGTGTAACCAATGTGTCATGGTCGTGACCAAATAGGTTGATAGATGATGACTTAAAACTATTTTTTAATGTATATAGGTCATGTATGAATGTATATGACACATAGATATACGTAATGCGTGATCAACCTAATTATGTGAAAACATGAAGAAAGATTGATGTAAATATTTGATGTATTGATGACCATAATAAAGTATGAAATTAAAGAAAATGCCTTGACACTTATTAATATTAAAAAGTAAATGTCTTTCACCTTATGATGATTGAGACTTCTTAGGAAATAATACTATTATTTAAAAGGTATTTAAGTCCTCCTAGGTTCCGTTAGCTTGGTGGTAATAATTTTTCCCTGACCCTTCATTTAAGTAAAGATAAAAGATGGATACGAAGTAAATGTCTTCCACCTTATGGTGATTGAGACTTCTTTAAAAAATCATACCATCACCCAAAAGGTGTTTGACATTTCTAAGGGGTCTTTAACCAATATAATGATATCTCCATGTGCTGACGATTAAGCAAATATGAAGCATGCTATGTGATGAAGTTAATGAAAGTAAGCATTAAATGGAAAGAAGAGAGGTAAATTCCTTTCATCTTATGATTATTGAGATTTTTCGAATTATAATGCCATCGACTAAATGATGTTTGATATTTTTCATGTAAAGATGAAAGATGTCATATGTTAAAACTAATGAAAGTGAGGTCATAATGTACCCTCAATGATATCATATAATAATGAATGGAAGAAAGATGAATGAATGTCAAATGAAAAGTAAAAAATGAAAAGAAAAAGGATGTCAAGTATTAAATAAAAATGAAGGAGTTATAAAAATATTCCTAGAATGTATGCAGTATTAAAGAAGAAATGCAAGTATAAGCTAATTGCTATGTATGTTTATGAATGTATGATTCTATCGTATGATGTTTATAGGAAATAATGATCCTTAAGTTGAGAAGGTATGTTAAGTCTTAATGTTCCAATGTTATACTATGAATGATAAGTATGATGTCTTGTCATCTAAGGATCATGATATAGTTAATGACGTATGCATAATTATATGTTTATATTATTATGATGATGACATATGCATTGCATGTAGTATATAATATGTTATGATTCTAAATGAAAAAGTCTGCACTCTATACCTGTGTAGGTAAAGAATGTTAATTGGTGGATAATGACTTAGCTCATAATTAAGTGTTCCACATGCTTAGTGTAATGTCTTGTCATTAAAAAAGGGGTAAATACTTTAAAAAAGGTGTAAATATGTCAAAAAGGAAGGACATTTTTGTCTTTTGGTAAGCAAAAAAAAAATTAAAACGTTGAAAGGAGGAGAGAGTAAACCTATCATCTCCTCTTCCTGCCACCATGCCGCCCCCAACTGCTAACTTAGACGAGCCCAAGCCGCCACCACTTTCGGCGGCCCGATCTCCGCCATCTGACTTTTGTTTTTTGCGTGTGAGGTACCGTTGGAAAGAGGGCGACAAGATGAACATTTTGGCATTCGGTAAGAGATCATCGGTCCACTATACACGACGCAGCAAGCTTAGAACATGAGAGAAGGATGAGAGAAGGAGGCGATTCCGACTTCGATTCGCGTCGATCTTTCTCCTGGTGAGTTGTGCATCATCCTCAGATCGATTAGGTTCATTTTAAGTGGTTGTAAATGTGTTTGTGCTCCCAATCTTGTAGATGACCAAGATTGGAGTTTTTTGGCAACCTTTCCATCGAGTTCGATGATAGTGAAATTGTGTGTGTAGTGATAACTTGCTGGATTTTATGTAAAAAGTGTAATTTTTTCAATTTTTTTGGTTTCCCCAACTCACTAGCTGCAAGTGCACAAGTATGTTGTAGTAGACTCAGGTTGTCGTATCCACAAAGATTTTAAGTCTAAGACTCCATAAAATAATCCAGACTAGTTCTACTTAAGTGGCTAAAAATAGGAAATTAAAGGAATTGGAAAAAATAGATTTTTGATTATGCAGAATGATAACTATTTTTGGGGTTTTGAAAATTTGTCAAAACTGAATTATAAATGCTAGATTAAGGCTAGAAGGGTTTAACTATCAATGAAGAAGGTTCTCCTAAGAGTTGGGGTTCATCTAACTTAATTATGGATTGATTGGATCAAATTATCATTAAAAGTTCAAATCTGATTCAACCTTGGATATAGCTGCTCTCACAGCTCAATTGGCCCATAACTAATCAATATATTATCATATGATTGTTAGTTAGGTTGAATTAGAAGAGGATCCCCACTGAAAATCAAGTTATCATTACGCTCCAATTCAAGTTCATTGCTGATTTTGTCATTTTTTTATAAAAATCTAAAGTGATAACTTTTAAAGGCAATCACAAAATAAGGAAATCACTTCAGTTAGCTAAATAGGGATGAAATCTATACAATAATAGTTCTTGTGCTCCTTGATTCATCTCTGAATTTCAAGGGGATTAGAAATCAACCTCTCGGTTGCAATTGAAAATGAAACCCACACAAACTCTAATTAGTCGGAATTAAAGGGCATCCAATCTTAAATTGGGAATTCAACAATTGTCCATTGCTCCTTGGTTCATCTTTGAATGTTAAGGAACGCCTTAAGACTACCTCTCAGTAGTAGATTAAAATGGGGTTTAACAATGGAAATCAGATTCCAAAGAAATCAGAAAACAGAAATCAGCAAGATGATACACATGAAAATTCAGCAATGTTGTTCATTGGAATTCAGCATTGACCAATGGTTTCTTAATCCATTTCTGGACAATGAGAAATCCTTAAAGTTCACCTCTCAGTTGCTTGAATGAAATTAGGATTCAAATGGCAAAGCAGATTCCAAAAGAAATCAGAAAACAGATTTCAGCAATGCAAATTTCATAAATCAGATTGGGAAAAACAGCAAGAAAAATCAGCAATGCTATTCATCGGAATTCAGGACTTGCCAAATGCTTCTTGATTCCATCTCTGGATAACAAGAAATCCTTACGGTTCACCTTTCAGTGATCAAATGAAATTAGAGCTTCAATTGGCAAATCAGATTCCAATAGATTTCAGAAAACAAATTTCAAGAATACAGATTTCAGAAATCAGATTTGAAACATGTTTGAATCTTGAATTGTCAAAGTATCTTGATTCATTTTTGAACAAGATTGGGAACAATATCAACCTCTCAGTTACTCAATAAATCAAATCAATAAATAAAAAAATCAGATTCAGGGAATGCAGGAAATCAGAAATTAGAAATTAGATTTAAAATGGAATCCAGGAACTTGTCACTGATTCTTAATTCATATCTGAACAAAGGTTATATCAAATGACAACTTCTCAGTTATAGATACAAGTAGGACCTAACAATGACAAGAACAGATTCATTTCAATGCAGGAATCTAAAAATCAGAATTGATAATAGTGCAGGATTTAATTCAGTCCATATCCATCCACAATTAACCTAAACTACTACCCTATCCTAGGAGACATGGAATCTAGCTCCTCATAATTACAAACTTAGATACAAAATGGATTGAAGAACATGTACAAATCATCCTGGTTTGAAGCTTCTCGGCCAGAATTCCAGCAAGACAACAATTCAGCTTCAAACCCTTTGCTTCTTGGTGCAGAAACCCTTCTCCAAACCCTACAATGGTCTGCCTCCCCTTCTCTCCAGCAATTCCAGCTTTTATATGTCTTATGTCCACCCTTTGATCAGCATCAAAATGTTCTACTATGCCCTGATTATGCCATCTGTCCCTGCTTTGAATTTTCTTCTGCTGCAACAACTTTTCGGACAGAAAAAGTAGATGGTCCCCCCTACTTTTTCCTATTTGTGCAGCCTTATTGTACCTGCTGGATGGTCCACAACATTAAACATCAAAGCTCTTGAATAGGATTTAAACAAATAAATATTAAGACAGTGGTATATATCAGCTCAAACACCAAATAGGATTGGGTGTTGTGCAGGAATGAAAATCACAAATTAGAAGTGATAACTTATGGAACCCGGAACGATAACTTTGCAAATTTCATGAAAAGTGTACAAATATGAGTGGTTCAAAGCATTGAAGGCATCAAAGGGATTATGATAATAGAGGAATGAAGTCAGAAATCAAATATGGATGAGATTTCATAGAAATGATAACTTGGGTGCCAAAATGATAACTTGATTGCCTTAAAAATAATAACTTGTCATAACTTTTGTTGTGGTTATCCAAATGTGATCAAATTTGGACAGCAAAGAGTTAAGACAATAATATAATGAATTCCTAAGGCCTTCGTGCAGAATTAATAGTTTTGCATGTCGAAATGATAGAATTGCCCTTTAACGATAATTTGACATTGGAAAAATGATAACTTGTTCAAATGGACTTAAAATTTTGCACAAGTTGAGATGTGACCATCCAAATATAATTCATTCATGATAATAATGGATTTAGGGCAAGAAAATCATTGAAAATCAGTTCACTCAAAATAATGATAACTTGGCATATAGGAGTGATAACTTATCCTAAAAATGATAACTTGACATAGAATTTAAATATTTATGGATTTTGGCATTTCAGAACCTCTATGCACATATAATTAGGTATAGAATGAAGAATATCAACTAGTTATCACAATCTATGCATTTCAAACATATTTGGCCAAAAGTTGGCAAAAATGGGGCTCGATATGAATGAAATGCATCTAAAATGGGCTAGAAACTTATAGTGATCAGCTAGTGATCAAACTCCCCCAAGCTTAGCCTTTTGCTTGTCCTCAAGCAAAACATTCAAAAATTAAGAAAAAATTTGAATTTACCATCCACAAATGAATAGAAAAATCAGCTGAATAAGATCTAAATGAGTTTCCAACTTTGCTAACATTCCATCCCATTCTTTCCAATCCCAAATTCTAGCTGAGGAGTCACAAAGGTTAAAGCAAATTTAAGCCATGATAGAAGTACTAACATTAACTGATTTGGATTACAAGGATTGTCAACTTTACTAAAAGGTTTGAAACATAAATCTCATCATGAACAAATTTTTTTTTCATTGCTTAAGCAGGTTTGAAAACCTGACTTTTATTCATGAGGATGCAATAAACATGTTTGAACCTGATTTTTATTCATGCTGGTCACATGATAAAAATATTGGCTTTATTCAGGAGAGGTTCCTTTTTGGAATTTTCACTCTCTTTATTTATGTATGCATGCAATGCAAAATGCAACTTTTCACTTTTCCTTTTTCATTTTTCTTTTTCTATTCTGTTCATGAAGTGAGCAATGGTTCAAACTCAAGTATAGATTAGATCCTTAAATACAAATAGTCAAGATTTCCTATTTAATATGGCAGCAAGATCCTTGACTCCCTTCTAGACATCTTATACTTTCCAATTAATCAATGAATGTCATCTAGTGTTACCCACAAAAAGAAAAAAATTCAGCTGAAAATTCATTCAAATGCATCTGAATTTATAATGTCAATTAAAGCAAGAAGACTAATGGCCAAGTTGGCCACTTGGTATTGGAGTGTACCAACTGTCCTATGAAGTATTTCACCCATTTTAGAGTCAAAATAAAGGCAAGACTTGATTTGAACTCGAATAGTGATAACTAGTGATAATCGGGTGAAACTAATGATAACTTGGTCAAAACAATGATAACCTGGTGAAAAATGATATATGTACATTAAAACAGATTGAAAACATGGTTTAAAGGTTAGAAAAGAACTAGGTTTCCTCCCCCAAGCTTAGCCACAACACTGTCCACAGTGTTGAAAAGTTAAGGCAAGGGAGAGGGTTGGGAGGGTATGAAAGATAAGGAATTTTGCATTTGATCCCTTCCAATGGGTCTTGCATCTGAGTCTAAGTCTTCAGGTGTTCCATTCTTCATGAATTTCATCTAATCCTGCAGAGAAACAAGATAGATCAGTTGGGTATGCAATATCAAATTTTTAGATGCACAATTCAACAAGGTAATGGGATTCACTAAATTTGCACTGAAATTCAGCTAAGGTGGATTGGGACAACTGATATGCATTATGATTCAGATAATAATATGATGATTTCAGCATGAGATAAAAGATTATATCAGTTATCATTGGGATTTCAGTGAGGAAGGTGAAAAATGAGGGTAGGGGTACTCCCTTCTTGTCAATTTGTGATGGATCTGATTCCTCCCTTCTTTATTCCTGCAAAATAGAAAAGTTAAATGTAAAATGACTTGGGTTACCTCCCAAGAAGTGCCCTGCTTTAATGTCTTAGGCTGGACATCTTTCTCCTTGAATTCAGCTAGACAAATCTTCCAAATTCAGCACCTCCTTTGGTGAATCCATGGTTGTGGGGTTGTACAACTTCAACCTCTGTCCATTGACCTTAAATATGTCATCTTTATTATTCAGAAGGTCCACAGCACCATATGGATAAACTTTGTGGACTTTGAAGGGTCCACTCCACCTTGATTTCAACTTTCTAGGAAAACTTTTGAGCCTTGAATTGAAGAGGAGCACAAGATGTCCAACCTTGAAATCCTTCTTTAGGATCCTGCCATCATGCCATCTCTTGGTTCTCTCCTTGTAGAATTCTGAATTATGGTAGGCATTTAGCCTAATTTCATCCTACTCATCCATTTGTAGAAGCCTCTTCTGTCCACATGCTTGCATATCAAAATTGAGTGCCTTTACTGCCCAATATGCCTTATGCTTCAACTCAATTGGTAGATGACATGTCTTTCCATAAATCAATTTGTAAGGGGAAGTGCCTATAGGGGTTTTATAGGCTGTCCTATATGCCCACAATGCCTCATTTAGCTTTTGACTCCAATCCTTGCTAATAAAATTATTTTCTCTAGTATGGCCTTTATCTCCCTATTTGATATCTCTGCTTGACCATTAGTTTGAGGATGGTAAGTAGTGGAGACCTTATGCTTAACTCCATACTTGATTAGGAGGTTCTCAAAACACTTTTCAATGAAATGGCTCCCTCCATCACTTATGACTACCCTTGGGATTCCAAACCTTGGGAAGATAATCTCCTTGAACAATTTGATGACAGCCCTGGAATCAGCAACAATGGATGGAATTACTTCTATCCATTTAGACACATAGTCCACAGCCAATAATATAAACTTGAATCCACATGAACTAGGAAATGGGCCCATATAGTCAATGCCCCATACATCAAATATCTCCACTTCCAGAATTTCTTGCTGAGGCATTTCATTCCTTCTTGAGATAGAACCTGCCCTTTGGCATTCATCACAACTTTTCACATATAAATGGGCATCTCTGAATAGGCTGGGCCAATAGAAACCAGATTGTAGGACCTTGGCAGCAGTCTTCTGTGCGGCACCATGTACACCATAAGGAGATGAGTGGCAGGCCTCCAAGATGTCCTGAAATTCAGCTGGTGGTACACACCTCTTGTATATACCATCTGGGGACTTTTTGAATAGGAGGGGGTCATCCCAGTAGTAATCCTTCAGGTCATGAAAGAACTTCTTCCTTCAGGTCATGCATCTAAAATGGGCTAGAAACTTATAGTGATCAGCTAGTGATTATTCGACGAGGGGTTTCGATCGAGTTCACCACGACGTTCTGGTAGGTGCACACATTTTCAGGTTGAATCAAAATTCGACATTTAATGATAACTTGATCCATTCCATCCTTAATTAAATTAGAAGAACCCCAACTCCTAGAAGAACCTTCCTCATTGATAGTTAAACCTTTTTAGACTTCAATCTAGCATTTATAACTCAGTTTTGATAAATTTCCAAAACCCAAAAATCAGTTATCATTCTGCATTCCATTAAAAATTTGTTTTCACTTTCCATTAAAAATCTATTTTTAGCCACTTAAGTAGAACTAATCTAGATTATTTTAGGGTGTCTTAGACTTCAAATTCGTGTGGATACGACAACCTGAGTCTACTACAACTTACCTGTGCACTTGCAGCTAGTGAGTTTTGGAGACCAAAAATTAAAAAATTGACCCTTTACTTAATTTTCAGCAAGTTATCACTCAAACACATAAATATCACTATCAAGTTTTTGGCACCGTTGCCGGGGATTTAAGGTCAAGTAGGCTAACTTAGATTAGTTTTAGATTAGTTTTTAGTTTATTTGTTAGGCCAATTTTTAGTTTTTGCAAGTTATCATTTTCAATTTTTCACTTTTGTCTAGTTTTCATTTCTTCCTTGAATTTGATACTTCTTAATCTCTTTATGCAGGACTTGGACCATCAAGAGGAACATTACCAATTAGATCCTGAGCCTGAAAGAAGACTTCTAAGAAGAAGGAGATTGCAAAGGCTTGAGGCAAGGAGAAGGATATTTGAAGAAGAGGAAGAAGACACACACAACCCTGAATTTGAAGAAGTTGTGAATTAGAATATGGCAGCTCCTAGGACTCTTAGGGACTGCTACTCACCATGTAATGCCAGGAATCAACCAGGGGTAGGAGCCTTAGCACCTGTGGCAAATTTTGAAGTCAATCCAGCCTTGATTTCCATGATAAGGCAAAGTCAATTTTTTGGACTTGGGACTGAGGATCTAGCTTCTCATTTGGACAATTTCAAGGAGATGTGCAGCACAGTAAACTTCAATAATATTCCCATGAATACAGTGTATATGAGATTATTTCCCTTCTCACTCAAAGACAAGGCCAAGACATGGACAAAGGATTGAATCCTGAAGAGATGGCCACTTGGGAATCAATTGTCCAATTGTCTCTTTCAGAATTCTTTCCTCCTTCCAAGACTAATAACTTTAGGGATCAAATAGTCAGATTCTATCAGTTGGATCAAGAAAACATTTTTGAGGCATGGCAAAGACTTCAGGGGTTGTTAAGGGCATGTCCCCACCATGGTTTTGAAAAGTGGCAGCTGGTCAACTATTTTCATAAGGGATTGAATTACCCTAGCAAGATGGCACTAGACACTGCTGCAGGAGGTATCTTTGCATCAAAGAATATTGATGAAGCTTATCAATTGATAGAGAACATAGCCAAGAATCATCACTTTCTTACCCATGACAGGACTAGGAGGCCACCCATGGACAATTCAGTGAATCACTTGTCAACTCAAGTTGAGGAGGTGCTTTACAAAACTTTGGAGAGGCTGAACTTAACTCCCAATGTCAATAGAGCCTCTACTCCTGAAACCAGATGCTGTGTATGTGGTAATCAAGGCCATGTGTCAGAGAATTGCGATTTAATTATGCAGCAATTGGAGCAAACTATTGATCAAATCAATGCTATGGGCAATTATGGAATCAAACCTCCTGCTGAATTCTATACTCCAGAGAATAGGAACCATCCTTACTTCTCTTACAAGACTAATCAATATCAAGGAGCCCCTATGCAGAATTCAAATTGGCAGCCCAAAATCTTGCCAAAGAACCAGCCACCACCCTATGGAAATCAGGGCCAAAATGCCCCAATTCAGAGAAATCCATAAGAGCCACCACCTCAAGTCCAATCACCTCAATTCCAAACTGAAATGAAGGAGATGCTCCAACAAATTCTGAAGAAGCAAGACAGACAAGGAGAGGAGATATTGAAAATAAATTCTAGATTGGATGCCATGAATGCAAATCAGAAATTGTTGGAAAGCCAAATTGCTCAACATGCTAGTACATCAACTAGACCTCCTTTATTCTTTCCTGGACAGTCAGAAGTAAACCCAAAGGAGCAAGCAAAGGCCATCCAGCTCAATAGTGGAAAAATGGTGGAGGAACCAGTGAAGAAAGTTGAGGATAATCAAGTCAATTCAGATTCAAATGTTGCTGAAGAGCCAAGTGAAGAGCCAAGTGAGGAAATCAGGAACTCAGGCCCTCAGTTTGAAGTAAAAGCAAGGGTAATCAAGGCAAGACAGGACCAGCAATATGGAAAGTTTTTGGAAATCTTGAAGAAGCTATACATTAATGTGCCTTTTGTTGAAGCCATTCAGGAGATGCCTTCATATGCCAAGTTCCTTAAGAAAATTCTAACCAAGAAGAGAAGAGTATTGGAACATGAGACAATAGCATTGACTGAAGAGGCTTCTGCAATTATCCAAAACAAGTTGCCTCCTAAGCTAAAGGATCCAGGGAGCTTCTCAATTCCATGTGAGATAGGAAATAGGAAAATCCAAAGAGCCATGTGTGACTTGGGAGCCTCTGTGAGTGTCATACCATTATCCTTGTTCAGGAAACTTGAAGTTGGAGATTTGAAGCCTACAAATATGTCCCTTCAGCTGGCAAACAGATCCATCAAATACCCACATGGGATTATTGAGGACATACCCCTCAAAGTGGGCAAATTCTATATACCAGTGGATTTTGTAGTATTGGATATGGATGAAGATGTGAATACCCCCATTCTCCTTGGGAGGCCCTTTCTAGCCACTGCAGGGGCTGTAATTAATGTTAAGGAAGGGAGATTGACCTTCCAAATTGGAGAGGAGAAGATTGAATTCAATTTGGCACAAGTTATTAGTAGGCCAAATTTTCTAGAGAATGACTTTGAAGATGGGCAGCTAGATCAAGTGGTGGAGCAATTGCAAGATCCATTGAAGATCCATTGCAAAGGTGTCTAATGTTTGATCATTTGAAAGAATTGGAGGATCCAGAGGCTACGGCATACAAATCAGTGCTGAATTCTTCAAAATCAGTGGAAAATTTAGGAATTCAGGGTGAGGTACAACAAGTTATCACTGCTGAACTCCAAGGCAATTCAGCTCAAGCCAATTCCAAGTTGGAACTCAAGCCTCTCCCTAGCAACCTGAAGTATGAATTCTTGGGAGAGAATTCAACTTTTCCTGTTATCATTAATGCTAATTTACCCAAGGATCAAGTTGAAGAGCTGCTGAAAAGGTTAAAGTTGTACAGGGAGGTGATAGGCTACTCAATTGAAGACATTAAGGGTATTAATCCCTCAATTTGCATGCATAGGATCCCTATGGAGGACAGCTACAAACCCTCCATTGAATGCCAAACAAGACTCAATCTACCATGAAGGAGGTGGTCAAGAAAGAAGTATTGAAGTTGCTGAATGCAAGGATCATATACTCCATTTCTGATAGTGAGTGGGTCAGCCCTGTGCAGGTTGTGCCAAAGAAGGGAAGAATCACAGTGGTGAAGTCAGATTCAGATGAATTGATATCCACAAGGACAATTACAGGTTGGAGGATGTATATTGACTTCAGGAAGTTAAACAACGCCACAAGAAAGGACCATTTCCTATTGCCCTTCATTGATCAGATTCTAGAGAGGTTGGCTAGGCACTCTCATTTCTGTTATCTTGATGGGTACTCAGGCTTCTTCCAAATCCCAATTCACCCTCAAGATCAACACAAGACTACATTTACTTGTCCATATGGAACTTTTGCCTATAGGAGAATGCCCTTTAGCTTATGCAATGCACCTGCCACCTTCCAAAGATGTATGATGTCTATCTTTTTAGACTTTATTGAAGACATGGATGACTTTTCAGTATATGGAGATTCATTTGATGCTTGCCGAGAAAACTTGACCAAGGTGCTACAAAGATGTAGAGAGTCCAACTTGATCCTAAATTGGGAGAAGTGCCATTTTATGGTCCAAGAAGGGGTTATCTTAGGACATGTTGTCTCAAGAAAAGGAATTGAAGTGGACAAGGAAAAATTGAAGTGATTGAGAGGCTACCACCACCAATAAATGTCAAAACAATTAGGAGCTTTTTGGGGCATGCAGGCTTCTACAGGAGGTTTATTAAAGATTTTTCAATGATAACTAGACCCCTTACTAAGCTGCTGGCCAAAGATGCTGAATTCCATTTTGATGAGGAGTGCATGAAGGCATTCAGGAAATTGAAAGAAGCCCTCACCTCAGCCCCTATAGTGCAGCCACCTGATTGGACTCTTCCTTTTGAAATAATGTGTGATGCCTTAGATCAGGCTGTAGGGGCAATCTTGGGACAAACCAGGGACAGAAGACACCATGTTATATGCTATGCAAGCAAGACTTTAGATAAAGCCCAAATTAATTATGCAACTACTGAGAAGGATCTACTAGCTGTGGTGCATGCATTTGACAAATTCAGGCCTTACTTGGTCGGATTCAAAGTTATTGTATTCACAGACCACCAAGCAATGAGGCATTTAATTAACAAGAAGGAATCCAAGCCAAGGCTCATCAGGTGGATCTTATTACTTCAGGAATTTGATGTTGAAATCAGGGACAAAAGGGGTAGTGAGAATCTAGTTGCTGATCACCTATCAAGAATGGAAGGAATTCAAGAGCCCTCTACACTACCTATCAATGATCCCTTCCCTGATGATAGCTTGATGGCAATGTCAATTAATCAGATTCCCTGGTATGCTGACTTTGTAAACTACCTAGCATGTGGAATTATCCCTCATGATTACACATATCAGCAAAGAAAGTAATTCTTTCATGACCTGAAAGATTATTATTGGGATGACCCCCTTTTATTCATAAAATCCCCTGATGGCATATATAGGAGATGTATACCCCAATCTGAATTTCAGGAAATCTTGGATGCATGCCACTCATCCCCTTATGGAGGGCATGGAGCCACACATAAGACTACTGCCAAAGTCCTCCAATTTGGCTTCTATTGGCCAAGTTTATTCAGGGATGCACACATTTTTGTAAAAGTCTATGATCAATGCCAAAGAGCTAGTTCCATCTCAAGAAGGAATGAAATGCCACAACAGGGAATTCTAGAAGTGGAAATATTTGATGTTTGGGGCATTGATTACATGGGCCTATTTCCTAGTTCATGTGGTTACAAGTTTATTCTTCTAGCTATGGACTGTGTCCAAATGGATTGAGGCCATTCTCATCATTGCAACTGATTCCAGGGCAGTAATCAAGTTGTTCAATGAGGTTATCTTCCCAAGGTTTGGAATTCCTAGGGTAGTCATAAGTGATGGGCGTAGCCACTTTATTGAAAAGTGTTTTGAGAACCTCCTAATTAAGTATGGAGTAAGGCATAAAGTTTGCACTGCATATCACCCTCAAACTAATGGCCAGGCAGAGGTATCAAATAGGGAGGTAAAGGCCATATTGGAGAAAACAGTTTCATTAACAAGAAAAGATTGGAGTTTGAAGTTGAATGAAGCTCTTTGGGCATATAGGACAGCATATAAGACCCCAATAGGTACCTCTCCCTACAAACTTGTTTATGGAAAAACATGCCATTTGCCAATTGAGTTGAAACATAAGGCCTATTGGGCAGTCAAGGCACTCAATTATGATATGCATGCATGTGGGCAAAAGAGGCTCTTGCAAATTGATGAACTTGATGAAATTAGGCTAAATGCCTACCACAATTCAATGTTCTACGAGGAGAGGACTAAAAGATGGCATGATGGCAGGATTCTAAAAGGGGATTTCAAGGTTGGAGACCTTGTACTACTTTTCAACTCAAGGTTAAAGATTTTTCCAGGGAAGTTAAAGTCAAGGTGGAGTGGACCCTTTAAAATTCACAAAGTCTATCCATTTTGTGTTGTGGACCTTCTGAATGACAAGGATGATATATTTAAGGTGACAGGGGTTGAAGCTTTACAACTCCATAGCCAGGGATTCTGTCAAGGAGGAGCTGATTCTAAAAGATTTGCCACAACCACCTCACTGATTTCACATTGTAACAATGTCTAGCCAAAAATATTAAAGAAAGGAACTTCTTGGGAGGTAACCCAAGCCACTATCTACCTAACCTTTCTGTTCTTGCAGGAATAAGTGATGAGGAACAAGTTCAAACCACAATTCTAAAATTCAGGGAGTACCCATACCCCTTACTTTTGATTTTTCCACTGAAAACTCAATAATAACTGATAATATCTTTTTCATTATGCTACATTGATCATATCATCATTTGAATTAACATTCATATCAGTTATCTAGATCTGCTATAGCTTAATTTCAGTGAATTTCAAAAATTCCCAATGCAATGTCGAATTATGCATTCAAAAGTCTGATTTTACTATTCCACTAATATCCTTTGTTTCTCTGCAGGATCAGTTGCAACTAATGAAGATTGGATCACCCAAAATTTCTGGTTGAAGTACCAAGAGAATTCAAATGCCCAATTTAATGCATTTCAATCCCACCCACCCCTCTCCCTTGCCTTTGATTTTCAACCCTAGGGACAGTGTTGAGAATAAGTTTGGGGGAGAAAATCTTGTGCTTTTCTAACCTTTACACCATGTTTTCAATTGATTTTAATGTCCATATATCAGTTATCACCAGGTTATCAGTAGGTTTTGCAAGTTATCATAAGTTATCACTAGTTATCACTCGGTTATCATTTTTTTGGGCTCAACTCAATTCTGAATTTATTTTAACTCTGAAATGGGTAGAATACTTCATTATGACAGTGGGTGCACTCTAATACCAAGTCGCCAACTTGGCCATTAGCCTTATTACTTTAATTGGCATTATGAATTCAGATGCATTTGCATAAAATTTCAGCTGAAATATTTTTTCTTTTTTGTGTATTAACACTAGCTACATTAATGGATTAATTGGAAAGTAGAAGATGTCTAGAAAGGAGTCAAGGATCTTGCTGCCATGTTATATAGGAATTCTTGACTATTTGCATTTGAGGATCTAATCTATACTTGAGTTTGAACCATTGCTCACTTCATAAACAGAATGAAAAAAAAAGAAAAAGGAAAATGAAAAGTTGCATCTTGCATTGCATACATACATGAATAAAGAGAATGAAAATTCCAAAAAGGAACCTCTGCTGAATAAAGCCAGGATTTTTATCCTGTGACCAGCATGAATAAAAATCAGGTTCAAACCTGTTTATTGCATCTTCATGAATAAAAGTCAGGTTTTCAAACCTATTTATGCAAAGGAAGAAAAATCTGTTCATGAAGAGATTGATGTTTCAAACTTCTTAGTAAAGATGACAATCCTTGCAATCCAAATCAGTTAATGTTAGTACTTCTATCATGGCTTAAATTTGCTTTAACCTTTGTGACTCCTCAGCTAGAATTTGGGATTGGAAAGAATGGGATGGAATGTTAGCCAAGTGGGAAACTCATTTAGATCTTATTCAGCTGATTTTTCTATTCATTCGTGGATGGTAAATTCAAATTCATCCTTAATTTCTGAATGTTTTGCATGAGGACAAGCAAAAGGCTAAACTTGGGAGAGTTTGATCACTAGCTGATCACTATAAGTTTCTAACCCATTTTAGATGCGTTTCATTCATATCGAGTCCCACTTTTGCCTATTTTTGGCCAATTATGCTTGGAATGCATAGATTGTGATAACTAATTGATATTCCTCATTTCAAACTTGATTCCATGTGCATAGAGGTTCTGAAATGCCAAAATCCATAAATATTTAAATTCTATGACAAGTTATCATTTTTAGGACAAGTTATCATTCCTATATGTCAAGTTATCATTATTTTGAGTGAACTGATTTCAATGACTTTCTTGCCTTAAATCCATTATTATCATGTATGAATCATATTTGGATGGTCACATCTCAACTTGTGCAAAGTTTTAAGTCCATTTAAACAAGTTATCATTTTTCCTTTGCCAAGTTATCGTTAAAGGGCAATTCCATCATTTTGACATGCAAAACCATTAATTCTGCACAAAGGCCTTAGGCAATCATCTTGTTATTGTTTTAACTCATTTTTGTTCAAATTTCATCACATTTGGATGACCACAACTCAAGTTATCATAGGTTATCGTTTTTAAAGCATATAAGTTATCGTTTTTGGCAACCCAAGTTATCACTCCTTTGAAATCTTATTCATATTTGATTTCTGACCTTATTCACTTGCCACTCTAATCCATTTGATTCTTGAAATGCTTTGAACCACCCATATTTGGACATTTTCCAAGATATAATTAAAGTTATCATTCCGGGCCCCGTGAATTATTAATTTTGATATAAGTTTTCATTCCTGCACAACACCTAATCCCATTTGATATTTGAGCTAGCAACTATCATTATCCTAATCCTTATTTGTCAAAATACCATTCAAGGGCTTTGATGCTTGCTGTTTTGGGCTTTGTAGCAGGGTGAAAAGTTGGTCAAAAAGTTGAAAAAGTAAGGGGGACCATCTACTTTTTCCTGCACAAAAAGGTATCTACAGCAGCTGGAAATTCAGAGCAGGGACAGGTGGCTGCAATAAAAAAGAAAAGATCATTCTGATGCTGATCAAAGGGTGGACAAGAGTCATATAAAAGTTGGAATTTGTGGAGGAGAGAGGGGGGCTGGACATTCAGGGGTTTGGAGCAAGGGTTTCTGCTGGCTGCTAGAGCTGTTGCTGCTGGAGCTGGAGCTACTACCGAGAGACTTCAAGCAACAATGATTTGTAACTATTCTTTATTCCATTTGATGTCAAGCTTTGTAAATATGTGAAGCTAAACTCCATTTCTTCTAGGATAGGGTAGTAGTTTAGATTAATTTTGGATGGATGTGGACTGAATTATAATCCTGCACTGAAATCATTTCTGGTTTTCAGATTTCAGCACTGTTGAAGTTATTAGTTCCGATTGTAATCTACATCTGAGAAGTATCATTTGATCTAATCTTCTTCCAGAAATGAACAAATTGTTAGTATCAGGTTCTTGGGTTGCATTGTATTTTAAAATCTGATTTCTAGTTACCTGATTTACTAATTTTCTGAATTTCTGAATCTGATTTTCAAAACTGATTGAATCTGTGAGTCATTCTAAATCTGATAAATAGAGTAACTGAGAGGTTGCTATTGCCCTCATCTTGTTCAGAAATGAATCAAGATGTTTAGCATATTTCTGGCTTAATTCAGTTTGCTCTTTTGATTTATGAACTGAAATTCTGAATTCTGTTTTTTTGATTTCTTGCTGGAATCTGTTTAGCCAATTGAATCCCCTGATTTTATTCAACCACTGAGAGGTGAATCTTAGGGATCTCTTGCAGTCCAGAGATTGATCAAGAAGCTGTTGGCAAGCCAGAATTCCATTGATTTATAATTCTGAATTCCTAAAATGCTGATTCTTGTTTTCTGATTCTTATTTTAATTCTGATTTCCATTGTCAAGCCTCATCTTAATCCACTACTGAGAGGTAGTCTTCAGGTCATTCTTGTGAGTCAGAGATGAACTAAGGAGCATTGGATAATCACTGAATTCCCCATTTTAGAAAGGATGTTTCTTAAACCCAATTAATTGAAGTTTGTGTTGGATTTCATTTTCCTTTGCAACCGAGAGGTTGATTTCAAGTCCCCCTGGAATTCAGAGATGAACTAAGGAGCACAAGCACTATTATTTGATAGATTTCATCCTAGTTTGATTAATTGAAGTGATTTCATCTTTTTATGATTGCAATTATAAGTTATCACTTCAGAATTACCTTGAATTGTAAAAATCAGCAATGAACTTCCCCTTGAGCTCAATGATAACTTAATTTTCAGTGAGGATCCTTCATTGATTCAACCTAGCAAACAATTATATGACAATATGTTGCTTAGTTAAAGGCCAATTGAGTTGTGGGAGCAGCTACTTTTCAAGTTGAATCAAAATTGGACATTTAATGATAACTTGATCCATTCCATCCTTAATTAATTTAGATGAACCCCAACTCCCAGAAGAACCTTCCTCATTGATAGTTAAACCTTTTTAGACTTCAATCTAGCATTTATAACTCAGTTTTGATCAATTTTCAAAACTCAAAAATCAGTTATCATTCTGCATTCCATTAAAAATCTATTTTCACTTTCCATTAAAAATCTGTTTTTAGCCACTTAAGTAGAACTAATCTAGATTATTTTAGGGTGTCTTAGACTTCAAATTCTTGTGGATACGACAACCTGAGTCTACTACAACTTACCTGTGCACTTGCAGCTAGTGAGTTTTTGAGACCAAAAATTGACCCTTACTTAATTTTCAGCAAGTTATCACTCAAACACCCAAATATCACTATCAACGGCATCAAGTGGAATTAGTTTTGCCAAAGGGCAATCAATTAGTCTTCCTCCCCTTTTAAATGCATCAAATTTTGCATATTGAAAAATTAGAATTCAAGCACATATTTTGTTCTAATGATATCGACATGTGGGATATAGTTGAAAAAGGTTTTTATGTTTATGAAAATTTACCTACTGATTCCAAAGAAAAAGAAAAGATTTTTTCAAAACTTGATTGGAAAGCCAAAAATATATTTTATTGCTCTTTGGATTCAATGGAGTTTATTTAGATTTCAAGTTGTAAAATTGCAAACGAGATTTGGGAAAAACTCATTACTACTTACGAAGGAACCGACAAAGTTAAAGAATCTAGATTGGATATTTTAAACCACCAATATGATTCTTTCAAAATGCATGATAATTGATCCATAAATGATATGTTGCTTGATTTAATGATATTTTGAATGGCTTAGCCTCCTTGGGCGGGCCAAGATCTAATCCTCAAAAAGTGAAAAAGATTCTCAGGTCTCTCTCCTCCAAATGGCATACGATGAGGACCGTGATCGAAGAAAATGATCTGAACAAATTAGATTTTGAGGATCATATTGGTTCACTTCTAACCTATGAGATTTCAATCTAAGAAGATCAAGAAGAAAAAGCCCACAAGAAGAAAACATTAGCATTGAAGGCAAAAACAATAGAAGAAGATTCAAGTGAAGAGGAAGTGGATGAAAAGGAACTCGCACTCTACACAAGAAAATTAGATAAGTATCTCAAGTTGGTTTAAAAGAAAGACAAGAACGAAAATTAGATAAGGTCAAATTTTTAAATTTTTAGTCTCCCAACTCACTAGCTGCAAGTGCACAGGTAGATTGTAGTAGACTCAGGTTGTCGTATCCACAAAGATTAGAAATCCTAAACTACCTAAAAATAGTTTAGATTAATCCTAATTAAGATAGCAAAAATAGATTTTTAATTGGAAGTGAAAATAATTTTTTAACAAGTGCAGGATGATAACAGATTTTGGGGTCTTGAAAACTTTTGCAAAACTGAATTATAAATGCTAAATTAATGGCTAGAAAGTTTTAACTATCAATGAGGAAGGTTCTTCTAGGATTTGGGATTCATCTAGATTAATTAAGGATGGAATGGATCAAGTTATCATTAAATGTCCAACTTTGATTCAATCATGGAAATGGCTGTTCCCACAGCTCAATAAGCATCTAACTAAGCAACATATTGTCATATAGTTGTTAGCTAGATTGAATCAATAGAGGGTCCTCACTGAAAATCAAGTTATGATTCAGCTCAATGGGGTGTTCATTGCTAATTTTTACAATTCAAAGAAATTTTGCAATGATAACTTGTAATTGCAATCATAAAAAGATGGAATCATTCCAATCAATCAAACTAGGATGAAATCTACTCAAATATGGTGCTTGTGCTCCTTGATTCATCTCTGAATTCCAGGGGGATTTAAATTCAACTTCTCGGTTGCAAAATAAAATGAAATCCACACAAACACAACTCAATTGGAAGTGCAAAGCATATGACCACAGGAATTCACAATTGCCATTGCTCCTTGGCCTATCTCTAGATCTCAAGGATGACCTAATGACTACTTCTCGGCAGTGGATTAAGTTGAGGCTTGACAATGGAAAACAGAATTTAAATAGAAACCAGAAAATAGGAAGTGGAATTCTGTAATTCAAAAATTTAGAATTATAAATCAATGGAAATCTGGTTTACCAACTGATTCTTCACCCATCTCTGGACTGCAAGACATCCCTAAACTTCACCTCTCAGTGACTGGAAGAAATCAGGGGACTCAAGTGGTAAAACAGGTTCCAATAAGAAATCAGAAAGATAACATTCAGAATTTCAGTTCAGAAATCAGAAAAACAATCTAAATTGAGCCAAAAATATGCCAAACTTCTTGATTCATTTCTGGAAAAGATGGGGGCATTAACTATCACTCGGTTACTCAATTAACCAGATTGGGGATGAAAAATAATTTCAAACTATTCAGAAAATCAGATTCAGAAAACCAAAATCAGAAATCAGAATTGCAACTAAAATGGAATCCAGAAATCTGACTTATCTCTTAATGTATTTCTGAAGGATGATTAGATCAAATAATACATCTCAATCATAGTTTACAATGGATCTAATGATAGTATGAATCAATGCAGAAAAGTTCTGAAATCTAAAAACCAGAATTGTTGCAGTGCAGGATTACAAATCATTCTATATCCATCCAAAACTAATCTAAACTACTACCCTATCCTAGAAGAAATGGAGTTTAGCTCCTAATATTTACAAAGCTTGACATCAAATGGAATGAGAAATAGATACAAATCATTGATGCTTGAAGACTCTCGGCCAGCAGCTCCAAGTCCAGCAGCAGCTCCACAGTAGCCTCCTTTCTTGCTCCAAATCCTCAATGACCAGCCCTCCTTTTTTCTCAAGAAATTCCACCTTTTATATGACTCCTCTCCACTCTTGGATCAGCATCAGAATGTTCTTTATCCTTTGATTGCAGACATGTGTCCTGGTCCTGGAAGAATCTATAGTGACAGCTTTTTGGACAGCCAAAAAGCAAGTGGTCCGCCCTCCTTTTTCTCCCTTTTTCAGTCCTATTCCACCTGCTAGAAGACACATAACAGCAAGTATCAATAACTTCTAATAAGAAATAAACAAATATGGGTAAGAATCAAAAGTAGACTCAGCTCAGTGATCAAAAGGGATTTTGTGTTGTGCAGGATTGGAAATCTATATGAAAACTTGATGGTTTTGGACCCGGAAATGATAACTTGTCACAAATCATGGAAATTATTCAAATGCAAGTAATTTAAAGCATTAGAAGCATCAAATGGACTAGGGTAACAAGTGAGTGCAGTCAGAAATCAAATATGAATGAGATTTCTAAGAAGTGATAACTTGGGTTCCTAAAAACGATAACTTATATGACTTAAAAACGATAACTTGTGATAACTTGAGTTGTGGTTATCCAAATGTGATGAAATTTGACTAGCAATGAGTTAGAACAATAACAAGATGATTGCTTAAGGTCCCTATGCAGAATTAATAGTTTTGCCTATCGAAATGATAGAATTGCCCTTTAATGATAACTTGTTCAAATGGGCTTAAAACTTTGCACAAGTTGAGATGTGACTATCCAAATATGATTTATATATGATAATGATGGATTTAGGGCAAGAAAACCATTGAAAATCAATTCACTCAAAATAATGATAACTTGACACTTAGGAATGATAACTTGTCCTCAAAATGATAAATTGGCATAGAATTTAAATATTAATGGATTTTGGTATTTCAGAACCTTTATACACATGGAATTAAGTATGAAATGAGGAATATCAACTAGTTATCACAATATGTGCATTCCAAGTATAATTGGCCCAAATATAGGCAAAAGTGGGACTCGATATGTATGAATTGCATCTAAAATGGGTTAGAAACATATAGTGATCAGCAAGTGATCATACAAGCACCACAAAGAAGAAATATCCCAAAAAGGTAAAAAGAAAAAATATGAAAAGTCTAGTGAAACAAGTAGTTCATCAAGCTCTTCTAGTGATGAAGCATACATATACTTGATGTCACACGACGATGAGGTAATTTCTAACCCTTCAAATTCAAATTATGACTCATCGAACTCTTCCAAAGAAATTATTTCTTTATATGTGAATAAAGAACTCTCCTCCCTAATAAAAAGATATTTTTCAATTAAAGAGAAAAATGAAAAATTAATATGTGAAATTGAAAAGTTAAAAGAAGAAAAGAATGCATGTTTTTTGGAAAATGAAAAACTAAAAACCGAAATTGATACTTTGGAAATCACGCATGCATGTGAAGTTGTAAAACTATCATGTTCTTTGGAAAAAATAAAAAAAGAAAATGTCTCTTTGAAAGATATACACAATAAAATTATTTCTTATGCAATGAAAAATAATTTCATGAATCATTCCTATGATAGAAAATCACATTTTAAATACTTTACATGTGGATTTTATGGGCAATATGCATATCAATGCAAAATGAGAAAATCAACACAGCATGGCATGATTTGGGTTTCGAAAGGAATATTATCTAACAAAATAGGACTCAAAAAAATTCGAGTACCAAAGATTACATAATTACTTTTCAAGTGTGCCTCACATGCAAAGCAATGGACAAGTGGTGAAGACACAAAGATTATAGTATCACTTACTTTTTTATTTCACCCAAAAATTGCAAAACTACTATTTTTTTAACAGAAAAGAGGAATATATAAAAGATTGATCACAGTGATAGGGGGAGCATGATTAAATATTATTTTCACATCATGAATATCACATTGTTTTATCAAAGTTTTTATGCCATATTTTTAATATATCTTTGTTTTGACTTTCATAAATTGATTTTTATTATAAAATAACCATAAATTTAGGGGAAGTTATATTTCAAACTTGCAACTACTCTAAATATCTATTATACGACAAAAAGGGGGAAGAATATTTTTTTTTATTAAGGAGGAGTTACATATGGTTTCTTATATGCTTCATTTACAAACTACTTTTTGATGAAACAAAAGGGGGAGAAATATAAGAGAAATATGACCTGAATATACTTTATATGAAGCTTACCTTGCAATTAATATTTATATGAATATCTCCCAATGTAAGGAAAGTTAAGAGTTAGAGGGAGTAAAATTGTTTTTACAAGATTTTACAACTTTTTTGCCAACTTATATATTTTTCATATTTCTCGGTTTGTCTTCATCAAAAAGGGGGAGATTATTGGATCAAAGTTTTAATGACATATAAAATTATATTTTGATGAAACAAACCTCAAAAGATTAAAGTTAAAATGCTGAAAAAGTTTAAGAAAAAGAGATAATTTTATGCACGAACTTTGATTACATAATTGACTATCATATGATTAGATTTTGGATGAAATCAAAGTTGTATAGAATTTTCTTAGCTTTCCATAGACTCCAAGATCATCTAATTTGGATAACTCTGCAGAAAGTTATGATCAAAATAGTGCAGGTCGATCAACCTGTCGGCTTCCGAGTCAAATGAATAATAACGGTCAAATTTGAAGGAGTAATTTGTGGAGCAAATTTTGGATGAATTTTCCATACACTAAAGGCTATAAAAATAATGCCAAAGCCAGAGGCAAAAGCACATATTCACAAATTGAAGAAAAACTTCAAGTTATTAAAGAAAGATTATTTCTTTAAGTTTTCATTTTATAGCTCTCTTCTTTCTCTCTTCTCTTCTTATGAGTAGAGAATTGTAAAAGAGAGAAACACTTTTGTTAAAAAAAAACTGAGAGAGCTCTTGTGTAAAAGAGGTTCAAAATCTTACCTCTTGAGCGAGAGAAATAGATTAGCTTCCTAAGAGAAGAGGTTGCCTTGCCTCTCGAAGCGGAGAAAAGGTGGTTGATGTAAAGGGCTTTCTTCCTTGCCCCATTCGGAACAAAGGAAGGGATTAGTAGAATCTCCAGCGGTCTCGAGGTCGAGAAGTTGGAGCGGGTACGTAGGTCAAGGTGTGGCCGAACCTCGTCAACAACCACCGTGCATATGTTCTCTCTCTCTCTCCCCCTCTCACATTGAGTTTGATATGATCTGAATTACTTTATTTTAAAGGGTTTTGAAGAATCAGTTTTGTGCTTCCACAACATGTTTTTGTGAAATCGACATTTTCGATTGGACACCGATTCACCCCCCCTCTTGGTGCCCTTTGGGGTCCTATAGTTGATTTTTGGGGCGTTGGTTTCCATTGCAGATTTGAATTCTAATTTAATCAAATGATTTTACGATCTCACCCCTTGTGGAGCCAAAACGAGTAGAAGGGCGTCACAAGTTATGGTATCAGAGCTTAGGCATTAGATCCATCCAATTCACGTAGTGTGGGTAGGAATGGGTAGTAGCATGTTATGTTTGTGCCTGTTCCATTGCATGTGAAATTGTTTCTATGAAATTGTAACTTGAAATTAGTGTTATGTGTATATATATGAACTAGTACCTATGAACCAAATTGTGGTTATATTAAATGATTTTATGTATGCCGATTTGGCAGGAAAAAAATGGTATTGATATCCATATAGGATTGTATGGTTGATGCATAGTTGAGTGGAAGCATATTGCTTACCAATTGAAGGTTTCATGAGATATTTTGATGTGCATTATAGAAATATAGCAAACTTGGTTGATATTTAAATGCTTAAGATTGGACTTGATACTAATTGAATGCCTTGTCATAAGCTATGTTTTCAATTGTGAAATAAAATCATTTTCTCTTATTAATAGAAATAAGCAATGAGGTGCTTAAATGCACATGTATTGTGATTAATAGAAATAAGCAGGATAATGTCATGATATATGGTCGAGTAAAGTTTATTATTTGCTAATGTTTCAAACTTTGAGAACATTTAATCTGGGAGGTATGTTGTGTAGAAAATGTGGATCTAGACAATTTAAAACAATAACAACATGGTTATGTATGTTGATGTATGCTCATAGTACACATCGTGCATAGTTGTATATAGATATGCATGGTTAATGTAAAAAAAAAAAAGAAGAATCACAATTAAATAATGATGGCCATGTCATGAGCAAGATCACAATGAAGTTGGTTGGTTAGAGAGTCGGGTACAGATATAAGGTTATATGATATTGGATGGAGTCAATGAATAAAATTCAACTTAGATAAGAATCCTCAATATAAAATATATCATCTTCTTTAGGATTGTAGTAAAGTGAAAATGGTATTAATGAATGTAAGTGTGAATAAGATTTAAAGAAAATCAAGGGAATGTTTGAAACGGTATTCAAGAGGAGGCAATTGGGCAACAAAAAAAAGAAGAGAAGAGACATACCAAGATCCCATCAACTGGCATTATTTTGGGTTTAAGGTGTTGAATCCTATGTTTTGATGATAACAAATTAAACTGCACATAAAAGTTACTAATCTATGCTCAAGTGATGATAATGCAGGTGTAGGATTGATATGACCTCATTTGCACATGATCGATCGATTAAAGTTGCAAGAAATTTTTAGCACATAATCGATCGATTCAACGGAAGAAAAGATGAGACAATACCGCTCGGCGATCCGGTCATTGGACTGGTCGATCGGTCAGTACAGCAATGTACTCAGAAATGACAAGACTATACCGGTTGACGTTGAGATGTACCGATCGATGTCAAGGCATCACCAGTTGATGTACCGGTCAAAGGACCGATCGACCAGACATCGCCCAAAATCGCAGAGAGCTTTTGCACAATGATAATCTCCAATTGTGCAGGGTATGCTTCCAGGATCACCCATTTTTGTTGGGAGATCTTCCTTGTAGCCTGCACAACATTGAGGTGACATTTTCACAATGTCTTCCATATCGATCATCCATTTACGGGATAAAGCATCCTTCAGAAATTTCATGTAGCTGGGCATCTGCTGTAACGCTTCATAAAAGGGTATGTTAATGTGCAGTTGTTGAAATATTTCAATGAAGCGAGAGAATTGCTTATTTAGCTATTCGTTGCGTAGCTTCTGTGGGAATGGCAGATGTCCCAGTTTGTTTGGTATTCCGACAGTTGCTGGTTCTTTTCCTGTCAACTTTTGGGTTGGACATGTGGGGTCTTCTCCAGAGTTATGTGACGTTTCGATTTCTGCCTCTTTGCCAATGTTTTTGGTTGATGTTTGTAGTGCTTGTCCAGGTAGGGTTCTTTCGCTTCGTAAGGAGATAGCTTTGGCTTCTTCTCTCGGATTTTTCTGAATTTTACTTGGAAGAGCTCCTAGTGTTCGTCTGGCAAGGACATTTGCTATTTGTCCTAGTTGAATTTTTAGATTGCAGATGGAAGCATCTTGATTGGAAACCTTGGTTTCCATAGTGGACATAAATTTTGTCATCAATTCCTCGAAGTTCGAGTTGGTGTGAACTTGTGGTTGTGGATGGATAGGTTGCTGAAATTGTTGGCGTTGAACAGTGTTTTGTTGCGGTGGTTGCTGTCCTGGATTCTGTCTCTAGGAGAATAGATGATGATTTCACCAATTTGGATTGTAAGAGTTTCCCAACGGTTGAAATCTGAAAGAGGAATTAGAAACATAGTTAGCATCTTCAATCTAATTAGAAGTTCTTCCACTTGGGCACTCGGACATAGGATGTCCTCCTCCACAAAGATCACAGGGATTGTTATTGTTCAGAAGCATCTCAAACTTTTTATTTAGTGACTCCAGTTGAGCAACTACTAATACTTTTTTTACTCCTTGCCGATGCTGGCTGCGTTTAGATTGCCATGAATTTAGTGCCACGTCGTCGATGAGGTCATATATTTCTTGGGTTTTCATCTTGCCCATAATCGTTCCTCCGGCTGTGGAGTCTAACTTGTCCTTATCGGATTGGCGCAATCCATTGTAGAAACCTTCAAGCTTTTCCCATAGTGGAATTCGATTATCTGGAACCCTAGCCAAAAGTTCCTTGAATCTGTACCACGCCTCATAAAGTGTTTCATCGTCATCTTGTCGAAAAGATCGGAGTTCATTTCTCAGTTTTGCTGCTTTCTGAGGTGGACAGTATTTGTTGATGAACTTGTTTATAAGTTGCGCCCACGTTTTGATTGATCCTGCAAGAAGAATCTTTAGCCAAGTAAAAGATTTATCTCTCAAGGAGAAGGGAAATAGAGTTAGGCATGATGCATCCACAAAAACGTTAGGACTCTTAAAAGTGTTGCAGATGCGAAGAAATTTGTCCAAATGATCATGAGGATTCTCATGGAAGGCTCCGCCGAATTGATGTGCTTGGGGGAGTTTGATCAAGCAAAAGGCTAAGCTTGGGGGAGTTTGATCAGGCATGAGGATCCACAGAAACGTTTTGCTTGAGGACAAGCAAAAGGCTAAGCTTGGGGGAGTTTGATCACTAGCTGATCAATATAGTTTTTATCACATTTTAAATGCATTTCACCCCTATCGAGCATCTAAATTGCCCAAATTTTGGCCAAATATGTTTGGAATGCATGGATTGTGATAACTAGTTGATCTTTATCACTTTATACTTAATTGCATGTGCATAGAGGTTCCGAAATGCCAAAATCCATAAATATTTCAATTCTATGCCAAGTTATCATTTTTAGGACAAGTTATCACTCCTATTGGCCAAGTTATCATTATTTTGAGTGAACTGATTTTCAATGATTTTCTTGCCCTAAATCCATTATTATCATGAATGAATCATATTTGGATGGTCATATCTCAACTTGTGCAAACTTTTAAGTCCATTTGAACAAGTTATCATTTTTCCAATGCCAAGTTATCATTAAAGGGCAAACCTATCATTTTGACATGCAAAACTATTAATTCTGCACAAAGGCCTTAGGCATTCATTATTTTATTGTCCTAACTCATTGCTGTTCAAATTTCATCACATTTGGATAACCTCAACCAAAATTATGACAAGTTATCATTTTTAAGGCATTTAAGTTATCGTTTTGGCACCCAAGTTATCATTCCTATGAAATCTTATTCATATTTGATTTCTGACGTCACTCACTGCCACCTTAATCCATTTGATGCCTTCAATGCTCTGAGCCATCCATAGTTGATCATTTTCCAAAATTTATGCAAAGTTATCATTCCCGGCATTGATAAGTTATCATTTTTAACCTTGATTTGCAACTCTGCACAACAACTTATCATACTTGACATTTGAGCTGATCCTAGTTGCTTTCCCTACCCTTATTTGTTCATAAACTATTTGAGGACTTTGATGCTTGGTGTTCTATCTTGTGTAGCAGAGAAAACAAGTTGTAAAAAGGTGGAAAAAGGTGGGGGGGACCACTAACTATGCTGTCCAAAAAGCTGCCTTCTGCAGCTATTTTTAGGACCACTGGACAGGTGGCTCACATCAGAGGCTAAGGGACATCTAGATGCTGATCTAAGAGTGATTAAAGGCCATATATAAACTGAAGAAACCCTGGATCAAAGGGGGGGTCGGCCATTGCAGGAAAGGGGAGAAGGCAGCAAGGTGCTGAAGGCTGCAAGGACATCTCTCGACAAGCTTCAATCCAGATGACTTCGTTCTGTTCTTTACTACATTTTGTATCTGATTTTGTAAACATGAGGAGCTAAATCCCATGCCTCCTAGGATATGGTATATTGTGGATGGATTAGGGATAAGTTCAATTTTCCTGCACTAAATCATTTGATTTCTGAATCTGAATTGTAATGAATCTGATCTTGTCACTGGAAGACCCTACTTGTATTTACAAATGAGAAGTTGTCATTTGGTCTAATCTTTGTTTAGAAATGAGCAAAGAACCCATGCCATGTTTCTGGATTCCTTTTCGATTGAAAATCTGATTTCTGAACTTCCTGAATTCTGATTTTCTGAGATTTATGAATCTGAACTATTATGGATCTGAACTTGTCATTGGAAGACCCTATTTGTATTGCAACTGAGAAGTTATCATGTGGTTTAATCTTTGTTCAGAAATGAATTAAGAAACCTTGACAAGTACTGAACTCCAAACTAGTTGATAATCTGATTTCTGATTTTTATTTCTGAATTCTGAACCAATCTGATTTCTGATTTTTTTTCAGAACTATTGAATCTTCTTGTCACTTGGGAATTGAATTAATTGAGAAATTGAGAGGTTGTCATATATCCCAATCTTGTTCAGGATTGAATTAAGAAACTTTGACAATCCTATGATTCAATTCTGCACTTACCATTAGTTTTTCTGATTTTTATGCATTGTTGATTGCTGATTTCCCTGAATTCAGAAAATATGATTATCCATTGTTAAGCCCCACTTCAATCCATCATTGAGAGATGGTTTTAAGGCCTTCCTTGAGATTCATATATGAGCCAAGGAGCAATGACAATTTCTGATTTCCCAAACTTGTATTAGATGCTGATTTCTATCCAATTCATTAGTGGAAATGTGGATTTCATTTGAATTTGCAGCTGAGAAGCTGACTTTAAATCCTCTTGTAGTTTATAGATAAACCAAGGAGCATTTGCATTAATATTGAATTGATTTCATCCCTATTTAGTTGATTGAAGCATTCCTTTCATTTTCAAGGTGCAATCTAGAAGTTATCATTTCATATTTTATTGAAATTGCCAAAAAAATCAACAATTGCATTGAATTGAACCTAATGATAACTTGGTTTTCAGTGAGGATCCTTTTCTAATTCAACTTGGCTAACAATCATATGACAATATATTGTTTAATTCTAGTCAATTTAAGCTGTGAAAATAGCTTAATAAAAGTTGAATTGGAATTGACTAAAAAAATGATAACTTGTCCATTTCCATCCATAATTAGATTAGATGAACTCCAACTCCTAGGAGGACCTTCCTCATTGATAGATAAACCCCTTTAGACTCTAGATTAGCATTTACAATTCTGTTTAATTAACTTTTCAGCAATCTGCAACAAGTTATCAATTTTGCATTCCTAAAAGAAAAGAAAAATATGTTTACACTTCCTTTAAAAATCTATTTTTGCCACTTTAAATAGGATTAGTCTAAATTGTTTTTAGGTAGTCTAGGACTTCAAATCACTGGGGATACGACATTTAGGGTTACTACAATTGACATGTGCACTGCAGTAGAGAGTGAGTTAGGGGATTGAAACAAAAATTGAAAAAAGTGACTTTTGACCCAAAATTCAGCAAGTTATCACTAAACCCCTCAATATCACTATCAAGTTTTTGGCACCATTGCCAGGGATTTGAGATAAATTAGACTAACTTAGATAGTTTAGATTAATTTTAGATTAATTTTTAGTCCATTTGTTAGGTCAATTTTTAGTTTTTGCAAGTTATCATTCCCAATTTTCAACTTTTGTCTAGTTTTCTTTCTTTTCTCAATTTGATACTTCTGAATTCATTTACGCAGGATTTGGAAAATCAAGAGGAACATTACCAATCAAATCCTGAGCCTGAAAGAAGATTTCTAAGAAGAAGGAGATTGCAAAGGCTTGAAGCAAGGAGAAGGATATTTGAAGAAGAAGAAGAAGAGGAGCAAGGCAATAAGACTGCACCAAGGACTTTGAAGGATTGCTACTCACCTAGCAATGTCAGGAATCAAGTTGGAGATGGAGGCCTAGCATCTGTGGCAAATTTTGAAGTCAATCCAGCACTTATCACTATGATTAGACAATATCAATTCTCTGGATTAGCGGCTGAGGATCCAGCCTCACATTTGGACAACTTCAAGGAGATTTGTAGCACAGTCCACTTTAATAACACTCCTATGAATGCAGTCTACATGAGGCTATTCCCATTCTCACTCAAGGACAAGGCCAAAACTTGGTACATGACTCTCAAACCTGAAGAAGTGGCCACTTGGGAATCAATTATGCAACTATTTCTATCAGAATTCTTCCCTCCTTCCAAGATTGATAATTTCAGGAATCAAATAGTGAGGTTTTATCAATTGGATCAGGAAAACATTTGTGATGCATGACAAAGACTTCAGGGGTTGTTGAGGGCATGTTCCCACCATGGTTTTGAGAAGTGGCAACTTGTTAATTACTTCCATAAGGGGTTGAATTATCCATCCAAGATTGCACTTAACACAGCTGCTGGAGGCATCTTTGCATCAAAGAATATTGATGAAGCCTATAATTGATAGAGAATATAGCAAAGAACCATCACTTTCTTACCCATGACAGGACAAGGAGGCCTCCTGTCCAGGATTCAGTGAACAACTTGTCATCCCAACTTGAAGAGGTGCTGTACAAGACCTTGGAGAAGCTGAATCTCACCCCTAATGTTACTGAAATATTGATTTATATGTTTCTTCATACTTCTCCATGAATAATTTTTCTGAAAACTAGACTTCATTAGTGTTTTGTCATAAAAATTAGAGAATTTAACTCGCTATATAGACTTAAAACAAAAATAATTAATTCGGGTCGCAATCTGTCAATGTCCTGGAATCTGACAGAAGCATCACTATGAAATGAACAATTCATTTCTCCCAAAATACAAGCTCAACTAGGATTATTCCCTCTCTCACCGAACCCTTGGAATGTCTATTTAAGCATATCCAAATTTCAAACCCTAATTCACTCTATTCTAGCCGTGCCCTAATTTACAAATGGAACTTGTATCAGACTCGGGATAGGCTGAGTGACTTGTGAAGGCAAGTTCATAACTTCCTATATAAAACTCCTTTTTAGGTGATTCCAGAGGTCATAGAAAGCTAACTTCGAATGGATGGACCATACATAATTTCATAATTTATGGTTCGTTTATCACTCTCTCAATCAGAAGATAAATTTCTAGATCAAAACTCACCTGGAACAGCCGACGTTCCCGATTTTCCCCAGGTCGGTTCGCTCGAGTTATTCCTCTGGTAATTTTTCTACGGTGAAACTATAATGTTAAGTGGCTGATATATGTTTTTCAGAATTTACGGAGGTCTTATGGCGGTTTGAATAAATATCTATTTGAGCAGCTCTCACCTGTCTGCTTCAGCTGCTTGGAATTTAAGTGATGACCAATCATATTTTTTTGTCATAACTAAGTGTTTTAACCCTAATTAAGCTTACTTAATCCTATTTGAACATATATATCATATTATTTATACATCTTATGATTTATTCCTAATAACCCTATATAATTACTTTATAAAGTTTATCGATAATTAAGTAATCATTATGCACTAATCAAAATATTAATTACTATATACAAATATCACTAAATGGATATCCAAACTAACTTAGTATGTTAATTAAATGCATGATTATTCACAAATGATGTTTCTAGAGCACGTCCGTGACAATTCATAAATGATGTTTCTAGAGCACGTCCCCGAAATTTGGTTACCTATTTCAGGGAATAAGAATTGATACTTTTCTCTTATTTGATCCTCTCGCTCCCAAGTTGCTTCTTCTCTTAAGTGGTTTCTCCAAATCACCAAAACTAATGGAATCTTTTGATTCCGTAGTTCTTTTTTCCTTTCTTCCGATAATTTGCACTGGATTCTCTTCATATGACAAATCCTCTCGTACTTGAATAGATATTCTGCTTATCATTATGCCAACATCAAGTGAAATAGAAATCTTCCTTCCTATTATATCTAGCCCTGCATTGCTCTTCAAATCCTTATTATTATATCCACGTGCAATGGGTGCTAACTCATCTGGAATGATGCAATAATCAGCTTTTCTCATCTCTTCTATAATATGATATTCCGGTGTGCTAGCAGTCGCGTTAAAGAAAAATCCAAAGACAACAAGACATCAATAAACAATAGTACATATAATTATCTTGTGTTCATAAAGAATTTGAGATCGTACCATCAATAAACTACAGAACAACCTTCTGCACATAAAAGAGCAACTCAATTTATTCGAGTATAAGAAAATTTGTCTTAGGAAGAAAATAAAGTATAAATTATAAGAGTCAAGGAAAATAAATTTTGAAAATGAAAATTCCTTTACCGTTAGTGTTATAGTAAAAAAAAATCAATCAGGAAAGGAGACAACTTGAAAGTGAGAATGACCAGATAAGAAAGAAGTATCCATTCTAATTTACTAGAATACGTATCTAAATTTCGGGGACGAAATTTTTTTGAGGGGAGAATTGTCACGGACGTGCTCCATAAATATCATTTTAACATAATCTTATTTTTAATTAGCATTTTAAGTAAGTTTAGATGCTTATATAGTCATGATTGCGTGTAGCAATTAACTTTTGGATTAAAGCATAATCAAAATTAAATTATCGATAAAATGTTATAAAGAAATTATATAAGATTATTAGGAATTAATTCTAATATTTGTAAATATTATAATAAACATGTTTAATTATGATTAAATAATGTTAATTAGAAGTTTAACACTAACTTTTAACCAAATAATATGATTGGACCTCCATTTCAACCAATAGGGTTTCAAGCAGCTGAAGCTAGCAGCTCACAAGCTGCTTAGAAAAAGATTTTTCCTAACCATCATATGATGTGTAAAAATTATGTAAAAAATATATAAATCATTTAGTCTTAGTATCTGCAAGCCGAAAAATTTCCAAGATCAGATCCATTGCCGAACAGCCAGAGGAAATTCGACAAGTTTGCTGGGTTAGGGTGAATCTGCGGATCCGAAATCGACCTTCAATTTCATATGATCATATCTTCGTAAGTCGTTCTTGATAAATTCTGAAAAATTTCACGGTTCATTAGATGTTAGATTTCCATGACCACAAGAATCATATAAAAATGACTTGTGTAGCGAAAGTTATGAACCGAGAACCGTAGGTCGCTCACTCTGTTCCGAGTCAGAGACAGGTCCGCCTTGTAGATTAGAGTATGATTAGGTTAAATTGAATTAGGTTTGAAATTTATACATGTTAAATTACACTTCACAAGGGTTCATTGAGAAGTAGAATCATCCAATTTGAATACGTAGATGTGGAGAAATTAATTTTTCATTTCATAGTAAGTTTTCTGACAGGTTCCAGAAAATGGAAAGATCACGACCCTAATTAACTATTTTTGTTATAGGGTCATACAAGAATTTAAATTCTACAATTTTTATGCTTAAATACTACTGAAGTCTAGATTCTAGTAAAATTAGGATCTCATCAAATGGATAAGTATTGTTAAAGATATAAATTAATCATTCAGTGATACACAGTCTGCCAAAGCATAAACTCTATGTCAGATTGTCTTGATTTTTATGACTTGATCACTTCGAATTAGTTAATGATATTTGGAGATTGGAAATCTTAATAAGTCTAGTTTGTAAATTATATAGAATCATGAGATTTTCACTTAGGGTTAAGATGTTATGAATTATTTATTGACATACACTCAGTCTGGAATCTTGAGACAACACCTAGTTAAGTGGTCAGCCACAAGATTTTCACAACCCCTTTTGTATTTCATTAGCCTTGGCTTGGATTCCTTCTTGTTGATTAAGTGCCTCACAGCTTGGTGGTCTGTGAATACAATGACTTTGGATCCCATCAGGTATGGCCTGAATTTGTCAAATGCATACACCACAGTAAGAAGTTCTTTCTCAGTAGTTGCATAATTGATTTGTGCTTCATCTATAGTCTTTCTTGCATAGCATATGACATAGTGCTTCTTCTCCTTGGTTTGTCCCAAGACTGCCCCTACAGCCTGGTCCGAAGCATCACACATGATTTCAAAAGGAAGAGTCCAATCAGGTGGCTGTACTATAGGGGCTGAGGTGAGGGCTTCCTTTAACTTCTTGAATGCCTTCATACACTCTTCATCAAAATGAAACTCAACATCTTTGGCCAGCAACTTGGTGAGGGGCCTAGTTATCATGGAGAAATCTTTAATAAACCTCCTGTAAAAGCCTGCATGCCCCAAAAAACTCCTAACTGCCTTGACACTTGTGGGTGGTGGTAGCTTCTCAATCACTTCAATTTTTGCCTTGTCCACTTCAATGCCTTTGCTTGAGACCAGATGTCCTAAGACAACTCCTTCTTGGACCATAAAATGGCATTTCTCCCAATTGAGTATCAAGTTGGATTCCCTACATCTTTGTAGCACCTTTGTCAAATTGTCTAGGCAAGCATCAAATGAGTCTCCATATACTGAAAAGTCATCCATGAAGACCTCCATAATTTCTTTAATGAAGTCTGAAAATATAGACATCATACACCTTTGGAAGGTTGCAGGGGCATTGCATAAGCCAAAGGGCATTCTCCTATAGGCAAAAGTCTCATATGGACAAGTGAATGTAGTCTTGTGTTGATCTTGGGGGTGAATTGGAATTTGCAAGAAACTTGAGTACCCATCAAGATAACAGAAATGGGAATGCCTAGCCAACCTTTCCAACATCTGATCAATGAATGACAATGGGAAATGGTCCTTTCTTGTGGCCTTGTTTAACTTCCTGAAGTCAATGCACATCCTCCAACCTGTAATGGTTCTTGTGGATATCAATTCATCAGAATCTGACTTCACCACTGTAATTCCTCCCTTCTTTGGCACCACCTGCACTGGACTGACTCATTCACTATCTGAAATGGAGTATATGATTCCTGCATTCAACAACTTCAATACTTCTTTCTTTACCACTTCTTTCATGGTTGGGTTGAGTCTCCTTTGACATTCAATGGAGGGCTTATAGCTGTCCTCCATAGGGATCCTATGCATGCAAATGGAGGGATTAATACCCTTGATGTCTTCAATTGAGTAGCCTATGACCTCCCTATACAATTTCAACCTCTATAGCAGCTCTTCCACCTGATCCTGAGGCAAATTAGCATTAATGATAACAGGAAAAGTTGAATTCTCCCCCAATAATTCATACTTCAGATTGCTAGGAAGAGGCTTGAGTTCCAACTTGGAATTGGCTTGAACTAGATTGCCTTGGCATTCAGCAATGATAACCTGTTGTACCTCACCTTGAATTCCTACATTTTCCACTAATATTGAAGAGTTCAGTACTGATTTATATGCCATAGCCTCTGGATCTTCCAATTCTCTCAAATGGTAAAAAATTAGACACCTTTGCAATGGATCTTCAATAGGGATTATAGCTGAAACTTGCTCCACCACTTGATCCAATTTCCCATCTTCAAAATCATTTTCTAGAAAACTTGGCCTACTGATAACTTGGGCCAAATTAAATTCAATCTTCTCCTCTCCAATTTGGAAGGTCAATCTCCCTTCCTTAACATTAATTACAGCCCCTGCAGTGGCTAGAAAGGGCCTCCCAAGGAGAATGGGGGTGTTCACATCTTCATCCATATCTAATACAACAAAATCAACTGGAATATAGAATTTACCAACTTTGAGGGGTATGTCCTCAATAATCCCATGTGGATATTTGATGGATATGTCTGCCAGCCGAAGGGACATATTTGTTGGCTTCAAATCTCCAACTTCAAGTTTCTTGCACAATGATAAGGGTATGACACTCATAGAAGTTCCCAAGTCACACATGGCTCTTTGAATTTTCCTATTGTCTATCTCACATGGAATTGAGAAGCTTCCTGGATCCTTGAGCTTTGGAGGCAACTTGTTCTGGATAATTGCATAAGCCTCTTCAGTCAATGCTATAGTCTCATGCTCCAATACCCTTCTCTTCTTGGTTAGAATTTCCTTTAGGAACTTGCCATATGATGGCATTTCCTGGATGGCTTCAACAAAAGGAACATTTATGTATAGCTTTTTCAGGATTTCCAAGAATTTTCCATATTGCTGGTCTTGTTTTGCCTGGATTAGCCTTTGGGGGAAGGGTACTTTGTCAAAAACCCTTGTATTTGCTTCAATTTGAGGACCTGAATTCCTGATTTTCTCACTTGGCTGTTCACTTGGCTTTTCAGCAACTCTTGAGTCTGAATTGGCTTGATTATCATCCACTTTCTTCATGGATTCCTCCACCATCTTTCCACTTCTGAGCTGGATGGCTTTTGCTTGCTCCTTTGGATTCATCTCTAGCTGTCCAGGAAAGAATAAAGGAGGTCAAGGTGCTAGGTTGTTGAACAACTTGGTTCTCAATGGTATCAAGTCTAGAATTCATTTTCAGAATTGCCTCCTCCTGATTGCTTTGCTTCTTCAGAATTTGTTGTAGCATCTCCTCTATTTTTGAAAATTGAGAAGGTTGAGTTAGTGGTGGTTGCTCAAAAGGAGGTCTTTGCACTTGAACACCTTGGGACCGTTTGGATATGGAAATTGTTGGTTTCTGAGCAAAATCCTTGGCTGCCAACTAAGATTCTGCATGGGTGGGGCTTGTTGATAATGGTTTGCTTTGTAGGACAGGTATGGATGATTCCTGTTCTTTGGAGTGTAGAGTTCAGAAGGGGGTTTAATTCCATAATTTTCCACAGCATTGATTTGGTCCACTGTTTGCTCCACTCGTTGCATAATCAAATTGCAATTTTCTGACACATGGCCTTGATTCCCACATACACAGCACCTTGTCTCAGGATTAGAGGCCCTATTGCTATTGGGAGTCAAGTTCAATCTCTCCAAAGTCTTGTACAACACCTCTTCAAGTTGAGTTGACAATTGATTCACTGAATTGTCCATGGGTGGCTTCCTGGTTCTAACATGGGTAAGGAAGTGGTGATTCTTGGCTATGTTTTCAATGAATTGATGAGCTTCATCAATGTTTTTAGATGCAAAGATGCCTCCTGCAGCAGTATCCAATGCCACCTTACTAGGGTAGTTCAATCCCCTATGAAAATAGTTGACTAGCTGCCACTTCTCAAAACCATGGTAGGGACATGCCCTTAATAATCCTTGAAGCCTTTGTCAAGCCTCACAAATGTTTTCTTGGTCCAACTGATAGAACCTCACTATTTGATCTCTAAAGTTATCAGTTTTTGAAGGAGGACAGAATTCTGAAAGGAACAATTGAACAATAGATTCCCAAGTGGCCACCTCTTCAGGATTCAATCCTTTGAACCATGTCTTGGCTTTGTCTTTGAGTGAGAAGGGAAATAATCTCATATACACTGCATTCATGGGAATGTTGTTGAAGTTCACAGTGCTGCACATCTCCTTGAAATTATCCAAATGACATGCTGGATCTTCAGTCCCAAGTCCAGAAAATTAACTTTGCCTAATCATTGAAATCAAGGCTGGATTAACTTCAAAGTTTGCCACAGGTACTAAGGCTCCTCCCTCTGGTTGATTCCTTGCATTGCTTGGTGAATAACAGACCTTAAGAGTTCTAGGAGCTGCCATATTCTGATTTACAACTTCTTCAAATTCAAGGTTGTGTGCCTCTTCCTCTTCTTCTTCAAATATCCTTCTCCTTGCCTCAAGCCTTTACAATCTCCTTCTTCTTAGAAATCTTCTTTCAGGCTCAGGATCTGATTGGTAATGTTCCTCTTGATGGTCCAAGTCCTGCATAAAGAGATTCAGAAGTATCAAATTCAAGAAAGAAATGAAAACTAGACAGAAGTGAAAAGTTAAAAATGATAACTTGCAAAAACTGAAAATTAGCCTAACAAATAAACTAAAAACTAATCTAAACTATCTAAGTTAGTCTAATTGACCTCAAATCCCCGGCAATGGTGCCAAAAACTTGATAGTGATATTTGGGATTGAGTAGTGATAACTTGCTGAAATTAAAGAAAGGGTCAAATTTTTCAATTTTTGGTCTCTCAACTCACTAGCTGCAAGTGCACAGGTAAGTTGTAGTAGACTCAGGTTGTCGTATCCACAAGAATTTGAAGTCTAAGACACCCTAAAACAATCTATATTAGTTCTACTCTAATGGCTAAAAATAGATTTTTGATTAGTAGTGAAAACAGATTTTTTAAGGGAATGTGAAATGATAATAGATTTTTGGGTTTTGGAAATTTATCAAAACTGGGTTATAAATGCTAGAATGAAGTCTAAAAAGGTTCAACTATCAATGAGGAAGGTTCTTCAAGGATTTGGGGTTCATCTAAATTAATTAAGGATGGAATGGAACAAGTTATCATTAAATGTCCAACTTTTGATTCAACTTGAAAATGGTTGTTCCCACAGCTCAATTGGCCTCTAACTAAGCAATATATGTTAGCTAGGTTGAATCAAAAGAGGGTCCTCACTGAAAATCAAGTTATCATTGGGCTCAAAAGAAAGTTCAATGCTGATTTTTGCAATTCAAGGAAGTTTGGAATGATAACTTGCAATTGCAATCATAAAAAGATGGAACCATTCCAATCAACCAAACCAGGATAAAATATACCCAATAATAGTACTTGTGTTCCATGATTCATCTTTGAATTCAAGGGAGATTTAAAATCAACCTCTCGGTTGCAAGAAAAAGTGAAATCCAGACAAAGTTCTATTTGATTGGGGTTAAAAGACATTCAAACTTTAATGGGAAATTCAGTGATTATCCAATGCTCCTTGGGTCATCTCTGACTCTCAAGAATGGCCTTAAAACTACCTCTCAGTAATGGATTAAAATGAGGCTTAACAATGGAAATCAAAAGTTAATTAAATGAGAAAACAGAAATCAGCATTTTAGGAAAATCAGCAATGTAAATTGATGGAATTCAAGCTTGCCAAATGCCTCTTGACCCATCTCTGGACTGCAAGAGATTCTTAGAGTACACCTCTCAGTGATTTGAATAAAATAGGGATTAACAATTGGCAAGTCAGATTCCAAACAATCAGAAAATAGAATTCAGAATCAAAACTCAGAAATCAAATTTTGGAAAAATCAGATTTGAATCCTAAATTGTCAAATATCTTGATTCATTTCTGAATAAGATCAGGACAAATATTAGCCTCTCAACTATTCAAATAATCTAATCCTTGATGACAATCAGATCCAAATGCCTAGGAAATCAGATTTTTAAATTCAGGAAATCAGAAACCAGGAAATCGGTATTTTAGGAATCAAAATTTTAAATCAATGGAAATCTGACTTACCAACTGATTCTTGACCCATCTCTGGACTACAAGACATCCCTAAAGTTCACTTATCAGTGATTGGAACAATTCAGGGGACTCAATTGGTAAAACAGATTCCAATACGAAATCAGAAAAAATCAGAATTCTGGTTTTCAAAATCAGATTAGAAACAGTGAACAGATTTAAATCATAAAGAATGCCAAACATCTTGATTCATTTACGATCAAGATTGGGGACAATATCAACCTTTCAGTTGCTCTATTAATCAGATCCACAATGACAAACAGATTCAAAAGTTCAGGAGTTCAGGTTCAGGAAGTTCAGAAAAATAGAAACCAGAAAATCAAAATTTCAGAAATCAGAACTTCAATTGAATTGGAATTCGGAACTTGACATTGGTTTCTAATCCATTTCTGAACTAGGGATAGATCAAATGATAACTTCTCAGTTATAGATTACAATAGGATCCAACAATGGCAAGAACTATCTCTAAATAATTCTGAAATCTGAAAATCAGTAAATGATTCAGTGCAGGAATTAATCCAATCCATTTCCATCCATAACTAATCTAAACTACTACCCTATCCTAGAAGGAATGGAGTTTAGCTCCTCATATTTACAAGACTTGACATCAAATGGGATAAGAAACAGATACAAATCATCTTGGATAGAAGCTCTCGGCCAGCAGCAACTTCCAGCAGCAGCAGCTCCCCCTTTACTTGCTCCAAACCCTCAATGTCTAGCCTGCCCTCTCCTCCAGAAATTCCACCTTTTATATCACTCCTTTCCACCCTTTGATCTGCATCAAAATGTTCTAATCCTCCTGATTAAGCCACCTGTCCACTGCCTTGAAGAATCTGCACTACTGCAGACAGCTTTTGGTGCAGGAATTCAGTGGTCCCCCCACATTTTTCTACTTTTTGGTCACCTTTTCTCCCTGCTACAAACCCCAAAACAGCAAGCATCAAAGCCCTTGAATGGTGTTTTGACAAATAAAGATTAGGATATTGCTGGTAACTAGTTCAAATATCAAATGGGATTATGTGTTATGCAGGAATGAAAATCCATATGAAAACTTTATGGTTTTGAACCCGGAAATGATAACTTGTGACAAATCCTGGAAATTATCCAAATGCAAGTGATTCAAAGCATTAGAAGCATCAAATGGACTAGGGTAACAAGTGAGTGCAGTCAGAAATCAAATATGAATAAGATTTAAAAGGAGTGATAACTTGGGTGCCAAAAATGATAACTTATATGACTTAAAAATGATAACTTGAGTTGTGGTTATCCAAATGTGATGAAATTTGACCAGCAATGAGTTAGAACAATAACAAGATGATTGCTTAAGGTCCCTGTGCAAAATTAATGGTTTTGCATGTCGAAATGATAGAATTGCCCTTTAATGATAACTTGGCACTTGAAAAATGATAACTTGTTCAAATGGACTTAAAACTTTGCACAAGTTGAGATGTGACTATCCAAATATGATTTATACATGATAATGATGGATTTAGAGCGAGAAAACCATTGAAAATCAGTTCACTTAAAATAATGATAACTTGACATATAGGAATGATAACTTGTCCTCAAAATGATAACTTGACATAGAATTTAAATATTAATGGATTTTGTCATTTCAGAACCACATGGAAATAAGTATGAAATGAGGAATATCAACTAGTTATCACAATGTATGCATTCCAAGTATAATTGGCCCAAAAATATGCAAAAGTGGGACTCGATATGTGTGAAAAGCATCTAAAATGGGCTAGAAACATATAGTGATCAGCAACTGATCACCTACACAAGAAAATTAGATAAGTATCTCAAGTTGGTAAAGGAGAAAGAGAAGAATGAGAAGCCAACAAGAAGATCATACAAACAATACAAAGAAGAGACATCTCAAAAAGAGAAAAAGGAAAAATATGAAGAGTCAAGTGACTCATCAAGTTCTTCTAATGACAAAGCATACCTATGCCTAATGGCACACAACGATGAGGTAAGTTCTAGTCCTTCAAACTCAAATAATGAATCATCAGCTTTTCTATAGAAAACCTTTTCTTTAGATGTAAATAAAGAAATCCCCTCTCTTATAAAAAGATATTTTTTAATTAAAGAGGAAAATGAAAAATTAATACATGAGATTGAAAAATTAAAAAAAGAAAAGTATGCATATTTTGTGGAAAATGAAAACCTAAAAAATGAAATTGATACTTTGAAAATTATATATGCTTGTGGAATAGTAAAACTAGCATGTTCCTTAGAAAAGGTAAAGCAAGAAAATATTATTTTTAAAGTACACAAAATAATAAGGTTAATTCTCATGTAACGAAAAATACTCAGAGGAAATACTTTGAATATGAAAATTCTTGGAAATCCAATCATTCCTATGGTAGAAGATCACATCTCAAATGTTTTATATGTGGACTTTATGGTCATTACACATATCAATGTAGAATAACAAAATCATCACAAAATGACATGATTTGGGTTCCGAAAGGAACATTGTCTAACAAAACAGGACCCAAAGAAGTTTGGATACCAAAAGTTAATTATTTTTGAAGTGTACCTCACATGTAAAGTAAAGGATGAATGTAAATGTGAAGGCACAAAGGTTATGGTAACAGTAACACCTACTTTTTTATTCTTCTCAAAAGCTCAAAATCATCATTTCTTTAAGAAAAAGGGGACACATCAAATATACAAAGAAAATTAGTCATAGTGAAAGGGGGAGCATGTTTTCAACCTTATATTAACATCTCATTGTTGTATCAAAGTTTTATGTAATATTTTGATTCCTAATATAATTTTTGACTTATGGATTTCATAATCTCCAAATCAATTTAATTTCATTTTAAAATAGCCACAAATTTAGGAGGAGTTAATTTTTCATATTTTATGACCTTTTATGATACTTTACATATTCATGACAAAAAGGGGAGAATAAATTTTTTTTTTCAAAGGGGAATCAAATATTTTTTGCCCTTTATGTGCAAACTATTTTTTGATGAAAAAATGGTGGCGAAATATAGGAGAAATATGATATGAATATATGAAGAGTACCTTACAATTCGTACTTATGAAAATATCTATTATTCTAAGGAAAGCTAAGTTTTAGGGGGAGTTAAATTGATTTTACAAGATTTTACAACTTTTTTGCAAATTATAAATTTTTTATATTTCTCGGTATGTCTTCATAAAAGAGGGAGAGATTGTTGGAGCAAAGTTTTAATAACATATTAAATTAATTTTGATTATACAAACCTCGAAAGATTAAACTTAAATGTTGAAATAGTTTAAAGAAAAAGAGACAACTTTATGCACTAACTATTAAATAATTGACTATGGTTTCATTAGATTCTGGATAAATGATATATCAAAGTTGTATAGAATCATGTTATCTATCCATAGAATCCAAGATAGTCTAATTTAGATAACTGTGCAAAACGTTGTGCTCAAAATAGTCCAGGTCGGTCAACTTGTCGATCGACAGAATAAAAGTCGATCGAGACAACACCGGTCGACCGATCCGAAAATCTGGTCGACCGATCAATGCATGCACTGCCTAGGATCAATGACGAGACTATATTGGTTGACACCGAGATGATATCGATTGATGTACCGGTCAACCGACCAGTTATAGTCAGTGAAGAAAATAAGTGCAATGGTCATATAGACCGGTCGACCGGTCTATTAATGCGGTCGATCGGTCCCCTGTCAAATGAATAGTAATGGTCAATTTTGAAGGAAAAAATTGTGGAACAATTTCTGGACAAAATTTTCACATACTAGAGCCTATAAAAGGAGTGCCAAAGCTAGAAGAAAAGACACTCATCCAAGCATTGAAGCAAAACCTAAAAAAATTAAAAGAAGATCTTTTTCCTTTAAGTTATCATTTAGAGATTTATTTCTTTCTCTCTTCTCTTCTTGTGAGTGTTCTATTGTAAAAGAGAGAAACCATTTTTCAAAAAGATTGCGAGAGAAAAGATTAGCTTTCTAGGAGGAGAGGCTTGTCTTCCCTCTCGAAGCGGATAAAAGGTGGTTGTGTAAAGGGTTTTCTTCCTTGCCCCATTTGGAACAAAGGAAGTGTTTTTAATGGAATCTCCAACGGTCTCGAGGTCGAGAAGTCAGAGCGAAACGTAGGCCAAGGTGTGGTCGAACCTCGTCAATAACCACTCGTGGATTTTGTGTTTGATTTTCTTTCCCTCTCTCTCTTTCCTATATTATGATTGTGATATGATCTAAATTATATTGATTTCAAAAAGTTTTGAATATCAATTTTAAGCTTCCGCAGCGTTTGTGAATTTCAAGAAGGTGAAAAAAAGGGAAAGAAAATATATATATAAGGGAGAATTGGATGAGTCAAATTATGAAAAATATAACTTAATATTATGTACAAAACCATGAATGAAAATCTAAACGGATAGAGTTCTTTAATAGAGTTGATTTATCCAATTGTTGAAATTGTTGTAGTTGGAGTTTTGTGTAAATAAAAATAAAATAAAAGATACAAGAAGAGATGTGGAAAGGATTTGTTGAATTAAATTTGTACCATTTCATTGAGGATGGATGGTAGTAGTTCATACTAAATTGAGAATAAATGGAGAACGATATATGTCTTATAATCGTTCAATCTATTCAATTCGTCTTAAGTTAATTGATTGATCATATCTATGTTTTTAATTATCACTTATAGTATGCTGAGTTGGAGTTTTTCGAAAGATTGATTAGGGTTGGATGCCCTCTAGTCATCGATCAAAAACTCAAACCTAGCCATAGATTACGTATAAGTCATATACGATGTGTTGATTAAAACTTATTGGGAGAACGATTGGAGTGGGATGCCTTTCAATCCTCAATCGTAAGTTTGAGTCAACGCATCATGTGCCATAGTTGGGTGATGAGGAGTTGTTTCAGTAGTTACTTTTAAGTGGAGACAATTTATGCTTTAAGATCGAGGAGAGAATACAAGATTATGAATTTTTTTCTTCATAAGTATATAAAGAAGGTTTGAGGTGAGAGTTTTAATGGAAGAAAATTTTACATACTTTTAAGATTGATGGATAACAAGATCAAATTGGTTAGATTCTTATACTAAAGTTTGTGGGATTTAGTCAGTGAAGAGATTTTTCGTTGGTGGGTAGGTCATATTTTTTTAGTTTAGAGCTAAAGTAAAATTTTAATAACATTGTTGTACCAAGAGAGTCATTGATCCTAAGTTTCGCCGACGAAATCACTAAAAAGAGGAAATTGTGGTTTCGTGTTAGGATGACTCATTAAAATGAATTTCAGAGGAAGTGAAAGATCATCCTCATATTTGGAAAATTTGTGCCATCGCTATAAATATGAAGATGTGGGTGCTATAGATATTAGTTGAGTGAGTTCAAGGATACTAAAATTTGTTGGAGGTCAAGTTCAATATGATGAACTCTGTTTTGTAATTGTGACCAATCTTTCTTAAAAATCTTGACCAATTGTGGTATGGATAAGCTCACACCAACCCGTCAATTTTTGATCCAATTCGGTTTTTTTTTAGAGGTATCCGGAAGGAATTGGAATGTAATAATATCAAATCAAATCCCTCCATGATGCATTTTTTTACAATTTTGACAAAGCGAGGGATCAAATGGTATAGTTCATTTGTTGATAACTTGGAGGAAGGTAGATCCCCAATTGGTAGAAAAAAACCCCATATTGTAGGGTGGATCTCGAAAGATATGAAAGATCTCCCTCCAAGCCGTACATACGACATTCATCGAATACGGCTTTCCACAGAATTCTATATGTATCTATGAGATCGAATATGGAAGATCCATTCCAATATGAGTTGAAGGAAGAATTGAATAATCAGTGATTAAATCATTCATTCCAAAGTTTGCTAGATAGATCATTTTAATTACTCCTATATTATTACTCTTATAGTATAGCAGTGATCTCAAACTGCCAACCAATATAGTAGCAATGTAGTAGTATAATGAATACCTCAAATAGTTGTATAAAATTTGGAAAAAAAATTATTATCCCAAATTTTCCAATAGTTTGATCAAAATTTGATTGTGTAAATTTTAGTCTGCATTTGAATCCGAGTGAAATTTTACTTTTAAAAGAAATAATTATTTTAAAAAATAATACAAGTATAATAATAATAAGTAGTTAAAAATTATTGATTCCTTTTGGCTGATGATTTGGAGATTAAGACAAATGATATATATATATATTCTAATCTAATTTAAACCTTAAAATTTTCGAGGACGAAATTATTTTATGGATGTTGCAATTGTAACGACCTATCATTAAAAAAAGGGGGTAAATACTTTTTAAAAAGGTGTAAATATGTCCAAAAGGAAGGGTATTTTTGTCTTTTGGTAAGCAAAAAAAATAACATGTGGAAAGGAGGAGAGAGAAAACCCATCATCTCCTCCTCCTTCCACCCTTATAGTGCCCAGACGAGCCCAAGTCACCGTCGCTTTCGGCGACCCGATCTCCGCTATCTGAACTCCATTTTTTGCATATGAGGTATCGTTGGAAAGAGCGCGACAAGACGAAAATTTTGACATCGGTCCACTGTGCGTGACGTAGCAAGCTTAGAACGAGAGAGAAGGGGGAGAATTCACCGTCGGCGATTTCGGCTCTAATTTAGGCCAATCTTTCACCTAGTGAGTTTTGCATCATCCTCAGATCGATTAGGTTCATTTTAAGGAGTTGTAAACATGCTTGTGCTCCCAATCTCGTAGATGACCGAGATTGGGGTTTTCTAGCAACCTTTTCGGCGAGTTCAACGTGGGGTTTCAGCCGAGTTCACCACAACATTCTGGTAGGTGTACACAGGAGGGAGAGACGTATTGGGTTGATGTCCGTAAAAAAATTTAATCACAAATTACTTGTAGGTTCATCGATTTCGGGTTCCGATCATTGGACGATATTTTTTATGACTCGTCCTCAATGTGCATAGGTAAGCGAATGAAAACACACAATAAATTCAATATCAGATATGAAACTGATTTTTAGTTAATTTTATTATGTTACTAATGAAGAAGACGACGTTCGACGTGCGACAGGTGTGATTTTGATTTAGAGAGTGGATGGATTCGTTTATTGTGGTAAGGATATGATTGGTGACTGAAATTATTTATAAGATTTAATTTTATAATTGATAAGAATTGGTTATACGGTCTAATTCGAATTATTATATGCTTAATTTGGATATGATAGGTGGATGTCCGTTGAGGTTTGAGCAATGTGCTATTCGTTGGTGATTTCTTTTCCCTATTGGTAGGCATTCTAAAAATCTACAGTGATGATCAATTTATGAAAATTAGTTTATATGAAAGTTATAATTTATTAATTATGAACTTAGGTAAGAAAATTAGAAATTCTACTTCTAGGCACCAAGATGTCATTAAAAGACTATTATAGAGTGATTAATGAACTAAAAGACAAATGACGCCTAGAAGTGATAAATGTTTTAGGTGATAAGCTTATATTTCTAAATAAAGTTTAAATGGATGTAATAAATATTTTTCTCCTTTAAACGAATTCGGACAGAAGGTAATGGGACTTGAGGAATACAAGGTAAGGGAACTTATCTCAAATGATATTAATTATTTAACTCTTCAGAGTGGTGACATTGTCCCATCCGATGTGGGATTGATTTTCGAGATCATTTTCTTCATGCATAATTATACTTATTTGTGTGCTTGATATGTGTACCATCAAATGAACTGTGAGGCTTTATTATGAATTTTGGAAGCTTATCGATTTTGATAAAAGTTTCTCTCGTTCACCCGAGGAAAAGATTTGGTTTTGAAATGAAATGTTTTATTACGATGGCTTTAAACTATAAACCTTCACAATATGCATTCATGCATCATGTGCACTTCATGTAAAAACTCGCATAAAGCGGAGTATTTTCACTTCAGAGGATTGGCAACTTCGAGAAGACCAATTGGGGTTCTGTTTGCTCTATGCCGATATAGTGACACGAGGAGCATGTCCAACACTCTTTGTCAATACAGTGACAAGAAGGGTAGAATTAGAATAACCATCTTGTGGCGATATAGTGACACGAGGGATGGAATGAAAAAAAAAGATAACAAGCTTTATGTCAATGGAATACGAGGAGCGGTTTAACGTCTTGTGTCAATGGGATACGAGAGACGGAATTAGAACAACCACCCTATGTCGATGGGATAGAGGGGTGTGATTGAGTACTCCACATATCCATTTTTTATGATGATTCCCCAACTTATATTATATATATATATATATATATATATATATATATATATTTGATTTCACCATTCATGTGCACACATGACATTCATTTTGCAAGGTCATTATGTGAATAAGTTTCTTTTGAAGAAGAGTGGATTGTAAATATTCCTTGAAAATAAAGATGTAGATTTTCGCAATGATTTTAATATTTGAGAAAGTCATTTTAACTCACGCTTAATCCATGCTCCCCCCCTTTTCTTTTAATGTTTACAAGAAAGGAATACATATATTGCATGTTTTATTTGGAAAGGGATATTGATTCAAAAGGGATAGTGTGTGAGATTCCGCGAAGAGCATATTTGGTTCGATATTCTTCTTTTGATATTTATCATTATTTTAAAATTAATTATTATGATTTTATCTATCTTGACTCAGCATGATTTTAGGATGTGACCCATGATTTATTATGAATATAAATTGATTGGTAGGAGTTGAGGCTCCATGGTTTATGAATGAGATGATCCCTATCATGGAATTGGATAAAGTCTTGAGACCTTTAATGGGTTTTGGCAGGCATTTGATATACTTTGTTCGTGCAATAGTTTTGAATTGAAACTCATATGTTTATATAATTTAGAATTTTTAGGTTTGAGTCATATATTATTTGGTAATTTAAATTGTCGGTGATGCACATTAAATTTTTTTATATTATTTGTGAAGTGAAAAATATGGATAAATATTATATTTGATTTTTGGACCGTTGATTTCCGTCGAAGATTTAGATGATTATTAGAGAATTTTTATTTATTATGATTTTAATTAAAATATTAAGGCCTTTAGCTATCGATTGATTAAAAATAATGTACGATGAATGAGCTAAAGGCGTGACAGTTTTTTAAAATATTTAAAAATATTAAAGTGAATTTGAGACCATTGCAGGAGGTGAAAAAATGAAATGATATTGATAGGACTATTAACTCGATAATGTCCATCCATTTTTTTTTTTAAAATGAAATGATATTGATAGTCGTTTTCCAAATCCAAGACAGTTGGCATCGATGCTCTCTGGACGATAACGAACATGCGAAGGGCAGCCAAAGCGCTCTGTCAACTCTCCTCTCAGCACCACTCCACTCGCACTCGTGACATGGACCAACGAAAGAACACATGTGCGTGCGTCCCCTTATAATTAATTATACGTCTTCTTCGTAGGGACGAGGAGAAAGGGTTGTTAGAATTTATTGTATTCCCTTTTATTTTTAGTTTTATACTTTGGATTGATTGATTGATTGATTGTACGAGTGGAGATCCCGCGACATGAAAATAATGGCACGCTTTCTACTCCACTAATTTGATTAAATACCGAAAAAAAAAATCTTGTATCAATTTGTGTTCCCTATATAAGAACAAAAATCTACTCTACGTAAAAAAACAACCGAATAAAAAAAAATGAAATTCAGAATATCGAATACGATGACCAATTTATAATGGATTCACTAGTTTAACAGATAAAAATAATGTTTCAAATTTACTATGTTCCTAAAAACATTATTTCCTTAAATGCATTTTATTTCAAACAAAATGCAATGATTAATGAGATATTTCTATCCTAATTATATATATATATATATAAACTTTCTAACTAATTATCTTAATTAATTAAGCAATAAACTTAAAATTATAATAACATTTTTAAAATGTACTATATTTTGAATAAAGTCTTATCTCATTAGAAACTATATAATGGTAACAAACTAATCTCATATCAGATAACTATAATAAAAACTGATATTGTTTAATATAGAAAATGTGACGATTCTCTTAAGAAATTGGGTGAGTGAGGTTTTCATTTTAAACAAATCTTTAATAATGACATACAACTTTTATAAATGCCATAGTAATATATCTAAAACAATTATATATAAAAGAAGAATAAAACAAATTACCCGGAAAGAAGATACAAAGTTAAATTGATGATATATAAATTTTATAGAATGACGTTTTCTTATATTAAATTTAATTTTACCAAAATATATTTAAAGAAACCTAAAACATAAATTATGTGATGAAAAAAAGTAAAAAAAAAAGGGATTATGTAACAAGTAAAAAAAAGGATTGTGTGGCGAAATATTGAAAATAATTAAACACAATAAATTTCATTAGAAAACAATGACATTAGTTAAGATTAAAAAAAAAATTGGATTCACACCAATGCTGTAAAACCCGACCCGATCATAGACCCGGATTGATCGACGAGTCAGGTCGGACCGGGTCGAACTGGAATATAATATATGGGTAAAATTGGTATACATATATTTTATATTACTAATGATAATATACTTTTAATCACATGATTCATAGCACGATCAAAGAAATTATAATGTATGTCCAATCATATTCAATTGGCGCCCGACTTAGGAGGTAAACTGAAATATTGAAAGCTTAATGTCTTCGATCATCATCGAAATTTCAATGCTATCATTTCGTCAAATCTTTCACCGATCATCAAAATTCGTTGAAGCTGTCGGGTGTAGAGGCGATTAGGGTTCCGGTTCAGCTATTTAAGTTTTGACCATTTAAAAGAAATTAAAAAAAAATTTGGACCGATCGAATTTCTTGAACCGACGGGTCAATCGGACAAATACAATTTGACCAGATCAACACGGATCAAAATGTCGACCGAATTTCGATCAATCCATAACCCAATTTTTCTTCTTGATACCGATCCGACCGGCCGGTCGGACCGGACTGAGTTTTACTGCGCTGGTTCACACCATCTAATTGCCACCGCCAAAATGCCTAATCGTAGCATTTAATTTAAACACATACTCATGAAAATCTCAGTGCCTGCACGTGCATCCTTTGACAGACACCGTCGGTGCATCGAAGGGATAAATATTCGAAATCCTCCAATTTCTAAGGCCACCTCGCTGTCTCAATATATCCTCCTTTCTACGCTACGTCTCCCCCATAACTATGGCCACTGCAGACGGGGCGTCATCTACTAATCCTTCTTCTAATAGAAGGTAATTATATTAATGTGTCAATTGTCCATATATTACTACATACATTACATACTTTGAGCAATGCAGCGTGTTGTTTCGAATTTGCAATGTAATGTATAATTAAACATTTCTCAGGCTGGATGGCAAGGTGGCCATCATTACCGGCGGCGCGAGCGGCATCGGTGAAGCTACCGCCAAGCTTTTTGTCAGCCACGGTGCTCGAGTCGTCATCGCCGACGTGCAGGACGAGAAAGGCCGGATGCTCTGCGACTTCCTCGGCCCCCCGAACGCCTCCTACGTACACTGCGACGTCACAAGCGAAGCAGACGTGGCGCGCGCCGTGGCCGTCGCGATCTCCGAGCATGGCAGGCTCGACGTCATGTTCGCAAAGGCCGGGATCATCGAGACGAGCGACAGTGGCATCCTGGACTGCGAGAAGTCGGCGTTTGAGAGGGTGATTGCCACGAACGTGGTGGGTGCCATACTGTCCATCAAACACGCGGCGCGGGCGATGGTTCCGGAGCGCCGCGGGAGCATCGTGGTTACGGCGAGCGTGGCGTCGGTGGTCGCTGGGATCGGGAGGCAGTCGTACACCTGCTCGAAGCACGCGGTGGTGGGGTTGATGAAGGCGGCGGCGATGGAGCTGGGGATGCATGGGGTGCGGGTGAACTGCGTGTCGCCGAACGGGGTGGCGACGCCGCTGGTGCTGGACTCCACGGGCATGGACGAGCCTGAATTCGAGAGGTGGGTAGAGAGCTGGGCCAACCTGAAGGGCTTGCACTTGAAGGCCGAGGACGTGGCGGACGCCGTGGTGTACCTGGCGAGCGACGAGTCCAAGTACGTGAGCGGCCACAACCTGGTGGTGGACGGGGGCGTCACCATCGCCAGGGACGTGCGTTCTACTCTAGCTAATAACAAGCCATCTCTGCATTCGTGATGTTCATCTTCCCTGATTTTGCGCTACATGTACTTATTGTATTTTATAGTGTGCGTTCCATAAAATACACGAAATGATCATTAAAGACTTCTATGATATTTTAAAAGTATTTTCAAAATATGTATAGTATGTAATGATGATTGTTATTTGTATGTGAACCAAGATAGACAAAATGCATATTTCCACTTAACTAAGTTAAAATTTGAAAATTGAGTAACCTAATTTATTGTTTGTTTGAAAAACACAATGAACTCAGTTGTAAATAATATTACATGTCGCACTTCAATGGCCCTTCTCAGATTATCAAGAAAAAATCACTCTTATACCTCGGTATATGTATTTCCTTCATGAATAATCGTTCTCATATAGATAACGATGTATGTATTCCTATATCGTGTACGTACGAAGGGAGTATTGTCTCCAAATCTTAGCTAGTCAATTGTGAGGGCAATGACATAAATTCCAACTATTAAAAAATATAACATTATAAGAGTCAATGATAGAATTGATAGATTGATATCCACCAAAGTGAAAGTTCGAAAGGATTGTGAAACAACTCTAAGGAAGGTAATGAGGTAATAATTAAGGTAAGTGCAAATCACTTATATGCTTATGGTGATTGCTCATTATAAATGAATGGTCTCATACTAAATGTATGATGGTTAATTTTACATGTCTTACCATGCTAATATATTAAATGCATGATGATAGATTGTTATGATTAATTGATATGTAGAATCATATGTTAGTACATGGCATGCATATTTTTCTTTTCCTATTATATCAAAATGAATATCCAAATAATGTAGTATCATGACTAGGATGATGGCATCACACTGCATAATCTTTACATACTTTAACTAGGAAATGCTACACGTTAGATCCGTGCAGGTAACTAAAGTTGGATGGGTGGCGGCTCAGCTCATGACAAACGGTTACACAATGGTCTAGGCTTAATTAGAGGTGTTATTATTGAGTCTAGTTAATTGTAGTTTCAAGAGATATTTCTAAAAATAGTTATTGGTTAAGTTTCCTACTCTATAACACTATTTCACTTATGTTTTCATAAAACTCTTCCTCTGGACTTGCAAAGTTTATTTTATCATATTTTTCTTAAGTTTCCACTGTCATTCTATTATGATTTTGTGATGATGAATGGGCTAACAAAGTCAAATGTCCTAATTGTCCTTGGCTTTTAGGATGAATTTTCGGAGTGTTTCAGTTTGGTATGAGAGCATGCTTATAACCTATGTTAAGTGTGTTAGAGAATTGTAAGTGTCTATGTCCATGTGCAATCGTCATGAGCAGTCATCCAAAGTTTTTCTGCCATATGATTGTATGTTTTAAATAACCAACTAATGTTTAATTAATTATTGTTATATGAGGGATGGAGCCAGGGTCCTTCAAACACTTGAGGAGACCAAAGGAAATTGATAGAAAGCATTATCTGCTCTGAAAGTCATAGGGTCAACTTGGCCACTTACTAACTGTTGACCAAGCTCGTCACTAGGACTAAGTTCAACAAGGATGGCGAGACCACCTTGAGTGACTTCAAGAAGGTCTTCAGGAATCAGTACCTCCCTCCACATGCTTCAAGAGGAGAGAAGCACGCTGAATTCATGAATCTTCAATAAGGAAGTATGACAGTGGAGGAATATCTCAACAGGTTCCTGGAACTTGAAAGATATAGTCCTCTGAAAGAGGATGAAGAATTGAGGGTCAATCACTATGTCAGTGGCTTGAATCCTCGCCTCAGGATGAACATCAAGTGTGATGACCTAGAGACGATGACCAAGACAATCTCCCTAACAACCAAATTGGCCAGGGAAATAGATACTAAAAAAAAGTATGAACAAGACAAGGAATTTAGAAAAGATCAGAGGAAAGACAAAGGCAAAAAGCATAAGAACTCCAAACCATACTCCAAAGGTGAAGATGGATAGGGCCGCAAAGCATGTTATTATTGCCACAAGTTCCATCCTAGTGAATGAGGAGCATATCTAAAATGTGGTAAGATGAGCCACTATGCAAGGGACTTTCTTGAGAAGAAGCCTAAAAAAGACAAAGGCAAAGACAAGCAATTTGACAACTAGTAGAGGGCACTTGAAAGGTTCTACACCAAGAAGATAGACGAGGCTCAGAACACTACAAGAATTTGAGCTATTAGCTACCAATTTTAGCGACTTCATATCTCGTAGCAATATTGTCACAATTAGAGACAGTTTAGCGATAGATTTGGAACACGTTTAGTACACCATCTCCACAAACTAAATTGACAATATAGTGACACAATTGTGTCCACATTAACTACAAAAATTATGGTCACTAATATTAGTCGACATATCGTAGCCAAGTTGTAACAAATCTGTCACTATATAGTGACACTAATCGGTCTCTAATTTGTCTCAAGTATGTCGCTAACAGTTACACATTTACTACATATTTGGGACACATTTAGTGCACCGTCTTCACAAATCTAATTAATAATATAGTGACAAGTTTGTGACCATATTAAGTATAGACATTAAGGTCCCTAATGTTAGTCAGTATATTGTAACTAATCTGTCCCTAAAATCAGACATTAATTTGTCTCTATTTTGTCTCAAATTTTGTTGCTAATGGTTACAAATTTACTACATATTTGAGACATATTTAGTGCACTATCTCCACAAAAAATAACTTACAATATAATGACGACGATGAAAACTACGACCATTAATATAAGTTGGTATATTGTAATAAATCTGTAACTAATTTGTCCGTAAACTATGATACTAATCTGTCTCTAATTTGTAACCAATATGTCCTTAAATTGACACTAATCTGTCTCTATTCTGTCTCAAATTTTATCATTAATAATTATAAATTTACTACTAACTTGCGATAATTTTTTGATGACCATTTACACTATCTACTTTAGTTATAATTTCTTTTTCTTATAATGGCTAGACGTTTGTATAAAAAAATTTTGGAATCGATAATTGATCATCAAAAGTGAAATGATTTTATTTTATTATTTAATAATTGAAATAACTCTCAAGATTTTTAAGGTTAATGTGAAAACTATAATATAAAATTTAACTGCATATGTGTTTGTACATGATAATCAATGGATGCCGGTAAGATTGTTAGAAACATAAATTTATATTCTTTTTCCTTTCTACTTATGATAATATTTTATTAATTTTATTCTCATTTTTATTTATACATTTATGTAATTATGGCAATATAAATGAAAACTAAAAGAATCTAAAACATATATATATATACATACATATATAACGTTCAGAGTGGTACGTGGCAGGAGAAGAGTTTTCTGGGTAGCTAAAGCTGTCATGCACCCACCAACTGCACAGGGTCGCGGACGTGGTCGCGGACATGGCCCTAGCCATGGGATTCCACCGCCTCCAGCTCCAGAGGAACAGGAGCATTCTGATTTGGAAAGCGTGGGAAGCAATAATCTAGTGATGCCTTCCCCGCCAGTAGAGACATCTGAAGAGAGGAGACGAAGATGGAACTTGCAGACTATAGGAGGACGCATCAGTAACCCGATCTGCCTATCTTCTGATGATGAAGAAGAAGTTCCTGAGCCAAGAAGAGAATTGCAAAGTCGAGAGGACAGCCCTATAAGCCAAATGGACCCAGAACCATTCTGCAGATACTGCAATCAAGACGGGCATTTCGAAGATGAATGCCCGAATCCTCCTAAGCATGAGAAGGATCCTGGGAATGAACCTGGGAAACCTTCTCGACGTAGTGATTAGTATTAAATAGTTCTCTGATGTGAAAGGCCTTAGTGTGCCTTAGACGAATGCTTAAGTTTCATTTTGGCTAACTCTACCATGAGATTAACTTTTGATTTAGTGGATATGATATTGAGCCATAAGACCACAATGTTGATCTAAGATTTTAATCTTGATTAAATATCTTTGGTTATATGCTATATCTCAAACATTCTCATGGTCCTTTTATAGATGTCTTCTCAAAGAAGAGTATCGGCGTCCACTAACGAGAACGAAATGTATAACGAAGGGAGACCCCATTCGTTCCCCCACCTCCAGCGTATCCGCCTCCGCCTTCCCCTCCTCTACCCGGACCGCCATTACAGTAGGGACGCCAAGCCCCCTTCACTTGTACCCTGCAAGAATTTTGGAGATCGAAACCTCCGACGTTCAATGGAGATGGAGGTATTGAGGTGGCTGAACAGTGGATAGAGACATTAGAGGAAAAGTTCGACATCCTCGATGTCCCGGAGAACAAGAAGGTACTATTCACTGGAGATACTACAGAAAGATGCGAAAGAATGGTGGAAGGCAAAGAAGGCCACCAGTTTTCCGGAAGTCAGAATCGTTGCCTGGGGAGATTTCCGCAAGGCGTTCGAGACGCGCTTCTTTTCTACCTTCCAGAGGGACTTGAAGCAAAAGGAATTTCTGCACCTGGAGCAAGGGATCATGACAGTGTCCTAGTACATGACTAAATTCGTCCGATTGAAGAAGTATTCGAATCTGATTATGGACGAATTGGCTCTGGCGAAGCGTTTTATGGATGGACTGAGCCCACTCTAAGGTCTCAAACCAGGCCAGGGAATTGCAAAATCCTAGATGAAGCGGTCAGTCTCGCAACAATGATCGAGAAGGACCACCAGGACCTGCTGAAGGAAAAGAGGGCCCAGCAGAACGTAGGGCAAAGTTCTCACCACAACAACCATTTCGTGGGAACAACTGACAACAACAACGACGGGACAATTGGTACCGCCCCTACCCAGTGCCTCAGCAGTACAACCGTCTGCAACAGCAACCCTACCGTCCTCCACAACAAACTCCTCCCCCACAGCAACAGCAACCATAACAACAACAGCAACCACAACAACAACCTCCTCAGCAGGAGCCAAAATTTCTGAATGTTTTGCTTGAGGACAAGCAAAAGGCTAAGCTTGGGGGAGTTTGATCACTTGCTGATCACTATATGATTCTAACCCATTTTAGATGCAATTCATACATATGGAGTCCCACTTTTACCTATTTTTGGGCCAATTATACTTGGAATGCAAACATTGTGATAACTAGTTGATATTCCTCATTTCATACTTAATTCCATGTGCATAGAGGTTCTGAAATGCCAAAATCCATTAATATTTAAATTCTATGCCAAGTTATCATTTTGAGGACAAGTTATCATTCCTAAGTGTCAAGTTATCATTATTTTGAATGAACTTATTTTCAATGGTTTTCTTGCCCTAAATCCATCATTATCATGTATAAATCATATTTGGATAGTCACATCTCAACTTGTGCAAAGTTTTAAGTCCATTTGAACAAGTTATCATTTTTCAAGTGCCAAGTTATCGTTAAAGGGCAATTCTGTCATTTTGACATGCAAAACCATTAATTCTGCACAAGGACCTTAAGCAATCATCTTATTATTGTTCTAACTCATTGCTGGTCAAATTTCATCACATTTGGATAATCAAAACTCAAGTTATGACAAGTTATCGTTTTTAAGTCATATAAGTTATCGTTTTTGGGGCACTCAAGTTATCACTTTTAGGAATCTCATTCATATTTGATTTCTGACCTCACTCACTTGTCACTCTAATCAATTTGATGCCTGAAATGCTTTGAACCACCCATATTAGGACATTTTCCAAGATTTTCATAAAGTTATCATTCCGGGCCCCTTAATTCATTAATTTTGATACAAGTTTTCATTCCTGCACAACACCTAATACCATTTGATATTTGAGCTAGCAACTATCATTATCCTAATCCTTATTTGTCAAAATATCATTCAAGGGCTTTGATGCTTGCTGTTTGGGGATTTGTAGCAGGGAGAAAGGTGGCCAAAAAGTGGAAAAAGTAGGGGGGGACCATCTACTTTTTCCTGCACCAAAAAGGAATCTGCAGCTGGAATTTCAGAGGGGTGGACAGGTGGCTGCAATCAGGAGGATTAGAACATTTAGATGCTGATCAAAGGGTGGAAAGGAGTGATATATAAGCTGGATTTTTCTGGAGGAGAGGGGGGGGGGCTGGTCATTCAAGGGTTTGAAGGCAAGCAAGGCTGGATTGATTCTGGTGGAGGAGCTGCTGGCCAGGAAGCTTCAAAGAACCATGAATTGTATCTGTTTCTTATCCCATTTGATGTCAAATCTTATAAATATGAGGAGCTAAACTCCATTTCTTCTAGGATAGTGTAGTAGTTTAGATTAATTTTGGATGGATATGGACTGTTTTATAATTCCTGCACTGAATCATTTGCTGATTTTCAGATTTCAAAATTTTCTAATGTTAGTTCTTGCCATTGTTGGATCCTATTGTAATCTATAGCTGAGAAGTATCATTTGATCTATCCCTAGTTCAGAAATGGATTAGAAATCAATGTCAAGTTCTTTATTCCAATTTAATTGAAGTGCTGATTTCTGAAATTTAGATTTCTGGTTTCTGTTTTTCTGAATTTCCTGAACCAGAATTCCTGGACCTTTGAATCTGTTTGCCATTGTGGATTTGATTAATAGAGCAACTAGAAGGTTGATATTGTCCCAAATCTTGATCAGAAATGAATCAAGATTGTTTGGCATTCTTTATGATTCAAATATGTTTATTGTTCATAATCTGATTTTTAAAAATTGAATTCTGATTTCCTGATTCCTGAATTTTCTGATTTATGTGGATATCAGAATCTGTTCTTCATTTCTAACTTGGTTAATTGAGTCCTTGGGATGTTGGTATTGTCCCTATCTTATTCAGAAATGAATCAAGATTGTTTGGGCAATCATTTGACTCAAAACCAGAATTTTCCATTGATTTTTTAATAGAAATCAGAATTCTAATTTTTCTGATTCCTAATTGGAATCTGATTTTATCAATTGAGTCCCCTGAATCATTCCCTTCACTGATAAGTGAACTTTAGGGATGTCTTGTAATCCAGAGATGGGTCAAGAATCAATTGGTAAGTCAGGTTTCCATTGGTTTAAAATTCTGATTTCTAAATTACTGAGTTGCTGATTTTTTTTTTGTTTCCTAAATTCCTGAAGTCTGAAAATCTGATTTCTTGGGCTTTGGATCTGATTGTCATCAAGGATCTGAGTTCTTGGGATGTTGCTATTGTCCCTATCTTGTTCAGAAATGAATCAAGATTATTTGGACAATCATTTGACTCAAATCAGATTTTTTTCCACTGATTTCTAATTCTGATTTTCTGGTTATCTGATTTCTGAACTGTTTGAACCTATTTGACATTCTGAACTTGATTAATTGAGCAATTGGAAGGTTGGTCTTCATCCTAATCTTGTTCAGAATTGAGTTATGAATATTTGGGCATTCCATGTTTCAAATATATTCTCAACATTACCTTAAGTTTGATTTGGAACCTAAAATTCCTGAATTTCAGAATCTGGTTTCCTGAATTTAAAAATCTGATTTCTTGGGCTTTTGAATCTGATTGTCATCAAGGATTGGATAATTGAATAGTTGAGAGGCTAATATATGCCATGATCTTATTTAGAAATGAATCAAGATCATTGACAATTCAGAATTCAAATCTGATTTTTTTCCAAAATCTGATTTCTTAGTTTGATTCTAAATTCTATTTTCTGATTGTTTGGAATCTGATTTGCTAATTGTTAATCCCTATTTTATTCAAATCACTGAGAGGTGTACTCTATGAATCCCTTGTAATCCAGAGATGGGTCAAGGGGCATTTGGCAAATTTGAATTCCATCAATCCACATTGCTGATTTTTTCAGAAATGCTGATTTCTGTTTTCTCATTTAATTAACTTCTGATTTCCATTGTCAACCCTCATATTAATCCACTACTGAGAGGTAGTCTTAAGGGCTTCTTTGAGATCCAGAGATGGGCCAAGGAGCAATGGGAATTATGAACTCATGTGGCCATATGTTTTGCATTTCCAATTGAGTGTGTTTGTGTGGATTTCAATTTATTTTGCAATCGAGAGGTTGATTTTGAATCTCCCTTGAATTCAGAGATGAAACATGGAACACAAGCACCATTATTGAGTATATTTTATCCTGGTTTTGTTGATTGGAATGATTCCATCTTTTTATGATTGCAAAAAGCTGTGGGAACAGCCATTTTCAAGTTGAATCAAAAGTTGGACATTTAATGATAACTTGTTCCATTCCATCCTTAATTAATTTAGATGAACCCCAAATCCTAGAAGAACCTTCCTCATAGATAGTTAAACCTTTTTAGACTTCATTCTAGCATTTATAATTCAGTTTTGATAAATTTCCAAAACCCAAAAACCAGTTATCATTTCAATTTCCATAAAAAAAATCTGTTTTCACTATTCATTAAAAATCTATTTTTAGCCACTTAAGTAGAACTAATCTAGATTGTTTTAGGGTGTCTTAGACTTCAAATTCTTGTGGATACGACAACCTGAGTCTACTACAACTTACCTGTGCACTTGCAGCTAGTGAGTTGGGAGACGAAAAAAAAATGAAAAATTGACATTTTCTTTAATTTCAACAAGTTATCACTAGAAAACCCAAATATCACTATCATCTATCGCCCAGAAGGGAGATAGACTTTCATATCAAAGTGGCACCTAGCATAGCATCAATCTCCAAAGCTCCATACCGCATGGCTCCAGCAGAGATGAAAGAATTGAATGATCAAATCCAAGAACTACTCAATAAAGGCTTCATCAGACCTAGTGTCTCACCATGGGGTGCACCAGTTCTCTTTGTTAAAAAGAAGGACGGATCGTTAAGACTTTGTATCGACTACAGAATGCTGAACAAAGTTACAATAAAGAACAAGTACCCGCTACCTCGCATCGATGACTTGTTTGATCAATTGTCCAAGGCGAAAGTTTTCTCTAAGATTGATCTGAGGAGCGGCTACCATCAACTCCGAGTAGCCGAAGAAGATATTCCAAAGACAGCGTTCAGATCAAGATATGGGCACTATGAGTTCCTTGTAATGTCGTTTGGGTTAACAAATGCCCCAGCAGCATTCATGGATCTCATGAATCGAACTTTCCACGAACATCTAGATAAGTTCATAATTATCTTCGTTGATGACATCCTCATCTACTCGTCAAGTATGAAGCAGCACAGAGAACATCTGAGGACAGTGTTAGAAATTTTGCGAATAAATAAATTGTACGCAAAGTTTTCCAAATGTGAATTCTGGCTAGAACAGATGATGTTTCTTGGCAACATCGTCTCCAAAGATGGAATTGCAGTGGATCCAGCGAAGGTAGAAGTAGTATCCAACTGGATTCAGCCAAAGAATGTCTCCGAGATCAGCAGTTTTCTTGGTCTACCAAGCTACTACCGACGCTTTATCAAGGATTTCTCCAGAATTGCATTACCATTGACCAAGCTTACAAGAAAAGGAGAAAAGTTTATTTGGTCACCCAAGTGTGAAGAAAGCTTTCAAGAGTTAAAGAAGCGGTTAACTTCAGCACTAATCCTGACATTACCATCGGGCAATGGTGGTTACGTAATTTATAGTGATGCTAGTGGTTGCGTACTGATGCAACATGGAAAGGTGGTGGCATACGCATCCAGACAGCTGAAGAAGCATGAGGTCAATTATCCAACACATGACCTCGAATTGGCAGCAGTAGTGTTTGCCCTCAAGCTTTGACGTCATTACTTGTATGGAGAAGAATTTGTAGTCTACACTGATCACAAGAGCTTGAAGTATGCCTTCACATAGAAGGACCTAAATATGCGCCGAAGAAGATGGATGGAATTCTTAAAGGACTGTGAGTTCTCTATCAACTACCATCCAGGTAAAGCAAACTCAGTGGCAGATGCACTCAGTCGAAAGTGGGAAGGATCTGTTGCCTTCATGCGCCTTCGACAATTCGAAATGATGGAGGAACTGTTCAAGTGGGCACCAAGAGTAAGACATGACGGATCGTTAATGATGATGCATCATATAGTACCAGACATGATCGGAAGAATCATTGAGTCACAAGTAGCAGACTCAGAATATTAGACTATGATGATAAAGACTAGTCTTGAAATTACAAATTTCAATATCTCTTTAGAAGGTGGAATCAGGTACCGTGATCATTTATGGGTACCGAATAACCCTGAACTCAGAAGGAAAGTACTAGATGAATGCCACAAGTCAGAGTTTGCAATCCACCTAGGAAGTACGAAAATATATAAGGATGTACAGAGGAGCTTCTGGTGGCCAGATATGAAGAAGGAAATAGTGGAATATGTCTCCAGATGCATAGTATGCCAACAAGTCAAGGTAGAGCACCAGAAACCCCAAGGAACCTTGAAGAGTCTGGGCATCCCACAGTGGAAGTGGGAAGAGATATCAATAGATTTCATCACCGGTTTACCCCGGAATCAGAAGGGGCATGATGCTATCTGGGTAATAGTGGACCGACTCACTAAATCGGCACACTTTCTACCCATCAAGGTAAAACAATCCCTTGAAAGTCTAATGGATTTATATGTACAGGAGATTGTTAGACTTCATGGGATCCCATCAGTCATCGTGTCTGATAGAGATCCCAGATTCACATCAAGATTTTGGAAGAGCCTTCAGAACGTTTTTGGAACCAGACTTCACTATAGTACGCCTTTCCATCCTCAAACAAACGGGCAATCAGAAAGGACAATCCAAACATTAGAGGACATGCTGAGAGCATGCACATTAGATTGGCATGATAGTTGGGACAAACACTTACCTCTTATTGAGTTTTTCTTATAACAACAGCTTCCATGCTAGCATAGAGATGTCCCCCTTTGAAGCATTATATGGTCGACCATGTTTCTCCCTAGCATGTTGGGTCGAAGTTGGCGAAAGGAAAATCTTGAGCGCAGAACTATAGAAGCAGACCCAAGAGTACACGGACATGGTTGAACTAATAAATAAAAGAATGAAGTCTGCTCAAGATCGTCAGAAGGCCTACGCAGACAAGAAGCGCTGAGAACATAAGTTCAAGATAGGAGACCAAGTCCTGCTCAAGGTCTCCCCCACTAAAGGAGTGATGCATTTCAGTAAGCGTGGGAAATCGAGTCCAAGGTATGTAGGCCCATTTGAAATCTTGGATATGGTCGGAGACTCAGCATGCAGGTTGGCCCTACCCCCACCATATGCTAGGGTACATAATGTCTTCCATGTCTCTTTACTTTGGATGTACAAGCACGATTACACCAACGTGATTCAAATTGATGAACCAAACCTCAAGGAGGATCTAACATATGAAGAACAACCCACAGAGATATATGAAATACCAAGAACATCAATAAGGAAAGAAGAAGGTATACTAGTCAAAGTAGCATGGAAGCACCATCAAGGAAAAGAGGCCACATGGGAAGTGAAATCAGAGATGCGAGAAAAATTTTCACAATTATTCAGTAAGTCCTAACTCTTATCAAAATTCGAGGACGAATTTTCTTTTAAGGGGGTAATAATGTAACGGTTTGAAATCTGCATAACATTAACAACCGACTTATATAATATGCACCATTCACACACAACCTTATATACACACACACACAATACTTCTGTCTTTTCTTCAATCAACCGACCTAGCTGTTAGCAAAGGAATGTATTAATACAAGTATATATAGTAAGTTAGCCAAATAATATACGTATATATATATAGCATACTCCCAGCCGAACCCAAAAAATAATGGAAAATAGAAGATAGGGTGAAAGTGAATGAAAGAGAAGGAAGGAAATATGTGGAGTATAGGAAGAGATTTGTCTAATCTCTTTGATGCTGGCTGAACCAAGGGACAAAGGGGAACTTAGAAGTGATAGAAAAGAAAAAAATAGTAAGTAGGTAAGGTTACTTTTCGTGATTTCATTGTTTTAGACCATTGCAAAATTAGGTTTAAAATAATTTTGATTTATCAAGTTCTGTAACGGTTTGAAATCTGCATAGCATTAATGGAAAAGAATCAAATCATAATTTGATTCAAACTAAAAAAAAAGGAAACTTGAACGGACAGAAACGACAAACAGGGGAGGTGAATCCTCCCCTGATTCACGCCCCACGATCGGCCGGCGGCCGATCCTATAAAGGGAGGATGCGAGGGTGACCTCGCGCCCCCTTGGACTTCAGCCGACCGCCGCCCCTCTGTCTTCCTTCTTCTCCTCCGAACCGGCGACCGGCGACCGCAGCGAAGCAGAGCACAACACACGCGAACCAAATGATGGCCTCCGATGCACGGCGACCTCCCTTGACATACGCAGGAGCCAAGCGAACCTTCCTCATTGGTCAGGAGCGACCAGTGATCGATGAGAGAATTGCCGACGAACCCGAAAACCGACGAATAGAGGTACCTTAGTGTCTTAAATCCTTAGACGAAGAAATAGTGATCATTTAATGCATAGTAATAGTTCATTGTAACCTGAGATGATTGCCTACATTTTTCGTATTGTCGTCATCGTCGTTTGATGGTTGTAAGGCCGTCGAAAAAGAAGTCCGGTGGCCCTGTTTTATCATAGGGACCAGTTGACCGATTTCATCAACAGTCGATCGATCTGTGTGAAGAACCCATAGGAGTTTTTACCGATCGGTCGATCGGCTGCACTAGGGCGGTCGATCGGTCTATATGCTAATGGACAGAATTGATTTCATGATCGGTCGATCGGACCTCTGATCGGTCGATCAATCTGACGCGCAATGCGCGTCTTCATGACCTAATGACCGGTCGACCAACACCCAGGGCTATGTGCACGGTCGATCGATCCATAGACATCCAACTAAGATCAGCACTATGTGCACGGTCGATCGATCCATAGACATCCAACTAAGATCACGGCCGACCGATCCCAGAGGATCGGTCGATCGGTGCCAGAGAATGGTCGACCGGTGCCAGAGAATGGTCGACCGGTCCACCCGGAACGGTCAACCGGTCCGGTAGTCAGACCCATCGGTCTGAACTAACCAGGTTGAACCACTCAAATCATAATAGGAGACTCTAACCAGATCACCTACACTGGCTAAGTCCTATTGTACAGAGATTAACGCCCAATTGAGTATTGAATTATTGATCACTAGCTGATCATATTATGTTTTTATCTCATTTTCTATTCAAATCACCCATATCGAGCCCCTAAATTGCCTAACTTTTGGCCAATTATGCTTGGAATGCATGGATTGTGATAACTAGTTGATCTTTCTCATTTTATACTTAATTCCATGTGCATAGAAGTTCTGAATTGCTAAAATCCATAAAAATGACAATTCTATTCCAAGTTATCATTTTGTAGGGCAAGTTATCAATCCAAGTGCACAAGTTATCATTATTTTGATTGAGTTGATTTCTAATGATTTTCTTTCCCTAAATTCATTGCCATTATGAATGAATCATATTTGGATGATCATATTTCAACTTGTGCAAAATTATCAATCCATTTGAACAAGTTATCATTTTTCAATGCCAAGTTATCGTTTAAGGGAAAAACTGTCATTTCGATATGCAAAATTATCAAATCTGCACAAAGGCATTAGGCAATCATTAAATTACTGTCTTAACTCATTGCTGTTCAAATTTGATCACATTTGGATAACCACAACCAAAGTTATGACAAGTTGTCATTTTTATGGCATCAAGTTATCGTTTTTGGCACCCAAGTTATCATTCCTATGAAATCTTATCCACATTTGATTTCTGACTTCATTCATTTGCCATCTTAATCCCTTTGATGCCTTCAATGCTCTGAACTACCCATATTTGAACATTTTCCATGATCTATACAAAGTTATCATTCCGGGCCTCAAAACTATTATTTTTTACTATGGATTTTAATTCTACATAACACCAAACCCCATTGATAATTGAGCTGACATTACTTGCTGTTTTAATCCTTATTTGTTTATATCTTATTATAATACTTTGATGCTTGCTATTTTGACCCTTCTAGCAGGGAAAATAGGGCTGCACAAAGGAGAAAAAGGAGGGGGGACCACCTACTTTTTGCTGTCCAAAAAGCTGTCACCTGAGATATTTTCTGGTCCATTGGACAGGTGGCTTGAATCAGGAGAATGGAACAATTTGATGCTGATCTAAGGGTGGAAGGAAGTCATATATAAGCTGAAAACCCTAAGAATCAAGGGGGGAGCCTCCATTTGGAGGGCTGTTGAACCAGAGCTGAAGGAGGCAAGGATTGGAGCTGATTGGAGTGGAAGGAGATGAAGTGCTGCTGATTTCTGCAGAGCAGCCCTCAAGCCAGGATGATTAGCTTCTATTCTTCATTTCATTGTGTATCTATGTTTGTGATGCATACAAAATATAACATATTTTATATTATTATTTTAATTAATTTTTCTGTAATTTAATCATGGCATGCATCATTTTTAGTCACTTTTAATCGTAATTCTGGATTTATCAATTTTAATTATTAATTCTCTGAATATTTTAATTGTGGATGGATTAACTAAATTTTGATAATTATTTTGCAGGAAAAATCGAGATTAAAATGGATTGTGCTGTATCGGCCAAAATTTCAAAGAATTCATCATTACGGCCGAGATTTGGCTTTACACCCAAGTCGTTTTGGCCGAGATTCAAAAGGAGTAACAATTAAATGATTTTATCTTTTGGGCGTAACAAGATTAAATTCTTTCCTTACGACCGAAATTCGAAGGGAGTAAAAGGGTTTATCTCTTTGGGAGTAAAGATAAAATAATTCTTACAGCCGAGATTTGGAGGGGGTAATGGCAATTGAAATCATCCCTTTTGGCCGATATATGAAGGTGTAAAGATAAAATTGTTTGGGCGTAACAAGATATATGAAGGTGTAAAGATAAGAAAGATTTATCTTTGGGCATAATGATAAAAAGGATTTATCTTTGGCCGAGTTTATCTCGTAAATTTAAATTCATCCGTACAATGTTACGGTCGAGATCAAATTGAAAGCCGTCTGCACCCTATAAATACGTGAAGAATCCATCGTTTCAATGTGTGCTCTGAAGTTCAGGTTTCTTCCACGGCGAGTCGTGAGCTCTACAGGCTACGACCAAGAGGAGAGAGGTGCGACGGCTGGAAGTTGATCGCGACCCTGATCAAGTCCGAGAGGCTGCCCGACTGTCTGCCCGTGATCCGAAGCTTCGACTTTTGTCTATTTGGGTGTAATTCTTCCAATTATTATTATTTTGTTATTATCTCTCCAGAATTTCTAGGATGAACTCCATATTTTTATTTATTTCATGTTAGGAGATTATTATTGAAGGGAAACTAATTGGACCCTATATTATTTATTTTAATCTTTTCTGATTAATTAGTTAATTGTGCTTAATGCTTTTAATTTAATTACTTAGATTTCTGAAGTGAGTACTTACCAGTTTGTGGATTATTTAATTTCAAAATTCATTAATTAAATTAATTGATTTTATGTGAAATTAATAATTGACATAAATTTGATAACTAGTGTGTGGAGAATCAAGTTTATGTGGTCTGTTAATCTAACCAGTTTGTGGAGTGATTAATAGTGTAGGATTTTCATATTAATGCATCTTAATTTTAATCTTATCTGACGAATACCAATTTGTGGGACTTTAGGTTTGATTAAATTTAAGGTAGTTTGATTTACCGGATTAAATAGCAGAATTACCAGTTTGTGGACTCTGTGATGTTAATCTTGTAAATTAATAACTTGGGAAAATTTCTAATCCATCTTTAAAGATTAAATTTATCTTTTATGGTTCAAATATTTATCCTGATCTATTTTCATCCTAAGGCCTAACTTCAACACCACTATCTTATCTTTATTTTATTTTCTTTACTTTATTTTATAAAACTCATTTTCAAAATCCATATTTTTCCTCACTTATTAATTTAAAGATTCAGATATTGAATTAATAATATTCCTCGTGGGTTCGACACTCTTACTCCCTTTTACTATATTACTTGAGCGACTAGTGCACTTGCTAGCAAATTTTATTGTTACAATTATAACGCATCAGTTTGTAATTATGAGAAGCTAAATCCTATGTCTCCTAAGATAGGGTAGTAGTCTAGGTTAATTGTGGATGGATGTAGACAAATTTGAATTCCTGCATTGATATCAATCTTGATTTCTGATTTTCTATTTCATATGAACCTGATCTTGTCTTTGTAAGGTCCTGATTTTATCTACAACTGAGAAGTTATCATTTGATCTAATCTTATTCAGAAATGAATCAAGAATCAATGCCAAGTGTTTAAGTTGTAATCCAATTGAGATTTATAATTTCCTGAATTCTGAAACTTGTTTTTCCCCAAATCTGATTTCTGATTTCTGAATTCTGATTAAACCTGTTTTCTATCATTGTTGAGCCCTGATTTAATTGATAACTGAGAGGTTTCTTATGGTTTCACCCCTGTTCAGAAATGAATCAAGGAACAATAGTGTTTTCAAGGTTTTAATCCCTGAATTATTGAAAACATTTCACTTGCTGATTTTTGAATTGTAGAATTTGATTTCCTGAATTTTTGGATTCTGATTTGCTGTTGTAAGCCCTTGATCTTATTAAATCACTGAGAAGTGAATCCTAGGGATACTTTGCTATTCAGAGATGAACCAAAGAGCAATGACAAGTCCGAATTCCAATGAGTGACATGTGCTGAATTCCAATATTTGCTAGGTGTTGATTTCTGAATTTTCTAGTTGCTGATTTCCTGAAAATTGAGGAACCTGTTTTGCTATTGTTAAACCTCTGAATCCATTAATCACAGAGAAGTGAATTTTAAGGTTTCCTTGCTGTTCAGAGATGAACCAAGGAGCAATTGCATGTGCTGAGTTTCCATATATGAATTAAGTGCTGATTTCATCCAACACTTTAGTGAAAATGTGGATTTCATTTGAATTTGCAGCTGAGAGGCTGATTTAAAATCCTCTTGTAGTTTAGAGATAAAACAAGGAGCATTTGCACTAATATTGGATTGATTTCTTTCCCGTTTAGTCAATTGAAACAATTCCCTCATTTTTAAAGTGAAATTTATTGTTATCATTTCAGATTTCATTGAATTGCCAAAAATCAGCAAGGGACTTAATCTTGAGCTTAATTTTAATTTGATTTCAGTCAGAACCTCTTCTAATACAAATTAGTTAATCAATCATATGAAAATATGATAATTAGTCCTGGTTTATTATGCTGTGATAACAGCCCATTTTCAAGTTGAATTAGAAGTGATACATATTGATAACTTGTTCTATTCCATCCATAATTAAGTTAGATGAACCCCAACTCCTAGGAGAACCTTCCTCATTGATAGATAAACCCTTTTAGTCTCTAGTTTAGCATTTACAATAACTTTTCAAAAATCCAAAAATAGTTATCATTTTAGCCATTTATAGAAATCGGTTTTCACTTTCCTTCAATTTATTGGAATTTTGACTTTAGCTAAGGCTAATCTAGATTGTTTAGGGAGTCTTAGGCTTCAAATCACTAAGGATACAACATTTGGGTAGACTACAATTGACATGTATAGTTGTAGTAGAAAGTGAATTAGGGAGTTAAATAAAAAATTGAAAAATCTGAAATTTGACCCAAAAATTAGCAAGTTATCATTACACTCCTCAATTTCACTATCAATTATAGATTTCATGATAAGCAAAGATAAATAAAGTAAAGATAAAGACATGGGATTGCTATGTGCCGCCCCCAGAGTATAGAGCAAAGTACAGTGAGGGGCAGGTAGTTAGCTGAGGGGATAGCGAAGCTACTGGTCTTTGATTATCAGTGTTCCTGAGATTTCAGGTTTCTCCCACCTGTATCTCGAAGAAGGAAGGGTGATGCATTGGTCACACTCCTTCCCCAGAGATTTTAGTATTGAGCTAGAGGGACAGATAGCTAACTGAGGAGACAGTGAACCTTAAGGTCCTTAAATGACCATTGTTCCTGGGGTGCAAGTCTTCTCCCACCTGCATTCCGAATTGGGTGATGCTTTAACACACATCCCTTTCCCTTTTTGGGCTTACTGGCTTCAGAGATTCAGAGAGGCTCCCCTGGCATCCCAATTAATTAAGTCGAACTCGCATAGGACAACTAACATTAAGGATATTATAGTAATATAAAAGACGTAGTGCAACTCACAGTAAAGCAATGTAAAGTAGTTTATTGTAAAGTAAAGAAAGTAAAGTGTGGTATAGTATAGTATATAGTACTGTAAAGCATGGAATATGGTATAGTAAAGATAATGCAGAGTAAAGACAAAGTATAGTCATAGTAAAGAACAAAGCACAGACATTGATATTGTCAAAGAATGATGTATTGATCCATCATAGCCAATGCATAGAAATTAGAGCACAGTATTGTTCATCATTGATATTGCTTATATGATTATCATTGATCTCGATTTCTTCGTCTATTTTGCTATTTTACTTAGCTTATTGCTCACGGGTATTTTATTCCCCTGCAATGGGATATTGCAGGTGAGAATGCTAATTGATGAGGTACTGGAGGGCGCAGAGTTTGGAGAACGCTGCACATGAAACAAGCACTGAGACTTGCATTATATTTCAGCATGTTATTTTCCATTAGCAGACATCATGTTCTTTCTGCACATTTAGAGACATCATGTTCTTCCTCTTATTGAATCTCTCTTTCTATCGAACTCGTTAAAGATATGACTCTTCCGCATTTGTCTTTCCTATAAATATTGATAGTGTCTCTTCACATTCCGCCTTTTGAACTTCCGCATTAGAGTCTTCAATATATTTCATTATAATATTGATGGTACGTATGCTATTATGTTGAATGGTCATGGTCAATAGTACAATAGGAAGTGTAGCGCTCCCGGGATTAACCCGACTGCCTACGTGACAGGAGTGGCAATTTTGTAGGCGTTACAAGTTCAGATGAGTAATAATGGTATATTGATTTTTTGTTAGCCAATGGAATCAAATAGGTTATAGAACCTCTTACAAGTTCTAGATCGCCGACGATGGCTACCTGTGATTAATTGTGAAAAATTGCTCAGAAAATTACAAAATTTACATCACCTGATCCTCTATAAGTCTCGTCTCCATGAAAATTGTAATTATCTCAAAATCATATGTGTATAATAGGTTATTGCTAGAACAACGAGTGCCTGTCAATGATTTTTTTTCAAAATGATATAGTTAGTTCTAAATTATGTGCTTATTCTCAACAATCATATAAAAGTATGAAAACTTTACATGGGTTGATTTCATCTGTAAGATGCCCAATCCAATTGGAACTACTCAAAAATAGATTATATATAAGAAGGTAACAAATTTATTTTGATTACATGTCTATCTTGTAGATTTTGAAGCAGAATATAAATATGTACCACCACCAGATTTTCTAAAACTTATATAAAATATTATAAATTATGAAATTTCGTGTGTAGACTCCATTCCATGTCTACTTTCACTGAGATTTGGAATCAGGTAAATCAGATATATGTAGAGAAAGCTATGTGTTTGTCTTTAGGGTTCTATCATTCTGTTTACTGAAATTATTATCTGAATTTGTAAATTCATTGGTAAATCTAATTTAGCACACAATTATTTGATAATTATTTGATGTAAGGCTTCATATAAAATTTAAATCACCTCAGAAGGTTATGCTTAGTGAAAGTTATAAATCGTTGATTGAACATCATGCAACTTGTGAAGATTAAATCAAGATAGGAGCATGATACTTCTTGTCAAAATCATTCTACTTGATTCATAAAGAAATAGATTTCAAACATTTCATGGGTTAGACCTTGGGGAGTCTGTGTACAAGGAAAATTGAAAATATTAAAATAGGAGCTCTTTATTAATTGATATAAATTTAACAATCAATATTGGTCAGCATGGCAGAACACAAAACCAACATAAAACATAGGCTCAATGTTGATTTTGTGGGAACCAACCAAAAGGAAATAAATTCTCAAACTTTTACGAGATAGTCTTGTTGAAGTCCATGCTCACTTAAAATTAGAGTCAACAAAATTTATCAACTTTGTCTCGGAAAGTATGTAATCTATAATGATACAAGATGAACACCTATGATCACTAAATAAAGGCCTGCATAAACCTTGGTCATTGTTATATCCATGTATGATATGTTGGCATCCACATCATAGTATTGATAATAACATATATTATTGTTATAGGATTAGAAGGTTAATAAGAAAAAGGAAAAGGGAAAAGCATTTCATTGTTGCTTATGTCAGGTAAGTTGATCTCTCTTACTCTATGTATTCACCTCTTTTGAATTCGGTGAGACAGATTATTATATGTGTTGAATATGTTTTGGATATTCTATGAATTGATTTCAAGAAATATAATTATGAAAAGTATATCTGAATGATTATATGATTGCACATTTGAAAAGTATATGTGATATGATTTGAATGGATTACGATGAGTGCATTCTTGTTCGGTATGAAATGGTATTTAATATGATTCATCTTCTGATATTCGAGAGATGTCTATTATGTGATGAATCATGCACTGACATCTGTTTGTATTTGCATATATGATGGTTTGAGCTAAGTGCTACATTTTTTATCACGATGGGAGTCACCTCTAGAGTCCAATCCATCATTCTGTTCCCCAATAATGGGATGAGATAGGCTGGAGATAAGTGCCATGCGGAGCTAAGTGCTACATCGTGAGGGGTCACGATGGAAGCCACCTTTAGAATCCATAGGGGCCACCTCTAGAGTTCACCTATCGCTATATGATATGTTCCCAGAAAGGGATGAGGTAGAATGGAGCTAAGTGTTAGGGAGTGATTTGAAGTCATAGGACCAAGTTTGCCAACTCATATCCATCTTTTCTTCTTTCTCTCTCAGAAGTCAATTTCATAATTTTCTGCAATTGCAGGGTGAATAACACTCCCTAAGTGTCCTAGGAGCAGCCATTTTTTATTGGTAGCCTCCTCCTCAAAAGTTCTTCTCCTAGCCTCTTCTCTTTGCAATCTCCTTCTCCTATTGAATCTTCTTTCAGTTCAGGATCAGATAGGTAGAGGTCTCCTTGAAGTTCCAAATCTGCATAAATTCAATTCAGAAGTATCAAATTCAGAAAAGAAAGAAATCTGTACAAAATTGAAAAAAAAAAATTCAAAATGATAACTTGCAAAAACTGAAAATTGGACTAATAAATGGACTGAAAACTAGTCTAAAACTAATCTTAACTATCTAAGTTAATCTAACTGACCTCAAATCCCCGCCAACGGCGCCAAAAACTTGATAGTGAAATTGGGGGGTTTAGTGATAACTTGCTGATTTTTGGGGTCAAATTTCAGATTTTCCAATTTTTGACTTAACTCCCTAATTCACTTTTTACTGCAAGTATACAGGTCAATTGTAGTTACTCAAATGTCGTATCCACAGTGATTTGAAGTCCAAGACTCTCTAAACAATCTAGATTAGCATTATCTAAAGTTAAAAATCCAAGAATTTGAAAGAAAGTGAAAACTGATTTCTAAAAAGGACTAAAATGATAACTAATTTGGGATTTTTGAAAAGTTATCTAAACTGAATTGTAAATGCTAAATTAGAGTCTAAAAGGGTTTATCTATCAATGAGGAAGGTCCTCCTAGGAGTTGGGGTTCGTCTAGGATGGAATGGACAAGTTATCATTAAATGTCAATTTTAACTCAACTTGAAATAATCTATTTTCACAGCTTAATTAATCCAGAACTAATTATCATATTCTCATATGATTGATTAGCTAAGTTGAATTAGAAGAGATCCTGACTAAAATCAAGTCAACATGAAACTTAAACTTTAGTCCCTATGCTGAATTTCAGTAATTTAATGAAATATGAAATGATAACTTTCAATTGCACTTTGAAAATGATAGAAATGCTTCAATCAATTAAACAGGGATGAAATCAATCCAATATTAGTGCAAATGCTTCTTGGTTTATCTCTAAACTACAATACGATTTTAAATCAGCCTCTCAGCTGCAAATTCAAATGAAATCCACATTTTCACTAATGAATTGGATAGAAATCAGCACCTAATTACACATGGGAATTCAACAAATGTCATTGCATTCTTGGTCCATCTCTGAACATCAAGACAACCTTATAATCACCTCTCAGTGATAGGTTAAAGTAGGGTTTAACAATGGCAATCATATTTCCCTTAAATTCAGGAAAACAGAAATCAGCAACATTAAAATTCAGAAATCAGCACCTAGCAAACATTGGAATTCAGCACATGTCACTCATTTGAATTCAGACTTGCCATTGCTCTTTGATTCACCTCTGAACAACAAAGTATCCCTAGGATTCACTTCTCAGTGATTTAATGAAATCAAGGGTTTACAACAGCAAATCAGATTCCAAAGATTCAGGAAATCAGCAAAGGGAAAAATCAGAAATCAGCATTCAAAAGTTTGCAATAAATCAGGGATTATAAACTTGGAAACACCATTGCCTCTTGATTCATTTCTGAACAAGAATGAAACCATAAGTAACCTTTCAGTTATCAATTAAATCAGGGCTCAACAATGATAGAAAATAGTTTAAATCAGAATTCAGAAATCAGAAATCAGATTTGGGAGAAAAAAATAGATTTCAGATTTCTAATTGGATTAGAACCTAGAAACTTGCCATTGATTCTTGATTCATTTCTGAACAAGATTATCAAATGACAACTTCTCAGTTCTAAATAAAAGTAGGACCTTACAAAGACAAGAATCTGGTTCATATGAAACAGGAAATCAAAAATGAGGATTGTAAAACCAGAAATCAGATTTCAGTGCAGGAAATCAGATTTGTCCCTAATCCATCCACAACTAATCTAGACTACTACCATATCCTAGGAGACATAGAGTTTAGCTCCTCATAATTACAAAGTTAGATACAAAATAGAGTGAAGAACAGAAGCTATCCTAATTTTGAGGGTTGTTCTTCAGAAATCAGCAACCCTCTTTGCCTTCCTTGCTTCCTTCCTGCCCCCAAAACCCTTGAATGGCCAGCCCCATTTTTCCTCTAGATTTTTCAGCTTATATATGACTCTTGTCCACCCTTGGATGCAGATGAGAAGGTTCCCTTGTGCCTTGATCATGCCAAGTGTCCTAGTCCAGAAAATATCTACAGTGACAGCTTTTTGGACAACCAAAAAGCAAGTGGTCCCCCCTCTTTTTTCCTCTTTGTGCAGCCCTCTTTTCCCTGCTAGAAAGATCAAAACAGCAAACATCAAAGTCTTCTAATAAGATATAAACAAATAAGGATTAAAACAATAAGTCATATCAGCTGAATTATCAAATGTGGTTTGGTGTTATGCAGAATTAAAATCCATAGTAAAAAATAATAGTTTTGAGGTCCAGAATGATAACTTTGCATATTTCATGAAAATTATCCAAATTTGAGTAGTTCAAAGAATTGAAGGCATCAAAGGGATTAGGGTGGCAAGTGAATAAGGTCAGAAATCAAATGTGGATAAGATTTCATAAGAATGATAACTTGGGTGCCAAAAACGATAACTTGATGCCATAAAAATGATAACTTGTCATAATTTTGGTTGTGGTTATCCAAATATGATTAAATTTGAACAACAATCAGTTAGGCAATAATATAATGATTGCTTAATGCCTTTATGCAGATATGATAGTTTTGCATGTCGAAATGACAGTTTTACCCTTAAATGATAACTTGGCATTGAAAAATGATAACTTATTCAAATGGATTGACAATTTTGCACAAGTTGAAATATGATCATCCAAATATGATTCATTCATGATGGCAATGAATTTAGGGCAGAATAATCACTGAAAATTAGCTAAATCAAAATAATGATAACTTGTGCACTTGGAGTGATAACTTACCCTAAAAATGATAACTTGACATAGAATTAAAATATTTATGAATTTTAGCAATTCAGAACCTCTATGCACATGGAATTAGGTATTAAATGAGAAAGATCAACTAGTTATCATAATCCTTGCTTTCCAAGCATAATTGGCTAAAAGTTAAGCAATTTGAGGGCTCGATATGGGTGATTTGAATAGAAGATGGGATAAAAACATAATATGATCAGCTAGCGATCAGGGAGCCATCTCTAGAGTCCACCTACCGACTACTGGCCAATTGGTGATCTGCGCATTCATATGAGGGTTGCATTTGCATACATCTATTTGATATGACTTGAATGATATTGATTGCAATTGGAGTGTAATGATTTAAATTAGGAAATTGTATATATTATTTTCGAATATATGAAAGCACCGACTGTTATATTATAATTATTTTATATATTTGCATGTCTGATAGTGAAATTGAGGGGTGTAGTGATAACTTGCTGATTTTGGGGTAAAATTTCAGATTTTTCAATTTTGATTTAACTCCCTAATTCACTTTCTACTGCAAGTATACAAGTCAATTGTAGTCTACCCAAATGTCGTATCCACAGTGATTTGAAGACTAAGACTCCCTAAACAATCTAGATTAGCCTTAACTAAAGTTAAAAATTCCAAGAAATTGAAAGAAAGTTCAAACCGATTTCTTTAAATGGCCAAAATGATAACTATTTTTGGATTTTTGAAAAGTTATCAAAACTGAATTATAAATGCTAAACTAGAGGCTAAAAGGGTTTATCTATCAATGAGGAAGGTTCTCCTAGGAGTTGGGGTTCATCTAATTTAATTATGGATGAAATGGAACAAGTTATCAATATGTATCACTTCTAATTCAACTTGGAAATGGGTTGTTAACACAGCATAATAAACCAGGACTAATTATCGTATTTTCATATGATTGATTAGTTAAGTTGGATTAGAAGAGGTCCTGACTGAAATCAAGTTAAAATTAAGCTCAAGTTTAAGTTCCTTGCTGATTTTTGGCAATTCAATGAAATCTGAAATGATAACAATCAATTTCCCTTTAAAAATGAGGGAATTGTTTCAATTGACTAAACAGGAATGAAATCAATCCAATATTAGTGCAAATGCTTCTTGGTTTATTTCTAAACTACAAGAGGATTTTAAATCAGCCTCTCAGCTGCAAATTGAAATGAAATCCACATTTTCACTAATAGATTGGATAAAATCAGCACCTAATTACATATGGAAACTCAGCACATGCAATTGCTTCTTGGTCCATCTCTGAATGGCAAGAAAACCTCAAGTACACCTCTCAGTGATTAGATGAAATCAAGGGCTTAACAATAACAAGGCAGATTTCACAAATTCAGAAAATAGATTTGAAAATCAGAAATCAGCAATGGATAGTTTGCAACATTTCAAGGATTAAAACCTTGGAAATACCATTGTCTCTTGATTCATTTCTGAACAAGAAGGAACCTAAATATTAGCTTCACAGCTACTAAGAAATTAGGGCACCACAACGATGAAAACAAATTTGACAATTCAGAAATCAGAAATGGGAAAACAGATTTCAGAAATCAGAAAATCAGATTCCTAATTGGGGATTGGATCTAAAACATGTCATTGGTTCTTGATTCATTTCTGAACAAGAATGGATCAAAAGACAACCTCTCAGTTGTAAATACAAATAAGATCTCACAATGTCAAGATTAGAATCCAATGAAATCAGGATTGTAGAAAATAGAAATCAGAATTGCAAACCAGAAATCAGATTTCAGTGCAGGAAATCAGATTTGTCTATATCCCATCCATAACTAATTAGACTACTACCCTATCCTAGGAGAAATGGAGTTTAGCTCCTCATAATTACAAAGATTGATACACAATAGTAGGAAGAATTGATAAAAAACATCCTGAACTAAGAGTTGTCAACAGGAGAAATCAGCAGTAGCTTGGTCTTCTCCATCCTCCTCTTTAGCTCCTGATCCAGAATCCTCCCAATGGAGGCTCCCCTTTCTCTCCAGGGTTTCTCAGCTTATATATGAGTCTTCTACACCCTCAAATGCAAATGAGAATGTTCCATTCCTCTTTTTGGACAGCTTTTGGAGTGGTCCCCCCTCCTTTTTCTAGGTTTTACCGCCTTGATTTCCTTGCTACAAAGACCAAAATAGTAAGCATCAAAGTCCTTGAATAGGATTTAAACAAATAAGGATTAGGACAATAACAACTATCAGCTCAAATATCAAATGGGGTTTGGTGTTGTGTAGGAATGAAAACCATAATTAAAATTGATAACTTTGAAGCCCAGAATAATAACTTTGCACAAGTTGAAATATGATCATCCAAATATGATTAATTCATGATGGCATGGGATTTAGGGAAAGATAATCACTAGAAATCAGCTCAAATGAAAAAATGATAACTTGCCCAAAAAATGATAACTTGGCATAGAATTTAAATATTTATGGATTTTAGCAATTCAGAACCTCTATGCACATGGAATTAGGTTTAAAATGAGAAAGATCAACTAGTTATCACAATCCTTGCATTCTAAACATAATTGGCCAAAAGTTAGGCAATTTGAGGGCTCGATATGGGTGATATGCATCTAAAATGGGATAAAAACCTATTGTGAACAGCTAGTGATCAATGTCTCTCCGAATTCATTAGATGGTAACACATAGATTATGAGTTATTAACTTACTGAGCTATTTTTGCTCATAATGTTATTTCTAATATTTTTCAAATTCATATAGCTTTTTGGGGATCGTGCATGGTGATAGTCTTAAAAGGATTCTATAACATCCTTGGTGGTATGATGAGAAGATTTGTGTCTCCCGTATTGTTTTTATTAAGATGTCGAGAGAGCTAGTCATGTTTATTTAGGTCAAAATAAGTTGTATCGAAAATAAAGTCATTTTGTGAAATTTAAGACTTAGGGATTTTTGTTCTGCTCTAAATGATCATAATTTATATAATTTATTTAATGGTATTTTTATTCTTATGTTATAAAATTAATTACATCACGTTTTCGCAATCTTTTCTCGATTTTATGTAATCGTCCGTAATGAGTCATGAATTTCGGATTTAACTAAGGTTTAATTCGGGGTCATGACATAACATCTGAAGTGAGCGAGCATATTGATGACCATCAAGGAGAAATTTTCTCAGTTATGATTAACTCCCACGATACTTCTGGTCATGAACTAGGCGTGCTCCAAACTATGGATCTGACCAATGAAGATTCTTCGAATGCAAATACTCTTCCAAAGGTAGATATGAAGGAACTCGCCTTCACTTTGAGGTATGAATTTTTGGACGAAAAGTCTACATTGAGTATCATTATTAATTCTGCTCTAGGGAAAGAATAGACAGTTGAACTTCTCACTGTCCTTAGATGACACAGAAAAGCCATCGAGTATTCCATGGCTGATATTAAAGGTCTTAGTCCCTCCCTTTGCATGCATAGAATTCCCCTTGAAGATAATGTGAAACCCAAGACTAAATCCCGTCCTACAAGAAGTGGTTAAGAAACAGGTTCTAAAGCTTTTAGATTCAAGCTTAATCTATTCCAATTCTGATAGTCATTGGGTTAGTCCAATTCAAGTGATCCCAAAAAAGGGTGGGATGATGGTAATTGAAAACTCTAAGGGAGAGATTATAGCTACCCGCACAACCACAGGTTGGCGAATGTGTGTAGATTTCTGAAAGCTTAACAAGGCCACAAGAAAGGATCATTTTCCTTTACCTTTCATTGATCAAATGCTTGAATGACTTTCCATGCATGATTATTTTTGCTATCTTGATGGTTTCTCTGGTTTTCGACAAATATTTATACACCCTACTGATCAAGAGAAAACTACTTTTACTTGTCATTATGGTACTTTTGCTTATCGACGAATACCATTTGGTTTATGTAATGCTCCAACTACTTTTTAACGCTGCATTACAGCCATATTCTCAGATTTTATCGAAACAATTATGGAGGTGTTCATGGACAATTTTTCTGTCTATGGATCCTCCTCTTCTCAATGTCTAACAAATCTTGACCGAGTGTTACAGAGATGTGAGGAAGCTAATTTAGTTCTAAATTGGGAGAAGTATCATTTCATGGTCCAGTAGGGGGTTGTTCTGGGATATGTTGTATCAAACAAAGTAATTGAAGTAGTCCCAACAAAAATTGAAGTCATTGCTCAACTACCCCAACCCATCAATGTAAAGGGTATTTGTAGTTTTCTTGGACACGCAAGATTTTACAGAAGATTTATCAAAGATTTCTCTAAGATTGCAAGACCCCTTACAAATCTTTTACACAAAGACACGGAATTCATTTTTGATGTCAAGTGTTTTGCCACCTTTCATCTACTTCGGACAACATTAACTTCAGCTCCTATCATGCGACCTCTAGGTTGGACGCTGCCATTTGAAGTTATGTGTGATGCTAGCGGTTCCTCTGTCGAAGCTATACTAGGACAAAAGGTGAACAAACTCATGCACGTCATCTACTATGCTAGTAAGACACTCGACTCAACCTAGCAAAATTATACTACTACCGAGAAAGAGCTACTAGATGTAGTATACGCTATGCAATATTTTCCTTCTTTTCAAGACAATTCAGCCCCTAAAAATGAAACTTCTCCTTTATTGATATCTGAGAAGTAGGAGATGTTTTCACTCCCCATAATCTCAACCCTTTGTTTTTCTCTAAAGTCAGGTTCAAGGACATCCTACTAAACTAATCAAATTTGAAGCATTGCATCATTGCCATTCATTGCTCTAAGTGTTGGGTCATGGGTTGAAGAAAGTTGCTAAGTGATGCTTTAGAGGCACAACGACTAATCCTATTCATGCTCAAATTTTATTTTTGCTAAGCTAGTGAATAATTATACCTTTGTTGAATGCTCTAGTGCCATTAAGTTTAGCAAAAGTATAAAGAAGTGAAATCAATGCAGAGAAAAAAGCAGGTTGGTATAGCACCAGAAGTACAAAAATGGTGTATTCCGGAACCTGGGTAGGTCTGGGTGACTAGATCCATAGGGGTTCATGCCTGGCAACCTAAGAGCAACAGCCCTGGGATATGCTGATAAAAAAACCCACTACATAGACCATGACTTGGTTCCAGCGGACGACAGGCCAAGTTTCTGTCGACCAAAACTCTGAGCGAAAGTTCAAGAATCTTCTCAGGTCATAATGGACGACCAAACCTCTTTCAGTTGATAGATTCACATACGACCTTTTAATGGCCGAAAGATGCTCAAAATAGACGACCGATGAACACCGACAAAATGGGCGTCCAAACATCTTTCATATGATCATTGAATGCTCACCCAATGGACCACTGCTCGACCTTTTGGATGTCCAATTAGTGGACAAAAATAATACGACCTTATCCTAGATCATCTCACTTGACAAGTTTTCGTCCACCTGATTGATATCGATCGATAAGGCAAGTTTTTGCTCTCTACCATCTTGATTGATCCAAGTGGTTGAAACAGAGGCTCGTGATTAATAAGATAAAGGATGAGGGTTACAATTGCCTAACTAGATGGGAGTTTCTCCCATGAACATGCTCCATTATTGATGTTTCCGCCTTGAGCTTTTCCTCTCTACCATCTTGCACAATGGGACACCTGCCCTGGCACTAATCGTCGTGTTTGCAATGGTATTCCATAAAAGTGGAGAGCTCTTTGAGCTCATGGATAAGATGCAAGACTATGAATGGACAAACTTTGCCCTTATGAATATTAACATGAAGCTTGAATATGAAAATGAAATGAAAAAGACATGAAACCATGATGATCTGCTAGTTTATTATCACATATCCATCTTATATTTGTTTCATGCTTATTTTGATGAATTAAATTATGACCTATGCGAATTTACACTTAGCTTTATCCTAATGATTACCTTGCTCCCCTGTGTGATCTCCACGGGTACATGATATGGATGTGAGCCTAGTTGATGTGTGTGTGGCGACTACAGCTCGGGTGGTGTGTGCACATGGTTATCATAGATTCTCGATGGAGTCTCTTTCTTTTTATGGATTGAGTTGTATTTGAGACTATGTATGAGTCATGTATTACGATATGGACTTTTATATGCCATTTATGATGTACTTTTTTTTTTATTTGATTTAGCTTCCACATCTTTGTATCTAGTTGTTGTAATATTGTATTCTAAAGTCTTCCGCTTATGTGTTATTTTCCTTGAACATCCAGATCAACGAAAGAGTCAAAGAAATATCAAAAAAAATATCGTACAAAAGGAGATTTCGCCATGTGTTGGGTCAAATTTTGGGTCATTGCTAAATTAGTTGAAAAATATATTCCCATCGACTATCAAAAGTATGTTGGGAAACAAAGTTCTTAGACAATACATGTATATATTTTTAAAATTCTCACACTCCATTTGTGTTCCTATGACATTCGCTAGTAATTTGAATGATGATATTGATTTGATTTTTCACAAGTTAAAATAAAAATATCATGAGGTAAAGATGTTATAAAGTGAAGTAAATTAGTTAAATGTATCTTTTATAAAAGAAGAAAGATGATAAGTGAAACTTATTGTCAAAGGACGATAAATTAAGTAACCCTAATACTTTGTGCAATGATTTGTTTTTTTTTTTAAAAAAAAGAGAAGCATGAAGATATTCTATTGTTCTCATTATGATGTTGTGATGATCATGTTTTTATCTTTATGTTGGTGCATGATATGTCTTGCTTAACATGTAGATGATCTTGCATTACTTGTATTATATGATGATACATAACTGCCATATCAACCATAATGTAGGACATTGCATGCATATTCATTTACATAATTTGGATGAAAAAATCTTGCAAATCATAGGATGATGGTGGCTTAGTGATAGCAGGAAGTTCCTCATATTTAGAGTCCGAAAAAAGTCTTAATTAAGATGGAATCGTAACAACCGCAATATTTAAATAATGGTATTTAAGTCATTTGGAGGAAACCTAAGAAATCGTAGGATAGACTCTGTAAAAAGCCATCAAATTTTCTCCTCTCCTCACTTTTCTTATTTCTCTCCTCCCTAATGATGGCTAAAACCCTAAAACCTTCAGGAAGAAATAGAAGAACAAGGAGGAAGAGGTCAAACGAAAAGAGGATGTGGACAAGGGAAAAGGGATCATAAAAAGATCAAAATTAGGTATGTAAAGGGGATCCAACCTTTCTTTCAACTGCATGTTTGGATTATGAGATCCAAAGATACCCTACCCTAGTCCTTGGTAGGGATATTGATTGAGGGTTGCATTATGCACCAGATCCGAAAAGTTTTCATGTGTGAGTCATGTTATTGGATTATCATATTGGATCTATATGCTAGGGTTACACATTGTAAGATCATTTTCGGATGTTTATCGAGATTCTCCCTAGATCTTCATGAAATGGTTTGGTATGTTTTAATCTACCTTTTGAAGCCAAATTAGTTATAGACCATGCAAGAGATATTTAGGATGTTTTGTATTATTTTCTCCATAGTTTCATTCAGAAATCTATAAAAATATGACCTCGAGGGATTTAATATGGGCTGGAAGGAATCAATATGGTCTGCCCATTGGTGCAAACCAAATATGACCTAGAGGTAAGGCAAAAATATTACCTGCCCCTATTTTCTGGTACGAGCGAGATATGACCTGGAGAGCTTAAATACGGAATGCTCGTATTTATTATTTATAGATGAGTTTTGTGCCAAACTTTGTCTATATTTCCATTAGTATTGAAATACATAAAATAATAGTGGAGATTAAAAATACTTAGAAACATAAGGGTTGTTTCAAGGCCACTACTACTGGTGCGACAACCCTGTCATGGCCGTGACCGACTGATGATGAACCCTATACTACTTTAAACCTGTTTTCAAAGTATTTGCGTCATATATGGACTGATGATGAACAATGTATGTTCAGTCGTAATTTGGTTAAAAAATGAAGAATGATAGATATGAATGATAGATGTATTGCAAAGCATAATACACCTAAAGTTGAATAATATCCTTGTCACTCATCAATGGTGGGAAGCAAAATCCTGCACCTATGTATGTACTTCTAGGGGACTTATGTCCGTAAAGTAAAGTTCTTCATTTGTGTATGTGGTTCTCAGGGAATAAGGTCCCACATTAGAAAGTTTGCATATTCCATGGATTAATGTTCATCGCAATTATGGAGTGCATATTCCTTAAAATAAAGTCCCTCACTATTATGATGTGCGTGTTCTCAAGGTTGTGGCCTAGTTAGCCAATGTGATGATATTGTTATGATTCTTTCAACTAATGTTAAGATCAAAGATGTTATAAGATAGGTATGTACTTCAAGTATGAATGAAAGTGAAGTTTAACTTCAAAGTATCTTATAACAAAGAAAGAAAGTTAAGATGATGATGAAGTAAAGATGAAAAATAAAGTGCTACACCTAGGTATGTACTTCAAGAGGATCTAACCCCCAAGAAGTAAATGCATCTATGTATGTACTTTCCAAGGAACAATGTCACTCATCATAAAGCTTGTGTATTCCTAAATATGACTAAGAATAAAGTGCCTCACTATTATAATGTATGTGTTCCTACGACATGACTTATGATATGAATTGAAAGTCAAGATGAGGCTATGTGATAAAGATGAAAGATGAAGATGACACTATAAGCATCACATAATAAAGAAAGACAGAAGAATAAAAGAAAATCCAAAGGTAATAAAGTAACATTGAGGAAATGTAAAGTATGAAAAATGTTAAAGTAACAAGTAATGATCAAGGAGTTATAAGTAAACTCCTAGGATGAACTGATAAGTTATATGTATGATTGTTTGTGAATGATATAAATGAATATTTTTATTGTATAACACTTGAAGATGATGGGCCTAAAGTTAAGTAGGTATATCATGTTGTTTATGTTTCAAGGATATTAAGTTATGTCAAGCATGATGCAATGTCATGTGATAGGTTATCATGCAAGCATAACCTTTATACACTCTAACTAGGAACCTAGTCTCTAGATCCGTGCAGATAACCAATATGAAGTGATGGATGATAGCTCAAGCTCATGATGAAGTGTTGCACATGCTTCAGGTTTAATAACTATATGGTTCTAGTTGAACATTAAAGTAATGATGTAATAAAGGCTTTTAGTATTTTATGTCCCATTAATAGAATTGATGTTACATGATTATTATAAAGTTTTTATTTACTATGAATTTTACTAAAATGTTGAACTCTTCCACTGTTAAATGATGTATAGTGAAAGGGCCGACAACCTGAAATTTACCTAAATGTCCAAAACTTTTAGGGTGAATTTAGGGTCGTTATAGTTGATATCAAAGCATGGTTAGGACCAAAGTCTATGTAAAGTAAGGTTAACAAGTCTAAGTTCATGTAAAACCATTTTGAGCAGTCATGAAAGGTTAAGAGTATGTAATGTTTAAGTTTGTTATATGCGTTTATAGTTGACCAACTAATTGGTGGTTAATTATCTTAAGGAAGGACGAAGGAGGCTCATATAGAAGTCATGTCTCACGAGGTGAAATGGAGCTAATTGAAAGCATGACCTATATGATTCGTGCTATGGAAAGGAATGCAAACTTGATTCACACTCGTTGCTCGAGCTCAAGAATTAAAAGATTCATAAAATTACATCCCCCAACCTTCAATGGGGATAGAGATCCAAACAAGGCTCTGACAAGCATAAGGTCAATTTGGCTACCCATCAGCTAGCTAACCAGGCTCGTCACTGGTGGAAGTCAAGACTAGGACTCAATTTGAAGATAAAGATAAGATCACCTAGATGGACTTCAAGAAGGCTTTCAGAAGTCACTATCTCCCTCCACATTTAAGGGGGAATAAACAAGGTAAATTCATGAATTTGCAACCGGACAATATGATAGAGGAGGAATACCTGAACAAATTTTTGAAACTTGAGAGGTATAGTCCTCTCAAGGAGGATGAAGAATTAAGGGTCAATCAATTTGTCAATGGACTGAATCTTAGCCTCATGTGAACGTCGAGTATGGTGATCTTGAAACCATGGCCAAGTCAATCTTCTTAGCATCCAAGTTGGCCAGGGAGATTGACACCCAGAAGAAATATGAACAAGACAAAGAGTCCGGGAAGGATCAAAGTAAGGTGTCCAAGAAGGAACAAAGGCAAGAAAAAAGGTTGAGGACTCTAAACCTTATAAGAGAAAGGGAGATGGACAAGGCATCCACTTTGCCCACACTGCCATAGTTTTCACACCAGAGAATGCCACATGAAATCAGGAGTATGTTTTTACTATGGCAAGATGGGGCACTACATTAGAGACTGTCGAGAAAAGCATGATGATCACAAGGACAAAGGTGAGGCCAAACAAAATCATGAACAATAGAGAGTTACAGATAGAGTTCACTCCATAGAAGTTGATGAGACTCAAAACATGAACGATGAGGACTAAGGTAAACCTTTAGGTAATGATGACTATGTTAACATTATACATGTATATATGATTTTTCATGCATTAGTGTCTTAGCCCACAAATTAATTAATGTAAAAGATAATGAAGAAAATTATATGAGTGCATAAGTAAAATTGAAATTGGAGTATGAATTTCTTTTAAGTGTGAAGGATGTAACAACCCTAATTTTTAAATAAGGATATTTACGTCATTTGAAGGAAATCACAAGAAACCCTAAGCTAGACTCTATAAAAGTCCCCAAAGTTTCTACTCTCCTCTCTTTTCTTATTTCTCTCCTCCCTCGCGATGGCTGCAACCCTAAAATCTTGAGGAAAAAATAGAAGAACAAGGAGGAAGAGGACAAAGGAAAAGAGGTTATGGACAAGGCAAAAGGGATCAATGAGGAACAAAGAGAATAAAGTCCTAGATATATGTAATGTGAATCCAACCCCTCTCTCCCCTCTCAATGTGTGCATGCTTGGATTGAGAGATCGAAGGAAACCCTAGTCCTTAGTAGGGACATTGATTGAGGGTTGCATTATGCACTAGATCCGAAAGGTTTTCATATGCGATTCATGTTATTGGATTATCATGCTATATCTATATGCTAGGGTTACACATTATAAGATCATGTTCTTATGTTTTTGGGGATGAACCCTAAAATTCCATTGGTTTGGTATGTTTTAATCTGCTTTTTGAAGCCAAATTACCTATAGACTTCCACTAATCCTATGACACATCAAATAATAGTGGAGATTCAGAAATACCTAGAAACTTAAGGGTTTTGTCAAGGCCGCTACTACGAGCGCGTCAACCTTGTCACGGTCGTGACTGACTAATGAAGAACCCTATACTATTTTAAACTTATTTTCAAGGTATTTTTGTTATATATGAATGATTGATTATTGTATATGACACCTGGTTACACGAAATGTATGTTTAACTGTAAATAGGCTAAAAGATGAAGAATGATTGATGTTTTGCAAAGCATAATACACCTAAAGTTGAAAAATGTCCTTGTCACTTATCAATGGTTGGAAACAAAGTCTTGCACCTATATATGTACTTCAAAACACCTAAGGCAGAATTTGTATATGTGCTTCTCAGGGAAAAAGGTCCCTCGTAAGAAAGTGTGTATATTTTTTGGAATAAAGTTCCTCACTATTATAGTGTGCATATTCCTTGGAATAAAATCTATCACTATTATGATGTGTAGGTTCCCAAGGATGTGGCCTAACTAATCAATGTGATTATTTTGATATGATTCTTTCAACTACTGTTAAGATTAAAGATGTTATAAGATAAAGCATGAATGAAATTGAAGTTTAATTTCAAAGTATCTCATTAACAATGAAAAAAAAGTTAAGATGATGAAGTAAAGATGGAAAGTAAAGTCTTACACTTAGATCTCCATAATATATATATATTATGGAGATCTAAGCCCGAGAAGTAATGTTTTGTGTATGTACTTTTCAAGGAATAATGTCCCTCATCATAAAGTGTGTGTATTCCTAAATATGACTATGAATAAAGTTCTTCACTATTATGATGTGTATGTTCCTAAGATATTATTTATAATATGAAATGAAAGTCGAGATGAGGTTATGTGATGAAGGTGAAAAATGAAAATGAGACTTTAAGTATCACATAATAAAGAAAGAAAGAAGAATGAAAGAAGATCCAAAGGGTTATAAAACAACCCTGAAAAAATGTAAAGTATGAAAGATGTTAAATAATAAGTAAGGATGAATGAGTTATAAAGAAACTCCTATGATGAATTGATAAGATATATGTCTTGAATGATATAAATGAATATTATTATTGTATGACACTTGCAGATGATGGGTCTAAAGTTAAGCAAGTATGTCTTAATGTTTATGTTTCAAGGATATTAAGTTATGTCAAGAATGTAAGCATGATGTAATGTCATGTAAGGATGATGATATTGTTGATGGCATACATAATTATATGTTTATATTATTACCATGATGACATATGAATCGCGTGTAGTATCATGTGATAGGTTATGATGCATGTATGACCTTTTACATACTTTAATTGAGAACTTGCACTCTAGATTTGTGTAGGTAACTAAAATTAAGTGATGGATGGCGGTTCAAGCTCATGACGAAGTGTTGCACATGCTTAAAGTTTAATAATCTTATGGTTCTAGTTTAACATTTAAGCTAATGATGTAATAAAGGCTTTTAGACTTTAATGTCTCATTAGAAGAATAGATGTTATATTATTATTATAAGTACAAAAATATTGAAGTTGTCCGTTGTTAAATGATGTATGGTGAACAGGCTAACGACGTATTTTTTTCTAAATAACCAAAACTTAAAGGGTGAATTTTGGATCGTTACAGGAACAATGAATTTTATTATGTAATGAAGTTTTAAAATGATTAGGGTCTTTTATTTGTTATTTGAGATTATTATGTTATTACATACTAGTTTTAGTAGAATTAATAATCATACATGAATGAAGTCATCTATGTTTTGGGTTACCATCCTTTTTAAATTTTCTACAAATAGATTAAAAAAAGTCAAGTGGATAAATTAATCCTAGTACAATACGCATCTTAGAATTTATTTTTCGTATGTACGAGTTCATCTGTAACAAGATTTTTTACTAGAGATGCCATCTGTAATATCCTGAAGTAAAAAAAAACGGAAAGCAAACAACAGCCGGCCCAAGCCCATTTTCGCCTGTAGCCCACCAAGCCCAAAACTTAAGTGTGATAAGCTAATGCCCTAAGTCTCCTTCTCCCCCATCTAACCAGCCGAAAGTAGCTCCCCCAAACCCCATCCTCTTCATCTTCTCACTGCTGACAGCAACAAAGGAGAAGCTTGGAGCTACAGTGGTCGCTACAGTAATTGCTACAGTAATCCATCATTCTCTCCTCCTCTGCTACAGTAACTAGTTTCTCTCTCTCACACACACTCTCTCTTTCTCCATTAGAGTCTTTGGAAAGCTAGAAGAAAGAAAGAAAGGAGAGGAAGAAGCTAGAGATTAGGACTTGCTATTAAGGTATGTTGAGGGGATCCAAACCCTAATCACCCTCTTAATGATGTGTGCTTGGATGGATTAAGATGCATTAAGACCACCCTAGGTCTTATTAAAGTATGATTAGGGATTATGCATTTCTTACTTCATGTTTCATTACATTACTATGTTATTGCTAATCATGATTTGAGTGCAAGATGCTTCATGTATTGCTACCATATTATTGTCATATTACTAATCATATTTAAGATTATGATGTTCATTATCATTTATATTAGCTCATTATGAAATCTTGTAAAGCTTATGTACAAGCTATAAGTGTGATTAGCATGTTGAATGCCTTATATGGAAATCTCATTATGTTTCATGATTAGAATGTTAAGAATGTCAAGAAACGTCTTATTTGATGTTTGGAAGTCAGGTTAGGTTCAATATGTTAATGTATAAAAGATTTGGGAAAGAAACCCTGTAAAATCGGGTGTTTGCCGTCTCAGAATGGGTGACCGATTCTGATTCTGAAAGGGTAGACACATTCTGTGATTAGCGGTCGTTCGAAAACCCTATTTCGGGCGTCCAAAAGACATGTAGCGGTCGACCGATTTTCTAACGGTCGTCCGATATGGGTGGTCGAAAACATTTGACACATTCTGTGATTAGCGGTCGTTCGAACACTTCGATTCGGTCGTCCGAAAAGTCAAGTACCGGTCGACCGATTTACAAGCGGTCGTCCGATATGTGATGATAAAACAGTCGGGATATTTTGTGATTAGCGGTCGAACTGAAATCCCTTTTCGGTCGTCTGAAGGACCCATGAGCGGTCGACCGATTTAATAACGATCGTCCGATATAGAAGTGTGTCACATACTATGATTAGCGGACGAACCGAAGTCTGATTTTGGTCGTCCGAATGGACCATAACGGTCGGCCGATGATCCGACCGGTCGACCGATATTCTACCAACGGTCGACCGATCCCCAAAATTGTCATCCGTTCTGGAGGCCGATTTGCTATAATTGAATGACCACACCTAGTATGATTTGAAGTATGTGTGACCTTAAATAAGGTTAAAACAAGCAACATGTGTGACTGATTGTATGTATTGATGAAAGCAAGTAAAAGACTGATTGACGTGAAAGTGACTTGTTGCAATTAAAGAAAGGAAAAATGAGTTCCACCCCAAGCATGGCATTTCTCGGGAAAACGAGTTCCACCCCAAGCGTTACGTTTCCATAAGTTCAGGCGAGTTCCACCCCAAGCGTGGCGTCTCTATTGGCCTCCCGCGAACCCAACATGTTGGCCTAACTAGCCATTTTTCCCTTGAGCTTCAACATGGTATTCACAATCAAACAAGATAAGAAATTATCTAAGTAAAGATGAAAAATGAAAATATGAATGATGAATGACTTGGGACATAAAGTAAAGATGTTAAAGAAGTATGATGAAGTATGCACCTATGACGATGCCATGTAAATGTCCACTTGTCACATCATATCATGACATGAAGAAAGATGCTAAAGTAAAGTAAGATAAGATTATGGTATGCATTAGCATGATGACAAGTTATGATATGCAAGACTTAAAGATTATGATATTACTTGTTATCTTATATTGCCATGATGATATGATCCCATGTCATGTAGTATGCATAAATAGCTCATAGTATGCATATGATTTATGTTCCATGATGATGATATGTATATGCCATGACATATAGAGATTATGTTATAAGGTCATAGCATGCATGAGCCTCAACATACTCTAACGGAAGAAATCTCCTGCACCTCATAGATCCGTGCAGGTATGGATGAGGCTTAGGTTCGGTGGTGAGGGCCTCTTGACGAAGACATTGCACATGGACGAGTCGGGCTACGGTTCAAGTTATCTTACTTTTATTATGTCATGTTGATGAACTCTTGTAAGAGTCATTTATGTATGGCTTATGAGCCTTATGGAGTCATGTAATTTACTTGAACTCATTATGTTGTAAGATCCCATTGTTGGGTATACGTTAGAGCCTACTAGGCCCATGGGCCAGATTATGTTATCTTGAATTTTTATTTTAATTATTCATGAAGTCTTCCGCCGTTATTGATGATTAATGTTTTAAGTTAATATATTATGTTTTCGCTGCAAAGTTCTATGAAATTAGGTCAAAGTCAAAGTCAATGTAATGCCGTCCAAGGTTCGGTAAAATTTAAAAATTAGGACCGAATTTTGGGATGTTACACCATCTACTTGCGATTATTGCAATAGGAAAAGAACGCGCGGCGTGCTTTCTACTCCACTAGTTTGATTAAATACTAAGAAATGAGTGGGAAATGCTGGATGATGCTTAGATCGATGGCATCTAGCTCTCTCCAACTATAAATATCAGTTTGTGCTATGCCTGTATATATATACACGTACGACGGTGCATCGAGGGCATAAATATTCGAAATCCTTCAATTTATCCTCCCCATAGCTATGGCCACTGCAGATGAGGCGTCATCTACTACTCCTTCTAATAAAAGGTAATTATATTAATGTGTTAATTGTACATACATTACATACTTTGAGAAAGCGTGTTGTTTCGAATTTGCAATGCATAATTACACGTTTCTCAGGCTGGATGGCAAGGTGGCCATCATCACCGGCGGCGCGAGCGGCATCGGTGAAGCTACCGCCAAGCTTTTCGTCCGCCACGGTGCTAGAGTCGTCATCGCCGATGTGCAGGATGAGAAAGGCCGGACGCTCTGCGACCTCCTCGGCTCCCCTAACGCCTCCTACGTCCACTGCGACGTCACAAATGAATCAGACGTGGCGCGCGCCGTGTCCGCCGCGGTCTCCGACCACGGCAGGCTCGATGTCATGTTCGCTAACGCCGGGATCGTTGACGTGAGCGACAGGGGAATCCTCGATTGCGAGAAGTCGGTGTTCGAGAAGGTGATGGCTACGAACGTGTTGGGTGCCATGCTGGCGATCAAGCACGCGGCGCGGGCGATGGTTCCGGAGCGCCGGGGAAGCATCGTGGTCACGGCGAGCGTGGCGTCGGTGATCGCCGGGATGGCGACGCAGTCATACACCTGCTCGAAGCACGCGGTGGTGGGTTTGATGAAGGCGGCGGCGATGGAGCTGGGGATGCACGGCGTGCGGGTGAACTGCGTGTCGCCGCACGGGGTTGCGACGCCGCTGACGCGGGACGCCCTGGGCATGGACGACCCTCGGTTCGAAAGGTGGATAGAGAGCTGGGGCAACCTGAAGGGCGTGCATCTCAAGGCCGAGGACGTGGCCGATGCCGTGGTGTACCTGGCGAGCGACGAGTCAAAGTACGTGAGCGGCCACAACCTGGTGGTCGACGGGGGCGTCACCGTCGCCAGAGACTTGCGCAGTACTCTAATTAATTAACTAACTAAATAATAATAAGTCAACTCTGCTGCGTTTCATGATCATGATATCATGATAATTATCTTCCCTGGTTTTGCCCCACTTTGTATTTGTTTTGTTTTTTTTAATCATGATATTTATCTTCCCTGGTTTCCTCTACTTGTATTTGTTTTTTCAATAATTGCACTACTTGTATTTGTTTTATCTTTCCTGGTTTTTCAATAAGTATACTTTATATTCATCAATAATTGCACTACCCGTAGATGTTAATTATTTATTTATTTGATTAAATCAAGAAACACATTATTATTTTGAAAATAAATATATAATAAGGTTTGTTTGCCCAAAAATAAAGAATATTAAGTCAAAGTAAATTTATTTTGATTAAAAGGAAATATGCCACATATTGATTTCTCATTTTTTCTGAAATTTACAAGAGCACAAGATATAATTCAATATATCATATTTTATCTTCAGAATTTTCTCAAAAATAAAAAAATATATATAATTAGAGTTTTGTTATATAAGACAATAAATTTTAAAAGTTTAAATAAAAAAAGGATAGAATAGATCTTTAAAGGTAAATCTAATCTGACACAAGTATTCTTCTTTTATTAAATAAAGAGATGTTTTTTTGAAAAAAAACATAAATATTGAGATTTATTTGCCTAAAAACAGACAAGTATTAAATCTGAAGTACGTAGATTTAACTAAAGAGTAAATAATATATAATGCATGCAAGTGATTGTAGGACATAAGTGTGGTGATTTCGTTGTCTCAGCAATCTGGTTAACAAACTTCGTATCCATATCCTCAAAGACACTAACGTGTGTCTCTAACCATTGCCTCCTTTTCATAATAGAAAAATTCGTTCGCCATCAAATAATCATAATAAAAATATAATTTTCATTTATTATAGCGGAAGCATAAAATACTTTTTCAATAAAAACGCGGACAACTTCATGTTATAGAATTGAAAACATCTTTAAACATCATTATTAAAAGCGATTAAAATATTCTCTTTAACAATATAGTTGAAAGGCTCTAAAACATGATGACTCCACGTCCTAAACCATTGTGCAATCTTATTCGTCGTGAGTTGAGCCGTCACCCATCCAAATCATTATGCACTTGCACGAATTCAGGGTGCAGAGATTTCCTGTTAGAGCGTGTAAAGGTCGTGCATGCGATGATATGATCCTAAACAGGATACTACATGATATGCATCATCTTTATATAAAAGAAGTAATAATATGCATGTCATGTCTTAATATATAATCTACATGTCAAACATTAACATCATTCTATCATCATGCATATACATGTCAAACATTAACATCATTCTATCATCATGCATATAAGTAGTTGCATGGAAGACATGTAATCATCATCATACTTATAGTATGGACGTTCATAACAATGATTCATTCAATCCATAAGCATATAAGTGAGATACACTTACCATGACTATTGCCTCCGTAACTCTTCTCAGGGTTGCTTTATAACCCTTTGGACTTCCACTTTCGTGGGATATCATTCCATAACTTTCCTCAGGGTTGCTTTACAACCATTTGGACTTCCACTTCCGTGGGACTTTATTCCATTCAATCGATCATTGGCCTTTTCTATTAATGTTATATCTCCCGATAGTTGGGACATATGTCATTGCCCTCTCAATAGGCTAACTAGGCCTAGGAGACAATGCTCCCCTCTCATCCGAATGTGATATTAGAATGTACACACCGTTACCGATGCATGTAACGACCATTCTGAACTTTCACCCAAGGGTGACATCGTAATGACACATCATTATCGATGTGTGTAACGATCATTCCGGACTCTCGCCCGAGGGCGACATCGGAACGACACACCGTTGCCGATGTGTGTAACGATCATTTTGGGCAATTATCTGATAAAAGGCCATAGAGGGGCGACATGTAACATCATCCACAACTGGGTTCATTATGTTTTACAATCAACAAAATATTTACGTCACTCAATCTTCAAATATTAACCTAATTACGTGGGAACATGCATATACATGTATCTAGGTTCATATACAATCATCAAGCATCAATACATACTATTAATACTTTGAAAATAACATTTGATATAGTATACTATGTTTCTATCAATGTCACGACCGTGATATAGGCCGTCACGATCGTGACAAAAGACCAAAAAATGTCTCCCCTCTATCACGATCATGCCCATAGGTGTCATAGCCGTGCATACTCTATCATGCCCGTGACATGAAGTGTCATGGGCGTGCCAGAGGAAATGCCTTGACCGTTTTTTGGACTTTCTGTCACGGGCATGACAATTGCATCACGGCCTGACCGAACGTTGGAAAACGCCGCCGCCTCTCGACTCTTTCACGATTTTTCATCAAAAACTTTGGGAAATCGATAGGAAACATTATGAATCAATACATATATGTTTCCTAGACATTCTAGGATCAAAAGGAGTATGAAAAACATGTAAAAACATTCAAATTTCCATATCTAGGGTAAATCCCCAAATCATGAACAATGAGAAAACATAAACCCTAATAACAAATCTGATTCAAATCTTTGCACATAGCATAGATCTAATCATGGGATCCTATTCATGCATAGATATAGAACAAAACCCTCAATCAAAATTCATTATGAGGACAAGGTGCCTGCCCTCAAACACTCAATCCAATCATGAAAACTATTGAGGGAGGAGAGAGGAGTTTGGATCCCCTTTACATACCTTGATCTTAGATCTTCCTCCTCTTTCTACCTTTTCTTCTTCCTTCTCCCTGATCTTCTTCCTCAAGTCCTAACCATCAAGATGTGGGGAAAATGAGAGAGAGAGAGAGAGAGAGAAGAGAGGCCTTATATAGGGGGACTATGAGGGTTTGAGAAAAAAGCCCAAATTACCCTTTTAGGAAAAATCAGGATATTACATCCTCCCCTCCCCCCGCCCCCCCCCCCCCCCCAAAGAAAATTCATCCTCGAATTTTAAACTATAATAAATAACACTCACCAAATAGTTATGGAATTTGTTCTTTCATTTCTTTTTCCAATTCTCATGTCGCTTTTATTCCATTGTGGTGCTTCCATGCAATCTTCACCATCTTTACTACTTTGTTCCTCAACCGACGTTCACCATACTCTAGTATCTTGATAGGATACTCCTCATAGGTGAGGTCTTCCTTGATAGTTGATTCTTCAATCACCACCACATGTGAGCTGTCATATGTGTACTTGCGAAGCATTGACACATGGAAAACATTGTGGATTCTAACATATGAAGGGGGTAATGCCAACTTGTATGCTCCTTCACTCACCTTTTCCAGAATCTCAAAGGGGCCGATGTACTTGGGAGTCAACTTGCCCTTCGTGCTGGACCTTATGTTTCCTTTGGTAAGAGATACCTTCAACAATACATGATCTCTAACATGGTAGAATTGTTCTCCTCTTTTCCTATCTTCATAACTCTTTTGACAGCTCTGAGTTGCCATCATTCTTTCCTTGATCAAATCTATCTTTTCAGCATACTTTTCTACTAGCTCAGGTCCTAGTAGTCTTTCTTCACCAACTGCACTCCAGCATGTGGGAGACCTACAAGGTCTTCCGTACAATGTTTCAAATGGAGCCATCTTTATGGTGGAGTGATAACTATTGCTATAGGAAAACTCAGTTAGAGTGAGATGATTATCCTAGCTGCCTTTTCCAATCAATTGCACACGCTCTAAGCATGTCTTCCAAGGTCTAGATCATTCTTTCACTTTGTCCATCATTCTGAGGGTGAAATGTAGTGCTGTAGTATAACCTTGTACTAAATGCATGTTGTAACCCTCTCCAGAACCTTACTGTGAATCTTTGGTCTCTATCCGATACTATGGAAATAGGAATCCCATGTAGTCGGATGATTTCATCAAAATATAATTTCACCATACTTGAAGTTGACTGTTTTACATTGTATAATAAGAAGTGAGCAGACTTAGTTAATCTGTCAATGATAACCTAGATGGCATCATGACCCTTCTATATCTTTGGAAGACCCACAATGAAATTCATTATAATATCCTCCAGTCTTGGTGGCTTCTGATGCTGAATCTGAACCTGTTGATAGACCAAGCACTTAGAAACAAATTCTGCTACTTCTCTTCTCATGTCTCTCCACCAAAATGTCCTTTGCAAGTCCTTGAATATTTTAGTGGTTCGAGAATGTATAACAAACACTGACTTGTGGCACATAGTCAGAATTTCTTCCTTGAACTCCTTATCTTCAGATACCCATAGCTTGTCTTAAAACCTGATAGTTCCATCTTCATCAATCCTATAGTCTGGGTGCCCTTTTTCACATAGAGCCTTCATGTCCTTGTACTCGGATTTTCTTTTATGTGCTTGTGCTATCTTTACCACTAGATCAAATTGAATGACACAATGCATCATCAACTTCCCCTGAGCACTTTCTTCAATAAGAGTTCATTTGTAAACTATTAAGCATGCCAATGATACTTCCCATTTCCTGCTCAAGGCGTCTGCTACAGAGTTGGTTTTCCTTGGATGGTAGAGAATACCAAACTCATAGTCATTGAGGAATTTTAGGCACCTTCTTTGTCTCATGTTCAGTTCCTTCTAAGTGAACACATATTTGAGACTTTTGTGATCAGTAAAAACTTCAAATTCCTCTCCATATAAGTAGTGTCTCCATATCTTCAGAGCAAACACCACCGTTGCCAACTCCAAGTCATGAGTAGGATAATTACTCTCATTAGGCTTTAGTTGTCTATAGGCATAAGCCACAACTCTTCCATGCTACATCAGCACACATCCTACTCCAGTCCCACTAGCATCACTGTACACTGTGTAGCCTCCAACTCCTGTGAGAATTGTTAGCACTAGTGCAGTGGTCAATCTTTTCTTCAGCTCCAGAAAGCCATCTTCACATTGTTGTGTCCAATTGAACTTTTGTTTCTTCCTGGTCAACTCTCTCATTGGAACCGCAATCTTTGAGAAGTCTTGGATAAATCTTCTATAGTAGTCGGTCAATCCAAGAAAACTTCTAATTTACTTGGATCCACTGAAATCCAAGAAAACTTCCTGGTCAACTTGATGACGGCTTCTACTTTACTTGGATCCACTGAAATCCCTTCTTTTGAGACTATGTATCCTAAAAACATCACTTGCTCTAGCCAAAATTCACATTTGGAGAATTTTGCATACAACTGGTGTTGCATACAACTGGTGTTGCCTCAAAGTCTCCAGGACAATTCTCAGATGCTTTTGATGTTCCTCTGGACTCGACGAGTAGATCAGGATATCATCTACAAATACGATCACAAATGTGTTAAGACAGAGCTTGAAAAGCCTGTTCATCATGTCCATAAATGTTGCAAGAGCATTTGTTAGTCCAAAAGACATAAGCAAAAATTCATAATGGCCATACCTTGACCTGAAGGCCGTCTTTGCAATATCTTCATCAGCTACTATGAGCTGATGGTACCCACTTCTCAAGTCAATCCTGGAGAAGACCGACGTTGTGGACAATTGATAAAAAAGATCATCAATTCTGGGTAGAGGGTACTTGTCACGCCCCCGATTTAAACCATGATTTAAACTAGAGCTCGCGACTGATTACGGATGATCAAATAATTTTTTTTAAAGAAAATTGTGCGTAACCCCTCTAGATACTACAAGAAAGCGACAACACATATAACCAAACCACACATTTTACATTGAAAATTCAAAGCATATAACAACCCTAAGGTTTACACTGCCATATAGTCATGAAAGATTTACATTTTACTAGATACAAAATTACTTTTCATACATAGCACATATCAAACTCTCTTTATATCCCAACAGAGGAATATGAGAGCTACAAGTCTTCTATCTAGTGCGTGCGATGGGGCACATGACTTCTCGCAGCAAAAAGAATTCACACCCTGCTAAGGTTGTCTCTCGCAATCCCAAAAGTTCTACTGATCTGAAAAAGTGTACAACAACACTATGAGCAAATAATAGCTCAGTAAGCTGGTAACTCATAAGCTATGTGTTACCATCTAATAAATTTGGAGAAACATAAAAATACATGCATTAATCATAATATCAAAATCAATATATTTACAGATTTAATAAATACATATATAACATTCCACTCAAAATTATTACACTCAATTTACATTCATTGTCACTTAAACATATCAAACATGTGTATACAATACAACACTCTCATATATATCCACGGATCACCAACTAACTAGTGGTTGGTAGGTGAATTCTAGAGGTGGCTCCCATCACTTAGCTCCATTCTACCTCATCCCTTTCGGGGAACATATCATATAGTGATAGGTGGATTCTAGAAGTGATCCCTATGGATTCTAGAGGTGGCCCCCATCGCGGCTACTCACGATGTGAGACTTGGCTCCAGCCTATCTCATCCCATTATCGGGGAACAAAATGATGGATTGGACTCTAGAGGTGGCTCCCATCGTGATCAGTGATGTAGCACTTAACTTCAACCATCATATATGCAAATGCAAATAGATGTCGATGCATGATTCATCACATAACAAACATCTCTTAAATATCAGAAGATGAATCATATCAAATACCATTTCAAAAGGAACAAGATTGCACTCATCGTAATCCATTCAAATCATATCACGTATACTTTTCACATGTGCAATCATATAATCATTCAGATATACTTTTCATAATTGCATTTCTCGAAATCAATTCATAGCATTCCAAACCATATTCAATACATATAATAATAGATGTCACACCGAATTCAAAAAAGGTGAATACATAGAGTAGGAGAAATCAACTTACCTATAAGGGCTAACAAAATATTTTCCTTTCCTTTTTCACTATTTTACTCTTCTACTCCTATAACAATAATGGTAAGAAACACATTACTACTATGATCTAAACACAAGCCTATCACACATGAAATGTAATTAATTGCAAAGGTATATGAACCTTAAGTATTTACTCTTATAACTTAAGCAACTATATAACATAAAGATGGACCTAATATTATGATAGATTGCACACATAGTAAAGAAAAATCCATATCTTCTGTTATACATAACCAAATGGCATCATTCCAATTTTCTTTAGTTCCCTATTACAGAGACACTAATCTGTAAAAATTATTCCATGATGGTTTGTTCTAATGAAAATCAACATTCAGCCTAACTTTTATGTCCTGACAGACCAGGTGACCTTACTTCTATAATTTATATAAAATAATAAACATTCCCTATACTGGTAATTTTAATTTTTCCTAATGGAAGACTTCCTATGGTGCAACTCATAAAATTACTTGAATTTATATCTATTTGTATTGAGCACAATAAATTTAACCAATACTAGCATAATCTGCCCTAAGTTCCTTCCTGACAGACTGAGTAAGGCTCGGTAAAACATTTATATCTTTTGCTACACAAATCATTTTAGATTCCAATTGTCAATGCAACCTAACATCAATATCTATAATTTCCTAAATTATCAAATAATTCCACGGCATATTAGATTTAATACATAATTTACAAATTCAAGTAACAATTTCGGCGGATAGAGTGATAATACCTTAAAGATAAGAGCATAACTTTCTCTAAAGAAATCATATTAACTTGATTCCAAAGCTCAATGAACGTAGACTCATAGGGGATCAATCAAAATAAATTTTATAATTGTTAGACCACCCGAAGGTATGGAATTATGTAGCTAACGATTTGGGAACCAATTGAAGATGGCTAGGGTTAATCTTACCCATGAACAACATGAGTTTTGACCCATGTTCAAGTAAAATCTGAAAATGAATAGATGATAAAGGTTCAGAGTCACCTGATTAGTAATTATGTAGTTAAAATCCAAAGAAAATGAAGTAGGAACTTATCAAAATTTAAAACCCTAATTGCCCCTTCTCTTCCTCCAATTCCTTCAAGAAGTATTGATGTTTTGCTCTGGCCTTAAGTGTCTGGCCAAAATTGTGAAAAGGGTAGAGAAAGATAGTAAAAGATAAAAGGATAAGTATTGAAGGAAGCGGAACCGACTTGAGCTAGTGGAAGCCATTCTTCCCAAAATACCCTTGGTATATGGCTTATTCACATGTAATGCCATTTAAGTAAATGGCTTTTGCATTTGTCATTTATTGTAAATAAGAAACTACCCCCCATTTGGATTCAATTAAAATATTTAGAAAAATAAATAACCAAGGAATCGAGATCCAAATTTTTGTTCGAAAAATGAAAATCATGATTTCACAGATTTTTCGATTTTGTGTCTTCGTTTTACCTAACCCACACACCTCCTAAAAATTATTAAAAATCACTTTTGGAATCCTTTCATATATAGAAACAATTACCGGGACTTAAATTTTCCTAATTTTCACTTTTTCGAAAATCATATCTTCATGCCTTAAGTAAATTTCCATCGCTTTCGCACTTTAGTTGACATTGAAGTGTAAGTCTTAACATCACATTCACAGAGCTTATCAATAAGATGATATAGCATCACATTCATACATCTAATCATGCATTGTTAAGTTAGGGATATTACAGTACTTATTCTTGATGGTCGCTTTATTCAACATCCTATAGTCTATGCATAACCTCAGTGATCCATCTTTCTTGTTCACAAACAGGTGATGCATGCAAAATACAACATATTTTAGATTATTATTTTAATCAATTTTTCTGTAATTTGATCATGGCATGCATCATTTCTAGTCACTTTTAGTCATAATTTCGGATTTATCGATTTTAATTATTAATTCTCTGAATATTTTTAATTGTGGATGGATTAATTAAAATTTGATGATTAGTTTGCAGAAAAGGGTGAATAAGGGATTATATTAAAAGAAGTATTAACGTATCGGTCGCAATTCAGATCGTATCGGCCGAGAACCCAACATCAAAGTTCGTATCGACCGAGAATTCCATATCAACCAAAGTTTGTCGGCCGAAAAATCCAATGTTTATCACTATCGGCTATAATCGTTGGGTGCAAAGGAGCTTTTTGGCTGAGATTTAGAAGTATTTTATCGTTTTGGCCGAGATATGAAGGGGGTAAAGATAAAAAGATTTTATCTTCTTGGGTGTAATGGCAAGAAAATCTTCGTTTTGGCCAATTTTTGAATGGAGTAAAGATAAGACAGATTTATCTTTTGGGCATAATAGCTTTATAGTTTTGGCCGAGATTCAGAGAGAGAAACAAAGTTTATTGGCCGTAATCAACTCAAGTGTTATCTCACAAATTTAAATTCGACCGTATGATATTTGCGACCGTGATCAAATTAAAGTCCGTCCGCACCCTATAAATAGAGGAGGAAGCCATCATCCCAACTCGTGCTCTGAAGTTTGGTTTTCTTCCATGGTGAGTCATGAGCTCTGCAGGCTACAACCAAAAGGAGAGAGGTGCGACGGCTGAAAGTTGATCATGACTCTGATCAAGTCCGAGAGGCTGTCCGACTGTCTGCCCATATTTGAGGATCCGAATTATTTCTTGGTGTAATTCTTCCAATTATTATTGTTATTTTGTTATTATCTCTCTGCAATTCTAGGATGAACTCCATGTTCTTAGTTATTTTATTTTTAGGAGAATATTATTGAAGGGAATTTCTGTGTTCATTATTATTAAATTTCTTTTGATCAATTTTTAATTGTGTTTAGTGCTTTTGATTTAATTATTTAAAATTCTGAGTTAAGTAATTACCAATTTGTGGACTACTTAATTTCAGATTTTATGTAGTTAATTAAATGATTTATTATGAAATTAAAAAATTGACATAGGTCTAATAACTAGTGTGTGGAGAATTAGATCTGTATGGTCTGTTAATCTATACCAGTTTGTGGAGTGATTAATAATATAGGATTTTCATATTAATGCATCTTAATTTTAATCTCATCTGACGAATACCAGTTTGTGGGACTTTAGGTTTGGTTAAATTTAAGATAGTTTGATTTGCCGGATTAAATAGTAGAATTACCAGTTTGTGGACTCTATGATGTTAATCTTGTAAATTAATAATTTGGGAGAATTCCTAATCCATCTTAAGATTTTTAATTTATATTTTCGGATTCACATTTTTTATCCTTAATGCATTATCATCCTAAGACCAACTTCAACACCATTATCTTATTTTTATCTTATTTTCTTTATTTTATTTTGTAAAACTCATTTTTCAAAATTCATGTTTTTTTCCTCTCTTATTAATTTATAAATTCAGATATTTTATTAATAATATTCCTCGTGGGTTCGACACTCTTACTCCTATTACTATATTACTTGAGCGACTAGTGCACTTGCTAGCGATTTTATTTTGCTACATCATTTTACGCATCAACAGGACAGGTGCACCCCAGCAATTCTTGTAATTGAGTCTTCAACTCCATCATCTCTGCTGGTGCTATTCTATAGGGAATGTTTGAGATAGGAGTTATCCCTGGTACGAGATGAATTTGGAAATCGATCTCTCTTTCAGGAGGTAATCCCGGGAGCTCATCGGGAAATATGTTAGGAAAGTCTTTAACTACTTCAAGGTCCTCTAGTGGCTTGAGTTGAAAGTCACTTTTGACAATGCTTGTTAGAAATCCTCGACAACCCTTGTTCAACATCTTGGTTGCCTTTATTGAGGAGATCACCATCTTCTTTTCTCTTGATGGTATTCCGTGAAAGATCATAGAACTACCATCCTTCTTATCTATTTGAGCCTTCTTCTCATGGCACCTCAAATAGGCATCATGGCAAAATAATCAATCCATGCCCAAAATAACATCGTAGTCTACCATAGGTAGTACTACCAAATCAGCGGAGTAGTTTACTCCTTCTATCATAACCTACGTCTCTGGGAGGTACTTCCTGGTGGAGACTATCCCAAATGGAGTTGCTATGTTTAGTTGCCACTTCATGTTCACCCTCTCAACATTTAATAGATCAGCAAATGCAGACGATATGAAAGAGTGAGTAGCACCGGAGTCAAACAATACATTTGCATAGTGGTCTGTGATAAGAAGATTACCTTGGATCACATCATTGGTCTTCTGGGCCTCAGCTGCTTGCATTGTGTAGACCCTTCTAGGTGCTCTCTGTTGGCCTTTAGCTTGTTTTCCCTTGCCTTTATCTTCATAGTCAGCCTTCTTTTCAGTGTAGTCTCTGGCAAAGTGGCCCATCTTGCTACAGTTGAGACATGTTCTAGACTACATCCTGCACTCTCCAAGATGGAACTTGTGGCAGAAAGAACAAGGCTTGCTAGAAATCCTCGGCAACCCTTGTTCAACATCTTGGTTGCCTTTATTGAGGAGATCACCATCTTCTTTTCTCTTGATGGTATTCCGTGAAAGATCATAGAACTACCATCCTTCTTATCTATTTGAGCCTTCTTCTCATGGCACCTCAAATAGGCATCATGGCAAAATAATCAATCCATGCCCAAAATAACATCGTAGTCTACCATAGGTAGTACTACCAAATCAGCGGAGTAGTTTACTCCTATCATAACCTACGTCTCTGGGAGGTACTTCCTGGTGGAGACTATCCCAAATGGAGTTGCTATGTTTAGTTGCCACTTCATGTTCACCCTCTCAACATTTAATAGATCAGCAAATGCAGACGATATGAAAGAGTGAGTAGCACCGGAGTCAAACAATACATTTGCATAGTGGTCTGCGATAAGAAGATTACCTTGGATCACATCATTGGTCTTCTGGGCCTCAGCCACTTGCATTGTGTAGACCCTTCTAGGTGCTCTCTGTTGGCCTTTAGCTTGTTTTCCCTTGCCTTTTCTTCATAGCCAGCCTTCTTTTCAGTGTAGTCTCTGGCAAAGTGGCCCATCTTGCTGCAGTTGAGACATGTTCTAGACTTCATCCTGCACTCTCCAAGATGGAACTTGTGGCAGAAAGAACAAGGTTTCCGCCCTTGTCCACCATCGCCTCTTAAGTAAGGCTTTGAGTCCTTGTACTTCTTTTCTTTGTCTTTCTTTTGGTCCTTCCTAGATTCCTTGCATTGTTCTTGCTTCTTTTGTTCATCAATCTCCCTAGCCAAGTTGGTTTCCAAGGATATAGCTTTTGCCATTGTCTCAGGGTCCCTACACTTCACATTGATCCTCAAGTGGGGACTCAGCCCTTTCAGGAAGTGGTTCACTCTCAGTTCTTCGTCGTCTTTTAGAGGACTATACCTCTCAAGCTCAAGGAACTTGTTGAGGTTTCCTCTACAGTCAAGCTGCCCTGTTGTAGATTCATGAACTCAGCTCGTTCTTCCACCTAATATGTGGAGGAAGGTAGTGATTCCTGAAGTCCTTCTTGAAATCCCTCCAGGTGATCTCATCATCTTCGTCAAACTAAGTTCTTATCACCGATTTCCACCGGTGACGAGCCTTATAGTGAGTTGATGCGTGGCTAGATTGACCCTATGCCTTTCAGATCAATCCATTGCTCTGAATTTCTCTGTGATCACATCTAGCCAAGCTTCAGCCTTGTCTGGATCTCTATCACCATTGAAAGTAGGGGGATGTAGCTTCAGGAACCTCTCGATTCTTGAATTTGACCGACTAGAGTGGCCCGACTTTGCATTTCTTTCCATTGCTCGCGCCATGCGGGTTAGGCTCTCAATGAGCTCTCTCTGGTCTTCGGAAGCATTGGAGGGACCACCGAGTTCCATCCTTCACATAACAATAATTAACCAACATAAGTTAGTCAATTTAGCAATATAATCAATGGCACAATACTTACATACTCTTTAACATTGGATGGGTGCTCATGACAATTACACATGAACTTAGACTCTTAACAATTCTATAACATACTTAGCATAGGTCCTAAGCATGCTCTGATACCAAACTGTAACACCCCAAAATTTACTCCCCAAATTACCAAGGACAATTTGGTCATTCGGCTATGTTAGCCCGTTCGCCATCACATAATCATAATAAAAATATGATTTTTATTTATTATAATGGAAGCATAAAACCAATTAAATATGATAAAATACTTTTTCAATAAAAATGCGAAAAACTGCATGAAATATCAAAAGTATGATTATAGAATTCAAAACATCTTTAAACATCAATACTAATAACGATTAAAACATTCTCTTCAACAATATAGTCAAAAGGCTCTAAAACATGACGACTCGACATCCTAAATCATTGTGCAATCTTATTCGTCATGAGTTGAGCCGCCATCCATCCAAATTACTATGCACTTGCATGGATCCATGGTGCAGAGGTTTCCCTATTAGAGTATGTAAAGGCCATGCATGCGATGATATGATTCTAAACAGGATACTATATGATATGCATCATTTTTATATAAAAGAAGTAACAATATGCATGTCATGTCTTAATATATGATCTACATGTCAAACATTAACATCATTCTATCATCATGCATATAAGTAGTTGCATGGAAGATATGTAATCATCATCATACATATAGTATGGACATTCATAACAATCATTCATTTAATCCATAGGCATATAAGTGAGATACACTTACCATGACTATTGCCTCCATAACTGTTCTCAGGGTTGCTTTATAATCCTTTGGACTTCCACTTTCATGGGACATCATTCATAACTTTCCTCAAGGTTGCTTTATAACTCTTTGGACTTACACTTCCATGGAACTTTATTCCATTCGATCGATCATTGGCCCTTTCTTATTAACGTTATATCTTTTGATAGTTGAGACTTATGTCGTTGCCCTCTCAATAGGCTAGCTAGGCCTAGGAGACAATGCTCCCCTCTCACTCGAAGGTGACATCAGAATGCACACACTGTTGTCGATGCATATAACGATCATTCTGGACTCACACCCGAGGCTGACATCGGAATGACACACCGTTGCCGATGTGTGTAACGATCATTCCGGACTCTCGCTCGAGGGCGACATCGGAATGACACACCATTACCGATGTGTGTAACGATCAATCCGGGTAATTATTCGATAAAGGGCCATAGAGGGGTGACATGTAACATCATCCACAGCTAGGTTCATTATGTTTTACAATCAACAAAATATTTATGTCGCTCAATCTTCAAATTTTAACCTAATTACGTGGCAACATGCATATACGTATATCTAGGTTCATATACAATCATAAAGCATCAATACATACTATTATACTTTGAAAATAATATTTGATATAGTATACTAGGCAATTCCTTGGCTGTTTTCAAGACTTTCTGTCATGGATGTGACAGTTGCGTCACGACCGTGACCGAACGCTAGAAAACGTCGTTGCCTCTCGACTTTTTCACAATTTTTCATCAAAAACTTTGGCAAATCAATAGAAAACATTATGAATTAGTACCTATATGTTTCCTAGACATTCTAGGATCAAAAGGGGCATGAAAACATGTAAAAACATTCAATTTCCAAATCTAGGGTTCATCCCTAAATCATGAACAATGAGAAAACATGAACCCTAATAACAAATCTGATTCAAATCTTTACACACAGCATAAATCTAATCATGGGATCCTATTCATTGTTAGATATAGAACAAAAACCCTCAATAAAAATTCATTATGAGGACAAGGTGCCCTCAAACTCTCAATCCAATCATGAAAACCATTGAGAGAGGAGAGAGGGGTTTGGATCCCTTTACATACCTTAATCATAGATCTTCCTCCTCTTTATTCCTTTTCTTCTTCCTTCTCCCTGATCTCCTCTTTCTTCTTCCTCAAGCCCTTGCCGCCAAGATGTGGGAAAAATGAGAGAGAGAGAGAAGAGAGGCCTTATAGGGAGAAACCATGAAGGTTTGGGCAGAAAGCCCAAATTACTCTTTTAGAAAAAATCAATATATTACACTAAAATTTAGAGAGTTCAAATATGAACAATAAGAATAATATTGATTTAATTATGTTGAATATAGAAATATCATGCAACAAGCTTGGAACAATGTGTAATATTCTCAAAAAAATAAAATAAAAGTAAAAGAAAATAAAATAGATAAAAGAAATTTATAATCCTTTTAAGGCCCATTATGAAAGTCATTAATCTAATAAGGCTAAAAACTCAAAATATAAAGTATTCATTATGTCCTAAAGCTCTCACCTACCCCCTTTCTTCATACACAATCTTCTCTCTCCTTCCCCAAAAAGCCCCAGCCGACAGATACTTCTACTCCTCCACCTACCTCTCTCCTTCCCTTTCTCTTTTACTCTCCCTCACTTCCTCTCACGCACAACCGTCTCTCAGCCACCCTCCCTCTCTTGTCTCTCTCTAATCTCTCACCCCCTCTCACGGCTGCCCAGCAGCAAGGAACACCCCAAGCTGTAGGATCACAAGGCACCAAGAGGGGGGAGGGGGGGTGAATTGGTGTTTAAATCGAAAATACTGATTTTACGACTTCCCGACCTCTTGAAAATATGGCCATTGTAAATCAATTTAAAAAGTGTTGTGCTGTCACCTCTATAACGATCGACCGTTTCAGATAATGATCGACCGTTTTGAATAGTAACTAGCCATTGCGCTTGTCTTTTCTGCGCAGTTATCAGTTGATAATAGTTCATAGAAGGATTTTAGCCATTGTTGTTGCCTTTGCTCCAATAACGATCGACCGTTAATGTTTCGGTCGTCCGTTTTAGAAATATTTTTGTTCTCTGTGATTAGCGATTGTCCCGACGGTAGCTTCAGTCGTCCGTTTTAAATCGTTCATTCTTTTTTACCCATAACGGTCGACCGTAATGTATCGGTCGACCGTTTTGTCATTGACAGCCTGATAGACCTGCACTCTTTTATACATATCGTTTTGCACAGTTATCCAAATAAGATGATATTTAATTCTATGGAAAGATAACAAAATGTTTTACAACTTTTGTATTCATCATTCATCCAAAATCTAATGAGATCATAGTCAAGTATTCAATCAAAATTCAATGCATAAAGTTGGTCAATTTCAAATTAAACTCTCTAGACCTTACTCATTTGTACATCACTTTCCATACAAGTATCCAAATGAGTTCATTTTTTATTCTATGGAAATATAGCAGAATTCTCTACAATTTTATGTTTATCATTCATCCAAAATCTAATGAGATCATAGTCCAATATGAATTCAATGTTTAGTACACAAGGTTGTCCATTTCAAATGAAACATTTTAGATATTTACTCTTTTATACATAACTTTTCATACCAGTATCCAAATGAGATGATATTTGATTCTATGAAAAGCTAACACTTTTATTTTACAATTTTCATGCTCACCTCTTATTCCAAATTAGTTGATAAAGTAGTCAAATATTTAATGAAATTTCAGCACATAAAATTATCAACTTCAAATAGAACTTGTCGATCTTCACTGTTTTTGGCATAACTTTTGATACGGTTATCCCAATGAGGTGATTCTTAATTCTATGAAAAGATAAGAGGATTATATACAACTTCAAGAAGATTATCTCTTTATCCAAATCTTAAGTACAAGTTTAGTACATAAAAATATCAAATTCAATTTGAACTTTTCAAGCTTCGCTTGTTTAAACATAACGTTTTATGTGGTTGTCCCAATGAGGTGATTCTTAATTTTATACAAAGATAATAAAGTTATTTATAACTTTTATATTCACCTCTTAATATAAATCTCATGGGAACATAGACAAATATTAATTGAAAGTTTAGTGCAAGAAGTCACTCATTTCTATTTAAACTTTTTCGACATTTTAAATATAACTTCAATCTTTTGAGGTTTGTATCATCAAAATATAATTATATAGGGATTAACAACTTTGCTCCAACAATCTCCCCCTTTTTGATGAAGACAAACTGAGAAATATGAAAAGTACATAAATTGGGAAGGAAAATATATCAAAATCGAAATTTCACTCCCCCTAAAACTAAGCTTTCCTTACAATAGTAGATATGCACATAAGTCTTAATTGTAAGGTACTTTTCATATAAAGTTATATTTAAGAGGTCCACATAATAAATCAGGAGTTTATATATATTTCTCCAATATAAACTTTTTTTATCATATCTCTTATATTTCTTCCTCTTGTCTTAATTGTAAGGTAATTTACTTATAAAGTTATATTTAGGAGGTCCACTTTCTCTTATGTTTTTATCATATTTCTTTCAAAGAAAAGGGGAATATAAAAATGACTACAGGAAGACGAAAAAAAATGATCATAATGTTAGGGGGAGTATACTTCAAGGTTGAAAATGATTTTTTGTTTGTAGGTGTGCTTCAATGCGTATCCCTCCATGATCATGTGTCATATAATGAAGCGGAGCTTCACAATCATGACTCTCAGATTCTCAAAGCATAACATGGGTCAATACGGGCACGCAGAGCAGCCCCAAAGCGTAAGAACACCCGATATACGCCCTAATGGAATCATTATATCGAATGCGGTCCCAAAAACCTTCTCAACCAGCATGGCCTACGGACACATGAAGTTTAACAATATAAAAATGCGTACAACAATACATATCTCTCCATAATTATGTATCATTATATGTGAGATTGTTTGTGAAAAAATGACAATATGTGAATATTATGACTTATATCTTTTGAGTAAACTTTAATGAGTATATATGAATCTATTGTATGCATTGGCAAATATCACAAGATAAGTAAGGGAGGATGTTTTGTCGATTTTCTTTATAGAATTGCTAATAATTGGGATTAGAGCTTAGTCACGAAGTTGGGTGTGACAATCACGATGGGCAATCGTATGGATGAGTTTAATTCGGTTGGATAAAAGTTAGGATAAACTTTCTTCAACTTCACGCCCTTCGGCCAAAACTCAACAGACTAAAGATAATGTTTAATACATCGTATGTCGAACTCAAAACCAATGAGATTTGGCCATGTGTGAAATTAGCTTGCATGTGGCGCCCGATAAAATCATAAGATAAAATGTTGCATTTCTTAACCTCCAAGGAACTTGGTGCCGTTACTAGGTAAGTTTTTATGCGATTATCACCTTGTGATGTGATCATCCCTTATTTTACTTATGATTATCAATGTTAAACTGCCACATTTGTATTAAAATCTTATTACAGTTACAACATTTGAGCTATTATCCGGTCCCTTTTTTGTCTTTGAATTAGTCTATGAAGCTAAGTACTTTTCAAAATTTGTACTTGAACAGGAGAGAAAAAGGAAGGATAAAAGAAGAGCTGAAAAGGAGGAGATGGGGGAAGACAGATAGACATAGAGGAAGGAAGAAAAGACGAAGAAGGTATTCAGTGATGAGAAGGGGAAGAGGAGAGAAGAAGATGTCTAAAAACTTGCAGATTCCATTGAAGCCTATGGATGGCTAATCCCTAATTTCTTTTGTGGTGACATTGTGTTGATGCTGTGGTTCTGAACTTTCTGATGCCTTGTCTCTGACTTCTATTTTGCTATGAATGCATTTTCTTTAATCGTGTTTATTCCCCATTTGATCGAGAGTTCTATTTACCACTATCATCATGCCTCATTCAAGCGAAGGGACATGTTATTCTTCTATGCAGTATTTCATTCAGCATAATATCGTCAATTACCTGTGGCTGAGAAGACCATTTGATATCTATTATGAGGCGAGAGTCCATAAGAGTGATTAGTTGTCTTTGAGTTATTTCAATTGTTCGTATTAGAACTAAGGGTTGATATTTTGGCAATCGAGAGATCGACTTCCTATCTGCCTAGGGTTAAAGATCAACTAACTAGCTATTTCTAATCCATATATTAACGGCTATCACCTTTCAACTCAAAGAGAGATCACCGAGTTTAGGGAGAGAGTGATTAATTCATAACGTTAGGGCGAGAGATCATTATCAAGATAGAGACTTGAACCCAAAAGCATTAACCTTTGAATTCATCACGAAAGAATCCTTTCTTCTAAATTCTAAGTTCTTCTCGTTGACTCCCCACTCATTCTATTCTTGTCTTTTAAGATTTCGTGACAACATTTGAGGTATAAATAGGTTATCATTCGATCTAAATCAGCAAGGTTACGACACTCGTGGTTTCTATTCGACCTGTGCACGTGCAGTAGTGTGGACTATAGAGTAAAATTAAAATACGACTAGAACTATTTTGGCTGGTGTGAGAAATTACATCTTCTAAAGGTCACGTCAAGTTTTTGGCATCATTGCTAGGGATTTAGATCAAATGTTTTCTATTTATATCATTTGCTATTTAACTCTTTAGCATTATAACCTTTATTGTTTATCTTTTAAACTTTTGATTTCAGGAGACTCGTATCTGCCCAGGACTACTCATAAGCAACTGCTTTGAATTAGATCCTGAGATTGATCGAACTTTCAGAAGAAGAGTACGAGAACATAGGAGCAGAACACCTCTGACTGAAGGAACGAGTCATACTCAATCGATAGAATCTGAACAAAATCTTCTTTGATTTCGACAATTCAACAAAATCAGTTTGGAGGAACCCAAATAAGAATCCAAATTAACATCTCGAAGATTTTTTAGAAATATGTGAAGTGACGAAATTAAATGGAGTTTCACCCGAAGCACTCAGATTGAGAGTTTTTTCTTTTTCTTTAAGAGGGAAAGCCAAACAATGGCTACTGATGCGTTGAATTTGTAATAAATAAATTTGCTAGCAAATGCACTAGTCATATTGATGTGAATTGAGTGGAGTAGGGATAACTTGCTGAATTTATGGTTAGAATTAAGAATTTTCTAATTTTTTATCAACTCCCTAACTCACTCTCTACTACAAGTGCACAGGTCAATTATAATAGACCCAAATGTCGTATCCACAGTGATTTGAAGCCGATGACTCCCTAAAATAATCTAGACTAGTCCTAACTTAAGTGACAAAATCAGATAATTAAGAAAGGTAGGAAACAATTTTTTAATTATGGCAAAAAGATAACTGTCTTTGGGATTTTGGGAATTTATCTGAACTGGATTTTAGATGCTAAACTAAGGACTAAATGGGATTATCAATCAATGAGAAATTCTCCTAGGAATGGGGTTCATCTAATTCAAGTATGGATGGATTGGAATAAGTTATCAATATAGTCAATTATAACTCAACTTAAAGAGGGGTTGTATCATGGCAGAGTTAAATCAAGCCAATTATCATATTCTCACATGGCTGATTAGCTAAGTTGAATAAGAAAAGATTCCTTCCTGACATCAAGTTATCTTTGAGCACAAATTCTGATATCCTACTGATATTGACAATATCCTATCAGAATTGGCAATTGAGTAGGGTTTAATTTGGTACCACTATTAGCCAACACACATGATGATGGAACAATTTGCTCAATAGCTCATTCAGAAATATAATTAACCCAATGCCAATGCCAATGCTCCTTGGTTTATCTCTAAACATCAAGGAGACCTAAAATCAATCTCTCGACTGCACATACAAATGAGGTCCACACTAACATTAGTTAATTGGATACATTAAGCATATAATCATAGTTTGGAATCCAACAGATTATCATTTCTTCTTGATTCATCTCTGAACTTCAAAAAGAACCACAAATCAATCTCTCAGTTGCAAATAAAATCAGGGGTTCAAGTGATAAAACAGATTCCAGCAGAAATCAGATTTTCAGATTCATATCAGACTCATTATCAGATTTAAATCAAAGAAGGGTCATTGTATATTGATTCAACAAGATTGAAGCCATAAATCAACTTTTCAGTTGCTAATACAATTAGGGTTTCACAATGACAAACATTCCAAGATTTTAGAAATTAGAAATCATATCAGAAATCAAAATAGTGTCAAAATCAGTGTTGTTCACTCCATCCACAACATGTATTAGACTACTACCCTATCCTGGGGGAGATGGGATTTAGCTCCTCATATCTACAAAGATTAATACAAAACAGATTGAGAAGCTGATATAAAACATTCTGAAATCAGAGAATAATCTGTTGACAGAATCAGGATGCAGCAGCTTTCTTCTCCAGCTCCTCCTCAGCTCCCTTGTCCAGAAACCCTGCAAATCCAGTCTCCCCCCAGGTTCCCCCAGTTTCTCAGCTTAAATATGTCCCCTTTACCACCTTTGGATGCACATGAGAAGGTTCTATTCTCTTGATTCAAGCCACTTGTCCAGTGGTCCTGAGATTCCAGCAGATTTCAGACTGCTTTTTGGATAGCTAGCAATGGTCCCTTCCCTCCTTTTCCAGCTTGTGCAGCCTTGTTGCAAGCTTGTTTTACCTGCTAGAAGAACCAAAACAGCCATCATCAAAGTCCTCAAATAAGATTTAAACAAAGAAAGATTAGGACATCTACTGATTTCAGCTCCTTTATTAAATGGAATTTAGTGATATGCAAGAATAAATCCTTGCACAAAAATGAGAGTTTTATGCATTGAATGATAACTGCATAGAAGTGATAATTCTGTGTGGATTAGATCATAATCATGCAGATATGGTTAATTCAGAATAACTAGTGATTAGGCCAGCATGTGGATGGGGTCAATTATTAGATATAGATGATGCTTCATAGAAATGATAACTTGAGCTCGGAATGATAACTTTGTGCACATAAATGATAACTTATTGCAATTTTAATTATGATTACTCAAATGCGATCAAATCAGAGCAGCAAGGAGTTAGGACAGTAATTTAACAATTGTCCAAAGCTGTTATGCAGAAATGACAACCTTGCACATTGAAATGACAATTTTGCCCCCAAAATGATAACTTGACACCAAGAATGATATCTTGTGTATTGGGGTGATAACTTTGCACAAATCAAATCATGACTACCCAAATATGATTAATTCATAATAACAAGGGATTTAGGGCAGGATAACAACTAGAAATCAGCTCAATTAGAAAAATGATAACTCCATGACTTGGAATGATAACTTGCCCAAAAATGGTAACTTGGCACCAAATTGATAATCTTATAGATTTTAACCATTCAGAACGTCTATGCACATGGAATTGTATACAAAATAAGGATGGCCAACTAGTTATTACATTCAATTGCATTTCATGCATAATTGACCAAATGTGGGGCAAAACAAGGGCTCGATATATATGAACTTGATTGAAAATGGGGTAAAAATATAATATGATCAACTAGTGATCACGTATCAAGTAATAAAGTAAAGAGTAGAGTGTCGAACCCACGAGGAACTAGTTATATCTAATCTAACTCAATAATCTACTAAGTGAAGAAAATGGTTTTGTGGTGAAAATAGAAAATTAAAGGTGCAGAAAATAGATAATTGCTGCGTAAAGATAAAGTGGTGATGATCCCTAGAAATTATGGATGATTATGTAAAGTTAGACTTGTATGAACTTCTGAATCAATCAAATTATGACAGAAACACTCAGGTCAATTCTTGAGACGAATTAAGAGCACCTAAAATACTGACTTCTCTAGACGAGCAAATCAGACTATCCTAATTCCAAATAAGATCATTTCGCGTAGGACGAGTTGATTACTGATTTTACAAAGACGAATTACTGAATATGTGTTATATATGCTTTAACTTAAAATTAAAAGATCAATTATCAGAAGAACAATGACTTCTGGAATTAATCACTCCTTATACAGGTTTGTGATCTAATTTAAGAATTCATATCACTCATCAAAAAGCATTAAACTCAGCATATATAATCGAAGGAAATCGAATGATTTAATTAACTTGAAGAATAACGAAGTTCAAACAATCTATCCTTCTGAAACATATATGAAATCTCTATTACAGTAATAATAACTATGAAAAACTAAGTAAAAGAGTATCCAAATAAAGGATAGAAGAAGAATTCTCAGCCTTCGGGACTTCTGGATCGTTGCACAATACGAACGACAAGTTGCTGCGCAATCTTCTCCTTCGGTTGATCTTCAAGACTTGAAATTCATCCTCTGTAGGATGGCAACAACTCCCAGGTTTCAAGAACACATTTTTCTGTCTTCTAGGGCCTCTATTTATAGCCTCTAGGGGTCCCAAGAGTTTTCGTATAGTTTCAATTTGATTCGAAATCTTTTTATTTTAAAACAAGTAAATTCGAAATAAACTTTGATAGGTCTTTAAGACTATCCTAAACTCCTTCAAATATGAGTAAATATCTTTCCTAATCATTCCTGAGGCTTAGGATAAAGATTGGGTACGATCTGGACTTGAAATCCCCAAGAAAAGTCGAAGAAATCTCGAAAACAGCCTTCGTAATGGACAATAACATGGATTTAAGGGCTCTTACAGTGTTCAAATCAAAATCTGACTCGAAACTGGGCCTTTTAACGGGTTGTAACAGGTTGTTCATGTGCCTGTATTACGGTCGTTACGGTCATATAACGGTCCGTTATATTCGTTTTAGCCTTGACAGCCTTTACTAATTTCCACTTTCTAGCTCAGTTTTAACTTCGATTTGAGTGTCGTTTGTTTCTGTGGATTTCTGACTCAATTCTCTTATTTTTCTGCAATAAAACATATACAGTCACTTGAACCAAGGGAATTAACCTAGGAACAACTGGTGAAGGCTTTTCTATCTGAATATTTTCCTCCAAGCAAGAAAATCAAGATCAGGAACCAAGTTATTGGATTTATTCAAAGAGATCAAGAAACACTTTATGAAGCTTGGCAAAGATTCAAGACATTACTAAGATCATGTCCTCGTCATGGTTTAAGCAAGTAGATTCTAGTTCAGTCCTTTCATAATGGACTTAATTATGCTTCAAAGATGGCACTTGACAATGCCGATGATGGTGTTTTCATAAAGAAAAATGTCGATGAGGCATACTGACTCATAGAAGAAATAGCAAGAAATCAGCATTTCTTAGCTCATTCAAGGTACAACGAATCCATCGCCTGCACTCAAACACGACTGGATGGTGAAGACTTTTCTTCTAAATTGGAGTACATCGTTCAGAAGGCGATCAGCAGGTTAGGACTCAATAAAGTCACTCCTACCGTCAATATGATAACCAGGTGTCATGAAATATGTGGCTCATCCCATCATATATCCATACACTACGAACTACTAAAGCAGCAAGGTCAACAACACCAGGCAAATGTAATAGGCTCTTACCCTACTAATAATGATTCATATTCCAATACATTCAACCCAGGATGGAAAAATAATTCAAAATTCTCTTATAACAATAACTATCAACAATCTCAAGTTCCTGCCTGACAGAACTGATCCAATCAAAGAATACAACCCCAGAACCCTCCAATTGATCAAGGGCCATCCTCTACAAGAAAGTTTGAATCGATGATGGAGAAGTACATGTCTAAACAAGGCACTCTCATGCAAAAGATGTTTGAGAAAATCGAAAGCCTCTCCATTCATAACAAAATGCTGGAAACACAGATAGCTCAAAAAGCAGCATCATCCTTGAGACAACAGGGAATTCTGTCCGGACAACCAGAGCAGAACCCGAATGAGCAAGCCCAAGCGGTAAGAGAACAAGACCAGAAGTCTCCGCACCAGAGAATGTGGAAACTTTAGAGCAAGGTGAAGCAGTTCAACCAGATGCAAAGTTAAAAGAACAGAAAGAAGCCAAACGACCGAAAACTTCAGAAGGCCCTCCTAGGTACTCTACACAAGTACCATTCCCTAAAGCTCTCGAAAGATCCCGACAGGATCAGCAATTCGGCAAGTTTGTTGAAATTTTAAAGAAACTTTATATCAATGTACCCTTCGTCGAAGCCATTCAAGAGATGCCTGCTTATGCAAAATTTCTTAAGGATATCTTATCAAAGAAAAGGAGAATATAGGAAAATGAAACAGTCGCACTAATTGCCGAAGCTAGTGCCATATTCAAAATAGACTGCCTCCAGAGCTTAAGGATCCTGAGAGTTTCACTATACCTTGTGAAATTGGCAGCATAAGAATTCAAAGAGCTTTGTGCGACTTAGGTGCTTCTATCAGTGTCATTCTTCTCTCGTTATGTAGAAAACTTGAAATGGATGACATTAAGCCCACTAATATGTCCCTCCAATTGGCGGATTGATCCATCAAAATCCCCCAAGAAATTCTCAAAGACATACCGATCAAGGTAGGAAATTTCTACATACCGGCTGATTTCGTAATCCTAGATATGGATGAAGACAACCCAACTCCCATCCTTCTGGGAAGACCTTTCCTAGCCATTGCAAGAGTAGTAATAGATGCCAAACAAGGTCGTCTCACTTTTCAAATAGGCAATGACGTAGTGGAGTTTCGGCTAAATCAAATCATCAACTGTCCAAACATGGAGGATTATCACGTTCAATCCGAGCACATAGATTCCCTAATCCAGAAAGTTGCATCAGTCATTCATATATCTGATCCCTTGGAAGTTTCCCTTGGAGCCCAAGAACCATCACTGTGGACAAAAGAAGGGGCTCAACTTCTTACAAGCTACATGATCCCAACATTGATACAAGATCCGAACAACCGACAAGAGACGAAACCTGTCAAGCTCGGACAAGCATCTAGCTTGAAGAAACAACCTAAACCTAAGTTGAAGAAACTGCCCCAGAACCTCAAATATGAATTCCTATGAGAAGACTCCACCTACCTAGTGATTGTGAATGCAAATTTGGAGTCCAGTCAGCTTCAAATGCTTCTCAACAAACTAAAATCCTTTAAGCATGACATTGGTTATACTCTGAATGGACTCAAGGGAATCAACCCCTCCATTTGCATGCACCCATCCACATGGAAAAGGATTTCAAACCATCCATCGAAGAACAAAGAAGACTCAATTGAGCAATGAAAGAAGTGGTGAAGAAAGAGGTGATTAAGCTTCTAGACGCAGGAATCATCTATCTCTAACTGCAAGGCCGCTGATGAAACTTTTATCCAAGGAAGCTGACTTTATATTCGATGAAGACTACTTAAAAGCTTTCAGCACATTGAAGAAAGCACTCACGACAGCCCAAGTTATCCAACCACCCGATTGGTTATTACCTTTCGAAATCATGTGTGATGTCAGTGATCAAGCTGTTGGAGCAGTGTTAGGACAAACAAAGGACAAGAAACAACACATGATCTACTATGCTAGTAGAACTCTAGATGAAGCTCAAATCAATTACGCCATGGCAGAAAAAGAATTTCTAGCCATAGTGTTTGCAATGGATAAATTCAAATCATATCTAGTCGGGTCTAAGGTCATAGTCTATACTGACCACCAAGCTATCCAACACCTGATTTCCAAAAAGGATGCCAAGCCCATATTGATCAAATGGATCCTTTTGTTACAAGAATTCGACCTAGAGATCAAAGACAAAAAGGGAGCAGAAAATCAAGTTGTCGATCACCTCTCACGACTTCAGTTATCACAGCAGGAAAATAATCTCGCCAATCATCAAGTTATGGACGATTCTTTTCCTGATAATCAATTGTTCTCGATTCAGGATGCAGAACTTCCTTGGTTTGCAAACTGCACTAACTATTTATCCTTAGGAGTCCTACGACCTGATCTCTCCTACCAACAAAAGAAGAAATTCTTCTCCGACATCAAACATTTTTTTGGAACGACCCATTCCTCTTAAAACAATGTGCTGACGGAATATATCAAAGATGCATTCAAGAAGAAGAGCAATTTTCCATATTTCAGGAATGTCATTCATCCACCTATGGTGGTCATGGATTACATCAGAAGACAGCCTCCAAAGTTCTCCAGACAGGTTTTTATTTGCCCTCTATATTCAAAGATGCTACCAATTTCGTAAGATCTTGTGACGCTTGTCAGAGGACAAGAAACATTGGCAGAAGAAAAGAGGCATCCCAATAGCCGATACTAGAGGCCGAAATCTTTGATGTATGGGGAGTCAACTACATGGGACCATTCCCTCCCTCATTCAGTTACAAGTTCATACTTTTAGTAGTTGATTATGTTTCAAAATGGATTGAAGCAGTTCCCACAGTCACAACAGATTCAAAGTTCGTCACTAAGCTCAGTAAATTATCTTCCCAAGATTTGGGGTTACCCAGATTAGTCATCAGTGATGGAGGCTCAAATTTTATTGAAATAAGTTTTGAAAACTTACTGCGTAAATATGGAGTCAAGCACAGAGTCTCTACTATGTACCACCCACAGACTAATGGACAAGCAGAAGTTTCCAATAGAGAGATCAAAATGATTCTAGAGAAGACAGTTTCGGTAACAAGAAAAAATTGGAACAAGAAACTCAATGAAGCATTGTGGGCATACTGCACTGCATACAAAACGCCGATGGGAACAACACCATTCAGGCTGATCTATGAAAAATATTGTCATTTACCCATGGAATTGGAACATAAAGCCTTCTGGGCGATCAAGGCACTCAATTTTGTTTTCCAAGCGGCTACTAGTAAACGACTGTTACAGATCAACGAGTTGGATGAACTAAGACTAGATGCTTACAACTCTCACCTTTATAAAGAACGAGCAAGGAAATGGAATGACAGCCGCATACTACAAAAGGATTTTAAAGAAGGCAACCAAGTTTTCCTATTCAACTCACGATTATGACTTTTTCCATTAAAGCTGCGGACGAGATGATCAAGACCATTCACCATTGAGAAAGTCTATCCTAATGAAGCCGTGGACATAAAAAATGGTAATTCAAAAATTTTTAAAGACAATGGACAAAGGCTGAAACATTATAATCTCGCCACCGAAGAATTTAGGAAAGTCTTGTATTTACGGCCGAAACACTAAGAAATCGAGACACCATGTCGAGCCAATGACTTTAAAAAAAGGCGCTATTGGGAAGCAACCCAACCAAATAAATCGTTATGACCCACCTCAGCATCCACATAAGCCGCAAACTCTACAAGATCACCTGAAAAGTACACCACGTAGATTTGGTTGAGAATCCCAATAGAATCTAGGACCATATCTACCCAACCGCTAGCCTGTTTATCCCCACACGACCATGCTTGCGACGCCTCAATTCCTCACATACCCATGATCTTCCTACATCTACACTCCTCCCACATGCTGGCCTCTCAATCCCCAAAATCCTGAAAATCCCCAAAAATCCCTTTAAACCCTCGGCATGTCCGACAAACATCCCAAGCTCGTCTCATCTTAAAGTCGGCCGACTACATGAAGAGTACACGGACATCCTCTGACTCCGACACCGAAAAATCGTCAGAATCCATCAGACGCCGCCTATGCCCGGACAGCCTACTACGAAGGCCTTCTCATATGGGACAACCGGAGGACAGCGAAGAGGCACAACACCTGTTGAATAGACGACGCAGAAATTTCTCTTCCACCAAGCTTTTAGACCTCCCAACCCTCGAACCTCTTGGTTTCTTTGATGATGTTAGAACTCTTCTGCACCGGGCATGCTCAATGCCATTCTTCATGAAGCATTGGGACCTCTACGAAGAGGTAGCAATAGAGTTCATCAAAATGGTGTTCTGTGTACACCGTAATGATGATAGTGTCCCAAAGTTGGATTCACTTCAAAGTTAGCAGACTCCATTCCCTTGTTGATTTCTGACATTGCTACGAGAATAACAATCCTTGAGTGTCCTTGGTGCAGCCATGTTGATTTATTCTTCTTCTTTCTCAAAAATTCTTCTTCTTGCCTCAATTCTTTGCAATCTTCTCCTTCTCAAGAATCTTCTTTCAGGTTCAGGATCTGATTGATAATGGTCTTCTTGATTGTCTATATCCTGCATAAATGAATTCAAAAGTATCAAATTAAGAAAAGAAAGAAAACTAGACAAAAAGGAAAAATTCAGAATGATAACTTGCAAAAACTGAAAATTGGGCTAATAAATGGACTGAAAATTAATTTAAAACTAATCTAAACTATCTAAGTTAATCTAATTGGCCTCAAATCCCCAGCAACGGCGCCAAAAACTTGATCGTGAAATTGAGGAGTGTAGTGATAACTTGCTGATTTTGGGGTCAAAATTCAGATTTTTCAATTTTTGGTTTAACTCCTTAACTCACTCTCTACTGCAGTGCACATGTCAATTGTAGTAAACCATAAATGTCATATCCACAGTGATTTGAAACCAAAGACTCCCTAAAACAATCTAGATTAATCCTACTTCTAATGGCAAAAACTGGAAATTAAAGAGAATGGAAAATAGATTTTTAATTTTGGCAAAATGATAACTGTTTTTGAACTTTTGGAAAGTTATCTGAACTGAATTATAAATGCTAAACTAAGGACTAAAATGGTTTATCTACCAATGAGGAAGGTTCTCCTAGGAGTTGGGGTTCATCTAACTTAATTATGGATGGAATGGAACAAGTTATCAATTTTTTGTCAAATCTGATTCAATCTTAACATGGCTGCTTTCACAGCTAAATTTGTCCAAAAATAATCATTATATTCTCGTATAAATGTTAGCTAGATTGAATTAGATAGGAACCCCACTGAATATTAAGTTATCATTAGGGTCAAACTCAAGTTCCTTGCTGATTTTTTGGCAATTTAGTGAAATTTGAAATGATAACAATCAATTGTACTTTAAATATGAGGAAATTACTTCAATTAACTAAACAGGAATGAAATCAATCCAACATTAGTGCCAATGTTTCTTGGTTTATCTCTAAACTACCAGAGGATTTCAGCTGCAAATGGAAATGAAATCCACATTTTCACTAATGAATTGAATAAAATCAGCACATAATTACATATGGGAATTCAGCACATGCAATTGCTTTTTGGTCCATCTCTAAACAGCAAGAAAACCTTAAGTACACCTCTCAGTGATTAAATGAAATCAGGGGCTTAATAATAACAAGGCAGATTCCACAAATTTTAGGAAATCAGCAATCAGAAAATTCAGAAATCAGCATTGAAGAGTTGCACAAATTCAGGGAATTAAACTTGGAAGTACCATTGTCCCTTGATTCATTCTGAACAATGATGAAACCTTAAGCAACCTCTCAGTTATAATTTCAATTAGGGCTCCACAATGGTAAAAACAGATTCTATGAATTCAGGAAATCAGAAATGGGAAATCAAAAATCAGCAATCAGAAAATCAGATTCTTAATTTGGTTTGAACCTAGAAAATGCCATTGGTTGTTGATTCATTTCTGAACAAGAATAGATCAAAGGACAACCTTTCAGTTGTAAATATTAATAGGATCTTACAATGCCAAGAACAGGTCCATATGAGTTCAGAATTCATAGAATCAGAAAATCAGAAAATCAGTGCAGGAAATCAGAATTGTCCATAATCCATTCACAATTAAACTAGACTACTATCCTATCTTAGGAGAGTTAGAATCTAGCTCCTCATAGTTACAAAGTTTGATACAACATAGGAGGAAGGATTGATACAAAACATCCTGTAATTAATGGAAAAATAAGCTATCGACAGGATCCTGGATTGCAGCTCCACTCCAGCTCCAAACCCTTGCTTCCTTCCTACCCCAAACCCTGCAATGGCCAGCCCCCCTCTTCTTCTAGTTTCTCAGCTTATATATCACCTTCCTACTTCCTTGGATGCAGATAAGAAGATTCCCTTGTGCCTTGATCATGCCAAGTGTCCTGGTCCAGAAAATATCTACAGTGACAACTTTTTGGACAGCCAAAAAGCAAGTGGTCCCCCTCCTTTTTCCGCTTTGTGCAGCCCTCTTTTTCCCTGCTAGAAAAGCCAAAACAACAAGCAAGAAAATCCTTGAATATGATTTTAACAAATAAGGATTAGTACAATGATAATTATCAGCCCTATCATCAAATGGGATTTGGTGTTGTGCAGGAATGAAATCCATAGTTGAAAATGATAACTTTTGAATCCGGAATGATAACTTTGCATATTTCATAAAAAATGTCCAAATATGAGTGGTTCAGAGTATTGAAGGCATCAAAGGAATTAGGATGACAAGTGAATGAGGTCAGAAATCAAATGTGGATAAGATTTCTTAGGAATGATAACTTTGGTGCCAAAATAACTTGATGCCATAAAAAATGATAACTTATCATAACTTTTGTTGTGATTGTCCAAATGTGATCAAATCAAAGCAGCAAGGAGTTAGGACAATAATATAATGATTGCCTAATGCTTCGAAATGATAGTTTTGCCCTAAAATGATAACTTGACACTCAAAAAATGATAACTTGTGAAATGGAATGATAACTTTGCACGAGTTGAAATATGATCATCCAAATATGAATAATTCATGATGGCAGGGGATTTAGGGCAAGATAATCATTAGAAATTAGCTAAACTAGAAAAATGATAATAACTTGCCCTAAAAATGATAACTTGGCATAGAATTGATATATTTATGGATTTTAGCATTTCAGAACCTCTATGCACATGGAATTAAGTATAAAATGAGAAAGATCAACTAGTTATCACAATCCATGCATTTCAAGCATATTTGGCCAAAAGTTAGGCAAAATAAGGGCTCGATATGGGTGAATTGAATAAAAAATGGGAAAAAAACTATTGTGATCAGCTAGTGATCAATGACCGGCATTTTTGGGGGCAATCTGACCCTACAGAACTCCTACAGCTGCCTGACCCTTAGAGATCAGCAATCTTACAAGGTCGGAATTGGTGGATGAACGACTTCTTCGAAGTCCCACAACCAATTCCAATGTACACCCCTCTTATTCGAGTCCATCCCACCTCTAAGAGTCTCCTCCGCACCAAGATCAAGTAGAAGACCTGTAACCGTCTCTTCCTCCTCCTCTGCACCCAATGCCTCACAGACTGCACCAGTCACCTCAGCGGCCAAATTGAATCTTATTTTAGAACAAGCGACTAAGCAGGCGGAAGCTAATACCCGCCACCATGAAGACATCCAGGCATTGAAGGACTAGCTCCACAACTTGGAACAACAAGGTCTCGCACATGCCAACAAAATTCAAGGGATAGAAGTGGTGCAAAATTCTATCCTTACCACCCTCAGTGACATCCAATAGGTCATTGACAGATTGCTTGAGCTTACACCTCCCCCTAGTCCCTCTTCCTGACATGATCGACACTGAGGGCACTGTCAAATTCAAGCCTGAGGGAGAGGATGACATGATATATTTCTACTCCTTTCTCTTTACTTATTATTGTCTACCAACCACTCTAATTCTAATTGCTATCTCATAATATGAACAATTGAACAATTTTTTTTATTTTTCTCCTTTTCTCTATGAAGCAACAATTGAAACATTTTATTTCTACTTGTAAAATAAGAGATGTTTTCATTTCCCCATAGCCTCGGCCCGTTGGTTCTCTCTAAGCCGTGTTGAACGACACCCTGCCAAACTGTATGAAATTTGAAGCATTTCTTGACCACCATTCATTCTCTAAGTGCAGGGTTATGACTTGAAGAAAGTAGCTAAGTGAAATTTTTAGAAGCATGACGATTAATCCTGTTCATGCTCAAACATTAATTCTACTATGTCTGTTAATAATTGTCTCTGCTAAATACTCCAATGCAGTCAAGCTTAGCAACAGTAAAAAAAGTGAAAATCAAAAGCAAAGAAAAGAGGGCTGGTGTATCCCCAGAAGGTACAAAAATGGGTGTACTCCGAAACCTGGATGAATCTGGGTGATTAGATCCATAGGGGTTCATGCCTGGCAACTTAAAAGTAACTGTCCTATCATCTGCTGATAAAAAATGCGCTACATAGACCACCTAGTGCACTATGGATAATCACATGAGTACCGGATCAATGAAAAGAAATGACAATCAATAGTGAAAATGCTTGTCAATAAATTAAGCCCATACTGCACTTGTGCACTCAGCATTGACATTCTTACTATCAGGCCATCATGCCTTATTTTTCCTTGTCTTTATGAGCTGAATTTGGCGAAATTTAAAAATGCCTTGCATCTAAACACTTCACTAAGCTGGGTCATTTGGACAAAGAAGAGGCACTTGTGTAGAGAATGTAAGGTCTGGATGTCAAAGAGAGTAGTTGGCGAACAGGGTGGAAATTGAAACTTTTTGTCTTGAACATTGCTTGAGGAGAAGCAAAAATCCAAGCTTGGGGAGTTTGATCATCCTTTATTTTACTTATGATTATCAATGTTAAACTGCCACATTTGTATTAAAATCCTATTACATTTACAACATTTGAGCTATTATCCGGTCCCTTTTTTGTCTTTGAATGAGTCTATGAAGCTAACTACTTTTCAAAATTTTAACTTGAACAGGAGAGAAAAAGGGAGGATAAAAGAAGAGCTGAAAACGAGGAGAAGGGGGAAGACAGACAGACATAGAGGAAAGAAGAAAAGACGAAGAAGGGATTCAGCGACGAGAAGGGGAAGAGGAGAGAAGAAGATGTCTAAAAACTTGTTGATTCCATTGAATCCTATGGCTGGCTAATCTATCATTTCTTTTGTGGTGACATTGTGTTGATGTTATGTTTCTGAATTTTCTAATGTCGTGTCTCTGACTTCTAGTCTGCTATGCTTTTGATATACTGCAATTTCTTTAATCGTGTTTATTCCCCATTTGATCAAGAGTTCTATTTACCATTATCATCCTAGCTCATTCGAGAGAAGGGACAAGTTACTCTTTTGTGTAGTATTTCATTCAGCATAATATCATCAATTACAAGTGGTTGAAAAGCCCATTTGATATCTATTGTGAGGAGAGAGTCCATAATAGTGATTAGTAATCTTTGATTTATTTTAATTGTTCGGATTAGAACTAAGGGTTGATATTTTGACGATCGAGATATCAACTTCCTATCTGGCTAGGGTGAGAGATCAACTAACCAGCTCTTTCTAATCCATATATTAACGGCCTATCCCCTTTCAACTTAAAGAGAGATCGGCGAGTTTAGGGAGAGAATGATTAATTCATAACGTTAGGGTCGAGAGATCATTACTTCAAGATAGAGAGTTGAACCCCAAAGCTTCAACCAATTCATCACGAAATAATCCTTTCTTATGGATTCTAAGTTCTTCTCGTGGACGCCCCACTCATTCTATTCTTTTCTTTTAAGATTTCGTGACAACATTTGAGGTATAAATAGGTTACCATTCCATCTATTTCAGTGGGGTTCCGACACTCATGGTTTCTACTCGACCTGTGCACTTGAAGTAGTGTGGACTCTAGAGTAAAATTAAAATATGACTAGAACTATAATGACCGGTGTGAGAAATTATATATTCTAAAGTTCACGTCATGATGAAGGGTGGTGTCATCCTTTTATGCCTGATAAACATCTCTTGGGTTGGATTCTCGGCCAATAACAACTTCATATATTATATGATAAAGCCTTGACCAATGATAACACTAGTATCATGTTGGTGCCCAATAAACACCTCTCTCTGCTCTAATTCTTGGTCGATAAACATTTCAAACCAATGTTGCCTTGTATTTTGTCCGATAACGACAAAGCATCAACTTGGCGCCCTATGATTATGGCTTAACAAATCTTCATTGGTGTTTTATGCCAATTATGAATGTCCTCGGCAACTTTACCTCCTTAGATTCCACTCGATGAGTTTGGGTCATTATGAGTTTAGCTCCATGGATGAATTTGGCTCCTCATGAGTTTAGCTCCTTATGAATTTGACAGTAATTGACTTCTTGTCCACAAATCTATCACCTTGCAATCCACCCTTGTCCTCATATCCTCATGATTGATATCGATATTTAGCACCCTGAGTATTGCTCATATAATCCGAATTGTATATCACAATGGTACCCTTTAATAAGCATCATGTGCCCATTGTGTGAGGATAGTGATGAGAATCCGGATCATCTCTTTTTTTTGTCTATGGCATGGGTTGTATGGAGGGAGGCAGGACGTCACTAGTTGAACACAACTTCAGCTAAGGGTGTTCAATGGGTTAGGTCGACCTGCGAACCCGATGGCCCAACCCAACCCAAACCAGTTTGGGTAGGGCCAGGTCAGGTACGGGTTGAAAAATTCAGCCCATACCTGACCCGATGACCCAAATATTTTATTATTTTTTTCTTTTTTTGTTTAAACTTAAGCCTATGTTTATTTAAAAAAATTTTAAAATTGAAATAAAATACTTTAAATGTAGAAATAATATCTAAATAGTTAAAAAACTTATTTTATGCCTTAAAATAAGTATTAAATAAATATTTTTATATGAAATAAATATAAAATAGTAAGAAAAAAAATTAAAAAAAAAAAGAAAATTTGGTGGACCGGTCGGGTTTGTTCATGGGTCGGGTCCAACCCGACTCGTAAACACCCCTAACTTCAGCACATGAATTTTGGAGAACATACCGATTTGGAGGTCATTAACGAAATATCATCATCTATACCCGAAGCAATAGCGACCAATCCCAATTGTGTTCTTGTGGTCAGTCTCAGCGCAATGAAGTCACATTTAGAGGCAAACAGACCTACATTGAAAACATTGTGGCATTTGGTAAGCATATTATGCATAGTTGGATGGTGTAATATAACATATTTTTTGTAATGATATGATCCAATGTAACTCACTTTTACATCAATAAATCTGGATGGTTGCGCCTTTTGGCAAACATCCTTTCCCTTCTCAAAAAAAGATTTATTATTTATTTAGTGCCTATCAATAATAGCCTATAATAATATTTACTTAATAATATAATATAAGTAGTTTATCCATTATTAATTTGATTTGTTCTATTATTAGTGTAAAAAATAAACAAATGAGTAAAAAGATAAAATATTAAAGAAAAATATAAGAAATTGAAGGAAAAATAATGATTACTCATTTATTATATTATTTTATTAATGTATCAAGAAAAAATAAGAAAATTTAGAAAAAGAAATGTCAAATTTAAAAATAAATAAAATTAATAATTTAAAAAAATTAATGGACTGCCCATTAAAATCTATTACACTTTAACGGACAGGATAAGTTTGAAAATCTATTATATGATTCGATAAGAACCCTTTAAATTAACTAGTTTTTCCTTTAGGTCAATTGACACTGATCCGTAAGTTAAACACTACTTTCGCCGCGAGAGAATGAAGAACTTTTTTTTTCCTACTCGCTGAAATCCCGAAAAAACTAATTGTCAACGAATGTCTCATATTCACATGAAATCATTTTAACACTTATCACTTCATTATAAAAGTAATATTTTGCGACATTCAAAATTAGTTCTTAAAATCGTTATTCACATGAATTTCTTTTCCGTTGACGCTTTTGTCTTCGGTTCTGATTCAGTTCTGTCATAGCTCTATTTAAATTTATGTGAGAAGAATTCGGTAATATTTTTTCCAACAAAAAGAAAAGAAAAGAAAAGGTGAGCTAAAAACGCATTCCATCATATCCCCAGTCAACAGCATCAGCATGCCAGTGCATAAAACATTATTTGAACAATTTAGATGATTGCATGGCCCATGCATATACAACTTTAACACCAAAACCCAGAACAGGCTCCACAGAAGGAGATGCCAGGCATTAGAAGGAGACCTTGACACCAAGCAAAGACATGAGCTTCGAAATGAACTCCGGATGGCCCGGCCAGGCGGCACCAGTAACCAAGTTCCGGTCGGTGAAGCAACGGTGAATGGGATCAGGCTCCAACCATGTTGCACCTGCCAGGACCACGTTGAGCTTCACGGCTGGATAGGCTGTGCACTTCCTTCCCTGGAATGGAACAAATGCGTCAAGAAGAGTTTATTTAACTCCAAAATCATAAGCTGCATCGCCTGGCAACAGCTGATGTCCAAAGAAGATGGACAAGAGCAAGAACAGTTAAAAATCAGCTGAATAACATTACGAAACTGAGGAGTCAGCTGAACAATATATAATCGAGTTTTGTGGCTAAGATCCAAAGAAGATGCACATCAAGGTCGTCAAATTCCTTGTGAACTTGAATCTTTTGGTTTATCCCAGTTCTCAAGCTTTCTTAGTTTTTATTCAGTTGTATGTTCTCATTGTTCCTGTGTTGATCTTTTTTTTTTCTCTTTTTAGTTTTGTTTGTGCTTTAAATTATCTTATTTTGCTAGCCTTCACTTTGCTGATCAGTGATGAGAATGAGTTCTACGATCTTCACTGAAAACAAAGAGACTTAAGATCATTACCTCGAGAACACCAGCAGCTGACAAGATTTGTTGACCATGACAAATTGATCCAACTGGCTTCTCTTTACTCATGAACTCCTTCACAATAGAAATAACTTCCTCGTTTAGGGCAAGATACTCAGGAGCACGACCTCCAGGTATAACAAGAGCATCATAGCTTGAAGCATCCAAACCTTCAAAAGATGCTGTCAGCGAAAAATCATGCCCGCGCTTTTCACTGTAAGTCTGATCACCTTCAAAGTCATGGATGGCTGTCGGACATTTTTCACCTGCATTTCTATTAGGACAGACTGCATCGACATGGCAACCAAGAGCTTGAAGAGACTGAAATGGAACCATAACTTCATAATCCTCCATAAAGTCCTGATGGGAGTGACAAAGAAACAAATAAAATCAACACTTTGGCGATGAAATTATAATTACAACAGAACATGGATATTAATGAGTATTGAGTACTGAAAATAATAGAGGCCCTGGTTAGAGATGGATATTCTTTCATCCACTGGATCGATATGGATATAGATGGTTTGGTTGGCCCCTGGTTAGAGCTTGTTTTTGGCAGTGTTTGACATACTATAAGATAATGTTTAAGATAGAGTTTAGCAGTTTGACATGGACAAAACCATTTAGCAGTTTATTAGAGGTTGATAGTAAACTAATTTAATAAGTGTATACAAGGCGGAGGTCTGTATTTTGTTTTTTCATAATCTAGCCATTTATATGTGTTTTATTGAAAAAGAAAGAAAACATGAAAAATGTGAATACAAAATAAAATATTCAAATCATATATATGTACATTGCGACAAAATTCTATTTTTACTTGAAGTAATTTGTTACTTTATCCCATTTTAACTTATCAACTAATTCAACAGTTAAATTTACCACGCTTATTTATCAATTTCCTGATTGAACCCTTTCTCAAAGATCCTCCATTCAACCTCTATACTGTAGCTGCTATCCACTGAATAACTTGCTACATGTTGACTAAATCTCTACTGCTTGTCAAAGCTCTAAAGATGTCAAATAGAGACTTTAACAGGACCTCTCTGGTGAGGCACAAAGCATTACACACGTCATTCAACCCAGTACAGTTTCACTTGAGATTCTATGTGTTTCGATTCCCATTAGGACTCCAGTTTGCTCGGTTTCAAAGGAACTATCATTTGTGATGTTACAGCTGAGGAGATAGAGATGTTTGACCTTGTCTGAATCCTGAACCTATTAAGTAATCAATCACAAATTGCTGTTGACCAATAAAGACGATGATTCTCTGGAAACCAGTCATAATACTGAGAAACTGCATTCTACAAGAAAAAGCAAAAAAGACAACCAGAAGTAACTTTATTCAAGGTTCATTCATGTCTGCTACCAGGGGCAACTGGAACATTTAGTACACTGGGTCACTTCGAGTCTTCACAAAGTGTTTTAATCTTAAGGCTATCTAGAAGGAGAAGTAATCTAAGACCACATAAAAGGCATTTAACAAGATTTATGCAACAAGTTCTCCAAGAAGATGCAAATTAGAAAATTGTCTTCAATGTGAGTCAGGAAAAAAAGTGAGCGAATTAGGTATACCTCGAGTGAAGTACGAATTGGAAGGATGGGATGCATTGATCAGATTGAGGTTCGCTAAATTTTGAATATAAATTATTCCCTTAAATTGAAATCCGACAAAAAAAACTAGTGGTCAAAACCATGTGTGTTTATTTGTTCATTATATCGACTCCAGTCAGATCTAGAAACCAAAGTGATCATGTATTCAAAAGAAAAAGACCATTAGGTATGAGCAGTCAAAAGACAAATGACATAACCATATCTGTGAACTTGCAACAAGTCCAAGTCTTTTCCAACTTTGCTTAAAATATTCTTTTCGAAACAGAGGACTTTTCCAACTTAATGCTTAAGGGGAAGATAATAAAGAACCATGGACAAAATATTCAGAGTAGATAGTACTCTCACTAATGTATGACTGTGCATATATGTTTACACATACATATATGCTTTATTCACATGGGAACATTTTAATCAAAATCCCAATAAATGATTACTACTTAAGAACTCTACGGTTACAAACTGTCCCTTTAGCATCAGTCCTCTCATTCATGCATTTTTTTAAGAAGTCCCTAATATCAGTACTTCAAACTGTACTCCTATGATTATAAACATCGATTAGAATACAACATATTCTGTGGATCAATAAAATAAAGAACAGTGTATAATGATGAAACAAAAAGGTTTCATGCAATGAAAACAATAAAATGCATATATTGATGATATTATAGCTAATGAAATATAAAGTCCCGGGAAAAAAAGAATAAAAAGTTCAGTTAATGACTCTATGTAAAATAAGTTAGCTACTTAGTTTGAAGCATATATAAAATGAACATTTGTCTATTAAGTAGCTAATCATAATTCCGTACGATAATAAGATATCAAAAAACTTCAATCATGCACAATCAAATCTTTTAAAAGCTATCTTCTATGCTTATGGCATACCCCACAGAGGAACAGGATTCTTTTATTTGAGCCTGTTATAGAACATCCAAGTGCTTCAACAAAAACGCGAAGAAACTCTGGATGCTCGCCATAAGTTGGTGCTGTAATGATATTGCCATCAGAGACACATTGCACAGATGCCTTGGGTTCTATCCAGTGAGCTCCTGCCGCGATCAAAGCAGGCTTCACAGCAGGAAAAGCTGTGCATTTCCGGTTATTCACCACACCCGCTGCTGCCAAAATCAATTGTCCATGACAGATAGATGCAATGGGCTTTCCGTTGGAAGAAAGATTCCGTACTAAGTTAAGAACAGACTCATTCATTGCAAGATATTCTGGTGCTCGGCCTCCAGGAATAACCAAGCCATCATATTTGCTAACTTCAATATTATCAAATGTTGCATTTAGTGTGAAATTGTGACCTCTTGATTCAGAATAAGTCTGCAAAATGGGGGTCAATGAATGGCATCAACACTTATGCAATGATATTTCTCAAATTCAACATGTTTTATTCTATGATTTTAAAGACAGGATGGGAAAACAGACAGCTTTCCCTAAGGCACATGCTAAGATTCGCCGAAACTCATGGAAAGGAAACCAAATTTCCAATGTTCTTAACTCCACGAAGCATTGTATATTCCTGAGAGCCAAATGTTGTCTTATTCGGTTATACCTATTCTCTTTCAAACAAAACGACAAACAAACATCAACACTATTGTTCGGAATTTCCCGTAGTACCCAGGGCGCCGCCTTTCATTGCGGAGTGTCTTGGGACGAGATGCATGATTAACAATTATAAATCAGATCGGTATTCAGCTTCGCAATTGTTTAATCCATTTGTGAACGCAACGTCCAATGAAAGACATAGCTTGATAATGCCATGAAATCCTTACTGGGCTATTATCAACAGTAACAACGGAAACAAATTGATACTACAAGAATTACCGGATAACTTAACACCCGACCACTGTCAAACCGTCTTAAATCTAGCTTTGCTTGCAAAATATATGTATTACTCAAAAGTTTTCCTGCACCTTTCCTTGCCAAAGAGATGCTTTGTGTCTCGGAACACTCGGACTAAGCATAAGAAAAAAAAAAGGTTTTCGTGCACAGCATGAACGATTAGATTACTGTACCTGAAAGCCAGCAGAAAGCATGTGAACCGCCGTGCGGCAGACCTGGCCAGCTTCTTTGCCGGGACAAACCGCATCGACGGTAATCCCATAGGCTTGCAGAGCTTGAAATGGCACCATGGCCTGCCAGAATCCATATCGATGTGATCGATGCAGAACGCCGGAAACGAATAGCCAAATATAATCGAATCGATGCGACGCGATGCGATACATTTACACATACCTCGTAGTCTTCCATGTAGTCTCCGCATAGCAGCAGAACCCTCTTCTCCGCAGCCATCTCACTCTCTCTACCCTCTCCTCTCCTCCCCCTCTCTCCTCTCTCTCAAAACTCAAAAATATGGGCTTCCTTTTCGTGTCTGGGGGTTTTTTCGTGCACGTGGCATTTTGTGCAGGCCCAGACGGAGCCTGGTGGCCATGAATGAGCAGCTCATCTCCAAGTATTTGGGGTTGGAGTGGCAACGAGGCTCTCTGTGAGAGTTCCACGTGGCATGTTATGGAGATAAGACTGCTTTTTATTTATTTAATTTTAATTGTATATATGTATATATATAAACCAGGTTCCCGAATTAATATGTTTATCAAATGAAACATTAAACTAGAAATTCGCCCCATATTTTTAATCAAGAATAAACTAATTATTTGATTCAAAACTCTAACCTCTCATACATAAGCATCTCAATTCCTCCTCTTTATCTTTTTATTCTCTATCTAATTTTTTGACGGCTATGATTTGAAGGAGATTTCGAGGAGAAAGGACATGAAGAGAAAGAAGAAGAAGAAGAAAAAGTATGAAAAAAATGATGTTCTTGAAATGTTAGTATAGATTTCATGTTCAGATCTGTCGTTCTTAGATCCATATGCTAAGACACATATTTTAAGATTATACATTTTGAGGAAAACAACCCTAAGTCTAGATGAATGGATATTTGATCATGTTTTTCATGTTCTTTTTTATGTTTGAATGTTCAGAAATCATGCTAGAATGTTTTAAGATGTTGCATATGAATTCCCAAAGGTATATGTATGAAAATCTATGATAAATCGGACTAAACTCGATTTCCAGGACGGTTCAAGGTCGTGACAACCCCCATTACGCCCTTGAGCGCGTGGTGGAAGCCGCCAAAGCAAAACTGCCTCGTTCACGCCCGTGATAGTTTTTGTCACAGTCGTGACAAGCTAAGCACGACAGTGACCACCCTGATCATGACCGTGAGTGCAAGGGTGCGAGCAGGAGTCCGAACATGGGCTTGCATATGACCGTGATATGGGTGTGCCAATTGCGTGGCACAACCATGATGCCTAGTCGCGATCGTAACGAACACAAAGGAAAAAAATGGGCTTTCACAGTCATGATCACGGGTGTAACCACCCCGTCACAATCGTGATCGACCAAAAGAAGAACATATGATATATTTAAACTTATTTTCAAAGTATTTATACTATATATTGATGCTTGATGGATGTATATGACACTTAGTTATAAGAAATGCATGCACAATCGTAATTAGATTAAAATATGAAGGCTGAGAGACGTAAAATGTTTTATGATTGTGAAAATAGTGAACCCAATTGAATAATATTATTATTTGTCGGGCCTCAACTAAATGACATGAAATATTGTGCCATGCTCTATGTATGTTAGCATTTTCTAGAGGAATAACTATATCTTACCGACAGCGATATGTCTTTTCCTACCCTCAAGTGATGGGAGCCTCGGCTCCATGGCCTAGCTAGCCTGCTATGAGGGCAATGATATGATTCTTCAATTACTAATAAGATCAAAGACTGTTATTGAATTGATTGTCTGAAAAGATTGATGACCATGAAAGTGAGATCCAACTGGTTATAAAGCAACACCGAGGATATTATTGAAACAAGGTAATGACAAGTGCTAGTCACTTGGTATGCCTACTGTTATTGACTGAATGATATGCTGATTGTTATATGATTACATGTCCATTAATGTTGTCGTTACTGATATACATTGATAATATGATGTGAAATATCGACATGTTTATCATATGATTATGGAGTAAATTACACCAAATGTCCTTCGACTTTGATGTTTACTCAGCGTTGTCCTCTAACTTTAATTTGTAACATGAGTACTCTTCATCTTTTAACTCATTGTACTGAATGCCCTTTTCACCGTTGATAGCCCATTTTCCGATCGCATAGCTGATGTAGTTTTGATGCGACATCTTCTCCAAATAATTATTTACTATCGTGGAAACATTAAAATAATAAAATAATAATTAAAAAATGAAAAAATGCCATGAGAGAAGGGCATACTCTTAGGAACACCGATAAACTGCAGCCCGGTCCTCTTCTAAAGTCGATCGTGCAGAAATCTTCTCGGTGAGCCTTCTGAATTCTCTCATGTTCATGGTTTCAAAACTCTGGTTGAAGGTCTTAGCATCCCTAGCATGCCTAGCATGATCTCTTTTGACTGTAAAAGGCCTCTATTTATAGGGTTTGAGTTTTCATGTGATCGAAAACTTTTCTATGTGAAATAAAAAAATACGAATGTGAATTAATTATGAAATTTTAGCCTTGTCAAACTCCAAGATCAATCAAACTCCAAAATTTGATCTATAATATATTTCCAAATCTTCCTAGGATCGACGTGAGCTTTATGTGGATATAGATTTCTCGCACTAAAAACAATTCTAGTCGTGTTTTAATTTTTCTCTAGAGTTCACACATCTGCAAGGGCACAGGTCAAATAGAAACCCTGAGTGTCGTAACCCCATTAATTTAGATCAGTTATCAATCTATTTATATCTCAAGAGTTGTCCCAAAATGATTAAAAATAAATTGAATGATAAAGAAATACAAATTATGAAGAGAATAACAAGGGGGAGTGAAGAGGGATCAGAGTGTGATGGAAGAGATTCCCTTGTAATGAACTCGTTGAAGCTATTGCATTCTAGTTCTCACTTTAGGAGTCCAATGATCTTTCGATCTTACTATGCGACTTAATTACTCTGTCTCTAAGCTCGCCAATTTATCCTTGAGCCGAAGAAAGAGTAGCTGTTAAATGTTAGATTAGAATTGCCAGTTAGTCGATCTCTCGTCCTAAACAGAAGAAGGGGATGATCTCTCGATCGTTAATTACCCATTCTTTTATCCTAATCGAAGCAATTGAAACACATTTGACACCGCTGGTCACTGTTAGGGGCTCTCACCTCACAATAGCAATTATGATGGACCTCTCAGTCTTTATAATACTAAATCGAATATCACTAGAAACACAGCAAATAAACGTGACCAGTTCCTCCTCTCGGATGGAACGAGTTTTTAAAGAGAAAACAACAAATCTCTCGATCCAATTAAAATCAAATATAAACAATAAAATTGTAGTGCATCAAGTAAATAAAAACTAGGCGTCAAATGCACAACATTAGAGAACTAAAAGAATAGCATCAACAAAGTATCATCACAAGGGAACCAAAAATACTTTTTAGCTCGACATGAATTCAGATAACATCAATCTTCGCTTCTCTTCCGCCCTCCTCTGCCTCCTCCCGTCTTCCCTTTCTTCCCTTGCTCGTCTCCTTTTCTTTCTCCCTGTTTAGAATTCAAAATTTGAAAAATAGTTAGTTCCCCTTTTACTCATTCAACCCTTTTACTAATAATAGATAATAAGGGCTTAAAATATGATCAGAATTTTTGTTAATCTCGTGGATTTAATTATAATAATTATGAGCATAATAAGAGGTAATCAAATTCCTCCAAGCTTAGCTTTTTGCTTGTCCTCATGCAATGTTCAAGACAAGAGGGTTAAGTCTCCACCTTGCTTTCCAGCCACTCTTTTAGCATTTAGACCTTATATTCTTTGCTCAAGTGCATTCTCTCTTTTCTACACACCCTGGCTTTAATGAAGGTCTTAGAAGCAAGACATTTTTAACTTCCTCCCAACTTAGCTCATAATCAAAGAATTAAAACAAGATGGACTGCTAATAAGGATGTTGATGCTGAATACACTAATGCAGTATGAGCTTTCTTTCGATTCTTATTTTTTTTTATTGATCCAGTACTCATGTGATTATCCATAATTCTCTAGGTGATCTGTGTAGCGGGTTTTTGATCGGCACATCCTAGGGTAGTTGCTCTTAGGTTGCCAAGTATGAACCCCTATGGATCTACTCACCCAGATTCACCGAAGTTCCGGAATGCACACTTTTTGTACCTTCTAGGGCTTCACCAACCCTTTTTCCCTTTTGTTATTTAGCTTTTGCTTTGTTCATTTTCACCATTTCATTTTCACTAGGCTCAATACTGCACTGAAGTTGTTAGCATTAACTTAATTATTTAGAGACTTATGATTAAGAGGTGAGCATGAGTAGGATTGGTCGTCAAGCTTTTAAGGTTTCAAAATAGCCACTTTCTTGTAGCCATAGCCCTTCACTTAAAGCATTGAATTAGATCGTGAAATGCTTTAAACTTTGATAGGGTTAACAAGGTGTTCTTGAACATAGTTTCAGGAGGTTACAAAAGAGGCTGTAGCTATAGGGCAAAATCAACATCTCTTACTTTACTGCTTAAAAATAAAATGTTGCAATGTGTTAATGTGGTTTCACAAAATAGTTTGTTCATTGAAAATGTAAACGAGATTGTGAAAATTGTAAATAAGAATATAATAAGAAAAGAGTAGAAATGTACCATGTTTTCCTCTCCCCCAAGCTTAAAATCGACCCTGCCCTCAATGTCAATCATGCCAGGAAGAGGGATCAGGAGGTGGTTGCAACTCAAGCAAACGATCAATGACCTGTTGGATGTCACTAAGGGTCATGAGAATAGAGTTTTAAACGACCTCAATTCCTTGAATTTTCTATTGATGCACGAGGCCTTGGTTCTCCAAGGTGTGAAGTTGGTCTTTTAATGCCTTTATGTCTTCATGTTGGCGTGTTGCAGCTTCTACAAGTTTGAAGACTTGTTCCAAGACAAGGCTCAATTTATCAAAGGCGGTAAGGGGTAGAGACTGTAAGGCATCTGGGGTAGATGAATAGGAAGAAGTGAAAACATGCCTTCCGAAGGTTCTTGGGCCAGATGGGATTCGTGGAGCTATAGTGTAATCTATGAGCAGTGGAGGAAGTGTTGGAATAAGTCTTGTAACTTGGATGAAATCATTCATCCACCAATTTCGGCCTTCCATGATAGAGGATTGTCAAGGATTGGGCAACTGGAATAAAGCATACATGTTAGATTGTCGCCAGAGGTGTTGGCCATTGACCATAAGGAGGACTCCTTCTTGAGTCAGGAAGTCTAAGTCAAGCAGGGTAGCAGTTATGGGGTTGGTGTCTCCTAAAAAAAGAAAATGTTCGGCTATGGGCATGATGATATTTCCACAAAGAATCTCATTGCACTCGCGGGTTGATTCTTTGAGCAAACTTTGCATAAGAAAGGATGCAAGGTTAATCTCTGTGTTAAAGAGGAGACACCGTATGATAAAGAGTTCGTCGGCAGAGACGAAGTCCATCTCATAGTCATTTGGGCGGATTAATACAGTATTGGTGAGAAGAATGTGGAGGTATCAAAAGATTGGATTTTTAAGATGTTGTCCGACCAAGTGAAGAATGTTGTCGGTACGTTGTCCGGTGAGTTGATACCAGACTTCAAATACAGGAAAGGCAGGTAGAAGGGTTCTGTGGCCGGTGTTTGGGAGGTTTAGAAAATGAGTAAAGGTGTCAAGGCTCATGGAGAATTCCTGATTATACAAACGGAATTCCATATGGTCGGGAACACCGTCATCATCAATGCCGATGGAGTATACGATTTCGATGAACTCAGTCCCTCCTTGTAGAGGTCCCATCTTTTCTTGAAGAAAGGCAAAAGGCGAGATCGATCGAGAAGAGTTCTGATATCGTCAAACAGAGGCTCGAGAGTGAAAAAATCCAAAAATCTGGTGGAGGAGAAATTTTTGCACCAGGTGTTTAGCAGGCGTTGAGCTTCCTCGCTATTCTCCGATTATCGTATGGTGGAGGTTTGTTGCAAGAGGTCATCCGGACGTAAACGATGTTTGATAGATTCGGAGGAGCTGTTGGTCTCGGAGTCCGATAATGTGCGCGTCCTCTTCATGTTGTCGGTGATGTCAAAAATGTCTGCAGGCTTAGGGTGATTGCAGAGTGCGCCGAGAAGGGTAAAGAGTTGTTAGGGATTTCGAGTATGCCATGTTTGATATGCAATAGGTGTTCAAAAAGATGTAGTGGGTCATGTGGAGAAACGAGGAGACACAGAGGTGTTCGTGTGGGATTTGGAAAAGTGGGTACTGGGGTAGATATGGTACGAGAATCTATTGGGATTCTCAACTAAATCTACAAGATGTACTTTTCAGGTGGTATCCTAATAACTTTTGTCCTTGTGTGAGTGCTGACGTGGCTGATAGCCGTTTATTTGGTTGGGTTGCATCCCTATAGCGTCTTTCTTTAATGTCGTAGGCTCGACCTTATGTCTTTTAGTGCTCCGGTTGCAAGTGTAAAACTTCTTTGAACCTTGCTGCGCATGGGTTGTAATGTTTCAATCTCTGTCAGTTGACTTTAAAATTTTCTGACTTGTTATTTTTTATATCCACTACTCCATGAGGATATATTCTTTCAATGGTGAATGGTCCTGACCATCTTGTTCGTAGTTTTCCAGGAAAAGTCTTAATCGGGAGTTGAATAACAAAACTTGATCACCTTCCTTAAAATCCTTTTTCAGTACATGCATATCATGCCATTTCTTTGCTCGTTCTTTGTAAAGGCGGGAGTTGTTGTAGGCGTATAGTATTAACTCATCTAATTCGTTGAGCTGCAGTAATCGATTGTCAGAGGCTGCTTGAAAGTCATAATTGAGTGCTTTGATCGCCCAGAAGGCCTTATGTTCTAATTCCACAGGTAGGTGACAGTGCTTGCCGTAAATCAATTTGAATGGTGTTGTTCCTATCGGTATTTTAAATGCAGTCTAGTATGCCCACAGTGCGTCATTGAGTTTCATGCTCCAATCTTTCCTAGTTATTGAGATCGTCTTCTCAAGAATCATTTTAATTTCTCTATTCGAGACCTCTGCCTGCCCATTGGTTTGAGGGTGATATGCGGTAGAAATCCGAAGTTTGACTCCATATTTAAGCAACAACTTTTCGAAACTTTGTTCCATAAAATGTGATCCTCCGTCACTGATGACCAATTTGGTGACCCCGAATCTTGGGAAAATTGTATTTTTAAAGAGCTTGATAACTGACGGAGGATCACATTTTATGGAACGGGTCCATTTTGAGATTGTAGGAAATGTGATCCTACCAAATGTGATTCCTACCAAATGTGATCCTACAATCAGATTGAAGTCTACTGAGATTGTAGGAATTGCTTCAATCCATTTTGAAACATCCCGCATGAGGGAGGAAAGGGTCCCATGTAGTGAACCCCCCATACATCGAATATTTCTATCTCGAGTATAGGCTGCTGGAGTGCTTCGTTCCTTCTGCCTATATTTTCGGTTCTTTGGCAAGCATCACAAGATTTAACGAAATTGGTTAAATCCTTGAACAGAGTAGGCCAATAAAAACCTGTTTGAAGAACTTTAGAAGCTGTCTTTTGATATCCTCCGAGGCCACTATAAGAAGATGAATGGCACTCTTATAGTATGGCAGATTGTTCTTTTTCTGGTACACACCTTCGATATATTCCATCAGCACATTTTTTTGAATAGAATTTGTTCATTCCAGAAATAGTATTTAATATCCGAAAAGAATTTCTTCTTTTGTTGATAGGATAAGTCAGGTCGTAAAACTCTTGAGGCTAATTAGTCGGCATAATCAGCGAACCATGGAATTTGTGCTTCCTAGATTGAAAACAATTGATCATCGGGGAAGGAATCATTAATGGCTCTATAATTGCTAGGGTTAATTTCCTGTTCTAATAGTTGGAGTCGAGAGAGGTGTTCAGCTACTTGATTTTATGCTCCCTTTCCGTCTTTGATTTCTATATCGAAATCTTGCAATAGAAGGATCCACCTAATCAGTCTAGGTTTGGCATCCTTTTTAGAAATCAAATATCGGATGGCTTGATGATCAGTATACACGATGACTTTAGAACCTACTAAGTAGGATCTGAATTTGTCCATTGCAAAAACAACTGCTAGGAATTCTTTTTCGGCTGTGGCATAATTGATCTATGTCTCGTCTAAGGTTCTACTGGCATAGTAGATTGCATGTTGTTTCTTGTCCTTCCTTTGTCCTAATACTCCTCCAACGGCTTGATCACTAGCATCACACATGATTTCGAAGGGTAAAGATCAATCGGGAGGTTGGATGATTGGGGCTGTTGTGAAAGCTCTTTTCAAAGTTTCAAAAGCCTTTAAACAGTCTTCAACAAATATAAATTCTGCTTCTTTGGATAGGAGTTTTGTTAATGGTCTTGCAATGAGAGAAAAATCCTTGATGAATAGTCGATAAAATCATACATGTCCAAGGAAACTTCTGATTCCTTTGATGTTAGTGGGTGAAGGCAATTTTCTTGCTTCCTATATAATAAAATACAATATTTGGGTAGATTTTCATTTTTTTTAAAAATTAATGTAAACAAGCCCATAAAATGATGCATGCTATTAGAAAATAATTCAAAATGAGATTAAATGCATGTCTAATTATATGTTATATTTTTTTGCATGCATCAATGAACTTAAAGATGAATTCAAGAAATGTTGAGACTATGACGATTGATGGTCCAGTCGTGGAACCGATCAACTCAAAGACGAACTCAAGATACGTCGAGACCATGACAATCGAGAAATGGGTCGACCATCAGGCAACACAATAGAGTAAAATGCACAATGGACATATTGACTAGTCGACCGGTCCATAAATGCGGTCGACCGATCACAGGTTGAAGTCAATAGTAATGGCTATTTTTCAAAGAGATGATTATGCAAGATTTTTTAGATGCAATCAACACTACAAGAAACCTATAAAAGGAGTGCCAAAGCTTGAAAGAAAATTATCCAAGTAAGAGAAAGCATTCCAAAGATTGCCTAGGTCCAAAACTAGTGAATCTCCAGCGGTCTCGAGGACGAGAAGTCAGAGCGGGGACGTAGGTCAATGAATTGGGCTGAACATCATCAACACATCGTGTTCTTTTTTATTTGCTCCTTATCTCTCATTTACTCTTTATCGTTATTTTCTTGTGATCGATTTTATCGACTTTCCAAAATCGATTTCAGGATAAGATTTTTATACATCAATTCACCCCTTCTTGATGCTTTCGATTCTACAATTGGTATTAGAGCAAGTTTCTCTTGTTTTAATATTTAAACATCTTTAGAGCTATGGCATCAAGTGAATTTAGTTTTTCGAAGGCCAATCGATTTATCGTCCTCCGCTTTTTAATGCATCAAATTTTGCATATTGGAAAGTTAGGATGCAAGCATATGTATGTTCTATTGATATTGACACGTGGGATGTTGTTCAAAAAGGTTTTGATTTACGTGGAAAGTCACCTTTAGAATAGAAAGATTTTTAGTAAACTTGATTGGAAAGCTAAAAATATATTTTATTTATGCTTTGAATCCAATGGAGTTTAATCGGATTTCTAGTTGTCAAAGTGCTAATGAGATTTTGAAGAAATTTATTATTACACATGAAGTAGTGGACAGAGTTAAAGGTCTAGATTGAATATTTTAAATCATCAATATGATTATTTCAAAATGCATGGAAATAAATCTATAAATGAGATGGTAGTTCGTTTTAATGATATTGTGAATGGCTTAGCCTCTTTGGGTAAGCCAAGGACTAATTCTCAGGTCTCTCTCCTCCAATTGGCATACAAAGAGGACCGTGATTGAAGATAAAATTTTTGAACAAGTTATATTTTGATGATTTTATTAGTTCACTCTTAACATATGAGATCGGAATCAAGGAGGATGAAGAAGATGAGGAAAATATTGATACTAAAGGCAAACAAAGATGACGAAGACACAAGTGAAGAAGATGAGGATCTTGATGAAAATAAACTTACTTTATATGCAAAGAACTTGACAAGTATCTCAAGTTTGTCAAGAAAAAGAAGAAGAATGACTTCACCAAGAGAAGATCATCATCAAGCAAGAATCAAATAACATGCTTCGAATAAAAAAGTTGGACATTACAAAAATGAGTGTCCAAAAATTTGGTCAAAAAGAAGAAAGATGAAGAAAGTTCAAGAAGGAAGAAAAAGGTTCAAGCCACTTGGGATGAAAGTGAAGATGAAGAAAATGACTCCAACACCTCCTCTAGTGATGATGAAAAAGCCTACATATATCTAATGGCTAGTAGACATGAGGTATCATCTAACTCATATGATTCTAGTGAAAGTGAATCCTTTAATGTGTATAATGAGTTTAGGATTCTTATTAATAAATATGAATGCCTCAAAAAGAAATATGATAGTCTAAAAATAGAGTTTGTAAATTTGCAAAAGAAAAAATCAAATGGTTAATTCTAAAACATATGAAAAGTGTGATTTATTGAATGAGGAAAATTCTAGCTTGGAATTCTTAATTGAAGAATTGAAAATGCAAAATAATATACTAAAATCATTACATGAAAAAGAAAATCTAGAAAGTACATGCTTGAACAAAGAAATTGAGAATTTAAAAGTTGAATTTGACAAATTTTTAAATGACAGTAAGATGTTAGATATTATGCTTAGTGGATCTAAAATATCTTCGAATAAAAAAGGACATGATTTCAATTCTTTTAAAAAGAAAAATGACAAATGAATTTTATTTGTTAGAGCATCTCATGATTATGCAAGATCACATATCACTTGTTTTCATTGTGGATATGAAGGATATTATTCTTATGATTGCAAAATTAGGAAAGCAATAAGTAAAAGGATGAAAATTTGGGTCTGAAAAAGGACCATTTCTAATCAAAATAATGAACCCAAGCAAGTTTGGGTACCAAAAAGATGATAATCTTAATTTCTTTCTTGTAGGGAACTCCAAAGTACAATGATGGTAAGTGGTGCTTGGATAGTGGATGCTCAAGACATATGACCGGCGATGCATTAAATTTCATTACTTTAGAAAAGAAAAATGGAGAAAAAGTCACCTTTGGAGACAATAGCAGAGGAGGAGTAATTGGTACGAGCAATGTTGGTAAGAATGACAAAGTGTACTTGGAAAATGTTTGGTTAGTTGAAAACTTAAAACACAACTTAATTAGCATAAGTCAATTATGTGATAAAAACTATTTAGTCAAATTTGAAAAGGACAAATGTTTGATACTATATGAAAATGATGAAGTTCTACACAATGAGTTTTAGATACGATAATATATACAAAATTGATTTTGAAAAGTTGAAAAATGAAAATTGTCTTAGTTCTATGCATGATGATATAAACTTGTGGAACAGAAGATTAGGACATGCAAACTATAAATTAGTAACTCAACTTTCAAACCATCAATTGGTTAGAGGTTTGCCTAAGGTTAAAATTGACATAAACAATGTTTGTGATTCACGCCTAAAAGGTAAACAAACAAAGTGCTCCTTTAAATCAAAGGGTGTTATTAGTACAGATAAGTCTTTGGAACTTTTAGATGTTGTGATTTATTTGGACCTATTGATGTGGTAAGCTTAGGAATAAAAAGATATGTATTTGTAATTGTTGATGATTTCTCTCGCTTTACTTGGACAATTTTTCTTGGTAGTAAAGATGAAACGATAAACGTGTTATCTAAATTTGAAAAAAAGAATACAAAAGAAAATTGAACCAAAAAATTTAGAAAGTAGAAGTGACCATGGAGGAGAATTTGAAAATCACAAATTTGAATTATTTTGTGAGGAAAATGGAATTACTGATAACTTTTTCACTCCTAGGACATCTCAACAAAATGGAGTAGTAGAAAGAAAAAATAGAACTATATAAGAAATGTCTAGAATAATTTTAAATAAAATCAATTTTCCAAAGTATCTTTGGGCGGAAGCCATAAACACATCATGCTATGTTCTTAATAGAATTCTACTTAGACCTCTTGAGAAGAAAATATGCTTTGAAGTTTTATATGGAAAGAAACCTAATATTTCTTATTTCAAAGTCTTTTGTTATAAATCCTATATTTTGAATATCAAAGATAAACTAGGTAAATTTGATGGTAAATGTGATGATGGTGTGTTTTTTAGTTATTCTAGTAAAAGTAAAACTTATAGAGTGTATAAGAAAAAATCACTAGTTGTCGAATAATCTATTAATGTTAAATTGAATTGAGGCTAATGATTTTTTTATTAGCAAGCAAGTGCACGATGATGAAGAAAAAATAGTTGAAGTTGAAAGACAACTTGAGGATGTGCAAAATGAGGGAATGGAAGAATCTAGTGTTGACACTTCAAATGTGGAAGAAATGGATGAACTTCGAATATAGGAGAACAAAATCATTCCAAGGAATTGGAGATATGCCTCATCGCACCTACTTGATCAAATTATAGGTAATATAAATGAAGGTATAAAAACTAGACATTCTTTAAAAATCTATGTGCTTTTTTGGCATTTCTCACTAATTTTGAACCCATCAACATAGATGAAGCACTTGAAGTTCCAAATTGAATAAATGCAATGCACGAAGAATTAAAAAAAATTTGAAAGAAATCAAGTTTGAAAACTTGTTGAAAGACCCAAGGACCACCCAATCATTGGAACTAAATGGGTCTTTCAAAAAAAGTTAGATGAAAATGAGGAACAAAGTTAGATTAGTGGCCAAAAGTTACTCACAAATTGAAGGAATCGATTTTGACAAAACTTTTGCTCCCATTGCTAGAATTGAGGCAACTAGAATGATTTGAACTTTTGCATGCTATAAACACTACAAGAAAATGGGTCTTTAAGGACCAACTATTAATGTCGAGACAAAAAAATGGTCATTAAAAATAGTCAATAGTGGCAAGAAAAAAATATGGACATTATTAAACACATTATTAGCGAAAGAGAAAAATGCTCATCTAGAAAAAGTAAATTCCTGTCGTTAAAAGTGATTATTAATGACCATTAAATTTTATCGTCATTAATTATTTATAAATTAAGATCAAGTAGGCATACAATTAATATTTTATTTGGCGGGAACTAAACATTTCCCTCCACTAATTTCTCAGGTGACATCAATTTTAAAAAATAAATTAGTTTATGCATTTAGTTAATTTAATTACATGTGATAAAATCCAACGGAAAGAAAAAAAATTGTTACAAAATCTAATAGAATTTCTCCCAAATTATTTATAAAATTGAATATAAAGCCCAAATTATTAGTGTTTTATAAATTTAAATGTCATAAAATGAGGGGAAATTTTAAAAAAAATGTATATAAAATAGCAGGAAAAATGAATTATTAACAAAAATTACAATAGAAAGTTATTAAATAAGTAGAATAAAAGAAACCAATGTACAAGTGAATAGTCCCACATTGAAGATACTAAGAAAGTGAAAGGAACACATCCACTATAAAATGGGCCTCAGAAGTAGGCAATAGGCCAACACAAATTTTGATTTAAAATAAAATTTTTAACATAACCGGTTAACTCAGATCGATTTTGGCCGGTTCTTTTCGGTTTTGGTCAGTTCTATCCGGTTTGACCGATTTGAAATGGTTCAAAATGGTCCTTATATAGTTTTAACGACAAAGATATTTTTATCCATTCATGTATTCGACGAACAACTAAATGGTCCTTATATAGTTTTAACGACCAGATTAATTGTGGTCGTTGATGACTTTTAACGAAGGGGTTACTAGCCATTGAAGATTATCAACAACAAAGATATTTCTAGCCATTAATGTATTCAATGACCAACTAAATGGTCCTTATATAGTTTTAACGACTGGATTATTTCTGGTCGTTGATGACTTTTAACGGCCGATACATTTAAGCCGTCGTTATTGACTTTTAACGGCAGCATCTATAACGACGGGTGACGATGGAAAATGCTGGTCGCTAATGACCAATAACAACCGGAATTTAAATATTAATGACAAGATTTTCTTTCTCTAATGATGTGTTTTCTTGTAGTGAAAGGTTTTAAACTTTTTCAAATGAATGTAAAATTGACTTTTTTAAATGGTTTTATAAATGAGAAAGTTTATATTGAACAACCTCAAGATTTTGAAAATTTAGATTTTTCTAATCATGTGTTTAAAATTTCAAAAGCTCTTTATGGATAGAAACAAGCTCCTTGAGCTTAGTATGAAAGATTGAGTTTGATGTGGAAAAATTATGTATACTTTTCATATATATTATGCATGCATTTATCTCATGTTTTGATATGTTTTCATGCTTCAACACATGCTTTATTGTTGAAATGCAACATTCATGACTTCTCCCCATATACTTATGATTCTTGAGATATTTTACTTGTTTTGATTATTTTTCATGTAGAAATCTCAACCGGCAAAATATGGGGGAACACATGTGAATACCCCCAACCAGATGATGTAGATTCACCAGGACAACTGTTCAAAGAAGTAAACACCAAAGAAAATGATAGTTTTTTCACGTCAGCGTAGCAGATCCCTTGCACTAGAGGAAGGAAGCTTCATCTACACCTTTATGGATAGATGTGGACAAAGAAAGCTGTTGGAACAATAGACAGGTGACAAACTAATAGGGAGTCAGCCATGAAGGACCACAAGAGAGAAGAGGCTGAGAACTGATAATGGACTAGAATTTTGCAATTCTAAGTTCAATGGATTTTGTGATAAAGAAGGCCTTGCACAATTGTGAGGACTCCACAACAGAATGGAGTCACAAAAAGAATAAACATAACTCTATTAGAGAGAGCTTGATGTATACTATCAAATGCAGGACTTGGTAAGGAGTTTTGGGGCAGAGGCTGTCAACCGGCATGTCACTTAGTGAATCGATCTTCTCATCGATCCTTAAATTTAAAAATTTCTGAAGGTGTGGTCAGATAATTATCCTAATTATTCACATTTAAGATTTTTCGATTGTCTTGCATATGCACATGTTAATGATGGAAAGCTTGAACTAGAGCTAGGAAGTGCATATTTCTATTGTGTCCTGAAACCAAGAAATTCATTAACAATAGAGATGTTACTTTTGATGAATCTATGATGCTTCATTCGAGAAAATATTTATCTATTATTGATTATACAAAAAAATAGAAGACTTTGGATAAGGTGAAGTTAGAACTTTCAAGTTCTTCTGATAAAAAGAATGACGCTCCTGATACTCTTGAAGTTCGTACATCACCTCAAGCTCAACAGTAATACATGCTAGCTTGTGATAGACCGAGGAGAGAAATAAAAGCACCTCAAAAGTTTAGGTTTGAAGAACTAATGGCCTATGCATTAAGTGTTGTTGATGATATTGAATTACCTGATCCTTCCTCTTATTTTGATGCTATTCGAAGTTCTGATTGCAATAAGTCATTAATAGCAATGCAAGAGGAGATAGAATCTCTACAAAAGAATGGCATATGGGAACATGTAAAACCACCAGTGAATAAGAAGATTGTTGGCTGCAAATGGATATTCAAGAAGAAAGAATGAATCAATAATGAAGATATAAAGTACAAAGCAAGATTGGTGGCAAAAGGCTACTGTCAAGTGGAGGGCTTCGATTTCCATAATGTGTTCTCTCCTGTTGTGAAAAATACTTCTATTCGTACTTTACTTGCTATTGTTGCTTTGCAGAATCTTGAAATTGAACAGCTAGATGTCAAGATCGCATTCTTACATGGTGATCTTGAAGAAGATATATATATGGAGCAGCTAGAGGATTTTCATTTTGAAGGTAGAGAAGATCAAGTTTGTCATATGAAGAATTCCTTATATAGACTTAAACAATCCCCTCGGCAGTGGTATAAAAGGTTTGATTCATTCATGTTGAGTATTGGTTTTGTAAGAAGAAGTATGATAGTTGTGTTTACTTGAATCAACTTGTCGATGGTTTATTCATTATTTGTTGCTCTATATTGATGATATGTTAATTGCAGTGAAAGACATATCTGAAATTAACATTTTGAAAAGTAAGTTTAGTTCTGAATTTGAGATGAAGGAACTTGGAGAAGCAAATAAGATTTTGGGAATGGAAATTTCTAGAGATAAAAGCACAGGAAGACTATTTCCGTCGAAGTATATTAAAAAAGTCTTAGAACGTTTTGGAATGCAGAATGCTAAGGCGGTTAGTACACTGATCGCTGAACACTTTAAACTCTCAGCTTCATGTTCACCACAATCTGATGAAGACAAAATGTATATGTCAAAAGTTCCTTATTGTAGTGCAGTTCGTATCATTATGTATGGAATGGTTTGCATTCGTCCAGATATATTTCATGCTGTCAGTGTTATTAGTAGATATATGTCTAATTCAGGAAAGAAGCACTGGGAAGCTGTTAAGTCGATATTGGGATATTTAAGAGGTACTTCTGATGTATGCTTGGAATTTGGTAGAAGTTTAGTTGGACTGGTTGACTATGTTGATTTAGATTTTTCAGGAGATCTTGATAGAAGAAGGTCCTTAACTGATTATGTCTTTACTATTACTAATTGTGCTATGAGTTGGAAAGCTATTTTGTAGGATACAATAGCATTATCCATCACTGAAGCTGAAAGAGATTAGTTGTGATTGAGAAGATTAGTTGGGGAGCTCACTTTGAAAGATGAAGCTACTGTCATATATTGTGATAGTTAGAGTGCAATACATCTTACAAAAGATCAAATGCATCATGAAAGGACAAAGCATATTGATGTGAGATATCATTTTGTTCATGATATTGTGAAAAAGTAAGATGTTCAAGTTCAGAAGATTAGCACCCATGACAATCCAGCAGATATGATGAAAAAGAGCTTAATTATTGCCAAGTTCGACTATTGTTCAAACTTAGCGGGCATTCTGTAAAGATCAAGGTAAGACCATGTGGGCCATTCGGCAAAGGAGAGCATGTTGAATATTTATTTTTTTGAGAGTTTTGTAAAACTCAAGTCAAGGTGGAGATTTCTTGATGTGCCTTGAATTATGTACCATATACCCAAAATTATGATAAAAAATGAGAAAAAGGAAAAATGAGGATCTGTGGCGGAAGCGGAGGGCTTGGACATTTATATATGAGGGTTAGGATTTTATCATGATGTACTCTATTTTGCTCATAGTAAATTTTTTATGGCGGCGGTCTCCTTTGCCCGTGGATGTTTCCCTCTTTTTCACATTGATCAAGCAGGTTTTACCACATTAAATCTCTGTGTTCATCTTCTTTTTTTTCATTATTTTGATTGTTCATCGATCCTCGGTGTTTTACTCCCAACAGTAACTATCTTCTTCTTCTTGTATAATACTTATACGTCTTAGGAGGAAAATCAATTGACACAAAGAATCTCATCATAATCCTTCTTAGGATTTCTAACAGATATGAAGAAAAGATTTTATCGTCAATCGACATTTGTACCACTAGGACGTACTTTATGGTATGAAATTATTTTCAAACGGTCATCATCCTTAAAGGTAGCTTATTTCGTGCAATGATTAATAGGCTCACTAAGAGTGTTGTCCATCATCATAGGTAATGACATCATCATATGATTCGATATGATTGATAATGGAATCATGGCAATCACCATCTTTATAAGATCAATCTATATCAATGACTCTCACTATGACCTATGTTTGATGTGACATTTTTCTAAACATCATCATGAAAGATTCATTAATAACATGGTGAATAGTATAGATGAGGTCACATATGGGATCAACAATAGAGATTTAAGCAAATCATCATTGGATCGTTACTTCATTATCTTAGTATGATGGAAATTAAAGTGTGACATGAAAAATATGAAGAGATAATATGGAAGATAAATGTTGGCATGCCAATTGTCACATCATAGAACTATTTTAGGTTCGTAGACTATGTCATCATTGGTTATCATCATAAAAATCATCAAAATCAATATTGGCCTAGCCAAATGTCATGAATTAGGAGTTGAGATCATAATCATTTAACTTAAAGAGGGATAAACTTACTTGATATGACTTCAGGTGGCGCGACGACTGCTCCCGGAACTTTGCACATACATCATAGGATCATAAAGACAATAGAACATGAGAATACCCTGACATTAGGCTCTGATACCTTATTGTAATGCCCCCAAATCGCACTCTGCCATGTGGCAGAATACGCTTCGAGCACGCTACGGATCATCCTTACGTGTACATCATATTGATGAAAAGAAGACTTTGACTAGTCATCTAGAACAACATCATATGGGAAAGAGAGACAACATAAATAAGTGATAATATGCGACTAACATGATCATGAAATATGCGAAAGACTAATGAAAGAATAATCATATGAGTCCTGAGAAAACTAATCTAATACATCATCCTAATAATAAGACAAGAGAACTATGAAATAAATAGAAAGACTCAGGACACACATGTGTTGCCACCACGAGCTCAATATGTCACCATTGACCACCTTCATCATTCTATCTTGGTCCTACATTTAAAAGAATAATCATAAGAATGTCATCATCATATTGAAAGAAAATAGACACCATCATAGAAATCATGTAACGTGTTATCTGAATATGAGATCACTAAAATCATAAGAATTTCATAAAACAAGAGGTGTCATCTTCTTGAGATCATAAGATTAAAGATCAGGATAGATCATAATAAATTATCATAAAATGACAAGTGCCAAACATCATTATGGTGAGGTCATCACCATGTAAATGATCGTGATAATCATTATGACTGTATAGACAGATAATCATGAAATGAATCATCCTTATTTGAGCATATTAATAACAGATCAGGAGATCATAAAAAGATCATCATAACAGTGGCAAAAGCCGATAATCATCATAAAGAGATTTCATTATCAATATACTTCATCTTCTTCATCATCTTGTTATTCATCTTTGACTTATAATCGAGTATATTTCAACCCACGGGGAGCCCTACCTCAACTCGTCCGTCATCATCATAACTAGCAAAGTCAGCCTATAACTGACCAGAGTCAGCCCGTGACTGACCGAAGTCCGTCCATACCTGGTCGTTACCAATCCATCATAAAAAACTCTTCGTTTAAAATTTTTCATCTTTTATCTTGTATATTTTAATTTATCTTTATTAGGACTCAAAGTATGATTAGGATTTATGTCATCATAAAAGATAATCAAAGGATCCTAATAATCAAGGGTCCAAATCATTATCATCTTCATCACATAAAAATTAATCAACACTACAAGATAGGATCATGGAGAAAAATCAGAGGTGCACAAACATCTTAATTATCATCATAATAAATAGATCAACATTGATGGATGTGAATCAGTGTCATCACTAATATGATTGGATCTGAATTTAGTCATAATAATAAGAGCCATAAAATCATAGGGTCATGATAAACATCATCATTATAATCATAGGGTGTATAATCATTGTAAACATCATCATAGAGTAGATCAAACTTAAGGACATGAATTTGGATCCAATAGGCTTCAAGATCATAATAAATGAGTCCAAACCCGGGCAGAGTTCACAAATGTCATTTTGAGAAAAATTGGACAGAAATCGGGCGGAGTTTAGGTCATACCCAGGCTGGTTTATGTACTTCTATAGATCGGGCGACGTCGTGCCCAATGGCATCCTCAATAGCTCGGGCCGGGTCATCATCAACCTAGGCCGAGTTCATCATATTGCAGAGCTCGAGAGCTCTGATCATGGCGGATCTGGACCGAGTTTCGACTAACTCGGTTCAGGCATGGTCTTACCCGAACCGGGTTATAGTGAACATGGGTCAAGTTTCATTACGCGAAAAGCCGTGTGGACACACAAAGAGCGTTTCGATCATCTTTTTCAATGATGGTCGACGTCATACTTCATTGCACTACGTCTAAGTTCAAACAAGGCTACGAGCAAGATGCTTCAAACCTAAAATTAAGATTATAAGATGAATCTACCCTAGTTACATACCTTGAAAAGTTTCCGTCGAAACTCCACGTTCCTTATCTTCTTCCTCTTCCTCCGGCCGTTCCTCTCGATCCAGATGTGCGTCATTGATGTCTAGGCCCTCTTGTTGGGTGGCAGCCATCCAGTGTGAGGGAGAGTGAGAGAGACATGATAGAGAGGGGAGAAAAAAAAACTAGGACTGATTTGTAGGGAGAAAATGGATGCATTATTTGTTTTGATCTCATATATATAGGGGAGGAATCAGAGTTGTTGTTGGAGTTTATTTCTTCCATATTTGTTTCCAACTTATCTTCTATGATTCGGTTTTATCTTTCCTTCTATTTGGTTTTTATCTTTTTTTGTTTCCAAATGGACCGGGCGTTACATCTAACCATTCCATTCTACTCAGCACATCCATCTAGTAACAAATCTAAGTCACTCCCTCTCGGTTGATACTTAAACTCGTTAAACTTTACATCTTATTCCCTCTTCATCAAATGACTACATCATTGCCATTTAAGTATAACAAACTTCACGACCTATTCCCTCTTAATAGGGTTGTTAGTCCTTTATATACGATTTACATTAGGATTTTGGCCAAAATGCTCAAATACTCTTGTCAAAAATTTTGGATTATTACATCGTGCAAGTAACTAAAGTGATCGGATGGATGGCAGCTCAACTCATGACTAACAAGATTGAACAATAAGGGTCTAGGCTTAACTAAGAGTCATGATGTAATAAGGATGTTTTAGTGATGATTGTTTAGATATGTTTTCAATTCTATAACATTACTTTGATGTTTTAATGAAGTTTTCCACAATAATTGAAGACCTTATTTTATTTTAATTATTATTTATGTTTATGCTGTAATTAGATGAAAATCATACTAGATTATGATTATGTGATGGAAAACGGACTAACACAACCAAATAATCTAATTGCTCTTGAGATTTGGGAATAAAATTTCGGGGTGTTACACTATCTCCTCCTCGAACGTGTAGGTAGACAATCGTAGTGCTCCAGTGAGTTTGTTGCCAGATTCATACTCATGCCTGAGCTCGTTTGTATCGCATTTCTCTTCAACAACCCTTCTATTTGTCCATTCAGATTCATCCAACGGTGAAGAAGAATTAGCTAATTTCTATTGATGGTGGTTAATTTTTTTCTCTTGAGAATCAAATATGTGACATTTATCACGGCTAAAGATTGGTTGCTTTTATTACTATCTATCATGTCTATATTGCTGTGCAAAGATGGAGTTGAAAGATGACTTGAATCACACTTCCTTTTGACTACTATATGCTAATTTTTATGAATGTGAAAGTCAAAATGCTTTGTTTATTAATGTTTATGCTCAAAAGATATTTATCTTATGACTTATATGTAATTATCACATTATTGTGTTTGCAGGAGGATTATCTCCACAACTACTGTAACATCTCCAAATTTTGGTCCAAGGGTATTTGGGCCTTTTGACCAAATCCCTAGTGTAAATCCTATATAAAGGACCCACAACCTTATTAATTCGTCTAAAACCTAGTAGTCAACCCCTCTTCTCTCTTTTTCTTCTCCATCAAGAAAGGCCTAATGCTATAAGATCTAGAACATCTTCTTCATGGTGATTATGTTTTAAGATCAACAAAGAGAAGTTCAAGTTTCTAGGAAAAGGAAAGGAAGACCTAGAGGCTTCTAGATGATTAAGAATGAATTTTAAATATAAAAACTAAAGGTATGTAAAGGGAATCCAAATCCTCTCTCCTCTCTAGATGGATTTTCATGATTGGATTGAGCTCATGTTCTCTTATTGGATTGTGATTGAAGGATTTTATTCTTACAAATCATTATATCCATGCATGTATAGGTTTTACATGGTCTGATCTGTCATGTATAGATTTTATGAAGAGATTTAATAGTTATTGTTCATATGATTTTATTGTTCATGATTTGGGGATGAACCCTAGATCTGGAAATTTAATGTTTTTGGCATGGTTTTTCAAGTGCTTTTGATACCTATTGATCTATAGATCATGCTTAGAAACTTTAGGATGCTTTGTATTGTGTTTCCCCAATGTTTTATTGAAAAAAGGTGCAGAACGTGAGCTTAATACAGGCAAGAGGGAGTTAATACGGGCAAGAGGGCTTTAATACGAGCTGCCAGTATTTTCTAGTGTGCGTTCAATATGACCTGAAGGACAAAAATATGACCTAGAAGGGAAAGTACGGCCAGGCTGTATTGAACTCGTAGGTGGGCAAAAAGGCTATGTCACGGTCGTGATCAAAAGCGGCACGGCCGTGACTTGGGCGTGCTTTGACCAACACTTAGAGCGTTATGGGGCCGTGTCGTTGTTATGGTCATGGGCTTGACCATCTCGTCACGGCTATGACCGACTAAAAGACAAATATGTGATATAATTGAATTTATTTTCAAGTATTTATACTATGTATTGATGCTTGATGAATGTACATGACACCTAAATATATGAAATGTATGTTCAGTCGTAATTAGGCTAAAATATGAAAACTGATTGATGTATTGCAAAGTATAATGCACCTAAAGTATGTACTTCAAGGGGACCTAAGCCCGCAAAGTAAAGTCCTGCATTTGTGTATGTGCTTCTCAAAGAAACAAAACCCCTCATCAGAAAGTGTGTGTATTTCCTAGAATAAAGTCCCTCACTATTATAGTGTGCATATTCCTCGGAATAAAGTCCCTCACTATTATAGTGTGCGTATTTCTTGAAATAAAGTCCCTCGCTATTATGATGTGCATGTTTCAATTATGTGGCCTATGATGATGTGATATGATTCTTTCAACTATGTTAAGATCAAAGATGTTCTAAGATAAAGTAAGAATAAAAGTGAAGTTAAAGTATCTCATGACAAAGAAAGAATGTTAAGATGATGATGATGAAGTAAATATGAAAAGTAAAATCCTACAGTTACGTATGTACTACAAGGGGACCTAAGACAGAGAAGTAAAGTTCTGCATCTGTGTATGTACATTCGAAGGAACAATGTCCCTCATCATAAAGTGTGTGTATTCATAAAGATGACAAGGAATAAAGTCCCTCACTATTATGATGTGTGTGTTCCTAAGTATGACTTATGATATAGAATGAAAGTAAAGATCATATTATATGACAAAGATGAAGGATGAAAATGACACATGAAGGATCACACAATAAAGAAAGAAAAGAAGAATTAAAAAAGATTCAAAGGATTATAAAGCAACCCTGAGGAGATGCAAGTATGAAAGAAGTTACGAAAGTAAGGATCAAGGAGTTGTGAAGAAACTCCTAGGATGTACATAATTATGAAAATGAAATTATATGTTATGCTATGTATTCGACGAATGATATGAATGCATATTTCTAATGTATGATCCATGCAGATAATGGATTTGAAGTTAAGCAGGTATGACATAATGTTTATGTTTCATGAATATTATATGACGAATGTATGTAATTGTTATGTACTATCATGTAAGGATCATGATATAGTTCATGGCATGCATCTTTACATGTTATATTATTATAATGATAAATAATGTATCGTATGTAGTATCATGTGATAGGATATCATGACATGCATGAACTTTACATACTCTAATTGGGAAACCTGTACTCTGGATCCGTGAAGGTGGCCAAGATTAACTGATGGATGGCAACTCAACAGGACGAAGTGTTACACATGCTTAGGTCTAATAAGTTCTAGTTGAACATTAATGCTATGTACTGAAGTCTTTAGTCATTTGAGGTCTCAAGATTTATTAGTTGAAAAAGATTTTATATGGTTCAAATAAAGTTTCATTTATTATGACTTTTAGTAAAATGTTAAAGTCTACCGCTGTTAAAGAATGTATGACGAACGGGCTAACGACGCGAAATTGTTCTAAATGCCTGAAAATTTTTAGGGTGAATTTTTGGGTCATTACAGCTACATGACTTTTCTTTGTTTTGTGTGTGAGATGACAATGCTCCGATGACGTGTAAATGAACAGTTTGTCCTTATGTACTATCATATTATGTTTTTATGTGAATATTATTTTCGTATTATGATATCATATTTTGGTTATTTATTATATGTTATACGATGTATTTGATGTGTATTTTTTATTATTGTACTGTCACATTTTTTCGATCAAGATTCATTAGTGTTCAAGATTATTAGCCCGACTAATTCGATGTTCTGAGAGCGATATGAATAAATTTTGACTAAGGTGATGATGAATGTCATATCTTTTAGATCCAAACTCATGAGTGTTGAGTGCTATTAGCACTCGACTAATTCGATGTTTGAATGGGAAGGGTATGAATAAATTTTGATCAGTGATGAATTTAAAACTAAAACTTACGACTACTAGCATTCAACGATCTTAGGACACAATCTCGATATTCAATCGTACCAACAGTGCCAACTATCTTTAATTCGAGCTTTCGCATTTTGAACGTCTTTAGGTCACTTGTCATCCTTACTAACCACTTCGACCTGCACATAGAGGAGCATCAGATCTCAAACCGCACCCACAACAATAAAATATTATAATTTAGTGCCAACAACAACAACAACAAAGCCTTATCCCACTAGGTGGGGAATTTAATTAGTACAAAATCTTAGGAAACCGCGGAGCACGTCGGCAGCTGTGGCAAATATTAATTAGTACAAAATTAATAATTATAGCTATTTTGTTTTATTAATTTGTATAAAATCAATGCGTACAGAGTTGACTAGCAACATCAAATTAGCAGAGGCACGTGAAAAAAAAAAGACATTGCAATAATATTCTTAGATGCCGTAACGTGTCAGAGATGGATGCATGGACATTATTAATTTATGTATATAATTACTATTTGAAAGCGACAAAATCGATCGAGCAGTTCGAAACCATGTGACCACATCATATCGATATCGTTGCGTCTCCAACATTACAGATGAGCAGTTTAGAAAATAATTGAATTGGGAATGGTCAAATTTAACCACGACGTCGACATCAAACTTTAATTTTGTGAAGACTAAATAAGAACTTTATAGAGTTCTTGGCTAATTAAGGATTAACTTACATTTAAACAACTAAGGTTAAATTTCCCCGAGGTAATTGATGTTTTAGGTTCAGAGACTAACCACTTTGAGTGATTCAAATGTCATTTTTTATATTTTAATGAAACATCATTTATAATTAAGATCTCGAATCACATTAGTTCATATTTCAATTTGTTAATAATGCCTTACATTCTATTTCAATTGAGAATTCATCTAGTCCCAAAACACTCTAAAGTAAAAGGTGCCCTCGTACTATGAAAATCTCGCTACCTAATCAGCGAGCCAATAGGAGGGTCAAGAGGCCCCCGTTCCAAAATATTGTGAGATATTTTATATGTGATTCGGAATTGATTTAATTTTTTATCATGAGATAAGTGACCTAATTTTCAATGATTAATTTAGAATCTCAGTCGGTTTGTAATTCATGTTATCTGTAAATGGAGTACTTATATAAATTCCATAGGGGTCCGAACAAAAAATAATCTGAATTGTAATATTCTTCTTTTCTCATCTAATAAAATTCAACGTCATTTTAAATTTTTTTATTTGTTCTTCGATGCATAATTACTCTCGTGCATAAATTCTAACAAACTGATATAAGAGCGATGTTTTGTCATCGATCCTCCAATAGACGTAGAGATAGCATCACACAATGTCAAGATCAAAAAATTCATAGGGCGTAATAGTTTCCATCTCTGGCAGATCAAAATGCGGGCATTTCTGAAACAACAAGAAGTCTGAGCACTGCTCGCGAACATCTCGAAGAACAAATCAAAGGAGCAATACTCAAAAGGCAAAGAAAAAGAGATCAACCTCGCCAATTTGGCAGCACTAGAGGAGAAAGCGCACTCTATGATCCTATTGTGCCTGGCGGATGAGGTGATTATTGAAGTCTCCGATGAATAAATGGTGGTTGGTCTGTGGTCACAATTTGAGAGTCTCTACATGACCAAGTCTCTGACCAATAAGTTATTGTTGAAGCAACGTTTGTTCTCCCTCTGCATGTAAGAAGTATTGGAAGATTAAGGATGGAATGATCATCTAGATAAAATGAATACTCTATTGATGGAATTATGAAGTATAGATGTGAAGATTAAGGATGAAGGTGATGCTGTACTTCTATTGGTAACTCTTCTTTTGTCATATGAAAATTTGTTCAATCTATGATTATTGGAAGAGACACAATAACTCTGGGAGAAGTGAGATCGAGTCTACATATAGGTGAACTTAGATATAGGGCATATGGCAAGACTATGAAAACTCAAGCTGCAGGGTTGGTGACAATCGCAAAGAAGGGGCATCACTTGAATCCGAAGAAAGGCAAGCCGAAGAAGAGGAACATCAATTCGAAGGACATTTGGAATTAGTCCAAAGAAGAATAAGAATGACACGGTTGTTGCACTAGTACATAGAGTAATGAATATGACAATTTAGCTCTTATGGTGTCTGATCAGAGATGTTTGGAGGAGAGTTGGGGTCCGCATTCAAGTTGCTCTTATCACATGACTTCACACAAGGAGTAGTTCTCAACTTATCAGAATATTGCTGACAAAACGTCAACATAGGCAATGATCCAGTATGCAAAATAGTTGGAATTGAGTCAATTAAAATTAAAACTCATGACAATCTGATGAGAATATTGACAGAGGTCCATCATGTTCTACAACTAAAGAAAAATCTGATATCATTAGGACTTCTGGACTCCAAAGAATGTCAGATGGATGTTGTAGGAGGTATTCTCATGGTTACCAAGGGTGATGCTAAAGTAATGCTAAAAACAGAATAAAAAGTAATGCCTAGTAGCATTTCCTGCACACCCATATGATCAGTTGTTCTCAGTACTGCAATGACTTCATTTAAAACAAAACCTTTCAATTGAAACAATCAGATTTGACATCCAATCAAGAAAATTTTGAACATGAATTGAAACAATCAGATTTTACAATCAGATTTCGCATCAATAATGAACCAACATGAATTGGTCATAAGATAAGAGACCATAATGTGACCACTACCATATAATACATATTAATAGAAAAGATTGATATGAATATCAATTGAAAACAAGGGGCATTATGCTGCACTAAAGAAGTCTACTACAATTTTGTAGACTTAATAACTTTCTATGCAAGATTGGTGTGGTTATTCTATTTTTAATACTATCTAGTCATCAATCTTACAAGGTATGTCAGGTTTTTACTCGATTAATGATGATTAATCTTTGAGGGAGAGAGGAAGAGAGGAAGGGGGTACAGGCGACTGACGACGAACAACGGACAACTGTAGGTGGCAACAACACACGGCGGCATGACTGTAGGCGGCAACAATGAACGACGGCACAACTGCAGGTGGACACAGGTGACTCACGACTGTACGTAGGTAGAGAGGGAGGAAGGGGGTACCGGTGACTCATGACCAGCGACACACAACGGCAAGCCGCGGCACAATAGGTTGTGAGAAAAAAACAAAAAATTAAAGATACAAAAAATAAATGATACGCAAAAAAAATAAATTGGTGTTTAACCTTGAGAATTATGGATGATTAATGTAAAGATAAACGTGCATAATCCTTTGTAATAGTTGAGTTGTAACAAAAAATAATAGCTTCGATTCTTATGACTGATTAGGAGTACTTAAAGTATTGACCTTTCAAGATGAGTAAACCAAACTGCCTTAACTTCTAATAAAACTAATAACCGCAAACGACGAGTCAATTATTAATTTTACAGAGAATTAAGATGCATGAGTATTATCTCCTATGCTATTAGTCACCCATAAATCTAGATAGAAAAATAGACTGCACGAAATCCGGCACAAACGACGAGTTATCGAACAAGTGTTATGTATGTTTCAACTTAAAAGTAAAAGATCAATTATCAAAGAAATAATAATTCCTAAAACTAAACACTCCTCCTACAGGTTTGTAATCTAATCTCAGAAATCAAATCACTTATCAAAAGGCAATGAACTCAGTATGCATAATCAAAAGAAACTGAAAAGTTTAATTAACTCAACTAATAACAATGTTCAAATAGTTTTCCTTGAAAAGAATATAAAATCTCTATTACAAAAATAATAAACTATAAGAAATAGGTAAAAGAGCATCCAAATAAAAGATACAAGAAGAATTCTTAGCTTTCTGGACCTCTGGACATTGCACAGCACAATCGACGAATTACTGCGTGGCCTTCTCCTTCGGGCCTCTGCAATATGGCACAAATCATTAGGCTTCTATTTATAGCCTCTAAGTCTCCCAAGTGTTTTGGTAGAGTTTCGATTTGATTCAAAGTTTTTTAATGTTAAAATAAGTAAATTTGGAATAGACTTTGATTGGTGTTTAAAAACTATCCAAATTTCTTCAATTTTGAGTAAATATGTTTCTTAATCATCCCTGAGTTTTAGGATAAAGTTTGGGTTTGATCTAGATTTGAAATTCCCAAGAAAAGTCAAGAAATCTCGAAAAAACCTTCATAACGTCCCATAGCAACTCTGTAACGGCCTGAATATGACTTTTCACGGCCCGTAATACTGATTTCACGGCCCTCACAGTGTTCAAATCGAAGTAGAATTGTGGTTTTAATGCCCCTTAACTTGGATTTCACGGCCCATAACTCGGGCAAGCTTTTTGAGCGAATCTGGGTATTTAACGAGCCGTTACAGACCTCTCACGGCCAGTTATATTCAACTTTCAATCTTTGAGCAAAACTTGAGATTTAATGGGCTGTTACATAATTCACGGCCCATTATATTCAACTTTCAGACTTGGCAACCTTCACTAATTTTCACTTTTTTGCTCTGTTTGAACTTCGATTTAAGTGTCGTTTATATTTGTAGCTTCCTGACTCAATTCTCTTATTTTTTTCTGTAATAAAACATATAATTGAGTAGAATTCTACGTTTATAAAATTAAAGCAAATAAGGTAAAAAATGATGCATGCTATATGAAAATGAATCGAAATGTGATTAAATGCATGGCTAATAATATTGATGCATGCAAATTACAACATATATTTACATGCATTTAATCTTATTTCGATTCATTTTCATATAGCATGCATCAATTTATGGCCTCATTTGTTTTAATTTTATATAAATAGAAATCTAGTCAAATTCAATGTTTGATTTCAGAAAAAAGAAAGAAAATTGAATTACGAAGCCAACGGAGAAAATTGCGCTCAAATTGAATTTAAAACGAAGTCGAAAAGTGAAAAACAGTGAGGCTACCGAGGCTGAAAATTGGCTCACGGACCATGAAGAAGGTTTCACGGGCTGTGAAATAGAGCTGTAAACTGTTTAACAGGCCGTTAAAATAGGGACAGAAAGTTGCTTGAGACACGACCGTGAACAAACTTTCATGGGCCATGAAATCCACTATTTTACTCCAAATCAGACACTGTAAGGGACGTTAAATCACCATCACAGGCCGTGAAAACCTTTTTTTAGTCCTATTCGGACACTGTTCAGGCCGTTAAAATCATGTAACAGGCCGTGATAGACCCTAGATACGAGATTTAGATGGATTTTTGGAAGAATTTCAATTGCACAAGGACTCCTGCTCATATTATATGATCCTAGAATGATTTGAAAATATATTATTGCCCAAATTTTGGAGTTTGACGAGGCCAAAATTTCAAAACTAATTCAGATCCGAATTTTTCTTATTTCACATAGAAAAGGTTTCCGTTTCTTCTCCAATCACAAGGAAACTCAAACCCCTATAAACAGAGGCCTTCTACAGCCAGAAAAGAGCATGCTAGGACTTGTAACCAGAGTTTTGAAGTCAAGAACGTGAGAGAATTCAGAAGGCTCACCGAGAAAATTTCTGCACAATTGACTCTAAACGAGGACTGGGCAACAGTTCATCGGCGTTCCTAAGAGTATTCTCTGTTCTATTTCATGTTAGGATGATCTTATGCTACTTGATACATTATTTTATTTTTAGTAATTTGGATCCTTTAGTTTTATTTTATGTTTGAGACAATTGTAATAGTTTTAATCGTTAAAGGCAAACTGTTAAAACTTATTTCATAATCGATTATAGTTCAGTTTTCTTTCGAATATGCATGCTATTATTAATTCTTTTTTAGAGATTAATTGCCTTCTATAGTTAGCTTTTATTCTTATAGGAGTAGTTACTTTTGATTGCATGATTTCTGTGAAATTAAATCTTGCCTTTAAAGTCCAAGTATTGTATGTCACAACCCGTATGATCTTTGACGGAATATTAGTTGTGCGGTCTATTGATCATTACCATGTTGTAGGTGATAATAGTTTAGAGACTACATTTTAATGCATCTTAATCTCAGGTTTGATTAGATTATGATCCGTAACGGAGTAATCTTAATCTAATTTGAATTAAGATAGGTTGATTGATCCTACATGGAAATCAATAATTTGAGTAGACTCTAATCCGTCGTTAGAAACTAACTTGTAATATTTGGTCAATTCAGTTTGTCTACAATTTATTTTATCATCCTAAGCCCTGTGCATCAGTAGATTAGATTACTTTAGTTTTAATCTTTACTTTTCTGTTAGTTTATTTTTCGCAACTCCTTTTTACCCAAAATCATGTCGTCTCCCATTAGCATTTGAAATTAGTTTAGTTAAGTAAGTTAATTTCTCGTGGGTTCAACACTCTACTTATTACACTTTATTACTTGAGCGACTAGTGCATTTGCTAGCATATATTGTTATCAATTCACACATCATATATGTTGTATTTCCATGCATGATATGTACTCTACTATAGTCTCAAATTAGAATATCAAACATTGTCTCCATTTAGAATGTGTTAAGAATATAAAATAAATGATGTTGCTCTTCTCGACAGCTTAAGTATTTAAGAAAATTAGTTAGCATATCAAATTTAATATGATATCAGAGCCGCATTAGCAGGGATCCCAGTGAGCTCTTTCTTGTCATGCGAGCATTAGCACTGAAGTCGTTTCCCTGTCTTTATCATCGCCGGGAGGATTGCTACCAGCATAGATGGCTCCAGCAAGTCCTAGTGTCGCCAGTTTGGCCGACCTCATCATCACGCCCCAAATCATTGAAGTGTGAATGGTGTCCGATTGTGGCCAAGCTTTGCTTCATGGCGTGCCTTCTTAAGTTCATCCCGATTGAGATCTGCATCACATTGAAGTTGATTGGAGGTCGACTTCTTAGGGAGTCATTTTTCTTCTCTATTTTTCATTTGTGTTCCTTCAAATTTGTCTTTCCGATTTCTTCCTTTCTTCTTCCTTTGCTACCTTTTTCCTCCTTTGTGTTTCAATACTTATCTTTTCCTACTCCGATGATATCCGCTTGAGATCGGCTATGTACGTCGACAACTGGAGCTCGATATTTCTGATATGGTATCAGAGCTAGTGGTCAAGAGTTCAAACTTCATTAAGCTCTTATTAAAAAAAAATATTTTCTTTCCTTTGTTTTTCAATCCACACCTGAGAGAGTGCATTAAGAATATAAAATAAATGATGTCGTTCTTCCTAACGACTTAAATTTTTAGAAAAATTAATTAGGACATCAAATTTAGCAAACAATTTATGTAATAAACAAAACAATGGACTTCCACTTTAAACTTGAGTTCTTGATCTTCCAAACATAAATTAATGGTCTTAATCAATCAAGCAGTTTATTAATCAGTGATTGAAGAAATAATTATACTCATGTAGATATTTCGTCATTCAAAATTTTGATCATTAAGTTTATTAAATGGAATGTCTAAACCAATCGACTACTTAGGTCATCGCTTTAGTTGAACCAAACATTTTGCATCAAAGGCTAAAGGAATATAGAAATTAAGAACGAAACAATAATTGCAGGAAGTTTATAACAGACACGAACGTACCGCGAACAATTAATAGGTGGAACGAAACCAATATATTAATTGTAACTTAATTCAAACATTGCTTCTCCACAATTTTATTCGTGGAAGAACAATTATTTTCAAAACCAATATATATATATGTATATATGTATATGTATATATAAATATAATATATGTATATGTCTATGTATAATATTATATATTTCATACGATCACGTAGTTACAATCAGTAGCTAGTTGATTTTGCTGCAAATCTTTCTGATCTCCCCAGCTGATCCAGTGAGAGGGCTGATGTCGCCCATCTTGACCATGGCGGCGGCGAAATCAGAGTAGAAAGTTGCCTTGTCCTGGCTGTAAGCGACGACGATACTGTCGGTGGAGGCGCCGTCGTAGAGGACCTGGTCGGAGTGCAGCAGGCCCTTCTTCTGCAGGAGGTTCTTGTAGTAGTTGTTGTCGAAGGAGTTGGGGGTCACCAGGTCGAGAGGGGCCAAGTTGTCGTTGCCGGAGCCAGCGGTCGACGGGCACCGGCGCCTCCGGGTGCTTGCGAAGCCGGGGTCGATGTTGGTGTCGTTGTAGATCCTCCCTCTGAAGGTGACGCAGCGTGCTAGCCCGATGGTGTGCGAACCTTCGTGCCAAGAATATTACGTTAATATGATGATTGTAAATTTATTTTAAGATTTAGATAAAGTTAGATTTTATACATATATACCAGAGAGGGTAACCATCTCTTTGGTGCTAAATCCCTGTTTGGCGAAGACGCCGATGAGTGTGGTGAGGTTCGAGTCCCCTCTCGGCAGACTGGCCTGAGCCAAATCTTTGTTGGCTGTGGTGGAGTCTCGTCGCCCCAGCTTCACATTCCATGTTGGTCCATTTACCTGTAATTAATGTATTTAACAAAAATTTTGTTAATCCATCCTTCTTAATTCATATATATATATATATATATGTATATATATATATATGTATATATATATATGTTTGTACGTCGTCGTACGTACGTAGTCGGAGGAATCTCTAGCGGCCACGGCGAGGATATCAGCACAAGAGACGACGCCGGGGCAGACGGCCTCCACTGCGGCCTTGATGTCCTTGACAACCTCAAAACCTCTCACCGAGTTCAGATTCTGGAGTGCATTCTTCTCGCTTACGATTCCATCCCCAGGGGCATCGTCCAGCAAAAGTGAACCATCGCATCCCTGCATATATATACACAGCATTTTAATATATATATATATATATATAGATGGTGCAAAAGATTAAGGTGTTGAGAAGTCAATCGATCGATTCAGGCCTGAACAAAACAGTCATGGAAGTGGAGACGGATGAGGGAGGCAGCCATGCGGCGCTCTTTGGCGATCGCTTTCCTGACGCCACTTCTGATGGTGGACAGTGCGCTCGGGCAGGTCTTCTCGTAGTAATTAGGCGTCAGTTGCGCCTCCGCCAACGATACTATCATGGGCATCAGCAGCAACGCTGCAGTGGCCAAGTTGAAACGACCGGAAATCGTCATCTTTATTTCTGAGCGCAGCTCTTGCAGTCAAGGTGATGACTGTCTATACAGCAGTTATGGCTCAGATATACAGTTAGCTCATTAAGGTGGAGACTAGAGTTAAGATAACCCGTGAATTTATAACAAATAAAGCATGAATCCTTAGCGCTAAGGAAGGCACGTAGGAAATGTCTCTATATACTCAACCACCTCTTAATTAACACACACACACACACACACACACACCACACCATGATCGATGGAGCTGCCTTGTCTCCCGTCTAGAACTAATCTTATATCTCGATCGGCCAGTCGATTGATTGAGACAGTCAAAATTGTTTGACTTCGATCTGCATGAAAATTAATTAACTCACGGCTAATTGATTAAGCTTCTCATCAGCCACATATTTGCAGCGAATGCTAGAAACCATAGCTGATTAGCTGGAGTTTACTTTGAGATATTTGTTTGGTGCCTGCATCAACATCATCTTCATGCATGAAATTAATTAAGTTCCATGCCAATGCGTCAAGCCGGTCCTCTGATGGTGGCGTGGATGGGCCCTTCAATCAGTTAGCGGATGCAGCGTCTTATCCATCTTAATAATAATACAAGCCCCCTTGGACTACTCTTATTAGAGTTATCTTATTCTGATCCATCTTAATTTTCTGACTGCCGCTGCTCTTTAGTCATTTATGTTGAAGCATCTTAATAATGACGTGCGTCAGCCGATCGGCTAATTGCAAGGGAAGAATCACGAGGGTTCTAAATCAATTGGTGAATGAGACATTATTGGATCATCTAACCATCAAGTTCTTCCAGGATATGGATGAGTTTTTTTTTTTTTTTTTTTTTTGTTGTTGTTGCAATCGAATCAATTAATTCTTGTGCTTAATTCGGTAAGCCATATAGCATGCATGCAGAAGGCAAAAAGAAATATACAGAGAATTTAATCATCGATCATTTACTTTGCTGAATTTAATCACTCGACCTAATTAATTAGTTAGTGTTTACTAATTAATTATTTGCACGTAATAAAATAAAAACTTTGACATGCACATGAAGAGATCGATGAAACTGAATATGATACTATTCCGGCACAAGAAGGTTATCAATCACAAATAAATAAAAATAAACCATTTGATGAATGATATGCGTAGTATAGAGGTGTGTAGCGATTGCATATATCAAATATTTGCAGAGACCCTTAATCAATCATACTAATTTTATTATGTCGGTGACAAGTTAATTAGCGAAGTGGACGAGGGGAGAAAGCAATTAAAAAAAGCTAAGCAATGAGACACCGAAAAGGCCTACGTACCACACATTGCAAATGAGAGCGAGACCACGACGGATCCGTGGACCGTGGTTTCAAGTGTCGGCGAGAGCTATAATATAACATAATATAAGGTGACCGCATCTATTTTGAGTTCACATTATCGTATCACACATAAAAGATAATAAATATATATATATATGAAAATTAATGAACAACTGAAATGATACTTTGGCTTGCCGGCGTCTAGTGGCTTCAATGTGCTTGACCTATAATGAACACAAAAAATTTATACTTAGGTCAGAATAGGCGAGCCACCACTGTTGGACGAGGTGCCCCATGCCAACATTGGAAAAGAGCAGGACTATAAAGTCCTGCAAATTCCAAGAAAGCATCGCTGCTCGATCTGCAAACTGAGTCGGAGTGATCGGCAAGAAATCCAAGGTTTGCACCCTCCTCTTGGCTTCTTCTGAAACCATTCTCTTTCTTCTGGAGGTGCTATGCGGACTGGGGCAGGCTCGTGCTTGACGATAGTGTCTACTGCAGATGGGCAGCGACGAATAGGAGCTTTGGTATGAGGAGCCATGATAAAGGTATCTGGGAAACTAGAAGAAAGGGCTTCGAGATTGGCCTTACCGGTCGTGAACAACTCTCCATGACCTTCCTTGCAATATGGAAGGTTGTAATATGAATCTCACAGCCCTTACAGTGGCAAGATGAAGAGGATGCAGAATATCACCGGTCATTAAAGTTTCTTCACGGGTCGTACTTAATGATAACGGTCTGTAATATGATGATTATGACCTTAAGCCTCGGTGATGTTCTGGAAAACGTGGTCGTCCTCTCCACCACTGTTGAACTTCACCCGCGTAGAATCAGTTGGCGTCAGAGAAGGAGTCGTTGGAAAAATAAAAGTCTCCTGTGCTGAAAGAGAAGCAGTCGCTGGTGAAGCAATCTTCGGTGAAGAAGAAAGAGGATCGGCGGTGGTAGAGGCAAAATTCGGTCGTGAAATGATCCAACAGATCTTGCGGATCATGATTGAGAGATTTGTAGAATAGTCGTCGGAGTAGCGAAGTCAGATCTGGCTCGTCGGAGTGTGGCACTGTGCAGGTCGGATCATGTGGACGGAGTTGGAGAGGATGAGAGTTGTGGCATGAAGAACACGGTCACGTAACTATGCTTATATAGATCTGTAAGAGGGGGCCAATACTAGAGGATCACAACCCGTTATAGAAATATAAGAAGAGCCATTAGACAGAAATAAATGTGCATTTAGTTTGGTGACACAACGTGTCCCTCACTGGTGTGATGTGCAGGTAATGAGGTGTTGATGAGGCAGCCTTTGACCGGGTCGTGCGGGGCACGTGTTACAGAGCGACGTGATGGATCATTATATACTCCTGAAAAATGGGTCGTGAAGGTTAGATAATGACCCGTAATTAATAATATATGGTGTGGCTCAACACTATGAGGGGCATGAGACATAACCCACGACCCCTTATAGTATGAAGAAAGGTTTTCACGAGCTCAGTGGTTTATGTTAACAGGTCGTAATATGGGGATAACGGCCCATTAAATGATTCTACTAGCCAACAAGTGTTTTAATGAGGTGAATTTGAAGAGGGAGGGTCATAAATCGGGCTAACAAGGTGAACAAATTTGTAGGAGCTGTGACTTATGACCCATTACAACAAACTTACGTCTCGTAAAAGGGAAGGCGTAAGTTCTTATTTGTATAATTTTTATTTGAAGAACTGATTCTTGTTGTTCTTGCTAATTTAGCCTCCAAATCAAGCATAAAAGAGAAACAATCTTGCTGGAAAAGAAGGAGGGACCACAAAACTGCAAGCTGACAAAAGCAATGAGAAAAGAATCTTTTTAAAAGAAGAGGGGACCACGACAGGTGGCTTATGATGAAAATCAAATGATGATGACAATGCCATATAAAAGAGGGGATTTGAGGAGCAAAGGGGGTTCTTATGCCATTCTCTACGATTCTCTCATCGACAGCTTTTGTTCATCTTCACGTTGGTTGTTGTTTGGCTATTCACCTTATTGAAGTTGATTATTGCGTGCTTTTTCAGCCATCTTCCTCAAATTATTCTTCAACCTGCGTGTTGTCCTTTCAATTTCAGGATCAAACACAAGAGTTCCTTTTGAATTCCTTGTATTATGATGTGATTGTGTGCTCGAAGTATCCAGGTTCAAAAATCATGTCAATGTAGTCCTACACAATCACAAATCAGAAATGTATCAAAGGAATCTAAACTTTCCAAAAAGATATAAATTCTCAAAGCAGTAAATTAGCACAGAAATTTAAACAATTTAATTAATAGTTCCCCGGCAACTACGTCAAAATCTTGATGCGTAAAAAGTTGTAGCAAAATAAATCCACTAGCAAGGGCACTAGTCGCTCAAGTAATATAGTAAATAGGAGTAAGAGTGCCGAACCCATGAGGAACTATCTAAATCAATTCTATCCTAAAAAGCTACTAGGAGAAGAAAAGGGAGTTGTGGTTAAAATAGAAATATAAAAGTTGCATAAAATTAACGTATTGACAATTAAAAGTAAGTGGTGAAGAGCCCTAAGGATTCTGGATGATCAAAAGCAAGGTCGACTAATGAAATAGAAAAGGTTGAATTTTTAACAAGAAGATTCATATGATAATTCTCAAGATGGATTAGGATCACACAAAGCAACGATTTATGCGCTGATTAAATCGAACTATCTTAGTTCCTAAATTTCAGAGATCTCTAATGATGAGTAGACCCCTAGATCAACAAAAATCTAAGATGCATGAAATTGTAAATCCTAGACTAGTAATTATTCTCGCTGGATATAATCTATTAGACCGCAGAAAATCGAGTATTGCGCTAAATTCCAAGATTTCTATTATGATTGAGTTACCTATAAGTTGACTTTATTTTCTAAAGAGTATGACGTTCTGAATTAAATCACCCAAAACTAGTTTGTAATCTAAACTCACAGCATGATATTTTTAGAAAACAAGATGAAGCATGCCATAATCATAATCTAAAAGAACTAGCAATTATGTTAATTCAATACTAAACTGGTTCATTCAGTTTTCCAGGAACAAATATAAATCTCTATCACAAACTAAAACATTAAAAACAAAAATAACACAAGGATAGAGCATCATAAGAAGAGATCAGAGGTTCTTGCTTTAGACGATTTCTGGAACGAACTTGAAACCCTGACGCTGAGTTGCTCCTCTTTCTTCTCCAGCAATATTCCTCAACTTGAATTGATTTCTTCTGCAATAAGCACAACTCCCAGGGTCTCAAACATGAAGTTTTTTAGTCTTCTGAGGTCTTCTATTTATATTTCCAAGGATCCCGATGAGTCTCGATGAATTTGGAGTTCAAAACTTATCGAAAGAATAATATGTAGTTAAAAATCCTCTTTGACCTAAAAATCTCATGATTGATCTCTAATTTTGAGCTCGTATCATCAAATAAATTTTCTAGAAGTTTAGGCACCGTTCTGACATTCAATTCAATCAAACTCCATTCAGAAAATCAGCAAACAACAAAAATCAGCACCCCTAACGGCCCGTAATTAGGTGTTCACTGCTGTATTCAATTCTGACTCGAAGTTTTCACATCAACATTACGACCTGTAACAACGATGTGACAGCCCGTAGCTCGGACAATTCTGTGTTCGGCTTCTGTGTGTACCATGATTATCTCCTTAGTGTGTAAGTTAGGTTAGTGATCCGTGTCTTACGACCCGTAATGAATTTGACTTGTTCTTTTGCCAGCGTAATTCACGAAAGTTAATATGTCTGCTGATATAATGGGTCGTTAGGTGCCTATTGCGACCCATAATGTTTCTGGCAAAACTTTACACCTTTCTGTATGCATCAAGATAGTTTCATTACGCCCCGTAATATAGAAATGCTAAATTTACCTTCGATTCTGTGTGGGCCGTTAAACAAATGTTACGACCGGTGAAGAAATAAATCGAGCTCTGATGCGGGTCGTAATTCCAGATGACGCCCTGTTAACTCCTCCTTCAATTGAACTCTTCATTCTTTGAGACCCGTTAAACATGTCTTATGGCCCATCATAAATTCTGACTTCATTATGTGAGGGTTTTGTGAGAGCCGTGAAGGCTTCATAACGGCCCACCAAGACTTCATGAGGTATGAGTATCTCTCTGTAAGATGCGTAAATATCCATAACGGTCCGTGTCTTCAATCTGGAGGGGTGTTAGCATGCTCTTATGGTGGGTCGTGAGCTGCGTTTGGTGTTCTTTCTATGAGGGTCATGAGCTGCGTCTCGTAGTCCGTGAGAAATAATTGAAAGGGCATTATATACTCTTCACGACCCGTTAGATAGCCTGTTTTCTACTTTTTGAAGTTAATTTTTTCCTTCTTTTTCTCTCCGATAATTTTCTTTGATAATTTTCCACCAAAATAAGAGATTTTTCTTTAAATAATGCACACCTAGGTAGTTCGAGATTTCAATAAAATAATTGTAATAAATAGAACAAAATGGATGCATGCCACAATTGTTGTAAAATGAATGTTTCATGTTCCTCATCCATTTGGTATTAATTTCATAATTCATGAGGAGTTAAATCTTAGCTCTCTTAGGATAGGATAGTAGTCTAATTTCTTTTTTATGGATGAATGATGGAACAACACTTTTGTCACTAGTATTACTACATTTCTAAATGTTTTGGAATCTTATCTTCTTAATGTGATCATATTTTATAATAGCAACTAAGAAGTTGATTTTAGATTATTTTTTTGCTTAGAAATGAGTTAAGAACATTGACATTGTTTCTTATTCCGATTTATCATTGCTAGGTTTGATGCATCCATTTAGCTTTTGTTAATGTGAATCTCATATTGAAATGGCAGCCGAGAGATTGATTTTATATTTCTATTGTTTTGAAATAAACCAAGAGCATTAGCATTAGTTTTGGATCTAATTGTATCTATACACGAATTGTTTATCTCGTCTTGTAGCTATTGTTACTGACTTCTCTTGTTATGCTTACATCTGAAAAGAATGTTAGCACATTAGTAGAGGTCCATAAGCTTTATGATAATATAGTATCAGTTGAAACCCTATCTAAATCAACATAACTAGCATTCATAAAAAGTATGATACTCAGTTCTAACTTTAATGTACTGTGAGAGTAGTTTTTACAGGTTGAATTTGATATGATTATCATTGTTAAGTTGTTCTAATCCATCCATAGCAGAATATTAGATGAACATCATTCCTAAGAGAACTTGTCATTAAGTGTTAATCTGTTTTTATCTCTTCCTTTTACTTAGTTGATGTTTGACCTTTCTACTCCAGGATTAATTTAGATTAGTTTGCAAATCTTAAGTTTCAAATCATTGTGGATATGACATTTGAGTGTACTACACCAATCTGTGCATTTTATAGTTCAGTAAAGTGAGGAGTACATAGTCTACGTCTAGACCTTGTTTAGTTTTATATTATGCATGGTCTACACCTAGACCTTGTTTAATTTTTATTTGTGCATAGTCTACACATGGATCTTAGTTTGTTTTCAGTTCTGAAAGTTCTACGCCTAGATCTTAGTCTTTTGAATTTTGTGTTTGGAGTCCAATAAATCAGTTAGTAAATTACACTCTCACGAATCACATCACTGTATGGGTCTCTAACGACATCTTTTCCTCATCTACGGGCCCATACTCTTCAATTACAGAGATATGGTCTGAAATCGATGATCCTGGTACCGGTTCATGGATCCCCCACTTTCATATCAAACCTTTTCGGATAGACGCATCTTGGAGCTTTTGGTCCTTTTTCGTCAGACTCCTCTCAGGCTAACGACTGGGTAAGTCTTTTTGAGACCTTTACTACTCGCAGTCTCTATCTTCACTTCCTCCTAGTCAACACCATTCCAAATGACCTCAAGGTAGACTTTAGACTCACATGATATGCTAGGGTACTGCTTAAAGTCAATTTTTTTTGCTTAGCTTATGCGACACGATGTACAAGGCAAGATGGCAACCACACGTTGACACACCTTGTGTTCTATGTGGAGAGGCGGATGAGGACTCCGCTCACTTATTCTTCGAATGCATTGTATCTGGGGAGGTTCTGTCAAGGTTGAGCTCGAATGGTGGTTCATTCCTTACGCTAAAGGAATTTTGGTAGTCCCACAAAGGCCTTGATGGTCAGAAATAGCTTTAGAGATTACCACTAGCATCTTTTCTGGTCGGTGTCTAGGCCATTTGGCTTCAGCACAATTGGATCATCTTTTATGGGGAGAGATGTCATGTGGACACTATTTCACATCGCAGTTCTTTTCTTCTTCGAGAATGTGGATTTGGGTAGTGGATGTATTTTTTCACTTTTTTTGTTGCTCCCTCCTTGAGAATTTACACTTGCATATATTCAACATCATAGATATATATTGGGATGACACCCTAACTTGGTGTTCATCCTTTTCTTCAAAAAAAAATTTAATTCTCGCAATCACATGATTCTAGGGATCGTAATCACCATAAGTTCGGCAATCTACCAACAAATATTAATTAACAAGTTGGGGAGGGGACAAATCAAAGTGTCAGTAGGTCTGAGATCATTACCAAATTGATGATAGGCCGAAGAAGGAAGTGAGGGCATGGAAGATGCGATCCTGTAATAACGGTGAGTTGTACACATCATCCTACCAAGATGAGGCTCACGACAATTGGAAAAGGTCACCAACTTAGAGGCCATTTGCTTCTTCATTAGGGGATGCGACAATCACAACATCGGAGATTGGAATTATCTACGAGAGAAATAGCTCTCAAGAAATAAAGAAAAAATAATAAAAAAAAGAGGAAATGGGAGCGAATAAGAAGAGCACTAGGGCTACTTCTTACTTGCAAAGTGTGGCCTTTTGTATGAATAAAATAGAGTTGCCCGGTCAAAAATTTATGAAACATAATTTTTTTTATTCATAAAGATATTCAAATAAAGAACTTAATGTAGGATCTCAAGGGCACCAAGAGAGGGGTGAATTGGTGTTTTAAAACCGGAAATATCGATTTCATAAAATATATCGCGAAAGCTAAAAATCGATTCGTTAAACTTTAAATCAATGCAAATCAAATCATATCACAAGCATAATATGCGGAGAGGGAGACAGAGTGCAAACACAAAGGACATGGTGAGGTTCGGCCACAGTTTGACCTACGTCCCTGCTCTGACTCCTCGACCTCAAGACCACTGGAGATTCCACTAAACTTTTCCTTAGTTACAAATGGGCCAAGGAAGAACCCTTTACATCAAACCACATTTTCTTCATTTCGAGAGGTAAGACAGACTTCTCCTCCTAGGAAGCTTATCTTTTCTCTTGCTTAAGAGGTAAGATATAGAACCTCTTTTACACAGGAGCTCACTCAGTTTTCTAAACAATGATTTCTCTCTTTTACCATATCATGCTCACAAGAAGAGAAGAGAGAAAGAAGAGAAACTAGAATAATAACTTCAAAAGAATGATATTCTTTTGATAACTTGAAGTTTTTCTTTAATGCTTGGATGGATGTCTTTGCTTCAGGTTTTGGCACTCCTTTTATAAGCTTCTATATGTGAAAATTTTGTCTAGAAATGTTTCCACATTTTTCTCCTTGAAAAATAGTTGTTACTATTCAGGTTAGCCGGGGACCGGTCAACCGCACTAATGGACCGGTCGACTTGTCTATATGACCGTTGCACGATTTCTTCAGTGTCAATGCTTGATCGGTCAACCGAACTATCAATCAGTCTGTCGACCGGTATAGTCTCGACATTTTGATTTCCGCCCATTGAGTTGATCGGTCAATCGATGCATCGACCGAACTTTCGATCAGTGTAGTCTCATCATTGAGCTAGGCAAGCATTGCAATGACCGGTCGACTGGTATGTCTGATTGGTGCCTCGACCGACCTTTATTGCTTCGACTGATAATTTCTGCATGGTTATCTAAATTAAATAATCTCGGATTCTATGGAAAGATAACAGGATTCTCTACAACTTTGATATTCATCATTCATCCAAAATATAATGAGATTATAGTAAATTACTCAATCAAAATATAATGCATAAAGTTTTTCATTTCTATTTAAACTTTTTCAGCATGTAGCTTCAATCTTTCGAGGCTTGTAACATCAAAATATAATTTTATAGGGCATTAAAACTTTGCTCCAATAATCTCCCCATTTTTTATGAAGACAAACATAGAAATATGAAAATTATATAAGTTGCAAAAAATACGTAAAAATTGTAAAATCAATTTTACTCCGCCCAAAGACTAACCTTTCCTTAAAAGAATAGATATGCACATAAGTACTATTTTTAAGGTACTTTTCATATAAAGTTATATTCATATCATATTTCTGCCTCTTTTGTTTCATCAAAAAGTAATTTGCATATGAAGCATATAAGTCATAATATGTAACTTCCCCTTAATTATATAAAACATTTTTATTCTCCCCTTTTTGTCATATAGGAAATATGTAAAATTTCACATCATAAGAATTGGTACATATATAATATATACGATAGTTAAAATTTCTCTCCCTAAATTTATGACCAGTTTATAATGGCAAAATATGAAATCAACTGTATAACATGTCTCATATGATAAAGGACCAAGACATTGGATAAAACTTTGAGACAACAATTATATCAATAATATGTCAAAATTAAGTTGGATTATATCAAATAATCAAGATTTTAACAATAAAGGTAACTAGATCATATTTAAGGTGAGTGAATGACATAATATTAAAAAAAAATAACATGCTCCCCCTATCACTATGACCACTTTTCTTTTTGTATTTTATGTCCCTCTTTTCTTTCAAAGAAATAGTAGTTTTGAAATTTTGAGTGAGAAATCAAAAAGTAGGCTTAACACTTAAGAATCATGATAGTAAAGTAAATTTTAAAAAAATGTATGAGTATGACCAATGCTCCTAATTTTTATGTAAATGATACTTTTATCATGGCTTTTGTTCCTTCACATTTTCAACTTTGCTTGTCCTTTGCTTTACATATGAGACACATCTGAAAAACAATTATTTGACCTTTGGTACCCAAATTTTTTTGGGTCTGATTTTGTTAGTCAAGGTTCCTTTTGGAACTCATATCATTCTATGTTGACATGGTTTTTCAACTTTGCATTGATAAGCATAATGACCATGAAATCCACATGAAAAATAAGTAATATGGGAATCTTTTGAGAATTTATCACAAGAATGTTTAGATTTCCAATAAGTATGTCCAAAGTATTTCCTAAAATTATTTTCTTTGCATAAGAACTAGTTTTATCATTATTTTATGAATTTTTTAAAAAGATATTTTCCTTCTTTACTTTTTCTAAAGAACATGCTAGTTTTACAATTTCACATGCAAGTGTTATTTCCAAAGAATCAATTCCATTTTTCAAGTTTTCATTGTCCACAAAATATGTATCCTTTTCTTCTTTTAATCTCTCAAACTCATGTAGTAATTTTTCATTTTCCTCTTTAAGTGCAAGATACTTTTTTATAAGGGAGGAAAATTCTTTATGCGCATGAAAAGAAAGATCTTCTTCGGAAGAGCTTGATGAGTCATTTTTTAATTTGAAGAATTAGAAATTACCTCATCGTCATGTGTCATTAAGCATAGATATGCATCCTCACTAGAAGAGCTTGATGAGTCATTTGATTCACCTTCACTTAACTCTTCATACTTTTTCTTCTTCCCTTTCTAAAATGTCTCTTCTTTGTCATTCTTTTTCACACTTGAGTTTCTTTCTTGGTGATGTTTATGTAATCTTCTCTTTGACTTCTCTTTCTTTTCTTTATTAATCACCAACTTTAGATATTTGTCAAGTTTTCTTGTATAGCGTGCTAGTCTCTTTTCATCTACTTCTTCTTCGTTTGAGTCTTCTTCCGTGTTGTTTGCTTTCAATGCTTTCTTCTTGGGGTATTTTCTTTTTCATCTTCCTGGATTCTTATCTCATAGGTTAAGAGAGAACCAATTAAATCATCAAAATCTAGCTTGTTCAAGTCTTTTTATTCAATCACGGTCCTCTTTATATGCTATTTTGAGGACCAATTCACACCCCCCTCCCCCTCTTGGTGCCCTTTGGGATCCTACACCTACTGCTTATCTCCTTAGTCATCCGATCGAATTTGGATGGCAAATCGTCCAAGGCGCGCTTCAATGGAGATTTAGGATTCACTGACCTAGTTTAATGTCAGTTGACATGCTCCCTTGTTTCAAGTGGGTATGCATTTTAATGGTATGATTTTTCTCTCTTCTCATATGACATCAAAATCGGCCTGCCATCATCCCTCTCGCTCCCAGATGAGCCGCAGCACGCGATCACCTTGCCTGACCACCTCACTTGTGGCCCGACGTTGTCCTTATCGCTCCCAAATAAGCCATCGTATGTGATCTCCTCGTCGGACCACCTCGCTCATCGGCCCGCCATCGTCCTCCTCACTCTCGGATGAGTTGTTGCACGTGATGTCCTCATCGAATCTCATCCTCCCCGCTATAGCAGGAGCCGACGCACGTGACCTCATTGACCTCCCGAACTCTCCGACGTACACGACCTCACTTCTTGCCTCGCCACCGCCCGTGATCTCCTCTCCTCCTCTTGAACTCTCTGGCGACAATAGCAACGTCCGAGCTCCCGAATTCACCGGCAACCTCAGCAACCTCTGAGCTCCTAAGCTATTTGGTGGCCACATTCGATTTGTCGTGCATTGCCTGAGCGAGCAAGGACGCCTGTGGAGCAATTGAACAGGCATTAAACTGGGCTCACTGCATAAACCACCTCTGAACTATGCTCTAGACGATCTACCGTTCAAATCTAATTGGACGACCCAGGAGATAGGTAGTAGCATGCTCTCTTATTGACTAGGGAGCATACACATTATATCCTTAAATAAAAAAGGAATTAAATGTTGTCTATAAATTGTTAATCAACCTTATTCATCATATAATACAATTAAAATATGTAGGCTATATAATGACTAACAATAATTAACCTGAAATATTTTTTTATTATTGGTTTAACAAATTTTGATCCCTTAATTGAACCACCTCTTTTTGTCGAAAATACTTTTTTGTAGAATATGATATATATATATGGGATTAATGGGGAAGGGCAACACCTCTAATATATAATATTGTAACACCTAAATCTGAACTGTCGAGTCCATCATACGATTCAAATGAAATCGCTTGGCTCTTAATCGAACGGTCTAGAAAATTACCCTTCTGCCCTGCAAGTGTAGGTCAGCACGCGACCCCTTTGTGAGCACCGACAGCCTTTGCGAGCACCGGCCCCGACCCCCGACCCCTCTGCGAGCGTCGGCACCCCTTGATCATCCCCACCCCCATGAGTGCCGGCTCGACGCCTGCACCTTCAACCTCGAGTTGGGGGGTTGGACGCATGGCACTTGGATGTGCGACTACTCCGACATTGTGACCGACGACGGCATCCTAATGGTCGAAATGCCATCGGCCGGTGTGCCGACGCTCAAAGGGATCGGTCAGAGTGCCGACACTCGTAGAGGGTGGGGAACCATGGGGGGTGGGGTCCCAATGTCTTGCTGAGGTCAGGGGCGCTCACAGGGTGCCCATTCGCAAGGGATCAAAAGGTCAGGCAACACCAATCCAACGACAATCAAAGGGGAGGATGAGGGATGCGAACAGATGGGAGGATCAGGCAGCAAGGGAAAGAGAGGACGGGAACACTGGACGTGGGTACATATATACATAAGTATATTACTACGTTGCAAATTATCTCCTAAATAATCAAATGTAGTAGGAATTTTGATCTCGCAATTTTGTTACCTCTAATTACTTTAGCTTCTGCAGTTGACGAAGTAGAAGAAAAGAATGACTAGATAATATGTCAACTTTTGTAAGTGTCCTGTAAAAGTTAACCAATATTTCCCCTCTTTCCCATGCCAGGATGAGAAACAATGATGGTTTTTTCCTCGACATGAAGGGAAGCTTATCGCCAACCACAAAGGATAATTTAACTAAAAATAACAAATGAAGTACAAATGACAATGGATATTTGAGGTCTTAACCTCATCAAAATAAATCAAATATCTCAACTACTGCATAAGTTTGGTGCTTCCCTTAGAGTAATAAATGTCACGAACATTTAACGCCATAACATTAATGTATAGGTGAAAGAGAAAGCACGTATCCCCTGATATGGTTTCTTTTTCCTGCTATCGTCTCCGCATTACTGTGTTCTATCAAAACATTATCACATACATTTACATGGAGATTTTAGGAAAAAAAAATAATGATTACAAATACTACATGGCCAATTGGAGCAAAAGGCATGCTGCTACCAGCCAAAATTGTGATGTGGCTACTTAAGTCCACACAAGAAGTGAGAAGCTCTAACCTTCAACCCCAGTTGAAATAAAATACCTTGCTGGTGCCATGGGAATCAAATTATCAGGATACTTCTTGTTAATCATGTCCCTGCTATATTAGCAACGAAGGGCACAAGACGCTTATAGTCCCTTTTCTTCCCAAGAGCACAAGTATCAAGCACACGGCCAAGAAGCAAACGAGTATTCTGAAGTGCCACCTCTCTAGCTGGCAAGTTACCTTCTGCTGTACTTCCAGTACCTTGCATCGTTAGTCCAGCTCCAAATGCAGAGCCTGTAAAAAATTGCAACGGCCCACTTCGAGCTTTGAATGAGCTCTGAGGTGCAAGAATACCTTGTAAAGCCTTCTCACCTAGACTATAACCATTTTCATTTAATCCCAAGTCATCCACGTGCCCACCAGGAACACTACTGCAGCTCTGTAGGAGTGCTTCCAAGACACTGAGAGCCTCCCAGCACAATGTGCTTTCAACAAGCTGTGAGACAATTGCATATACATGCGGGCTCTGAGCTGCATCTACAGGAGTCTGATGTAACAAGGCTTTGAGTATCAAGAGTATCACCCGCTGGTAATCTACAGGACCCCTCTCAAGCAATCTTAACAAATGCCCAAACGCCAAAGAAGAGTGCTTTGGAAACCACTCAGAACAGATTGCTGGGATTGCACGTGTAAACAAGTCCTCATCGCTTGTGATCTCACCATGAGAATAGGATAGAAATACTTCTGCAAGATCTTCTAACAATTTTGCACGGCACCAGATTGAAATATTGGATGCAACAAACCGTGCTTTCTGGTACTGCTGTTGCAAAGGCGAAACAAGTCCGGTAGGGATTGGTTCTTTCGTAAGCTGCAAACCTAGCCAGGGCAACAAGCCAATTATGTGCATTAAAAGCCGTGTATCTGGACTCCCAAATATAAAATCACATGATGGGACTGTTATTCGAGATAGCACCTCAATTGCAGAGCCATGACTGACAGTGGACATGAGTCCTTTTAGAACAAGAGGTTGAACACCTTCGAAGATTGGGACCTTACCTTTCTCTGCTGGTGATGAGTCTCTAACAGACCGTGATTCTTTTCTGTTAAGATCTACAGAATCGCTATTGCCGTCTAGCTCATCACGTGGCATGCTGAATAGTAATACATTCTTTGTTGTTCGGTCGCGGAAGGATAGCCGATCAATTACTCGGGAAAAAAGCTCTAGGACCTGACAATAGATATGCACAAAATCTGTATGCATCATTGCTACACATCCCCAAAACAGCTGTGGGTAGAGTATAACCTTCTCAGGTTCCATGTTCTCTACCATCACTTGCAGCGTCAAAAGAATCTCCATCATAAAGCCAAGAACGGCAGGAACAGGATTACCCAAGCATTTATGGAGGCACCGGAGGAGTAATACACAATTATCACTTTTAACACTAGGTCGCAAAGCACGATAAATCTGGTGCGAACGGCATGCAAGGTGTCTAGATGTGCACTCCATTGCCCACTTAAGTGCCTCTGTACCCCATGTTTCACGAAGATCCCCCTGAAAGAAAATTGCATCAACCATGCTCAACACAAGTGCTGATAAAAGAGCGGTACTTGGAAGATCAATTCTCATTAATGTTGGATCCTCACTCTCCCACATCAAGCTGCCACGTTTAGACTGGATGTATTTTATTAAGCTCACCACTTTCTGCTTGTTCTCTCTGTCACTGTTTTCAACTTCATACAGCTCTAGATGCCGACCTGCAAGTGAGTAAAGCAGATTAACAAGCAGATGCTGACAGTGCAGGAGTACGATATCCTCTGAGCTATCCATAGAAACACAAGTAACATGAAAAAGCAAGGGCAGGTGCTCCCGGAAATCTTCATCATTCTCATAACCGATTTCTGCAAGCAGAATTAATGCTATATCTGCACGGGAAAGTAAATGCTGTTGATGACCCTGCAAGGCACTCTGGAGCTCACTGGCGTTGATTCCTTGAAGTCCACTTATACCAGGATGGAAAAGATCTTCACCAGAGTTTGGGGTGTCAATTAGGCAATCTCCACTATCACGAGAGACATGCCGACTTCTCAAATTACCAGTTGAACCACGAACACTCATCAATGGACCAGATAAGCTCATTCCTTGTAAGTTCATTAGGGCAGGAAGGAGTTGTCCTGATCGTCCGGTAGTAGGTGGAACCAAATTAACCTCTGGGTGCATCGGGCTAAGTGGACCTGAGACACTTCGACCTGTCATGGCAGATGTCCTCCAGCTCAGGTTTCCACTGGCATTTCTAAGTGGGCCATCAAGGGATCCACGAACAAGCAAAGGTGACATATGAGGTTGACTATCAGCTATTGATGCAATCTGTGTGGTTGTTGGTCCCTGAGAAAATTCTAAAATGAGGTTTGCAGAAGGATCTCCCTTGTTCAGCCTCACTGGTTCCTCAATATCTTCTAGCATTCTCTGAGATAACTCACAAACCAAGTGATCAACAGTCTGTTGTGGGCAAATACGAGCAAGATATAAACTAACACGTTTGGCTACCGAAAAATACGTTGCAAATGCACCACTTATCTCTGCTGACGTGTTAGAATCACAATCTTCAATCCCCTTTGTGATAAGAAAGTCGAGAACAGGAATTATATTTCGTGTATTGTTAGCAACAGTGCTCCATAGCTTCTCCACTTCATCTGGAAACTGATCCCCATGTCTCCATGTAACATAATAAAGACTTTTCAGCAATCTATCACTCCAACCTGATTCACGTAATTTTGAAAAGTTGAGATTCTCAATCCAAGGAGCCATGCATGTTAAAACCTGATGCTGCGCAATGATGTCCACAGCATCAAGTTGGCGTTGCATGATTTCCTCACAGAGGATCTCACTCAACTCAGGGTGGTCCTTGGCAAGCTTCGAGGAGAGTCTATATTGGAACTGCTGGTAAGAGTCTGGGAGGTTCCCAACCACTGATGCACGGTAGCGGCCTGCACCTTCAATGTCATCCTCAGCCCACTCGCGGACAGAGAGAGTCTCCAACATTTGCAGGGCATTATCACGGATTTGTTTGTTTGGGTCAACTACCTTGTAGAGGATTAAGCTTAATAGTCTCTGAGTTTCACACTTTGGGATTTCTTGGCGCATATATACCTCGGCTAGTACACTGAAGTAACCATCCGCAATTGCAGGTTCTTGAGCATAGCACTGTTCCAAAATATACAATATCTAAGTTTGACAATTGGATCATAATTTATATGAGAAAATTGGATATAAAGTTCACCATGTTCATACATATACAGAAGCCAAACAATATCTGATAAATAATGCAACTGTAGAATGACCAAGAAAGACTTGGATGTCACAAGTGAGAGAACGGTGACAATGATAGATGGAAACAAAGAAGGCACAGAGGTTGAACTGCTTTTTCCAGAAGTGAAGTTTGGGTCGCAGAAATTGAATTGTTAAACATGGGATTCAAATCCGATAAAAATGGTCGGTTTATCATGCCTAAACTTCAAGTGAAGTGTGAAAAGATACAAAAAAAGTAAATATAAAAACATTCTACTTCAAACATTCAAAGCCAAAGCCTTCAAACATCAGGACCTGTTGATAGCTGGATCCATGGATTTTTATGACAACAAATGCATTGAGGACCCATTCTTCAGCTATTAAACTTGCATACTTTTACATGCACGGAAAAAACTTCACACAACTAATTTCAATTGATCAGGTGAGATACAGAGTGAAGGTACCTCATAAACTAGCATTAAGGATCACCACATTTCAAATAACGGGCCAACATTTGCATAGCAAACAGGATAGATAAATTATCAGAAGAAAGCGGAACAATGACATTATTTCACACTAACTTGACCAATGAAGTCACACAGATGGAATAGCTTTGAAACTTACAACTTATTATGCTTTCAAATTTCACTTGAGAATCTCTTTATTGGGTTCTAATTTCAGATGTAACAATAATAGGCCAATATACCTTTAAGAAAAATAATAGGCTAATATTATAACACTAGTTTTCGGAAAAATATTATAACACTTGTGTACTAGACTCAACATAGAAAAGGTGAAAAAAATATGTAAGTATAGGATATTAACAGAAGATTCTACAATTTTTTATTTGAAAACACCCATATAAATTTGCATGAAAATAAAAAAATTGAAAAATACCAATTTCTAATACATCAACAACAACAACAAAGCCTTATCCCACTAGGTGGGGTCGGCTACATGGATCATACTAATAAACAGTAATTACTTAACAAAAAAATAACTAATAATTAGAATCTACATTACCCCAAAACAAACTATGAAAAACTATTTAAAGTGAATGGTAAAGAATTCATTGTCGTAAATTCATTTTAGACTTTAATGATAGCACATACACCATCATCATCCAAAAAAAATTATTTTAAACATTCATTATTACAACAAATATAAGAGTCCTGCCTACTACAGAAATTAGCTCATAAGCTCCCCGAAATCCTCCCCTTATCGGCGAGCAAGGGAGCATCCCATACTGCCTACAAGGGGAATGCAGGAAAGCTGTGCCTGCTTGTGACGAGCAGGTAGCACGAGCAAAAGGACGAGCTGAAAGAGAACCAACAGCACATGGTAGTGGCAACAGTAGGAGCAGCATTTAAGGTAGATGACAATGACACATGGGAGCATTATAAAGTTTAAATATCGAAGCCAACTCAAGCTCATCCGAAAGTTTTATTCATGGGCATATGTTCAGTGTTACACGTGTATTTTTTTAGGAAAAGTGTTATGTAGAAAATATCATGTATTTAGCTCAGATTTTGTATTGAGAGTGGGTGGGAAAGTGATCTGATTATACTGGTCCATTTCCCATTTTTCGTACACTTATAACATAACATAGGTTTTTATTTATAAAATTGGAAATCACAGCCATCTTTTGCTTCTCAAAAAAAATAAAAATAAAAAGGTTTTGCACCTCAGCTACCAGGTATATCAGAAAACATGGTGTTGGGTCCATCGACACGACATCTCCATTGATCTATCAATGCTGGTATGCATCTCAGCACGAAATCATGATGCAGAGCTGTAGAATCATACAACCTAACTGACGATTTTGACAACAATGATAAACACTGCTAGTTTATGTCTTTGTTTGTTGTTCAATCAGTTCCAAGGTTATTGATAATAATGAACAAGCATCAGTAGAACTTTTCTTTTCTGACAGGAATTTCAGTAGATAATACATCAGAGCACTCTATTCTGGAGAAGATGGGATAGTGAATTTTTTTGCATTTATATCTCATTTTGTTCTTTTACAATATGCACTTGTACATTTTGCATTTATTGCAAACTAGAGACTAAACTTCTGTATTCAACCTTTCATTCATCAAGAAAAAAGAATCAATAACTTCAGTAGATTTCACAGTCCAATACTAGGAAAACGGTTAACTTTGCTGCAGCTTCTTGGATATAATTAGATGATTACGACAGAGGCGAAACTTACCTGGTCGATGAAAGAAGGAAACAAGTCAAGATTTGTTTGTAGAAGATTTTTCAATGCAGTCTTCGCTAGGAGTATTCGGAGATGACCACTTTTCTGTTTATCTCGTCCGCAATATTTTGAATATGATGGAGTGCGTGGATCCACAGGTGAATAACCAAAATGTCCTCTATGGGCTGTTTCTAAAAATAGACCATTGATCCAAATAATCAACCTTCCAGCCATTTTTCTAGCATTATCATCAAACGAAGGTCCATACAACAAAGATGCAATAGCATTTAAGGAGGCCCATTGCACTGCATCAACTTGTTCAATGACATCCTTATCAAAATTGATTTTGTCTATAGATTCCCTTGACCGCGTATGCTGTCCAGACTTGTAACGTTCAACTTCTTTACGATATTCACTGGCACTTTCTTGGGAATATGTGCTACCTGGCTCATCACACCAAGTAATAAGGAGTTCAAAAAGTTTTTTACGTGTTTTTACATCAAACCTGTCTGACTTGGTCTCCACAAATTCTGGGGCTAGATATCTTAATATAGAAGCCAACGCATAGCGGAGTGGCTGCAAGTCTTGAAAGCTATCAGAAGCTACCGTGCTTAACATACGATGCGTTTCTTCAATGTATCTCAGAAAATGTATCCGCAGGATGGGTTTCCGGCTGAGCATCCCTGGCCACACTTTCTCAGCAATTGTACGATATATGTTTGCAATGTGTACACGAAGATCTTCACGGCGGGACTTTGGATTCTGCATCTGCAGAAGAAAACTTCTTAGAACATGAGGTGCACTAGATGCAAAAGTTATAAGTATCTCTTGACGTGAAGTAATATTTATAGCCCACGTGCGATAGAGATGTATGAATTAATATTTATAGCCCACATGACTCCTTTGATTATTGAGGAGTCACAGGTTCAAAACCGTAGAAAGCCACTCAGTGGAAGGAAGAGGAGGCCTTAGCAAACATCTTTGCCCCCTCTTATTGCCCCTATAGCTAGGAAACACTTTGCATACAAGGTTTTATCCTCAAGTCCAGTTTACTTACAGTATGATTTCAAGAAAGCCATGTAGGGTCCCTTTTCTAGTATGTTTTGATGCCTGCAAACTAATGGTCTAATGCCAAGATCACATAATGATAAGAGAGAAAAAGTGGAAGTAATAACTAGATGCTTAAAAATTGATTTTGTACTAGCACAGGAAAAGATGAAAAAAGAATCACATCAAACCATTGATGAGAAGATGTTCATTTACCTAAGCAAATGCTTATTATTCAATAGAACAATTAGCGATGAAGACAAAAAGATTTTAAAACGAAGGCAAGTCTGTAAGTGCTAAAGTGGAGAAAGCAAACTTTAGAAAATGGCCACGAAGAATATTAAGCAATATCTTCAACCAGGAAACTTTCATCAGTGGCATATAGAACAGTATCTCAAATGTCCAAGAAAAATCTTAGCAGATTAAGCGAACTTTAAACAAAAAAGAGACCTGAAAAAACCAAACAACTCTTATATAATTGTATTAAGCATGAACCAAAGTATTACATACAGACAGTTATTAGTACCTTCCACTTTGCTTTGCCCTCAGTTTCTGAAGAGACCTCTTCAATAAAAGTTGTTAGCTCACCAAACATAACTTCACATACATCCAAATGGGAGTGGCCAAGAGCTGTAGCAGCTGCATGCTAAAACAAGAAAGAACATAACTCCTTTCATTACGTACCTTCAATAAGACAAACTAACAAAACACAGAAAAGAAGCAGCAAAATCACACTACCTTCAATTTACAATTATCAATTGGAACAAATTCTACTAGCCATCACGTGTAGCATAATTATTTATTTAAAAAAATGTAAATAGAAAAGAAACCATGCGTAAAATTGTTTGAAGAATGGTTCCCCAACCTCGGCTGTCTCTTCTTGGGAAGTTTTTCTTTTTTTTTGAGGAAAATGGATGACAAACAGGATTCATAGTTGTCATCCAGGTATATATATAACTGTGAGACCAATCATCATGTACAAGAGTAAGCTCTCAAGAAGAGGACGCCAAAAGGGAGGGATGTACAACAACTAACCAAACACCACTCCCAAGAAGAAAAGCAGCATGAGATACAATACTCTCAACCTGACCTTGCTCCCCACAAAAAAATGATCTGGACGCACTAGAACCAAATGGTCCAGGCACCGGCCAATCAAGATGCTAGCAGCCCTTTCCTTCTCAGCCATTGTCTAACAAGAGCACAGAGTGACTGCCAGGCAGCCTCTGCCGCCCAAAGGGGCCCAGTGTCTGCAACCAAAACTCCCGAGAAACTGTGCGGCCAAAGAAAAGATGATCAATGTCCTTCTTGGGGGGATTTGTTTTGGGGCACTTTGATGTAGATCTTGTTGAGAAGAAAAGAGAGAATTCTGCTGTTGTACAGAATTTTAGTGGTCATCAACTTAGTTTGATTCAGATTTGAAGAATCTGTTAGGAGTCCTAATGCTGATAGAATTGTTATTTCCTTTTTAGTTTATTTTTCTTAGGGGTCCTAATGCTGATAGGATTGTTATTTGCTTTTTAGTTTATTTTTCTTAGGAGTCCTAATGCTATTAGGATTGTTATTTCCTACTAGTTTATTTCCTATTCTGTTAGGTTATAAAAGTCCTAATGCTGGTGGGATTCTATTTTCCTTTTGCTATAGGAGTCTTAGTGCTAATAGTATTGCTAGTTGGGAATCCCTATATATTGGCCTGACTTGTAAGAGTTAAAGACATCATTATCTCTTTAATTAAAGTTCCAGTTCGGAGTTTTCTGAATTCTTGAGTTCGTGTGCGCACGATCTTGGCCTTGGATTTCTTCTAAGGTGCAGGTGGATTCCTGCTAGTTTATTTGTCGATTATCGTCCGCTTGAACCGGCGACATCGACGTTTGTTTTCTGCACATCTTTCAAGCGTACCAGAGGCATCCTTGCACGGTGTAATAGAACACCATTCATCGGGCCTAGGGTTTGCTCTTGGCTATATTTAAATTTCTATACCGAATTCCTTACCGCTGCGTCAAGTGGTATCAGAGCGAGGAAGAGATCATGGCTGATATTCTTAGAAAAGAGTTTGACGGATTAGAAGCAAAGGTAGATCTCCTTACTGCTGCCATCGAAAAATTGCTTACGAATCAAGATCCTATTCACACACGTGTCCAATCAGAAGCAACCCAAGAAAATCGACGACAACGAATAGCCACTTCTTCGGTGGACAACGATAGTGAAAAAGAGCCAAGAAGAAATTTTGCACACAGACAATCTGATTTTAGGATGAAGATGGAATTACCTCACTTCAATGGCCATCTACCCATTGAAGACTTTTTGGATTGGATTTCGGAGGTCGAACGATTCTTTGAGTACATGGAAATCCCAGAACATAAGCAAGCAAAATTGGTGACATATCGTTTAAAAGGAGGAGCATCTGCATGGTGGGAGCAAATTCAGTCTTTGCAAGTGCAAAAAAATAAACAACCAATACGGAGTTGGAGAAAAATGAAGCAAATGTTGTGGGATCGATATCTTCCAACAAATTATCAACAGATTCTTCACCAGCAGTTCCAGAATTGCAAACAGGGCGGAAGGCTAGTGCGGGACTATACAGCGGAATTCGATCGTCTAACATCTTGCAACAACCTGGTTGAACTAGAACCACAACAAGTGGCTCGATACTTAAATGGTTTGAGGTCTAACATCAAAGACAAAGTAGGGATGCAGACTCCTAGCACCATGGCCACTACAATCACCTTGGCAAAAACTGCTGAACGTCAACTAGAACGAGGAGCCAAGGCACAATTTCGTTGTGCTGAGACTAGTAAGATGGCAAGTGCATGCAATTCATTTAAGCTTCCTGCAATTGAAGAGGTTGAAAGTGCTGACAAAAGCTTACCAGCCAGCCCTAAATCAAAACCTACGGATTCTGATAATGCTAAGAGGACTTCTAACTCATATGGGAAGTCCAATTCTATTGTTTGCTATCGTTGTAGACAATTAGGTCACCGATCCAATGAGTGCCCACAACGTCCAGCACTTCCTTCAGCACGAATAATAGAGGATGAAGAAGAAACTAATGATCAAGAGGCTAATAATGAATATGATATTTGTGCTGATGAAGATGGAGAACATCTCTCGAGTGTCGTGCAACGCCTATTATTAATGTCTAAGAAAGAAGAGGACCCTCGGCGACATGAAATATTCCGAACCCGTTGCACAATGAAAGGTAAACTTTGTAAAGTCATTAGTGATAATGGGAGCTCTGAAAACATAGTTTCAAAAAAAATGGTGAACATATTCGAATTGAAAATAGAACCTCATCCTTCACCATATAGAGTTAGTTGGATTAGTAAAGGCACTAACAAAGAAGTTACACAATTGTGTAAGGTATCTTTATCAATTGGCAAGAGTTATAAGGATGTGGTCACATGTGATGTATTGGATATGGATGCAAGCCACATCATCTTGGGTCGTCCTTGGCTATTTGATGTTAATGCAACCCATTTAGGACGAGACACCATCTACAAGTTTTCTAAAGACGGAAAATGCATCTCTTTATTACCATTACAGCATGATTCAGTAATTAAAGAAAATAGCTTGAAGAATGGCCACTTGATTGAACGGGCAAATGAATTCATTTCTGAGGTAAAAGACCGTGGAAAGGCTTATGCACTTATGTGCTTAGGGGAGGTTCCTCCAGATCAACACACTACAGAGGCAATCCAAAATTTAATTTCAGAATTCAAAGACATCACTCCTGAAGAATTACCTGATGGATTACCTCCCATGCGAGACATTCGACATCATATTGATCTAATACCAGGCTCAAGAGAAAATCAAATTTTACAAGATCAAGTGAATGAATTAATAAAGAAAGGATTTGTTCGAGAAAGCATGAGTCCATGCGCAGTACCAGCACTCCTTGTATCAAAAAAGGATGGCACATGGAGAATTGGATGTATGTTGATAGTAGAGCTATAAACAAGATCACAATCAAGTATAGACTTCCAATTCCTAGATTGGATGACATGTTACTGTTTGAAATTGTTTATGGTAGAATGCCTCGCCAGGTCGTAGACCTCATCAATTTACTCGAAACTTTGCGCAAAAGTATTGTTGTTGACAATATGGCTGAGCATATCCAACATATCTATGAAGAAACCAAGAAGAAGTTGAAAGAATCTAATGCTAAGTATAAGGAGCGTGCTAACAAGGGTTCTTATCATAAATTAATGAACAAGAATTTGGTCCTTGCAAAGTTTTGAAGCGTATCAATGATAATGCTTATATCATAGACCTGCTAGCAGACTTGGGAATTTTATCTACCTTCAATGTTTCAGATCTCTTTATGTACCATCCGTCAGGTTTGCTATTACCAAGCTCGGGGTCGAGCTCTTTTCAAACAGGGGAGCCTGATGTAGATCTTGTTGAGAAGAAAAGAGAGAATTCTGCTGTTGTACAGAATTCTAGTGGTCATCAACTTAGTTTGATTCATATTTGAAGAATCTATTAGGAGTCCTAATGCTGATAGGATTGTTATTTCCTTTTTAGTTTATTTTTCTTAGGAGTCCTAATGCTGATAGGATTGTTATTTGCTTTTTAGTTTATTTTTCTTAGGAGTCCTAATGCTATTAGAATTGTTATTTCCTATTAGTTTATTTCCTATTCTGTTAGGTTATAAAAGTCCTAATGCTGGTGGGATTCTATTTTCCTTTTGCTATAGGAGTCTTAGTGCTAATAGTATTGCTAGTTGGGAATCCCTATATATTGGCCTGACTTGTAAGAGTTAAAGACATCATTATCTCTTTAATTAAAGTTCCAGTTCAGAGTTTTCTTAATTCTTGAGTTCGTGTGCGCACGATCTTGGCCTTGGATTTCTTCTAAGGTGCAGGTGGATTCCTGCTAGTTTATTTATCGATTATCATCCGCTTGAACCAGCGACATCGACGTTTGTTTTCTGCACATCTTTCAAGCGTAACAGAGGCATCCTTGCACGGTGTAATAGAACACCGTTCATCGGGCCTAGGGTTTGCTCTTGGCTATATTTAAATTTCTATACCGAATTCCTTACCGCTGCGTCACACTTCAATTTGGGTGGTTGATTCTTGTATCTCTTTTTGTTTCCCGCCCACACTTGTAAATTTTGATCATACATATCTACCATACTTGGATAGACATCCTTCCCTTTCAAAAAAAAAATAAAGATATATATACTCACACATACACACATATAAGAAAAGTCATTACATATATGTTTTGAATTCATTATGTACCTTAATTTAAACTCAAAAAAATAATCATTAATTCATCTCACTTACATTTGGGTTTTTGGTTTTGATGTTGCACATATTATCTTGTTTTCTATTTAAGAACCCAAACCTGATGCAAGGATAGTTTTCTTAAGCAAAGTAGATAAAATGTAGTTCTTGCCATTTGAATTTAAAAGGAAAAAGAAGCATCCAAAAATAGAGAATCAAACAACAAATCTGGCATGTGAAATGTTTGATATATATTGATTCCCATATGCTTTCCCTTTGAAATCTAAATAATGTAAGGGTTGTATCAAGCACCTCCAAACGGTAGCAAAAAACTGGACAAACATTCCACTACCCTTATTCTAAAGCTGAACAAAAATCCAATTGCATCTTTAGCTCCATCAAATTAGAAAGTTGTAAAATATTTACGCATCACTTTGTCAACTACCTGGTAGGCATAATCATGCAGTTAAATGCTTATTGGGTAAATTGCACAAATGATCCACCAACTTCAGCCTATGACCAGTTCTTTTTTTTATTTTGGAGAGGTTCAGCCTATGACCAATTATAAGTTCGCTGACTATCTTCTTTGTCATCCATGTCCAGTTATAAGTGTTTTTTGCTGACTATCTTCTTTGGCATCCATGTCAATAAGATGGTTAGTGCTCCGTCAGTGCTAATCTCTCCTAAACAATCTGCCTATGCTAATAAGATGCTTTCTGATACAAACTATGCATTTTCCCATCCTTATGTATCATGGATTTCAAACCGCCAAAAGCTGGTTCTAAATATCCCTCAAGGATACAAGATATTGAGCATTTAAGAAGAAAACAATCAAATAAAGTGTTTTATGATACTTCTTTAGATATAATAAGCCAAAACATTAAGTACTACATTTTTTTCCAAAGATAAGAACGGTGTCAGACATCCATTTATTGGTATGGTAAAATGTTACAAAGAGACAAGTACAAGAATGAGAATATTAATGGGCAACTACCAGCGGCCCTTATTAGAAACACCAAGCACTACATGACAATGTCTTTATAAGATGGTAATGCTAGCTTACTATCAAGCCGTATTTTATGCACAAAACTCTTCTTGAAGATCATGTTATTTATTCCATCTCTAATTTAGAGAACGGGTTCCATCTCTAATCATATTAATAAAACTAGAAAGGTGCCATATTTTTATGGTCTAAACGTGCAATATTTTGGTTATCTGAGACAGCATACTTTGTGAATCTTTTCAAAGACAACTTCACTACTTCAATCAAAATAAATATTTTGAAGCATCCTGACAAGTTTATATGCTTTCTCTTTTGGATATAATTTCAACTTACATAGAATAACGACATAAATAAGGTGCCACAAATATTGAATATGTTGAAACTATTTCACCAAATGAGTAACAATTTATTAGATGGAAACTTAAAAAGAACAGTCCTAAATGTTGAGTCATAAAATCTTACAGCATGTGCCTCAGATCCATGTTTAAGTGATGGAAGTATGAGATGAAAAACATCCCTAGCAGATGTGAGGCTCCCATTTTCCCGATTATCTGGTGGGCAAGAGCATGCAAACATAGCATACATTAGCCACTGATCAAGTTTACTTTCCGCATCTTGAGACTGATGAGACTTCCCACCAAGTTCAACAGGTGTAATAAGTGCAAGTCTCTTCATAACCTCCATCCTAAGTAAAAGTCACAAATAAACATAACCACATTAGGTGATCAACTCACAAAGCAAAACAATTAACCACACAATAAATATCATGTCAATCACAAAAGATTCTAAAGACAAACTCCACTCAAATAAAGATTGATATTGCGCATACTACAGAATCTAAAATAAAAACAAAGGTTATTTCATCTAACACTCTCTTAACTATAATTTTTTTCTGCATAACTATAACCTTACAATTTTAGCCCCAAAACTTATGCAGATTTGACATTTAGAATCCTCCTATTAAGTTCCATCCAAAATTTTGTTAACTTATTTTTTAAATGATTATGAAAAGTATTTCAAATTCATTATAATAATTCTGTTACCCATACTTATTCAACATAAGAAAAAATTTTAAAAAAAATTAAACAACGCGCTAGGCACTCCTTTTGGGAAGCAGGTCCTCCAAAAGGCCTCCTCCAGATTTTGTATTCAGACTTGATGCTTCCTAGTTCTTAATTGCAAATTTCATATTTAATATTTTGAATTATTGAAATATAATTTAAAAAAAATACTTAGGTATTGATTACTTTTTTAAAAAAAATATTAGTCTGTCGGAGTTCTCTTTCTCATTCTCCTTATAGCTTACTTCGGTTTTTCTTTCGGGATCAAGTCCCAGGTCAGATCTGAGGGCGAAAGCTGTAGGTAGCGTTGGAGACCCACGAGGCTGGAGCTGTTCTCGAGTCCATAGTCTCGACCAATTATATTGTTCTCTCCCCGGTCAAATGCATTCCTTTCCGGACTGCTTCCACAAACCACTACAACTGCTTGCTTCCCTCCCTTTTATCCACCCATCCTGTACCTCTACTGTAGTCCCATACCTTTGTTCCTTTTGTTGTAATAAGGGAGTATGAGTAATACTGACATTTCACTAAATTGAGATAAGTTCAAGGACTAAAATTTGTAGATTTATAATTTAGGGATAAATGCAAAGGTTCAAGGGGTGTTAGATGAAACTGTAAAAAAATTAAAGTTTTGAGTAACAAATATGATATCTGATATGTTTTTTTCAAAATGTCATTTACATATAACAAAGAACACAAGGGATGTTTTTCCTTATTTTTTAAGGGGTATTTCTTATTTATAATATATGAGCAAATGATCTTCTCATTAGATACAATTAATTTGCGGGGGCAACTAAGATGTCGTACACCACCTGAAATAGGAATGAACCTTCGACATAAAGCCGGCTTTCATGCAAATTACTTGAATATTAATTATATTTTTTGAGAGCTTGAATATTAATTATGACGACAAGGAGAAAACCAATGGGATCAGATAATTGCTTATCCAACATGTTGAATTTTCTCAAATAGAAAAAGTAACCAACATGTCAAACTGCAACAACAACAACAAAGCCTTAATAGTAATTAAATAACTGAATCATCAGCAGCGGACCGCGGATAGAAGCACCCATGAATGCTGGTTATGGCAGTCACATGGGCCATATGGTTAGTACAATTTAACCACACCATTTTCAGTGGAGAGAGATGATACATAGGGAATACTGTACAGCACATCACTTTTTCATGAGAGTGAGGAAATGGATAGTTTTTTCTTGTCTCTTTGATCTAATATATGATGGATTACTGCCTAAGCTTGGTCAGCATCCTTTTTCCTCCCAAATAAAGAAGTAATAATTCCACTGATAGACCAAATGAGCATACTACAATATAAGGGTTATTTTCTTTAATACCCCCAGAACTATAATTTTTTTTCACCTCTAACCCTAAACTATAAATTTACAAATTTTAATCCCTAAACTTAAGTCCTATTATATTTAATCAATTCGTTAAGTTTTTTTTCTAATAATCATGAATGTCGTTTTTTGCCCTTACTGTCTTATTAAAATAAAAGAAATTTCACAAGAAAAAGGATGACCACCAAGGTTTGTGGTTGTCATTCATGTAATATATATATATATATATACATATATATATATGAAATGGATAAAATAAATATTTGAAAATATAAATATCTCTTTGGAGACATCCGATAAAATAAAAATAATGTTTTATGCAATATCATGCTCATGTTAGTATTTTTATTTTTTATAATTTTTCATATTAAAAAGTAAGGCAAAAGTGTTATTAATTAATAGAAAAAACCTAATAAAATTTGGATTAAATCTGATGAAAGGACCTAAGTGTCAAATTTGGACCTAAAGGGTAGATGTAAAAAGAAGATATAGTTCAAAGGGTGTTAAAGAAAATAATTCACAATATAAAGAAGACAAAAGAACAAAACCTCAAAGAAGAATATATTATAGAAAAAAAAGAAACAACTATTTACAGTATCAACTGTAGTCGTGTCATGACAGCCAGAAAAGGTGATGATGGAAATGGGGAAAGGCGACTGATGAAAGTCGTATCTATCCTACAAATATGCCTCTATATTCACCATCATTGATTGCTGAGTGGAGTTAGAAATGATTCTACCTACTAATAATAATCTGACAAAATGTATACCATGGAAATAAGTACAATAAACATTCTCCCACTTATCTAGTTGATCTTATATAACACCATTCACAAACAAAAAGTACAGGACATTGCAACTCTGCAGATATAAAGAATGAAGGATGTAGCTATCAATAAAGACAATCAAGGTCAATGTCCGAGATGGGTTTCATTCATAACATGTAAATATAGACATAACATGTAAATATAGATAGATGCACGGAGGCAGAGGAGGCCTCCCTTGGTGCCCCAAGGACCAGAGCACTCATACTGGCACCTTGCCAATCTACATACTTGGGTCTCCCAGTATCGGGTCATCACCTTCGATCATGAGGGCGGACACCACAAAATACATGATCGGAGTTCGAGCTCGTTCTCTCGAAGCATGTGGTTGCCTCGTCCTCCTAAAAGTGGTGCTTCTCATCCCTCCTGAAAGACGTTATGAATAGTCCACCGAAGCCAGCACAAGTAGCATGATGCACTGATTCACTAATCTGCGGGTTTGTCCATAACTCCAGCATAGAGAGATGTGACATGCATTTAGTGACATGGAAAGACAATTGTTGTCCTATCTGAGGTGACGTTTATGGGATCCAAGAAATGTGAAGGATTAATTGTGAGCTCCTCTGGGGTTAGAGTTAAGGATTTAGGGATGGCAGGCGTGAACCTATGGTGTATAATGATTTTTGCTTGGGACTCTAAAGCCCACCTCGTTCTCTGCATGCATTGCCCTTTTGCTGTGGGGGTTTCTGTGGTACTTCCTATGGTCTGGTAACTCTTCTGTCCATCCCTTAGTTCAAGGGCCTAATTTTCCTCTTGGGACCATAAGTGGACACCAAGGGAAACTGTTACTACTTTCCCTGGACTCACAACATCACCAAGGATCCGACAGCATCAATTGTAGAATTTTTGACAACATCAAGCAGCTCAAAGACTGGACTTTGAATTGCCAATCAATAAATAGAAAATGTTCTAGTTAAACGATCTTGCCTTGCTTCCTGAACTGAACTTGGGCAAAGTTCAGCGGCAAACTTCACTAGTTCACTAAGACAGCATGCCCATCGATTTTTATCTTGACTTTCAAGAATGGATTGAAGTGTTATGTCAGGAGGCACAAGATCCAGCTCCCTCCTCAAATCATAAGGACGACCAGAATCCCAATAGCAGTTCTGAACAATATCATCCTGTAAGCCAAACAAAAAGTAGAACGTCAGTTGGAAGGAAACCAAAATGAGTATAAATATCAGAATATGTCCCCTTTGATCCAGTGCCTTCAGGCAGTCTCTGGTTGGGCATAAAAGTTGGGGATAAATAATTTATCCCTGAATTTAAATACAACAACAACAACAACAAAGCCTTATCCCACTAGGTGGGGTCGGCTTTATCCCTGAATTTAAATCCAAAGACAAAATTGTATACCCATCATTCTAGAAGGATAGTACTGTCATTTAGAAAAATAATTTATATCCCAAGGTAAAAATTAATACCTGGGGAGAGGAAGGCATAAAATTATACCTAGATTTTGACAAAGTCTAACTCTACCATGGGGTATAGTTGTACATATACCAGGTACAAACTTTGGAAGCAAATACTGCATTAAAAATATGCATTAATGAAGTATTTAAAAACTGTCCCAACTTATTATATGAATTTATAGTACAATATGCATCCTTATTAACTAGGGAGTGGCGATGAGATTTTAAGTTTTGGGGTTATTGTCATTCTCATCCCATTCTCCAGACTCCCATTTTCCAAACATTTACATTTTTTCATAAAAGCCGACCCCACCTAGTGGGATAAGGCTTTGTTGTTGTTGTACATTTTTTCATAAAGTATTTTAATGCAAAACGGATAACTACCACAGCTTTGTAAATTCATTTTACTTTTATTCAAATGGAGTAACATTACTTACTGGATTGCAAGAAAACCCATATTGAAATCTGATTAGCCTGAACTCGAGTATAAAAGACAACTACAGGGGTCATAGCAAAGAAACTCAACTTATCACCATTTATGCACAAATGTTCAGAAAGCATCTAACTGTTAACGACCAAAAATAAGTGAAATATTTACTTAAAAAAAAGTGAAATATGATACTGGATCTCACCCCATTCTCTTCAAAAACATCAATGACAAATATGGGCTCCGTCTCATAAAGCTTATGATTCATCTGATCATTTACTGAATGATCTCTAATATCATTTCTCAAAGCACGAACACATCGCAGTAATTCCAGAGCTGTATGCCGTATTTGCACATCCACTGAACTAAGGAAAACAAGACCAAGCGCATCCAACTCTGACGTGCAGAACTCAGATGGATCAGCTGAAGGAAGAAACGGAGACTTGTTCACTTTCTCTGCCCCACTAATGGATCTCTTAACATTTTGGCCATCATTACCAAATATCTCTTCAGATGAGCAGGCCCTCCACAAACGCATAAGCTCCACCAGGCGCGCAAGTGAAGTTTGAATCAAGAGGGGAAACTCATCAGGAAGTTTTAGTATAAAGCTAGCCATTCCCCTCATTACAGCATACCGCCGTTGAGGAAGATATCGCACAATTCGGTTCATTACTTGTACAGCTTCTTCACGAACACCAGGATCAATACTTATGCCATGTTGAGGAATGATTTCAGTTATTTTATCACTCCTCCCAACTTCATCAATCAGATAAGGTATACATTTCAGCACTGACTTGAAGAGAGATGCATGAGATTTTTCCTTTGTAACAGAATCTGAAAAATAAAGGATTAAGTAATCAAATGAGCACAGTCAGTCATGATAGTTCGAAGACCTGTAATCAACAACAACAACAACAACAACAACAACAAAGCCTTATCCCACTAGGTGGGGTCGGCTACATGGATCATACTCCATTCGAAGACCTGTAATCAACAATACAAAATAAAGAAAGAAGTTTTGCACAAGACCCAACAATTCAGTATGAAGTAACTGAAAAAGACCTGACTAAATTTTATATATGCTAATTGTTCTGTATTCTTTTGGTTGTGTCGATCATCATAGTCACTTACACTGTGCCATAAGATAAATTACCTAAAAGTTAACAAGCTCACTACAGTCCAGCATTTCCATTGAAATGAGAAATTACTGCATGCAGTCAACAAAGAGAAAAAATCACCCTCAAGGGTTTAAAGTTGCTGCATGCAACACACCCCATCATGCTCTACCCAAACATTGAAATATTACAAAGCCATTGCATGTGACCGAGCCCAATGTTGTCAAACTCGTAAGATGGACACGACACGGAGGGCCGCGAAAAAATGTAAATCGTGAACACATAACACGACACGGACGATTCTACCAGATTATTTTTTAATATATTAATTAGCACAAAACTGAATATAATATTATAATTTCTTTATAATAAAGCAAAATGTCAAAGGATCAAGCATCAAGCAACATGTCAAAGGATCAATACCAAATTACCAAAATCAACACTTCCACCTTAAGGCGCAGCACATGTGTTTCCAACTCCTGAACCCAAACCAGAAGCCATTTTTCTTTACCTAAATCTGTGACTGTATCACTAACACATTTGTAACATTCTATACAATACAAGCATACAAAAACCAAAACCTAATTCAAACCTCACTAAGCATCACTTATACAATCCTAATTCCTAACTTAAAAGTTTAAACATGCACAGAACTCAGCCGGACTCCCTGCTATATTGCACAAGCAGGGAGACCTCTGCGCCTCCCTGCTTGCCAGCGCAGGGAAACTTCGGCGCTCCCTGCTCACAAGCAGGGAGACCTCGAGAGGTGCCGAGGGCTTCCTGCTTGTGAGCAGGGAGGCGCCGAACGGTGGCAAGCTCTCCCTGCTTGCGCGAGCAGGGTGGGATACAACAGCGCGACCTCAGCGCACAGGTGAGCAGGGAGCAGGAGCACACCAGCCCCAGAACAGATCGGCGCCAGAAAAAAGAATGGGTGCGACAGAAAAAGAACGGCAACAGCAAGAGTGAGAGATTGAGGGAGGGAGGAGAAGGGGGGTACGGCGACAGCAGACGGCTGGAAAACACGGCGGCAGGCAGCTGAGACACACGGCGGCAGGCGGCAACAACTGTCAGCAGGCGGCAACAACTGGCGGCAGGCGGCACCAACCCACGGCAGCAGGCGGAGGTAACTAGGGCATGGTCATTTTTTTCTTCCATAATGGCCTTGCGCTCACGTGATCGTGTGCCACTAACTTAGCAAAAGAAAAAAGAGGTGGGATGCTGGACACGAGCGTGTCCAGCGATTCCACGATCCAGCACGCGTATCACGTGCTGGCTGGCAATGATCCAGAGTAGGATCGAGCATGTTTTTTTTAAAAAAAAAAATAGGAAAGGACAACCACAGCAAGATGGTGGTCGTCCAGAGTTTCATTAATTTTTGGAAAAATTACAAAATTACAAAAGACTAAAACAAACGAGTCAGGAGAAGCCCAGCATTCGGATTACAAAAAGCAGAGAAAAACAGGGATGGCAGCCCAAAAAATCAGCACATTTTCCAATCTCCAAAAATGGCCTTCGCATGGTTCCTGATCGAGCACGTTTTTGAGAACTAGGATCGTAGAATCGTACGTTTCTACATGTTGGGACGCAATTTTGACAACATTGAGTGAGCCAATACCAAAGTATTAAAAAGACGAATCAACTTCAATTTTTTTATGCAATTCTCAATTTCAACGCAACTAAACAGAAAGATATAACCAGTAAAATACAAAAGATAGATGTCATTAAATATGTGCATATGGATGAGAAGTTGAGAACTAAGTTTTTGTGATGGTGTTCATAGGCCAAGAGTTCTCGAGTTTGATTTTTTACTCTGGGACTACTTGTGCCCTTTTTATTTCTAAATTCCTGTAAGGACTTCAACTTGATTATATGGAGATCACAACGGAAGAGTGTTGCCTTCCATTTCAGCCAACACTATATTGAACAAACTTGAACAGTACTAGACTTATAGAGGAATAATTGAGCTTCAATTCGCCATAGAACTGTGTCAAACAGGTTTGTCCATCTAATGCAGATGATCATTATGGTCCTCATGTCACCAACTTTTCTTTTGAAGGAACTCATCTCACCAACTATTGCTATGCATAGGTCTTGGAAGTAGCAATGAGACCATCCACATATTCTAAATGTTGAAATGACTTGATAGCTATGAATCATTTAGCAAAATGATCAACATAATAATCACATGGCCTTATTGATATGAAGGATTTCTTTTTAGAAGAAAGGGATGACTATGGAGAATGGAAGTCATCTTATTTGTGTTACACTACGAACGTGTGTTCTGTGTGGCGAGGACATCTCCCACTTATTTTTCAAATGTCCAGTATCCCGAGAGGTTGGCAGCAGGCGAGCACCACGGGCACCTTTCCATCAAATTTGGAGACATTTTGGCAGCCACTCCAAGTTTTTGCTGGACAGAGAGAATTGGAGAGCATTGTTGGTGACTATTTTGGCCGGTACTTGGGCCATATGGCTCCAGCATAACCGGATGTCAGATTGAGAGTGTTGTACACCATCTGTTTCCTCTTCGGAAATGGGGTTTTGGTTAGTTGTTGTACATCTCCCTTTTTTTGCCATTCTCTCCTTGAGAGCCCACACTTGTACATAACTCTCATTTCAATATATATATATATACACACACTTGGATGACAACTACAATCTTGGTTGTCATCATTTTTCTCCTAAAAAAGCTATAAAATGTACAAGGTTTACTTCAAAAAAGAAAAATAAAATGAACAAGGGACAATAAAAACCAAAACCAAATGAAAGGGAAGAAAACATTATTGACATATAGAATGGATAAGGATTGAATATTTAAGCAACATTGACAACAGAACAAACCCGAATAATATTATATGCTTGCCGATTCCAGAGATCATGCACAAGTTCCTTTCTATTTTCAACTAGGTCGCCGTAAACTTTTCATGTAAAAAAATTCCACACCCTGAAAATTGTTTTTTAAGGGTTGCCCAAAAGCACTAAAATGATTGCATCCACAGTTTTAACTAGTACTATGAAAGAAGTTAATGTTTTATTTCACGAAATGATCAACATACATCTAGTATTTGCGAGTATAAATGAACAAAATGCTCATATGAGGAAAGAGCTTACCTATTGTAGTCTTTGACGAAGTAAGAAGAGCTGCACTGTAGGATTTATTACACAACCTTAAGATAGACTCAATTGCAGATTTCACTTTTGGAATGTGGTGACCAACGCCATGAACTGGAATGACAGTCCATAAGTCAAGAAGATATCTAAGAGTAAAAAAATCCAAATTGAAAGAAAGATGGAGACCAAAAGTAGAAGTTCCAGAGAACAGTTTGTATAACTAACTGTTAAAAACTTCCATGCCGAATTGTTGATTTGAAGGAGACATGACAATGGCAAGGAGAGTACGCAGACCAATAACCTTTGCTTCACTTAAACTATCAGGCTTCAGCAATTCCAATATCATATGATTCATGAAGAAATCCAGGTTACTATCAGATAAAGTCACACAAAACTCAACAAGTTTATCATGCTGAACATCTTGTGTAAGCAAGCCCTTCTTCAGCACTGTCAATAATTGTGAGGTTACACTGTCTAGATAATCCCATACGCGATTTTTAGGCTGGTAATCAGCATAGACATTTAAATAGAATTTCACAACCCGATGAAGACAATCAAGTGCCATTGAGCGATGGTTTTTATCCTGCAAGGTAATGGATACACCCAGATGGGCAAATCAGAAGATATACAAATAAGCACCTATCTCCAAATAATAGATAATGAATCAACGTATTGTATAAGAAATGAAAAACCATTTCCTTGGGGCTGTTTGGTTGGAGAACATGGTGTTCATAGAATAGAGTTAGTGTATGTGAGAATATTAATGTTCTTGTACAATTTATATTGTTTGAATCAGGAGATGTCTGATTAGTGTTTGGTTGAAATGAGAACAAAAAATAATAGCTATAAATGAAAATATAAATAGTAAATTTTAATGAAATAATATATCATCTCATTTATTATTTCTTAGACTATTTTTCCACAATAAATTAATAATATATATATGTCATTAAATTAATATAATACATTATCCTTTTCCTCCTGAGAGATCCTCAAAAAAATATATAATCCATAATCAATTTTAATAATATTCCACTAAATTAAAGTTCAAGAAATTAACTAATATGTAAAACAAACAAAAATGATTTTAAGTTGATGAAGGATTGGACAAATATTTAAGTCTTTTCTATTCCTGTAACCGGATCATTTTTTGTGGGAAGAGATGTCAGGTGGATAGTATTGTACACCACATAGTTTGTCTTCTTCGGGAGTGGGGTTTTCATTAGTATTGTTCTCTTCTTTTGTCGCTCTCCAGTTCCACTTGTACATAATGTTTCCTTTCATTGATATATATACATGAATGACAACCAAACTGGTAGTCATCCTTTCCCCTCTCGGAAAAAAGTGTGACCTTTTTTAAATAAAATTGGATGAATGCAAAAGGCATCCATCCTTTATCCTCTCAAAAAACAAACAAAAATGATTTTACAATAGTTTTAGTTATATATGTTTTTTTCCGAGGATAGTTATTTCTGTTTTGAAAATATATTATCACTAAGTAATAATACTATAATTACTTTTATATAACTAATTTCTTTTTTATTTGATTATTTAAAAAAGGAGTAAAGCAACTATGTTCCTGCTTGAAGCAGGAACTTTTTTTTGAAATGGAAAAGGATGACTAGGATATGCTAGTCATCCGTATATATATGATCAGGAAATGTACATGTGTGCTCACAAAAAGTGTGAGGGACCAGAAAAAACAAAAGGAAAAAGGGGTGAAATATCATAAGATTCACAACAGCTATCCACCCTCCCACTCTCTCACCAAAAAGTCAATTGATGTACAATATTTTCTACGTAGCAATGCTTGCCCTCAAAAAGTGTACGGTTGCATTGGAGCTATATGTAGCCGACCCCACCTAGTGGGATAAGGCTTTGTTGTTGTTGCATTGGAGCTATATGGCCCACATGACCACAAATGCCGTGATCCACAGTCGTCTCCATCCATGGTCTCTCGACTGGCGGGTAGCACATAAAGACCTCCAAAGTGTATCCATATCCAAGGCGTCGATGGTAATCCGCTGCATCCGCCACCACACCTCTGAAACAATAGGGCAGCCGCAAAAAGGGTGGCCAATGTCCTCGGGTGATGATCCGCATAGCACATGCTGTGTCCACAGTAGGTGCCCATCTCGATCTATACACCCGTGTGAGAAACCTGTCACGCCTCACAAACCAAGCGAAAATCTTGACCTTGAGAGGCAACCGTAACTTCCAGATGAACAGACAATCTTCTGTGAACTCTGCCGATGCTACACCCCACTAGCAATAAATGCAAGTAGATCCTTTTTTTTTAGAAGGAAAAGGATGACCACCAGTTTGGTTGTCAAATGCAAGTAGATCCTCCGTGCCGAAAAGTGACGACAGGACCACACCCAACCATCCGCCTTGGACTAGTCTGGTCAAAATCCACCAATCCGCCCCAGTAGAGCGAAAAACTCCGTGAACCGCTGATCTAAGAGGCCCGTGCGGAAAAGTGGGGTCCATGAGTCTCCTGCCCAAACATCAGAAACTGACGCCCCCGGGTCTGCAGACAGTGCTGCCAGTCTAGGAAAGCTTCCACTCTCTGATCAACGTGTTTCTGAGCTATTAGCACTTCACCAAAGGCTTGCCCCATTCCGTGGTCGGGTATGGACATCGGATTCTTTGTCAGAGCGCAGCCTCTACATTCACTTTCTCCTGACTATCACTGATTCAGAGGACCTCAGAGCTGATTGCAGGCTTCTTTGGCACTATCGGGCGCCGCTGAAAGTTAAGATCTTTGCTTGGCTTCTACGGCGCAAGCGGATCCTCACCCAAGTTTACAAATGGGCACCCCACGCATATATCTCTTGCATTCTCTGTGGGGACAAGGATGAGGATGTCACACATCTATTCTTCAAATGCCGAGTGCCCCGAGAGGTTTGGTCCCGGACGAGCATTACGGGCGTTGTTCCTCTAACAGCTATGGATTTTTGGCAAGCTTTGAGGGGATTTTGCAGACAGAGACAGAGCGAGAGTTCCACTAGCGAGATTTTTGGCCGGTGCCTGGGCCATATGGCTTCAGCGCAACCGGATCATTTTTTGTGGGAAGAGATGTCAGGTGGATAGTATTGTACACCACATAGTTTGTCTTCTTCGGGAGTGGGGTTTTCATTAGTATTGTTCTCTTCCTTTTGTCGCTCTCTACTGGAAAGCGTTCCATTTGTACATGATGTTTCCTTTCATTGATATATATACAAGGATGACAACCAAACTGGTAGTCATCCTTTCCCCTCTCGGAAAAAAGTGTTTTTGTGGTCCAATCATGCCTCCAGAAAAAGTAAGCCACCTCAAAGACAAGGGAGGTGGAAAGTAGAAGTCATATCAAAGGAAACAACAACCGCCGGGGGGCGGCGACGCGGCGAGAGCCATTCAATAGCTGGCGACGTTCAAGAGCAATCATTGCTTAATACTATCGAAGACATCCAGACGACAGCCATTCAATAGCTGGCGATGGTCGCCCACGGAGCTTCCCCGACTCACTAATGATCATATTTTGTCGTAAACCATTTCGAACAGAGGAGGTCACCATTTCGTAAATCATTTCTTAATTCCCTCTCTCTCCCCCTCATATTATGCTTACGATTTGAATTGCTTTGATTTAAAAGGATTAACAAATCGATTTTAAACTTCCACGACGATTCTTGTGAAATCGATATTTTTGTTTTAACACCAATTCACCCCTCCCCCCCCCTGGTGCCCTTTGGGATCCTACAATATACATACGGATGACTACTGCAACTTGGTAGCTTCCTTTTTCCCTCAAACAAAGGTCTCCACAAGAATAAAAGGATGACTACGGTCTGCGTTTAGAAATGAACCGTGATTCCTCCCAAGTTCTTCGTGAACAGTTGAATTGGTTTGGATGGTGTGAAACGTAATGATGAGGAACCATGGAGCTGATGTGATAGGAACTAGATGTGATGGATTAATTTTAGTGAGTGTTTGAATAAAAAATAGGTATTGTAAATATAAAATATAATTATTCTAATTAATATAAAAGAAAGTGTAAATTAACAACTTTTATGAAAAATAATTTGTTAAAAATATATATTATTTAAATATAAAAAATTATTTTTAATCAATTATATTTAATGAAATAATAAGTAATAAATAATAGTATAATATTATAAATATTTTATATTTAACAAATAGTTTATTTTATAAGAGAAATATGAGAGAGAGAAAATAAGAAAAGAAAAGAAAAACAAAAACACGTCAGCCAAAAAAAAGAGGGAATCTATGCTATAGTGCTCTTTCCAACAAAAAAGTGCCTTGGAACTAGGGTCGCGTAACCTGGTTCCAGCAGCATAGTTCAACCCAGACCGCCCCATAGTGTTTGGAGAACTAGCTGGAACCATAGGCCTGGTGCGAGAACAAGTCTTTATAAATATCTTGCCTTTGTTCCCACACCAAACAGCCCCTTAGGCTGCGTTTGCAAATGAAATCGTAGTTCCTCTCAAGTTCTTTGTGAATAGTTGAATTGATAGATTAATTCGAGATGTGCTTGGATGGAGTGGAACGTAATGATGAGGAAACAAGGAGTTGATGTCACAGAAAAAAGTAGATGTGATGGATTAATTTTTAGTGAGTGTTTGAAATAAAAATAGTTATTATAATTATAAAATATAAATTTATTAATTAATAAAAATAAAAGTATAAACTAAAATTTTTTATGGAAATTTTTTGTTAAAAATATATTATTTAAATATAAAAATTCATTTTTAAAAAACAAATATATTTAGTTAAATATTATTTTTTAATAAAAATGATAAGTAATAAATAATATTATATTAATCCTTTACTATAAATATTTTGTATTTAAAGAATAAATTATTTCAAGAGAAATGTGTGAGAGAGAAAATAAGAAAAGGAAAAAATGAAAAATGAAATTAGAAAAATAAATAAATGTGTCACGTCAGCAAAAAAAAAAAAAGAGGAACCCTGTTACAGTGCTCTGGTTCCACCATTTTGGTGGAACATGACATTGATTCCAGGGCATTAAATGCGACTTGGTTCCACCTCAGACCCCTGTTTGGGGATCTACCAGCCTCTGGTTCCACCCCAACCAAACAGGGCCTTAGAGTAAAATAAAGATGACAGAGAAAAGTGCATCATGAGAACCCACCTTAAGATGCTTGTACAGAAGCTCCATATGGGGACCAAAGTTACCGTTAAATGTTTGTGGATCGCCTAGACATAAGAGAAGAGTCACCAATGGAAAGACAACCTGTGGGAAGAATATATTAGTATGAAACAGAATCTGTTTTTCTTTTTTTTCTTTTTTTTTTTTGAGGAATACAGAATCTGATAGTAGAAAATATAACTACTTCATTTATACATTCATCAGTAAGTACCATTATGTGTTTGCTCTGTTTGTCCATCCAATGCATCAGCTGCACTCTTATGCGACTTACAACTTCATACCACAAAGCCAATGCAGATTCCACCACTCCTCCAGGAGGCCAATGGCCTTTACCACCCTCAGTTACTGGCGCTAAGATGCCTGAAAGCATGTTGCATAAGGCATGATAGAACTCACTCTTTCTCTTATGTGGTGGTATACGGTTAAGGGGGTTTGCTTTTGCTACAAAGGATGCTGATGCATTTAGTCCACCCTCTGACCTTACCTGACAAAGATCAAGCACCAAATATGTTGTGAACCAATCCAATTAAAATACTCCAATATGATAGTGATTCCTGGCAAAATATTTATTATGCACAAGAGAACTAGTATTTGTTGAAAGAAATAACAAAATTCACATTTGAGCTTTCTCATTTATGTCAACTGTGACCCTTTAAATGGAAAAAAATGTTCACACCCCAAAAAGGTGCAATTCATGGTAAAATAAAGTGTTACTTCTTAGTTCTTAAAGCGTTGTCAGATTGCATGTAGATAGACATTACACTTCAAAGCATGTGTACAGAAAAAATTCAAACACCATCCATAAGTAAAACTTCAAACCTTACTAACAATGAGGAAACATTTGATTTGCTATATTATGCATAAACTAACAAATTTTCTAATGAATGACGCATATTTTTCTTTGAGAGCTGAATGAAGCATATTTTATTGGCTATTTCCAACTTCCTCTGATATTATCCCTTGTGAAATCAAATTGCAAGCTGCATAGTTCTTCTCTTGTATTATATATCATACACCTTTTTAGGTTTTCAATACATTTTTGTAACCTGGTATTGCTCCTCGTATACCTGTATATTCCACAGTTCGGTTATATCCATGCATATGGATGGTTAGGTTTTTGCTAATCATCTTTTTACCCTTCCGAAAAATACAGTTTTTCTATTTACTTGGGGCAATTGAAGACAGAGGTACCATGTCAAGCTGTCGTAAATTACAAATCTTCCGCCAGATACATGCAGTCACATTCAAACAAAGGAATATTAATAATGGCATGCAACACAAACTCAAAAGCTCAAGCATCAAACTAAGCAAAAGCTAACTTGAGACAAGTAACCATATCAATGACGAAAAGACATACTCCTAGTTTGAGATAGCGCATCCCATTAATGATGCTGAGTGTCTCACTCCTGGCAACACTACTATCTGTACGTCGAGCATTTAGCTCCATGAAAAAGCGTTCTGTAACAGAACTGAACCTGCATTAATACATCATATATTATTAGCCTTCCATGCATCTAAGATTCTCAGTCAAATGTGAAATAAAGTAATAGGTATAGGGGGATAACCTTTACAATCAAAGATTGACATTGTAAACATCATTTCATTATGCAGTTGGAATATTTAGTGGTATGAACAATGCTATGTTGAAAATATAATATTGGGAGCGAAAGCTGTATTGAGGGTGTGGGTGACTACATGACTTGGAGATTATAATAGTTTGATGCGACTTTAACATGCTTGAATACAATTGGATGACTGCACATGGCCCTCAACCTTTACAATTTCAAAAGAAAATCTTAGATATACAAACAAAACAATTTTATAGCATGAAGTTAATTAAATGCATACCTAATCCGTGATAAAGCTCCTAAGAGCTGCGCGACAAGGTCCAATAGCAGTCCCCGAAGATCTACCAATGAAGGATAATCAACTTGGCTAACAACCCTAAAAACACCAGCAAACCAATAACCAGGGAGAACTGACTTCATGAACGAAGGCAAACTATCTTCAATCAGAGCAGATCACTCTTCACCTTTTCACATCATCAACAACTACTTCTGGAGCAACTATCAGGAAAACGCAAGAGGATGGCATGGGTGTATGAGCATGATACAAATTGATTTTATCATTGGGAAAACCTTATTAAGATCGTTTAGTTTGAGCTGGTGTGCATATGCAACATGAACCATATATCAATCGGAAACTGGCTAAATGGATGGGCTTGAGCCCTTCATTACCAGAAAACCTATAAAAGAACTAATCATTGGACCATATACAAGAGCCTCACCTGTCTGCATTTATTAGCCAATCAAATACGAAATTCTCTAAACCAGACCAAAGCTTTTCTGGAATGACAAATGAATATTAAATCAGAGATCCAGAAAATATCTCATTTGTGAATAAAGACAAGATGTTCAAGCAGTAACCTGAAATTCCTTCCTGAGGGCAACACTCCACAAAACGGATACATGCGGAGCAAAATATACACTCCACTGCCAGCTGGGAATTACAAAGAGAATGTCAACTGTAAATTCAGATAGATGCAAGAATTTTTTGAGAAACAGATGCAAGAGATTCAATTAAGTGGAAAATTTCATTCACATATCAACATAGATATCTCTTCTCAAAAAGGAAAATCAACATAGATATCTCATTGTGTCATTTCAATAAAGGATTTAGTGAACATGTACATTCTCCTGCGATGATAACAAAAGAACTCGTGGATTTTTTTTTTAGAGAGAAAGAGAAAAAAATTCACAGAATTAGACCCTTCTTTCTTTTTTTCCTTTTTTGAGGCAAGAATTAGACCCTTCTCCAATAATAGAGCCACATACGGCTCTTATGCATTATTTGTGACTGAGAATTCAATATGGTTACATTTAGGACACCTATATTACTAAGCCCTTTATTTCTTTTACATCTCTGATATGGAACATCAGATAACTTAAAAGATGCAACATAATTTTTGCGCAAAAGATTAATCCTTGGGTTTTACAATACGAGGTACAGAAAAAAAGGATATATAAAGCTGGTAAAATATCAATTCTATCCTTTAGATGCACATATGTAGAACATTAATAAGTACAGCAAAGAAGACTAAACATCTGGCACAGCACCAGGATCTAACGAGAATAAAGAAGACAAAGGATACGAGGATAGACCGAAGTACTATCCAAGATGACACCGAATAGAATTCTGGTGTTTGGAAACTAACAAATCCACGCTATAAACAAATGTAAATTTCTGAAGCAAAGATGAGATGGTCTTTTCTCTATTAATTGGCCTCTTTTTATTGACTATTAGCGGTCTCTAATTTAGGAAATAAAAAAAGGAAACAAGAATTAAGGAAACAGAAAATATTGAAAATAACTAATGAGCCAACAAAACAGCCATCTGATTAATTCCAGCTTGTTAGTGTCATTATTATGATATGATTTCCTACTAATCAACATCAACCAATATTTGATCACTAGTATGATATGATTCCTGTTAATCAGCAACAACCAAGGTTCTGTCAGGATCTCCTCATTATTATGATATGATGTGATTTCCTACTAATCAATAACAATCAAATTGTGCCAGGATCCGTGGCATCAATGTCCTAGTTTTGTCCCAGTTTTGTTAAAAAGAAAATAACATTTGGAGATATGGAGCTGTACCAACTTTCCTATCCATTGAAAATCATCACAACAGGTGGGCCTATTTAGATGGAGATCAAGAAGCCTGAATTACTGGGAACTCTAACATTTTCACATACCACAGAGGTTATCTTTAACCAAAGACTTTGGAACACATATTTTCTATCTAGTCATTATTTCAGTAATGTTATCTATATATACATCGAAGAAAAGCATAACACCAAATAAAAAAAAAATTTGCTACAGTAGATTCCCAGCGTATAATAAACATCTTTATCGAGGTTGATGACCAAAGGGTGTGCATGGCATCAATGTCAAATATACAATCGACACAGAAAATGGGATAAATATTTTTTTAAACCACTACAAAAAAATTTTGAGAAGTAAACCACTACAAATTGGCGAACTTTAAGTCATAATTCAGGAATTTTTCCACAAAAACATTAGAAAGACAGCTAACAAAAATTGTTGAAAGAGTAGTTTGATCATTGTTTCAAGATAAGTCAACTATCTTATTGTACGCATGCGACCTATAATGCTACAAATAACAAGATCCAGCTTTATGTTCAAATTACAACATGCAAGATATGATATAAAAAAAATACATTCAATATTATCTTAATAAAAAATCAACCTTCTTCTGGTAAGTAGAAGCATCGTTTGCACCCTTTGGAGATTCGCTGACATAAATCAATAAGTTGAGTTAGTGAAAAAAATTCAGTGGGTCAGATTAGATTCACATTACAAAATCTACAAATAACACAAAGCATAAAGCACAAAGTTTGCCTTGTGTCTAAAAGCTAGGTCCTCATCTATGATAGGGTTGCACAAGATCAATCGAGAAAGAGTAAGGAACCTCTTAGTGCATACTTATATAAGAAATTTCAATGAACACTTTGAATTGAAACACAAAACCACCAAATATAATGACAGCATAGAGATTTTTTGAAAAGAATAAACGCATAGAGTTCCCACTCAAAAAACGGCATAGAGTTAACAAGGTTTAAGCAATCTAATTTTCCCTTCCTTGCTACAAAATTTGGTTTTGTTGGCTATTATCTTGATTTTCCATGCACATTTGTGAAGTTCACTGTTGTATGGTATTAATTTTTTTTAGAAGCATTTTTAATGGTATTAATAAAAATTGGATGATTATCAGAACTATATCATCCTTCTCTTCGTCAAAGAAAAGATGGAAAGCCTCCCACATTCTCGTCACCATAGCTCCAACCCATTAGCACCACCTCCATCTCCAGAAAATCCAGTCCAGTGGTGCCACCTTCCCCCTCTATCCAATGTAGGCAACTCCTCCCCTCCATTTCCACCACAATGTGTCCTCAACTCCTAATGTAGCATAGAGTCCTGTTAGTTTCAAATCTTAGTAATTAAGATTATTCACTTCTATCAAATTCGGGGTTCGGGGCTCCCTTCTCTTTTTTATGCGATGAGTCGCTACTGTGAGACACTTTGGCTGGTGCCTTCCACAGACGATTGGCCTATCTGCAAACCTGGCAATCAGTCTCCGCATCCTGGACGCCATCCAACAGATCAAGATAAAGTTCTGGACCCCAAAGCGATTCTTGTCGGGATGTTCGGAGATTTCTTGGGCCTCAGCATCAACTATCTCTTCTTCTCAAAAAAAAGCATCAACTATGCCAAGTGCAGCTTTATTGGCTTCAATCTGCCCATGGGGTACCTTCCGGGACTGTGATGGGGTGCTGCCTGCCGCTGACTGACAGATGTGTTGCTTCAAGGGACTGGGCACCGGTGATCAAAAGGGTGGAGCAGCAATTGACGGGATGGAGCTAGGTTGCTATCCCTGGGCGGCTGGCTCATTTTGCTTCATCATGTCATCTCAGCTTTGCCTATCTATTTCATGACGGTTCTGAGAATTCCGCGACAGGTCGAGTGCTCCATCGATTTGCTGAGAATGCGCTTCGTCTAGCAGACCAGTTCAAGTGGACAACGTAACTCGCATCTTGTGTCCTCTGAAATTGTTTGTCGACCTACTGTGGAGGGCGGTCTTGGCGTTCTCAACCTTTGACGATGAATACTGCCCTTCTCACAAAATGGGTAGTGCGTATTATGGGAAGCGTGATATGTGGTCCTCTGTTTTTTATGCATGCTATGGTCACAACCTGAACTGGACTCGAGAATGATGGTGGTAAATGGGGCTTCCTCTTTTTTGGCGGGGGGTTGCGGAAATCATGCCTCAGGTTCGACAGTTTTTCCTGCCTACCCTAGGCAGGGGATCCGGGATCCTTTTTTGGCAGGACAGCTGGTCGAGCCTGAACCCCCTTGCATTGGATTTTCCTCGACTGTTTCAACTGGCAGCTGATAGAAAAGTGAAGGTGGCGGACTGTTGGTCTATCCCTGAAATAATTGTGGTGATACGTGGTTTCCGACCTTTTCTACACATCTCTCTGATCAAAGGTTTGAAGAGTTGGTTCTATTACTGGGGCAGATTGCTCACCTGTTCCCTACCACTGCTATGGAGGATGGCTGGATGTGGAGATCGGGTACTTTCAGTGTTTGTGAGGTTTACTCCCTGCTTGACGAGGGGCATGGCAACCAAAGTAATGAGTTCCTGCTGACTTGTAGACTGATCTGGAGATCAAGGACCCCCCTCAAGGTGCCAGTTTTCTCTTGGCTGATGCATCAAAAAAGAATCCTGACCAAGGTTTACAGATCACGCTAGGCCGATGGCATTGACACTTGCTGTGCCTTGTGTGGAGATGCGGAAGAGGATACTGCCCACTTGTTTTTTGGGTGCTCGGTGGCCCGCCAGGTCTGGGCAGAGGCAAGTATTAGATGGATTGATTCTTCTCCGGAGACATCCTTTTGGCGGTCTTTCTGCAATGGTTGCAGAAACCTTCACCAACGTGTGTACATTTGCTGGCGTCAGAGGGCTCATCCCTTGGCTTACATTTGGGCCATCTGGCTGCAAAGGAATGACGCCATTTTCCGGAATGGCCGTGTTTATGCTGAGAATGTTGGATTCCATGCTAAGGCAATTTATTTTGGAGTGGAAAAAGTATTTGTAGTGCGGTAAAAGTTGTAATCTGGTGGAGATGCCTACCCTTTTTGCATTTATTTCCTAATTTGCTGTAACTCTTTTTTACACCAATGAAACTCCAGGATGACTACCTCCTTGGTAGTCATCCTTTCTTGTTTCTCAGAAAAAAAAAATATATTTAGGTCCACCCTCTCGTATCAGCGTATTGACGAGGTCTCGTTACTGCATGACAAGATGTCATGGTACCGAATTGACAAGTCCAGGGCCTATCTAGGGGTGTATCTCTGTCTAGCACTTTCGGAACCAAACTGTTGACACATCTAGCAGCTCCAGGGGTCCATCAAAGTCAAGATTTTTTCTTGATTCCTGAGGCACCAGACTATGCAAAGCAAGATGGGCGTTCAGAAGCTGCAGATGACATCTCCCATCTATTTTTTGAGTGCCTTATCGAGGCAAATCATGAGTCTGACACAAGGCATAGGTGTTGTTTGCTTAGATCATATGCCCTTTGGAAATCGTTTGGGCATGTTGTGCACATGATGCATAGGTATGGAGACAAGCACTATTGGTGCACCTTGCAGTCACCTGGACCATCCAACTACAGCATAACTACACTATTTTTGAGAGAAATAAAATGCTGTAAACCCCATGTCTCTTTTTTATTAGATAATGTGTGTTAGAAAACATCCCAATTAGGGTTGCCATTTTTTCGTACTTCTTTTGCCTATACACACTTGTACATTTCCTTCTTTCCACAAGTTTAAATCTTCAATACAAAAACCTTCCCATTATTTGGTTTTATTGCGACTATGAATTTATGTTGATTACACAGCCTTTTGCAGCATCTCAGCATAATATCATCGGATCGTATATATTTTTATCAGTTAATATACTTATATTTTGAAATAAAAATCTGGTAGAATTGGTCTTCCATGTTTGACCCCACAATTTTGTGGTTTTTTGGTGCTTCCAAGTTTTTTTTGAGAGGGTTGGTGCCAGGATCTACAAGGCGAGATCATGTCGGGATCGATCTGACATGAGTTGTTATATGTAGGGCATGTTTTTTGGAAACAAATATTGATGGACCTCTCAAATCAATCGCACGTGGAATATCTGGGATGGCATTTCGGGTTGATTCACAAATAATGACAGATTTGTGGGTGAGTTACAGAGGCTAGGCAGTGAAAGTCCACATGGATATGTTTATATATATATATATATATATATATATATATATATATATATTGAGGGGAAAAAGGATGATTATCCAAAACCTTTATTGAATATCAGATAACAGTTCAAAGATTACAATAGCTATGTTTTATGTTTTAGAGGGTTGCACCACTAGCTATGTTTTGAACCATATGGACCCAATTGCACATCATGCAACTTGACTGTATAGGTAACAAGGAGATTTTTTGTGAGTTCTATGCCTCAAGAAGGATTCAGGTTGATAGTTCAATCAACAATTCAAAACTCAACACCTCCGAAAACTCAACACCTCCGAAGTGGCTTGGAACTTGTACTTAATAGTGCATTTTTTTTGTCATTACACAGGAACATGATAGTAATTTCAAAGTTTAATGGATAAATTAAGTTTCCAATTTATCAATAGATGGATTTACTGCACATGTGAGGTTTCCATTCTTCAAGCCAGTCATCTACTGGCTAAAATAGTGAAGTCAAAAAAAGAAAATGTTTCACACTAACAATGAGAAATATCCATCTAACAGAAGTTAATGTCAATAGAGAAGCTACAATCATAATTATAGCTAACAAAACAAATTATCTGGGCAAAATCTTTATAGGCTAACATGAGATAGTAAAGATGCAGTATCTCTACATACTTTTCTCTCCAACGAAGAAGAGCTTCCAGAAGAGGCACAGGTGTATGTCGAGCAACCATAGCTAACGAATCTAATACTTGCTCATAAGATGGATCAGATGGTCGAAGGTATTGTCCATCCTGGATAACAAACATTTTCTCGTTCAGTTATGACAAAAAAAAAGTGAAAAAAAAATTGCAAACTCTCAATCATAGTAAAGTCTCAATGTTATTTGGAGCATTTATGTTTACGCATCATCTGTGTTTCCCAGGAAAAGCCTAAGAATTGGAATTTCGTATCTGTTCTTTTTGTTCTTACTTGTCGTACGGGTACCTACCATCTTGGAGACTGTAAAACCTTGGCAAGTGGGCTCAAACCCACATTATCTCACCTTCTTCGTTTGATTTCTCTCTTATCTCAAACCCCAGACTGCGACCGGATGTGTGAACTTATATCCTACCGGTTCAATGGAGTTCTTGGCAATTGCGGCGGAAAAAAAAAAAGACATTGAGCAGGAAAGCATGAAAGAAGAAGAAAAAGGGAAAACGAGCAAGAACTTCAGTGGTCAAACAATTTGTGTGAAGAACCAAAATTAGGGCTAAAGGCATTACTCGCAATCCTACTTGAGAGCAAGGAATGTTCGAATTGGATCGCATCAGGAAGAGAAATGAAATTTCGACAAAAAGTTCCGACGGGATCGACTATGCACGCAAACCTGAGCCTGTGCCGTCTCGATGCGCCGGCGGGCGAGAGGGAGGAAGCGGTGGAGGAGCGCCTCCACGATGAGCTTCGCGGCGCTTCCGGCGTTCATCTTCGATAATCGATCGGTGAGCCCGGCGGAGGAGAGGGCTTTGCCGACGCCCGGCACGGGGGTTGCGGGAGCTGGCGGAGCGAGAAGAGGCCTTCAGGACATTTTATATATTTCATATATGACGACGAAGCGGAGCTTACGAGGAGGGGGAGGGGGAGGGGGAGGGGGAGGGTCTCGGATCCCAGTCCGAGTAGTTTGCATTTGCATTCATGGTGGAATTAGTTCAAAAAATATTGTATAATATTTTTATGGCATATTTTTTCTATCAATATTTTAAAAAAAAAAGTAAAAATCCGTTTTCGTATATGTGAGCTCTTGGTTCCTCCTATACATTTTTTTTATGGAATAATAATAAGCTTTTTTTCCCCTTAATATGCTATCCCTCTTTCTATTTACAAATTGAGTAAATATTTACAATAATAATATTTACTCAATTTGTAGATGCCATCCATCACATTTGAATGTTGATTCTTGATACCCCACACTTTGCAGTTTACACAAAAAGATTACTTTACTTGTTAACAGAAAGATTACTTTCATTTTATGCATAAATTGTCCTTGTTTAGGAGTTTTGGACGTAGATAAGAAATAAAAGAGTGGTTGAAGAAAATCTAGTTGCAGATCTTGATCGGGTCCAAAGTCTAAATAAACTTGGAATCTCGACCGTCATCTCACGCGCGCATTATGTCATGCCTCCTTGACTTTGGGCAGCGCCTCCGGCAAGTGTCAGTCAACACAGCATGCATGCAGCTATCATAATATATATATATACATATAGTTATTTGGCTTTGAGAAATTATCACGGCGGAGAAGTTAGCCCACATGACATCACACGATATTATTATTATTATTATTATTATTATTATTATTATTATTATTATTATTATTATTAAATAGATTTTTTTCAATGTTCGTACATATCCATGTGTTAAAAGCTATCAACAACTATCTCTCAGTTGTCTATTCTCATCTTTTTGTCCACGTTCAAACATCTCTCCTTCATCCTCTAGAACGTCCCACATCAAGGAAACAGCGAGGGAGAGAAAGTGGAGTCAAAAGCCAATAGATACAAGGGAGATGAGAGGTGAGTTTAAATAAAGTTTGAAGGCCGAAAACCAAGAATCACCCCCCTTTGAATAATTTTTCAGGTACTGTGTTGTTTCACATCCTTTAAGTTTGCGAAGGAAAAACAATCAGTGTTCATATTTTAAATATATATATATGATGTTACATTTTAAAAAAAAATTCTTCTCTCAAAAAGTGTCCATTACGCAAGATCGTCCAAAATTAGCAAGATAATCGGATTTACCTCATGATAGCACTGTCTAATTTTTCAATAATAAAAAAACTAAGGTTAGGTACAATATCAGCAATATAATATTTTATGTGCCAACGGCCGCTGCCCTTGCGCAAGATGATGTGAGCCAAAATTTGAGAATCTCTCTCAATATGCACAAACCATGACAATTCCTTCCAAAGGCTCAAGCCTCTCCGGCTCCAAGATAGAAGAAGAATCTCTCCTAAGTGCCCCTGAAATCAAGAAGCAACCATTAGAAGATCTAAATAGAATTTCTGCTCCCCCACCTCAATGGCTATGATATACGAGCCATCCGAATTAACTTTTTCGAGGGTAAGAAGGGGGCTCTCACTTAACCCGAATAGGGTCATGGGGGTATGAGGTTCAGGCATGTGCCGTGCTACATAATCATTATACCCTACAAGAGCATTCTCCCAGACAATTGAAAAGAAAAGAAATAGATTCATCACCGGCCACTACATTCAGTGATCCCATCTTATTCTCAAACATGGTGGCTCAGTTGATCGGCACTCCTATAAGCTCATCTTGCATACAAATTATGGGGGTACCAATGGAATATAACATAATATCATTGTGCATCTTTCATAAACCCATAAGTAGAAAGCAAGGAGAGATAGTAATTTTAATTTTTAGTTATTCAATAGGTGTTGTCCCTCAAGGAGCTAGTCACCTACGGACTAGGAATCAAATTGCGCAAAGGAAAAATTAAGCTGTTGCTGGAAAGTTAACCACAAATGGGTGGCAATAGGACAAGTGAAGAAAAGATGAGAGATGGTTTCAACTTGAACACCATAGAGTTTACATAAAGGAGTCAGAGAAATATAAAATCTAGAGATAACATTCAAGATAGGTGATGTGAATTTGTGTGGAGTGTGATTAACGTGCTGATTTATTGGTCGAAGGCAAAATGCAAAAGACTAAGGTCTAGGCGTAGACTTTGTACAACTAGAATTTGAACAAAGTTTAGGCATAGATTATGCACAAATGAAAATTAAATAAGGTCTAGGCGTAGACTATGCAATATGCAGATTGAAAATAAAAATTGCACAGAATTGAAAATGCAACTAAATGATATATGGTCTAAACTTCTCATTTCACTAAAGTGCAAGTGCATAGATCAGAATAGTAGGCCCGAATGTCGTATCTACAGTGATTTGAAACTTAAAATTCACTAACTAGCCTAAATTAATCATAAACTAAGTTAGCTCTTTTTATGTTTTTAAGTGACTGATATAGAATGATAACTAACAGATATTGAAATATTCTCTTAAGAATGGGGTTCATCTAATATTCTATTAGGTAATGGATTAAAATAACTTAGCAATATAAATCATGCCAGATTCAATCTATAAAACTACTCTCACAGTATATTAAAGTAGGACTAAATATCATACTTCCATATGGGTGTTAGTCATATTGATTTAAAAAGGTTTACAACTGATATCAGAATATCATAAACCTTCAGCTCACTGCATAGACGCAATCAAATTCACAAACTAATGCTAATACTCTTGATTTATTTCTAAACATCAAGGGAATTTAGAATCAACATCTCCATTGTGATTTTAATATGAAATTCACATTAACAAAAGCTAAATGGATGTATCAAAACTCAGCACAGATAGATTGGAACCAAGATTAATATCAATGTTCTTAATTAACTCATTTCTAAGTAAGAAAAAAAATCTGAAATCAACTTTTCAGTTGCCATTACAAAATAAAATTCACATCAATAAGAATAGATTCCAAAACATTCAGAACTATATTAACATCAGTGATAGAGTCAATATTATTCATCACCCATTCATAACAAAAATTAGACTACTACCCAATCCTAATATAGCTAAGATTTAGCCTGATGGTGAAATCAATACAAAATTAATGAGGAGCAGAATAAAAAACATTCTGAAATACAAAAATAGCATAATCATCTTGAAATCTCTTTTTGGCTCCTTCTTCTCCTTCCTTCAGTTCCAAGGTGCAGAATATGGAGAATGGTGGAAGACCTCTTTCTTTTCCTGGAATCTCCCCTTTTATATGGTATTTCAATCCCAATCAAAAGCTTCTATTCCTTCTGATTTATGTCATCTATTTTAGTCCCTCTTCTTTTCAAAAAGATTCATTTCTTGCTTTTGGTAGCTTGCATTATGGTCCCCCTTCTTTTCCAACAAAGATGTGTGTCTTACATACTTGATTTAGTTGTTGGATTAGTAAGAACAAACATCCATTCTTCAAATGAAAACTAAATAAATAAAGACTAAAACAACACATCAAACAGCTCAAATATACAAGTGTAACATAATATTATGCTGGAAAGATAAATGCAAGTATATTAATTATAATCATCAACATATGAATATTTTAGGGCTTATATGCACATGAATTAGAGTAAAAAGAAGTAGAATTATAGTATGATCAGCTAGTGATCAATAGGCAATTTATTGTATGCCAATTTCCAAAGGAATATATGGATCTTAGGGGAAGGGGAATGTTTCATATCAACTTTCGATCCGGCTGTCCAATCTCTAGTGTCGGCAAGGTATGTGGCAAATGAATCTGTAAACACTCATGGCATGAGCAATTCTGTGAGGGTCAGTGGGGTAGAGCCACACATCATCACAAGCAACAATAGGAAGATGAATAGCTAAAATTATGGAAGTTAAATTATCGTCAAATATGTTTTGAATAAGATCCACATTCCAGAATTGATCAACAATTAAATCAACAACCATTAATGAGTCAAAACTTCCAACATCAGAAAATGACATATTAATATAAGTAGGCATGGTTGCAAGAGGTGTACTAAAAAGTCATGGATCATGAAAAGCTTTAGTTGAAGTGTAACATTCTCAAGCTCACATGTAAAATAATTAGCATAATAGAAATTTTAGTAAGCTAATTACTTTTCTTAATATAAATTTAATTGATTATATTGTTTGTAGCGTCATCTAGTTATCCCTAATTTAGGTAATTAAATTAATGGTTAATGGAGTTAGTGGCTCACTTCGATGAGTTTTTCTTAATCAAATACCGATTAAGCATTTGGTTTAGTCACTACAAGAAAATCGCCATTTTCCAACGAGAAATTTTCGACGGATAGAAATCCATCGCAATTTGCGACGGAAATATTTCCGACGGAATTTTCGACGGTTACAACCATCGAAAATTAAAATAATAAATTATGTAATTTATTATATTATTATTTTATTTTTTGACGATTAGGAATGCCGATATTTCCGACGGATATCCATCAGTCACCATTTCTGACGGATTTTTCGATGGTCACATCCGTCGGAAATGAAAATAATAAATTATGTAATTTATTATATTATTATTTTATTTTTTGACGAATAGGAACGTCGATATTTCCGACGGATATCCATTCATCGTAATTTCCAATGAAATTTCTGACGGTTGCAATCGTCGGAAATAAAAAATAATAAATTATGTAATTTATTATATTATTATTTTATTTTTCGACGCTATCCATCCATCGTAAATTTCGACAGAATTTTCGACGTTACAACCATAAAAAATAAAAATAATAAATTATTTTATTTGTTATATTATTATTTTATTTTTTTGATGATTAGGAACGTTGATATTTTCAACGGTCTTAACCGTCGGTAAATGTATAATAATATAATATGAGGAGTATTTTATTAATATAATTAGCGACAGTCCAAACCGTCGCAATCTGACGGTTCCAACCGTCGGTAATAATTAACGACAGTTCGAACAGTCGGTAAAAATAAAAAATAAATATTATATAAGTATTTTATTTTTATAATTAAATAATATTCGACGGCTTCGACCGTCAGTAACTTTGAAAATAATATAGTATAAGTAAAAATAATAATATAACATATTACCGACGGTTCGGACCGTTGGTAAACTAAAAAATAAACATTATATATATGTAAGTAATATTTTATTATTATAATTAAATACATTTCGACGGTTTCGATCGTCAATAATTTTAAAAATAATTAAATATTACATTAATATATATATTTACTAATTTTTCGACGGTCATGGTCGTCGGTAATTAAAAATACTCTTCCCCGCTCTTTTTTCGTTTTTTCGCATCCCAACTTTGTACCCTATATATATGCATTTTCCCAACTTTTGTTTTCCCACTCTCCATTCTCCACTTCTTTCCCTCTCTCCTCTCTCTCTCCATATCTTGTTTTGCCGGCCCGATCCGCCGGCGACCCTCTCGCTATCGGACGACGACCCACCTGCGACCTATCCCCTCTCTCTCTCTCCAGCCAGAATCTGGCTGCGGGGGCCAGATCGGCCGATCCGACCGCGGGGTCCAGATCGGCCGATCCGACCGCGGGGTCCAGATCGGTCGATCCGGCCGAATTTAGCCACGGAGGTCAGACCGGTCGCCTGGCGGCCGGATTTGGTCGCTTGGCGGTCGTATTTGGTTGCCTGGCAGTCGGATCTGGTCGCCCGCGGTCGATTCTGGCCGCGGGGGCCAGATCGGCTGCTGGTGGCCCGAATCTGGCCGCCCGCGACCGAATCTGGCCGCGGAGGCCAGACCAGTCGCTTGACGGCCGGATCTGGTCGCTTGGCGGTCGGATCTGGTAGCCTGGCAGCCAGATCTGGTCGCCCGCGGCCCGTATCTGGTCGCCTACGGTCCGGATTTGGCCGCGGTCGGATCGGCCCAATTCGGCCGCTAATTTTTTCATTTTAAAAATTTCTTTACGACGGTTGCGACCGTCGAAAGATCGACGTTTGCAACGACCGCCGAAAGTTTCGACGGGTTGCGATGGCCGTCGAAAATTTTCGACGGTTGGAACCGCCGAAATTTTCGAACGGTCAGAATCGTCGAAAACTTTCTGACGATTGGAACCGCCGGGACTTTTCGGACGGTTAGAACCGTCGGCCGGGTCTTTTCGGACAGTTAGAACTGTCGATATTTCCGACGAATTTTTTTTCAACTGTCGCAAATCAATTTGCGACGGCCATTTTTTCGACGGATCGATTTCGTCCGAAAAACCGTCAAAAATTATATTACAAACGATTTTTGGACTGATTACATACTTAAGATCTGCTAAGCCTTATTTTGTCACTCCAGGAACAATTGTTCATGGTCATTATGGAGAAATCCTTTACGAAGGTATCGAAAAGATCAAAAGAGGCACATATGATTTATTTATCACCAAATAGAGATGAATATTATATGGTAGCAACAGGAAATTCTATGGCCTTGAAGCGTTTTTTTTTTGTAGTGAGTGATTCTTGAAATAAATTAGTTAAAGAAAATCATATATCTAATGTAGATGCTAATATTTTAATAATGTGGCACCACCTTTAATTCCTTATGGTACGTGGCCTATTGGAATAGATGTATGGTATGAGTTGGCCACTTCAGATTTTATCTAAGAGCTGCACCGAGTACCACCTGTAGATAAATTACTTGCCACATATTTTTGTCTACTGGCCATCGTAGTAATATAATAAGGATAATAATAGGATAATGACTTTGGTGACCAAGTTACCGTGCTCCAAACTGCCATGTGTCTGTTTCTTATTAATTTCAAAATCTTATGATAATATAATAAGGATAACTATCCTAATAGTTTACCACTTAACTGGCAATCGGATCCAAGGCAATATGCCACTTGGATCAACCGCCTTACCCTGTTACCTAGCCAATCACATGCTGTCCAGCTTCTAGCTATTTTACCCAAACCGAGTCGAGGTTCGACCGGTTTAATCGGGAGTCAACTAGTTGAACCGAATTTTTATATAATAATATTATTTATAATTATTTATGAGTAATTATATATATAAATTATTATATAAATGATTAAACTAATTAAATAATTATTATTTTTACTAAATATTAATTTAAATAGTAGTTTTATTATTACTAGTGATATAATAATTTAAATTTAATGTCAATCTAAATTTATTACTAACATATTATTCCTTGTATATATAACTGTATTTTATTTGATTTGATTAATAATCTATTTCTATTTTAGCAGTTTTCTTTTTATTATTACTAATATAATAATCTAAATTTAATTTTAATCTAAATTTATTACTAATATATCATAAGCGAGGTCACTTAAGGGAGGGCCCACGTGAAACTGTTTTATTGGGCATTATTACCAGATTTTATTATTTTTCCATGTATAATTTTCTTTATCTTATTTGATTAATAATTTGTTACCATTTGAATTCCTTTCCTCAAATCAAATTCTTTCCATGTATAAATTTTTCCTTTCATTTTCTTATTTGAATTTCAATTTTGTTTTCCTTTTTTGTATCCTTTCACGTGCATAACCTTCCAATTTCATTATAAAATCATTTAAACATTCAATTTCCTAATAATTATTTTCTTATTTTAACATTTTTTAACAAAAATAAAAAACCGGGTTGAACCCGATTTACCGGTTCAATCCGATTTTTCCGATTTTTTCTGAGTCAATCCGATTTTTTACCAATTCCGGTTTTATGATTGAATCGGACTGGTTTTGTGTTCGCGATCGGACCGGTTGAACCGGCCGGTCCGAACCAGTTTTCAAAACATTGATTTTACCACTTACCGACATAAGATGTTAGAGAAATTAAAAAGATAATGCAAAATAAAGTGGGGGATACTATTTAAATAATGAATAAAAACTGCAACTATATATGTGAACCTGCCTATTTGAAGCTAGTCGAGCTATAGAAAAAAAAAAAAAGAAAAAAAAGAGAGAATCTTATTGATCTTGTCAGCAAGTTTAGATAAAAATATTTCTATCGTATTGATCAAATTGATGAGAAAATTTTAATATTGGTTACAAACATTAAATCCACTAAAGAAGCATACGTTAAATTTTAGAAGTTGAAGGTTCAGTTGGCCAACAAAATAAGTTATTGTGTTTAAAACTTATTGAAAGTTAGATCACATGATGTCTTGATAATCTTATTTTTAGGGAATAAATAATTATCTTAAAATTTTAAGTGTTCGAAAAGTTATGTAGAAACAAATTAGCATAGATCTTGCTGTCCTCATGGAACTAGTCGAACAGATTAGAAATTGTCCTATAAATCATATTCTTATAATTATACTATTAGATTAATGTGTCTTATACGTAGTATAAATAAGGTTCGAATCCAATTGGAACCACTTCAAAATAAGTTTGAACTAAAAAGATATAAATGTTGCAATCACTACATTTAGAATTTTTAAACATGATCTAGGTGTATGCATCCACCGAATTTTCTGTTAATTATATAAGATCATATAAATCATGAAATTAATCATGTTCACGCTTTTACGAGTCTAGTTTATTTTATATTCAGAATCAAGTTAATTGGAGGTCCGTAGAAAGAGTTATGTTCTCGTCTTTAAGGTGTCAACATTCTGTCCATCGAAATGATTACTTGATCTTATAAATTGTGTATTAAATCTAATATATTATATAATTAATTAATAATTTAAGATCAAAGGGACACTGAAGTTAGGTTTTATTTACAATTAGAATCGCTTGAAAATGTTAAGTATAGTGAAAGTAACAAATTCTTAGCCGAGCCCTACTCAGTCTGTTAAAATGAATTTAGAGCAGAGTATGCTATTAATTGTTAAATTTGTTGCGCTTGGTCTAGAAAGGTATAAATTCTACGAATTCTATAAGTTAAACCCCATTAAGTCCTCTTTTAGATAGAATTGAAAAGTAAGAAAATATGAGTTATGTATTAAGTGATATGAATTATACAATCAAGATTAGTGAGTCTAGCAGAACACAGAAGCAATAGAAAATCTAAGTTGAATACTAAGTTTTCGATGAACCAACCATTAAGAAATAAAGTATTTATTTTTTAATGGACAATTATGTTGAAGTCTTCATTCATATAAAATTAGAATAACGAGGTTGGATTATGTTCAATAAAAGATATGATTTTTATTTCACGAAGTACGCCACTTGGCAGGGTACAAGATGAATTCGTATGATTAACCAATTAATTAAGTTATAGGATTAAAGGCATAAAGGGTATATAGCATTGATCATTGTTGTGTCCATGTAGGACATGTTGGATGCACGCCAAAATATTGATAAGAACATTATAGGAGTGGAAGAGTAATAAGAGAAAGGAAAAACGGAAAAGTCATATAACATCACTCATGTCAAGTAAGTTGGTTTCTCCTACTATATGTATTCACCTCTTTTAAATTTGGTGTGACATCGGCTATTATATGTATTGAATATATTTTGCATATTTTATGAATTGATTTTAATAAATGCAATTATGAAAAATATATCTGAATGATTGTTTGATTGCACATTTGAAAAGCATATGTGATATGATATGAATGGATTATGAGGAGTGTAATCTTATTTGGTTTGAAATGGTATTTTATATTATTCATCTTCTGATATTGAGATATAATTATTATATGATGAATTATGCACCTGCATCTACCTGCATTGCATCGTATGATGATTGGAGCTAAGTGCTACATCACTGATCACGATGGGAGCCACCTCTAGAATTCAATGCATCATTTTGTTCCCCAAAAATGGAACGAGATATGATGGAGCTAAGTGTCGTGCGGACCTAAGTGCTACATCGTGAGGGTGAGAGCCACCTCTAGAATCCGTATGGGCTATCTCTGGAAGCCATCTATTGCTTTCTGTATCGTGATTGGAGCTAAGTGCTACATCGCTGATCACGATGGGAGCCACTTCTAAAATCTAATCCATCACTTTGTTCCCCATAAATGGGATGAGGTAGAATGGAGCTAAGTGCTACATCGCTGATTACGATGGGAGCCACCTCTAGAATTCACCTACCGACCACTGGCCAGTTGGTGATCCGTGCATTCATATGAGAGTGTTGCATTTGCATACATATGTTTGATATGATTTATATGATATTGATTGCATGTTGAGTGTGATGCTTCTGATTAGTATGTATATATCAAATAGATGAAAATATCTATTTTTCTATTATGATTATTTTACGCTTTTTCATGTTACTTCGAATTGATTAGTTGGTAACACATAGGCTATGAGTTATCAACTTACTGATTTATTTTAGCTCATTTTGTTGTTTCCAACATTTTTCAGATAATTTTTGGGAATTATGCAAGTGATATATTTGAAGGATTCGTGGTAAGATGGGAAGATTTGAGTCCCTTGTGTCCTTCTATTAGGATGTCGAGAAATTTGGTTATGTGTAATGGCTATGTAATATTTTATATGTTGTAAAAAAGTAAAATCATTTTATGTAATGTAAAACTTAAGGATTATTGATTTCTTCTGAAGGATCATCATAAATTGTGTAGTTTATTTTATGATATTTCATTCTTATGTATGTTATAAAAAAAGGAAAAAAATTACATCACGTTTTCGCAATCTTTTTCAATTTTATGTGATCATCCGTAATGAGTCTCGAACTCCTAATTAAACTAAAGTTTAAATCGGGGTCGTGACATGAAGAGCCATTACCAATCTGGATATGTAAATCTAGCCATATTTCCTGCAAAGTATTGATAATAGTTTTCCAGCACCAAGAAAATGAATTACCAAAAGAAACATTTGAGGATCAAGGATGAGGCATGCGATATTTGTTTTCACAACATTCACCCAAGGAGCGTCCAACCCATTCAAAAGATTAATAATATGCTTTGCCATCAAAGAGGGCCTAAGCAAACGTAAATTCTTCATGTCAAGACTATCAGCATGCTTTGGTAACTGAACAGTTTCACAATGTATAAGATGGGCACCTGTCCTACCACACTCAGATCCCATAAGAAACTTTTGGACAAACCTTCAATTGATTCGAGAAGGACAACAAAGATGAAATGTTGAGCTAAGTACATGTATAGGCATAGAGCATAACATAGAGCTAATTAAGAAGGGCATAGTTCACAAGTTTCTGTTTCCAGTCCACTACCCTATTTGTGACCATCTCAATAAGGTTGGATTGATACCTGATAGGGATGTACTTATATGAAACATTAAAAGGACAGTTTCCTTCCCTAATTCCCAACTTGTGTAAAATAATTGACTTTCAGTGAGAATTAACTTTGGAGGAAAGTAAATATTCGATTTTAAGTAGTTAACTTTGTGATTTGTAAGGGCTTTATATTGCGCAAAGATAAGGTTCTTGCAGTTAGTGTTAGTAGCAACAAGGCACAAAATCAAATCGTCAGCGTAAGATAAATGCATGAGTGAAATTTCCAACAGTAGAGAAAATGATCTTTCTGCTAATCATGTACTCATGCATTAGTGAAGATAAAACCTGAGAAATGAATATGAACATATAAGGGGACAATGGGTCCTCTTGCCTAATACATCTATGGCTAATAAACTATCTAAAATCTACCCCATTTATGACACAATGGGAAATAGGAGAGTGAATGCAAACCAAGATCCACCTAATGAACACGGGAGGAAAATGCATATGTTATAAAACATCAGTGACTGCACTCTCACGATCAAATGTTTATCCATATCAATCTTAATTAACATATGTTTTTTTCTACCCCTTAGCAAGAGAGTGGGTCAATTCTTGGATAACCATATTGATGTTATCATGAATGGAGCGATTGTCCATAAAAGCATATTGTGAGGTGTCGATAATGTGACTAAGAGTGGGCTTTGAGCCTATTAGACAAAATTTTAGCAACGAGTTTATATAGGACATTACAGAGGGAGATAGGCCTATAATCAATAATTTGCTTAAGACACTTGTTGTTGGGGAAGAATATGAGTGAGGTTTGTGACCAGGCCACCGACATGGAGGCAGTGTGGAAGAAATTAACAATTTCCCTAAAAATGTCCCAATTATATCTCACTAGTTTCTATAAAAGTCTAATGTAAATCCATCTGGATTCAATGCCTTACCATTGCTCATCATGCACAAGAAATCTTTAATTTCTTCGTGTGTCACAGGTGAGGCGAGAGTTTGGGCCAGGGAAGGCTCAAGAGAAGGAAGGGTAGGCCAATTAGGTGCACAATCAGACATACGAAAGTTGGGGAACATTGTATAATGACTAACAAAGAGATCCCTGATGTCCCCCTCATTGGAGATAGTATTACCATTAGTGTCATGAATCCTAGTGATAAGTTTTTTTTATTATATCTACACATTGTTGACGTATGGAAGAATTTAGTGTTTTTGTCCCCTAATTTTAACTAGTTAATTATTGATTTATTCCACCATCGGATGCTAACTTGCCTAAGGTATGGAACATGCAGGTACTAAGCTCGCCTAATTCTTGATCACTTAATCCATGTAGTCCATCCTTCATCTCAAGAGCCCTAATTTTGTCTCAGTTTCCTCAGCCCTTACCTCCAAGGTTCCCAAGATATGCTTGTTCCAATGGAGAGTTCTCTTCTTTTTTTGTCAAGAGCTTGGTTGATGTTTATGTGGGGTTGCATGCCGATCCATTCACTTTGAACAATATGGTGTGGTTCCTAATGCTCGAACTAGAAGCTTTCATATTTGAAAGAACTGACATGACGTTTGTGTTTTGCAATCGTGTCATTGGCGATTTCACCGACATCAACCGATCGGGTGAGCTGCAATTATATTTTATGGATATTTAAGGAGTTTCTAACGATGAGTGAGTCAGGTGACCAATATATATGTATGTATATAAAAAATATAACTATATACTAAAAACAATTAATTTATGAAGATGATAAATAAGAGCTAATTTTTTAAATGTAGTTCTTTAATGCAAAATAATAAAAATGTTGTTACTGATGAACAAGAGAAGTAATAATATTAATGAAAAAGATAATCAAAGTATTATTGATTTTTGAGGGAAAAAATCAAATATGAAAAAAATGAAAAATTAAATTTAAAAAGATAAGAAGATATTTAATTATGATTTAGGTAGTGAAGATAAATGATATTAAAGATGAAGATTTGATATATGTCTTGTCAATTTTATATCAATAATAAAGGTCTTAAATTATAAGGCTTTGATAATACTTGCCTGACTTGTTGAGCCGCCCCTGATTTCGTATTCAGTATTCTTGAACGGCATGCATGGTTCCAGAAATATCCAGTTTCGACTTTGGCATCTCCGATGAATCATCTTTATCAAATTTGCTAGCAAGATTGTGTGCAGCAAGCAAGCCGAACGTCATTTGCCGAAACTATTCAATGGCAGGAACTATTCATTTGGTGGTTGTAGAGAACCTGAGCAGTCGCATGGTCACAACCAAGTTTTCCTTCATGTACCCAATAAAAATGTGAGAATCTTATCACTTGGATATTTGTACAGCTAACAGGTGCTCATGTCACGAGATTGTTTTTGTTCGACCGACCCGTGCGGCATCTAAACTTGCCCAACATCTAGACAAGCCCTTTTGAGCACTTTGCGAAAGCTTTCGTATGCCACTTCTCAATGCCATAGTTTTTGGGACGCTTAGTTCCGAATGGACGTTTCGGCGGAGGCGTTTGTGAACAAACAAGCATCTAGGCGGAATACTCGATCACTTGGGACGCTTTGTGAGTTTTCATCCCACACTCGAGGCACGATACTAGTTTTTGAGAAGCTTTGAAATATTTGTTGAGTAAATAGAATGATTACAAAGGTTTCAGAAGAGGACTAGCGGGTCTCTCCTAATATAGTTTAGGCTCATGAGGTAGATTTGCGACATGTGATATGGAAGACAAGTTAGGGGGTGCACTTTCTAGAGTGCATATTATAAAATTATCATCATCACGTTTGAAAATAAAACTAAGTACAAAAGTGGGCTAAAAAAGGAAAGTACAAGGAAGTAAGATAACTCGGTGGTCCACGGAAAAGCTCCCGGAACATTTTCCCCCACTCAAGTCAGCGACGTCCCTGGAGTTGCAGCTTTGAATTCTTCAATCTTCTGCTTGAACTACCACAAGGCTTCGATCATCTCCCAACTTGTGTCGCGTCCGGTATTTCGCTCCATCGAACAAGATACTCCTTCTTCTAATTCTTCATGCAGACGATGAGTACTTCTTCAAGTTGATCAGTGAACTAATGATGGATGGTCGGCGGAGTGCGGTTTGAAACCCCACGCATGAAATCTATTTTTTCAGGGCCTTCGATGTAATGATTAAGCGGGCTGGCATGGAAGACGGGGTGTTGTTGCATCTACGGCGGGAGCTCAATCTTGTAGGCCATCTTATCTACCTTCTTCAGGATTTTGAATGGGCCCTCGTAATGCCTAACGAGGCCCTTGTGCAGATTCTTCCTACTTAGCCGAAGATGTTGGACCAACTTCACAAGGACCAAGTCTTCGACTTCAAAGTTGACGTCCCGTCGAGCAGTGTCTGCCTACTTCTTCATGCGCTTTGATGCCTTGTGCAAATATGCCCGAGCCATATCATTCTACTCATGCCATTCTCTCGCCATGCGGTGAGCGGTGGGATTTGCCATCATAAGAAGTGGCGATGGCATGTGGAGTGAGAGGTTTCTGTCCCGTCATTATTTCGAAAGGACTCCGATTGGTCGACTCGCTTCATTGCAAGTTGTAAGAGAATTATGCGATGTCGAGTAGCTTTGCCCAGTCCTTCCGATTGGCACTAACATAATGCCGCAAGTAGATCTCTAAGATACAATTCACCCTCTCAGTTTGGTCGTCAGTTTGAGGATAAAGTGTGTCAAAATATGAAGATTGGAGTCCATCATCTTGAATAATTCCTTTCAGAAGTTGCCAACGAATCGCCCATCTTGATCATTGATGATGCTTTGAGGAAGGCTCCAATACTCCACTACATGTTTCATAAAAAACTCTGCAGCTTTTGTGACAGGACAACTTGCGGAGCTGGCGATGAAGATGGCATACTTGGAGAATCGAACAACGATCACCATGATGGTACCCACCACTTCATACTTGGGCAGGCCCGTGATGAAGTCAAATGGAAACATCTTTCCATGGTCGCTCTAGAATAGACAGAGGTTCCAGAAGTTCGTCGGGCGCTTGATTGATATTCTTATCCTGTTGGCAAACAAGACATGTCTTCAGAAAAGCTTTAACATCAACCTCCATCCTTGACCAGACGTAGTTGTCCTCGATAAGTGTCAGAGTGCGGTGGATGCTCAGATATCCCGCCCACTTTTAGTCATGGCACTCTTGCATGATATTGCGCCGTAAGTTGTCAAACAGTGGAACGTATATGTGATGTTCCTTGGTGAAGATCAGTCCATCTTCCACCCAAAAATGATGTGTCTTTCTCTCCTTTGCTTGCTTGAGAAGGCTTTTTGCCGTGGGATCCGACTCTAATCCCTTGTCGATCCTCTCGATTAGGCCGGCCTGAGTGGAGCTCATGGCTGCCAATTCTACGTGATGGCTGGGGGCGTCAATAATGACATTTATCTTGTCGGGCTTGTACTTCACGACATAGTCAAACTTCGCCATAAAATCTTGTCGCCTTGTCTGCTTTGGCGAGAGTTTCTTCTGAGTCTTGAAGTAATTTATCGCGATATTATCCGTCTTGATGTGAAATCGTGACCCGAGAAGGTAGTGATGTCATGTCCTAAGGCAGTGGATGTCATCTTCTTCTCTAAGCGGTACGTGTGGGTGACCTGCAACCTTCCTTGCCTGCGTCTACGACTGAGAAAACTAGGGGGGACATGTTGCGGGATGGAATAGCTTCTAGGATATGGGCTGACCATCGCAAGCGTAGAAGTAAGACTTTTCTTTGGCTGCAGTTTCCTTACATATCTGAATTTACATACGAAAGTTGTCATATTCTTGCTCCATATTTGAACTATGAACACTGACATCTTGTTGCTTAGAAATCTGCATTTGCAACTTTCATTATGTATGTTTATCCAGAATCAACTGTGAACCTTCTCATGCTTGCGTTACAAATCTGTTTTAGCAACTTGAATTTTTGTATGTTTCTCCATATCTGTACTATGAACACTGCCACGGTTTCCTTACAAATCTGTACATGCAACTACAGTTTTCGGTCGGTCGTTGCATCGACCGATCTGTCGACCGGTACAGTCTCACAGTTTTCATTTGAGCAGCTTATGTCTTGATCGGTCGACCGGTATCTCCGATCGATCGATCGGACTTTCTCGACTGGCCTTCATAGCTTCGACTGATAGGTTGACCGCCCTGCACTAGGGGTCATCACATGTGAATACCCCTTGACGAATCGTCTACAGTATTCGTCAGGACAAGAAATAAACGCATATCAGGAACCTGCTTGGGTGGCTCCCACTCCATGAGGGCTCGTATCTTTACGCCATCCATCTTCAGCTTGCCACTTTCGATGACATGTCCTAAGAAGTGCACTTCGGATTGAGCGAAGACACACTTTTTCCGCTGGTTTTTGTCGCAACACCTTAAACACTTATCGAATGTGCTCGATGTGCTCCTCCAAAATGTGGTTGTAGATCATGATATCATCGAGGAATGATTGCAATACCTTTTTCATGAGGGTGCAGAAGGTTATCGATGTGCTGGTGAGGCCGAAAGGCAACACGAGGAACTCAAAGGAGCCATATCTTATGACACACGCCGTCTTTTGAACATCTTCTTTGGCAATCCGAACTTGTCAATAGCCCGAATAAAGATCCAACTTGGTAAACTATCTTGCACCGCCAAGTTGGCCGAACAAGTCCGCTACTAGGAGATGGGGTACATGTTCTTCACCATAAGCTTGTTGAGCGCCCGGTAGTCGATGCACATCCGGAGGGATCCATCATACTTTTTTTGAAAAAGAACCGGGGTGCCATATGAAAATTTTGAGGGCTAAATATATCCTACATCCAATAGTTCGGTAAGTTGCTTACGGAATTCTATGAATTTTGGAGGGACTAGCCGATAAGGGACTCCATGTGGGGGCTTCGACCCGAGGACCAAGTCATTGACATGGTCCACTTCACGCTTCGGAGGCAACTGCTTCGGGAGTTCTTGGGGTATGACGTCCGCAAAGTTCTCAAGGGTCTCAAGAACTTTGGGAGGTGTTGGAGTGGAGGGCCTCAAATCTTTCAAGATGGCGGTCGCCAGGAAGGTGTGCTCCAATTTACACAACCCCTTCGCCACTTGCATGAAGGAGAGGGTCTTCTGATTTAGATTTCCTCCTGTCCTTACGGGATCGTTGTAAGGTCTTGGGATCGAAAATGACCATGGAATTGGTGAGCAGAATAACACATGCATCAATGTGTCAAAGAAAAGAAATGTCCACCACCACTTCATAGTTATCCACTAGTGTCACCGTCATGTCGAAGCTTTCCGACCACTTGCGAATGCGAACATTCACTTTAGGAGAAATTCCTGTGGTCAAGATAGAATTCGCGTTCACCATCTTGAATGTGGCAAAAGTCTTTTTTAGTGACAACTTTAGCTTCTTGGCGGCCACTTCTGACACGAATAGCTCCGGTGCTCCCATGTCAATAAGGGCGTTGAAGACTTGCCCGTTCAACTCGATGTTCGCATAAAGTCGAGCAGCTAATGAGGAACCTTCGAGGCGTCGATGTCGCTGAGAATGTGCATCGATCTAAGACACGCCTCATCCTTCTCCTTCTTGTTGGGGCAATGTGAGCAATCGTTTGTCCAATGTGGACCCTTGCAAATGTAACAAGCCTTCAGTGACTTTCAATCTTTCTTGAATCTATCGTTGAACGACCTCATCTTCTAATAGCCTTTCCCCTTATCCTGGTAGTGTGGCTTGCCTCCTTGCGACTTTGACTTCTATCCCCCACTATTGCCTTTGTCCGAGAGATTTGGTGGTAGGGTGCTCATTTTGACATACTCCATGAGTAACTCGGCAGCGGTGACTAACGAGCGGAGGTTGGAGCAATCCCATCACTCCAACCTCGTCCTAGCCCAAGGCTTCAAACCTTTCACGAAGACCGCTAGCAATGTGTCTTCGTCCATTTGGGAGTTCTGTAGGCGAAGTTCGATGAACTCTTTCACGTACTCTTTCAACGTGCCCTTCTGACAAATGTTGAACAATGCAAACTTGGCCTCGAATCCTCACTTGGCAGGGCAAAAGTAGTTTGTAAGTTGCTTTTTGAAGTCGTCCCACTTCTCAATGGGATCACGTTGCCACATTCCATATTATTGCAATGACACCGCCCGCCATCATAAGCTCGCCGTATTTTGCAAGTAGAATGATGCGATCTTCTCCATCCTCACTTTTAAGGTCATGTCCAAGGCCTCCATGTACCGTCGGACGTTTCATAGAAAGTCATTAATCTTCTTTCTCGACCTTTCGCCTTTGTAAGGCCTCAACTTTGGTACGTCGATTCTTGCTTCATGCGGGGCAGATGTCTTAGACGTTGCTCATCTCGCTTGAGCTCTTCCTATATGGCCTTGAACTATTGTTTCATCTCGAACCTCATGTTTGAGAGTCCATTTGTCCAAAGACTCCCGCAAGTCCATGATTGTCGCCTCCGTGGACTTGAGCCACGTATACAACGGCTCAACCTCGTCCCACACCATTATGATGTTCACTGTCTTCTCCAACTCTCACTCCGTGAGTTGGTCTTGCTTCTCGCCCACGTCCAGTTGGAACTGGCCAAGGCGTTGCTCGAAGGTGGTCATGATGTCATTCGAGCGGGCGCGCCCTCGCTCTGGGTAGCCCTTCTCCGGTGCGGCGAGATCTTGGGTCATCTCCGAGTTTGACATCATTCCTCCTTGTCGTCGAACACCAACCTGAGCGGTCTCACTTGTCAGGGGGTCATTTCTCGCTTGACCGACTCATGCGGCGTCTAGATGTGCCCAACGTTTAGACAAACTCTTTTGAGCTTTGCGGAAAGTTTTCTTATGCCACTTTTTCAATGATAATTTTTGGGATGCTTGGTCCTGAGCGGATGCTTCGACGAAGGCGTTTGTGAACAAACGGGCGCTTAGGAGAAACACTCGATCGCTTAAGATGCTTTGTGGGTTGCTACTCTACGATCGAGGCACGATACTAGATTTTGAAAAGTTTTGAAATCTTTGTTAATTAAATAGAATAATTACAAAAATTTTGGGGGAAGACTAGCGGATCTCCCCTACTATACCTTAGGCTCGTGAGGTAGATTTACAACGTATGATGTGGAAGACAATTTAGGGGGGTGTGCACTTTTCTAGAATGTATATTATAAAATTGTCATCATCACATTTAAAAATAAAATTAAATACAAAAGTGGACTAAAAAGAAAAAAATGCAAAAAAGTAAAATAACTCGATGATCACGGGAAAGTCTGAGAGCACTCAAGCGTAACGTCATGTCTTTGTTTTTTATAGTTTTGACTATAGACATTCAAAGGCCATGCAAAACTTGTTTGACCCAATGAATTTTGTGCACAAGTCGAGCGACGATTTCTTTGCTGCTCTTTAGATATCATTGCATATGATCGGCACTGAATTGTCCACTTGAGGATTTCTAACATTTGAGACCTTATTAATGAAGATTTTATACGATCTTCCCAAGCGCTCATTTAAAAGTTTAAACTCACCAAGAATCTATGCAATCTTTGCCAACTGTTATGGTAAAAAGTTCTTCACGTAACTTTAAGCTTGTGTTAGGATTTCTGCACGAGAAAAATTATGCACCGCGAGAAAATCCGAGAAATTTAAGGCGACGCATAATTGTATTAGATGGAAGAAACTGTAATGATTGCAATCATTAAGAAAGGAAAAATGGCCAAATAAAAAATCAATTGGCAATAAATGTGATAAATTCAAAATCAATTCGAATTAAAAAAGGAAACGTTGAAGGATGGAAACGGTTGACCAGGGGAGGGATTCCCTCCCCTGATTGCTCCCCACGATCGGCCGGCCCTCTGGCCGGCCGATGCTGTAAAAGGGGCGAGAGGGAACGCCCTCGCTCCCTTTGGAATCCACCCTGCCGGTCGCCCACTTTTCCTCTCCGTTTCATCTTCCTCTCTTTCGACTTCAGCGAGCGACACGCACAAAGCAGAGCAGGCGGCAACGATCGAATAGCAACCGACCCGACGCACCTTCGACCCTCAATGACCTCCTCCGGCGTTCGCAAGGACTGAGTCCTATTCCTCATCGCCCAAAGACGACCGTCGAACGAGCGCAGATCACCGGCGAATTTTTACGACTGAAAACAAGGTACCCTAGATCTGAAATCCCCTAGACGACGAAATAAGAATCCATTGATGCAAAATATGTTATCCTCATGTTCTTGAATGTAATAGTTTCATGTTTTGTATTGTGGTCTACTCTATTCGATGGCCGGAGAGTCGTCGGAGATGAGAGAGATGACCGGCGCAATTCTGCGCATCAAGCACCCGGCCCGAGTTGACAACAACTCGGCTCGGGTCTGACTTAATCGTAGTCCGGGTCCAAATAGACCCGGACCGAGTCGCTTCATCGATGTGTCGATGAAGTCATTGTTTCAGAACCCGGCCCGAGTCCAAGTGGACCCGGACCGGGCTGATTCGCTGACGTTGTAGTAGAGGCACGACCAGAAACTCGCCGGAGACAGAGGAGGTGATCGGCGCATTATTCACAACCTGGCCCGGGTTACTCTCAGGTCGGCCCGAGTGATATACACTGACCAACGACAGCGACTCGGCCGAGTTGGATCACAACTTGGACCGGTTCATGTGTAATATTTCCTTAACACCAACCCGACCCGAGTTATCTTCGACCCGGCCCGGGTGGTGTGTACTAATATTCCGGATAGGACCCAACCCGAGTTCACCTAACTCGGTCCGGACATTCACTCATTTAATACCCGAATATGACTCGACTCGGCCCGGGTTCGATCCACCCGGCCCGGGTTCAGTCGGGCAGAAAGATGGACCCCTTTCCGTTAAGCAAAATCCTTCGAAAGTGGGCCCTGCCCTCAACAAAATTAGATGAAATCATATTTAGAACTCTAACGATACAGAGAACAAAACCTTTCGAGAAAGAGGAACCCCTTTCTCTTCAATTTTCTATGTAATATCAAAGATGATCAAAGACAAGTAAAGTAAATATAAAGATTTAGGGATTGCTATGTGCCGCCCCCAGTGTATAAAGTAGAGATCATGGTATTATATAGAGAGGGACATGTAGTTGGCTGAGGAGACAGTGAATCTACTAGTATTCAATGACCACCATTCCTGAGATTTCAGGTCTTCTCTCACTTGTATCTCGAATGAAGGGTGATGCTTTGATCACACTCCTTCCCTCAAGATTAAAGTATTGAGCCAGAGGGACATGTAGCTAATTTAGGAGACAGTGAACCTACATGTTTCTTAATTGACCACTGTTCCTGGGATGTAGGTTCTCTCCCACCTACATTCTGAATTGGGTGAGGCATTAACACCCACCCCTTTTCCCTTTTTGGGCTTACTGGCTTCAGAGATTCAGAGAGGCACCTCTAACATCCCAATTAATAAAGTCGAGCTCGCATAGGACAACGAACTGTAAGGATATCATAGTAATGTAAAAGATGTAATACAACTCAAAAGTAAATGTAAAGTAAAGTATCGTATAGCATGGCAAAGACATTGTAAAGTATGGAACATAGTATTGTAAAGATAATGCAGAGTATTGTAAAGATAAAGTATAGTTAAAGTAAAGATTAAAGTAAATAATGTTAAAGTATAATGCATGGCTCATTATAGTCACTGTATAAAAGCCAAGGATCTCAATTGTTTATCATTGACATATGGTTTCAATATTTCCTTTGAAACTTATTTTATCGTCTATGTTCTATTGTACTGGCTTCTTTGCTCATGGGTATTCGATTCTCTTGCATTGGGATTTTGCATGTGAGAATGCTAATCAATAAGGAGTGAATGTACTCAGAGCTTGGAGAACGCTGCACATGACACTAACTATTGCTACAAGCTCTGGAATTATGCATTTATTTTTTGCATGTCCTCTTTTATTTATAGACATCATGTTCTTCCGCATATTGAACCTTTTCCTCTGATGAGCTTGTTAAGGTTGCAATTTGCTCCGCCTTGTTTCAGCTGCATTAAATATTAATGTCTCTTGACATTCCATTATTTGAACTTTCGCATTAAAGTCTTAGATTATATTTCCTTATTATATTAATGTCATGTATGCCATTTTATTGAATGATCATAGTCAATAGTGTAGTAGGCAGTGTAGCGCCTCCGGGGTCAATCTGACTGCCTACGTGATAGGAGGGGCAATTTTGTGGGCGTTACAAAAATAGAAGAGGATTATAGGATTAGATTGATTTCTCTTTGGACCCCTAGAGAGTTTATATAGACACACTCTTTAACAGATGATAGGAATTACAGACTGACTGAGACTCTGAATTAATCTATAAAAATAAGACACCTATCTCGTGATAAGAAAATAAATTAAATTCGAATCACATACAGAATACCCCTAAAAAATTTTCGCTCAGAGGGCTCCGCCCCCTTGCAACCCCCACAGGAGAATCCTCCTGGATCCCCCATAGAAGAAATTTGCTGAAGCGCCTGATTGCATAAAGGGACACATTGAATTCAGATTTAAAGCATTATCAACAACTTAATAATATTCTGGTACCAACATCGCACCTTGACACAATGAACAAAATCTAAAGAGCCTAACACAGCGACACAAGGGCTGGTCGGCACCCCAAAGATAGAATGACATATTTCAAGCTTTTTAAGAAACCTCACAGTGACTTCAAATCAGATTTTTCTTGCAAGAGCTTGCTGTTTAAACTCAGAAGAACAAGAAAGAACAGATCAAAAGAGACCTGAATTTTTAGAGAACATGCCACGTTTACCCACCATATGTAAAAAAAAATTCTATGTACAAATAATCCTCTTCCAGTAAAACAGAAACAATGCAATCCATCAGCATGATAAAACTGAAGCGGACCATATTCCTACGTATTATGAACTTAAAACTTTACATCATATACTTTGCCACCAGCGATACAACCAGTAACTGTAACAGACAAAAGGCTGTAACTAAAGAGAGAGAAGAGAAGACAAATATGAGTAGTGTGTGTGTCATGTTATATACGCCTAAATCTTTCTCAGCTACTTGCTAAAGTTGCAAAGTTCAACTTGTTCATCTTCCCGCATCTCGAACTCATCTGCCAGACCAATTAGGAGAAAGCACAAAGCCTTAAACACAGAAGATAAGACAAATCAAGGTTTAGCTATGTGGTTGTTTGGCCCTTGTGATCAATTTCTTCCAGCCATGCAACTAGTTGATTACTGAGCGGCCTTAATTTAGGGGAATGGCTCACACAAACGCATGCGATTTCAAGCATCCTCATCAACTCGTTGTTGTGCTCCTTGTCATGGATGATTGGATCAAATACTTCAGCCTCCCTCTTCTCCCTCTTCATCTGAAGCACCCATGAAACTACATCCCTGCTGGCTTTTGGTCTGCACATATCCACGGGCCTCCTACCAGTGAGTAGCTCCAAGAGAACAATACCAAAGCTGTAAACATCACCTTTAAATGTCGCAACTGAAGACTGCCCATATTCTGGAGGAATGTATCCCAAGGTTCCAACTAAATCCGTGGTAACATGTGTGTCATAGGGTAAAATAAGCCTTGCAAGTCCAAAATCAGCTAAATGAGCTTTAAAATTTTCGTCCAGGAGAATGTTGCTGGACTTGATGTCTCGATGCAGTATATGGGGATTGCAAGACTGATGCAAGTATGCAAGTCCCCTTGCTGCACCTCGAGCAATATGAAGTCTAATTTCCCAGTCTAGTTTCAAACCACCATCAACCTTCTCATGGAGCCAGTAGTCTAAGCTCCCATTTTCCATGTACTTATAGATCAAGAGTCTATCACTGCCAAGTTTACAGTGTCCTTGCAGCGGCACAAGATTGGTGTGTTGTGCTCTGGAAAGGGTTTCAACCTCAGCTTGAAATTCCCTCTCCATTTGAAGATAGTCACCAGAAAGCCGCTTGATAGCAACTGTCCCTCCATCAGCCAAAGTCGCTTTGTAGACTAGACCAAAACCACCACAGCCTATAATATGTGCCTGATCGAAGTTGTTTGTGGCTTCGATAATTTCTTGAATGCTCAACTCCTTATCATCCTTGTCGCGAAATAAAACTACTAGTCGACATTCACCGGATTCAAAGCTTTCATCCACGTGTGCCACAACTTTTGCATCATCTTCAAGTCTTCTAGCACGGGTTCTCGATACAAACAAGTAGATAAAACTAAGAAGCAATGCGGCCCCAGCTCCAGTTCCAAGTGCAACAGCCAGAGCCATATGCCTATTGTTTCGCCTGCTTATGGCCTTTGAAGAAACTTCAGAGGGGCATGCTGACGAATTAACACAGAGACCAGGATTGCCCTCAAAGTCAGAATTCGAAAAGCTAAAGAATTGTCCTCCTGTCGGAACTGATCCTGTCAAGTTATTGTACGAGACATCAAAATTTGACAAAAAATTCAGTTTGGTGAGAGAGGATGGTATATGTCCTGTAAGATTATTATGTGACAGAACTAGAGTCAATAAGTTTGACATGTCAGACAGCTGCTCAGGTATGGTTCCTGAAAGATTATTCCAACTTAAATCCAGCACTTGAAGATTTATTAGGTTACCGAACCCTGGCAATATTGATCCAACAAGCATGTTATGACTCAGTACCAATGATGCCGGGAAGCTGGTGACCTGATTATATTGCAAGCCTTTTCCAGTTTCATTCCTTGTGACAAAGAATGGGACCTTCGGTGTTGAACTCGCTTGTGAAGAGGTATTTATGGACACCAAGCTCTTCATTTGCGTCAATTCATTTGGAAGGGTTCCACTCAGTGAATTGTTCGATAGATCCAAGTAAAAGAGATTCTCAAGATCTCCAAACCATGATGGAATAGTGCCATGCAAGAGGTTCCATGAGATGTCTAATACCTTCAACTGTGACAAATGTGCCAACCAGGGAGGAATTGGGCCAGAGAGAGCACAATTTGCAATAACAAGGAGCTGTAGCCTCTGAAATCCATCAATTCCTTCTTGTGGCATTGCTTCGTCATTCTGGAAATTCCGTGTCAAGACCAGACTAGTGAGGGTGGGGATATGCTGTATGATTTGTAAAGCCGAAGTGATATTGGAAAAGAAATTTCCAGTGAGGGACAGATCTGACAAGGAAGTGAAGTTCCTGAAACTATCTGGAATTTCTCCCGTAAGATTATTTTTAGCAAGATTCAAAGTTTTCAGCTGTGAACACTGGGGAAGATAGCTAGGAACAGGACCAGAAAATTTATTGGAACCAAGATCAAGGGTCTCTAGCTGCACCATCAAGGTGCAGTTTATACGGATCTCGCCATGGAGGGAGTTGTTGTTCAAGTTCAGCACTCTGAGCGATGGAGAGCTTGATAAGGAAGCAGGCAAATTGCCACTAAAATTGTTGGCCTGAGCAGTGAGAGACTTCAGCTGTGTAATGCCATTGAAGACATCCGGTATAAAGCCTGAGAACCTGTTCATTGAAAGATCGATCTGGACAAGTTTGGAAAGGTTGGCAATGTTTGCGCTCAAATTGCCTGAGAACAAGTTGTCCTGCAGGAATAGTTGTCTCAAGTTCCGCAATTGGAACAATTCATCGGGCAGGTCGCCGCCAATCCTATTGAGACCAAGCGAGAGCTCAACAAGGTAGCTACAATTCTTTAGGCCCCTCGGGAACTTGCCCGAGAAGTCGTTCATGGCAAAGCGAAGAACTTGGATTTGGTTGGGGGGTCCGCAGATACCTGCATCGATGGGCCCGTAGAACTTGTTGTCGCCGATGTCGAAGGAGGTGAGATTGCTCGATCCAGCGAGAATCGGGTGGCTGCCGGTGAACTGGTTGGAAGATATGTTGAATACTCGAATCGCCGGAAGGCTTAAATTCTCCGGGATTGTTCCTGCTAGCTTATTCGAGCTGACGTCGAGGATCTGCAACAGAGGCAGCTGGAAAAGCTTCGGGGGAATTAACCCTTGCAGATAATTGACGGAAAGATTAAGACTTTGCAGCTGGTCCAATCCGGCCAGTGACCCCGAAACAGATCCCTTCAAGTTCTTATTCCCGAGGTCGAGTCCGACCACCCTCCTGCCGGAGGCCATCGGCGTATCGCAGAGCACGCCGGGCCAATCGCAGCAGCTCCCATTGAGGCCCCAGCCAGGAATAGTCGAGTTCAGGCCATTCGAGAATCCCCGCAGCGCATCCAAATCGTTGGAGTTGCAGCTCTGGTTTTGCTGAGAATAAACCGACGGGGCATGTAACAGCAGCAGCAGCAGCAAGCAGACGACGCGCGTGGACAGCGAGGCCAAGAGCTGGAGGCCTCCTCCCATGTTCGAGATCACGGACGGTGGCCCTTTGGATCCGCCGGTAGGCATAAAGGCGACTATTTTCTGATAAATTCCGGATTGCTTTTGTTTTCCTTTTTTTTTTTCTTTTGGTAGGATTCTGTCACCACAGGAAGTGGAAGAACACCGAACGGAATGGGGGCAGAACAAAGCATCCAGCATCCAACAGAAGGCAAGGCGTCATCTTTCCATGAGGAGGAGGACAAGAACAAAACTGAACAATGTAAGAGAGAATTGTTGTTCCTCTTTCTTCATTAGTATTTTTCTTAGCTCATATCATTCAGATCTAAAAGAGAGAAAGGAAGGCTTCTACTTTGAGTTGGAAGTACAACAAACATGGGGCAAGAACAATAAAAACTTCTTGCTGCAACTAGTCGTATTGGAATTTTCTTTTGTAGCTTTTGTTAAGTGGGAGAGAAAAAGGCAGCAACTTGATGCAGAGTGATGAGAGAGAAAGAGAAACGAAAAGGTGTCGAGAAGGCAACATGCGGTGGCGGACGTTGACCGGCAGAAGTGTAGAAACAGGCGGCAATGTCGACTTGGAAGCAGAGCGGGGGGTCAAAAAGGTCCAAGGACGACGCGTTCGTTGGATGGTTGTTTTGTTTTCTTCTCATTTTTTTGTCAATTTATTTATAATTAAATCATTCATACTTTTTCATCTTTCCTATGACTCATTAATTTCAAAGTAAATAAAAATATTATTTCAAACATTTTTTGATTGATAGGTATTTGATAAATATTTTAAGTGGTTTACTAAGATAATACAGTCCACTTAAAATATCATAAATTAATTTTGTGACAATATTTATGTATTTAAATGTGTATACACTTAAAACTACATATTAAGGTAATGTGTTACATCTTTTTTGTTAATTTTTTATACGTTGTAATCAATTTCTTGAAATATAATATTTTTATGTTTCTTTTACAAAAGATTCAAACTTCGCATTTTGAATTTCTTATACATTGTTTTTTCTCATTTTCATTTCTCACTCATTTTCTATTCTAAATAAAATTCGATGTATTTTTTTTACACACAAACGAGAAGTGATTCTCACGGCACTGTTTGGCTTAGTTGTTGTCAAGTTCGTTGAATTGGAATATTTTCTTTTGGTACACCACGTGTAAGATGATTTCTTTCTTTTTTTTCTTATATATTTACGCTAGTAGTTATATATATATATATATATATATATATATATATATATATATATATATATTAGGGTGCATGCACACATCTGTGCATGCACCCTGCAATCTCTCTCTAGCAGCCGTGGGATCGTGGTGGACGGCTCATATGGATGCGCGAGTAGTGGTCGATTAGTGCTCCGGTTTTGCAGGGTTGGTTTAGTGCTTTGGTTCAGCGCTGCGCGAGTACTATTCGTTTAGTGCTTCGGCTCAGATGGTTCACCACGAACCTATGGCAAAAAGCATCCCGTGCAGAAAAATAATCCCTCGTATGCTCACAAAGCTAGGGCAAGGAGACAATCCACAAGAAGAGGTGCGGCAACAAGACAAGTCTGCCTGCAATCGAGGGCGAGTCTCTCTCCAAGGAGAGCTAGGGCAAGAAGACGCAATCCGCAAGAAGACGAGTAGAAGATGCAAATCCATGATCCGCAAGAGTTTCTCTCCAAGAAGAGGCAAATCCCTGATCCGCAAGAAGTTCCCTTTCACTCCCTTTTTAGGTGAGAAGCCTTTCTATTGTCGATTTCCCATCAATATCACATGAATCTCTCCAAATCATCTATGCCAGATCTGGTCTTTCCACTGTGCTGCCTAATCATCCTACGACACACTCATCTCCAAAGCACTACAGCAAGAGGACGGTGAATCCTAGGCTAGGTGATCCAACATTTGGATCTAGGTATTTCCTGCACTTGAAGGCAACTAAATAGGGTATTTCCTGCACTTGAAGGCTAGATTTTTCTCATGTTTTTTTTTTACTTCAAGGTTACTAGTAATAATTAGCTAACATTGACATCACCTGAGTGGAGTATAAACTTACTTGGTTCACTCCAAATGTTGAAGGAATTATAGGCATTTGAGAGGAAAAAGTAATTTGAACTGAAATATTACAGTTAACTTCACAAGAAGAAGCCGAAATGTTCATGAACTGAAATATTCATTTGTAGATACCATGTCTAGGATGAACTTCACAAAGGCACCAATTTGCAACTGCCAAGAAGAAGCCAAAATCAAGACATCATGGACGGAGGCTAATCCTGGCCGAAGATTCTATGATTGTCATAATTATGATGTAATTATCTCACCAATTTGGACATCATTTTATCTTCTACTATATGTTCAGTGATATTTAATTTAATTTAATTCTTTGACATTTTCAACAGAATAAAGGGTGTCAATATTTTCAATGGTTGGATGCAGAGGTTGAACCACGAAATAAGCTTATTATTAATGGATTATTGAAGAGGAGTAAACAAACAGACTAGGATGGGAGGAGAAAGTTTGAAGCCATTATTGAAGATGAGAGGAGAAGATTTGAAGCTATAGTTGAAGATGAGAGAAGGAGATTTGAGGCTACTATTGAAGATGAAAAAAGAAGATTTCTAGCTATAATCGAAATTGAAAAAAGAAAATGTAGATTATTTAAGAATATAATGATAATTCTGTTAGTAGTAGTATTATTGCATGTTTGGAAATGAATATAACGGTACGCCATTTAGTGTTGAAGATGTAGTACATGTAATTTGACTTATTATGTAGAGAATGTAATGATATACATTTCATGCTATTGTTTCTTATGCTTTTGATCCAAAGAACTATTGAATTTTAAAGTGCTGCCCTCAATTTTAAATTCTCTTCTTTTTCATCTGCTTCCATTCAAGTCCAAAAGCTAGGCATTCCTTCTGCGAATCTAATACACAGTTTCCTTCATCACGAAGGGACGTTGTTGTACATAGGAAGAAACAAAGTTCAAGCCAACTAAATGGCATACCTTCAAGTCCAAAAGCTAGGCATTCCTTCTGCGATTTCTTTTTCATTATGATTTAGAGCAAAAAATTACGACAACTTCAAGCCTTCAACAGCATATGCCTATTGCAATATCAATTTTCACCAGCAAGATGATAAACAGGTGGAGATATCGAAACCAAACATCCACGATATAATTGCAGCAGGTAGAGCACATAGGAAGAAACAAAGTACATACATTAACATAGCACATAGGAAGAAACAAAGTACATACATTAACACAGAAGTGAAGCAGAAGAAACAAGTGTCGAATTGTTCCTAGTTTAATATACACCAGTTTAATATAAAAGAGGTCCACAACTAAAATTCATACAACAAACACTATCCGAGTCACTAATTGAGTGATACACTCTACATATTAATGAGAGGAAGCAAATAAAGAGGTCCATTTCATCGTCCTGCTGAGTCACTAACTGAGTATTCCTGCTGAGTCACTAACTGAGTATGATTTCAGCTAAGCCATTCCCCTGTTGAAAACAAAACACGAAAAACAAGTTAATGATTTTAGATAATGAAATGGTAGCTTTAGAGTTAGAAATGTCTTACCTGCATCGTCATCGTCATCCTCGTCTTCTTGTACAATGATTTTAGCTTTGCCTTTTTTTTCCTCTTCGTCCTTTGCCTTATATTATCAATAAGAGATTGAACCTTCAGTTTTTCAGCAAACAAAAAGTAGTTAAAAAAATTATCATCATGTAATCGGAGAGGCATTACCTTAGCTAATTGACAAGTAGACCTATAGTGACCTGTTTTTCCGCATAACCCACATATTCTCTTCTTAGCCTCCGCTTGCGACATGGAAATTTCAATACCAGCTTTAATTCTTTGTAACTTTTTAGGTCTTCCTTTTGACTTCACACAAGCTAGGTCATTAACAATGATATCTGCGGCTTGAGAATTTTCATTTAATGTGGTTGGAGAATTCTCCAATTCACATGTATCCACAACCTTAAAAGCTTCAAACTTTTTTAGTACCTCATTAATGACAAACAATCCAAAATTAAGATGAATGTCCGACCGAAGACCAAAATTGTTAACCCTCCAAATATTTCTCCGCCAAGCCCACTTCTTTAGATTCCTTATGTTTCCTTGTTCATTTATGGAGGTACTTCCATGGTTATGAACTAAGCGGGCTTTCAAATACCGAGCATCAATTATCCACCGATGAAGAATATATTGCTCTAGTAAACTTGTTATCCCTTTCTTATTGAGAATATGCAAGATATGGACACAAAGCACTCCTTCTTGTTCAAACTTCTTACATGAACAACTTGCTGAAATTTTATCATGTTTTTGTAACTCCACTATGTAGCTTTGATCATGACCTTCCATTGGGTACACAGAGTATACAACTTGAACTCCTTCTTTCATATTTTTCTATGCTCGAAAGTCATTAATGGCTTTAAACTCTTTTTGGAATTCTGAAAATATCTTTTGAGTGTAAACCTTCCCTGCATGGGCTTCTAACAAGTTTTTTGAATGAAATGCAGGCGTGGAGTTGAGATTTTTAAAATCTTCGCGTTCCTCTGCTTCACGACGGTAATGAAGGGCTTTATCATACTGCACAACAAACTCTGATAAAGAGGTATTGAAATTTACAAAGCCATCAAAAAAAGAATTAATACTTTCAGATCTTTGTGAAGATGTCATGCTTGCGGAAAAAAATATCACTAAAATAAATGGGAACCCAAAAGTGATGCTTAAGAAACATATTTTCCGCCCAATGAACATTTGTAATGGCGTATGTTTCCTTCAATGCATTCCATTTATCTTCACATTCTTCAATGCTAGTAGATCCATAAATCCACTTCTTAAAATCTTTCATGAAATTACCATGTATGGATAGTTTGCGTGTGTTAATCAACGCATTCTTTAAGATATGCCAAATACAAAAACGATGTCTTGTTTTCGAAAAAACCCTACGAATAGCGTTTCGCATTGCAATATCTTGATCTGTAATAATACATATCTGTTCCTTTCCTCCCATGCATTCTAGCCAAGTTTCAAACAACCAAATAAATGTATCTTCTGTCTCATTAGCAAGCAAAGCACATCCAAATAAAATAGATTATTTGTGATGATTAACTCCTGTAAACGGTACAAACGACATACAAAACTTATTAGTTCTATATGTTGTGTCAAAAATCACAACATCCCCAAACGTGGAGTAATTGTCTCTTGACCTACTATCTGCCCAAAATACATTCCTTACTGTGTTAGTTTCATTTGTCACCATTTCAAAACAAAAACCGACATCATCAATTTTCTTCTGTTTAAAATATGCAATCTCGCCCATGCATTCTTTTCCGATATTGTTTTGCCTTTTTGCATTCAAGTGATTTATGCAGTCTTGTGTTGTAACTGATGGAACACCTGAGAAATTGAGAACCCTGGCAATATTAGAAGGACCCATCCCTGCTCCATGAAACTGTGCAATAAGATCCTTAGAGGTATCACATAAATTAGTGTGTGATCGCATTCTTCCAACTTTTGAAGGAATGGCTAACAATTGATTATGTTCTTCACGAAACCTTTTGACGATCCACTTTTTGTCTTGTGTTTCACCTATAAATAGATGTGCTTCGCACCCAATCCTCACTTCCCTCCTCCGCTTCACATCGTTCCTATTATTGCGACCAAGATCCTTATGACCTTCTTTAGAGCAAACAAACATTCTACTAGAAAGTTTCCTTCTTGCATTTGCCGAATTGAAAATTGACTTTCGTATTGAAAATCCAATGATTCTTGCATATAAATTATAAAACTTGTACGAATCTTCATCCGATTCAAATGTCATTCCAACATATGGTTTGCCGTCAAAATTATACAATTGTTCTCTATAGCATCTACTCATATCATTACCAAGCACACTGTAGATAAACGACAAGATGAAGACATATGATGTTATATGCAAAATTTTGTTTAGCATGTTAGGATTTTACCTCTCTTGGGTACTGGTCGTATGATCTTCGAGTGTTGTTGGATCCATTCTTCCTTTGTCAAGGAGCTCTCAAACACTGCAAAGTCATATTCGACCTTGCTGAGTTATTACATCGAAGCTAACAAACTTGAGAGCACACTGGAGAAAACATCACATGAAATGAAAATCTCGTTCTTCAATCAGCGATTAACACAGTAGCCGGGTCCCACGAACTCTAGGAAACAGAAATCCCGAACGCCGGGAACAGAGATACTAGTCGCCAAGAACAAAGACACCACACACGCACCTACAAGATGGAGATTCGAGAGGGATTTCAACAAGAAGACAAAATCAATAGTGAGATGCCTGCCAAACATTTCAGAGCGCACCAGTCTGAGATCCGAACACTTACCGGAAGAAGACGAAGAATGAAAAGGATACGAGAAGACTCATGTTTCCTTGCTGCCTGCCAAACATTTCAGAGCGCACCAGTCTGAGATCCGCAGCAAGATGACGAACTGATGCTTTTTGTCCTAGGTTCATGGTGAACCATCTGAACCAGAGCACTAAACGAATAGTACTCGTGCAGCGCTGAACCGGAGCACTAAACCAACCCTGTAAAACCGGAGCACTAATCGACCACTACTCGCGCATCTATCTGAGCCGTCCACCACGATCCCACAACTGCTAGAGAGAGATTGCTGGGTGTGTGCATGCACCCTAATATACATCATATATATATATATATTAGGATGTAATTACAATATGTGATTACACCATACAATCTCATACTTCTGAATTATCAGATTGGAATTTTGATTTGATGGTCCAAAACATAAACAATATGGACCATTTGATCAAAATGATGCTAATAGTTCAAAAGTATGAGATTGCACAGGGCAATCATAGATTGTGATTGCACCCTAATACGCCTCATATATATATATATATATACATATATATATATATATGAGGAATATTAGGGTCCATACACACTTAGGTGCATCCAGGTGCATGCACTCATTCACAACCATTAGTTCAAAACTGTTTTAGTTATAATGTATGTGATTTAATCTTCAATTATAATATTAGTTTAATAAAAATCCTGATTAAAAAAAGGCCTCCCAGGGCCGACCTCCCCTGCGCCGATCGTCGGACCTTCGATTCCCGACCATTGACCTTAGCGTCGGAGTCGCATCCTTCTTCTTTCCCTTCCTCGCTACGGCCGGGGCCATCGACTTCCTTGGGATCGACGTCCTTAACCTTGCCAGCACAACAACAAAAGGGGGGTGTTGGCCTCTCTATGCGACCTCGCGTTGGCGAGCACGAAAGAGGGCGTCGGCCCCTCCTCTGCGACCTCGTCGGCGAGATGCCCCCTTTTTCGTTACCGCGCTGACGAGCACGAAAGGAAGGGGGGAGGGGGCGTCGGCCCTCCTTTTTGTTGTCATGCCGACGAGCGCGAAAGGGGGCGTCGGCCCCCCTTTGTGACCTCGCGCCGGCGAGCGCGAAAGGAGGGCATCAGCCCCCTCTACGACCTCGCCGGTCCAGGGTTCAGAGGACGACGACAAGTGATGAGCTTGGGACGAAGTGAACCGCCACGCGCGACCCATCTGAACAGCCAGTTCAAGCACCTCTCATCCAAAGTGTTGAATGATGATCGAACGGACAAGATTCAATGTATGCACCTATATGCACCATGATATTCCTCTCTCTCTCTCTCTCTCTCTATATATATATATGTGTGTGTGTGTGTGTGTGTGTGTGTGTGTGTGTGTGTTACATTTATAACACAGATGTTTGTGGAAGTGAATAGTCATGACATTTCTATAACACTTTATGGACGCACTTGTACCTCGACATCAGATATCGAACATTGAAGGAATGAAATACATAAGCCCAACACAAATACTTGTGAACGAATTACACAAAAAAATGCCTTAGACCCTCAATATTGATCCCCTTTCAAAAGAAAAGGACAAAACTAAGGATAGTTGGACGAGAGGACAAATAAACGCCGCTTGGCGAGTTCATCGCCCGTAATGCATGATGTGTCTCGGTGCGATAGGATCGTGAGGCTTACGTGATATGAGCGTGATTGCGTGTTTTTATAGGAGCTAGAAAGAGACTATTAGGTTTTATAATCGCTTATTAGATTCATGACAATTCACAAATCCAACAAATACTCAAATAATTATATAACTCATTATGCCATAGATCTGTCTTGCAATATAGTCAAGACAACATGTGTCTTGCTCCACGGACACTAACTTTTATATACACTATATTTTTTAACATAAAAAACTGACAAATTCTATGTGATTCAATGCGACTCATAAGAGTTCTTTTTCTTCATACTCATATTTTTTAATAGTGAACTATCTACTTTTCTAGAGGTGATTTGATAGGATATTTTGCTTTTCGCCTTTGAGTATCCCACTAAAATAGCAAACACTAACTCCTTTCCTTAAAATGTAATCAAAAGTTTGATGGCGCGTATAAATAAAACAAGAGACTCACACCATGGTGACAATTAAACTAATCGATTCATTGTGTCTTTAGTTCGTCTTAGCATAATTGATAAATAAACACAAGTATCACAATGGAGATTCCCACTGAAGGAGCATATCTTTACCTCTGGTAAGATTATACACGGGATAGACTTAAGTCCAATCACTACCTTCTAGTGCTTGATCTGAGTTTTCAAATTACTCGCTCTCATATAACATCAAGTTTGAATCTCACATATAGCATCTCTCTTAATCAAGCACTAAAACTCATGTTTTAATATGATTTTAGAATCACATTATGATTTACACATTTTCGTCTTGCTTGCTATCTTTATAAGCATCGAAAGCATTTGTTCGTGTGAGGGAACAAACTCAAGCTTGAACAACATACTTTTCACATGAATAAAAAAACTTTATAACAAGGCTAATCGTTATAAAAAGAGAACTTTTATTCATTGAAAGTTATGAGTACATCATTATATTTATAATCTGCATTTATATGTTTCAATAATGCTCTTTACATAATGATTTAGTAAACAAATCAATAATTATTTTTGCGTTGATATGTACTTAGTTGAAATCTCCTCTGTCTTTTTGGTCTTGTATAAATTTGTACTTGTGTCGATATGTTTTCTTTTGCAATGGTACTTTTCGTTCTTCACATAAGCAATAGCCACTTGGTTATTATAGAAGGATTATTTTCTTCATTGCATTTTTAAAAATTCTCAAGTTTTGAAGGAATCATTTAAGCCATAAAGCCTCTTGTACCATCACTGAACAAGTTATAAATTTTGCCTTCATAGTTGACAGTGCCACACAATCTTGCTTCTTACTACTCCAAGTAACAACACCATTGTTGAGCAAGAAAATATTTCTAGAGGTGAATTTTTGTTCATCAACGTCCATACCTAATCGCCATCGGTGAATCCAACAAATCATAGACTTCCTCCGTGATGACATCATGCAAGATCTATAGTACGCTTGAGGTGTCTGATGATTCTCTTCACCGCATTTCAGTATTGATGTTCTGGATTAGCCTGATATCGACTAACTATACTCACGATAAAATATATGTCTGATCGAGTGCACAACATAGCGTACATTAGGTTGTCAACCACACTTGAATATGAAACACTAAACATTTTCTTTTGTTCATATGGAGTTTTATGGCACATGTTCAAGCCGAAAGTCTTGCCTTTCATAATAGGAATGTTAATAAGTTTATGTCATCCATACATAAGCGTTTTAGAATTTTCTTTATGTATAATTCTTGTGACAAAGTAAGGATTTTTTGGAACGGTCTCGTCAAATTTTCACACTCAGTATGTAGGCTACTTAACTCATGTCTTTCATCTCAAATATGAATGACAACTATTGCTTAATGGTAATGACATTTTTTTATTATTTTCAACTATCAAAATGTTGTCCACATATAGCGTTAAGATAGTAAAATTATCATTGGACTCATGAACATACACAAAGTAATTTTCATCAACCATGCTAAAATTGAACGAAATGATAGATCGATGAAATTTAAGATATCACTATTTAAATAATTATTTAAGTCCATAAATGAATCAGTGCATTCTGTAAACTTTGTGTTCTTTACTATGCAAATTTTCTCATCTAGTTCTCCATTGAGAAGTGTGGTTTTTTTACTTTCATTTGATGTAATTCTAAATCCATTTATGTTAATATTAAGTAAATTGAAGCAAACCTTACAATAGGTGCAAATGTTTCATCATAGTCAATACTCTCTGTTTGGGTAAAACCTTTCGTCATTAGGTGAGCTTTATATATGTCAATTGATCCATTCATACCATGTTTAATCTTGTGAATCTACTTATTCCCAATTACCTTGTGGCTTGACAGAAGATAAATTAAGTCTTAGACTTAATTTTTCTGCATGGATCATGACTCTTCCTCTATTGTCTTAATTCATTCTTTCTTAGTAGGAGATAAGAGAGTCTCTTTTATATATTTGGGCTCAAGTTCACTTAAAGCCCTTCGTTCAAATTTTTGATGCGGAACATATTTTCTAGTAGTCCATCAAAGGAAACTTTCAAGTTCATTAGTCGGCGAGTAGGAATTTGTCCCGCTCGGATCAAGATGTAGTATGGAGAAGACAAACTCTTGATCCACTTGTATCGTCAATTCAAGATCTTCTTCTTTATTTAAAAAAGTCCCTTGTCTATCTCGTCTTTCTTAGGAAAGTCATTTTCTATGAATATCTCATTTCTACTTTCGATTTTTGTCACCTTACCATCTTTCTTTTCATTTATGAATACACAACTCTTAGAGGTTTTATAATATCTTATGGAAATACATTTATGCCCCGTTGGACCCAACTTTTCATATTTATGAAAATTGTTTAAAACATAGGTTGTGCAATCCTAAGACGCAAATAACTAATGTTAGATTTTCAACTTGTCCAAAATTCATAGAGAACTGTGGCAGATTTCAATGGTACACAATTTAAGATGTAAGTAGCAATCAATAGAGCATCTCCCCAATACAAAATTAGAAGATTATTATAGATCGAACCATATTAAATAAGGTACGATTCCATCATCCTGCAACACTATTTTATTGTGGAGTTCTTAGTTTTGTTAGTTGTCTAATTATACTATTTTCATCACATAACTATTTGAATAAGTAAGAGAGATATTCATGTCCACCGTTGGTTCGCAAGATTTTAATCTTGCGATCAATTTGATTTTTGCCATGCTCGTGAATCGTACAAAATAATCCAAAGTTTGAGACTTATGAGAAATCAAGTATACAATACCATATTGTCAATAATCATTTATAAAAGTGATAAAATAAGAAAAAAATGTGTCTTGTATGAACATTCATCAGACCACATATGTCCGAAAGAATTAGTTGTAATGGGCATTCAACGTGTTTTTTCTTCTCAAATGATGTTCTTTTTGCCAACTAGATATTTCTCGATTTGAAAAATCAACTTTTGTGAGAGACTCCAAGAGGTCTTCTGTAACAGGTGTATTCATTCAATCTTGACCAATATGTCACAATCTAACATACCAAATATTAACATTTTCATTCTCATTAACAAATGATATAAAAAAACTAGTAGCAACATATGCTATATTTGAAATATAAAAACCATTATTGAAAAAATTATTGCATAAAAAACATTGTCATGACATATTGTCATTTATTTTCTTTGAAAACTTATTACATAACCAATTTTGTCTAATGCTGATACAGAAAGTAAATTTTCTCCATGTAAAATGTCGTGAAGATAAAGAATTTGAACGTCTAACTTACACGTTCTAATGCCTTTAACTTCAACCTTTTCGTTATTGCCAAATACTTATTCGATAAAATTTCATGAAGACCTTACATTCTCTTACTTTGGTTTGTGGCTCTTGAATATGCAATCTATGAAGGATGAATTTCAACAATTAAGACACACTAGAGGCATAAGCAAATGAATCGTGGTTAAGACATACATTATGAGACTCAGTACACTCATGAGAAAAATGATCACATGTGCTACAATTATAATATTTCACTTTGTTTACGTCTAATTTACAGTGATGCCCAACTTTCGAATGTTGTCTTATAAACTTCAAATTTGCATAAAGGAAAATTGCTCATCATGCTTATAACGTAATGCGAATGATATAATTTTTTTTTGAACCAAACCTAATATGCATCCATATCCTTCTAGAGTAGGGTATTATTTTCAAATGCTAATTCATTCACAACATAATTAATGATTTACAAGATCTCTTCTTCTTCTAAGAGATATTGGATATTTCGTTATCAAATGTCATAATTATTGCCGTTTATATTTTTATTATTCTTCAGGCCCACACTAATTGTTTTGAAAGCCATGATCTAATTTGGCCACAAAATAGGAGAAATCAGTGTTATGCATATTATAATTTATCTGCAAAAACATAAATAATGAAATGACAATACTCTCTCACTCATCTCCCACTATCTCCAAGAAATATTATCATTCATTATATTAACAATGTGACAAAATTAATCTAAATTTTCAATTTTCAATTGACACAACTCAAAATTTTTTTTTGCTCTATAAGCTTTGAACCAACTTATAATTCAAAATCATCGAAATTCATTTGGCATGGCACACTAGATTACTTCTAATCTGATTAGGACAATCATAAGTAGTGCAACATAAGCTCTTCTCCGAAGAGTGTCAATTAAATAATCATGCATTATTTTTTTCTTTGACATAAAAAAAAAATTTGTACTACCACTTTCACACGTCAACCTTATTTCTAGAGATTATGTCAATAATGCACCAGACTAGCACATCGGATACATGCATTTTGGGTCACACGCTCAACAAAAAAGGCATTGGTTATTGTAACAATATTTAAATATCAAGATGCCTTAGTCGAAAGAACTACCTATGTTTCATATATTATTTAATTACCTATAATTTTTATAATTAGACCAACTAATTATTCTTTGTTATAGGCTTGTATGAAACATTGATTTAAAAATAATATTGCCATACATGTTAATTAATTCTAACAAAAAGAATTAATTAAAACTCTAATTTCAAATCAATTTTAATTATGCATAACAAATTTAAAATTCAAATTCAAATCTTTAACACACATTCAAAATTTTAAGAAGGCATATTTACAATAAATTTTGGACATATCAATTTTGAATTTTAAACCAAAATTTGAATTATTCAAATGCTTTTCATTATTGAATTTAGATCATAGTAACAAATGCCATTATGACATACATAATTGACAATGTTCATTTCAAGCATGATACACATTTATTTGGGAATATTTGACATTAATATGCAAATTTAAATTATTTAACTATTACATTAAATCAAAAAATAATATTTTTTATAGTGTTAAATTGCATGCAATATTTTAAAATTTACTAAAAATCCTTAGGAAAATACATATTTTCTTAATTTTCTAAAAATATATTTTCTATTTATTTAGTTTTAAGCAAAAGTGACCCTCCCAGCGGCCTTTGCATCGTGGGAATAGTTCCTTTTTTTATGCAACATATGAAGAAAAACATTGAAAGATTTACCAAAACTCTTAAAATAAATTAGAAAAAATATATTATGATTTAGGTTCATCTATAATATATTTGTGATGACAAAGACTACTTTATTCCTCCGTTGTGGTCATACAATAGAAATGTGCAGATTCTAAAAATTATAACATATATTATTTTTTGCAATCATGACTTCGAGAAAAAATTAAAAAGCTCTGATATTAATGTTGAATTTCTAACACATAAAGCATATGTTGCAGAATACCTTTTGTTTGTAGAAGTGGATTGTCGTAGCTTTTCTATGAACACTTGATCAACACACTTGCACTTCAAGATCGAATCTAGGAAAAATGAAATACATAGTGACAGCACAAATATTTCTAGACGAACCTACATGAAAAGTATATCTTGAACCATCGGGATTGATCTCCTTCGATAAGAAAAGGATAAGATGAAGGAGACTTGAACAAGGGGGCAAACAATGTCGTCTGTTCAACCCACCCGCCACATGCATTGATAACACATATCGTGCAGCGTTCGCGCAATGTGTGTCATCACGCGTCTCGCACTAGCTTACGCGATGCGATCACTTGCACCAAAATGCCCAAAAGGGCATTATTTTTAACAATATATATTGATAAGATTATCATGGATAAGAGGAGATAAATTTTTTATGCCTTTTATGTTATTTTTATGTTTTAGTGTCAAACGATAGAAATGTTTTAATAAATTATAAAATGACAAAATTGCCCTGAATGGGTAAAGTGGTCCTGAAAAAAAGAAATATGCACAAATAATAAGTTTTACAATTTAAGATGGATAATTCAAATAAGATAAGTGAAAATAGTACTTGCCACCTATAGAACTTAATAAAACATAATATGGAGGTTCACGAAGTACCTCGATTGCAGAAGCGAATCATCCACGCGGCTTCTCCACAAATAAGTTACGGGTTGCATTCGTACTCATGGTCGGGAATCAAATCACGTGGAAATGGACAGCTACGACTCAAATGCAAGGGAGAAAAGAAGAGAGAGCATTTATGTGGAAATAGATGAAGTGATTACACAAGCACAACACACCTCAACACCTTACACTACACCATATGGAGAGCACCACACTCAAGACACTAAGAGGACTCACTCTCTTATCTCTCTTGAGGTGGCTCCTTCATGCCCCTTATATAGATGTGTTGCCAAGGAGAGAGGTCAGGTCACGGCATGGCTAAATCCATGCCATGACAAGGCGTAGCATGGCCCAAAGGCTATGCCACACCTGCCATGCCGAGGCATGGTCTGATCTCTAAGACCATGCCTCGCATGGTTGTGCATGCTGAAGCATGGGTGGCCAACAATCTCCCACTCGCACATTATGAGCTTAATTCATACATTAGATCTCTTCATTTTCTCATGAAAGCAAATGAGCCATGCGACCCACGAGTACAAGCACAACTCTAATGTGGGAGCTTTTGATTGTGACCGGTGAAGGATGCACAATCGCTCGACCACCTCAAGAGCTAACACCATGACCTGTGATGGATCCATGATTGCTCAATCAATCTTTGAGCCATAACTACGTCTCACATAGCTGCTCAACATATCGTGCGATATATATCGCGTGTCCTATAACCATGACTTGGCTTTATCCTTTGAGCCGAATTGTGACTTACACAATCGCTCAAGTATTGCGTACTCGTTGTGCCCCAAATTTATCTTGCTGCATTGTCTAGACACTCTGTGTCTGACACCATGGTAATTATTTCTGTATGCAAAACTATTTATCCTACACAAGGAGAATAGTTGACCAATTGCATGAAGAACTCTCTTGCAGTTCTTAACAAATCTTTTTTTTGCACTTATATTTCTCAGTTTAGATCGGCTGCTTTCATAGACATGGCTTAGCGAACTTCTTCACTTTGGGCATTGGAGTATCATGCTAAAGTAGCAACATCAATCGTTACTTTGAAATACAGTCAAAGTTCAAAGAGCATCAACTAGACCATTAGGTCTAGAAAGATTCAAACAATGATGAAGATCAACATTGATTCGTCATTTCTCAAGATCGACTTAGCATACTTGGTACGCAACACAAGTATTGAGGTGGAGACTTCCACTAAGGAAGCGTGTGTCTAAATCAAACATCACACAGACTTAAGTTCAGTCGCCCTCCACTGGCGTCTGACTTGAGACACCTAACTACTTGCCATCACTTGGCGTCAAAGCTAGAGTCTCACATTTGGCTATCATCATCAGGCTTCACCGAGTTATCAAAACTCGTGTTTGCATCATCTTGAACACATCAAGGGGGTTTAGGCCATATCTTATATTAAGAAAAAATTAAGTCTAAACCATTTCTTCCCTGTGTGCAATCACATAAGCATCAGAGGCGATTACTCGTGCGAGTGAGTAATCTCATGCCTAAAGGACACACTTAACACATGCATAACATAACTCTCTTTATGAAAAAAACATATTTTCATTAATGTGATTAATTTTGAGTACATATTTCTTTTCATATTCTATATAGTCCTAATGCATGCTCATGTCTCAAGAATACATCTCTAGGTAGTGGTTTCGTGAATGGAACAACAACTATGTTGTGCATAGATATTTACCCAACAGAGATCTTCTCTCTCACATCTTCCTTTCTTATAAATTTGTATTTTATGTCGATATGCTTTCTTTTGTAATGATATTTTTCCCCTTTACATAGGCAATCGTTGCTTGATTGTCGCAATATAGAGTGACCTTTTTCATTGCAACATATGATAACTGCAGGTGTTGAAGGAATCTTTTTAACCATAGGGCCTCTTGCACTATGGCTGAACATGCCACAAATTCAGCCTCCATTATAGACAATGCTATGCATTCTTGCTTTTTGCTGCTCCATGTGATAGCACCATTACTTAGCAAGAAGGCATATTGGGAGGTGAATTTTCATTCATCAACATCTCCTGCCCAATCGGCGTCCGTATATCCAGTCAACCTTAAGCTTCCTCCATGATAACTGATAGTGATATTTGGGCGTTTGAGTGATAACTTGCTGAAATTAAGGTAAGGGTCAATTTTTTCAATTTTTTGGTCTCCCAACTCACTAGCTACAAGTGCACAGGTAAGTCGTAGTAGACTCAGATTGTCGTATACACAAGAATTTGAAGTCTAAGACACCCTAAAACAATCTAGATTAGTTCTACTCTAATGGCTAAAAACAAATTTTTAAAGGAAAGTGAAAACAAATTTTTAGTGGAATGCAGAATGATAACCGATTTTTGGGTTTTGGAAACTTATCAAAACTGAGTTATAAATGCTAGAATGAAGTCTAAAAAGGTTTAACTATCAATGAGGAAGGTTCTTCTAGGAATTGGGGTTCATCTAAATTAATTAAGGATGGAATGGATCAAGTTATCATTAAATGTCCAATTTTGATTCAACCTGAAAATGACTGCTCCCACAGCTCAATTGGCCTCTAACTAAGCAACATATTGTCATATAGTTGTTAGCTAGATTGAATCAACAGAGGATCCTCACTGAAGATCAAGTTATCATTGAGCTCAAATGGAAATTCATTGCTGATTTTTATAATTCAAGGGAATTCTGAAATGATAACTTGTAATTGCAATCTTAAAAAGATAAGGTCACTTAATCAATCAAACCAGGATGAAGTCTACCCCATAATAGTACTTGTGCCCCATGATTCATCTCTGAATTCAAAGGGGATTTAAAATCAACATCTCGGTTGCAAAGGAAAATGAAATCCACACAACTCCAATTAATTGGGTTAAGAAACATCCTATTTACAACATGGAATTCAGTGATTATCCAATGCTCCTTGGTTCATCTCTGAATCACAAGGATGACCTAAAGACTACCTCTCAGTAGTGGATTAAAATGAGGTTCGACATTAAAAATCAGAATTCAAATGGAGGTCAGGAAATAAAAATCAGCAATGCAGGAAATCAGAACCATAACTCAATGGAATTCTGGTTTGCCAACAGCTTCTTGATCCATCTCTGGACTGCAAGAGATCCCTAAGATTCACCTCTCAGTGATTTATTGGATTTAGGGGATTCAATTGGCAAAGCAGATTCCAACAAGAAATAAAAAAAATAGGATTCAGAATTTCAGAAATCAGAAATCAGAAAACAATCTGATTTGAGCCAAAAAAATATGCCAAACTTCTTGATTCATTTCTGAACAAGATGGGGGCATTAGCTATCACTCAGTTACTCAATTAACCAGATTGAAAATGACAAACAGGTTCAATCAGCTTGGGAAATCAGATTCAGGAAATTTTAGAAAATCAGGATGTCAGGAAACCAAATCAGAAATCAGATTTGCAATTAAATGGAGTCCAGAAATCTGACATTAACTCTTAATTCACTTCTGAAAGATGATTAGATCAAGTAATACTTCTCAGTCATAGGTTACAATTGGATCTAATGGTAGCATAGCATAAATCAGTACAGAATGTTTCTAAAATATGAAAACTAGGATTGATTTCAGTGCAGGATTATAGTTCAGTCCATATCCATCCAAAATTAATCTAAACTACTACCCTATCCTAGAAGAAATGGAGTTTAGCTCCTCATATTTACAAAGCTTGACATCAAATGGAATGAAGAACAGTTATAAATCATTGATGCTTGAAGTCTCTCGGCCAGCAGCTTCGACAGCAGCAGCTGCTCCAGCAGCAGCAGCTTGGTGGTGAAACCCTTCTCCAAACCCTGAATGTCCAGCCCCCCTTCTCTCCTCCAGAAATTCCCCCTTTTATATGACTTCTATCCACCCTTTGATCAGCATAAGAATGTTCTAATCCTTCTGATTGCAGCCACCTGTCCCCTGCCTGAATTCCCAGCTGCAGATTCCTTTTTGTGCAGGAAAAAGTAAATGGTCCCCCCTACTTTTTCCTCTTTTTGGCCACCTTTTCACTCTGCTACAACACCCAAAACAGCAAGCATCAAAGCCCTTGAATGGTGTTTTGACAAATAAAGATTAGGATGATGATAGTTGCTAGCTCAGATATCAAATGGTATTAGGTGTTGTGCAGGAATGAAAACTTATATCAAAATTAATGAATTAAGGGGCTCGGAATGATAACTTTAAGTAAATCCTGAAAAATGTCCAAATATGGTGGTTCAAAGCATTTCAGGCACCAAATGAATTAGAGTGGCAAGTGAGTGAAGTCAGAAATCAAATATGAATGAGATTTCAAAGGAGTGATAACTTGGGTGCCAAAAACGATAACTTATAAGCCTTAAAAACGATAACTTGTTATAACTTGAGTTGTGATTATCCAAATGTGATGAAATTTGACCAGCAATGAGATAAAACAATAATAAGATGATTGCTTAAGGCTTTTGTGCAGAATTAATGGTTTTGCATATCGAAATGACATAATTGCCTTTTAACGATAACTTGGCAAAGAAAAAATGATAACTTGTTCAAATGGACTTAAAACTTTACACAAGTTGAGATGTGATCATCCAAATATGATTTATACATGATAATAGTGGATTTAGGGCAAGAAAATAATTGAAAATCAGTTCACTCAAAATAATGATAACTTGACATATTGAAAACCATAAATCTCCCCTAAACTATCATGATTCTTCGCATTTAATCCAAAATCACGAACTTATTTTTTTAATCCATAAACTATCACGATTTGTCCACTTTAGTCCTTCCGTCTACTTCTGTTATGTTTTTCATTACTTTTACTTTTTTCCATTTATGAAAAGACTAAATTACCCCTCTAGAAAAATATGAAATAACAAATATAAAAAATAAAAAATCATTGGAAGGATTAAAGTGGTCAACAAAAAAATTGTCATTTATGAAAAAGGCTAAACTACCCTCCCCCGATTTTTTTTCTTTTTTATATTTATTATTTGATGTGTTATGGAGGGAGGGATAATTTAGTCTTTTCATAAATGGAAAAAATCAAAAGTAAAGAAAAATGTAACAGAAGTAGACGGAAGGACTAAAGAGCAAAAATCATGATAGTTTAGGGATACAAAAAATAAGCTCATAGTTTGGGGTTAGATGCGAAAAATTGCGATAGTTTAGGGGAGGTTTATGGAAAAAACCATCCCAACTATCAAGATGTCATCGAAATATAGAGTCATAATGATGAACATGTTCTTGAATTTATAGACATACACACAATGATCATCAATCATTTCAAAACTACATGATGTGATTGATTGATGAAATTTAATATACCATTGCCTAGATGATTGTTTAAGTCCATCGATAGAATTTAATATACCATATGGTATGAACCGACGCAGCCTGCAAACTTTGCGCTCTTCTCCTTTTACTATGAAGCCTTCATATTACTTCATATAAATTTTTTCATCTAGTTCTCCATTGAGAAATGCAATCTTTACATCCATTTGATGTAATTCCAAGTTCATATGTGCGACAATTGCTAGAATAAGGCGAATAGAAGAAAACCTTACAATTGGAGCAAAGGTTTCTTCATAATCAACACCTTCCTCTTAGGTGAAGCGTTTCACTACTAAGCTTTGTACCTCTCAATGGATCCAACATCGCCACTTTTTATTTTAAGAACCCACTTGTTCCCAGTTACTCTATGGCCAGGTAGGAGATCAACCAAGTACCAGACTTGATTTGCCTTCGTAGACTGTAATTCTTCTTCCATTGCCTTATCCACTTTTCTTTATCATTAGATGAGAGAGCCTCATTAATTGAATCAGGCTCAAGCTCTTCATCAGGACCTACTATACGAGCTTCATGAATTCCTTCGATATCAAATCGACGACGTGGGATGCTCTTTATAGTAGTCCTTCGAAGTAAACACTCTGTAGCTCCCACTCGGATCAAGGTGTGGTGATCAAGGGATGAACGTTTCTACACTGTGATCCACAAATGTCACCACCTCGAGATTCCTGACTTCATCTAACCTACTTCATCTGACTTCCTCAAGTATTCTATCAATCTCACGTTGCTTTGGGAATTCATCCTTTATAAATGTCACATCTCTACTCATAATTTTTGTAACAGTTCCATCATCCCTTTCCCCTATGAATACATAGCCTTTAGAGGTTTCAGGATACCTGATGAAGACATACTTCTTACCTCTAGGGCCCTACTTCCTGTACTTATTAGAGTTGTCAAGGACATAAGCTGCTCATCCCCATGGACGCAAGTACCTTAGGTCAGGCTTATGACCTGTCCAAAGTTCGTAGGGAGTGGAAGATACATACTTTGATGGTACACATTTGAGTATGTAGGAAGTTGTAAGCAATGCATCTCGCAAATATGAAATTGGGAGGTTTGCTTGTGCCATCATAGACCTAACCATATTGAGTAGAGTATGGTTCCTCCTTTTCGCAACATCATTTTGTTGTGGAGTATCTGAAATTGTTAGTTGCCTAACTATTCGTTTTTCATCACATAAATTCTTTAATAAATCTGAAAGATACTCACGACCACGGCGGTTTGCAAGGTATTAATCTTGCGATCTAATTGATTTTTAGTCATGTTCATAAATTGCACAAAGCAATCTATAGCCTCGGACTTATGAGAGATCAAGTATACGGCCCCATAGCGTGAATAGTCATCAATAATTGTGATGAAGTATGAGAAACCATGTCTTGCTTGGAGAGTCATCGGACCACATACGTCTGAGTGGATTAATTGCAATGGAAACTCATCACACTTTTCTTTTCCAAATGGTTTTCTTGTTTGCTTGCCAGTTAGACATTCTTCACAAATTGACAAATCGACCTTAGCGAGAGAGCCTATGAGCCCTTCTCTAGATAGTCTATTTATTCAATCTTGTCCTATATGCCCTAGCCTAGCATGCCAAGTCTTGGCACTTCCATTCACATCAATGGGTGACATAAATGAATAATTACTAGTAACACATGTAGTATTAAGAATATGGAAACCATTTCAAGAAAGCCATTGCATATAGGAACACCATCCATGTTCAGATGTTTAGAGCCAAAAGTCGTTACATATCCATATGCATCAAGAGTGGATACAGATATCAAGTTTCGTCGAAAATTAGGGGCATACAAAACATCATGAAGGTAAAGGGTTTTTCCATTGCTAAGTTCTAACTTGCAACTTCCTATCCCTTTAACTTCGACTCTTTTATTGTCTCCTACGTAAATCCACTTAGAGCCTGCACTGAGTCGATGAAACTCGACAAAAGTCTCACATTCCTTGGCTACATGGTCTGTTGCTTCATAATCTATAATCCACTAACACAGCTAGAAACATGCGCAAAGGAAATATGATCAGGACAAACCTTCTTCGGCTCAGTGCACTCACGAGCGAAGTGACCATGACTACCACAATTGTAGCACTTGACTTTGCTTTTATCCACTTTGCCACCACGCTTCTTCCTTTTGCGCTGTTGGTACTGGACATTCTGTTATCCACTCCTCTGGCTAGGGTGCGACTTACGCGACCTCTTGCGTGTGGAACCTGTGTCATGCTTTCATCCATCTATTTCAGCAACTAATGCTTGACTAGAGGATTTCTGAGATTCCAATACCTCATCCTCCATTTCTAGGTCACAGGCCATATCATCAAAATTCTTGATGTTGTCATTATGCGTCAGGTTAATACTCATATGTTCCCAAGATCTAGGAAGAGAGTGGATAACTGCTTGCACCTATTGCTCATCAGTGAGCACATGTCCAACATTCTTGAGTTCACATATCATATTCATCATTTCCCTTAGATGCTGCCTCATTGTGTGATTAGGCCGCATCCTATAGGAATCAAATTTGATGGTCAACATCCTCAACTTGGAAGTTGATGTGATAGTTGGATAGTTTCTCACATTTCAAATGCTGTCTGGTAAACCTCAAATTCGCACGAGGGATTCTTCCATTGTACTTAGCAACAGAATGCGAGCAATACGACTCTTCTTGGATCAGGCTTCGAATGCCTCAGTATCCCTTCTATGTTGGGCAGTATTACCAGGTGCCAGTTGTGGCATGACATGTTTGATGGTTGCTAAGACATCTTGTTCCTCTAAGAAATACTAAACTTTTTTATGCCAAATATCATAATTTTCACTGTTCAGTTTATCCTTTTGTTCAAGTCGACAATTATGGACTTTAATGCCATGATTAATGGTCTAGGTTCTTTAAGAGAAGAGGAGAAATCTATGTTATGCATGTCAATTTGTCACAAACATTCAAAATAATAAATGACATAATGCAAGGGTAATGACATCGAGAGGTCGCTACACTCTCACTCATCTCCCATATCCCAAGGATAATTACCATTGATTAAATTATTAATGTGATAAAATCATTTCCAAATTTTGAATTAACAAATAATCCAAAAATATTATGTCTTATGTTTTCTCAAGTAATTAGACATACTAATCACTTCAAGTTTCATTTTATATATCTAAGTAATTTACAAAAAATTAACATAAATTTATTTCTCTAAGTTTGATAAAACATGATTATCTATTATGAGAAAACATGATAGATAAAATTAACTAATTATAAATTTTCTCACATAATACACAACGTACTTTTCTTTTGTATTTTCCACCAAGGAAAAAAGATAACTATGCAAATCATACACATGATAAACTTTATAAAACATGCATGTCTATGAAAAATCATATACAATTAATTACATACTCAAAATTTATGTAATTAATTTTCTTTCATGCATATGTTCAATTTCACATGAGATTAATTGCATTGAGTAGCACTAAAATGTAAATGCAATTAGACTTACATATGCATTTATATTCTGATAGAAAACTCGTGGAAAAAGATTTTCACATTTATCTTCTTTTTCTATCAATTTCCAAAGAGGTAATTTAATTGCATAAATTGTCACAAAGCAATCAAATGCAATTAAAAATATATGATCATCTTGAAAATGATATAGATTTTTAGGAAAAAGTTCACAATTTCTTCTACCTTCTATAATTTTCTATAAATTTACAAAGTTTTCTGATTCTTCAAAAATAAGAAAAATGATCTTCTGGGCCATTCACAATGTTGGCTCACTTTCGGGCTGCACGTTCGCGTGTGCCGCTGGCCGCGAATCCTCGTGTGTCGCTAGGGATGGGAGCCTGCGCGCCGCTGGCCCCTGCGCCCGTGCACACACCGCTCGGTGATGAGCCCACGCGCGGATCTCGGCGGCGAGCTGGCGCCCACTGCTGGGCTGCGAGCCTGAGCGCGACGCTAGGCCGCACGCCCCTGCGCATGCCGCGAGCCATGATGCCTACGCGCGTGCGGGGCCTCGCGCCATTACGACACGCGCTCGTGCCGCAGCACGCGCCCATATGTGTAAAGTGGTCCCGAAAAAATTATAGAAATGTTATAATAAATTATAAAATGATAAAATTGTCCCGAATGAGTAAAGTGGTCTCGAAAAAAAAGAAATATGCACAAATAATAAGTTTTACAATTTAAAGTGGATAATTCAAATAAGATAACATGAAAACAGTACTTGCCACCTGTAGAACTTAATAAAACATAATATGTAGGTTCACGAAGTACCTCGATTGCGGAAGCAAATATTCTACGCGTGTAACGTCCTCAAAATTCGGCCCCAATTTAGTTGCCGAACCTTAGGTGGCGTTGCTTACATGACCTAATTTCATAAAAATATTGCAGCGAAAACATAATAATAATAAAGTCCAATAACATAAAACACAGCAGAAGACTTCATAAGTAAATAAAACTTAGCCCATGGTCCACATAGGATCTAACATAATACCAACATAAGGTTCATCATACATAAGTGTGTTCATACAAAAGTACATGACTCAAGGGCCCATAGACCATACATACTTAATTCTTGCAAGAGTTCATTATGACAACATAAGTAAGATAACTTGGACCGTAGCCCGATCAACCCATGTATAATATCACCATCATGAGGCTCTCGCCGCTAAACCTAAGCCTCGTTCATACTTGCACGGATCCATGGGGTGTAAAGAATTTCTCCCGTTAGAGTATGTTGAGGCCCATGCATGATATGCTCTTATAACATAATCTCTATATATATCATGGCACTTGCATTTCTTCATCATTGTACATAAATCATATGCATGCTATAAGCTATTTATGCACACTATATGGCATATGAACATATCATCATGGCAAGATAAGATAAACATGTAACATTACATACAATAGGTCATATCATAACTTATCATTATGCTAAGCATATCATCATTTATCTTGGTTTACCTTAACATCTTCTTACATAAAATCTTATGACAAGGGGACATATATTAGCATCCTTTTTGATGCATTCATCATCGTCATCTTTATGCCCCAAGTCATCTTTCGAAAGTACATACATACATGTAAGACTTTACTTCTTAGGCTTTGGTCCCCTTGAAGTACATACATAAATGTAAGACTTTACTTTCCATCTTTATATCATCTTTCCATCTTTTATATTTATTTAGATAGCTCATTATCTTGGTGATTGGGAAGCCATGTTGATTCGCAGGAACTTATCTAGCTAGGCCAGGATCTTTTGTCTCATTGGAAGTACAAACCAGGGAGGGTCAGATTTTACTTCCCCGGGAATACATCACATAAGCTAACAAGTGAAGACTTTATTCCCCTCCACGATTACAGCAAGTCACCTTCATGCCAATTCATCTTTTACTTACATTCATCAATACATACAATCATTCAATACGTGTTGCATGTTTTAATCCTATTTAAGGTCATACATACATCAAATCATGCTAAGTGTGGACATTAAAAAATAATATGAATTCTGGGACTGGTCATGACCGTGCCACTTTTAGTCATGGTCGTGCCCCCACATGGCATAGGTGTGCTTGTCTCGACACGGCCGAACGCTTGCACAATTCATCTAAGTATAGAATATGGGCACGGCCATGCCGACATAACGTCACGGTTGTTCCACAAGGACATGCATTTCACGGGTGGTCAGTTTTCTTGCACGGATGATTTTTCCCTGTGCGTTCTTGTACGCCCATGATAGAGAGGTCATTTTTTGTCCACTCTCTGAAATCTTCTAAGGCATGGGACGTTTGGGGCATCACGGCCGTGAGATCACAAGGTCATGGTTATGAAAAAATGATTGTTTCTGTTCATTTTTAGAAAAACATCTAAGGCATGAAATGTTCAGGGAGTCACGTCCGTGATAGAATGCCCAAATTCCTTCTTTGAGCGCTTAAATGCTAAGGGATAAAATTGACGATACGTCGTGGCCGTGCCACATCTCGTCACAGCCGTGCCCGAGCAGTTGGATAGAGTTTCCCCTATTTTTCCTATTTTCCACCATTTTTACACATTTATGATGACATCTATGGAATCTACATTCATCCATGCATGAATAATAAACATTTTACACTACTCATATTAAGATTCACCACTTCCTAACTAAATCACCATAAATGAAGCAATGGAGAGGCATGAAAATTGCATAAGAACATTTACTACACTAGTCAAACCATTCATAAACAATAGACAACTTCATCATAAGCATAATACAATTAATAAGAAATAACCTACTTCTAACCATGTTTAGCAATAGAATAGTAATCATCATGAGTTAAAATCATCCTAATGCACATGTAACTTCCCCTAATCTTTGTAAGAACAAATGGCTTGTTCTTTAATCCCTAATCCAAACATACATGCATCATTAGGGGGATTTTGGGAGTTTTGGATCCTCTCAACATACCTTGCTTAGAAAAATCCTTAACCCCCTAGCTTCTTCCTCTCTTTTTCCCTTCTTCCTCTCCTAGCCGAACTAGCACTTCCTCTCTCCTTGGAGTTACTACTATCACCTGTGTAGCTAGAGAGAGTGAGGGTTAATAGAGGGAAAGATTGAGTGGAAGCTCACTGTAGCTATAGTAAATCAAGCTACTGTATTCCAAGGTGCTGGCCGACATGGAGAGAGAGAGAGAGAGAGAGTGTATGAAGGCACTGTAGCTAATGGGGAATTCTTGTGAGAATGTTGGCTGGCTTTGGGGTTGGTGGAAAAGCTCTTTTGCTTTTAGGTTATAATAAGATAGGTGGGCTTTGTGGGCTGGATGTGGCGTGGGCTTCTTTGGTTTTCTCTTTTTTTTTTTTCATTTAGGATATTACAACGCGGCTTCTCCATAAACAAATTGCGGGTTGCATTCGTACGCATGGTCGCAAACCACACGTGAAAATGGAACGCAATGTGATCACTAGCTGATCACAATATGTTTCTAGCCCATTTTAGATGCAATTCATACATATCGAGTCCCATTTTTGCCTATTTTTGGGTCAATTATACTTGGAATGCATACATTGTGATAACTACTTGATATTCCTCATTTCATACTTATTTCCATGTGCATAGAGGTTCTGAAATGCCAAAATCCATTAATATTTAAATTCTATGCCAAGTTATCATTTTGAGGACAAGTTATCATTCCTATATGTCAAGTTATCATTATTTTGAGTGAACTAATTTTCAATGGTTTTCTTGATCTAAATCCATCATTATCATGTATAAATTATGTTTGTATAGTCACATCTCAACTTGTGCAAAGTTTTAAGTCCATTTGAACAAGTTATCTTTTTTCAAGTGCCAAGTTATCGTTAAAGGGCAATTCTATCATTTTGACATGCAAAACCATTAATTCTGCATAGGGACCTTAAGCAATCATCTTATTATTGTTCTAACTCATTGCTGGTCAAATTTCATCACATTTGGATAACCACAACTCAAGTTATCACAAGTTATCATTTTTAAGTCATATAAGTTATCGTTTTTGGACACCCAAGTTATCACTTCTTAGAAATCTCATTCATATTTGATTTCTGAATGCACTCACTTTTTACTCTAGTCCATTTGATGCTTCTAATGCTTTGAATCACTTATATTTGGATAATTTCCATGATTTGTGATAAGTTATCATTTCGGGCCCCTTAATTCATTAATTTTGATACAAGTTTTCATTCCTGCACAACACCTAATACCATTTGATATCTGAGCTAGCAACTATCATCATCTTAATATTTATTTATCAAAACACCATTCAAGGGCTTTGATGCTTGCTGTTTGGGAATTTATAGCAGGGAGAAAGGTGGCCAAAAAGTGGAAAAAGAGGGGGGATCATCTACTTTTTCTTGCACAAAAAGGTGCTGCAGAGGCATATTCTTCCAGGACTGGACATGTGGCTCAAATCAAAGGATAAAGAACAATTTGATGCTGATCCAAGGGTGAAGAGGAGTGATATAAAAGGTGGAATTTCTGGAGGAGAGAGGGGGGCTGGCCATTGTAGGGTTTGAAGGAAGGTTTTCTGCAGGAATGAGCAAGGTTTTGAAGCTGGATTGCTGGGCTGCTGGAATTCTAGCCGAGAAGCTCCAAACCAGGATGTTTCATACATGTTCTTCAATCCAATTTGTATCTAAGTTTGTAATTATGAGGAGCTAATCTCCAAGTCTCCTAGGATAGGGTAGTAGTCTAGGTTAATTTGGATGGATATGGACAGAAATTAATCCCAAACTGTTATCAATTCTGATTTTTAGATTTTTGCATTGAAATGAATATGTTCTTATCATTGTTAGGTCCTACTTGTATCTACAACTGAGAAGTTGTCATTTGATCTAACCTTTGTTCAAATATGAATTAAGAATCAGTGATAAGTTTCTGGATTCCATTTCTGAAATTTGATTTCTGCATTCTAATTTCTTGCACTGAACTCAATCTTGAAATTTTTGATTTCTGCAATGTTATGGGTCTGTTCTTGCCATTGTTAGATCCCATTTGTAATCTATAACTGAGAAGTTATCATTTGATCTAGCCCTTATTCAGAAATGAATTAGGAATCAATGCCAAGTTACTGGATTCCACTTTGATTGAAAATCTGATTTCTGATTTCCTGATTTTCTGAACTTCCTGAATCTGATTTTCTGATTTCTGTGAACTGTTTGAATCTAATTTGCCATTGGGGATTTGATTAATTGAGCAACTGAGAGGTTGATATTGGTCCAAGTCTTGTTCAGAAATGAATCAAGATACTTTGGCATTTTATGATTCAACCCTGTCCTCCAATTTTGATTTCTGAAATTACATTCCTGAAATCTATTTTCTGAAATTTATTGGAATCTGATTTGCTAATTGAATCTCCAATTTTATTCAATCACTGAAAGGTGAACCCTAAGAATTTCTTGTTGTCCAGAGATGGGTCAATAAGCACTTAGCAAATCCAGAATTCCAATGAGAAGCATTGCTGATTTCCTTGTTGTTTTTCCCAATCTGATTTCTGAAATACTTTTTGCTAAATTTTGATTTCTGATTTCTTGGGAATCTGATTGCCATTGTTAAGCCCTGCTTAATCCACCATTGAGAGATGTTTTTTAGGCCTTCCTTGAGATTCAGAGATGAGCCAAGGAGCAATGACAATTTTTGATTTTCCAAACTTGTATTAGGTGCTGATTTCTATCCAATTCATTAATGGAAATGTGGATTTCATTTGAATTTGCAGCTGATAAGCTGATTTTAAATCTTCTTGTAGTTTAGAGATAAACCAAGGAGCATTTGCATTAATATTGGATTGATTTCATCCCTGTTTAGTTGATTGAAACATTCCTTTCATTTTCAAGGTGCAATCTAGAAGTTATCATTTCAGATTTTATTAAAGTTGCCCAAAAATCAGCAAGTGCATTGAGTTGAACCCAATGATAACTTGATTTTCAGTGGGGATCCTCTTCTAATTCAACTTGGCTAACAATTATATGACAATATATTATTTAGTTCTGGTCTAATTGAGCTGTGAAAATAGCCATATTGAAAGTTGAATTAGATTTGACTAAAAAGTGATAACTTGTCCATTTCCATCCATAATTAATTTAGATGAACCTCAACTCCTAGGAGAACCTTCCTCATTGATAGTTGAACCTTTTTAGACTTCATCCTAGCATTTATAACTCAGTTTTGATAAATTTCCAAAACCCAAAAATCTGTTATCATTTCGCTTTCCATTAAAAATCTGTTTTCATTTCTCTTTGAAAATCTGTTTTTAGCCATTAAAGTAGAACTAATTTAGATTGTTTTAGTGTGCCTTAGACTTAAAATTCTTGTGGATACGACAACCTGAGTCTACTACAACTTACCTGTGCACTTGCAGCTAGTGAGTTGGGAGACCAAAATTAAAGAAATTGACCCTTTTATTTAATTTCAGCAAGTTATCACTAGAAAACCCAAATTTCAACTCATAAAAAGATAACTTTATTAATAATACTAATTTTATTATACATTTGCCATGTCAAAAAAGAGCTCTACGCTCTTTTAAATTACGAAAATCATCTATAAGTGAACCAATACTAAATTTTTCTACAATTTCTTTCTCGATATAAATCATCAAACAATCAGAAAGAAATTCATCTTCAATCTTATTCCAAAGCTTATTTTTTTTATTTTTTTCATTGCTGAAAAGGACCATTCTGTAGTAGTTGTAGAAACTGGAAGAGTTAAATTTGTGATTTTCTTGTTTTCACCAACCATTGACTAAGATGAGCTATAGTTGATAATTCTTCAAAGCCAGAAAGTTGTCTAACATGATCAAAATGCTCAATTTGCATCCTCAGTTGTGACATCTTTTGAATAAAATTTATGTACCAGTTGAATAAATATCATCAATTCTCAATGACAAACGCATATCTCTTGGATCAAGAGCTGAAGAGATAATAATTCTACAGCGTGATCGTTGAATTTACTGTTCAATTCTTGCAACTGAGAGTCGATCACAGCATTAAAAATATCAATTTTGTAACGACGTTCCAATTTTATGTCATCTTATTGATGTCTTGCCCTTCTTCTAGCAACATATGGAGCATTTAACTATGGAATGGGTATGTTAACTCTTTCACAAAAGTCTTTCACCTTAATGGTTAAGGTATCATATCCATAATCTCTTAACTTTTGAATGCTCAATTTCATAGATGAAACAAGATTCATTGCATTTAAAATATCTTGAGATTGATTTTGTAGAATCTGACATAATGAATCAGAGATGGTAAAATTTTTTTTCATAAGATATAAAATGAAAACAAACTCAAAAGTGGTCAATGTCTCATATGCTACATCTGCGAGATTTAATAGGATTACTATCATGATTTAATTGATCAGTATCTATAAATGCATTTGATGCATTTGATTGATCAGCTGAACTTGAGTTTTCAATATTCTTTCTTTTAAAGGATGTATCAATTGTAATTGATTTTTCATCTATTTTAAAAATATAAATATAAGTAAAATATTTAAATAACTTAAAAGTTGATATTCAGTCAAAGAGAAATACTATCAAGGCTTATATTGCACACCTTCACATCCAAAAGAAAATCTTGCGCAAGGATAATCCTTAATTTTGTGCTCGATTAGTTGAAATTTTGCAAAAAAATCATATTAATTATCATTAATTAATACACAACTCAATATGCTTCACAACTAATTATATATATTCAATTAAGAAAATAATTAAAAAATAAAGTAATATGATTTATTGAACTAATTCAAAATCAATAATGCATATAATAAGATAATTATCTAATTACATAGTATCATTCATTATCATTTAAAATAAACTAAATAAATATTTTGAAAAAAAATTGTTGTGCATCTGAAAAGTGGAAACAAGTATAAATATTTAAGCATATTATTTTTGCAAGGAATAATAACATAATAGAGAAGTAAAAAAATAACAAACTAAGTTCAAACAAGAAATAGCCATAGAGGGAGGAAAATATTAGAGGAAATAAATATACATGTCGTACAGTAGAAAGAAAAGAATATACAAAAAGAAATTATAAAATATTATCTCTAGCAAAGATGCAGCCGCCAAGGAATTGTTGAAGAGGGGAAATATGACGCCAGGCCACCACGAAATTGTTGAAGAGGGGAGATGTGATGCTGTGTTGTTTGATTTATTTCTTATATAGGGTTTAAAGTTTAATTCCACTTAACACACCTCAACACCTTACACTATAGACCATATGGAGAGCACCACACTCAACACACTAAGAGGACTCACTCTCTTATCTCTCTTGAAGTGGCTCCTTCGTGCCCCTTAAATAGATGTGCTGCCAAGGAGAGAGGGTGGGTGATAGTGATATTTGGGTTTTCTAGCGATAACTTGCTGAAATTAAAGAAAAGAGTCAAATTTTCATTTTTTTTGTCTCTCAACTCACTAGCTGCAAGTGCACAGGTAAGTTGTAGTAGACTCAGATTGTCATATCCACAAAGATTTGAAGTCCTAAACTACCTAAAAATAGTTTAAATTGATCCTAAGTAAGGTGGCAAAAACATATTTTTAATTGGAAGTGAAAACAGTTTTTTAACAAGTGCAGAATGATAACAAGTTTTGAGGTTTTGGAAACTTTTGCAAAACTGAATTTTAAATGCTAAACTAATTGCTAGAAAGGTTTAACTATCAATGAAGAAGGTTCTTCTATGATTTGGGGTTCATCTAAATTAGTTAAGGATGGAATGGATCAAGTTATCATTAAATGTCCAACTTTGATTCAATCTTGAAAATGGCTGTTCCCACAGCTCAATTGGCATCTAACTAAGAAACATATTATCATATAGTTGTTAGCTAGATTGAATCAATAGAGGGTCCTCATTGAAAATCAAGTTATCATTCAGCTCAATGGGGAGTTCATTGCTGATTTTTTTCAATTCAAAGAAATTCTGCAATGATAACTTGTGATTGCATTCATAAAAAGATGGAATCATTCCAATCAATCAAACCAGGATGAAATCTACTCAAATATGATGCTTGTGCTCCTTGATTCATCTCTAAATTCTAGGGGAATTTAAATTCAACCTCTCGGTTGCAAAATGAAATGAAATCCACACAAACACAATTCAATTGGAAATGCAAAGCATATAACCACAGGAATTCATAATTGCCATTGCTCCTTGGCCTATCTCTAGATCTCAAGGATGACCTAATGTCTACTTCTCAGCAGTGGATTAAGTTGAGGCTTAACAATGGAAATAAGAATTTAAATAGAAACTAGAAAATAGGATTCTACAATTCAGAAAAATCAGCAACAAGACCCTTAGAATTCAGGCTTGTCAAATGCCTCTTGATCCATCCCTGGACTGCCAGAGATTTCCATAGTACACCCCTCGATGATTTGATGAAATAAGGATGCTCATTTGGCAAATCAGATTCTAATCCAAAAAAATAAGAAGAACAGATTTCTGAACAAATTTAGAAATCAGATTTGGGGAAAAAATGATTTGAATCTTAAGTTGTCAAACTTCTTAATACATTTCTGAATAAAATTAGGGGAGGAATATTAGCCTCTCAGCTATTCAATTAATCCAATCCTTAATGACAAACAGATTCAACAGTTCAAAAATCAGGTTCAAGAAATTCAGAAAACCAGAAATCAGGAAATCAGAATTTCAGAAATCAGAACTTTCAATTAAATTGGAATTCAGAACTTGACATTGATTTCTAATCCATTTCTGAACTAGAGATAGATCAAATGATAACTTCTCAGTTATAGATTACAATGAGATCTAACAGTGGCAAGAACTAATTATAAACAATTCTGAAATCTGAAAATCAGCAATGATTCAGTGCAGGAATCAATTCAATCCATTTCCATCCATAACTAATTTAAACTACTACCCTATCCTAGAAGAAATGGAGTTTAACTCCTCATATTTACAAAGATTAACAGAAAATAGATTGAAGAACAGGTACAATCCATCCTTCTTGAAGTTGTCTCGGCCAGCAGCAGCAAGTCCAGCAGCAACATCCCTCAGCAGCAGCTCCTTCCTTGCTCCAAACCCTGAATGACCAGCCCCCTCCTTTCTTCTAGAAATTCATCCTTTTATATGACTCATCTTCATCTTTGGATCAACATCAGAATGTTCTAATCCTTTGATTGCAGCCATGTGTCCTGGTCCTAGAAGAATCTGCAGTGATAGCTTTTTGGACAGCCCAAAAAGCAAGTGGTCCCCCCTCCTTTTTCCCCCTTTTTCAGTCTTATTCCACCTGCTAGAAGGCACATAACAGCAAGTATCAATGTCTTCTAATAAGAAATAAACAAATAAGGGTAAGAACCACAGGTAGACTCAGCTCAGTGATCGAAAGGGATTTTATGTTGTGCACGATTAGAAATCTAAATGAAAACTTGATGGTTTTGGACCCGGAAATGATAACTTGTCACAAATCATGGAAATTATCCAAATGCAAGTGATTCAAAGTATTAGAAGCATCAAATGGACTAGAGTAACAAGTGAGTGCAATCAGAAATCAAATATGAATGAGATTTCTAGGAAGTGATAACTTGGGTGCCCAAAAATGATAACTAATATGACTTAAAAATGATAACTTATGATAACTTGAGTTGTGGTTATCCAAATGTGATGAAATTTGACTAGCAATGAGTTAAAACAATAACAAGATGATTGCTGAAGGTCCCTGTGCAGAATTAATGGTTTTGCATGTTGAAATGATAGAATTGCCCTTTAACGATAACTTGGCACTTGAAAAATGATAACTTGTTCAAATGGACTTAAAACTTTGCCCAAGTTGAGATGTGACTATCCAAATATGATTTATACATGAATATGATGAATTTAGGACAGAATAATCACTGGAATTCAACTCACTCAAAATAATGATAACTTGACATATAATAATGATAACTTGTCCTCAAAATGATAACTTGATATAGAATTTAAATATTAATGGATTTTGGCATTTCAGAACCTCTATGCACATGGAATTAAGTATGAAATGAGGAATATCAACTAGTTATCACAATATATGCATTCCAAGTGTAATTGGCCCAAATATAGGCAAAAGTGGGACTCGATATGTGTGGAAAGCATCTAAAATGGGTTAGAAACATATAGTGATCAGCAAGTGATCAAACTCCCCCAAGCTTATCCTTTTGCTTGTCCTCAAGCAAAACATCTAGAAATTAAGGATGAATTTGATTTTGCCATCCACAAATGAATAGAAAGATCAGCTGAACAAGACCTAATGAGTTTCCCACTTGGCTAACATTCCATCCTATTCTTTCCAATCCCAAATTCTAGTTAAGGAGTCACAAAGGTTAGAGCAAATTTAAGCCATGATACAAGTACTAACATTGACCAATTTGGATTGTAAGAATTGTCATCTTTACTAAGAAGTTTGAAACATTAATCTTTTCATGAACAGATTTTTCTTCCTTTGCTTAAACAGGTTTGAAAACCTGGCTTTTATTCATGAGATGCAAATAAACAGGTTTAGCACCTGATTTTTATTCTTTTTCTTTAGGAGAGATTCCTTTGGAAGTTTTGCTCTCCTAAATTTTTTTTTCTTTTCTTTTTGCATTGAAGAGAGATTCCTTTGGAAGTTTTGCTCTCTTCCTTTTTCTATGCATGCAACTTTTCATTTTCCTTTTTCTTTCTTTTCCATTCTGTTCATGAAATGAGCAATGGTTCAAACTCAAGTATAGGTTAGATCCTTAAATGCAAATAGTCAAGAATTCCTATTTAACATGGCAGCAAGATCCTTGACTCCTTTCTAGAAATCTTCTACTTTCCAATTAATCCATGAATGTAGCTAGTGTTAATCCACAAAAAAGAAAAATTTCAGTTGAAAATTCATTCAAATGCATCTGAATTTAAATTGTCAATTGAAGCAAGAAGGCTAATGGCCAAGTTGGCCACTTGGTATTGGAGGGCACTCACTGTCATAATGAAGTATCCTACCCATTTCAGAGTCAACATGAATTCAGAATTGAGTTGGGTTCAAAAAATGATAACCGAGTGATAACTAGTGATAACTTGTGAAAACCAATGATAACATGCAAAATCTACTGATAACCTGGTGATAACTGATATATACATTAAAATCAATTGAAAATATGATGTAAATATTAGAAAAGCACCAAGTTTCCTCTCCCAAGCTTAGTTTTAACACTGTCCCTAGTGTTGAAAATAAAAGGCAAGGGAGAGGGGTGGGTGGGAGTGAAATGCATGAAATTTGGCCTTGAATTCTCTTGGCATTTCATCCAGCAGCTTTGAGTGGTCCAATCTTCATTAGTTGCAACTAATCCTGCAGAGAAACAAAGGATATCAGTGGAGTGGCAAATTTGCAACTAATCATATTTTTGAGTACAGAACTTCAACAATGCATTGGAAATTTCTGAAATTCACTGAAATTGGGCTATAACGGATTTGGATAACTAATATGAATGTAAGTTCAGATGATGATATGATCAATGAAGCATAATGAGAAAGATATTATCAGTTATCATTAAGTTTTCAGTGTAAAAATCAGAAATAAGGGCAAGGGTACTCCTTGAACTTTGGCATTATGGATGGATCTGATTCCTCTCCTCTTTATTCCTGCAAAACAGAAAAGTTAAGTGTAAAATGCCTTGGGTTACCTCCCAAGAAGTGCCCTACTTTAATATCTTAGGCTGGACATCTTTCCACTTGAATTCAGTTAGGCAAACTTGACAATTCTTGCAAATTCAACACCTCCTTAGCTGATTCTTGAGCTGTGGGATTATATGGCTTCAACCTCTGTCCATTAATCTTGAATACATCATTCTTATCATTCAGAAGTTCCACAGCACCATAAGGATAAACTTTGTGGACTTTGAAGGGTCCACTCCACCTGGATTTCAACTTTCCAGGGAATAGTTTCAACCTTGAATTGAACAATAATACCAAGTCTCCAACCTTGAGTTCCTTTTTCAGAATTCTGCTATCATGTCATTTCTTGGTTCTTTCCTTGTAAAATTCAAAACTATGATAGGCATTTAGCCTAATCTCATCCAGCTCATCAATTTGGAGAAGCCTCTTTTGTCCACATGCTTGCATATCAAAGTTGAGTGCCTTTACTGCCCAATATGCCTTATGCTTCAACTCAATTGGTAGTTGACAAGTTTTCCCATAGACCAACTTATAAGGAGAAGTGCCTATAGGGGTCTTATAGGCTGTCCTATATGCCCATAGTGACTTATTCAGCCTCAAACTCCAATCTTTCCTAGACAGAGACATTGTTTTCTCCAATATGGCCTTGATTTCCCTATTTGAAATTTTTGTTTGGCCATTTGTTTGGGGATGGTAGGCAGTGGAGACCTTATGCTTAACTCCATACTTGTCTAGGAGTTTCTCAAAACACTTTTCAATGAAATGGCTCCCTCCATCACTTATGACTACCCTTGGGATTCCAAATCTTGGGAAGATGATCTCCTCGAACAACCTGATTACTGCCCTGGAATCAGCTACAATGGTGGGAATGACCTCAATCCACTTAGACACATAGTCCACAGCTAGAAGAATAAACTTGTAACCACATGAACTAGGGAAAGGCCCCATGTAGTCATTGCCCCATACATCAAATATTTTCACTTCTAAAATCCCATTTTGAGGCATTTCATTCCTCCTTGAAATAGAACCTGTCCTTTGACATTCATCACAACTCTTCACATACAAGTATGCATCTTTGAACAAGGAAGGCCAATAAAAACCAGATTGTAGAACCTTGGCAGCAGTTTTTTGAGTACCTCCATGTCCGCCATATGAAGATGAGTGGCATTCATACAAAATTGAATTGAATTCATCTTTTGGTACACACCTCCTAAAGATACCATCAGAGGACTTCTTGAATAGGAGTGGATCATCCCAATAAAAGTCCTTCAAGTCATGGAAGAACTTTTTCTTCTGTTGATAGGAGAAGTCAGAGGGGATTACTCCACATGCCAAGTAATTCACAAAGTCTGCATACCAGGGAGTAGGGGCATCTGATATTGCCATCAAAAAGTCATCAGGGAAGGAGTCATTGATGAGAAGTGTTGAGGACTCTTGAATTTCTTCCATCCTTGACAGGTGGTTAGCAACTGGGTTCTCACTCCCTCTTTTGTCCCTGATTTCAAGATCAAACTCTTGCAACAATAGGATCCATCTAATGAGCCTTGGCGTGGATTCCTTCTTATTGATCAAGTGTCTCACTGCTTGGTGATCTATGAATACAATTACTTTGGATCCCTAGTTTGCTTTGATTACTTTGCCTTGACTTGAGCATCATCTAAAGTCTTGCTGGCATAGCATATGACATAGTGCTTTCTATCCCTGGTTTGCCCCAAGACTGCCCCTACTGCTTGATCAGAGGCATCACACATTATTTCAAAGGGAAGAGACCAATCAGGTGGCTGGACTATAGGAGCTGAAATAAGTGCCTCTTTCAGCTGCTTGAAGGCCTTCATGCACTCTTCATCAAAATTAAACTCAGAATCTTTTGCTAGGAGCTTGGTAAGAGGCCTGATTATCATTGAGAAGTTTTTTATGAACCTTCTGTAGAATCCTGCATGCTCCAAGAAGCTTCTTATTGCCTTCACATTTGTAGGGGGTGGCAACTTATCAATTACTTCAATTTTGGCCTTATCCACTTCAATTCCTTTACTTGAGACCACATGTCCTAAGACAACCCCTTCTTGGACCATAAAATGACATTTCTCCCAATTGAGGATCAAGTTGGACTCTCTACATCTTTGCAACACCTTGGTCAAATTTTCTAGGCAAGAATCAAATGAATCTCCATATACTGAAAAGTCATCCATGAAGACTTCCATAATTTCTTCAATGAAGTCTGAAAAGATAGACATCATACACCTTTGGAAGGTGGCAGGTGCATTGCATAAGCCAAAGGGCATTCTCCTATAGGTAAAAGTCCCATATGGACAAGTGATTGTAGTCTTGTGTTGATCTTGAGGGTGAATTGAAATTTGCAAGAAACCTGAGTATCCATCAAGATAACAGAAATGTGAATGCCTAGCCAACCTCTCCAACATCTGATCAATGAATGACAATGGGAAATGGTCCTTTCTTGTGGCCTTGTTTAACTTTCTGAAGTCAATACACATCCTCCAACCTGTAATGGTCCTTGTGGATATCAATTCATTTGAATCTGACTTTACCACTGTGATTCATCCCTTCTTTGGCATAACCTGCACTGGGCTGACCCACTCACTATCTAAAATGGAGTATATGATTCCTGCATTCAGTAGCTTCAATACTTCTTTCTTGACTACCTCCTTCATGGTTGGATTGAGTCTCCTTTGACATTCAATAGAAGGCTTGTAGCTGTCCTCCATAGGGATTCTATGCATGCAAATGGAAGGATTGATACCCTTGATGTCTTCAATTGAGTAGCCTATCACTTTCCTATACAACTTCAGCCTTTTCAGCAGCTCTTCAACCTGATCCTGGGGTAAATTAGCATTAATGATAACAGAAAAAGTTGAATTCTCCCCCAAGAATTCATATTTCAGATTGCTAGGAAGAGGCTTGAGTTCCAAATTGGAATTGACTTGAGCTGATTTGCCTTGGATTTCAGCAATGATAACATGTTGCACCTCCCCGTGAATTCCTGCATTTTCCACTGATATTGAAGAGTTCAGTACTGATTTGTATGCCATAGCCTCTGGATCCTCCAATTCTCTCAAATGGTCAAACATTAGACACATTTGCAATGGATCTTCAATAGGAATTATGGCTGAAACTTGCTCCACCACTTGATCCAATTGCCCATCTTCTCATTCTCTAAAAAACTTGGCCTACTGATAACTTGTGCCAAATTGAATTCAATCTTCTCCTCTCTAATTTGGAAGGTCAATCTCCCTTCCTTAACATTAATTACAACCCCTACAGTGGCTAGAAAGGGCCTCCCAAGGAGAATGGGGGTATTCACATCTTCATCCATATCCAATACAACAAAATCAACTAGAATATAGAATTTACCAACTTGGAGGGGTATGTCCTCAATAATCCCATGTGGATATTTGATGGATCTGTCAACCAGCTGAAGAGACATATTTGTTGGCTTCAAATCTCCAACTTCAAGTTTCCTGCACAATGATAAGGGTATGACACTCACAGAAGCTCCCAAGTCACACATGGCTTTTTGAATTTTCCTATTCCCTATCTCACATGGAATTGAAAATCTCCCTGGATCCTTGAGCTTAGGAGGAAACTTATTTTGGATAATTGCAGAAGCCTCTTCAGTTAATGCAATTGTCTCATGCTCCAATACCCTTCTCTTCTTGGTTAGAATTTCCTTGAGGAACTTGGCATAGGAAGGCATTTCCTGGATGGCTTTAACAAAAGGCACATTAATGTATAGCTTCTTCAGGATTTTCAAAAATTTTCCATATTGCTGGTCTTGTCTTGCCTTGATTAGCCTTTGAGGGAAGGGTACTTTGTAAAAAATCCTTGTATTTGCTTCAATTTGAGGACCTGAATTCCTGATTTCCTCACTTGGCTGTTCACTTGGCTTTTCAGCAACTCTTCAGTCTGAATTGGCTTGATTATCATCCACTTTCTTCATGGGTTCCTCCACCATTTTTCCACTTCTGAGCTGAATGGCCTTTGCTTGCTCCTTTGGATTCACTTCTGGCTGTCCAGGAAAGAATATGGGAGGTCTAGTGGATGTACTAGCTTGTTGAGCAATTTGGCTTTCCAACAATTTCTGATTTGCATTCATGGCATCCAATCTAGAATTGATCTTCAATATCTTCAATATTTCCAACAATTGATCTTCATTGCATTCATGGCATCCAATCTAGAACAATTTCTTCAGAATTTGTTGAAGCATCTCCTTCATTTCATTTTGGAATTGAGGTGCTTGGACTTGTGGTGGTGGCTCATACAGATTTCTTTGAATTGGTGCACTTTGGCCTTGATTTCCATAAGGTGGTGGCTGATTCCTTGGCAGGATTTTGGGCTGCCAATTTGAATTCTGCATAGGAGCCCCTTGATAATTATTGCCCTTGTAAGAAAAGTATGGATGATTCCTATTTTTTGGAGTGTAGAATTCAGTAGGAGGTTTAATTCCATAATTTCCCACAGCATTGATTTGATCCACTGTTTGCTCCACTTGTTGCATAATCAAATTACAATTTTCTGACACATGGCCTTGATTCCCACATACACAGCACCTTGTTTCAGGATTAGAAGCCCTATTGCCATTAGAAGTCAAGTTCAACCTCTCCAAAGTTGGGTTGAACCTCTCCACATACACAACACCTCCTCAAGTTGGGTTGATAACTGGTTCATTGAATTGTCCATAGGTGGCCTCCTGGTCCTATCATGTGTGAGGAAGTGATGGTTCTTTGCAATATTCTCTATTAGTTGGTAGGCCTCATCTATATTTTTGAATGCAAAGATACCTCCTGCTGCAGTGTCCAATGCCACCTTGCTAGGGTAGTTCAATCCCTTATGAAAATAGTTGACTAATTGCCACTTTTCAAAGCCATAGTGAGGACATGCCCTTAACAACCCTTGGAGCCTTTGTCATGCCTCACAAATGTTTTCTTGATCCAACTGGTAGAATCTGACTATTTGATCCCTGAAGTTATCAGTCTTTGAAGGAGGGAAGAATTCTGAAAGAAATAATTGGACAATTGATTCCCAAGTGGCCACCTCTTCATGATTCAATCCTTTGTACCATGTCTTGGCCTTGTCTTTGAGTGAGAAGGGAAACAATCTCATATATACTGCATTCATGGGAATATTGTTGAAGTTAACAGTGGTGCACATCTCCTTAAAATTGTCCAAATGACAAGCTGGATCTTCAATCCCAAGTCCAGAAAATTGACTTTGCCTAATCATTGAAATCAATGCTGGATTAACTTCAAAGTTTGCCACAGGTGCTAAGGCTCCTCCCCATGGTTGATTCCTTGCATTGCTTGGTGAATAACAGTCCCTAAGAATCCTAGGAGCTGCCATATTTTGATTCATAACTCTTTCAAATTCAAGGTTGTGTGCCTCTTTCTCTTCTTCTTCAAATATCCTTCTCCTTGCCTCAAGCCTTTGCAATCTCCTTCTTCTTAGAAATCTTCTTTCAGGCTCAGAATTTGATTGGTAATGTTCCTCTTGATGGTTCAAGTCCTGCATAAAGAGATTCAGAAGTATCAAATTCAAGAAAGAAATGAAAACTAGACAAAAGTGAAAAGTAAGAAATGATAACTTGCAAAAAATGAAAATTGGCCTAACAAATAAACTAAAAACTAATCTAAACTATCTAAGTTAGCCTAATTGATCTCAAATCCCTGGCAATGGCACCAAAAACTTGATAGTGATATTTGGATTTTCTAGTGATAACTTGCTGAAATTAAAGAAAAGAGTCAAATTTTCATTTTTTTTTGTCTCCCAACTCACTAGCTGCAAGTGCACAGGTAAGCTGTAGTAGACTCAGATTGTCGTATCCACAAAGATTTGAAGTCCTAAACTACCTAAAAATAGTTTAGATTGATCCTAAGTAAGGTGGCAAAAACATATTTTTAATTGGAAGTGAAAACAGTTTTTTAACAAGTGCAGAATGATAACAAGTTTTGAGGTTTTGGAAACTTTTGCAAAACTGAATTTTAAATGCTAAACTAATTGCTAGAAAGGTTTAACTATCAATGAAGAAGGTTCTTCTATGATTTGGGGTTCATCTAAATTAGTTAAGGATGGAATGGATCAAGTTATCATTAAATGTCCAACTTTGATTCAATCTTGAAAATGGCTGTTCCCACAGCTCAATTGGCATCTAACTAAGAAACATATTATCATATAGTTGTTAGCTAGATTGAATCAATAGAGGGTCCTCATTGAAAATCAAGTTATCATTCAGCTCAATGGGGAGTTCATTGCTGATTTTTTTCAATTCAAAGAAATTCTGCAATGATAACTTGTGATTGCATTCATAAAAAGATGGAATCATTCCAATCAATCAAACCATGATGAAATCTACTCAAATATGATGCTTGTGCTCCTTGATTCATCTCTGAATTCTACGAGAATTTAAATTCAACCTCTCGGTTGCAAAATGAAATGAAATCCACACAAACACAATTCAATAGAAACTAGAAAATAGGATTCTGCAATTTAGAAAAATTAGCAACAAGACCCTTAGAATTCAGGCTTGCCAAATGCCTCTTGATCTATCCCTAGACTGCCAGAGATTTCCATAGTACACCCCTCGATGATTTGATGAAATAAGGATGCTCATTTGGCAAATCAGATTCTAATCCAAAAAAATAAGAAGAACAGATTTATGAACAAATTCAGAAATCAGATTTGGGGAAAAAATGATTTGAATCTTAAGTTGTCAAACTTCTTAATACATTTCTGAATAAAATTAGGGGAGGAATATTAGCCTCTCAGCTATTCAATTAATGCAATCCTTAATGACAAACAGATTCAACAGTTCAAAAATCAGGTTCAAGAAATTCAGAAAACCAGAAATCAGGAAATCAGAATTTCAGAAATCAGAACTTTCAATTAAATTGGAATTCAGAACTTGACATTGATTTCTAATCCATTTCTGAACTAGAGATAGATCAAATGATAACTTCTCAGTTATAGATTACAATGAGATCTAACAATGGCAAGAACTAATTATAAACAATTCTGAAATCTGAAAATCAGCAATGATTCAGTGCAGGAATCAATTCAATCCATTTCCATCCATAACTTATTTAAACTACTACCCTATCCTAGAAGAAATGGAGTTTAACTCCTCATATTTACAAAGCTTAACAGAAAATAGATTGAAGAACAGGTACAATCCATCCTTCTTGAAGTTGTCTCGGCCAGCAGTAGCAAGTCCAACAGTAACAGCCCTCAGCTGCAGCTCCTTCCTTGCTCCAAACCCTGAATGACCAGCCCCCTCCTTTCTTCTAGAAATTCATCCTTTTATATGACTCATCTCCACCTTTGGATCAACATCAGAATGTTTTAATCCTTTGATTGCAGCCATGTGTCCTGGTCCTAGAAGAATCTGCAGTGATAGCTTTTTGGACAGCCCAAAAAGCAAGTGGTCCCCCCTCCTTTTTCCCCCTTTTTCAGTCCTATTCCACCTGCTAGAAGGCACATAACAGCAAGTATCAATGTCTTCTAATAAGAAATAAACAAATAAGGGTAAGAACCACAAGTAGGCTCAGCTCAGTGATCGAAAGGGATTTTATGTTGTGCACGATTAGAAATCTAAATGAAAACTTGATGGTTTTGGATCCGGAAATGATAACTTGTCACAAATCATGGAAATTATCCAAATGCAAGTGATTCAAAGTATTAGAAGCATCAAATGGACTAGAGTAACAAGTGAGTGCAATCAGAAATCAAATATGAATGAGATTTCTAGGAAGTGATAACTTGGGTGCCCAAAAATGATAACTAATATGACTTAAAAATGATAACTTATGATAACTTGAGTTGTGGTTATCCAAATGTGATGAAATTTGACCAGCAATGAGTTAAAACAATAACAAGATGATTGCTGAAGGTCCCTGTGCAGAATTAATGGTTTTGCATGTTGAAATGACAGAATTGCCCTTTAACGATAACTTGGCACTTGAAAAATGATAACTTGTTCAAATGGACTTAAAACTTTGCCCAAGTTGAGATGTGACTATCCAAATATGATTTATACATGAATATGATGAATTTAGGACAGAATAATCACTGGAATTCAACTCACTCAAAATAATGATAACTTGACATATAATAATGATAACTTGTCCGACGAGTTACTCTACCATCTTTTTTTTCTTATTTATTTTAAATGTTTTCATACAAAAATATATTTAATATTTTATTTTAATCCATAAAACTACCATTATATTTGTATATATATTTTTTATTTTAAAGGCTTTATTTTTATATATTTTTTAAATTTTAATATAAATAAAAATAAAATGATCATGTCATGGTATGAGGTTGTGTTTCGGGTTAAAAGTTTTCAACTTGTACTCGCTTGGTTTGGTCATGTTCGAGTCAATCCGACCATGGATCTGATTCGATCCAACATGATTGGGATCGGGTTCACCAGGAAGAGCGAACCCGATCAACTTTTTCCTTATCTAAGATGGTGCTTCTCATAAGACAAAAGTTTTTCTATTTTCTATTTTTCGAAACTTGTAGAAAAAATATGTTTATATAGTATATATAATAACTAATATAAATAGTAACAAGTATTTTCTGAAACTTAATTATATAAAACCTTTTAGCCAAGTAAAAAATATCGGTTGATTAAGATTATTTAATTGGCAACCACAAAAAAATAAAGAAAAAACATATTAAACTATTTTTATTGAAACCAAGAGGAAAAACTAGTGTTCATTGTTCCAAAAATTTTGTCTATGAAATTTTTTAATTAGCAAAAAATAATTTTATTGTTCACTTTTGACTTTATTGTTGAAGTTTTACTGACTTATTTGTCTACTAATTTTGTAAGATAATTAATCAAGTTGAAATGTTTATTGGTTTATAAATGCACTATATATATACATATACATATATATATATATATATATATATATATATATATATTAAAAAATAAACATAACTAAGTGCATAGTATCAATGCTTTGTAATACCCTAGATTTTTTAACAAGGGTAAATTGGGCTTGATAAATATTGGGCCCAAAACCCTAATGTCCCCGTATTTAAAGCCCCCAAGCCCCCTTGTTAATCTCTTTTCTCTACCTAATCTCTTGACGGCTACGGTCTGAGGAAAAGAGATCTGAGGAGCAATGAAGAAGAGGAAGAAGAGGAGGAAGAAAGATAAGGAGATCAAACGAGGATTGAAAGGTATGTAAAGGAGATTCAAACTCCTCTCTTCTCTCTCAATATTTGTATGATTGGATTGGGAGATCCAAGAACACCCTAATTCTTGATAGGAATTGTGATTGAGGGATTTCATGTGCCTCTCTAAATCTAATTTGGTTTTCATGCTTAGAATTGTATAGATATAATAGTTAGATTTGTATGTTACATGATTAAGGGTTACATCTTAACCTACCTAAATTCATGATGTCTTTGCAATAATTATTCGGATAGATTTTACTTATCCAAAAATTATAAATAACATAACGATGGTATAATACTATCATGCTGTCTCGGGTAATAGCGAGACAAAATTATAAAATGTGTCATAACTGAAATATTAAAATAGGGTTTTAAATTTATTTTCAGTTAGAGATTGGTGATATCTTTCTATGAAATTTGGAATCATCTAAAAATAATATGTATAGAATAAGATATTAATATTTTAGTGTCTGGTGCCAAATACTATGCAGAATATATATTTTGATATTTGTATGAATTCTTGGGATTAAACAACAAAAACAATTATAGATTTTATATGTGATTACTATTAAATTCTAGTTCGCTAAAAAATTGTAATTAATTAGAAAGAATGTCTATATGTTAAATTATATTTTTTTATTGATGATACGTCAGAACTATCAAAAAGGGAAAGTGACCTATTATATTATTTATGTCAACTTTGTTATGTCAATATTATGCATTATCTTTAAATGTTTATGCATTCAAGATTAAATAAGTTGTGTATGTATAATATCTCTTGATGTTTTGTACATTTAATATGTGATGTTATTTATGAAATATTGATTGTTGTATTGATCATCACCTAGATACATGTATTGCATGTTTTCACATAACTAGGTTAAAATCTGAAGACTAAGAGACGTAAATTATTTGATGATTGTGAAAATAATGAACCCAATTGAAGAATACTGTAACTTGTCTCCCCTCAAACTAATGTCAAGAAATACTGTGTCCTACTTCACTGTATTAGAATTTCCCTCGAGAAATTATTGTGCCATGTACCTTGTCGGCAACACTATGTATATTCCCACCCACCTTCAGGTGACGGAGCCTCGGTTCCAAGGCCTAGCTAGCCTATTGAAGGGCTAAAATCAAAGACTAAATTGACTGATTGACGTGATGCAAACGATTTCATGTCAATTACATTACTCTTACCAATGACCTCATGATGTGAACCAATGACATGTACATTTTATTAATATGACATGGTATGCATGTTTCTTTTTATTATGAAACTATCGTATATATGTCATATAGCATCCTGCTTATGATGCATTTTACTGAAAACCTTGCACCCACCCTGGATCCGTGTCGATAACTAAAATGCTTGGATGGATGGTTGAACAACTCATGATGGTGAAGTTGCACATGACATAGGAATCAATGAGTCATGAGTCTCTAGAGTTATGTTTAGACGAATTTTGTGAAAGAACAAATATTTTTCCTAGTTTCTAAGATATGATATTGCAAGTATTTTATTAAATTATTTCGCTGAATTATTGATGGTTTTATCTTATTTTAATGAATAATAGTTTTCACTGTTATTATATGAATCAATTTATTTTAATGATGTGTTGGCGAATGGGCTAGCATTGCCGAATCACCTAATTGCCCTTGGCATTTGGTGATGAAATTTCGGGGTGTTATAATTGGTATAAGAGCGTGCTTAGGACCTATGGTAAGTATGTCGTAGAACTGTGAGATGACTAAGGAAAGTATGGTGAGATTTAATTTTCACAAAGCCAAATAGAAAGTTCACTACAAGTATGAGGTGGCAGTTTGACATAACAATGCCACTAGGGAGGGTCTCTACTTGGCAATACCTCCTAGAGACACTGATAATAATAGAGGGAGATAATTACTCGGCCGACATCATAGTGCTACCTGTGGTTGACTATGATGTCATATTGGGCATGAATTAGTTGCCATATCATGACGCCTACATGTTGTGCCAGCAAAGAAGGGTCAAGATCAATAAGAAGGATGGTAATTTTGTGATCTTTCACAGAATTCCATAAAAGGGAAGAAAGATAATGATCTCTTCGGCCAAGGAAATAAAGATGTTGAACTGTGGTTGTGAGGATTCTTGGCTAGTGTCGTCAAGGGAGATTTTCAACCTAAGTCACTAGAAGAACTTGAAGTGGTGAAGGACTATCTAGATATGTTTCCCGATGAGCTCCCGGGATTACCTCCGAAAAGGAAAAGCTGATGCCAAGGTTGACCCCAATCTCCAAACCTCCCTACAAGATGGCACCAGCAGATATGAAGGAACTGAAGGCACAACTACAAGATTACAAGGGTTTTACCAGGCCAAGTGTGTCCCCATGCGGTGCACCTGTTCTATTTGTAAAGAAGAATGATAGATCATTGAGGCTATGTACAGATCAAAGGATGCTCAACAAAGTGACCATCAAGAACAAATACCTCCTGCACAGAATAGATGACCTATTTGACCAACTATCTACAACATCAGTCTTTTGAAAAATTGACTTGAGGAGTGGATACCATCAGATCAGAGTAGCTGATGAGGACGTAACTAAGAAGGCCTTCAGAACAATCTATGAACATTATGAATTTTTTGGTTATGCCTTTTGGATTGACAAATGCTCATGCAACATTTATGGATTTGATGAACAGGATATTCAAGCATCACTTGGATAGGTTTGTGATAGTATGACATCCAAATACATTCATCAAGTCCTGAAGAACATCAGAAGCACTTACATATTATTCTGGAGACTTTGTGACAACATCAACTGTATGCAAAGTTCTCCAAGTGTGAGTTCTGATTAAAGAAAGTTATGTTTCTAGGTCATATTATTTCAAAGGAAGACCTTTTTGTGGGCACAACAAAAGTTGAAAAAGTCATCAACTGGGAGATACCAAAGATAGTAACTGAGATCAAGAGTTTTCTGGGACTGGCTAGTTAAGGTTCATTTTGGATTTTTCCAAGATTGGTTCTCCAATGATCAAGCTAATCAGGAAAAGAGAGAAGTTCAATTGGAACGAAAAATGTGAAGAAAGTTTCCTAGAGCTAAAGAAGAGACTAACTTCTGCACCAATGCTGACAATTCCCACCAAAGTTGGAGGCTACACGATATATAATGATGCTAGTGGTATTGGACTAGGATGTGTGCTTATGCAACATGGAAGAGTAGTTGCGTATGCCTCAAGGTAACTTAAAACTCATGAGAAGAACTATCTCACTCATGATTTGGAACTGATAGCTATGGTATTTTCCTTGAAGATATGATGACACTATCTGTACGGAGAGGGATTTGGAGTATACACTGACCACAAGAGTCTTAAATATGTGTTCTCCCAAAAGGAACTCATATATGAGACAAAGATAATGGCTGAAATTTCTGAAGGATATGAGTTTGGTATCTATACCACCCAGGGAAGGACAACTCAGTGGCAGATGCTCTAAATAGGAAGTGTGAAGGATCAGAGTCTACAAATGGACTCTAATTGAAGGAAGGACATAGGGAAAACCGATGATGCACTTTGTCATTCAACTTGAATTGGTGACAAAGATTACTAAAGCATAGAAGGAGGACCCAAATTATAAGAACATGAAAGCCTTGTGTGAGAAGGGACACTGTAATGAAGATAGGACTATCAGGTTCTAAGATAGAACTGTGAGTACCTGAAGACAAGGCACTTAAGGAAGAAATTCTGACTAAGTGCCACAAGTCAAAATTTTTCATTCACCCAGGAACCAGTAAATGTTGAATCATGTACTATTCCCATGTTTTGATGATAACAAACACAATTGGCCGGTAAATGTTACTACTGAGTTTGTCAAGTGACATATATGTAGGAACAAGTATAACAGAAAAAATGCCAACGAAGAAATGATGAAGAAATAAAAACTTGTCGAAGGACCGATCGACTGGACGAACGACCGAAGAAAATAGGAGCGTAAAATAGTTGTAGTCATGAGACCGGTCACAAGACCGTTCGACCAAACAAACGATTGAAGAGAATAGAAGCATAAAATTGCTAAAGTTATGAGACCGATCAACCAGATGCACGTATGAAAGTCTAAAGCAAGACCTCTATCTCACTTTCATTATTATTTTGTGTTAACTACATTACATTTAGAATTCTCACAAAAAACTTAAAAAAGCAAAAGTTTTGAATTCCAATTTAAAAATTTATACACCAATTCACCTCGCTTCTTGGTGCCCTACGATCCTACAATTGGTATAAGAGTTACTTTTGTGATTAAGATTTAATTATCTATAAGAGTCATGGAATCAAATAACTTTATTCTCTGTGAAAGTTAATCGACCAACCGTCCTCCACTTTTTAATGCATTTAACTTTGCATATTGGAAAATTAGAATACAGGCATATGCATGTTCCATAGATATTGATATTTGGGATGTAATTACAAATGACTTTAATTTGCGTGGAAAATCACCAGCAGAATATATTGAAGGAAAAAGACTTTTAATTAAACTTGATTGGAAGGTGAAAAATATTCTTTATTGTGCTTTAGATGCTACTGAATTTAATTGCATCTCTACTTGCCTAAATGCAAATGAAATTTGGAGAAAACTCATTATGACTGATAAAGGAACAAAGAAAGTTAAGAAATATACGCTAAATCTCCTAAATCATCAATATAACTCATTCAAAATGCTTGAGAATCAAACTATAAATAGTTTGGTTGTACGCTTTAATGATATTGTGAATGGCTTAGCCTCTCTGGGCGAGCCAAGGACTAATGTTCAAAAAGTGAAAAAGCTTCCACTCTCCTCAAAATAGCACACAAATACAACAGTGATAAAAGAAAAAAGATCTAAACACGTTGGATTTCGACGATCTCATAGGATCATTATTAACGTATGAGATAGGAATAAAAGAAGACGAGGAAACAAATGTCACTAAGAAAAAAGCCCTAGCCTTAAAGGTAAAAATTGATGAAAAAGAAACTAGCGAAGACGAAGAGGATGTCGATGAAAGAAAGTTGACACTCTATGCAAGAAAGTTAGACAAGTATTTGAGATTTGCCAAGTAAAGAAAGAAAGGTGAATCATTTAGAAGAAAGCCAACAAGAAAAAATCAAATCACCTATTTTGAATGTAAAAAAGATTGGACATTACAAGAATGAGTGTCCTAACCTTATAAGAAAGGACAAAGAGGTGAAATCTTCAAAGAAGAAGAAGAAGGCTCTTCAAGTGACTTAGGATGAAAGTGAACTGGAAGAAGACAGCTCTTCCTCAAGTGATGAAGATGAAGTTTATCTGTGTCTCATGGCAAACGAAGAGGTATATTCTAACTCGTTAAGTGATGAATTGAGCACATTCGATATGCATTATGAATTCAAAAAACCTATTAAAAATATGGCTCAGTAAAAAAGAAGCAGTATAAGTTGAAAGCAGAATTTGAAAATGTTAAAAATGAAAAACATAAGCAACATGATATATGTAGAAAGGGCATATCATTGAATGATGAGAACATGAATTTAGAACTTCAAATTGGTGAAAAATGAAGAATGACAACTTGAATACATGCATTAGTTCACAAAGAAATGAGATATAAATATTAAACACAAAAGCAAAAGAATTAGAAGAAAATGTTTAAAAATTTTCAAATGGTAGAAAAATGTTAGATGCCATGTTTAGTGGCTCTAGGGTGGCATCCAACAAGAAAGGTCTTGGTTATAATTCTTTTGAAAAAAAATATGATTCAAGAATCCTATTTGTGAGGGCTGCAATTATGCACAATTCATATTTGACTTGTTTTCATTGTGGTGCACATGGTCATTACTCTTTTGAATGCAACATTAGAAAAGGAAAAAAAACATTTGAATGAAAAACAATATGGGTTCCTAAAAGAACCAATGCATACCAAAATGGATCCAAACAAGCTTGAGTACTAAAAACATAAATTTTTGTGTCTATTTTTTGAGGAAATATCAAGAAAGAAGGAGAGCAAATGGTATTTGGACAGTGGCTGCGCAAGACACATGACAGAAGATGCATCAAATTTTGTCACATTGAAAAAGAAGAATGGAGGGACTGTTACTTTTGGAGACAATGCAAAAAGAAAGGTTATTAGTATAAGTAACATTGGTAAAAATGACAAAATCTTTATTGAAATGTATGGCTAGCAGACAATTTGAAGCATAACCTAATAAGTATTAGTCAACTTTGTGATAAAATCTTTTTAGTAAAATTTGAAAAAGAAAAATGTCTAATATTAGATAATTTGCTGCATATTGGATTTAGACACAATAACATATATAAAATTGACTTTGATGACTTTAGAAAATAAAAAGTGATTAAGTGCATTGCATGATGATTCAACCTTATGGTATTGACGACTTGCTCATGTGAATTTTAAATGATTAAAGAAGATTTTTAAAAATGAACTAGTGAGGGGATTACCTAAAATAAAAATTGAAAAATATTGTGTGTGATTCTTGTTTAAAAGGAAAACAACAAAAAGTTCCTTTAAATCCAAAGACCTTATTAGCACTAGTAGAATCCTACAACTATTGCATTTAGATTTATTTGATCCAATTGATGTTACAAGTCTAGGTGGAAAAAGAACTGTTTTTGTACTTGTAGATGACTACTCGCGCGTTACATGGACTTTATTTCTTACTCACAAAGATGAAGTTTTTCATACATTTCTGAAATTTACAAAAAGAGTACAAAATGAATTTGATAAAAAATCTCAAAAATTACAAGTGATCATGGTGGAGAGTTTGAAAATAATAAGTTTGAGTTATTTTGTGAAGAAAATGGAATTTCACATAATTTCTCCACACCTAGAATACCTCAACAAAATGGAGTTGTTGAAAGAAAAAATAGGACTATACAAAAAATGGCAAGAACCATTGTAAATGAAAGTACTCTTCCTAAACTTTGGGGCAGAAGCTGTGAGCACCTCATGTTATGTATTAAACAGATTTTTAATAAGACCCCTAATAAAGAAAACTTATTTTGAGCTCATTTATGGAAAAACACCAAATATTTCATATTTCAAAGTTTTTTGTTGCAAGTGTTTCGTGCTGAACAATCAAAACAAGTTAGGAGAATTTGATGCTAAGTGCGATGACAATATTTTTCTTGATTATTCTAGTACAAGAAAAGAATATAGAGTATAT